>OZ024881.1:41739247-43053402 GCA_964017185.1 Rugalucina vietnamica
TTGGCGACCTAAGTTGACCTTGCCGTAAAATAAATCAAGGTCATCCTAGGGTCATGATTTATATAAACTATGATGGGCCCACATCCCCAATGCTACATACCAAGTTTCATGGAAATCGGCCCACTGGTTCTGGAGAAGAAGATTTTTAATGGTTTTTGCTATTTATAGCCATGGCGGCCATCTTGGTCATGTGACCTGGACCATTTATATAAACTTTCGTTCCCCCTTCCTAAGGATGCTCCACATGAAGTTTGGCTTTGATTGGCCAAGTGGTTTCAGAGGAGAAGATCTTTGAAATTGTGAACGACGGACGACGGACGGACGGACGGACGGACGACGGACGACGGACGGACGACGGAGCATGGGTATTCTATAAGCTCACCTGTGAGCCTTCGGCTCAGGTGAGCTAAAAATTCAAACAACTTCTCTGAGCCATGAAGCGGATTCTCTCCATATTTCACTTATAGCGTCCTTCTGTACGTCCGTCCGTCCGTTCACATTTTCAAACTTGAATATCTCTAAGACAACAAGGCCAATCGTGATCAAATTTTATCTAAAGCATCATTGAGGAGGGGAAAGGTTGCATTCGGTTTTGGGCCAGGTCGGATCAGAACTCTGGTTTCCATGGCAACAGATAGCTCCCATAGACTAACAATGGGAAAAACATAAAAAAAAATCTCTTTCTCCGAAACCACAAGGCCCAGAGCTTTCATATTTTGTGTGTAGCATTGTATATATACAGTAGTCCTCTCTATAAATCCTGTCAACCGTGCCCCCGGGGTCCATACAGGCCCCGCCCCGGGGGCATTATTGGCAAAACATAAAAATAATCTTCTTCTCCGAACCCACAAGGCCCAGAGCCCCTTTCATATTTTGTATGTAGCAATGTGTAGTGGTCCTCTTTATAAATCCTGCCAATCATGCCCCTGTGGTCAAAAATGGCCCCGCCCCGGGGGTCATTAGCTCCCATAGACATATAATGGGAAACCATAAAAAAAATCTTCTTCTCCGAAACCACAAGGCCAAGAGCTTTCATATTTTGTGTGTAGCAATGTATAGTGGTCCTCTTTATAAATCCTGCCAATTGTGCCCCTGGGGGTCCATACGGGCCCCGCCCCGGGAGCGTCATGGGAAAAACATAAAAAATCTTCTTCTCCGAAACCACAAGGCCCAGAGCTTTCATATTTTGTGTGTAGCAATGTATAGTGGTCCTCTATATAAATCCTGCCAACCGTGCCCCTGGGGTCCATACGGGCCCCGCCCCGGGTGTGTCATGGGAAAAAAAATATCCTTCTCCGAAACCACAAGGCCAAGAGCTTTCATATTTTGTATGTAGCAATGTATAGTGGTCCTCTTTATCAATCCTGCCAACCGTGCCCCTGGGGTCCATACGGGCCCCGCCCCGGGGGGGGGTCATGGGTAAAACATAATGTGTAGTGGTCCTCTTAATGAATCCCTGCCCACTGTGCCCCTGGAGTCATAAAATGGCCCCGCCCAGGGGCTCCCATAGACATACAATGGGAAAAAAACATAAAACAATCCTCTCCGCCACCAGAAAGCCCAGAGCTTTCATATTTTGTGTGTAGCAATGTATAGTGGTCCTCCTTATAAATCCTGCCAACCGTGCCACTGCGGTCCACACAGGTCCTGCCCTGTGTGTGTGTGGGGGGGGTCATGGGAAAAACATAAAAAAATCTTCTTCTTCGAAACCACAAGGCCCAGAGCTTTCATATTTTGTGTGCAGCAATGTATTGTGGTCCTCTTTATAAATCCTGCTAACCGTGGCCCTGGGGTTCATACAGGCCCCGCCCTGGGGGCATTATCATCTGCCATAGGCTTACAATGGAAAATACATGAAAAAATCTTCTTCTCTGAAACCACAACAGCCAATGCTTCTTTTTTTTTTGGTGGAGCTTTACATAAATCCTGTCAAGCATGGCCCTGGGGTCAGAAATGGCCCACCCCCGGGGGGGTCAAAAGCTCCCTTAGACTTACAATTGGAAAAAAAAAACATAACAATCTTCTTCTCCAAAACCATATGGCCCAGAGCTTTCATATGTTGTGTGGACTTTATAAATGCTGCCAACGGTGCCCCTGGGGTCCATAGAGGCCATGCCCCAGGTATGTCATTATCTACCATAGACTTATAATGGAAACACATGAAAAAACGTCTCTGCAACAGCATGACACAAAGCTTGTATATTTGATTTACAACAATGTTATGTGGAGCTCTACATAAATCCTTCCAATCATGCCCCTGGAGGTCAAATATGGCCCCACCCCGGGGGTCATTATAGGACCCTGACCTTGTTAGATGATTTTTTTTTTCAAGTGAACCAAAATGGCAGACAAGAGGATACACAATCCAGACAAGAGCTATTCTGCTCATGTAAGTAGGGTTTCAAGGTCACATGACCAAGATGGCCACCATACCCATATATGGTAAAAACCCAATTACTTTGACCAGTGACTGTAGGTGAGCGATCGTTGCCCTTGGGCTACTTGTTAAGTAAACTTTTGCCGTGAGCCTTTTCTTAAATGTGTGTCCTATTAACTGCATAATACAAATTAAGAAATACCCTCCACACATAAAAATAACCGAAAATAATAAAGTAGGAATTAACCGTTTTTTATCAGTATATGAGCCGCAACATGGGGAAACCAACAATCTGCATATGCCAAAACAAAGGCGCAGTTCAGCTTCGCAGTAACTGCGAAGCTGATCAGCGCCTTTGTTTTCGCTACTCGGATAGTACAATTCCTCTTCTACTTAAATCCGAAATTTCAAGCTTCTAGCTCTTTTCTGTGACTGTACAGTTCGGTTTGTGTCAGACCTGTTCGGAAACCACATTGTTGGTTTTCCCACGAGGTGGCTCCTATTTTGATTTGAAACGTACCTCCGTAATCGACTTCATCATAATGGACTTGTTTAAATTTTCCTTCTCTTGGCGTATCTTTTAGAATTTCTTGAACATCAATTTCACCTTAAATAAACAAATGCTGCGCATATAGTTTCAATTAAAGATAAACGTACTGTTACCGTTGCGAAACTGACTTGATGATTCATGATTCACTACGAGAAGCGAACATCTAACTATATGTTGTGAACCACTGCAGAAGCTAAGGGTGAGGTTAGGTACCTGTAAAACCGGTTTAAGCCCGCCAGTAATTTTATATTTCTGATCGTTCCAAGGCGATACTTCTGTGGTGGTTCTGTGGTGTTTTATGTCTTGGTGTTTAAAAAAATTTGCTATTGGCGCCTTATGGGTGTTATCATATTTTTACTTAAGTTTAGTAACTGAGTGGCCACCTATTGGGAAAATAGCTGCTCATTCGGCTTACGACATGTTTTCATGGTATAAGTACCTGATTGTTAATTTAGTTTTTTTCCCCACCTCGGTTATTTGAGTGGGAATCTCTTTATGATTGCGCCTTTTCCTGATCGTTGCCGACTTAAACCTTTTTAATTAATATTCAATGTAATAAAAACAATTAAATCACTAGCCTTAGGTAATATTATTTCACTAATTCAGTATTTCATTTTTTTTTTTTTTTTTTTTTTTTTTTTTTTTTTTTTTTCAATTTTTACTCAAAACAGATTGCCTCGGAGAGGCGGTCCTAACGAGTACCCACAATCTATATTTTGGAGCAAAATAAGAAAAATAGGTATACCCCTGCAAATCCCATTTTTCTACATAAAAACGGGGTTTAAGTGGGCTTACATTTCACGGATGTTTTCCTGATAATGGAAACGTTACCTTCGCTTGAATCAGATGAATCGTCACTTGATCCAGATGACTCTTCAGATTCCTTTTGATGTTCATCTTTCTGGAATGTTCAATGGCCAATGACCTAATGAATATATGAAGGAATGATTTTTCTTTTCAGTTTAGAAAAATCATTATACCTTACAAACATATAGGATATAACTTATATGTTATGCGATAATCTGCATGCTAAGTTTTAAGCCAATCATGCTGCCTTCTTTAATTACACGCCGGTGTGTCGGTCGCCAGACTCTATGATTGCCCTGACTTAAAGCTATTCATTTTAGTTGGTTGGGACCGGAGCTTCTTGTCTGTTGCTCGGTCCACCGGGGTTCAACTGTTTTGTCATTTGCTCCGATTTTTCAGTAAGTTATTGGGCACCCAGGAATCTCCATCGTCGGACAGCTATTGAATCTGTGAGACCTCGTTTTTTATTCATCATGGTGGTTACCATGATTTATTTGTTTGCCCTTGATTATTCACTGACTAGTTAGAGATTCACCACCAGGACTAATCAACTAACTTGATGTTGTTAACCACTGCAGAAGCTGAGGATGAGGTTATGGCCATGTAAAACTAGTTTAAGCCGGCCAGTAATTTTATATTACTGATCGCTCCATGGCGATATTTCTGTTGTGGTTCTTATTGTTTTATGTCTTGGAGATGATTTTTTGTGCTGTTGGCACTTTATGTGCGTTTTCATATTTTATTTAGGTTTGAGTAAATGAATGGCCACCAATTTGGAAACAGCTGCTCACTCGGCTTAGGATATGTTTTAGTATAAGTACCTAATTGCCATTGGCTCGAGTGCGTGAGCGAGGCGTGATATGTTTTATAGGTACTTTAAGTATATGTATAATCAACAGCATATGAAGGCGCCTATTCTACTTTTGGTATAATATATCTATATGTTTATAATTATCTAGTACTGTTAAGGTAAATTGCCAAAACCTGCTCAGAACTTCTTTTTTAAAAGTCTTTTTATTAGCTCACCTGAGCCGAAGGCTCACAGGTGAGCTTACAGGATGGCCATGCTCCGTCGTCCGTCGTTTTCGTCGTCGTCGTTGTCCACAATCTTCAAACGTCTTCTCCTCTTAAAACCGCTGGGCCAATCAAAGGCAAACTTCATGTGGAGTATTCTTGTGAAGGGGGAATGAAAGTTTGTATAAATTGCTCAGGTCACATGACCAAGTTGACCGCCATGGCTATAAATAGCACAAACCTTTTAAAAAGATTTTGAAACTTAGCATGGCGCATCAGGCAATAAAGTTCTATAAAGTTTATATAAATCATAACCCTGGGTGACCTTGACCTATTTTACGGCAAGGTCAACTTAGGTCGCCAATGCATTTGAATTAGTAAAATTAGTAAAATGTAATTAAATGGGTGGAAACTTACTGGGAGTATGCAAATGGACAATATATTTATGTTAATGAAAACGTCTGTCCCCAGGGGATTGTCTGCCCTTGCCCCGGGGCTATATACATGTAAAAGTATATGACCATAATATTCAAACATCTTCTTCTCTGAAACCGCTGGGCTAATCAATGCCAAACTTTATGTAGAGCATTGTTAGGAAGGGGGAATACAAGTTTGTGTAAACGGCTAATGTCACATGGCCAAGATGGCTGCCATGGCTATAAATAGCAAAAACCCTTAAAACTTTATTCTCAAGAACCAGAAGGCCTAAGATTTTGAAACTTGGTATGAAGCATCAGGCCATAGAGCACTGTCTGTATAAATCATGACCTTGGGATGACCTTGACCAATTTTGCGGCAAAGTTTACTTAGGCTTGCCAATGCATTTGAATGGGGAAATTAGTAAAATGTAATAAAATGGGGGGACACTTGCTGGGAGTATGCAAATGGACAGAAAATTTATTTTTCTGAAAAAGAATTGTCCCCAGGTGGTTGTCTGCCCCTGCCCCGGGGTTATATACATGTATATGACCATGATATCAAACATCTTCTTCTCTGAAACCGCTTAGCCAACCAAAGCCAAACTTTATGTGGAGCATTGCTAGGAAGAGGGAATGAAAGAGATTGTATAAATGGTCAAGGTCACATGACCAAGATGTCCGCCATGGCTATTAATAGCAAAAACCTTTAAAAATCTTCTCCAGAACCGGAATGCCTGTGATTTTGAAACTTAGCATGAAGCATCAGGCAATGAAGCTCTATTAAATTATATAGATCATGACCCTGAGATGACCTTGATCTATTTTACGGCAAGGTCAACTTAGGTCACCTATGCATTTGAATGGGGAAAATTAGTAAAATGTAATTGAATTGGGGGAAACTTGCTGGGAATATGCAAATGGACAGAGATTTATGTTTAATTTAGGGAAAAAATTGTCCCAAGGCGGTTGGATGCCCCTGCCCCGGGACTATAAACATGCGCATGTATATGCACAGAAGATTTATGTTTATGAAAACAAATAACCCAAAGGGGTTGTCAGTCAAGTTTATTGGTATATATATCAGATATAAGGTGAGCGTTTACAGGACCATTGGTCCTCTGGTTTGGAGTATTTAATCAAACTTTCTTATAGGTGTGTATATAATGTATAGTTTATGTACAGGTGCGTTCACTTATTAATATACCCCTGCGAGCCAAATTTTTAACAAAAATTTCGCTGATATTCGAGTTTCAAAAATTCCACAAGGAACCATGGTTAATGGTTTGTACTTTTGTTCATAAATTATGAAAGAATAGCCATTTTTGTACAACGGCTGAAAATTTGGTGTCTTTATGAGCAGTACATGATGTACAGAGAGATACACCCTGATTTTCATTTATTGTGCATTTTAGAATTTCGTAGTAAAACGGTTCTTACAATATAAAACAAAGCATGTCAGTGTTATTTTGCAAGAAAACTAATATTCTACCAGGGCGGTTTTACGAACAAAATTTGCTAGTGGGTTCCTTTATGATGTAAGCATGCCTTCACGGCCGTCGTCGCCGGTGCGGCAGGTCCGGCGAGCGCCGGACCACTTTTTTGGTCGACCATGGTATCCGCCGTACCATTTTTTTCGATCGCCGCAGCAGTGCTTGCCTGTCATTGTTCTTCTAATCGGCTCATCAATTATCCTCGTGTCATCAAGGCAAAGGTGCGAAAACAAACACCACAGGAATCACGAGACGTGTCAAAACATTGCGGTCATTAAAATGACACCTATTTGAATGGATTTTAGGATTAATAGATAAGAGTTGTAATTAAATCGTTGCCTTTTAATCCAATCTTCGTTTTTTGTTTTTTTTTTTTATTTTTAATGCCGCGATGAAATGAAAAAAGACGGAACATGGGATATCACTGCTAATCTCGAAATGTAGTTTATCAAAGAAAATGTCGACTGGCAAATAATTAATGTATAAAACATTTTGGATTTGCATGCATGTATTATTTTTAAACTCTGAGACTGTGTTGATAGTAATGTGTCATTGTTAATCATAGATTAACGGTAATTCAACATGGCGGATGTGTTTTTCAGTGCAGACTTTGAATTTTGATTTTTTGTTGTTGTTTTTTTTTTCTCTATTTGTCTGTACTGTTTGTAGTTGTATATTCATCTGCGCCATGTTGTTATGTGTGTAATTAGCCAAAGGCAATGTGTTTACATGTCGATATGCTATTAAAATTCATTCATTCATTCATTGTAATTCCACTATCCGGGATATGAAAGTGCCGCCCGTTCCAAATCAGCCTAAAACTTTTCGGTTCCCACAACGTACATTCGGTGTGAAAAGTTTTAATCCGTCTTGGTTCGACATTAGGCCACTGCCTGATGAGACTCGCAAAGGGGTCGAAATAGTTGTTAGAAAGAAACTGTTTTTTCTGATGATCTTCCAATTTAAACTTTCTGAATTTCGATCATTTTTGTTAACAAAAACGATCGAAACTCTGATCCCAAAACGCACTCAGAACGCTTTGAGAGGCACCAATTTATCAAAATTTTCTCGGGGGAGATCCCCCGAACCCCCCTTAAGAGAGGGGGCTACCCCCCGTTCGTGCTCTCTCCCTCTCGTACCTTCGGTACTCGACCATATCTTCCACTTTTTAAAGGCTATCTCTCACTGCTCATATTCATGATATTTAAATCCTCTTGTTTAGGCATAAAATCGAGGAAATCACCAGGACATTCAAAGACAGACGCTCCTCTAATATGAATAATAGGGATGAATACAAAGAACATTTTCTTTGCATAAATACCATTTTGACATCCTTTATTTGTATGTTAATTTCCGTGACTTAATGTGACTTAATCGCTATAGAAGAGGTTTGGAAGATCACGAAGAGGAGATGTGAGTCATTGTCCAACAATAAATTTAGCCCACCTAGCCCCTCGGTGCGTAGGTTACAATCATGAATTGTATGATGAAATGCCAACCCACGTTTCGGCAGAATAAAAAGTCATGGGTGACTCCATAGTGCTTTAAGACATGCTTACCTTATGAAGGAAAAGGTACAAGTAGGCAAAGATCAGGAACAGGCACAATCAGAAAAAGATTCCCACTCCAAAATCCGAGGTGGGAAAAAACCAAACTAACAATCAGGTACTTATACCATGAAACATATCGTAAGCCGAATGAGCAGCTATTTTCCCAATAGGTGGCCACTCGGTTAGCTTAACGTAACTAAAACTATGAAAACACACATAAGGCGCCAACAGCACACAAAAAAATTAAACACCAAGACATAAAACAAAAAGAACCACCACAGAAGTATCGCCTTAGAACGATCAGCAACACAAAGTTACTGGCGGGCTTAAACCAGTTTTATAGGGGCCAAACCTCGCCCTCAGCTTCCGCAGTGGTTTTGTTATACACAAATATAAACAAGAAATAAGGAAAATCAAGGAAACAAGGAACCCACTAGCAAGCTTTGGTCGAATAACCGCCCTAGTAGAATATTTGTTTTCTTGCAAAATAACACTGACATGCTTAGTTTTATATTGAAACAACCGCTATATCATGAAATTCTAAAATGTACTATAAATAAAAATAAGGGTGTAACTCAGTAAATAGTGCTCATAAAGACACCAGATTTTCAGCCGTAGTACAAAATGGCCATTCTTTCATAATTTACAAACAAAATTACAAACCATTAACCATGGTTCCTTGTGGAATTTTTGAAACTCGAATATCAGCGAATTTTTTGTTAAAAATTTGGCTCCATCATTACGAAAACGTGACCATGTAATATACTGAATTATCCTAAGTTGTAACAAATTGAAAATTTACACTAGACTTTTTTTAATATTTTTCTTATTTTTGCTCAAAACATTGATTGTGGGTACACGTTAGAACCGCCTCAACTAGACGGTTCTAACGAGTACCCACAATCTATGTGTTAGAGCAAAAATAAGAAAAATAGGTATACCCCTGTGTACCCCAGTTTTGATATATAAACGTGGGGTATACGGGGGTATACATTACACGGACATGTTTTCCTGATGATTATTTATGTAACTAATTTAGGCATACAACATCACATGATCTGGAAGTTTTATATACAGAGTAAATATTTATAGACATACTTAACATATTATTTGAACAAATTCATCCAGTTGTCTATTTCTTGCCAGTGACGATTGTTCAAAAACGAGAAAAGTTGTCAATTTATTTCTGAATATCGCAGGGGTATATTAATAAGTGAACGCACCTGTATATGCACACTTTTGAAATTGTCTTACCTATAGTCTCTCATAATTCCATGATGTACAACTTCTGTATATGTTTCTGTGTGTATGATGTGGTAAACGTTTCCATTTATATTTCTTTTTTTGTTTTATGCGCTGATGCGAAAAGCAAACGGTAAACAGCTCAACTATTCAAGCATTTAACTTAAAGGGAGTATTGTGGCTATGGGCCCTGATTGGCACATACATCGTACAACCGAAACAGAAGCAAAGTTTTGAGTCAATACATTGTGAACAAAAATAAAACTGACATCTTTAAAGAGCAGTGAACATATTTATGAGAATGGGGGTATGCCATACCGCGGTTTCGACTACTTAAGCCTCTTTAATAACCCTATAGATTTAGCAACACAGAGCCAAAGAGAATTACTGTAATTTTGCAACATTTAACATCAAAGAGAAACATCAGATGCTACATTATTAGCAGAAACCCACCTTCAATTTGCTTTTGCTTTGTCGATTGTCCTTCTTGAGTGCTATGGACGGTGGTCGTGGAGGAAGCTGGGGTGTTCTGGGTGGGGGCGGGGGAGGAGGACCTGCTGAACAATGTTAAAGTATGATCAGATACTTGCGCAATTAGACCAAAGATTTACACTCTAAAAATCAAAGGACCGATTTGGTATCATAGATGTGTTTGTAATTGGCAATACAGGCAAAACATCTTGCAAAAGTCATGAAGCATGAGTAAGATAGCATCTGTGCATCTAAAACCCATAATCACATGTAACATTATAATTGTCCATGCTAGCTTATTTGATTTTTATATATACAACTTTCAACAGTGTTAATCATGGAAAGATACAAGTAAGCAATGATCAGGAAAAGCCGCAAACAGAAAGAAAATCCCACTCCAAAACTGAGGCGGGGAAAACCTAAATAATTTTACAATTAGGTACTTATACTTAGAAAATATATTGTAAGCCGAGTGAGCAGCTATTTCCTAATAGGCGGCCACTCAGTTACCCGAACTTAACTAAAACTATGGAAATGTACATAAGGTTCAAATAGCACAAACAATCGACTAAAAACATAGAACAAATAGAACCACAACAGAAGTATCGCCTTGCAACAATCAATAATAAAAAAACTACAGGGCCCTTACCTCACCCTCATCTTCTGCAGCGGTTCACAATATTTATTTAGTTGTTCGGTCCTCGTGGTGAATTTCTAACTAGTCAATGAATCATCAAGGACAAACAAATAAATAATAACCAAAAACGAGGACTCACAGATTCAGTAAGCTGCCCGCCGATGGAGATTCCTGGGCAATCTTTATGTTATATGCATTTGTTTGTTCTATTTGCACTATTTGTTTGCACTGATGCTACATACATGTATCTATATGAATTTTTAATGTGCTTTATACCTTTAAATATGTAGCTACAAATATAAATGTGAACGTTCTTGTTATGAACGTGTTATTTGCTATTGTTGTATCTGATTGAGAAAACTCACCAGTTTCAGCGCTATTTTGATTGATAGTAACTTTCCACCGGCTATTTGATTGTTCTGTTTGTTGAGGACTTATATGAATATGGACATGCAGATTTTGAGCATCAGTGAGGGCTGGTGTATTCACTTCAACTAAAATATCAAACCATATTTGACGAATGGATTCTCCAATCGTTATCAATTGGGTGAGTCCACTTTCATTTTTAGGGGTGTTAGGAGCAGTTTTTATTTTTTATCTTATTTTTGGAAGAACTTTCTCTCTGCAAACAGAATAGCCCCAGATGGGACGCCGCGTTCTGTGGCGTCACATCTGGGGCTATGCTGTTTGCCTATGTCCCACAAAAAGACTCCAAGCTTAAATGAGTTAAATTAAGTGAAAAGGTGAATCCGTTGGAGTCCAATGAAAGAAAGTGGGTCATATTTCACAATTTTGGGCGGTTTCTCGTGACAAACTAGCAACAAAGCAACATAAGTTTGAATTATTGTTGCCTTCACGTTTAAGGATGTTCGCTGCCAATAAAAAAAAGTATTCAAACTTTTTTCTAACGGCTCATTTTTCTTTATTCCAAAATATAAAACAAGATATTTGAGAAGGTAGTGTGCATTTTTTCAAGCTACGTGCCTCTGAATAAGACCTCTTGACACCATGTTTTAAAATTAGTAAAATTTATTTAATTTTCAATTCTTTAAACTATACCTGTCCTGAACAAAAATACATCAAGAATGATTTCAAAACCAATATTATTTAAGTAACGCCGATTATTTTGGACCAAAAGCATACAAAGGCAACTTTAAGTGGATTACAAAATTTTACGACTCCCCACCCCCTTGTGGAAAAGTCGAAAAAAAAAATCAATATTTATACATGTAAATGGGCCAAATCCACAATTCAAACATTTTCTTGTATTTTAACACAACATAGAACTTGCTGATATTGTTCGAATAAAGGAATGAAAAATATAGGATAGTGTGCATAAAAGAGAGAACGGACAACTTTAAAATCGCCCTTTTAGGCCTTTTTTGGCTATTTAATTTTTAAAATCCCATTTTTTTTTTTTTTGAAGTAGCACACCAAAAGCAAAATTAGACTGACACAACAAAAGACACTGTATGCTGCTAAAATAAACATCAAATCAGTACTATCAAATTACATTTGTGTAATAGACAAGTTTAATCTACTCTACCCCCTAAATATTACCGACACCTAAAATTATCTGAAAAGGTGTAGAAAAATGGAGTGAAAAAAATGAATAGATTGACAATTTTCATGTCTCGTTCAATGCATATCATCAATACGTATTCAAATATAAAATATCAGGGAAATATCTCTAACCGTTTACGAGATATTGAACAAATTAAAAGTAGGAAGTTCCGAAATGTCAAATGTAGGAAGCGAACATCCTTAAGTCACAGTTAAAACTTATTTTATCAAATTATAGTTTACCCAAAAAGAAAGTTTGTACAATTCAAAAAATAATGTCGGGGAATTTTGCACATTATCAATTATCGAAAACATATCAATGTATTTTAATGTCCCCTTTTCATGGTTCACAATGTTACAAACTAAATACAGTGCACAGTGCAATGTACATGTACCTAATAAACGTTCACAGAAAGTTATACAAATAAAAAAGACTGGAATATTTCACAAATTTAATAACTAAACTCACTGCTCTAGTAATGTGTTCTGCAGTGATGTTACAATTGTACATGTAACTATCAATCAAGTTTCCTGTTGCCTTCTCATTCCTGTGAAACTTAAATTACTATATGTCATCGTAAGATGAATATCATTTACCTATATTTTCAGAAAATGTCGCTGGACCAGTACTAGTACCATCCTTTCCTACGTTTACTCGAACATACTCATCACTGGCTATATTTTGAGCATCTCTTGTAGACAATGGGACCAGATATTCATCTTCTTCTGTCTGTGTCTCCTTTGTTGTAGTTTGTTTAGCTGCTGCTAATGGTTCTGTATGAAAGCATTACATTACGAAAAAAAAACTTGCCCATGCAATATACAGAGAAATTTTTTAGTTGTAAAAATGAACATTTTCAGTGTACAAATTTGGATATTTTTCTTATTTTTGCTCAAAACATATACTAATGTCCAATGAAAACGTACCACCTACAAAAGTGTATAAAATATGTTTTTAACTGAACATTTCAGATAACAAACCGTCGCGGGGGGATAAACTTTTGGCGTAGAAACAAAGTATTCAACCTATATAACATAAGGACACATCATATGTGCACAAATGCTTTGATATCCCGCAACTAAGAGTATCCGAGGAGTGGTACGTTTTCATTGGACATGAGTATAGATTGTGGGTACACGTTAGAACCGCCTCTAATGAGTACCCACTACGTACAACTAATGCTTTTCTGTATGTATGGTTTGGGTTGAACCACTTTTCCAGGGCAAGCTCAGATCTTCTTTGCGGTTAACCAGTAATCAGATGGACAGTCGGTAATTGATCAGCCTTGCCTGGAGTGTATGTTTGTCATGTATGCATAACTGCTGTCTTACGCCATCTATGTATGGCCTTATAGTTTGTATGCAAGTTGTTATTTTCATGTTCATATACGAGGAGGCACAAGCAGCTCATCTATTTCTCTTGGGCCCTCATGGGCGAGGGACAAATACTTAAAATATATAGAATGTTAATACACAATGCAATTCAAAAGGTATTCTTGCCCGGGAGAAAATGCAATTATAGTGACAGCCCATATTGACACAAACTACACACGATAGGTGTTCAGTTTTCCTTTCTCAAAACCTTGGATGAATGAGAAAAGATGCAGATCCGATGCATGCAGATGTGGATTTTAACCCCATTAAACTTAGATTTCAACTCAATCATATTAAAACTAGTATCATTGCTGCTCTGTGCACCTCAAAGGAAAGACTACCTTAACCACCAGGCCACTGCACTCACTTTACCAAACACAATATTCTTATTCCTCAACTTAATGTACGTACCATTTTTACCGCCTTTGGTATAACACAGCCCGGGATTGAACCCTCAACAACCTGCTCCGTGACGGATGCTCTAGCCATAAGGCTAAAAAGACCGGTTAGAGCGTTCGATCTCTGTGACCCTCAGTATTCTTGCTTTATTACATTGTCATATAAATCTACTTTTTAGAATTACATGGGTGGTAGAAGAAAAGTAAAAGTGCATGAATTTCGATAACTTCTGATTATTTAATCAAATAAATATAGCTTTGGAGATTGAATTGAATTGAATTGTTTTATTTATTCATTTATTTATTTATTTATTTATTTATTTATTTCAAAATACCTTTATGTTTAATTTCACACAAAGTTTTCACAATTCAACAAGATCTACTCTCTTTTGGTCACTGAATATAATACTTCTGTCTTCCGAAAAATGTCGCAATTCTTTGACAGATCTACCATTAAAGTGTTTACTATCCATTATTACATTATCATGAGTAGTTATTGAAATAAACATAGAAAGCCATTGAGAGGCCAGACTAACTCTATAGAAACATTCACTATCAGTAAAAAGTTTGTACCCAATGCAGTTGTGAGTAATATTTGATACCTGTGTAAACAGCACCACCGGATAAGCCTTATTGAAGTGTACATGTACATATACAACGAAACAGAAAAAAAAACGAATACCCTCCACATTGATTTCTTATGCGTTTTGTATAAAATAAGTCAAACACTACAGTCTACTGTGCCACTGTGTTTTGTTTCAAAATGAGCCGCATCGTGAGAAAACCGTATTTTTGCCTATGCGAAAACAAAGGCGCAGATCAGCTTCGCAGTAACTGCGAAGCTGATCAGCGCCATTGTTTTCGCTACACGGATAGTACAATTTCTCTTCTTCTTAAAACCGAAATTTCAATCTTCTAGACTTTTTCTGAAACTGTACAGGCCGGTTTGTGTCAGACCTGGTCGGAAACCCCGAAGACCGGTTTTCTCGCGTCGCGGCTCAAATAGGTTTGAATCACAGGCAGTGCAGCATGAACGTGTGCTACTATACCTTCCTGTATTACATTTCCCTCCGTCCGTTTTTCATCTTTATCTTTGTTCATTGTTTTTGTCTTCCTAGGTGATTGTTCTGTCTCCTTTGGCTTTGCTTGGTTAACATTTTCATCTGTCCGTTTTTCAGCTTTTTCAGTCTTCTTTGGTACATGTAATTGTACTGTCTCCTTTTGCTTCGGCGTATTAACAGGTGGCCAAGGTTTTTTCTTTAAAACATCTTTCACTTTCTTGTCTTCTGACATGCTACAACATATAGGGAACTTTTTAGATCAGCTGAGGGCAAGCCAATGTTGGGTTCCCGTTACTTGGCGTGTTTTCAATGACTTTATTACTACTTCTGTTATGGATTTCTGCGGTGCTTGTTTTGTTGTCTGTTTCACTAATATTTCTACCATATTGCGCATATGCATGTGTGGATACGTGTTTAAAATTACGCTTGAATAACTGTATGGCCACTGTTTGAGAAAGAGCTGCTCACTCTGAATACCGATCATTGTGTCAGTACTCAGATTAGTTGTTTCTCACCTTGGTACATGTGTTTTGGACAGGACTAAAGACGTTATTCAATGAGCCTGTTTTTGTCTATGCTTCCATGTTTTATTTTGAATCTATATTTTTAATGGCGTTTTCGTGCATACAACTTACACAATACCAATACTTTATTATGATATAAAACTTCCGTGTGAATATATGATAATGATTTACAATTTTTCGTCAGGTGTTATTGAAGCTTTTTATTAATGTCTTTATTTTTATAGATAGTATGTCGTTTAACCTTGCCAATTATCCATAAAATATAATAGTGTGTATTGATCATTTCCAAAAGGAGGTAGGTACATGTAAAATACTGTGTGACGGACGAAATATTAAAACCCTTTTGTCAACAGTTCAATATCTTTACTTTTTCTAACCCTGTTTCACACGTTTTCCATTGCATTCCAATGTTTTAGCTTTTCTTATTTTATCATTGAAAGCTAAACGTTTACCCCGTTCACAAAATTTCATTATTAGTATACAGTTTTTAATTTTATTCTGTTCTCTTCTCACTTCTTATCGTAAAAATGTGATAATCATCAATATTTGTATTATTTATATGTTAGTTTTATTAATGTAAATTGTTATGACACTCATCCATTTACAACTTGAAATTCGTACTAGTTACGAAATGCTACATGAATACCTACATCAATACATTCATATATTTACTATTTAAGATTTTTCCTTACATACACTATAAACATAAACAACGAGTTTTGCACACTGTATGTCAGTTACTATATGCGTTTGTTTCGAAGAGTCTGGAAACTTTTACACACAGGTTTCAGCAAATAATATCGACTTACCTGTTTTGGAAGTGCTAATCTCTTTTTAACTTAATCACATATTCTTATGTAATGAAGGAAGTAAAACACGTTTGGTTAGGTAGAATTGATTTTATGGTTTTCTTGTAAAATCTAAAAATATAAGAATAGGAAATCATATATTTACAAAACTAGGTGACACTGTGACAAGGATAAAAATTCATCATTTTATACACGTACATTGTATTCTGTTTATATTTCCATATTGTTTATTTCCTTCATGTCAATTTTTTCTTCTACTTCTCCTTCTTTTTAATTTTCTTCTTCTTTTTAATTTTATTCTTGTCTTCTTTTCCTTCTTATTTTGTTTCTTCTGATTCGCATTATATATTACGATAACTATAATTGATTTATTGATTTATTGATTGATTGATTGATTGATTTATCTATCTATCTATTTATTGAAATAAAAACATATAATGTTAACCAAATTAATTCCTGAGGTTTATCGAAATTTATGCTTGTTTAACGGAAATGGTCATAGGCATTGTACACAATGTCAACAACCTGAGACCATTTTCATTCACATATGATCGCAAACAATTACTGGATAGTCTCTACAAATAGAGGATATTTGCTTTATTGAGGTGAATACCAAATATATTTCATCGAGTGAGTTGAAAACATCGTAATTGTCACGAGTGCGCAGCACGAGTGAAAATTTTTATGTTTACAACTCACGAGATGAAATATATTTGGTATTCACCGAAAATAAGCAAATTTTCTATTTATTTTATACAATACACGGGCATTTTCCAATTCACAAGGTAGGTGGTGAAAATGCAAAAACCAAAACAAAATTTTTGAAAACAAATAATTTTGGTACCACATTGTTTCTTACGTTCTAACTAAGAAAATGAATACCCACACTTTATGTTTTCGTTCATGAATAACGGAGTTATAGGCGTTTGAATTTCTGAAGTGAGACACATTTAATGACGTCAAGTTAATGGAAACATCAGAAGTAATCCAAACTCTACAGTGAAAATATAGGCTGATATCAGTCACTAGTGACTTTTGATATCAGTGAGATTTGATATCAGTGAAATTTCATATAAATGAAAATACCAATTTTATCAAGTTTTGATATACAATGTGCATTGGTTTTCACTGTAAAGTATAAAATAAATTTCATACTTGTTCCATAGCATACTCTTTCGTCTCTTATAAAAACATACGGAACTAGAATTGTCAGAGAATCTGACTATAGCCCCGCTTCTCAGCTTTTTTGCAGGGTTAAAAAAACAATGACAGGTAACTATCACAAGCTAGATCTTGTCAATATTGATGTGCATACAAAATTTGGTCTGATTATGTCAATTTGTTCTCAAGATATTGAACGGAAACGAAATTCTGACCTCAATAAAGGGCCATAACTCCGTCAAAATTTTGCGAAAAATGACGGGTAACAATCCCAAGCTAGATCTTGTCAATGATGATGTGCATACAAAATTTGGACGGATTCTGTCAATTCGTTCTCAAGATATTAAGCGGAAACGAAATTCTGAAGTCAATCAAGGGCCGTAACTCCGTCAAAATTTTGCGAAAAAATGATGGGTAACAATACCAAGCTAGATCTTGTCAATGATGACGTGCATACAAAATTTGGACGGATTCTGTCAATTTGTTCTCAAGATATTGAGCAGAAACGAAATTCTGACGTCAATGAAGGGCCATAACTCCGTCAAAATTTTGCGAAAAATGATGGGTAACAATCCCAAGCTAGATCTTGTCAATGATGACGTGCATACAAAATTTGGTCGGATTCTGTCAATTCGTTCTCAAGATATTGAGCGGAAACGAAATTCTGACGTCAATCAAGGGCTGTAACTCAGTCAAAATTTTGCGAAAAATGACGGGTAACAATCCCAAGCTAGATCTTGTCAATGATGACCTGCATACAAAATTTGGTCAGATTCTGTACTCTGGTTCTCAAGATATTGAGCGGAAACGAAATTCTGACGTCAATCAAGGGCCGTAACTCCGTCAAACTTTTGCGAAAAATGACGGGTAACAATCCCAAGCTAGATCTTGTAAATGTTGATGTGCACACAAAATTTGGTCGGATTCTGTTAATTCGTTCTCAACATATTGAGCGGAAACGAAATTCTGACGTCAATCAAGGGCCGTAACTCCGTCAAAATTTTGCGAAAAATGACTGGTAACAATCCCAAGCTAGATCTTGTCAATGTTGATGTGCACACAAAATTTGGTCGGATTCCGTCAATTCATTCGCAACATATTGAGCGGAAACGAAATTCTGTCGTCAATCAAGGGCCGTAACTCCGTCAAAATTTTGCGAAAAATGACGGGTAACAATCCCAAGCTAGATCTTGTCAATGTTGATGTGCACACAAAATTTGGTCGGATTCTGTCAATTCGTTCTCAAGATATTGAGCGGAAACGAAATTCTGACGTCAATCAAGGGCCGTAACTCCGTCAAAATTTTGCGAAAAATGACGGGTAACAATCCCAAGCTAGATCTTGTCAATGTTGATGTGCACACAAAATTTGGTCGGATTCTGTCAATTCGTTCTCAAGATATTGAGCGGAAACGAAATTCTGACGTCAATCAAGGGCCGTAACTCCGTCAAAATTTTGCGAAAAATGACGGGTAACAATCCCAAGCTAGATCTTGTCAATGATGATGTGCATACAAAATTTGGTCGGATTCTGTCAATTCGTTCTCAAGATATTGAGCGGAAACGAAATTCTGACGTAAATCAAGGGCAGTAACTCTGTCAAAATTTTGCGAAAAATGACGGTCAACAATCCCAAGCTAGATCTTGTCAATGTTAATGTACATACAAAATTTGGTCAGATTCTGTAAACTGGTTCTCAAGATATTGAGTGGAAATGAAATTTTGACGGAATAACGGAATAACGGAAGGACGGAAGGACGGAACGACGGAAGGACATGGTGAATCCAGTATAGCCCCACTTTTTCAAAGCGGGGCTATAATTATCATTACGTATATCAGTTAAGAAAATTAATCTGATGTGCTGATTACTTTGTCTGAAACATCTTTTACAGAAGTATTTGTGGCACAAGTGTTCATTTGTTTTATGACCCCAGCTATTGCAATATTACCCCCAAATCAATGGACTGCCATACTTAGATGATTATCACACCTGGTGTGGTATTGTCATTACAAAAACTTGTTCATTGTACATGCAATATACAGAGATTTTTTTTTTCAGCTAAAAAGTTTGAAAATTTCATTAAAAAATAGTGGATTTTTTTTTATATTTTTTCCTCAAAACAAGTTGCTAATTATCATGTTTCTTAAGTTATTGTTTGCATGAAGGCTATGATTCTACTTTTGCCACAATTATAATAAGGTAGGATATAACTTATAATTGTGATACATTTCTTGCCTAACCTGAGATGTATTTTGAGATGTAAATACACCATACATTGACAAAAAGTCAGGGATTATCTCAAGATATTTCACTTTCAGAACAATTTCATTTATCCAACTATTACATTGTAAATAAAATGTTTGTTCGTGTGTTCGTTCGTACATTTGTTTGTTTTCTTGCTTTACGACCACGGCCTACAACCAATGTCATATCGGGACTGTTTGTTTTCCTGACTCTTAATAAATAAGGCTTTTAGAACCAGAGAAAGGGCAAGGATGTCTATACAAATATGTATTGCATAGAATGTTATTGAAGTCAAATTCAAAAATCTTATGATATATAAAGCGCTATTTAAGGGTGGGGGCACATATATAGTGTTGTCCCTGGAAAACGTATCAGTGCTGTCACAGTTATTGAAATTCGATTTTGACCAGAGTTACGAATCATTTTCTCAGATCAAAACAATCGCGCTTTGTAGACGACACCAAGCTGAAGAAGTTACGGTAAAAAAACTTTTGAACAAATCGCATTACTCCGTTGCTATACCATAAAGACATGTCAAAATTGGAGAGGGAATTTTACAAGCATCAGTACTGTCACGTGCATTTTGCCGCTTCTTGCAAATATTAATACATTTTAAAACCATGACTGAATTTCAACTTAGGAGCAGTTAGAATAGACATGCAAAGTTTTCACCCTGCATTCTGTTGTTAGTCATTAGAATAAAATTTCTGTGTGAAACTCAGTACTGTCACGGATCAGTGCTGTCACGGTCGTGACGGTAATGATGTGACAGCACTGAGTTGACTTCTGTCAGCAGGTGTGGATTCAGGTAATTTCCTAGGCTGAAAAGAGTTAGTTCGCCTTTTACGAGAGGGTCTCAGCTACTAACGCCAGCAGCAGCCAGGAGTGGCCAATTTATATCGCTTTGAAAATCATTTGAGGTGTGTGGGTGATACAAAACGCTTCGTCGACCATGGTATACAATTAGCCCCCGGGGGTGGTACTCCCATAATGATATTTAGACAGTTAAATGCCCTTGTGTCTTTCAGTGTGTTTGTATGTTGCATACCATTCCGAAAATGTGTTACCCATGCAATATACAAAAAGAAGTAACATTGTATACCCCATTTCACCCTGCATACGTCACTACATAAAAGTGGGATGTAATGGGATACATGTGAAAGCAAATGTGCAGCTCAGCTGCAAGTTAACCTAAATTTGAGGCCCATCCAAGGGGGTATTAGCTCTAAGCTCAGTAAAAGTAAAATGACCTTTCTCCCTAGCTCCCTAAAATCAATCTTTTCCTTGCTCCCAGCTCTCTAAAACCAAGAGTGATCTATTCTAGTAATCCCCAGTTTGCGTTTGGTTTGCTTGAAGCAAACGTGCTTTGTTAGAGCATTGGATCTACGCAAAAGTGTCCCTGGTTAGAGCATCAGCCGCGGCTTCGTTGGTTGCGACCTTAAGTGAGTCACTGCACCTAAGCTCATTGGTAAATGGTCAGAAATTAATCATTTCCACACACATTGAAATGAAAAAGGAGTGCTGTCACGAAACCATCAGTGCTGTCACGATATCAGTACTGTCACGGTCATAATTATTTAAAATACTCAAAACGCATCATATAAAAGTAATTGCTTTTGGTATGTAATGATTCTATACTGAAATAGTAAACGTTTAGCAGAACTTATTTTTGGTTTAATCCTACAAGATAATGTCTACAAAAATAAAGCGTTTCAGAAACAGAACAAATCACAGTATGTGTATTTTCATTGAAGATCTCTACCTCGTTCAATCATTGAAAGTATTTAAGGTTTGTGTGAACTATTGTTCGTGACAAGTTATATATCCCCCCACATACAGATTGGGGAAGTCTTATCAAATGAGCGTTTTACGCAAGAAAGTTTGTTCGTGACAGCACTGATATTTTTTCAAGGGTACCATACAATTAATTAATGCTGGTGCACTATTTGTTCAGTTAAACTCGGCATATTTTATTTCTATATTCTATATGCTCCTGTTAATAAAACTATCCCATTGAAAAAGAAAAAATGGACAATTATTTTTTTTTTCGTTTTGCCTTTCTGGATTGCTCCATTTTTGATCATTTTTTGATAATGACCCATATATATACATGTATTTGCGTTTGTTGTCTATATTTGCGTTTGTTGTCTTTTTGCTTTCGAAACGTTGGTTTAAAATTTCGTTTTCGCATATAATGTAAGGTATCGTACATGTACATCTGTGACTTTTAAAAATTGGTTACCTTCAAGTTTTAACGTTTTCTCGGCAACCATAACCCGCAGCGTTCTGAGTTTTATGTTGTATGCAAGGCAAAGAACTTAATATCGTAATATCACCAAGAAATTTTGAGTCGATATGAAGAAATTTGCATTTTTAGTGTTGCGATACTTTTGCGTTTTAGTATACTAGTATTTCTTTCAGTCAGCGGGTTGTGTTGTGGTTTAACATCCATGTCAACAATCTTAGTCATGTCGGGACAGAACCGACGCTTTCTGGGTATTACACCTATGGAGACAGAAATGTGCACAGAGCACCGATAGTCAGGTTCTGGGAGAATTGCCCGGGAACTGTGTGGTTATCTTACATAGCCTCAGCTGTTGACCGTGTACATTTTTAAAGTATTAATGTAACCTGACAAAAGAAAGTTTTCTTGCACCGCGGCCATTTGTAAAGGCACTACTGCACACATCCCCGTTAAATATCAATTAAAAAGGCATGAAAATAATCAATTAAATTTAAGAGCATTTTCAAAGATTCCCCCCATGAAAAGCTTGTTAAAAGAGGATTAAAATATCTCATTAAAATGCTATACATTAAGAGTCATTAAAACAACATGAAAATGCCATTAGGTTAAAGGCATTGTTAAATTTCCATTAATTTTATGACAATTAAAATCTGTTAAATTCAGGCCCTAAAATAAGCCCCCATCCTTAAAGTAAAGGTACCATTAAAATATTTAATGGTATCCATCAGCATTAAAAACTTCTTAAAAAGCTCTTAATGTATAGCATTTTAATGGGACCATTAATTTTATACTGTCATTTTAAAAGCAAATTAAAGCCACTTATATTCACATTTTAAAAGCAAATTAATGAGTCTGAAATATCCATTAAATATCAGCCATTACAATTAATGTCAATTTAATAGGACAGTTACTTTTCTAGAGCCACATTTTTAAGGTATTTTCATAAGCATTAAATTGCATTGAATTTTTAATTTAATGTAGCTTTAAGGACCATTAATTTCCCATTTAATTTCCATTAATATTTTTAATGGCCCCATGAAAATGCTATACATTAAGAGCCTTTTTAATGATTTTTAATGGCACTGAATTTAATGGCCACCTTAAATTGATGGTAGAATTTTTTTCTGCATGCCATTAATTTGACCACAAACAAACCCCATTAATCACCCAAGAGTAATTACCATTAATAATTTAATGGTCAAGATTTACTTTTGTATGTCATTAATTTAACAGTAAATCGAGCCCATTAACTTAATGATTAGCAATACCATTACTAAGTTAATGGCACCCTTATGTTAATTGTGATATGCCATTAAAATGACTGCAAACAGAGCAAAATAAGTAACTACAGTTTATCTTGATGCACAACCAGGCTATAATACTAGCCAAGCAGTGATATATTGCCATTACGCAAAAAGCATTGGGGGAACATTTCTTATGCACTGTGTTAGATAATAAAAGTAGATGATAATACATGTACTATTTTTGTCTTAATTCAGTTATTCCTCCACAGACCATGCATTCTGGGTTTGGGTTTCTATTACTAAGGAAGAGAAATAAAGGGCAGTATATTAAAACTTCCAATCGAATGCCCAGAGCTGTATGCGAAACCGGATCACCAGCCCAGGGGTCCTGGAGATTTTGCCTATACATGTACATAAGCTCAACCCCCTAACCTGTACCCAAAATATCAGGTATGACACACTACCCCATAAATATAAGGAATTTTGCCCAGTGGGGTACTCCGAGATTTTGCTTGTTTATACCTTCGGTCCAGCATCTACTCTGAACCCCCATAATAACGGGGCTGACAGACTACACACCCTTTCTGGGATCGATTTTTAGCATACCAATATATATATATGTCCTTTTTATTGCATATAATGCGAAGTGTACAATTGAATTTTCCCAGTCCTGAATATCTTGGACCCCCCCCCACACACACACACCAATCAAATGGTCGCTCCCTGACCAAATAACTAATTTTAAATCATACACAAATATCAACAAATTTCAACATTACGAAAACACGCCGCTGCAATTTCAAATGTTTTTTATAGCTGTAAAAATGAAAATTTCCTAGTGACAAAAAAGTTGAAATTTTCCTATTTTGCTCAAAACATAGATTGTGGGTACATACTGAGGTGGTTCTAATAAGTACCCACAATTTTTGTTTAACAGCAAAAGAAGAATAGGTATACCCCTGTAAACCCAAATTTTACATACAAAAGTGGGGTTTCAGCCTAATAGGGGTATGCATGTTCTATATGTCATCCTGATCAATGTAAATTTTGACCCCCCAACACTGATAAAGAGTAACAACCACCACCTCCTTTGGGATAGCCGGGTTGAAGTCAGACCGTTCCAAATCAGCTGTCATATCTCATAATCACGAACTGAGTGAGCACGAACTGAGTGAGAGCGAATTTACCTGATCACCAAGTTCAAAATCAGGCATCATAACCACTACGTTTAACAGGTTTACAAGATCATCTTGGACTGTCAGTGACTGGATAATTGGACTTACAGCTATATCAAATTCAGAACACAAGCGCACCACCTAAAGTATAACATGTGTGAAGTTATACTCACAGAAAGACACCACACCGACAGACCACTAGGGACAATTAGGACTTGACTCACAGGTCATTGACGCTCTATAACCATAAACACTCTAAATAGCGAAAATATAGTGTCTAGCTAGAACCAGTATTTTGGGCAAATGAGGGTTATTTAAGCTTTCAGTATACAATATTGAGTAAGCGTCAATGACCTGTGCTTGACTACAACCAAGCAACCAACCAACGAACCAGCTTACTGGACTATTTAATTATCTACCTTACATACCTTTTTATAATAAACACACTTCTTCAGTAGAATCATTGAGTAACAAAGACACAAATCAGCTAAATTAATAATAAATTTCACAAAGTCTGAAAATTTGGTTGGCAATATCCCGTTTTACTCCCCGCGCTATATTTCCACCACCTCCCACCATACCCACCGACCCTCCAGATTTCTCAGACTTATAGATATGAAATATTAAACACGGAATAAACCTAATTTGCATATTATTTTCTTATTAAATTGTAAAGGGGAACAACTTTAGATGCAGTTTATTCCGTTGCGGGGAGTAAAACATGATATTGCCATTTGGTTTTCTAAAAAGCCAGTACTTTTCAAAAGCTTTGTTGACATTTCAAAGTTTTACAAATATAGAGTGCACCACAATAAAACAATACCTGAAGTCTTTTATGATCATATCAACCACTGAATGTTCCATTTCAAAGAGCATAACCAAAGTTCTCTGATCTATTTTCATCTTTTTGAAACTGACCGCCTGCATTTTGAAATTGCATCAGAAAGTACTTGTGTAAAGAAATAGAATAGAATAGAATAAACTTATTTCCAATTATGGGCCACCACATAGTAGCATATGAATCACATATAAATAAGATGCATGTTATCAAGGTAGTCCCGCCACCAGCAGATATTGCAGAGCTACTTTACTTAAAATTACAAGGGTAAACCCAGGGAGATATGCGATACCCTTCAGTTATCTGCAATATGTGTAAGTTTAGTTTGCATATTTCTTAGTACATTGTTGATTATAGACACTTTGGTCAAAACAATTAGGTCCATGTCAACTTTCAGAATGTTACTCCTAACTGTATTTCCATTCAATAAGGTCAGATACCAAGCTCCGTGCCTGGGGATCGGAGAATACCAGGGTCTGTGCATGGGGATGGGACTATACTGGAACATGTAGGCAACCTTTAAAATGTACAATTTATTGTATACAGGCTATTCTCTCACTGTCAATATCTTGACAACCAC
Organism: Rugalucina vietnamica; assembly: GCA_964017185.1. Lineage (NCBI taxonomy): Eukaryota > Metazoa > Mollusca > Bivalvia > Lucinida > Lucinidae > Rugalucina > Rugalucina vietnamica. Next base: position 41,765,021 of record OZ024881.1, read on the forward strand.
TTATCAGAAAGTATCATAATTGATAATTGGGCCATATGTTTCATATATGCCAGCTTTATTCCATGATATGGGACCTCAAGGTCTATGCTGAAGATGGGCTGGAGGTCAAAATTTAGGCCAATTTTTCAAATATGCAATATACCGAATTCATATTTTTTATGTCCATATCCCGGGAGTGGGGTACATACATATGAAACTGGAATATATGCCCCCGTACTGAAAATAGGGGAGCTTTCAGAGCTCATCAGACTAACAAAGATTTAATCCTGAAATTTACATTTTTTGGCAAAAAAGCTGACAAAGTACCTGGATTTCTGTAAAAGAGGCCCGGGCTTTAAGAACTTATTTGTTTGAAAAAGAGGGGTCTTTAAGAGTGGGAAATCGACGAAGTATCTGGATTTCTGTAAAAGTGGAAACCTTTAAAACGTAGTTTTTATGAAAAAGAGGGATCTTTAAGAGCACAAAATGTAAAAAAGAGGACGGGGAGGGGGGAGGGGGGCTTTAGTGGAGTACATACCTGCACTGTGCCAGTATGTGAGTACCCCACTCCCCCGGGGTTCATATCCTGCAAACACTAATAAGAAGCTGTCCATACTTGGACCATTGGTACCTAATAGAGTTATAACCTTCATTCCATGACATCTGAATGCAGGGTCCATGCCTCTGGGTAGGGCTAAAGGTTAAAATCTAGGACACTTTTTGAAATTTTATTTTGCTGTTTTACTATCATTTTATTACCTTTAGTTGAACAATTACATTTAAGCACCTGCTTTAAATTGTGAAGGACCCAAACTAAACTTCCAAGCTCAAGGACTGGTTGCACCAAACACTAACCTTACACGCAAAAAATTAAAGCTCGTCTCGAAAATGCAAGAGTTCTATAACCTTCGAACAAAACCCCTTTATGTGACTAATTCCTTTCTAGATTTAACAGATTTTTAATAGCCATGATAGTTTTAACATGAACTAGACTAGTTTTGTTTGTTATTTTAATGACAGCAGAGTTAATTCCACTGTTTAACTGAAGGACTTTAAAATAGTTTTCCAACTTGTGGTCATTACTTTGAATATCATTATTTTTACCATTAAATTAATTTCATTTAATTTGCCATGAAAACAACTTTCTACGGGAGTTAACTAGTTTTTATGGCCATGGAAGTTTGAACATCAACTGGGCCGTTATTTTATATGTCATTAAATTTTACACCATTAAATTAATTCCCCTTAATTTGCCATGAAAACAGCTTTCTACAAGATTTAACAAGTTTTTTTTATGGCCCTGAAAGTCTTAACATAAAATTGGCCATTATTTTAAATGTCATTAATTTTTTTCCATTGGATTAAGCCCCTTTAATTTGCCATGAAAACAACTCCCTAAAGGAATAAACTAGCATTTTATGGCCATGAAAATTTGAACATCAATTTGGACAGCATTGCCCATTACTTTAATGATACTCACCATTAAAGTAACCCCCTTTAATGTGCCATTAAAACAATTCTTAACAAGAATTAACTGACTTTTAATGGCCATGAAAGTTTCAACATTGCCGGGAACATTTTTGTTTGTTAGTTTAAAGGCATATGTACATGAAAATAATGCTATTTTAATGGTATAGCAAAATCCCATTAAAAATATTTCAACAAGGATTAATGGCAAGAATTAATGGGTTTAATTATTTTCATGTCATTTAATGGGAAAATGATGCCTTTTTAATGGCAAATGAATACAGTAGTGAGGATACGGTGTACAAAGCTATACATACGTAGACAAGAAATACAATGAGAAAACCCGCTCTTTCCATCAATGCACAGATCAGCATTGGTGCGACCTCTTTGCACATGTACATTGTACGTATTAGAGAGGACTTTCTGAATACAAAATATTTAACCACCTATCAACCTGTGACTGTGCAGCTCCTGGTAAGCGTCAGCCTGATCGACAACTCAAAATGAATGCACATGTAAGGAAGATTGATATTTTATTTTGAGACATCCCCATGGAAACGACATTTGTATCTCAGTGTATGGTGAACAACTCTATCTCGGGTTAGGCAAGAAATGTCTAATAGAAGGTCATTTAAAACGATAGGTGAACGATATAAACTGCCGCGTCTAATGTAACGAAATCCGCAAATACAATCATTTCGTCTATATTTTGATAGAGACTGCGGTTTGCTCAAAATATGTGTTTTCAATTGATCATGCATAGTTGTTTAAACCCTATGGAAGTTATTATATACCTGTGAAATACGCATGTGTGGGGTTCCAGCAGTCCTCGGACCACCGTTAAACGGAATAAAAGCAATGGATCTAGAAGTTCTTCTTACTGGCTTTGTAATTGTGATAGTTTTGATTGTGATAATCAACAAAACCCGAGCGATGTTCGTCGCTGAACTCGGAAGCCTCTCCCAGGACCTCGCCCTAAAGCTGCATTTGATGTTGACAGAAATTGTATTCACCAGAGTTTTGAGAAAATGGCCAAATGTTACGGAGCTTTAGTTGGATTGAAAATTTTCAAACAAGATGTAATACTGGTAAATGATCGTAAAATCTTGACGGAAATGTTTGCTGAGTCAAACTATGGTAATGTATTTAATGACAGACCAATTAATGCGTACTTTCGGAAATAAAAGTTTGATGTTTGGACCAGCCAACCAGAAAACATCTGAAATGCGTAAAATATATTTGACAGCTCTCAACCTCTCTGGAGAAGGAAACGATAGATTTGAAGCGATGAAACAAGATTCACTTATGCAATTCATAGCCGACATTAGCAACACAATTGAGAATGATTTTGATCTAAACGTGCTCATACGAAAATCTCTAGGAAATTCCACGGCGTCGCCGTTAATAGGAAAACACGCTGAAGAAGAGGATTGGAAATTTATCTTCGAATTTATTGACGGTGTTAACCTTCTAGCGTCTGTTGGAAACGCTTTTGTGTATGAGACTCTACCGCTTGTTCGGTTCATGCCATGTAGATTTAGGGACTATTTTCAGTCAACTATAAACGCTAGGGATCGTCTTATCGGTTTTACAACAAGATAGATGAGAACTTTGATGCGGAATCAGATAAAATTGTAGGATTAACCGAAACATTAACCGGGGTCCAACTGGTGTTTTTCTTTTGCTCCGGAGTTAGTAGGTTATTCGGCGCCCAGGGATCTCCATCGTCGGGCAGCTTACTCAATCTGTGAGTCCTGGTTTTTGATTCATCAGGATGTTTATCAGGATTTATTTGTTTGTTCTTGATGATTCATTGACTAGTTAGAGATTCACCACGAGGACCGAAGAACTAACTAAATGTTATGAGCCACTGCAGAAGCTGAGGGTGAAGTTATGGCCATGTAAAACCGGTTTAAGCCCGCCAGTAACTTTGTATTACCGATCGTTCCAAGGCGATACTTCTGTGGTGTTTTTTTTTTTTTTTTTTTGTTTTTTTTGTTTTATGTCTTGGTGTTTAAAAAAAATTTGTGCTGTTGGCGCCTTATGTATGTTTTCATATCTTTAGTTAAGTTAAGGTAACCTATTAGGAATATAGCTGCTCATTCGGCTTACGATATGTTTCATGGTATAAGTACCTGATTGTTAGTTTGGTTTTTTCCCACCTCGGTTTTTGGAGTTGGAATCTTTTTCTGATTGCGCCTTTTCCTGATCTTTGCCTACTTGTACCTTTCCAAAGATCATAATGCAAGACATGAATGTGACAATATATCAGAAGAGCATGTGCTATCAATGGTTCTCGATACTGCATTTGCTGCTACCGAAAGTACCGCTAGTGCTTTGTTAAATGCACTAGGACTTCTGATTCAACATAATGATGTTGCCAAGCAAATACAAGCAGAGATAGATTCGGTTGTAGGAACTGGTCGTTTGCCTCGTCCATCTGACAAGAATAACATGCCATTGGCTGTCATATGGGAGACTCTAAGATACACAAGTCATATTCCACTGTTAATTCCCCACAAAGTGCTTGAAACCTGCAGTTACAGAGGTTATTTCATACCTAAACATGCCTTAATTTTAGCCAGTGTTTGGTTTATACATCATGACGCGAAGCTTTGGGATGATCCGTGGGAATTTACACCAGAAAGATTTCTAGATTTGGATGGAACTGTTTTACCACCTGACCACGAGCTATTGAAGAACGTGTTATGCTTTTCTACAGGAGGAAGACATTACGAAAACTTGCCCATGCAATAAACGGAGATTTTATGAGCTTTAAAAATTGGAAATTTTCAGCTGAATTTTTTTTATATTTTTCTTATTTTTGCTCAAAACATAGATTGTGGGTACACGTTAGAACCGCCTCGCCGAGGCGGTTTTAACGAGTACCGACAATCTATGTTTTGGAGCAAATATAAGAAAAATAGGTATACCGCTGCATACCCCAGTTTTGCTGTATAAAAGTGGGGTTCAAGGGGGTGTACATTACACGGACATGTTTTCGTGATGATTTAAATGTCTTGGGGAAAACATGGGAATATCTACATTCCCTACATCGGCAGGGACATATATCTACATATTTCTCTACATCGCAAGTGTTTTACAGTCGTTTGACCGCTTCCCCGCTGCTTCTGGTGACTTTCCTGAAACGGATCCCCGAAACTACCTATAGGAAGTTGGAGTCATCGCAATGAAAGACTTCATGTGCAGAGCTGTACCACGATTGTGACATTGTTTTCGGAGAATTCAAACATTCACATTACGAAAACTTGTCCATGCAATATACAAAGAATTTTTTCAGTTCAAAAATCGAAAATTTTCATCAGAAAAATTTCGGATATTTTTCTTTTTTTTTTGCTCAAAACATAGATTGTGGGTACACGTTAGAACCGCCTCGGCAAGGCGGTTCTAACGAGTACCCACAATCTATGTTTTGGAGCAAAATTAAGAACAATTTAGGTATACCCCTGCATACCCCAGTTTTGCTATATAAAAGTGGGGTTCAAGGGGGTATACATTACACGGACATGTTTGCATGATGAAACAACAGGGGAAAATAATTTGAGTGTGTGAGTTTTGCCGTTTTCTGTCTGTAATTGGATCACATGGGTGTGACAGTGACAAAATATAGCCTTTTCGTCTATACTTTTATAATAAAATATTAAACATTCAAAATATCACAAAATTGTTAATAACAAAAGAGGTAGTTATTGCCATATATCACAAACATAACAAAATGTTTTCCAGAGAAATACTATTGTACTTTTTAGGTACTACATGTATATATAATCACATTGTCTAATCTGTCATAAAACGTGTACGTTGTGATTATTTGTTTATAAATGAGAAACTTTTGTAAGCATCTTATTCCTAGTAAATTGTCAATCATTTGCCATTCAACTATTTTAAATCACAACAATTTCATCATGAAATGGCTAATAATCTTCACTGATAAATAACCAAATCTTCGTAGACAACTTCATTATGATATTTATATATACACCTTATTGGTCACATGAGATATCCTTTTTGTCGTCATTATGACCATCATTAGGAAAATATGCCCATTTAATACCCATGCAATAAAAAATATATTTTTCAGAAGCAAAAATTGATTATTTAAATATTTTGACTCAAACATACATTGTGGGTAAACTTTATAACCGCCTCGAGTATCCAGAATGTATGTTTGGATCAAAAATAAAAAATAGGTACATCCCTATAAACTACAGTTTTACTATATAAAAGTGGGGTTCAAGGGGGATATACATTTCACAAACATGTTTTCCTGATGAAAATCAGTGAAGATGTTCTATTTATCATCATCATCGTCATCATTCTCGTCGTCGTCGTCGTCGTCGCTCGGAATTTCAAGATCACTGTCAGGATCGAATATATACATGGAGGTGTCAAACACTTCGGGGATAGCAAGATCCAACTCTTGTCCTGTCACTATAACGAGAAATAATTTGATAAGTATACATACGTCTATGGAGTAAACTTTTGCTGGGGTGCTAGTGGTAAAAACATTATAATAAGAGATATAAAAATGTACAAGTAGGCAACGATCAGGAAAAGGCACAATCAGAAAGAGATTCCCACTCCAAAAAACCGAGGTGGGAAAAGAACTAAATTAACAATCAGGTAGACAAAGATTTCCACTCCAAAAACCGAGGTGGGAAAACACTAAATTAGCAATCAGAGATATAAAACCATTATGAGGAAAATTATGATTAAGTTTAAAGTCAAACAAAGGTACTTTTCATCTGTGGTATGCATCCTACAAATCCGATGCAAGTTAATGGAAACATAAGTTTACTCTATATATAACGCTAAACCGCTTGCCAATATACATTAATCCATCCAATTAACCCTTTCATGGCGAATGAACTTGCCAAACAGTAATATTTGGGTGAGTCCACATTCAGTTAAAGGTGTGTTAGGAATGATTTTATGGGGTCGGGTAGGGGCGGAGGTGCCGACCAAAAAAAAAATGGTTTACAAATGTAAGAAACTTATAGGAAGGAAAAAAAGGAATGATTTTTGATTTTTTAATTTTTATCTAATTTTTCGATGAACTTTCTCTGAGCAATCAGAAAAGCCCCAGATGGGACGCCAGGTTTGAATGAGTACAAGTGCTATACCTCCTGCAGCCATACTTTCAGGATAATCTTCCATCTTATATTGTATGGCTGGATCACCATGTATTATGTCCCATCTGAACACATCAGCGGGCTTGTGGGTGCGAGTTATTATGAATTTCCCGTCCGCGGACAAGGCTGTGGATGCTACCTAAAATAAAGCACATACAATTATACATTCATGTATTCCAAAACCACTAGAAATGTGGCGTATCCCAATGGATTTTGACTTTTGAAAACATAACCGTTCAACAGGCTAAGGGACCGGAAAAGATAATGTGCTTTTTATTAGATATTCATCAGCTCAGTGAATTTGTAGCCCAAACACAAATTTTGAGAATATACTAAAGTATAATTCTAAGGTTTAGACAATAAACAATAAACTTCAACGTAATGGTTTTGACCATACGTGCAATTATGGCCAACTTGGACAAGTCTGTTAATGATCACAGAAATAAAAGAATAGACATAAATATGTAGATTCTTATTAACTGTGAAGTAGATTCGCTATAATGCTGATAAACTATTTATATCAAGAATTAGGTTTTTATAAACAATAGCTTTATGTCATGCTTACTGATTGGTCTAATGTATAAGATGCGATGCATCTGCATGTTTTCTTGTCCCAGATTTTAAAACAGTCCTCTTCTGAGAACATCCCGTACGAGAATATGTATGGACCGTTTGACGTTACTCTCAGATGAACCGATGTGGTGTGGCCAGTTAACCGCGCCAGTAAAGTTCCTGAAAATCAAAATGAATATTGCCATATCAATTAATCAAATTTATTTCTCCTAGTTGCAACATATAAAACTGACTTTCGCTATTGATAACTCCGTGTATAACACGGGTTTCTTTTTATCATTTATTTTTTGCGTTTGTCATACAACGCGGTACGAAATCACGAAAACGTACCCCTGTTACGACCTTTGGAAATAAAAACTAAGACACAGATTGGATGATGTGCCACCTGTCGTATAAACAACTACCAAAGTAATGAGCGGTTGTATTTTAAATCAAAACGTTTTTAAGCTACAAAGACTTATTAATACAAATCATACAAGGAAAAATAAATCTTAATTCCTTAAACAGCAATGAAAATAAAACAACAAGGGAAACTTTCATTTATAATTACCATTTTTATCTCAAAATACTTCACAGCCTACACGTTTGATTAAATAATCCGATTTTTCTATTCTTACCTTGCATATAGTCAAATATTCTGATCACATTGTCATAATGTGTGGAAATAACTTTAATCTCGTCAAGGAAATACATGTCATCTAAAGAAGTGTTGTCGTCACACTTCCGCATGAACAGTATCTGCTGATCTGATTTGTCATTCAGCTTTGCCACTTCTCTTCCTGTTGATTAAAAATAGAAACTTTAAAAGAGTATTAACCCCATCCTTCTATACAAGTGCACATGTAACAGCATAAATGATAAGTTAAAGGTAAAGGAAGGACCTCAGCATGTATTGCTCAAGGTCACTAAACAATATAAAATAAGAGGTCTGCCTATGTTGTTGTTCTATTTCAAGAATATTCTGAATTATATTCACAGCGTATAATTTGGGTGGAAAATCTTGAATGTAATTATTTATAACCATTCTTTCGTGGTGCTGATCCTTTCTTCGACCATTGATTATCAAAAATATGATGTACACTGCCCTTGGCTTTTTCCCACTGAATAATCATGAATACCTACGTCACTGTTCTTATTACAGGAAGGAAGTTGACTTACTGTTGACAACATCCCAAACAACAGCCTGTGTAATATCTTCCTTCTTCGGTAAACCTGGTATCGGCTTGTCAGTACTGAACAAAATATGGCTCTTCTGATCATTCACCAACATGGTGGACGCAAAATAGTCATCATATTGTCCATTGCCAATACTGTACATGTACTGTCTGTTTTCTACATCAAAGATCAAGAGGGGGCCTTCGTCGGTTTGTGCTGTAGCCATTGTGCCTGCGTCATTAACCTACATTTAAACAGAAATTATAAATAAATGTTTCTGATTCAGTTAATAAAACAATGAAAGTAAAAACTGACTTGCCACAAATTAAAGATCAAGTAATGTTTTAGTACCACATGACCATATTTTACATTATAATGATGATAATTGAATGAATAATTCAAACTTTTCACTTTTGTTCTACCTATTTACTTATCGTATCAAGAATATATATCTCAAATCAATTGGTCATGTGTTTGTTTGTTTGTTTGTTTGTATTGAGGTTTAATGTCCCAGTCAACAATTTTTCAGTCATGTCGGTACGGAGTCATCGCTTCCTGGGCTTTAACCAGTACTCTAGGGAGTTAATGTGTCTTGCTCAAGGACACAACACGGTTACCCTTGTGGGGATCGAACCCAGGACCTCCCGATTCGGAGTCCGGTGCTCTACCACTAGGCCGACGACGATGATGATGCTTGCACTATTACCTGCAGAGTATCAATTTTCTGAGTTTGATCCGCTTTCAATATGCTGACTACGTCACCTGTGTTCAGGTCAAATATCTTGAGAAATTTCTGACCCCTTGTCAATGTGACGAGTTCTGTAAAAGTAAACAAATTACAGCTGTGTGTATTATGAGCAGTAACATATATGTAATTTTATTTTCCTTAAAAACACTCAGTTACTCGGGTAACTGAGTGGCCGCCTATTGTGAAAAGGCTGCTCACTCGGCTTACGTTTGTTCCTTAGTATAAGTACCAAACTGTCAATTCAATTTTCCCCACTTCGGTTTTTGGAGTGGGAATTTCTTTCTGATCGCGCCTTTTCCTGATCATTGTCTACTTGTACCCCAATGTAAACCGTTTACGTTTTACGTCATATGACCAACCACGAGAGAAGAGTCTAACTTGAAAAGAAAATTATAGCATGTTCTGACAAGAAGAATGATTCCTTTAGTAACGTATAGTGCATTTTGATACCATATAAAACAGATTCTGTGTTAAACCGTGAATGGTTTCATCACCACGTCTGAAAAATTGTTGACATGACCTTTAAACCTTTTAAAAGATACAAACAAACATATGTAAAATTCCATCAGCAAAGGAAGTTTTATTCAAAATTTCAAACATGTATTCTTGCTGTCTGAGTGACCCAAAGTTGTATAGCGTGCTTGTGCCTAACCTGATTAGATTCTCTAAGTCTCCAAACACAGATTTAAAATACATGATGAAAGTTTGATTTTGCTAGAGCAAATCAGAATAATACTAAATATCACATAATCACGCAATAATGGAAGGACAGTGTGAATCCAGTATGGTTCGAATTTTATAAACCTGTGCTATAAATATAATTTAAATCTAAGGTTGTGTGACATAAGCCAAAATCTGCTATCACGTGACCCAAATGATATAATCTTAAAAGTGAGGTTAAACTGCCCCCCCCCCACCCCATAAATCTTCATCCATGAGGCTTGGTTAGGGGTAGTGTGATCCAGACTTTGCCTTAGCTGTTTGTTTTGTAAATAACACTGGCAAAATATCTCGGACATTCACCTAGATATACTCTATTTTCCGTGACAAAAATGTGAAATAATACATGTCTGGAGACATGTGACATTTCAAGTTGACGTTTTCTGTGAACATACGTTCACAACTTAAAAAAGTCACATAGTTGAAACAGAAAAGAAATGTTTCCGAATTCCCCATTTTTTTTTTCCTAAAATCTGATATATCTTTTGTGAACTTTTGCACTACAGCAATTTAGATATTTTGTCACCACTTGAAATTACAAACGGTTGCATTTTAAGACTTCGATCAATATCAGTACATTTTTGTGTGGCGTCGTGTGATGTAGCATAAAATCCGTACTGTAAGAAATCCGGTTCGGATACGGTTTTCTTGCGTTCTAAGTAAATCACAATATTGTTGTGTACATAAAACTCCTCACATGCTACCATGTGGTGACCCATGATAAGCTTTGTAGCTTTGATATTATCTATATCCGTTCCGGACAGTATCGGTTCGTTTCGGACAGTTTCGGTAATTCGTGATACCGCATGTCAATCATCTGGGGTGACACCAGTCAAAAATTGTCCATAGGCCACAATGCAAATTGTCGCACTTTGTGACACTCCCAGCTGTTACCAAACATTTTATGACCAAAATGACTTCCCTCGCCTTATAGCTCAGCCATACATCTACCCAACGAGCATAGTTCAAAGGGGGGTTGACCGTTGAGTTTTTCCGGTATTCCGTTTTGCAACCACCCTAGGGTTGGGTTTTACCCTCTAGAATGGTGTAGATTTTAGGAGGGGGTAGTTTACAGACAGAAGCTTCCGACGAGAAATAGTCTCTTTTAAGATCGTGTTTTGTACACCCAAATGTCGTACACTAGTGATACTTTGCAGTGCATACTAAATATAAAACAGACACAAATAAATGTGCTCGTAATACAGTGTCAAACTCACCTAGGCAAAATTTTCAAATGCACTATTTTCGTGGGGTACGGCGGAGTGATAAATTTTGAGCGGTGTCGCACCTTGAGGAAAATTCGTTTTTATCGCGAACAAGAAAATTTCTTTGCGATACACTCTTCCCCAAAATATAAGATGCTTGATAAGTATTTTGTTGAGAAAGAACACAAAATGAGGATGCATGGGGTCTTTCAATTTTAGGTACCCCCCATGCAAAAACATGCTATTTTGACCAAAATTGCAAATATGGTGGTCAGACATATTGCCCAACAAGCGTTCAAAACAACCAAACCTAAGCATTAAACTGCTATACATTTAATGTTAAGATATTTATGTACCACATTTGACCTTCAAATGACATTGACCTTTGACCTCTGAACTGTGACCTTGAACCAAAACAGCTACACAAGAAGAAATTTACAACCTAGAAATTGAGCAAAAATGCTCTTTTCGTTAATTTTTGTGGCCTTGACCTTTGACCCTGGGTGACCTTGACCTTTGACATTCACTGTGACCTTGCCCAAGGTAAGTACAAAGGTTTACCACGGTTGTTGCTCATGTCCCAATGTCTTCTAAGTGCTGAGTGACAGTAATAGCACTAGAAAATGGGACCGAAATGACCCTCTGAATAACCCAATTTACAGTCCAAACTTATCAAAATGATGACTATCCGCGTCCAAAATTGTACAAAACACTAACAAACAGCGTAATTCAACATTATAGCATGACTTAGGCCAGTTTTAAGCCTACATCTGGCCTAAAATCACATTTTTAATTGAATTTTAATGGATTTTAACTTTTTCAATTTTTCAAAAATTCAAATTTTTGTAAAATTTTACAAAAATTGATAAAAGTTTGAAATTTTTGTCATAATCAAAGTTTGAGCCAGATCCGATGAGAATTCCACTAAGCAACGACTGACTATACCAAAAGTAAAAATTTTGACATTCAGCTTCTAAGGGGTGACACCAGTCAAAAATTGTCCATAGGCCACAATGCAAATTGTCGCACTTTGTGACACTCCCAGCTGTTACCAAACATTTTATGACCAAAATGACTTCCCTCGCCTTATAGCTCAGCCATACATCTACCCAACGAGCATAGTTCAAAGGGGGGTTGACCGTTGAGTTTTTCCGGTATTCCGTTTTGCAACCACCCTAGGGTTGGGTTTTACCCTCTAGAATGGTGTAGATTTTAGGAGGGGGTAGTTTACAGACAGAAGCTTCCGACGAGAAATAGTCTCTTTTAAGATCGTGTTTTGTACACCCAAATGTCGTACACTAGTGATACTTTGCAGTACATACTAAATATAAAACAGACACAAATAAATGTGCTCGTAATACAGTGTCAAACTCACCTAGGCAAAATTTTCAAATGCACTATTTTCGTGGGGTACGGCGGAGTGATAAATTTTGAGCGGTGTCGCACCATCTATGTACAGCGGACGTGAAAGAGAACACTGTATTGGAAACAACATAATTTCATATGGATCGTTTTCCGATTAGGTCAACAAGAGAGTTCGTCCAAATCTTATAATTTAAAAACATTTGAAACTAAGCAATCCTAGTCAATATCATTAAACAATACATCTCCAGTTTAATTTTATAATAAGCATCGTATGTACTGATCTTGTTAGCGTGAAGAAAATAGATTTATTTATCGAAGTGAAAGTGACAAAAATGGCCGACAGAGCAAACACTAGCTAGCCTAGTCTAGCCTCGAAGTGTGAGACCCAAGAAAGGGAATTCAGTATCGTGTATAGAAACAGAAGTGAAAATGCACCTTCTTAAACCCCTAAGGAGCCTTATTGCGTCGAATGATTGACAGAATACTGAAAACATATGGAGAGGTCAATTCTACTGCTAATGGCTACCCTCCAGAAAATTAATAATGTCAAAGCGTTTCTCAACCATATTCCTTTCCAACTTCTTATTACCAAACCAAGCAAAAAGTCAAGTATGTAATAGCTCTGTCACACATTCATGTATCAGCGGCGTATCGCTCGCGTATCTATGAGAATTTCGATACGTCGATGTCTGAGCCGTATTTTGTTCGAGCGACGTATATGCTACGTACGTGTGACGTTCCTGCTACGTTCCCGTGGCGTATCAGTGACGTATCTATATTCGTATGGAAGTTCACTTTCGTATGTATGGCGTATCAAGGTGTATGTGCTACGTACGTGTGACGTATGTATGGCGTATGAAATGTACGCGTGATGTATCTACGGCGTATGTACTACTTTCCATTCTTATCTGCGGCGTACCTGTTCTGTAACAATTACTTTTCAATACCTATGAGAACAAACGGTTGTGTTCACTTTGTTCATGCAATTCGCACATTACAGTTATCAGTTATCAAGGGTCGACGATGATACCGAAGAAATCTAGATCATCTAGATTATCACCGAAGAAAAAACCCGAGGTGGTGGTGGTGGGGGAAACATCTCCAAGCTCCCCATCCTGGTCGTAAGACGACATGAATAAAGACAGAGGCTACACCAAGCCTAGCCCTGAAAGAACCCTGCACGGCACCCCGAATCGTGAGAAACATCTGATCCATGACTTAGGAAAAACGAAACAAAGTATATACAAGCATTAAGGGGATGCCAATTGTCAAAATCTAATGCTTGTATAATTTTTACCTGTATAAACAAAAATGACATTTTTACCAAGGAGACTGGATTTCCATGACACATTCTTGTATGAGTCATTCAAACATCGAATACAGATTATTTTATACCCAATAACTCAGCTCCAGAGGGCTCAGCAACACGCTTATCAGCATTGTTCAAGTTACTTCCTGGTTTGATTCCGTTTACATCCGTGTGGCATGCTGGATAAATTTTACTAAAAGCTATCGCCATAAGCATGAACTCCAGCTTCTTGACTACAATTTTTGAAAGTTTTTCGAACAAAAAGTCAATATTTTGGGAGAAATCATACTAATTACTGTATCTGCTGTTAAAGGTTTTCAGCACATATGATGAATACCATGTTTTCCACAAAAAGAAATAATCACTGAGTGGATAAACTTTCAAAGATTGTAGTCAGGCTTTTGGATATCATGTTCATGGTGGTAGCTTTTAGTAAAATTTATCCAACATGCCAGACGGATGAAAACGGAATCAAACCAGGAAGTAACTTGAACAATGCTGATAAGCGTGTCGCTGAGCCCTCCAGAGCTGAGTTTTTGGGCTTAAAATAATCTGTATTCCATGTTTGATTGACTCATACAAGAATGTTTCAAAAATATCCAGCCTCCTAGGTAAAATTGTCATTTTAATTTATACAGGTAAAAATTATACAAGTATTAGATTTTGACAATTGGCATCCCCTTAAGATTCCCTTGGAACGCCACAAAATATTCCTAATACTCCTAACACGTCACACATACTCAACAGCAGCGAAACGTACGTAGCACATACGTAGCACATACGTCATTGATACGCGAGATATGCCACACGTACGTCGTAGATACGAAAAGAGAGTCGAAGATACGCCACACATACGTCACGCATACGTAGCAGATACGAAAGGTACCCTGTACATACGTCACGGTTACGTGGCATGTTAAAAGCGACGTACGTGTGGCGTATGAGGAGTATAAGCTATGTATTTACAGCATACCTGCCACGTTGCTTTCGTATGTACCACGTATGTGTGACGTATGTACGGCGTACCGGACCTGCCACGTACGTGCTACGAATTTTTAAGTGCACACATAAATAAGAGTTGTCGCAGGACAGGATGCTCGACTGCTTCTGACCTTTGTCAAACATAAGGCAAAACCCAACCAGTAACCCAAAGCATTATGCTCATACATATTTTGCCTTGATGCAATAAGGCAAAATCACTGAACCATGAAAGTTAACTATAACTACCTAAGATTTAAAGGTCTCACTCATATTCTGAAAGAAGTGTGTTGATATACCAACTGAGCACCAAGACACAAGGCAAAATCACTGAACCGTGAAATAAGGTCACACTGACCTATAAGTATTTCAGGGTCAAAGGTCTAGTGATACTTACTCATAATATGAAAGAAATGTGATCATATACCCATTGAGTGCTGAGATATAAAGCAAAATCACTGAACCATGAAATAAGGTCATAGTGACCTATAAGTATGTTTGGGTTAAAGGTCTGGTCATACTCATTCATAATAAGAAAAAAGTATGAAAAAGTACCAACTGAGTGTCACGCTATGAGGCAAAATTACTGAACCATGAAATTAGGTCTCAGTGACCCAGGAATACTTTACGGCCAAAGGTCTTGTCATACGCAAACATATCGTGAAAGAAGTATGTTCATATACAAATTGAGTGATAAAGTTGAAATGAATATACTTCTGTAGTTACATTAGTTATTTTAATAATAGTAATGTAACAGCTTAACAGTGACTTAAAGTAAAAGTAAAATTATGTCATGACGTCATAACTATGACAATCATGACGTCATAATTAGAATGTAGCAATAACAATAATTCAGTGTAAGTGCACCAGTTATTTCCCTTGGATAATGCTAGTGTAAATATATACTTTAACATCAATTATATTTTCGTTTCTCTTTTTTTTCTGTTGGTTTTGGACAAATTGTAGATAGATAAAAATGAATTGAAACTTATTAACTGAAATAAAACTTAATTAAAATATGCTGACTAAAAACTCTGAAAATGGTTTAAAGGATTATTGCAATTTAGTTCTTATTTACAATCTCATTAGGCCATATATTATTCAAGGGAAATTATTTCGAAATTACCAATTAATTTTCAAAACAGGAAATTTAAATGTTAAACAATTCAGTAGCAAGTTCTTTGGTTACATGTCCAGATAAAACAAATTACAACACAACATGTTCATCACTAATCGCAGTTCCACACACTGTTTCATCAATGTCTGTATTGTGTGGGTAGTCAGCAACAAAATGTCTGTATGACCCACAACACCTACATGTTAATATTTTACCATCTAGTCCTACAGGGTTCAGTTTCTTACTATTTTCATAAGCTCTTCTGTGACGTCTATCTTGATTGTTGTTGTCCTTTCTCCATCCTCCTTTCTTCTCTTCAAACCTTTTAACATACCCTGCAGCTGCTAATGCTTCCTCTTGCTGTGCTAGAAATGCTGGTTCCAGTTTTATTGCCGAGGTTGAACTAGCTTGTCCCTCATCAACACTGCCCTTGAATTTCTGCAGTGAACTTTTAGCAGCGTCATACAGCGATTTCTTATCGCCATAATTCATGCCTGTCAGGACAAGCATTCTTTCTTCTGTACTTATATTTGCTCTCTTGAGTAGCTTGAATGCCAGTATTTCAGGTGGCAGTATCATCTTTAATTTTTCTATTTTTCTATATCTTACATCAAAAGTGGCTGTGAACTCAGAAATGCTCATTTCTGGATTTCTCTGAAAGTCCTCAAACTCTTCAAATTTCTGTAAACCATCCGCAAGATCATCCTTTTAAGGTGTTTATCAAGAAACGCAGTCAATGTGTCTAATCCATCTTCCTCCTTTAAGTCATCAATACATATATGGTCAAAAACCTTCTCCCGTATCTGTGTTGCATCATTTTCTGGAAGTGACAAGGCGATGGCTATTCCCTGTTTTTCTTTACTCAACTCTGTCACCTCTCTCTACGCTAACAACTTTTGTCTGTACAGCTATGTTTTAAGCTTAAACGGGGTGGATCAATTCTCATTGCCATCGCAGGCTGATAAACTATAAAGTCTTGTACCCAGATCAACTATCCACCAGTAAACTATCCTCAGATAATTAAGAAATTAATGTTCACTTACCACCCTTAGATGGTAAATACTGTCCGCAGACAGAAATAAGTTTAACTATTATCACTACATAAAACAGTTTTGGTCTCCTTTATATCCCCCACGCTGAGGATATACTACTGCCCGCAAACAGTAGAACGCCAATTCCTAGCAGAATATACTGCCCGCAAACAGTAAAATGCCAGTTCCCAACACCAAGAATTTACTGCCCTCAGACAGTAGAGCACCATTTCTCAACTCCAAGAATATACTGCCCGCAGACAGTAATTTAACGCCAGTATTATCTCCCTGACTGCGAAAATATTGCCCTCAGACAATATATCTAAACACCAATGAGTTAACTTTTTTATGTAAAACAGTTACTATTTTTATGTTCCCTCTTCTTATGATTTTCTCTCATTGGTTTTCCTTTTTTCTGTCTCTCTTTTAGTCCATTTATTCTTTTCTTCTAACTGCTGCTAATTTATTGTTCCTGGTCCCATGTAGTTTTATTTCCTCTGTTTAGTAACCTCGCTCTGCTACCATTAATAAAGTTGAAATGAATATACTTCTGTAGTTAAATAAGTTATTTTAATAATAGTAATGTAACATCTTAACAGTGACTTAAAGTAAAAGTAAAGTAATGTCATGACGTCATAATTATGACAATCATGACGTCATAATTAGAATGTAGCAATAACAGTAATTCGGTGTAAGTGCACAAGTTATTTCCCTTGGATAATGCTATTGTAAATATATACTTTAACATTGAGTGTCGAGATATAAAGGAAAATCACTGAACCGTGAAATTAGGTCATATTGACCTAGGACTATTTTAAGGTCAAAGGTCTTGTCATAAGCAAACATAGTGTGAAAGAAGTTTGAAGCCACTTGAGTGCCGAGATATAAGGCAAAGTCACTGAACCGTGAAATTAGGTCACAGTGACCTATAAGTAAATCGAGGTCAAAGGTCTGGTCATACTCTCATAATCTGAAAAAAGTATGAAAATATACTAATTGAGTGAGGATATATAAGGCAAAATCACTGAACCGTCAAATTAGGTCACAGTGACCTATGACTACTTCAGGGTCAAAGGTCTTGTCATACGCAAACATATTTTGAACGAAGTTTGTTCATAAACCATTTAAGTACCGAGATATAAGGCAAAGTCACTGATTCGTGAAATTAGGTCACAGTGACTTATAAGTATATTGGGGTCAGAGGTCTGGTCATACTCACTCATAATCTGAAAAAAGTATGAAACTATACCAATTGAGTATCAAGATATAAGGCAAAATCACTGAACCATGAAATTAGGTCACGGTGACCTATAAGTATTTTGCGGTCAAAGGACTGGTCGTACTCACTCATAATCTGAAACAAGTAAGAAAATATACTAATTGAGTGTCAAGATATAAGGCAAAATCACTGAACCATGGAAAGTAGGTCAACCGACCCTTACCATCATGACACACAAGTCAGTGTCACAAAGTCAAAATATGAATGACCACCCATCTTCCAAAGTTGTTTCTATTAAGAAATAAAAAGAAAAAACATTCAGGAAGATCTAGATTTTGACCTCTAGCCCCGCCCCCCTGACTCCGACCCAGAGGTCAGATGTCATGGAACCTTAAGTGTATGAAGTATGAATGCTTAATGATAAGTTGTTGTCAAGATATGGACTCCTTGTAAAAGTTACACAGCAGTACATCTATTTTTTACAGTGTTCTAGTTTTTAACCTCTAGCCCCACTCCCCCCAGGCATGGACCCTGATATCCAATGCCATGAAATGAAACTCAACCCTACAGGGTATCTATGGTCCGAGTATGAAAGCCCTCTGATAAAAGGTTTTCAAGATATGAACTTCTAGAATACTCTATCACAGAAAAGTCATTATTATTAATGGTGCTCTAGATTTTAACCTCTAGCCCCTCCCCCTGGCATGGACCCAGGAATCTGATGCCATAGAATGAAAGCCGGCCCTACAGGGTGTCAAATGCCCAAGTATCAATGCTTTCTGATGAGTAGTTGTCAAGATATGGACTTCTAGAAACATTTAACACAAGAATTGCCATTTTTGAAGGTGTTCTAGATTTTAACGTCCAGCCCAACCCCCTGGCCTGGACCAAGGGGCCCGATGCCATGGCATGAAAGCTAACCCTACAGGGTATCTATGGTCCAAGTATGAATGCTTTCTGATGAGTGGTTGTCAAGATATGGACTTCTAGAAAACTTTAACGCAAGTGTGACGCGCACGGGAACGCGCACGGGAACGGGAACAGAGACGACCGGGGTGACTGCAATAGCTCTATGCACTTCGTGTAGTCGAGCTAAAACGTAGCACCTCGGCGTATGAGGAATATGAGCTACGTATCGAGGAGTATGAGCTACGTATGCCACGTATGTACGACGTACGTGTGGCGTACCTTTTGTATCTTGATACGCCGTAGATACGTGAGTCGATACGCGATAGTGTGACAGCGGTTTAAGGAAATAACTATAAGTGTAAGAAGTATATTTTTGTCTTATCTGATAAAATAGAATAGGAAATCATATATTTACAAAACTAGGTGACACTGTGACAAGGATAAAAATTCATCATTTTATACACGTACATTGTATTCTGTTTATATTTCCATATTGTTTATTTCCTTCATGTCAATTTTTTCTTCTACTTCTCCTTCTTTTTAATTTTCTTCTTCTTTTTAATTTTATTCTTGTCTTCTTTTCCTTCTTATTTTGTTTCTTCTGATTCGCATTATATATTACGATAACTATAATTGATTTATTGATTTATTGATTGATTGATTGATTGATTTATCTATCTATCTATTTATTGAAATAAAAACATATAATGTTAACCAAATTAATTCCTGAGGTTTATCGAAATTTATGCTTGTTTAACGGAAATGGTCATAGGCATTGTACACAATGTCAACAACCTGAGACCATTTTCATTCACATATGATCGCAAACAATTACTGGATAGTCTCTACAAATAGAGGATATTTGCTTTATTGAGGTGAATACCAAATATATTTCATCGAGTGAGTTGAAAACATCGTAATTGTCACGAGTGCGCAGCACGAGTGAAAATTTTTATGTTTACAACTCACGAGATGAAATATATTTGGTATTCACCGAAAATAAGCAAATTTTCTTTTTATTTTATACAATACACGGGCATTTTCCAATTCACAAGGTAGGTGGTGAAAATGCAAAAACCAAAACAAAATTTTTGAAAACAAATAATTTTGGTACCACATTGTTTCTTACGTTCTAACTAAGAAAATGAATACCCACACTTTATGTTTTCGTTCATGAATAACGGAGTTATAGGCGTTTGAATTTCTGAAGTGAGACACATTTAATGACGTCAAGTTAATGGAAACATCAGAAGTAATCCAAACTCTACAGTGAAAATATAGGCTGATATCAGTCACTAGTGACTTTTGATATCAGTGAGATTTGATATCAGTGAAATTTCATATAAATGAAAATACCAATTTTATCAAGTTTTGATATACAATGTGCATTGGTTTTCACTGTAAAGTATAAAATAAATTTCATACTTGTTCCATAGCATACTCTTTCGTCTCTTATAAAAACATACGGAACTAGAATTGTCAGAGAATCTGACTATAGCCCCGCTTCTCAGCTTTTTTGCAGGGTTAAAAAAACAATGACAGGTAACTATCACAAGCTAGATCTTGTCAATATTGATGTGCATACAAAATTTGGTCTGATTATGTCAATTTGTTCTCAAGATATTGAACGGAAACGAAATTCTGACCTCAATAAAGGGCCATAACTCCGTCAAAATTTTGCGAAAAATGACGGGTAACAATCCCAAGCTAGATCTTGTCAATGATGATGTGCATACAAAATTTGGACGGATTCTGTCAATTCGTTCTCAAGATATTAAGCGGAAACGAAATTCTGAAGTCAATCAAGGGCCGTAACTCCGTCAAAATTTTGCGAAAAAATGATGGGTAACAATACCAAGCTAGATCTTGTCAATGATGACGTGCATACAAAATTTGGACGGATTCTGTCAATTTGTTCTCAAGATATTGAGCAGAAACGAAATTCTGACGTCAATGAAGGGCCATAACTCCGTCAAAATTTTGCGAAAAATGATGGGTAACAATCCCAAGCTAGATCTTGTCAATGATGACGTGCATACAAAATTTGGTCGGATTCTGTCAATTCGTTCTCAAGATATTGAGCGGAAACGAAATTCTGACGTCAATCAAGGGCTGTAACTCAGTCAAAATTTTGCGAAAAATGACGGGTAACAATCCCAAGCTAGATCTTGTCAATGATGACCTGCATACAAAATTTGGTCAGATTCTGTACTCTGGTTCTCAAGATATTGAGCGGAAACGAAATTCTGACGTCAATCAAGGGCCGTAACTCCGTCAAACTTTTGCGAAAAATGACGGGTAACAATCCCAAGCTAGATCTTGTAAATGTTGATGTGCACACAAAATTTGGTCGGATTCTGTTAATTCGTTCTCAACATATTGAGCGGAAACGAAATTCTGACGTCAATCAAGGGCCGTAACTCCGTCAAAATTTTGCGAAAAATGACTGGTAACAATCCCAAGCTAGATCTTGTCAATGTTGATGTGCACACAAAATTTGGTCGGATTCCGTCAATTCATTCGCAACATATTGAGCGGAAACGAAATTCTGACGTCAATCAAGGGCCGTAACTCCGTCAAAATTTTGCGAAAAATGACGGGTAACAATCCCAAGCTAGATCTTGTCAATGTTGATGTGCACACAAAATTTGGTCGGATTCTGTCAATTCGTTCTCAAGATATTGAGCGGAAACGAAATTCTGACGTCAATCAAGGGCCGTAACTCCGTCAAAATTTTGCGAAAAATGACGGGTAACAATCCCAAGCTAGATCTTGTCAATGTTGATGTGCACACAAAATTTGGTCGGATTCTGTCAATTCGTTCTCAAGATATTGAGCGGAAACGAAATTCTGACGTCAATCAAGGGCCGTAACTCCGTCAAAATTTTGCGAAAAATGACGGGTAACAATCCCAAGCTAGATCTTGTCAATGATGATGTGCATACAAAATTTGGTCGGATTCTGTCAATTCGTTCTCAAGATATTGAGCGGAAACGAAATTCTGACGTAAATCAAGGGCAGTAACTCTGTCAAAATTTTGCGAAAAATGACGGTCAACAATCCCAAGCTAGATCTTGTCAATGTTAATGTACATACAAAATTTGGTCAGATTCTGTAAACTGGTTCTCAAGATATTGAGTGGAAATGAAATTTTGACGGAATAACGGAATAACGGAAGGACGGAAGGACGGAACGACGGAAGGACATGGTGAATCCAGTATAGCCCCACTTTTTCAAAGCGGGGCTATAATTATCATTACGTATATCAGTTAAGAAAATTAATCTGATGTGCTGATTACTTTGTCTGAAACATCTTTTACAGAAGTATTTGTGGCACAAGTGTTCATTTGTTTTATGACCCCAGCTATTGCAATATTACCCCCAAATCAATGGACTGCCATACTTAGATGATTATCACACCTGGTGTGGTATTGTCATTACAAAAACTTGTTCATTGTACATGCAATATACAGAGATTTTTTTTTCAGCTAAAAAGTTTGAAAATTTCATTAAAAAATAGTGGATTTTTTTTTTATATTTTTTCCTCAAAACAAGTTGCTAATTATCATGTTTCTTAAGTTATTGTTTGCATGAAGGCTATGATTCTACTTTTGCCACAATTATAATAAGGTAGGATATAACTTATAATTGTGATACATTTCTTGCCTAACCTGAGATGTATTTTGAGATGTAAATACACCATACATTGACAAAAAGTCAGGGATTATCTCAAGATATTTCACTTTCAGAACAATTTCATTTATCCAACTATTACATTGTAAATAAAATGTGTGTTCGTTCGTACATTTGTTTGTTTTCTTGCTTTACGACCACGGCCTACAACCAATGTCATATCGGGACTGTTTGTTTTCCTGACTCTTAATAAATAAGGCTTTTAGAACCAGAGAAAGGGCAAGGATGTCTATACAAATATGTATTGCATAGAATGTTATTGAAGTCAAATTCAAAAATCTTATGATATATAAAGCGCTATTTAAGGGTGGGGGCACATATATAGTGTTGTCCCTGGAAAACGTATCAGTGCTGTCACAGTTATTGAAATTCGATTTTGACCAGAGTTACGAATCATTTTCTCAGATCAAAACAATCGCGCTTTGTAGACGACACCAAGCTGAAGAAGTTACGGTAAAAAAACTTTTGAACAAATCGCATTACTCCGTTGCTATACCATAAAGACATGTCAAAATTGGAGAGGGAATTTTACAAGCATCAGTACTGTCACGTGCATTTTGCCGCTTCTTGCAAATATTAATACATTTTAAAACCATGACTGAATTTCAACTTAGGAGCAGTTAGAATAGACATGCAAAGTTTTCACCCTGCATTCTGTTGTTAGTCATTAGAATAAAATTTCTGTGTGAAACTCAGTACTGTCACGGATCAGTGCTGTCACGGTCGTGACGGTAATGATGTGACAGCACTGAGTTGACTTCTGTCAGCAGGTGTGGATTCAGGTAATTTCCTAGGCTGAAAAGAGTTAGTTCGCCTTTTACGAGAGGGTCTCAGCTACTAACGCCAGCAGCAGCCAGGAGTGGCCAATTTATATCGCTTTGAAAATCATTTGAGGTGTGTGGGTGATACAAAACGCTTCGTCGACCATGGTATACAATTAGCCCCCGGGGGTGGTACTCCCATAATGATATTTAGACAGTTAAATGCCCTTGTGTCTTTCAGTGTGTTTGTATGTTGCATACCATTCCGAAAATGTGTTACCCATGCAATATACAAAAAGAAGTAACATTGTATACCCCATTTCACCCTGCATACGTCACTACATAAAAGTGGGATGTAATGGGATACATGTGAAAGCAAATGTGCAGCTCAGCTGCAAGTTAACCTAAATTTGAGGCCCATCCAAGGGGGTATTAGCTCTAAGCTCAGTAAAAGTAAAATGACCTTTCTCCCTAGCTCCCTAAAATCAATCTTTTCCTTGCTCCCAGCTCTCTAAAACCAAGAGTGATCTATTCTAGTAATCCCCAGTTTGCGTTTGGTTTGCTTGAAGCAAACGTGCTTTGTTAGAGCATTGGATCTACGCAAAAGTGTCCCTGGTTAGAGCATCAGCCGCGGCTTCGTTGGTTGCGACCTTAAGTGAGTCACTGCACCTAAGCTCATTGGTAAATGGTCAGAAATTAATCATTTCCACACACATTGAAATGAAAAAGGAGTGCTGTCACGAAACCATCAGTGCTGTCACGATATCAGTACTGTCACGGTCATAATTATTTAAAATACTCAAAACGCATCATATAAAAGTAATTGCTTTTGGTATGTAATGATTCTATACTGAAATAGTAAACGTTTAGCAGAACTTATTTTTGGTTTAATCCTACAAGATAATGTCTACAAAAATAAAGCGTTTCAGAAACAGAACAAATCACAGTATGTGTATTTTCATTGAAGATCTCTACCTCGTTCAATCATTGAAAGTATTTAAGGTTTGTGTGAACTATTGTTCGTGACAAGTTATATATCCCCCCACATACAGATTGGGGAAGTCTTATCAAATGAGCGTTTTACGCAAGAAAGTTTGTTCGTGACAGCACTGATATTTTTTCAAGGGTACCATACAATTAATTAATGCTGGTGCACTATTTGTTCAGTTAAACTCGGCATATTTTATTTCTATATTCTATATGCTCCTGTTAATAAAACTATCCCATTGAAAAAGAAAAAATGGACAATTATTTTTTTTTTCGTTTTGCCTTTCTGGATTGCTCCATTTTTGATCATTTTTTGATAATGACCCATATATATACATGTATTTGCGTTTGTTGTCTATATTTGCGTTTGTTGTCTTTTTGCTTTCGAAACGTTGGTTTAAAATTTCGTTTTCGCATATAATGTAAGGTATCGTACATGTACATCTGTGACTTTTAAAAATTGGTTACCTTCAAGTTTTAACGTTTTCTCGGCAACCATAACCCGCAGCGTTCTGAGTTTTATGTTGTATGCAAGGCAAAGAACTTAATATCGTAATATCACCAAGAAATTTTGAGTCGATATGAAGAAATTTGCATTTTTAGTGTTGCTATACTTTTGCGTTTTAGTATACTAGTATTTCTTTCAGTCAGCGGGTTGTGTTGTGGTTTAACATCCATGTCAACAATCTTAGTCATGTCGGGACAGAACCGACGCTTTCTGGGTATTACACCTATGGAGACAGAAATGTGCACAGAGCACCGATAGTCAGGTTCTGGGAGAATTGCCCGGGAACTGTGTGGTTATCTTACATAGCCTCAGCTGTTGACCGTGTACATTTTTAAAGTATTAATGTAACCTGACAAAAGAAAGTTTTCTTGCACCGCGGCCATTTGTAAAGGCACTACTGCACACATCCCCGTTAAATATCAATTAAAAAGGCATGAAAATAATCAATTAAATTTAAGAGCATTTTCAAAGATTCCCCCCATGAAAAGCTTGTTAAAAGAGGATTAAAATATCTCATTAAAATGCTATACATTAAGAGTCATTAAAACAACATGAAAATGCCATTAGGTTAAAGGCATTGTTAAATTTCCATTAATTTTATGACAATTAAAATCTGTTAAATTCAGGCCCTAAAATAAGCCCCCATCCTTAAAGTAAAGGTACCATTAAAATATTTAATGGTATCCATCAGCATTAAAAACTTCTTAAAAAGCTCTTAATGTATAGCATTTTAATGGGACCATTAATTTTATACTGTCATTTTAAAAGCAAATTAAAGCCACTTATATTCACATTTTAAAAGCAAATTAATGAGTCTGAAATATCCATTAAATATCAGCCATTACAATTAATGTCAATTTAATAGGACAGTTACTTTTCTAGAGCCACATTTTTAAGGTATTTTCATAAGCATTAAATTGCATTGAATTTTTAATTTAATGTAGCTTTAAGGACCATTAATTTCCCATTTAATTTCCATTAATATTTTTAATGGCCCCATGAAAATGCTATACATTAAGAGCCTTTTTAATGATTTTTAATGGCACTGAATTTAATGGCCACCTTAAATTGATGGTAGAATTTTTTTCTGCATGCCATTAATTTGACCACAAACAAACCCCATTAATCACCCAAGAGTAATTACCATTAATAATTTAATGGTCAAGATTTACTTTTGTATGTCATTAATTTAACAGTAAATCGAGCCCATTAACTTAATGATTAGCAATACCATTACTAAGTTAATGGCACCCTTATGTTAATTGTGATATGCCATTAAAATGACTGCAAACAGAGCAAAATAAGTAACTACAGTTTATCTTGATGCACAACCAGGCTATAATACTAGCCAAGCAGTGATATATTGCCATTACGCAAAAAGCATTGGGGGAACATTTCTTATGCACTGTGTTAGATAATAAAAGTAGATGATAATACATGTACTATTTTTGTCTTAATTCAGTTATTCCTCCACAGACCATGCATTCTGGGTTTGGGTTTCTATTACTAAGGAAGAGAAATAAAGGGCAGTATATTAAAACTTCCAATCGAATGCCCAGAGCTGTATGCGAAACCGGATCACCAGCCCAGGGGTCCTGGAGATTTTGCCTATACATGTACATAAGCTCAACCCCCTAACCTGTACCCAAAATATCAGGTATGACACACTACCCCATAAATATAAGGAATTTTGCCCAGTGGGGTACTCCGAGATTTTGCTTGTTTATACCTTCGGTCCAGCATCTACTCTGAACCCCCATAATAACGGGGCTGACAGACTACACACCCTTTCTGGGATCGATTTTTAGCATACCAATATATATATATGTCCTTTTTATTGCATATAATGCGAAGTGTACAATTGAATTTTCCCAGTCCTGAATATCTTGGACCCCCCCCCCCCACACACACACACCAATCAAATGGTCGCTCCCTGACCAAATAACTAATTTTAAATCATACACAAATATCAACAAATTTCAACATTACGAAAACACGCCGCTGCAATTTCAAATGTTTTTTATAGCTGTAAAAATGAAAATTTCCTAGTGACAAAAAAGTTGAAATTTTCCTATTTTGCTCAAAACATAGATTGTGGGTACATACTGAGGTGGTTCTAATAAGTACCCACAATTTTTGTTTAACAGCAAAAGAAGAATAGGTATACCCCTGTAAACCCAAATTTTACATACAAAAGTGGGGTTTCAGCCTAATAGGGGTATGCATGTTCTATATGTCATCCTGATCAATGTAAATTTTGACCCCCCAACACTGATAAAGAGTAACAACCACCACCTCCTTTGGGATAGCCGGGTTGAAGTCAGACCGTTCCAAATCAGCTGTCATATCTCATAATCACGAACTGAGTGAGCACGAACTGAGTGAGAGCGAATTTACCTGATCACCAAGTTCAAAATCAGGCATCATAACCACTACGTTTAACAGGTTTACAAGATCATCTTGGACTGTCAGTGACTGGATAATTGGACTTACAGCTATATCAAATTCAGAACACAAGCGCACCACCTAAAGTATAACATGTGTGAAGTTATACTCACAGAGAGACACCACACCGACAGACCACTAGGGACAATTAGGACTTGACTCACAGGTCATTGACGCTCTATAACCATAAACACTCTAAATAGCGAAAATATAGTGTCTAGCTAGAACCAGTATTTTGGGCAAATGAGGGTTATTTAAGCTTTCAGTATACAATATTGAGTAAGCGTCAATGACCTGTGCTTGACTACAACCAAGCAACCAACCAACGAACCAGCTTACTGGACTATTTAATTATCTACCTTACATACCTTTTTATAATAAACACACTTCTTCAGTAGAATCATTGAGTAACAAAGACACAAATCAGCTAAATTAATAATAAATTTCACAAAGTCTGAAAATTTGGTTGGCAATATCCCGTTTTACTCCCCGCGCTATATTTCCACCACCTCCCACCATACCCACCGACCCTCCAGATTTCTCAGACTTATAGATATGAAATATTAAACACGGAATAAACCTAATTTGCATATTATTTTCTTATTAAATTGTAAAGGGGAACAACTTTAGATGCAGTTTATTCCGTTGCGGGGAGTAAAACATGATATTGCCATTTGGTTTTCTAAAAAGCCAGTACTTTTCAAAAGCTTTGTTGACATTTCAAAGTTTTACAAATATAGAGTGCACCACAATAAAACAATACCTGAAGTCTTTTATGATCATATCAACCACTGAATGTTCCATTTCAAAGAGCATAACCAAAGTTCTCTGATCTATTTTCATCTTTTTGAAACTGACCGCCTGCATTTTGAAATTGCATCAGAAAGTACTTGTGTAAAGAAATAGAATAGAATAGAATAAACTTATTTCCAATTATGGGCCACCACATAGTAGCATATGAATCACATATAAATAAGATGCATGTTATCAAGGTAGTCCCGCCACCAGCAGATATTGCAGAGCTACTTTACTTAAAATTACAAGGGTAAACCCAGGGAGATATGCGATACCCTTCAGTTATCTGCAATATGTGTAAGTTTGGTTTGCATATTTCTTAGTACATTGTTGATTATAGACACTTTGGTCAAAACAATTAGGTCCATGTCAACTTTCAGAATGTTACTCCTAACTGTATTTCCATTCAATAAGGTCAGATACCAAGCTCCGTGCCTGGGGATCGGAGAATACCAGGGTCTGTGCATGGGGATGGGACTATACTGGAACATGTAGGCAACCTTTAAAATGTACAATTTATTGTATACAGGCTATTCTCTCACTGTCAATATCTTGACAACCACTTATCAGAAAGTATCATAATTGATAATTGGGCCATATGTTTCATATATGCCAGCTTTATTCCATGATATGGGACCTCAAGGTCTATGCTGAAGATGGGCTGGAGGTCAAAATTTAGGCCAATTTTTCAAATATGCAATATACCGAATTCATATTTTTTATGTCCATATCCCGGGAGTGGGGTACATACATATGAAACTGGAATATATGCCCCCGTACTGAAAATAGGGGAGCTTTCAGAGCTCATCAGACTAACAAAGATTTAATCCTGAAATTTACATTTTTTGGCAAAAAAGCTGACAAAGTACCTGGATTTCTGTAAAAGAGGCCCGGGCTTTAAGAACTTATTTGTTTGAAAAAGAGGGGTCTTTAAGAGTGGGAAATCGACGAAGTATCTGGATTTCTGTAAAAGTGGAAACCTTTAAAACGTAGTTTTTATGAAAAAGAGGGATCTTTAAGAGCACAAAATGTAAAAAAGAGGACGGGGAGGGGGGAGGGGGGCTTTAGTGGAGTACATACCTGCACTGTGCCAGTATGTGAGTACCCCACTCCCCCGGGGTTCATATCCTGCAAACACTAATAAGAAGCTGTCCATACTTGGACCATTGGTACCTAATAGAGTTATAACCTTCATTCCATGACATCTGAATGCAGGGTCCATGCCTCTGGGTAGGGCTAAAGGTTAAAATCTAGGACACTTTTTGAAATTTTATTTTGCTGTTTTACTATCATTTTATTACCTTTAGTTGAACAATTACATTTAAGCACCTGCTTTAAATTGTGAAGGACCCAAACTAAACTTCCAAGCTCAAGGACTGGTTGCACCAAACACTAACCTTACACGCAAAAAATTAAAGCTCGTCTCGAAAATGCAAGAGTTCTATAACCTTCGAACAAAACCCCTTTATGTGACTAATTCCTTTCTAGATTTAACAGATTTTTAATAGCCATGATAGTTTTAACATGAACTAGACTAGTTTTGTTTGTTATTTTAATGACAGCAGAGTTAATTCCACTGTTTAACTGAAGGACTTTAAAATAGTTTTCCAACTTGTGGTCATTACTTTGAATATCATTATTTTTACCATTAAATTAATTTCATTTAATTTGCCATGAAAACAACTTTCTACGGGAGTTAACTAGTTTTTATGGCCATGGAAGTTTGAACATCAACTGGGCCGTTATTTTATATGTCATTAAATTTTACACCATTAAATTAATTCCCCTTAATTTGCCATGAAAACAGCTTTCTACAAGATTTAACAAGTTTTTTTTATGGCCCTGAAAGTCTTAACATAAAATTGGCCATTATTTTAAATGTCATTAATTTTTTTCCATTGGATTAAGCCCCTTTAATTTGCCATGAAAACAACTCCCTAAAGGAATAAACTAGCATTTTATGGCCATGAAAATTTGAACATCAATTTGGACAGCATTGCCCATTACTTTAATGATACTCACCATTAAAGTAACCCCCTTTAATGTGCCATTAAAACAATTCTTAACAAGAATTAACTGACTTTTAATGGCCATGAAAGTTTCAACATTGCCGGGAACATTTTTGTTTGTTAGTTTAAAGGCATATGTACATGAAAATAATGCTATTTTAATGGTATAGCAAAATCCCATTAAAAATATTTCAACAAGGATTAATGGCAAGAATTAATGGGTTTAATTATTTTCATGTCATTTAATGGGAAAATGATGCCTTTTTAATGGCAAATGAATACAGTAGTGAGGATACGGTGTACAAAGCTATACATACGTAGACAAGAAATACAATGAGAAAACCCGCTCTTTCCATCAATGCACAGATCAGCATTGGTGCGACCTCTTTGCACATGTACATTGTACGTATTAGAGAGGACTTTCTGAATACAAAATATTTAACCACCTATCAACCTGTGACTGTGCAGCTCCTGGTAAGCGTCAGCCTGATCGACAACTCAAAATGAATGCACATGTAAGGAAGATTGATATTTTATTTTGAGACATCCCCATGGAAACGACATTTGTATCTCAGTGTATGGTGAACAACTCTATCTCGGGTTAGGCAAGAAATGTCTAATAGAAGGTCATTTAAAACGATAGGTGAACGATATAAACTGCCGCGTCTAATGTAACGAAATCCGCAAATACAATCATTTCGTCTATATTTTGATAGAGACTGCGGTTTGCTCAAAATATGTGTTTTCAATTGATCATGCATAGTTGTTTAAACCCTATGGAAGTTATTATATACCTGTGAAATACGCATGTGTGGGGTTCCAGCAGTCCTCGGACCACCGTTAAACGGAATAAAAGCAATGGATCTAGAAGTTCTTCTTACTGGCTTTGTAATTGTGATAGTTTTGATTGTGATAATCAACAAAACCCGAGCGATGTTCGTCGCTGAAGTCGGAAGCCTCTCCCAGGACCTCGCCCTAAAGCTGCATTTGATGTTGACAGAAATTGTATTCACCAGAGTTTTGAGAAAATGGCCAAATGTTACGGAGCTTTAGTTGGATTGAAAATTTTCAAACAAGATGTAATACTGGTAAATGATCGTAAAATCTTGACGGAAATGTTTGCTGAGTCAAACTATGGTAATGTATTTAATGACAGACCAATTAATGCGTACTTTCGGAAATAAAAGTTTGATGTTTGGACCAGCCAACCAGAAAACATCTGAAATGCGTAAAATATATTTGACAGCTCTCAACCTCTCTGGAGAAGGAAACGATAGATTTGAAGCGATGAAACAAGATTCACTTATGCAATTCATAGCCGACATTAGCAACACAATTGAGAATGATTTTGATCTAAACGTGCTCATACGAAAATCTCTAGGAAATTCCACGGCGTCGCCGTTAATAGGAAAACACGCTGAAGAAGAGGATTGGAAATTTATCTTCGAATTTATTGACGGTGTTAACCTTCTAGCGTCTGTTGGAAACGCTTTTGTGTATGAGACTCTACCGCTTGTTCGGTTCATGCCATGTAGATTTAGGGACTATTTTCAGTCAACTATAAACGCTAGGGATCGTCTTATCGGTTTTACAACAAGATAGATGAGAACTTTGATGCGGAATCAGATAAAATTGTAGGATTAACCGAAACATTAACCGGGGTCCAACTGGTGTTTTTCTTTTGCTCCGGAGTTAGTAGGTTATTCGGCGCCCAGGGATCTCCATCGTCGGGCAGCTTACTCAATCTGTGAGTCCTGGTTTTTGATTCATCAGGATGTTTATCAGGATTTATTTGTTTGTTCTTGATGATTCATTGACTAGTTAGAGATTCACCACGAGGACCGAAGAACTAACTAAATGTTATGAGCCACTGCAGAAGCTGAGGGTGAAGTTATGGCCATGTAAAACCGGTTTAAGCCCGCCAGTAACTTTGTATTACCGATCGTTCCAAGGCGATACTTCTGTGGTGTTTTTTTTTTTTTTTTTTTTTTTTTTTTTTTTGTTTTATGTCTTGGTGTTTAAAAAAAATTTGTGCTGTTGGCGCCTTATGTATGTTTTCATATCTTTAGTTAAGTTAAGGTAACCTATTAGGAATATAGCTGCTCATTCGGCTTACGATATGTTTCATGGTATAAGTACCTGATTGTTAGTTTGGTTTTTTCCCACCTCGGTTTTTGGAGTTGGAATCTTTTTCTGATTGCGCCTTTTCCTGATCTTTGCCTACTTGTACCTTTCCAAAGATCATAATGCAAGACATGAATGTGACAATATATCAGAAGAGCATGTGCTATCAATGGTTCTCGATACTGCATTTGCTGCTACCGAAAGTACCGCTAGTGCTTTGTTAAATGCACTAGGACTTCTGATTCAACATAATGATGTTGCCAAGCAAATACAAGCAGAGATAGATTCGGTTGTAGGAACTGGTCGTTTGCCTCGTCCATCTGACAAGAATAACATGCCATTGGCTGTCATATGGGAGACTCTAAGATACACAAGTCATATTCCACTGTTAATTCCCCACAAAGTGCTTGAAACCTGCAGTTACAGAGGTTATTTCATACCTAAACATGCCTTAATTTTAGCCAGTGTTTGGTTTATACATCATGACGCGAAGCTTTGGGATGATCCGTGGGAATTTACACCAGAAAGATTTCTAGATTTGGATGGAACTGTTTTACCACCTGACCACGAGCTATTGAAGAACGTGTTATGCTTTTCTACAGGAGGAAGACATTACGAAAACTTGCCCATGCAATAAACGGAGATTTTATGAGCTTTAAAAATTGGAAATTTTCAGCTGAATTTTTTTTATATTTTTCTTATTTTTGCTCAAAACATAGATTGTGGGTACACGTTAGAACCGCCTCGCCGAGGCGGTTTTAACGAGTACCGACAATCTATGTTTTGGAGCAAATATAAGAAAAATAGGTATACCCCTGCATACCCCAGTTTTGCTGTATAAAAGTGGGGTTCAAGGGGGTGTACATTACACGGACATGTTTTCGTGATGATTTAAATGTCTTGGGGAAAACATGGGAATATCTACATTCCCTACATCGGCAGGGACATATATCTACATATTTCTCTACATCGCAAGTGTTTTACAGTCGTTTGACCGCTTCCCCGCTGCTTCTGGTGACTTTCCTGAAACGGATCCCCGAAACTACCTATAGGAAGTTGGAGTCATCGCAATGAAAGACTTCATGTGCAGAGCTGTACCACGATTGTGACATTGTTTTCGGAGAATTCAAACATTCACATTACGAAAACTTGTCCATGCAATATACAAAGAATTTTTTCAGTTCAAAAATCGAAAATTTTCATCAGAAAAATTTCGGATATTTTTCTTTTTTTTTTGCTCAAAACATAGATTGTGGGTACACGTTAGAACCGCCTCGGCAAGGCGGTTCTAACGAGTACCCACAATCTATGTTTTGGAGCAAAATTAAGAACAATTTAGGTATACCCCTGCATACCCCAGTTTTGCTATATAAAAGTGGGGTTCAAGGGGGTATACATTACACGGACATGTTTGCATGATGAAACAACAGGGGAAAATAATTTGAGTGTGTGAGTTTTGCCGTTTTCTGTCTGTAATTGGATCACATGGGTGTGACAGTGACAAAATATAGCCTTTTCGTCTATACTTTTATAATAAAATATTAAACATTCAAAATATCACAAAATTGTTAATAACAAAAGAGGTAGTTATTGCCATATATCACAAACATAACAAAATGTTTTCCAGAGAAATACTATTGTACTTTTTAGGTACTACATGTATATATAATCACATTGTCTAATCTGTCATAAAACGTGTACGTTGTGATTATTTGTTTATAAATGAGAAACTTTTGTAAGCATCTTATTCCTAGTAAATTGTCAATCATTTGCCATTCAACTATTTTAAATCACAACAATTTCATCATGAAATGGCTAATAATCTTCACTGATAAATAACCAAATCTTCGTAGACAACTTCATTATGATATTTATATATACACCTTATTGGTCACATGAGATATCCTTTTTGTCGTCATTATGACCATCATTAGGAAAATATGCCCATTTAATACCCATGCAATAAAAAATATATTTTTCAGAAGCAAAAATTGATTATTTAAATATTTTGACTCAAACATACATTGTGGGTAAACTTTATAACCGCCTCGAGTATCCAGAATGTATGTTTGGATCAAAAATAAAAAATAGGTACATCCCTATAAACTACAGTTTTACTATATAAAAGTGGGGTTCAAGGGGGATATACATTTCACAAACATGTTTTCCTGATGAAAATCAGTGAAGATGTTCTATTTATCATCATCATCGTCATCATTCTCGTCGTCGTCGTCGTCGTCGCTCGGAATTTCAAGATCACTGTCAGGATCGAATATATACATGGAGGTGTCAAACACTTCGGGGATAGCAAGATCCAACTCTTGTCCTGTCACTATAACGAGAAATAATTTGATAAGTATACATACGTCTATGGAGTAAACTTTTGCTGGGGTGCTAGTGGTAAAAACATTATAATAAGAGATATAAAAATGTACAAGTAGGCAACGATCAGGAAAAGGCACAATCAGAAAGAGATTCCCACTCCAAAAAACCGAGGTGGGAAAAGAACTAAATTAACAATCAGGTAGACAAAGATTTCCACTCCAAAAACCGAGGTGGGAAAACACTAAATTAGCAATCAGAGATATAAAACCATTATGAGGAAAATTATGATTAAGTTTAAAGTCAAACAAAGGTACTTTTCATCTGTGGTATGCATCCTACAAATCCGATGCAAGTTAATGGAAACATAAGTTTACTCTATATATAACGCTAAACCGCTTGCCAATATACATTAATCCATCCAATTAACCCTTTCATGGCGAATGAACTTGCCAAACAGTAATATTTGGGTGAGTCCACATTCAGTTAAAGGTGTGTTAGGAATGATTTTATGGGGTCGGGTAGGGGCGGAGGTGCCGACCAAAAAAAAAATGGTTTACAAATGTAAGAAACTTATAGGAAGGAAAAAAAGGAATGATTTTTGATTTTTTAATTTTTATCTAATTTTTCGATGAACTTTCTCTGAGCAATCAGAAAAGCCCCAGATGGGACGCCAGGTTTGAATGAGTACAAGTGCTATACCTCCTGCAGCCATACTTTCAGGATAATCTTCCATCTTATATTGTATGGCTGGATCACCATGTATTATGTCCCATCTGAACACATCAGCGGGCTTGTGGGTGCGAGTTATTATGAATTTCCCGTCCGCGGACAAGGCTGTGGATGCTACCTAAAATAAAGCACATACAATTATACATTCATGTATTCCAAAACCACTAGAAATGTGGCGTATCCCAATGGATTTTGACTTTTGAAAACATAACCGTTCAACAGGCTAAGGGACCGGAAAAGATAATGTGCTTTTTATTAGATATTCATCAGCTCAGTGAATTTGTAGCCCAAACACAAATTTTGAGAATATACTAAAGTATAATTCTAAGGTTTAGACAATAAACAATAAACTTCAACGTAATGGTTTTGACCATACGTGCAATTATGGCCAACTTGGACAAGTCTGTTAATGATCACAGAAATAAAAGAATAGACATAAATATGTAGATTCTTATTAACTGTGAAGTAGATTCGCTATAATGCTGATAAACTATTTATATCAAGAATTAGGTTTTTATAAACAATAGCTTTATGTCATGCTTACTGATTGGTCTAATGTATAAGATGCGATGCATCTGCATGTTTTCTTGTCCCAGATTTTAAAACAGTCCTCTTCTGAGAACATCCCGTACGAGAATATGTATGGACCGTTTGACGTTACTCTCAGATGAACCGATGTGGTGTGGCCAGTTAACCGCGCCAGTAAAGTTCCTGAAAATCAAAATGAATATTGCCATATCAATTAATCAAATTTATTTCTCCTAGTTGCAACATATAAAACTGACTTTCGCTATTGATAACTCCGTGTATAACACGGGTTTCTTTTTATCATTTATTTTTTGCGTTTGTCATACAACGCGGTACGAAATCACGAAAACGTACCCCTGTTACGACCTTTGGAAATAAAAACTAAGACACAGATTGGATGATGTGCCACCTGTCGTATAAACAACTACCAAAGTAATGAGCGGTTGTATTTTAAATCAAAACGTTTTTAAGCTACAAAGACTTATTAATACAAATCATACAAGGAAAAATAAATCTTAATTCCTTAAACAGCAATGAAAATAAAACAACAAGGGAAACTTTCATTTATAATTACCATTTTTATCTCAAAATACTTCACAGCCTACACGTTTGATTAAATAATCCGATTTTTCTATTCTTACCTTGCATATAGTCAAATATTCTGATCACATTGTCATAATGTGTGGAAATAACTTTAATCTCGTCAAGGAAATACATGTCATCTAAAGAAGTGTTGTCGTCACACTTCCGCATGAACAGTATCTGCTGATCTGATTTGTCATTCAGCTTTGCCACTTCTCTTCCTGTTGATTAAAAATAGAAACTTTAAAAGAGTATTAACCCCATCCTTCTATACAAGTGCACATGTAACAGCATAAATGATAAGTTAAAGGTAAAGGAAGGACCTCAGCATGTATTGCTCAAGGTCACTAAACAATATAAAATAAGAGGTCTGCCTATGTTGTTGTTCTATTTCAAGAATATTCTGAATTATATTCACAGCGTATAATTTGGGTGGAAAATCTTGAATGTAATTATTTATAACCATTCTTTCGTGGTGCTGATCCATTCTTCGACCATTGATTATCAAAAATATGATGTACACTGCCCTTGGCTTTTTCCCACTGAATAATCATGAATACCTACGTCACTGTTCTTATTACAGGAAGGAAGTTGACTTACTGTTGACAACATCCCAAACAACAGCCTGTGTAATATCTTCCTTCTTCGGTAAACCTGGTATCGGCTTGTCAGTACTGAACAAAATATGGCTCTTCTGATCATTCACCAACATGGTGGACGCAAAATAGTCATCATATTGTCCATTGCCAATACTGTACATGTACTGTCTGTTTTCTACATCAAAGATCAAGAGGGGGCCTTCGTCGGTTTGTGCTGTAGCCATTGTGCCTGCGTCATTAACCTACATTTAAACAGAAATTATAAATAAATGTTTCTGATTCAGTTAATAAAACAATGAAAGTAAAAACTGACTTGCCACAAATTAAAGATCAAGTAATGTTTTAGTACCACATGACCATATTTTACATTATAATGATGATAATTGAATGAATAATTCAAACTTTTCACTTTTGTTCTACCTATTTACTTATCGTATCAAGAATATATATCTCAAATCAATTGGTCATGTGTTTGTTTGTTTGTTTGTTTGTATTGAGGTTTAATGTCCCAGTCAACAATTTTTCAGTCATGTCGGTACGGAGTCATCGCTTCCTGGGCTTTAACCAGTACTCTAGGGAGTTAATGTGTCTTGCTCAAGGACACAACACGGTTACCCTTGTGGGGATCGAACCCAGGACCTCCCGATTCGGAGTCCGGTGCTCTACCACTAGGCCGACGACGATGATGATGCTTGCACTATTACCTGCAGAGTATCAATTTTCTGAGTTTGATCCGCTTTCAATATGCTGACTACGTCACCTGTGTTCAGGTCAAATATCTTGAGAAATTTCTGACCCCTTGTCAATGTGACGAGTTCTGTAAAAGTAAACAAATTACAGCTGTGTGTATTATGAGCAGTAACATATATGTAATTTTATTTTCCTTAAAAACACTCAGTTACTCGGGTAACTGAGTGGCCGCCTATTGTGAAAAGGCTGCTCACTCGGCTTACGTTTGTTCCTTAGTATAAGTACCAAACTGTCAATTCAATTTTCCCCACTTCGGTTTTTGGAGTGGGAATTTCTTTCTGATCGCGCCTTTTCCTGATCATTGTCTACTTGTACCCCAATGTAAACCGTTTACGTTTTACGTCATATGACCAACCACGAGAGAAGAGTCTAACTTGAAAAGAAAATTATAGCATGTTCTGACAAGAAGAATGATTCCTTTAGTAACGTATAGTGCATTTTGATACCATATAAAACAGATTCTGTGTTAAACCGTGAATGGTTTCATCACCACGTCTGAAAAATTGTTGACATGACCTTTAAACCTTTTAAAAGATACAAACAAACATATGTAAAATTCCATCAGCAAAGGAAGTTTTATTCAAAATTTCAAACATGTATTCTTGCTGTCTGAGTGACCCAAAGTTGTATAGCGTGCTTGTGCCTAACCTGATTAGATTCTCTAAGTCTCCAAACACAGATTTAAAATACATGATGAAAGTTTGATTTTGCTAGAGCAAATCAGAATAATACTAAATATCACATAATCACGCAATAATGGAAGGACAGTGTGAATCCAGTATGGTTCGAATTTTATAAACCTGTGCTATAAATATAATTTAAATCTAAGGTTGTGTGACATAAGCCAAAATCTGCTATCACGTGACCCAAATGATATAATCTTAAAAGTGAGGTTAAACTGCCCCCCCCACCCCATAAATCTTCATCCATGAGGCTTGGTTAGGGGTAGTGTGATCCAGACTTTGCCTTAGCTGTTTGTTTTGTAAATAACACTGGCAAAATATCTCGGACATTCACCTAGATATACTCTATTTTCCGTGACAAAAATGTGAAATAATACATGTCTGGAGACATGTGACATTTCAAGTTGACGTTTTCTGTGAACATACGTTCACAACTTAAAAA
Organism: Rugalucina vietnamica; assembly: GCA_964017185.1. NCBI lineage: Eukaryota > Metazoa > Mollusca > Bivalvia > Lucinida > Lucinidae > Rugalucina > Rugalucina vietnamica. The sequence goes on from OZ024881.1 coordinate 41,803,909, forward strand.
AGTCACATAGTTGAAACAGAAAAGAAATGTTTCCGAATTCCCCATTTTCTTTTCCTAAAATCTGATATATCTTTTGTGAACTTTTGCACTACAGCAATTTAGATATTTTGTCACCACTTGAAATTACAAACGGTTGCATTTTAAGACTTCGATCAATATCAGTACATTTTTGTGTGGCGTCGTGTGATGTAGCATAAAATCCGTACTGTAAGAAATCCGGTTCGGATACGGTTTTCTTGCGTTCTAAGTAAATCACAATATTGTTGTGTACATAAAACTCCTCACATGCTACCATGTGGTGACCCATGATAAGCTTTGTAGCTTTGATATTATCTATATCCGTTCCGGACAGTATCGGTTCGTTTCGGACAGTTTCGGTAATTCGTGATACCGCATGTCAATCATCTGGGGTGACACCAGTCAAAAATTGTCCATAGGCCACAATGCAAATTGTCGCACTTTGTGACACTCCCAGCTGTTACCAAACATTTTATGACCAAAATGACTTCCCTCGCCTTATAGCTCAGCCATACATCTACCCAACGAGCATAGTTCAAAGGGGGGTTGACCGTTGAGTTTTTCCGGTATTCCGTTTTGCAACCACCCTAGGGTTGGGTTTTACCCTCTAGAATGGTGTAGATTTTAGGAGGGGGTAGTTTACAGACAGAAGCTTCCGACGAGAAATAGTCTCTTTTAAGATCGTGTTTTGTACACCCAAATGTCGTACACTAGTGATACTTTGCAGTGCATACTAAATATAAAACAGACACAAATAAATGTGCTCGTAATACAGTGTCAAACTCACCTAGGCAAAATTTTCAAATGCACTATTTTCGTGGGGTACGGCGGAGTGATAAATTTTGAGCGGTGTCGCACCTTGAGGAAAATTCGTTTTTATCGCGAACAAGAAAATTTCTTTGCGATACACTCTTCCCCAAAATATAAGATGCTTGATAAGTATTTTGTTGAGAAAGAACACAAAATGAGGATGCATGGGGTCTTTCAATTTTAGGTACCCCCCATGCAAAAACATGCTATTTTGACCAAAATTGCAAATATGGTGGTCAGACATATTGCCCAACAAGCGTTCAAAACAACCAAACCTAAGCATTAAACTGCTATACATTTAATGTTAAGATATTTATGTACCACATTTGACCTTCAAATGACATTGACCTTTGACCTCTGAACTGTGACCTTGAACCAAAACAGCTACACAAGAAGAAATTTACAACCTAGAAATTGAGCAAAAATGCTCTTTTCGTTAATTTTTGTGGCCTTGACCTTTGACCCTGGGTGACCTTGACCTTTGACATTCACTGTGACCTTGCCCAAGGTAAGTACAAAGGTTTACCACGGTTGTTGCTCATGTCCCAATGTCTTCTAAGTGCTGAGTGACAGTAATAGCACTAGAAAATGGGACCGAAATGACCCTCTGAATAACCCAATTTACAGTCCAAACTTATCAAAATGATGACTATCCGCGTCCAAAATTGTACAAAACACTAACAAACAGCGTAATTCAACATTATAGCATGACTTAGGCCAGTTTTAAGCCTACATCTGGCCTAAAATCACATTTTTAATTGAATTTTAATGGATTTTAACTTTTTCAATTTTTCAAAAATTCAAATTTTTGTAAAATTTTACAAAAATTGATAAAAGTTTGAAATTTTTGTCATAATCAAAGTTTGAGCCAGATCCGATGAGAATTCCACTAAGCAACGACTGACTATACCAAAAGTAAAAATTTTGACATTCAGCTTCTAAGGGGTGACACCAGTCAAAAATTGTCCATAGGCCACAATGCAAATTGTCGCACTTTGTGACACTCCCAGCTGTTACCAAACATTTTATTACCAAAATGACTTCCCTCGCCTTATAGCTCAGCCATACATCTACCCAACGAGCATAGTTCAAAGGGGGGTTGACCGTTGAGTTTTTCCGGTATTCCGTTTTGCAACCACCCTAGGGTTGGGTTTTACCCTCTAGAATGGTGTAGATTTTAGGAGGGGGTAGTTTACAGACAGAAGCTTCCGACGAGAAATAGTCTCTTTTAAGATCGTGTTTTGTACACCCAAATGTCGTACACTAGTGATACTTTGCAGTGCATACTAAATATAAAACAGACACAAATAAATGTGCTCGTAATACAGTGTCAAACTCACCTAGGCAAAATTTTCAAATGCACTATTTTCGTGGGGTACGGCGGAGTGATAAATTTTGAGCGGTGTCGCACCATCTATGTACAGCGGACGTGAAAGAGAACACTGTATTGGAAACAACATAATTTCATATGGATCGTTTTCCGATTAGGTCAACAAGAGAGTTCGTCCAAATCTTATAATTTAAAAACATTTGAAACTAAGCAATCCTAGTCAATATCATTAAACAATACATCTCCAGTTTAATTTTATAATAAGCATCGTATGTACTGATCTTGTTAGCGTGAAGAAAATAGATTTATTTATCGAAGTGAAAGTGACAAAAATGGCCGACAGAGCAAACACTAGCTAGCCTAGTCTAGCCTCGAAGTGTGAGACCCAAGAAAGGGAATTCAGTATCGTGTATAGAAACAGAAGTGAAAATGCACCTTCTTAAACCCCTAAGGAGCCTTATTGCGTCGAATGATTGACAGAATACTGAAAACATATGGAGAGGTCAATTCTACTGCTAATGGCTACCCTCCAGAAAATTAATAATGTCAAAGCGTTTCTCAACCATATTCCTTTCCAACTTCTTATTACCAAACCAAGCAAAAAGTCAAGTATGTAATAGCTCTGTCACACATTCATGTATCAGCGGCGTATCGCTCGCGTATCTATGAGAATTTCGATACGTCGATGTCTGAGCCGTATTTTGTTCGAGCGACGTATATGCTACGTACGTGTGACGTTCCTGCTACGTTCCCGTGGCGTATCAGTGACGTATCTATATTCGTATGGAAGTTCACTTTCGTATGTATGGCGTATCAAGGTGTATGTGCTACGTACGTGTGACGTATGTATGGCGTATGAAATGTACGCGTGATGTATCTACGGCGTATGTACTACTTTCCATTCTTATCTGCGGCGTACCTGTTCTGTAACAATTACTTTTCAATACCTATGAGAACAAACGGTTGTGTTCACTTTGTTCATGCAATTCGCACATTACAGTTATCAGTTATCAAGGGTCGACGATGATACCGAAGAAATCTAGATCATCTAGATTATCACCGAAGAAAAAACCCGAGGTGGTGGTGGTGGGGGAAACATCTCCAAGCTCCCCATCCTGGTCGTAAGACGACATGAATAAAGACAGAGGCTACACCAAGCCTAGCCCTGAAAGAACCCTGCACGGCACCCCGAATCGTGAGAAACATCTGATCCATGACTTAGGAAAAACGAAACAAAGTATATACAAGCATTAAGGGGATGCCAATTGTCAAAATCTAATGCTTGTATAATTTTTACCTGTATAAACAAAAATGACATTTTTACCAAGGAGACTGGATTTCCATGACACATTCTTGTATGAGTCATTCAAACATCGAATACAGATTATTTTATACCCAATAACTCAGCTCCAGAGGGCTCAGCAACACGCTTATCAGCATTGTTCAAGTTACTTCCTGGTTTGATTCCGTTTACATCCGTGTGGCATGCTGGATAAATTTTACTAAAAGCTATCGCCATAAGCATGAACTCCAGCTTCTTGACTACAATTTTTGAAAGTTTTTCGAACAAAAAGTCAATATTTTGGGAGAAATCATACTAATTACTGTATCTGCTGTTAAAGGTTTTCAGCACATATGATGAATACCATGTTTTCCACAAAAAGAAATAATCACTGAGTGGATAAACTTTCAAAGATTGTAGTCAGGCTTTTGGATATCATGTTCATGGTGGTAGCTTTTAGTAAAATTTATCCAACATGCCAGACGGATGAAAACGGAATCAAACCAGGAAGTAACTTGAACAATGCTGATAAGCGTGTCGCTGAGCCCTCCAGAGCTGAGTTTTTGGGCTTAAAATAATCTGTATTCCATGTTTGATTGACTCATACAAGAATGTTTCAAAAATATCCAGCCTCCTAGGTAAAATTGTCATTTTAATTTATACAGGTAAAAATTATACAAGTATTAGATTTTGACAATTGGCATCCCCTTAAGATTCCCTTGGAACGCCACAAAATATTCCTAATACTCCTAACACGTCACACATACTCAACAGCAGCGAAACGTACGTAGCACATACGTAGCACATACGTCATTGATACGCGAGATATGCCACACGTACGTCGTAGATACGAAAAGAGAGTCGAAGATACGCCACACATACGTCACGCATACGTAGCAGATACGAAAGGTACCCTGTACATACGTCACGGTTACGTGGCATGTTAAAAGCGACGTACGTGTGGCGTATGAGGAGTATAAGCTATGTATTTACAGCATACCTGCCACGTTGCTTTCGTATGTACCACGTATGTGTGACGTATGTACGGCGTACCGGACCTGCCACGTACGTGCTACGAATTTTTAAGTGCACACATAAATAAGAGTTGTCGCAGGACAGGATGCTCGACTGCTTCTGACCTTTGTCAAACATAAGGCAAAACCCAACCAGTAACCCAAAGCATTATGCTCATACATATTTTGCCTTGATGCAATAAGGCAAAATCACTGAACCATGAAAGTTAACTATAACTACCTAAGATTTAAAGGTCTCACTCATATTGTGAAAGAAGTGTGTTGATATACCAACTGAGCACCAAGACACAAGGCAAAATCACTGAACCGTGAAATAAGGTCACACTGACCTATAAGTATTTCAGGGTCAAAGGTCTAGTGATACTTACTCATAATATGAAAGAAATGTGATCATATACCCATTGAGTGCTGAGATATAAAGCAAAATCACTGAACCATGAAATAAGGTCATAGTGACCTATAAGTATGTTTGGGTTAAAGGTCTGGTCATACTCATTCATAATAAGAAAAAAGTATGAAAAAGTACCAACTGAGTGTCACGCTATGAGGCAAAATTACTGAACCATGAAATTAGGTCTCAGTGACCCAGGAATACTTTACGGCCAAAGGTCTTGTCATACGCAAACATATCGTGAAAGAAGTATGTTCATATACCAATTGAGTGATAAAGTTGAAATGAATATACTTCTGTAGTTACATTAGTTATTTTAATAATAGTAATGTAACAGCTTAACAGTGACTTAAAGTAAAAGTAAAATTATGTCATGACGTCATAACTATGACAATCATGACGTCATAATTAGAATGTAGCAATAACAATAATTCAGTGTAAGTGCACCAGTTATTTCCCTTGGATAATGCTAGTGTAAATATATACTTTAACATCAATTATATTTTCGTTTCTCTTTTTTTTCTGTTGGTTTTGGACAAATTGTAGATAGATAAAAATGAATTGAAACTTATTAACTGAAATAAAACTTAATTAAAATATGCTGACTAAAAACTCTGAAAATGGTTTAAAGGATTATTGCAATTTAGTTCTTATTTACAATCTCATTAGGCCATATATTATTCAAGGGAAATTATTTCGAAATTACCAATTAATTTTCAAAACAGGAAATTTAAATGTTAAACAATTCAGTAGCAAGTTCTTTGGTTACATGTCCAGATAAAACAAATTACAACACAACATGTTCATCACTAATCGCAGTTCCACACACTGTTTCATCAATGTCTGTATTGTGTGGGTAGTCAGCAACAAAATGTCTGTATGACCCACAACACCTACATGTTAATATTTTACCATCTAGTCCTACAGGGTTCAGTTTCTTACTATTTTCATAAGCTCTTCTGTGACGTCTATCTTGATTGTTGTTGTCCTTTCTCCATCCTCCTTTCTTCTCTTCAAACCTTTTAACATACCCTGCAGCTGCTAATGCTTCCTCTTGCTGTGCTAGAAATGCTGGTTCCAGTTTTATTGCCGAGGTTGAACTAGCTTGTCCCTCATCAACACTGCCCTTGAATTTCTGCAGTGAACTTTTAGCAGCGTCATACAGCGATTTCTTATCGCCATAATTCATGCCTGTCAGGACAAGCATTCTTTCTTCTGTACTTATATTTGCTCTCTTGAGTAGCTTGAATGCCAGTATTTCAGGTGGCAGTATCATCTTTAATTTTTCTATTTTTCTATATCTTACATCAAAAGTGGCTGTGAACTCAGAAATGCTCATTTCTGGATTTCTCTGAAAGTCCTCAAACTCTTCAAATTTCTGTAAACCATCCGCAAGATCATCCTTTTAAGGTGTTTATCAAGAAACGCAGTCAATGTGTCTAATCCATCTTCCTCCTTTAAGTCATCAATACATATATGGTCAAAAACCTTCTCCCGTATCTGTGTTGCATCATTTTCTGGAAGTGACAAGGCGATGGCTATTCCCTGTTTTTCTTTACTCAACTCTGTCACCTCTCTCTACGCTAACAACTTTTGTCTGTACAGCTATGTTTTAAGCTTAAACGGGGTGGATCAATTCTCATTGCCATCGCAGGCTGATAAACTATAAAGTCTTGTACCCAGATCAACTATCCACCAGTAAACTATCCTCAGATAATTAAGAAATTAATGTTCACTTACCACCCTTAGATGGTAAATACTGTCCGCAGACAGAAATAAGTTTAACTATTATCACTACATAAAACAGTTTTGGTCTCCTTTATATCCCCCACGCTGAGGATATACTACTGCCCGCAAACAGTAGAACGCCAATTCCTAGCAGAATATACTGCCCGCAAACAGTAAAATGCCAGTTCCCAACACCAAGAATTTACTGCCCTCAGACAGTAGAGCACCATTTCTCAACTCCAAGAATATACTGCCCGCAGACAGTAATTTAACGCCAGTATTATCTCCCAGACTGCGAAAATATTGCCCTCAGACAATATATCTAAACACCAATGAGTTAACTTTTTTATGTAAAACAGTTACTATTTTTATGTTCCCTCTTCTTATGATTTTCTCTCATTGGTTTTCCTTTTTTCTGTCTCTCTTTTAGTCCATTTATTCTTTTCTTCTAACTGCTGCTAATTTATTGTTCCTGGTCCCATGTAGTTTTATTTCCTCTGTTTAGTAACCTCGCTCTGCTACCATTTATAAAGTTGAAATGAATATACTTCTGTAGTTAAATAAGTTATTTTAATAATAGTAATGTAACATCTTAACAGTGACTTAAAGTAAAAGTAAAGTAATGTCATGACGTCATAATTATGACAATCATGACGTCATAATTAGAATGTAGCAATAACAGTAATTCGGTGTAAGTGCACAAGTTATTTCCCTTGGATAATGCTATTGTAAATATATACTTTAACATTGAGTGTCGAGATATAAAGGAAAATCACTGAACCGTGAAATTAGGTCATATTGACCTAGGACTATTTTAAGGTCAAAGGTCTTGTCATAAGCAAACATAGTGTGAAAGAAGTTTGAAGCCACTTGAGTGCCGAGATATAAGGCAAAGTCACTGAACCGTGAAATTAGGTCACAGTGACCTATAAGTAAATCGAGGTCAAAGGTCTGGTCATACTCTCATAATCTGAAAAAAGTATGAAAATATACTAATTGAGTGAGGATATATAAGGCAAAATCACTGAACCGTCAAATTAGGTCACAGTGACCTATGACTACTTCAGGGTCAAAGGTCTTGTCATACGCAAACATATTTTGAACGAAGTTTGTTCATAAACCATTTAAGTACCGAGATATAAGGCAAAGTCACTGATTCGTGAAATTAGGTCACAGTGACTTATAAGTATATTGGGGTCAGAGGTCTGGTCATACTCACTCATAATCTGAAAAAAGTATGAAACTATACCAATTGAGTATCAAGATATAAGGCAAAATCACTGAACCATGAAATTAGGTCACGGTGACCTATAAGTATTTTGCGGTCAAAGGACTGGTCGTACTCACTCATAATCTGAAACAAGTAAGAAAATATACTAATTGAGTGTCAAGATATAAGGCAAAATCACTGAACCATGGAAAGTAGGTCAACCGACCCTTACCATCATGACACACAAGTCAGTGTCACAAAGTCAAAATATGAATGACCACCCATCTTCCAAAGTTGTTTCTATTAAGAAATAAAAAGAAAAAACATTCAGGAAGATCTAGATTTTGACCTCTAGCCCCGCCCCCCTGACTCCGACCCAGAGGTCAGATGTCATGGAACCTTAAGTGTATGAAGTATGAATGCTTAATGATAAGTTGTTGTCAAGATATGGACTCCTTGTAAAAGTTACACAGCAGTACATCTATTTTTTACAGTGTTCTAGTTTTTAACCTCTAGCCCCACTCCCCCCAGGCATGGACCCTGATATCCAATGCCATGAAATGAAACTCAACCCTACAGGGTATCTATGGTCCGAGTATGAAAGCCCTCTGATAAAAGGTTTTCAAGATATGAACTTCTAGAATACTCTATCACAGAAAAGTCATTATTATTAATGGTGCTCTAGATTTTAACCTCTAGCCCCTCCCCCTGGCATGGACCCAGGAATCTGATGCCATAGAATGAAAGCCGGCCCTACAGGGTGTCAAATGCCCAAGTATCAATGCTTTCTGATGAGTAGTTGTCAAGATATGGACTTCTAGAAACATTTAACACAAGAATTGCCATTTTTGAAGGTGTTCTAGATTTTAACGTCCAGCCCAACCCCCTGGCCTGGACCAAGGGGCCCGATGCCATGGCATGAAAGCTAACCCTACAGGGTATCTATGGTCCAAGTATGAATGCTTTCTGATGAGTGGTTGTCAAGATATGGACTTCTAGAAAACTTTAACGCAAGTGTGACGCGCACGGGAACGCGCACGGGAACGGGAACAGAGACGACCGGGGTGACTGCAATAGCTCTATGCACTTCGTGTAGTCGAGCTAAAACGTAGCACCTCGGCGTATGAGGAATATGAGCTACGTATCGAGGAGTATGAGCTACGTATGCCACGTATGTACGACGTACGTGTGGCGTACCTTTTGTATCTTGATACGCCGTAGATACGTGAGTCGATACGCGATAGTGTGACAGCGGTTTAAGGAAATAACTATAAGTGTAAGAAGTATATTTTTGTCTTATCTGATAAAATTGTAACTAATAAAAGAATATGTAATCTTTAAAAGAAATACAAAAAACAACAGAAAATAACATGCCTTACCCTTTAAGTTGGGAAAAAGCATAATTCGAAAAACAAATTGCCAATAAAGTTGCATGAAAAATCAATCAAAACCCCTAAATCAGTTCGGCTTTAATTGTCTGGAATCTTTTTGCGAAGTTTCTCACCATTTCTTTTTGTGACCTTGATCAAAGTCTTGGAATATTTCGGGAGGGCTCCCTTCAGCTTCCGTAGTATTCTCCCGGAATCTACATCCACAACAAAGCCATGGTAGCTACTCGTGATCAGCACTGTTTTCGGGTCAGCAGTCAGCCATAGCTTCAGATCGTAGGGGCGTGTCTTGGACTAGAATATTAGCACAGTTCAAGCTTATTTTAAATGAGGATATCTTTTGTTTTATGTACATGTGTCTATGTTTTGGGAAAACCCAGTATATAAATTACTAAATTTGTTTTTAACAAACGTAATGCATCTTACCCTCGTTTCTGGAAAGAAACTAGAGATTTGTTTTTCAACTTTACCATCTTCATGTAAATCGACAGTCAAGGACCAACGTCACATATTGTGTTTATATGAAATATAGGATATATTGGCTAAATCACCAGGCACAGTTTCTAACGTTAGCCATTGCAATGTATAAATTAATGATTTAGCAATGAAAACATCTATGTCGCCATTTTTACTGAACTGCTGATTCAAGATGCGATGGCAATGTGAACCTAAGGTAATGTTAACACACATATTGAACACACTCTAATTTATAAATGGCAATGTGAACCTAAGGTAATGTTAACACACATATTGAACACACTCTAATTTATAAATGGCAATGTGAACCTAAGGTAATGTTAACACACATATTGAACACACTCTAATTTATAAATGGCAATGTGAACCTAAGGTAATGTTAACACACATATTGAACACACTCTAATTTATAAATTGGTCAAACAGACAACAATTGTAACCTTTCTTCTTTCAGTCCCAAAGGTAGACTGACTGTTTTACTGTGGCGGTCGCACATGCAAACACATCCTATCTCTGGGTCAGAACAAAAGTCCACTTTTCAAATGGCACCATTTTATGACAGCAGAATGTTAAGGAGTTATAGTTTCATACTCACATCAGCATCAGTACACTTACAATACAATGCTCACGCTGTATTTTGTCGTTCAAAACATCTATGACCAGTAAAGATGTACTCTCGTCATCCTTTTCTTTTTGTGCAAGAGCTGTAACATATCTTGGATTGGTTGCACGTGCAATGTCTGATGAACTGAAATTGTTAATGAAATTATCTATCGATTTCATGACTTTACAACAGACAAAAAATGTGTGTGTGTGTGTGTGTGTGTGTGTGTGTGTGTGTGTGTGTGTGTGTGTTAAAATGAGCCTCCGAAGAATTGAAAGTGTTTGTTATATAAAAGTGACCGATTTTTTTTTTAAATCGTATTTCGTTTAAATTATAGTGTAACCATTTATGATATTGCTTGAATATATTCTAAGATACCAACTTCTGTAATATATAATACAAATTGTGGTACTGAGCCTTTTGATCGTATTCAAGAAATAGAGGAAACCGATTTTAGATGATTCCTGTTACGACTGTTTGAGCCGGTATATGTAGCTCACGATAATAGCTATGCAAATACTGCTTGGAAACGCTTCCGAACTGGAATGATAATCGATCTACCAAAAACCGGTTTTCCGAAAACAGTGACTTACTCAAATTCTTGAATGTTATAAAAGTCGCCAACACTTGTTTCTTTTATGTTGTCCGCCATGCCTGTTTTAGGCCGAGACCTGTCCCAAATTCGAAGGTTACAGTCCTCTGCAACGGTCACTACTATGTTCATATCTTTGCTCTTGGCGAACTGTACATCTTTCGGATGATCAAGTCGGTCGACCTCCTGCCATAATGAAAGTAGCATTATAAGCATAATAAACGCACATTTTAATATAGCTTCTGAAACGCTGAGAATTTTGATGAAATAGCTTATACGTGAATAACGAAACCTTCCTGATAATTCAGTTTTATCCCTGTCAAGCGTCATGAAGTTTCAACGTGAAAATAAAAGAAAAGAGAAAAAAAATCACCAAAAAATAGAAGGTTCAAAACAAAGTAAAAATCATTTAATTATCATCATACCGTGATATGTATACCCCTTTTAAACCCCACTTTTATATAGAAAAACTGGGGTTCGCAAGGGTATATCTAATCTTATTAATAGTACTTTTGATCCAAAAAACACATTCTGGGTACTCGTGAGAACCGAGGCAGTTCTAAAGTGTACCCACAATGTATGCTCATCCATAGTGCAGATTGGTTTAAACACTAGTTTATTAATAAATTCACATATAGCAATAATGACAATCAATAAATCAAAGGATCAGAAAACAAGCTTCAAGGAAGCTTATATGAATCTTCTCCTAACGTGAAAAAATACACAATTGAACGAGTATCTAGAAATAATACTAACTAGATGTTTATACGTAGTGAAAAGAAAAAAAATGAAAGAAAAAGTCTAATACGGACTGCAAAACTGAGATTAGAATCAAGTAGAGAGGCGAGACAGTGAAGAGTAAGGAGGACATGGGAGCAGATAGATAAATGAATGAATGAATGAATGAATGAATGTTCCCAGTTTCAAACCACCCGAAACGAACCCCCGCGGATTCGGAGATCGCAATAGAGCAGCAACAAATGCCTGTGCGAAATTAATTGTCAAAGCGCCCTGTCTGAGTAATGAATTTATGAACAGCTTCAAAAATGTTTGTATTTTCTTCCTCTGTGAGTCTGGGGTCTCCGAAGAGCAGGGATTTAGTTGGAAGGTGGAGAAAATCAGACAGAGTTCGGTTACGGATTTGGTGAAATAGCATAATACGCACCGCACTGTTTATTGCTCCTCCGCGACCGCGTGACCTCCCGAGCACATGCTTAGATCTTAAAAGTATCATTTATGATGGTCAATTAACAAACTATCCAGAGTGCTCAGGAGGGCACGCGCTCTCGAACGCGAATCCCAGAATCCCACGAGGGCACGTCGCGCGCGGCAGATGAGGATGGGAACATGGCAAATGATATGAAAAATGAATAAGAAGTATTTCATAGCAGAAAGGATCATAATTGAGAAATAAACCGAAGGGCTTGTGAAATATACAAAAGAATGAAGCATGTTGCTGAGGCAATACCGTGAGTTATCTGGTTTGTGTATAACTGGTCAGTGTTTAATCCATCATGTATAGTTAAACCTATGCCGACGATAGAAAAAATGTGATTTAGCTTGAACAATTATATAGACAGTCTATTGTCTGACACGTCTGAATCGTCGGTTTCAGGAAGATCAGGAAATGAGATGGGTTCAGTGTCGTTGGCACCAACAGTCGTGAATGACTCGTCTATGTCACTGAGCGACGTCTCTGACGCTTGTTTGGTGCGTTTGTATGTATCGTTAGGATCTTGAAGTGGTGATGATGCGTCGCGTTTCTTATTTACTGTTGATGACTGCAACCCATCGGTCATACCGCAGCATACACTATATTCTCCGAACAACAACACGTAACTAGTGGCCAACAGTATACTCGTAGAATTTTTGACCGTAGGTGCCCCGTATTGATACTTTGAGCAAACTTGTCCTTATGCGGGGCTCATAAAGGGGAATGTTAGTTGACCACAAAACTACCCTTTTTACTCAAAAGTTAGCTAGTTGAGAGTTTTTCAACTGAACGTAGTTAAACATACTTCTTCAAGTAATCCGTATGCCCTTTCTCGGTTTCGAAAAAACCGTAAGAATCACATACTATTCGATATTATTCACTACGATATTGATACGCCATGACACTCGTCACGTGACTTGAATATTTTCCTTTTGGTACTTTGAGATCCGCGAGGGCATTCTGATAAAATTAATATCGGTTTGAATTCATTTTCTAACCAATGATCATTTGGTCTCGATTGGAATATTAGTCTTTGTATAGACTACCCTGCTGAAAGTTGCAAAATTACAATATCTCTCTTTGGCTCCACGTTACCAAATCAGAAGGCTTAAGTAGCCGAATCCGAGGTATGGCCCATACCCTTACTCATTGATATGTTCATTGCTCTTAAATGACCTCAATTTTAATTTTTATGAGAGCGAGAATAATAAAATCAAAATCTTTCCGATTAAATTTTTATTATTTTTTTTTTTTCTGAAAAAAAAAAAAATCTCTGTAATTTGCATGGGCAAGTTTTCGTAATAATTACCTCCACAGTCTCTAGATCAAATATCTTGAGCTCATTTGAATCTCGAATATACATAAACTTTCCTGTTTCTGTAATGTTGAGGCCTCTGTACGTATTGTTGTCTTTATCACCTGCGTAGAAGGAAATATACGTAATAATTTAGATGTATAAATAAATGTACAAAATAACTGAGAAGGCTTTCTCTCACCATAGAGGACTCTCTCAAAACAAAGAGGGCAAAGAGGTCTTTCTCTCAGCATAGAGGGCTCTCTCAGAACAAAGAGGACAAAGAGGGCTTTCTCTCAGCATAAAAACACAAACGGACGGTTAAATATATTTTGTCCGATAATTCACAAAATATCCCTGTTGGCGTTTTAAGATGGCGAACAATTCGTCATCCCATTATCCACAACTCTCGTATTCGGGGTCATCATTTAAGGATGTTCGCTGCCGATGAAATAGTATTCAAAAATTTTTCTAACAACTCTTATACAACACAAGACATTTGAAAACAAAATAAATATAGGGTAGTGTGCATTTTGTCAAGCTACAGGCCTCTGAATGAGACCTCTGGGCACAATGTTTTAAATTTAGTAAAAATAATTTAATTTTTAATTCTTTGAAACATACCCGTCTTTAACAAAAATACACGTAGAATGCTTTCAAAAGTTAAAATATTTACGTAACGCAGACTATTTTGGACCACAAGCATAGAAAATTTGCAATTTGAAGTGGATGACAAAAGTTTACGATTGCTTTTCCAACCCTACCCCCATACTTGAAAAGTCGGAAACAATCAATATTTTGAATTTGCCAAACCCATATTTGTTGATTTAAACCTTTTCTTGTATTTTTACACAACATAGAACTTGGTAATATTGTTCGAATAAAAGAAAGAAATATATAGGGTAGTGAGCATATAAGAAAGAACCAACAACTTGAAAATCGCCATTTTCAGCTCAATTAATAAAACCACATAAAATTTTAAAACCAGCACACCAGACAAACAGACTGACTTAGAAGACCATGTACACATATACTGATGCTAGAACATATATCAAACAAGTGCAATTGAAGATGTGTAAAATTCAAGTTCAACCTACCCTACCCCTTAAATTTTACTGAGTAACAATTAAATTTTTCTGAAAAGTTAAAGAAAATGGGGTGAAAAAATGAAGTTTCTTAGATTGACAATTTTAATGACTCATTTAATGCAAATTATCAGTATGTATCCAAATGTAAATTATAAGGAAAATATCTGCCACCGTTTACAAGAAAAGAAAAACCGGAAGTTCAGAAATGTCAAATTTTGGCAGCGAACATCCTTAAGTTATGATTGTGAGTTACAAATTGTGGTCAAAATCTTATCGCATAAACATAATCTGATCGAGTTCTTTTTATCAAACAGATGAAAAAATCGGATATTTATATAAACTTATAACCTTAAAAAACTAAATATACCTGGAATGCTTCTCTTTTTCTCCCCAGTTTTGTAGTCAAGGAACACAACTTCACTAGTGAACATATTCGTATACACAAGCGTTGATTCATCAGGAGTGAAGTCCATTGCTTCGATCTCATGTTCGTCATAATCTTCCATTTCTTCGTCGTAGATTTTTTCAAACCCTCTGAATTTCGGGAAGAATGACTTATTCTTGACGTCCAGAACTATGGCGTAAAGTTGGTCAACATCTGTCACCGCTACGTAGTTCTTTGTAGCTGAAAATAGTATTGAAGCATGGTTATACAATTTTAAATACGCGTTTGATTGTGGCTCACTCACATTTTCAGAAAAGTATGATTCGGGATTCTTCGGGATTGCCTACTTGTACCTTTTTTCAAATATACCGCGATTTTATGTGATCGTCAAAGTTATGCATGTTTTATGTTTTTGCACTCTCCTAAATAATTGTTATTGCCTTAAAGCCCAAATACTATCTAAATATAACCTCTTTTCTTTGTGAAGATTATCCAAACTTACTTCAAAGAAACATAAATCGTTCTGATTTATAACGATTGAGATTTTTGAAAGGTGTCATGAATGAAAACGATCGAGATTTCATCACCAGAATAAAATATAAGTAACTGTTTGCAACTTGAACTCGACATTTTAACGTTACAATGGGAATTCATGCATTAGGTATATAATAATTTGTAGAATAAAAATTGAAATGAGATCGTTTAAGAGAAGTGAGCATGTTCATGTGAAAATTGATCGGCCATACCGCGGCTTCGGCTACTTAAGCCTCTTCAGTGACCCTCTAGATTTGGCAAAATGGAGCCAAAGAGAAATACATTGACTTTCCAACTTTCATCATATACTAGTATAATCGTTGCTTAATAAATGAATCTAAACCGATAATTAATTTCTGATTTCTCAGAATACCATCGCTGATCTCAAAGAACTAAAAGGAAAATATAATCTGCACTATGGATGATGTACGGGGAGACTTTTAGAGCCGCCACACGGAACAACCCCAGCTGCAGTAATAGCAAATAAAAAAACTGAGATCCTTTAAGAGCAGAGAAGTAAAGCTTACCAGCTGCAATACTGATGCCACCAAACGTCATATCCGGTACGTCAATCTTCTCTATCAACTTTCCTTCATTGGTCAGATCATGTAGGTAGGCGGTCTTCAATGTAAATATAGCGAGAATCTCTTTATTCTCTCCAGTGATAGCCATGCAATTCTTATTCTTTGATGCCATTGGGACGTCGAACTTTTTAGCACCTGTAAGTACAGAGGGAAATTCTTAACATCTTTTTCATTAAAGTACAAAGAGAAAAACAACAATTTGGGGTTCCAACCAGGTCCGACACAAACCGGGCTGTACAGTCACAGAAGCAGGCTAGAAGCTTGAAATTTCGGATTTAGGAAGAGGAGGGATTATACTATCTGTGTAGCGAAAGTAAAGGTGCTGATCAGCTTCGCAGTTACTGCGAAGCTGATCTGCGCCTTTGTTTTCGCCTATGCAGATTGTTTGTCCCATGCTGCGGCTCAAATGTTATCAGTCTGTACAATTTGTACATCAAATAAGTGCTACTGCTGCAGATAAAAATAATCGTTTTTAATTTTGCTCAATGATATAATTTAATGGCGCCTTCGTCAATGCAGTATTATGTAGTAAGAAGTTATGAAGCTACTGTGACTTAAACTCAAAAGATCCTTTTGAATAATAAATAGCTATATGTAAACAGTGTGCTCCATATAAGCGAAAAAAAAATCGTCTAGGAGAGAATGGCAACAAACTTTGTTCTAAACACGTAAAAAGGTATTAAGCGAGGGACAGGAACTGGCTGTCTGGTCCTGTCCGAAAATACAAGCTGGGAAATAACCAATATAGCAATAGAGACAAATCGGTCATAAAAATCCTCCTTCGTACCTGTGGCTACGTCCAGTATGCGAACTGATATGTCCATTTCAGTAGCGATGCACGTGTCCCCAAGACAGAAATAGGTGGCAGTACACTGGCCCAGGCCCTGGATGGTTCGCAGTAGAGCATGTTTCTCTATGTCCCATAGTATCACCTCTCTGTCTGATTGACAAGCTGGAATACATGGAGATTACAATGTAACAATATACTCCAATTTTATCATGCATTTACGAAAACTTAAAAAAGAGACGTTTTTGTTATATTTTGAGCAAGAGTAGGCCGTAAGAACTCGTTAATATTGTGCTGGGTCCAAAACTTATTAAAATATAAGTATCGGTTGGCACATTTTCATATATGTTAGTGTGTCTCTGGGTGAAAGAAGACGTTATGGAGTAGTAATGACGCTATTATTGAAGACATTGCAATGATGTACAAAATGTTTATTATTATGTTTCAATTCATTTGGATTATTATTTATGACTTCAGATTTTCAGATGAAGAGTTCGACGTTACATAGTTACAAGCATTTTTTCCAAATTAGATTTTATTCTTTCATGTGGCCAAAGACCAAATTGAACGTATTTCGGAAATCAATATATTTTACCACAAATACCATTTTATAACACCCGAACACACAAAATTAGTTTGTCGGGTGTAAAGTATGTCACGTTTCGCTTCAGCGCATTTAAAGGCCATTAGTGCATTATTCGACTGACGATCATTAACTTTTCATACAGATTTGCCTCAACCAAAATCGATATAAAACATGAAATGTATGACTCTAAAATGTAACACCACCCTTTGTGTAACCCAATCTACCGAAAATTCATTATCGACTCTTTCCTGTGTAGGGACTACACACTTAAAACAGCAGTGGGTGTTGTGTTTCATGTGGACGTTTATCCAATTCATGAACCAAAGCGAAATTCTACCCCTTTAAGGAGTAACAAATCATCTATCGTTAAACAAGTGAAGAGATTGGACATTCTTTGGACTGCGCTATATCAACGCCATGGATCTCGAATTTATTCTTACAAGTTTTGTAATTGTGATGGTTTTGATCGTGATAATCAACAACACACGAGCAATGTTCGCCGCTCAAGTCGGAAGGCCGCTACCAGGTCCACGCCCCTTAATGCTCGTGGGAAACACATTTGATGTTGACCGGAAGAATTTACACCTGAGTTTTGAGAAAATTGCAAAATATTATGGAGCTTTAGTAAAGTTGAAACTCTTCACACAAGATGTGATACTGATAAATGATGGTAGATTTGTAAAGGAAATGTTTGCTGAATCAGAAAATGGCAATGTGTTCAACGATAGACCACCAAGTGCGTATTCGAAATATATAACGTACGGTAACAAAGGGCTGGTGTTTGGACCAGCCGGTCAGGAAACGACTATCTTACGCAAACTATACCTGAATGCGCTGAATCTTTCTGGAGATGGTAATGAAACTTTCGAAATAATAAGAGAAGACATTCTAAAAGAGCTTATACACGATATGAGTGATACTAATAAGGAAGACTTTGACATGAAGCCGTTAATCAGAAAATCTCTGGGAAATTCGACAGCATCTTTGTTAACCGGAAAACCCACCGAAGGCAGCGACTTGAAACATATGTTTGACTTTATTGACTGTGTAAATCTACTGGCATCTGTTGAAAACGCGTTTGTGTATGACATGTTTCCATTCATTCGGCATATTCCAAGTAGATACAGGGACTACATCGAATCAACACTTACCGCTAGAGATAAATTGATTGAGAACTTCTATCACAGGGTTATTGACAACTTTGACCGAGAATCAGGCAAAATTCATGGACTGACCGAAGCATTAGTCAAGTTTTACGAAGATCACAAAATTAAACAAGACAGCGACTCTATAACGGAAGACCATGTTAAATCTATGATTCTTGATACAATCTTTGCTGCAACCGAAACATCTTCCAGCGCTCTCATAAATACATTCGGACTTCTTATTCGGTACAATAGTGTTGCCAAGAAAATCCAAGCGGAGATAGATTCAGTTATAGGACCGGGGCGATTACCACGACTATCCGACAAAAACAACATGCCGTACTTGATGGCAACGATATGGGAGATACTCAGATACACAAGTCACGTTCCAGTGTTAGTACCTCACAGTGTGGTTAAGAACTGTAGCTATAGAGGATATTTCATGCCAAAGAATGCTCTAGTGCTAGCTAACATCTGGTATATTCATCACGACCCGAAAGTTTGGCATGATCCGTGGGAGTTTATACCAGAGAGATTTCTGAACTGGGACGGAACTCTTCTGCCACCTGACAACAAATTGATGCAAAACGTTCTGTCATTCTCAACAGGCGGTAGAAAGTGTCTAGGAGAAGCTATGGGAATATCGAAACTATTTCTGTACATTGGAAGTGTTTTGCAGTTATTTGATCTCCTACCCGCATCATCTGGTGGGTTACCTGACACTGATCCTAGGAACTACAAAATGGGAGGCGGTGTAATTACTGTCAAAGACTTCACGTGCAGAGCAGTGCCAAGACATTAATATATTAATCACTGTCATCTAAAGAATTTGTTCCGATACAAATATGTCTTATGAAATAAATATAAATTTGTCACTTGTATACATGTATTGCGCTTTGCATTTTGTCGTTTGTTTATGTTTATTTGGAGTGAGGTATAAAACAATCCTTTAACAAGAGGACCAATGGTCCTATAAACGCTCACTTGAGACCTGAGATATATACTAATAAACTTGTTTGACTATAATGGCAATATGCATATATAACCCCAGGGCAGGGCTAAAATAACCCCTGGAGTCAATGTCTTTTTAAATCATGAAAATTCAGTCCATTTGCCAATTTACTGCAAGTTTTGCCCTCTAAATGACATTTTAACAATTATCCCCATTCAGATGCATGGGCGACCTAAGTTGACCTTGCCGTATAATAGGTCAAGGTCATCCCAGGGTCATGATTTGTATAAATTTTGTAGACCTCTATTCCTTGATGTTTCATGCTTAGTTTTAAAATCATTGGCCACCTGGTTCTGAAGAAGATTTTTTTAGATTTTTGTTATTTACGTGTAGTCATGGTGGCCATCTTGGTCATGTTACCATGATAATTTATGCAAACTTTCATTCACTCTTCCTGAGGATGTCCCACATAAAGTTTGTCTTTGATTGGTCTAGCAGTTTTAGAGATGAAGATGTTCCAATATATTGGTCATATACATGTATATAGCCCTGGGGCAGGGACAGACAACCCCCTGGGCCTAAAATATTATCATATGCATAAATCTTTGTCCATTTGCTCATTCCTAGCAAGTTTTCTGCCATTAAATGACATTTTCCTATTTTTCCCCATTCAAATGCATGGGCGACCTAAGGTGACCTTGCCATAAGATATGTCAAGGTCATCCCAGTGTCATGATTTATACAAACCTTGTGGAGCTCTATTCCCAGATGCTTCATACCAAGTTTCAAAATCATAACCCTTCTGGTTCTGAAGAAGATTTTAAAGGTTTTTGCTATTTATAGCCATGGCGGCCATCTTGGTCATGTGACCTGGACCATTTATACAAACTTTCAATCCCTCAGCCAAAAGATGCTCCACATAAAGTTTGGCTTTGATTGGCCAAGCGGTCTCAGAGAAGAAGATGTTTCAATACTTTGGTCATATACATGTATATAGCCCCAGGGCAGGGGCAGACAACCTCCTGGGACCAAAATATTTTCATAAACATAAATCTTCTGTCCATTTGCTCATTCCTATCAAGTTTCCTGCCAATTTTTCCCATTCAAATGCATGGGCGACTTAAGTTGACCTTGCCGTAAAAATGGTCAAGGTCATCCCGGGGTCATGATTTATACAAACTTTGTAGAGCTCCATCGCCTGGTGCTTCATGCCAAGTTTCAAAATCATAGGCCTTCTGGTTCTGGAGAAGAAGATTTTTAAAGGTTTTTGCTATTTATAGCCCTGGCGGCCATCTTGGTCATGTGACCTAGACCATTTATACAAACTTTCGTTCCCCCTTCCTAAGGATGCTCCACATGAAGTTTGGATTTGATTGACCAAGCGGTTTTAGAGAAGAAGATGATTGAAAAGTGTGAACAACGACGACGACGACGACAGCGACGACGACGACGACGGAGCATGGGTATCCTATAAGCTTACCTTGTGAGCCTAACGGCTCATGTGAGCTAAGAAGTACGAGGCCTAGGATCGGTTAGGTTGATCTTTCGTTTCCTTTATTTCTCAGTAACTGTCATTAAAGCTATTTTGAACGGTCCAAATCTGAAAGACGATTCCCTGGTTATCACTGTTGATAAAAATGTGGTTTTTCGTGAATGAATGTAAAAAAGTAAAAATAGAGGGACCAGGAATCGATGCATCTTTTTTTTTTTTTTTTTTTTTTTTTTTTTAATTGTTGCTTTACAGCTAAACAGCTAAGGTCATGTCGGGACGTTGCCTCCATTTTATGGGACTTTTACCCAAAATGAGGATGTCATGACATCCAACGAGTGCTTGTAATATGACCATCCAACTTAGCCAGAAAAGGCTTATACGTATGAATGGTATGACTTGAACCACTTTTCCTGGGCATTCACAGACCTGAGCGGTTAACCAGTAATCAGATGGTCAGTCAGTAGCGAAATAAGCTTTGCCTGGAGGCACAAGCAGCCCATCTATTTCTTTAGGCCCCAACGGGCGGGGGCCAGCAATTCAATTTTAAAGTCCCAACATAGACACCAGGTGGGAAAGAAAATACATAAAACACAACAAAACATTTTCCGACAACACACTCGAAGATGAGAATGACTAGATCTTTCCCAACAAGGTAGCCATCCGGCTAAGTTTCGACCGAAACGAAAGGCAACGAGAACGACAGAGAGGCAGGTACAATAAACAGTAGCATAACGAAGACAAACCAGTTTTCCTGGGACACCAGCGAAAACTATGACACTCTAAAGGATGTGACTCTATGGTACTGACATGGTTTCACGAAAACGATGCAATAATTTACAGAAAATCGACTTAAAAAATGTAATCAGTACCAAATATTTCTCGAACACTGATATATCCGCAAAATCGAAATAATTCATCTGAAGTGAACTGGTTAATTGTACGAAGAAATGGCGTGAAGTTAAGATTAAAAGTGCAATTAGTTGCATCTAGGCATGATGGACTGTGGAGCTTAAAATGCATTTAACAGTTTCATTTGTTATATCTTATTATGGTCTACAGTAAAACTCAGAAAATGCCAGAAAATATACATGTACTAGTCAAAAGAGCCCACCGGTTACCAAGTTTTTTTCGATTTTCTTCGATGCCAAAAGTATTATTTAAATTATTTTTGCTTCATAAGGTACACCAACATATCCGTAAATGCTACCACAAACAGCTAATTCAGATACATGTATAAGAGAGGCCTTACACAGGTACCATCAATTTCAATTTGTCGGGAAAATGCATGTGGTGGGGTTTTTTTCACACTTTATCTATAAGCGACTAAAGAAATGACCGGGAAATCCATTTTTATTTATTTATTTATTTTTTCTTATTTATTTACTTATTTTATTTTTTTTTTTTTTTTTTTTTTTTTTTATTTTTTTTTTTTCATGAATATGTTCATTATGAGTTTATCTTTAGAAATGAAAAAAAAACGACAATTGGAGTTTCAAAAAGTCACAGTTCACAAAACAATGAATTTTCCGAATTTTAAAAATGAGGGTAACGATATGTAGTGGGACACCCTGTAAGCTATGAAGAAAATTGTGTAAAAGGTTTCGCTGCTCTTAGTCGATGAAGGGTTTGCCTATCTAGAGGCGTTAACAGTCTTTTCAGATTATTTATGGTTTTGGAGAAAATCAACAAAATGTAAGTGGCCGGTTAGAACTTTTGGCTAGTATAAAAGTACAAACTAAAAGTACAATTTTTACATGAATATCATGAAATACGTGAACCAAATCAGATTGAAAGAAACGTAAAACTTCATGTCAAATAACTCTAACCTTTTGTATAAAGTCAACGATACAAAACAATAACATTAGCCTATTCATCAGGAAAACATGTCCGTGTAATATATACCCCCTTATACCCCACTTTTATATAGTAAAACTGGGATATGGAGAAATATACCTATTTTTCTTATTTTTGATCCAAAACATAGATTGTGGATACTCGTTAGGAGGTTTTGACGTGTACCCACAATCTATGTTTTGAGCAAAAATAAGAAGAAATATCAAAAAATTCTTCTGAAAAGGTTTCATTTTTTACAACTTTTCAAAAAAAATCTTAATATTACATGGGCACGTTTTCGTACTGCTATTTAACCCATGTAACCTATAGTTTTCACGACTGTGACCGAGAAGCCACAAATGGAGCAACCAATGCGTAACTTACGGATCAAATGAAATTATAATTTGTATATCGTCGAAACTGGATTATAATTTTCTACGTTTAAGATAGAAAAAATAATAATATAACAAATAACATGTATCTTGAAACGTGTTTGATAATCGCTTTAGTTTTAAGTGTCTTATACTACAAGCTGCGAAATAGTTTTGGTGGCTACGGTGGCAAGTCATTGCCAGGACCAAAGCCTCTGCCGCTGTTTGGAAACAGTTTTGATATGGATTTACAAAATTACCATCATAGTTTTTCGAAGTTTTCTGAACAGCATGGACCAATACTTAAAATAAGTATTTTTGGACAAGATGTTATACTGGTAAATGATACTACACTTCTGAAGGAAATGTTTGCAAGTTCACCACATGGTCAAATATTTAATGACAGACCCACCAATGGTTATTCAAGATTCATTACCTTTGAAAACAAAAGCCTCGTGTTCGGACCCGCCAATCAAAAAACTTTTACAATGCGTAAACTCTACCTCAATGGATTAAACGTTAATTCTGCTGAAGGTCCCGGTCAGTTCAACATAATCTCAGACGATATTCTGAAAGAGTTCGTAGATGAAATTAATGAAACTAAACAGAATGACTTTGACATCAATCTGCTTATTCGTAAATCACTGGGAGGACTCACTGCATCGCTACTGATAGGGAAACCCGCGGCAAGTCATGACTGGGAACTAATGTTTAAGTTTATTGATGGTGTTAACTTCTTGGCATCGGCGGGAAACGCTTTTGTGTACGAATTTATACCTCTCATACGCTTTTTGCCTGGAAAATTCAGTAACAACGTCATTGAAGCGAGAAGAGCTAGAGATAAATTATTGGAGCGCTTCTATTACGGGATAAGGGATGACCTTGCTCGTGATTCTGACAGAAACAATGGATTTACTGCAGCATTACTTAAAGTTGTACAAGACTATAATGTTAATCGGGGTAATGACAGTATAACTGAAGACAATGTCAAATCAATGATACTAGATACGGTTTTTGCCGCAACCGAAACAACCTCCACCGCCTTGCTCAATACATTCGCACTTTTTGTTGAACATTTAGACGTTGTGAGAAAAATTCAAACTGAAATAGATATGGTCATTGGATCTGGCCGACTACCAAGAATATCTGATAAAAACCACATGCCTTATCTAATGGCTTCAATATGGGAAGCGCTGAGGTACACAAGTAATACACCCGTTGGCGTACCTCATAGAGTGTCTAAAAACTACAATTTCATGGGATATTTCATACCAAAACATGCAATTTTAATCGCCAACTACTGGTTTATTCACCATGACCCGAAGATTTGGGAAGATCCATGGCAATTTCGGCCGGAACGATTTCTGGATTCTGAGGGGAGACTCTTGCAACCCGAGCACAAGCTAATGCAGAATGTTCTGCCGTTCTCCACAGGTCAAAGGAAATGCCCCGGGGAAGCCTTGGGGATCGCTAGGTTATTCCTCTACACTGCGACTCTCCTGCAATCTTTTGACCTCCTACCTGCAACGTCTGGTCAACTACCTGATAATGACCCACGTAACTACAATACTGGAGTCAGTGTGATCACTGTTAAAGACTTTAAGTGCAGAGCTATACCCAGGGACTGAAGTTTCTTTACTGGGGATCGCTAGGCTATTCCTCTACACTGCGACTTTTCTGCAATCTTTTGACCTCCTACCTGCAACCTGACAATGATCCACGAAACTACAATACCTGTGTCAGTGTGTTCACTGTTAAAAACTTTAAGTGCAGAGCTATAACCAGAGACTGAAGTCGCTATATGCTCGCTCTTACAGCGTCTTGAAAGGATTTGATAGAATGACGTTAGACGAAACCATTAGTTTGAAAAAAACAACAACATAAATTAAAAAGATATTACTCACTACTTATTATGAATACTACATGTCATATATACCTACATACATATATAGAATCATTTTCTTTATAGTTCTTCCCTGTGTAATAGCAATATCGACATGAGCGTTTTAAAAGCAAGTTATTCAGAATTGTAAATCTTGACGTTATGTGCTGAGTTGTAACCCATATCTCCGATGGTATTTCCGCAATTTTTATTTGGCCAAGAACAGAAGGTACGGGGATTGGTGCATCTAAATTACAAATCCCAATGATCAATTCAAGACATTACAAAACAATTGAGGCGCTGCACCAGAAAACCAATTATCAGCATATGAGAAAACAGACACAGATCAACTATGCAGTAACTGAACAGCTGATCAGCGTCTATGTTTTCGCTACACAAATAGTACAATCCCTCTTCAAATCTCAAGCTTCTGTGACTGTCCATGCCGGTTTGTGTCAGACATGGTGGAAAACCCAAGTTTGTAGTTTTCACATTATGCAAGAAACGCAACATTGTCAGTAGCTTTTCCCCAGCGATGTAGATCGGCCAAATCAAAGACGAGGGACACGACAAACGGACAAATGAGCCTTCGTTTGAGAAACTCAACACCGCCCAGGTCTTACACAAAATAGACTGTACAGCCATAGAAGCAATCTCGAAGCTTCAAATTTCAGATTTAGAAAGAAGAGACGTTGTACTAGCAAAGGGGCTGATTAGCTGTGTAGTTACTGCAAAACTGATATACGCCTTTGTTTTTGCATATGTATGTTGTTAATTTTCTTATGCATGGGATCAAATGGAACTAACAGACAATATAAAGATGTCTACGTCAGAACTCAGTAAAGTACAAATTAAACTGTTACATAAAATGGAAAATGACTTTTTCAGCGGATAGTCGTGCAGGATAAAATTGACTCATTTAAGCCTGGCGTTCTTTTTATGGGACATAGGCAAACAACATTGCCCCAAATGTGACGCCGCAGAATTATAATGTGATATCGCATTATGATATCTACGATCACTGGATGTAGGCTTGCAAATGAACAGCGCTCAAGTCGAAACGTTTTCTTGCTTTCATTACATTTTTCTCAAAACAAATTATTGTTTATATTACATCACCATGTTAACATAGACAACAACCACCCTCCTCTCAAACTTGCAAAAATTGTAAACAACATCTGGGGCTATTCTGTTTGCACAGAGAAATTTCGTCGCAAAATGAGATAAAAAATAAAAAAAGAAAAACACTCCTAGCATCCCTAAACTAGAGGACCATTGGTCCTGTAGCTCACATGAGAGATTATCACATTGTAAGCTCATGAGATTTAAATTAATTGAGAATCGACCAATGAAAGTCTATGCATGGACACTACTGACCCCCGGGGCATGGCCAAATTTGACCCAGGGGCATGACTGGCACAATTTATAATGGGGACTACCAAACATTGCTACATACAAAATATAGAAGCTCTGGGCCTTTTGGTTTCAGAGAAGAAGATTTTTGTTAGTTTTTCCCATTGTAAGTCTATGGAGACTATCTACCCCCGGGGCGTGGCCAAATTTGACCCCAGGGGCATGGCTGGCACAATTTATGTAGAGGACCATTAGCCATTGCCACATACAAAATATCAAAGCTGTGTAGCCCTGTGGTTTCAGAGAAGAAGATTTTTGAATTTTTTTCCCATAGCAAGTCTATTGAGACTATCAACCTCCGGGGCCTAGCCAAATTTGACCCCAGGGGCATGAATGGCACAATTTATGTAGAGGACCATTAGACATTGCTACATACCAAATATCAAAGCTGTGGGCCTAGTGGTTTCAGAGAAGAAGATTTTTTTTATTTTTTTCCCATTGTAAGTCTATGGAGACTATCAACCCCCGGGGCGTGGCCAAATTTGACCCCAGGGGCATGAATGGCACAATTTATGTAGAGGACCATTAGCCATTGCTACATACCAAATATCAAAGCTGTGGGCCTAGTGGTTTCAGAGAAGAAGATTTTTTTAGTTTTTCCTATTGTAGGTCTATGGAGACTATCGACCCCCGGGGCGAGGCCAAATTTGACCCCGGGGACATGATTGGCACAACTTATGTAGAGGACCATTAGCCATTGCCACATACAAAATATCAAAGCTGTGGGCCCTGTGGTTTCAGAGAAGAAGATTTTTTTATTTTTTTCCCATAGTAAGTCTATGGAGACTATCAACCCCCAGGGCGTGGCCAAATTTGACCCCAGGGGCATGAATGGCACAATTTATGTAGAGGACCATTAGCCATTGCTACATACCAAATATCAAAGCTGTTGGCCTAGTGGTTTCAGAGAAGAAGATTTTTTTAGTTTTTTTCCTATTGTAGGTCTATGGAGACTATCGACCCCCAGGGCGTGGCCAAATTTGACCCCAGGGGCATGATTGGCACAATTTATGTAGAGGACCATTAGCCATTGCCACCTACAAAATATCAAAGCTGTGGGCCCTGTGGTTTCAGAGAAGAAGATTTTTTTATTTTTTTTTCCCCATAGTAAGTCTATGGAGACTATCAACCCCCGGGGCGTGGCCAAATTTGACCCCAGGGGCATGAATGACATAACTTATGTAGAGAACCATTAGCCATTGCTACATACCAAATATCAAAGCTGTGGGCCCTGTGGTTTCAGAGAAGAAGATTTTTTTAGTTTTTCCAATT
This sequence comes from Rugalucina vietnamica, assembly GCA_964017185.1. NCBI lineage: Eukaryota > Metazoa > Mollusca > Bivalvia > Lucinida > Lucinidae > Rugalucina > Rugalucina vietnamica. The sequence continues at coordinate 41,831,604 of OZ024881.1, forward strand.
GTAAGTCTATGGAAACTATCCACCCCCGGGGCGTGGCCAAATTTGACCCCAGGGGCATGGCTGGCACAATTTATGTAGAGGATCATTAGCCATTGCCACATACCAAATATCAAAGCTGTGGGCCCTGTGGTTTCAGAGAAGAAGATTTTTGAATTTTTTTCCCATAGTAAGTCTATGGAGACTATCGACCCCCGGGGCGTGGCCAAATTTGACCCCAGGGTCATGAATGGCACAATTTATGTAGAGGACCATTAGCCATTGCTACATACCAAATATCAAAGCTGTGGGCCTAGTGGTTTCAGAGAAGAAGATTTTTTTAGTTTTTCCCATTGTAAGTCTATGGGACATATCTGTTGCCATGGAAACCACAATTTTGATACAATCTGCTTCAAAACCTAATGCCATCAATCCCCCAACCCAATTATGGTTCACATTAAATTTGATCAAGATCGGCCTACTAGCTTCAGAAATATTCTTCTTTGAAATTGTGGACGGACGACGACGGACGACGACGACGACGGACGACGGATGTCTGCCTATCCTATAAGCTCACCTGTGAGCCTTCGGCTCAGGTGAGCTAAAAAGTGGACCCATCCAATCGATAATGATGGGCGAATCCATACACCAAATATGGGTTAAACTCACATGTTACAACAAGCTTCCCATCCGATGACATGTCCAAGCAGTCGAGGTCGGTTTTATGTCCTGCTAGACAACTAACAAGCTGCCCCCCAGGTTTCGACAAGACGTCACGGGTCGGTTGAAGGTAGGGGTAAGGGTACTCCCGGCATTGTTTCAGGAATACGCTACTGAGCTAAAAAATAAAAACAATATTCCAAATGTGGCTGTTATAAGATGGAACTTTGTGCATTTTATAATAAAGATTGATAAAATTATATTTCATTCAGCCCGGTTGCCTTCTGGCTATATTAAAGTTAAAATTACACATAAATGAAATTGATGGCAGGGATATACTTCTAAAATGCTTGAACGTCTCCGAAACAAACATCGTTTTTGATATTAATATTAATTCAACTAAATGATAATGTAACATATCCACTACTGACAATCACGTGGTATTGTTTATATACAAACGGATAAATGATCGGGTTACACACACCACAATGAGAACGCAGTTGAGGCTAGATTTTCGAGATTTCTCCTACAGCGTTTCTTCTACTGACGGATAGATAGGTGCAGTCAATGCAGAAGCTATACATTTTTTGAAAGAAAGTAGCATAAGAAGTTTTCGGAAACACTTCATTGTTACTGCAGTGGATATTCATGGGGTGGAAGTGTTTGCGAAAACGAAATAACCTGGATTCAATATGTTACTTTCATCCGATAAATGCTCAGTTTCTGCATTGACCGCACGTATCTATCGGTCAATTGAGTAAACGTTATAGGAGAAAACTTGAATTTCTCATCTCAACTTTGGACATAATTTAATTGTGCGTCACCCGATCATCTATCGTTTTGAATGTAAACAATACCACGAGTTTCTCAGCTGTGATATCGATAACTATATGGAAACTATGCTATTCCAGCATATAATATTTATTCACATCAAAATCATAATTACCTCATCTGACAGGACTCGTCCAATCATCTGTGCTCCTAACTGAGTAGGATCGTGCAGCAATGCCTTGTGGGACAGATTTAAAGCTTCCAGAATGACCGTGAGTAACTTGTCGTTTCCAAGGTGTTTAATTGCACTCTTGAAGTCTTCGATCACTAGTCTGAAGAAAACGTGAAAAGTTTCTATAGTAATGTCTCATATGGCCTGTCAATTAGGTCAATTTTATGTACAATCATTTTACCAATTTTTGTTTTGTATTGAGGCTTAACGTCCCAGTCAAAAAGAGTGTTCCCATTAGTGCTTAACGCGAGTACGCGTAATAGCTATATGACATGTCGGTCTTGAATCAATATTTAGGTCCAGCAATGATCCGTGTTCTATACAAAATCGGGCTATAATAGACCGCGAAGTGGAGTTGAGGCTATGAATTGAGCCTGTGCGTGAGAAAACCAACAAAACAGCACAGAAGATGGCTGGAGACGGGAAATTTTGGATTTAGAAAGTAGAAGAATTGTACTATCCATGTAGCGAAAACAAAGGCGCTGATCAGCTTCGGAGTTACTGCGAAGCTGATCTTCCCCCCTTTGTTCTCGCCTATGCAGATTGTTGGTTTTCCCATGCGGAGGCTCAAATTATGATACATGTACTTCTAAAATTAGAGTGGAAATAATTTGATATTCTTAATATTTTTTGCTCGAGTACCCACAATCTACGTTTTGGATCAAACATGTTTTGGATCAGTCATAAGAAAATTAGTTATGCCCCTGCAAACCCCTGTTTTTCTATATAAGAGTGGGTTTAAGGGTGTATGCATTTTCACAGACGTTTTCCTGATGACATCTTATTTTTTCTTCTGTTTTGTTAGACTTAGAGAATCAGATACTAAATACAAAAACATTCCCTTACATGAGAGGAAGTGCCTTCACTTTGCTAAGAAGAAACTCATAATTAACCAGGCATTCCTGTTTAATAACATCCAGCTGTCCGGCATGAATTCTGTGATATGGAAGATTGTTGAGGGTCCGGAGGTTGTAAACATTATCTCCAAATGTCAGCGGCTGCTCAGCTACGTGTCTATCTTCTTCACCAGATTCCCCTTTGGTGGAGGTGTATGGCTTTTTCTTGCCTGAAATGAGCACCAAAAGATTAACCCAAATAATACGAATGGACTTGCCCATCATTTTACTTTAGGTGAGTGCTCTGTCTTGTTAGGGGCACCAGGAGTGATTTTGAACTTTTATTTCATTTTTCGATTGAATTTCTTAAAGCAACTGTGTAGCCCCAGACGGGACACCGTGTTCCGAGGCGTCACATCTGGGGCTATACTGTTTGCCTATGCCCCATATATAGAACGCCAGGCTTAATTAACTAACTAAATGGTATGAACCACTGCAGTAGCTGAGGGTGAGGTTATGGCCATGTAAAACCGGTTTAAGCCCGCCAGTAACTTTGTGTTACTGATCGTTCCAAGGTGGTTCTTTTTGTTTTATGTCTTGGTGTTTAAAATTTTTTGTGATGTTGGCGCCTTATGTATGTTTTCATATTTTTAGTTAAGTTAAGGTAACTGAGTGGCCACCTATTGGGAAAATGGCTGCTCATTCGACTTGCGATATGTTTCATGGTATAAGTACCTGATTGTTAGTTTGGTTTTTTCCCACCTCGGTTTTTGGAGTGGGAATCTTTTTCTGATTGCGCCTTTTTCTGATCTTTGCCTACTTGTACCTTTCTAAATGAGTTAATACAAGTAGACAAACAACACCAAACAGATTCGCATCTATTGTTAGGGAAATCAGAACCATGATGACTACATGTATATGACGCCACTTGTTGGAAAAGTTAATTAAATTTAGAATAGGTTACTGTTTTATTTTGAGAACATGTCACTGAAAATATTTATAATTATTGAACAAAGACTAGAAAATATTTTAAAACAGCTTTTTGCATTTACGGAAACGGCCACGAAATGCACTTGAAAGACAAATTAATTTTACATAACATCAAGATAAGTTCAAAACACTGAGTAGAATCAACTTATTATCGATCCAAATTACATCTATAGACAAAAGTTTAAATATAAAATCCCTTATCAAGGCTGGTCGGACAGGATTATGGACCCCCCGCAACTTGGGACCTAAAGAAATAGGTGGGCTGCTTGTGCCTCTGGGCAAAGCTTAAACACTACTGACTGACCGTCTGATTACTGGGTAACATCTCTGATCTAATTTAAGCCTGTACAGGAAAAGTGATTAAAAGTCAAACCATCCATACATACAAGCCTTACGATAAACGCGATGACTTTGATTTTGTGAGCCTGCGCGTCAGAAAACCAACAATTTGGGATTCCGACCAGGTCCTACACAGACCGGCCTGTACAGTCACAGAAAATGGTTAGAGGCTGGAAATTTTGGATTTAGAAAGAAGAGGGATTGTACTATCCATGTAGCGAAAACAAAGGCGCTGATCAGCTTCGCGGTTACCGCGAAGCTGATCTGCGGCTTTGTTTTCGCCTATGCAAATTGTTGTTTTTCTCATGCACAGGCTCATATAGTAAACTTTCCGTTTTTGAATGGTGACGTTCCTCGCCGTGCTTCGTATGGTGTATACATTTCGCAACTTATTAGGTTTGCTAGAGTCTGCAATCATGTAGCCGACTTCAACGCGCGAAATAAATGTTTAACAGCCAACTTCTCCAGCAGGGCTATCGGTATCATAAACTTCGAAAACATTTTTTAAATTTTATCACAGACACTATGAGTCGATTTCCAAATTTAATGTTGGGCTAAATACCCTTTTACGTGAAGGCATTTCGGAACCAGAATTCTACGGTGACTTGGTTTACAAATTTAAGAAGCTTAACGGAAAGAATGATTTTTCTTTTCAGTTCAGAAAAATCATAACTCGTTACAGACGTGTAGGTTATAACTTGAATGTTAGGCGACAGTCTGCATGTTTAGTTTTTGGCCCAATCATGGTTGATAACTATGCTGTCTTCTTTAATTGCACGCCAGTAGGTCGGGCGTCAGACTCTATGATGGCCTCGATTTAAAGCTATTCATTTTAGTTGGTTGGGGCCAGAGCTTCTTGTCTGTTGGCCCACCGGGGTTCAACTGGTGTTTTACTTTTGCTCCGGGTTTCAGTAAGTTATTCGGCGCCCAGGGATCTCCATCTTCGGGCAGCTTACCGAGTCTGTTGAGTCCTCGTTTTTGATTCATCAAGGTGGTTATCATGATTTATTCGTTTGTCCTTGATGATTCATTGAATAGTTAGAGATTCACAACGAGGACCGAACAACTAACTAAATGTTGTGAACCACAGCAGAAAATGAGGGTGAGGTTAGGCGTCTGTAAAACCGGTTTAAACCCCCCAGTAATTTTATATTACAGATCGTTCAAAGGCGATACTTCTGTTGTGGTTCTAATTGTTTTGTGTTTTGGAGTCGAATATTTGTGCTGTTTGAGCCTTATGTACGTATTCATATTTTAGTTCAGTTCGGGTAACTGTGTGGCCGCCTGTTGGGGAATAGCTGCTCACTCGGCTTACGACATGTTTTCATGGTATAAGTACTTAAGTGTCATTTTAGTTTTTTCCTACCCCTCGGTTAATGGAGTGTGAATTTCTTTCTGATTGCGCCATTTCCTGATCATTGCCTATTTGTACTTTCTTATATTAAACTTACTTGGATGGTTATATTTGAAGCACTTTTTGGATGGCATAACATCCTAATTTTTGATAAAAGTCCCATAAAATGGAAACAACGTCCCGACATGACCATAGCTGTTAAATGAGACGTTAAGCATCAATTCAAAGAAACAAATAAATCAAAACCCCTTATCAAATTCCCACTCACCTTTAGACCAAGTACCAGCGAAGAAGTCTGCCAGTGCGGTGTGTATTTGTACGTTTTTCTCTGGTTGGTTACAGTATCGGACTCTAGCAGCTTCTATAAACTGTCTATGATACCAGTACAGAACCCTTGAACCATCGGCACCCCTCTCAACTACAATGAACACGTCACTGCGTTGTATATACTTTATTCAATGCTTGATACAGGAGAAAAAGAGCATAGCAGTTGGAATTTTTTTTCAGTTATGATAGCATTAATTTGCTTAATTACTTCTTTGTCCACAATCTTGATAAACAGCAAGTCCCTTCCTAACAGTTCTTACATGCAGATGTAGCCATAAACCTAGAAAACGTGCCGTATTATGTCAATTTATATAAATTCCTTAAACTATATTTGGCCATGTTTTCTTTATAGGAATGTCGGCTAAAGTATTTCATCAAAAAATATATAATATGATTGACAAATGTATTTGCACTATCAGTTGACACCGTTTGTGACAAACAGTGATTCCTAAAGATACAGCAAAAGTATTTTCTTAAAAACATAAGTTTAGGACTCGTATTCATGCCACATGGTTATGAATTAAAATGAAATTATTAAGAATGGACTAGAATTTACCTAAATAAGATGAGAGATCTGTCCTTAATCTGACCATTAGAAGTGGAGGCAATCTTCTGATTGGTGGAGTCCAATAAACATATACGTCATTCAAGACGTCATCATCACATGACAAAATGTCTTCTAGCTCCGATTCAGAAAGTCCATTCTTTGCTAGAATGGCAAAATTGTATAACATTATATACAACTAATGTCAATACCAAGTAAAGAAAAACGCCACTGCACCTATGAAATATGGTTCACAACATGCACAGCATAAGACAAAATGAATATAATTGCCTTCAAGCTAAGGATCAAACCGTCTTTTCAATCATATTTAAAATAATCCAAAATACTACGGGTACATGTATAAAAATTCTTACACAGTGTCAGATATGCCAGCGCTTTGGACACCAGTTTTTGACCATGCATTTTCTCCAACCTGTCAAACAGCTTCTCAATGCAGCTTTGGACGTCAGTTGGCAGTGTTGTAGTTGTTGGCGAGATGAACGATGTCCATGTCACGGCCTCGTCAAATACCATCCTGAGGTAGAGCGGGGTAGGGCATTGCTTGAATGCATTCAGTACAACGTCCTTTTGGCTTTTCGTCAATTTCCGACACTTCATGTCTAGCCATTTATCAATGATGTCGGCTGCCTCTTGATCTTTTAGTGTCGGAACTTTGTAAAAGTTTTCCTGACTGAGATTCTTGCTCTGAAAGTAAATTAAGATCATCAAGGGCGGAATGATTTTAATTCTTTATTCCAATTTGAAATTCGTTAAATTACCTAAGCAAACAGGTTAGTCTAAGCTGGGGCACCGCGTTGCGCAGCATCACCTTTGGGGCTATACTATTTGTCTGTATCTCATAAAGATTACTCCGGGCTTATAAGAGTTAATAATTTTTAAAATTCAGACGATACAAAGTTAATAAAAGAATAAATGTTCCTTTTAGCAATTAATTGCTTGCTCAGAAAACATGTTTGCAATTGATGATGTAAACGTTAAGTTATATTTTAACACAAAACTTACTTTCATGGCCTTGAAGCATTCATACTGATCTTCAGGTAGCGTAGAGATGATAACTTTGGTATGAGGAGGCAGTTTTGCAGGTAGCCACGCCATTAGTCTGCCGTCAAAGTTGCTGTCCAGCTGGTCTATTGAGTCCAAAACAAGTACTAGGGGTTTGTCTGGTTTGCTCATGTTCAATGCCAACTGGAACTCTTTGGCAAGGATTTCCATTCTCTGCATTGTAACAAAAATGATAAATGAAAATAAAACTGAGATCCTTTAAGAGCAGTGAACATATTAAAAAGAAAGGGATTGGGTCATACCGCGGTTTCGGCTACTTAAGCCTCTTCAGTGACACTTTAGATTTGGCAACATGGAGCCAAAGAGAATTACATATAACTGTAATTTTGCATCTTTCAACAGGGTAGTCGATACAAAGACTAGTATAATACGAATGGGACCAAATTGATTAAACGTTGGTTAGAAAATGAATCTAGGCCGATAATAATTTGTATAATAATAATCATGAGACTGTGCGTGAGAAAAAAAACAATTTGGGTTCCGACAAGGCCCGACACAAACCGGGCTGTACAGTCACAGAAGATGGCTAGAGGCTGGGAATTTGGGATTTAGAAAGTAGAGGGATTGTACTATCCGTGTAGCGAAAACAAAGGCGCTGATCAGCTTCGCAGTTACTGCGAAGCTGATCTGCGCCTTTGTTTTCACCTATGCAGATTGTTGGTTTTCCCATGCGGCGGCTCAAATGTTTTAGCATTGATCATATCATACTGACAATTTCTACATGATAATTTCTACATGTTATCCTACTGAAGATAGCAAACAAATATCAGCCATTTGAAAAAATATATACAAAACAGATATACGATTGTTGAACAAACATACATCAGATTGTTGGAGAAACATGCCTGTGGATTCTTGACAAATAAGATTTCGGAGTTGTGAAAAGTAAGATACAAAAACATACGTATATGAGATTGTAAAAAGTATACTGAAAATGCATCATATTGTTGTATAATACCATACCAAGCAATTATCAGATTGTTGACAAAATATTTCAAAGAGCCAAATGCAACAAACACTTACGTCAGAGGGCTCCCGCTGGAACAATGAATAGTTCCGTTTGATTTGTCTAACTAAACTTTGAATCAGTGGTATAATAGATGAACTGTCGGGCGATGTTCCGAGGAATCTAAAAACAAAATTAAAAATACTTTTGATCTGTCACTTATCTAGAGTGCTGCTACCCAAATAACTTTAAACATGCATATGTATGTTTTTAATTTTTACCTCATCAGAAAAAAATCTGAAACTGTTTAATTAATTTGATATTTGCATTACAGGTGCTATAATGAAATGCATCCAGATTGAAATGCCACTGAAATGCCAGCTGTTATGGGATAACAACATATAGCTTTAATGAGATAACTGAATGTATCGTGATAACTTAGTATATTGGTAAACTTCAGTGCATTAAGTTAATTAAATGCATTTAGAAAACTCATTGTTTGTCCCCACCTTACAACTACTTTGGCTTGTTTTCCTTGGAACCATTGTTTTGTCATCTGTGCTACCTTAGCCATCAGTGATGTTTTTCCAGTTCCAGATTGACCATGCATAACAAATGGTTGGGTGTTTGTACCGCATATATATTTCCGAATCACCTGTAAAGGAAGCCATTGTAATTTTATAATTGAGCCTGTGCATGAGAAAACCAACAATTTGAGTTTCTGACCAGGTCCGACACAAACCGGGCTGTACAAGCACAGAAGATGGCTAGAGGCTTGAAATTTTGGATTTAAGAAGAAGAGGGACTGTACTATCCGTGTAGCGAAAACAAAGGCGCTGATCAGCTTCGCGGTTACCGCGAAGCTGATCTGCGGCTTTGTTTTCGCCTATGCAAATTGTTGTTTTTCTCATGCACAGGCTCATATATTTTATATAGGTCAACAATCTTCTGGACCGACCCTTTAGAACAATAAGTTGGATGATGGTACCACATAATTATCTATTTTCGAATCACTCGTTTATGCAAATGCTTTATATGATGTTATGTTCTCAAAAATACTAGGTTCGGGATTTAAGACTCAGTCGATTTTAGCGTCATTGCATAATTTGTATTACCCACAAGTATGGAACGCCAAAGCTGTCTGATGGTAAGGAATAAAAACATTTGATGCATCATCGTCATTATATCCTGCTCACATTTGATTATATGTTGTAAAGTGTGCATTACATCATGAGAAAAGTCCATTATATGTTGGACCAGGTTCTTTATATTATGAAAATTTTCATTATATGATGAGTAAACATCTTTATGTTATGGTAGACTTACATTATATGATGGGTAAACATCTTTATATTATGGTAGACTTACATTATATGCTGATACAACCTCATTATATGATGTGACAATTATATTATATTATGGGCTATTGTCTTTATATGCATCAAGTTCATTATATGGTTCGATAACTTCATTATATGCGCAAACTTCATTATATAATGGACTTTTCTCATCATATAATGCACACTATACAACATATAATCAAATGTGAGCAGGATATAATGACGATGATGCATCAAATGTTTTTATTCCTTACCATCAGACAGCTTTGGCGTTCCATACACAAGCGTGTGAATACTGTGTACGTAATACTCAGTGTTTTATGCTTCATGAAATTAGTACCCATATTTTATCAAATATCTAGTAAACAATATCTAAACTATTGTACTCGTAATCTTGAATGTTGATACCTCAAGCGACTCTTCCCGCCCATGAAACAATTCACATTTCATTTGACAGAAGCCTATGTGGTGTAAAATTTCCTGTATCAATGGCTTATCTGTCGCCTTCCTCTCTTTTACCGCCTGGTCTATCATATTACACATGCGATTGACAAAGTCTTCACACATACGCTGAAGATAGGACTTGTGATTGTCGTCGACATCAGGATTAATTCCTGAAGAGGAAATAAAGATATAAACATAAGTGAACCAGTACACTCTTTGTTCATAACGATTTAAAAGATATTTCGAAAAGGTGCAAAAATATTGATGGCATGAACAATAGCTAATAAGCGACAATGCCTAATTGTGCCATTTGACATGAAACGGTGTTTGTCGGCTCCGTTACTGAAAGGCCTTTATCTACATATATTTAAATACAATCGTGTTTCTGTTGCTGCACCATAATTATAAATTTAATTTTCTATAACATTTCAACTTTTGTCAAAGGGGGTGTGGTATATGCTTTATGGCATCATATTATTATCATTATTATTAATATTGTTTGAAACAGAAAAAGTCAGATAAAAGATATTAAACTCTAACAATTTAAATGATGAATCACAGTTGTTTGAGGCATAGGCCGTGGATTAAGGGATCTAGTGTCTGAAGGGTGTATACGGATAAAATAATTTGAAGTTACATGTACGCTGGTAGCATGGTATGCTATTCTTTACACAATCGATTTGATTGATATAAAACGGTTAGAGGGATATAACGCTGTAAACTTTAAGAGTTTCAGCCGCGGATATCCAGTGCAAATCGCAAACTACTGATATGGGTTAGTTGTAACTTCAATGCATTATATTTATCCGGTTTAGAGTTATTAAAACTAGTGGTCATTGGTTGGGTTCGTAAGTATAAGTATGTTTTTGGTTTTGGTGAGGACATGAGTTTTCATTTTATTGCAGTGAGACAAGGTTAATATAGATTCTAGAGCGAATTAACATCTAACGTTTACCTACCTTGCTTTTCTGAAAGCAAAATAACTACTTGGTGATCAAAACAAATATAAACATCAAAATAACGCCAAAGTAACAACTTCAAACTAAATGTCTATGTGTTTAAACCTACAGAATGTAAGTCTATATTACGCGTTCTAAACATTTGCACTCTTAAACAGAATGTAACGTGTAATGCTGACATGAATAGCAAAATGCATTATACGATAAAAGTTAAAGGACTAATAAACATCGAAATTAATATACAACATGCAGTCCTGTCCAAGCTAGATTCCTGGTGATCTTGGTGCTCATTGCAAAATGCAACGAAAGACAAACTGGTTTTTATTTACCTGGACCAGCTTTACTTAACCCATTAATGACGAATGGACTTTCCCATCATTATCAATTGGATGAGTTCACTTTCGTTTTATGGGCATCAGGAGTTATTTTCAATTTTTTGTTCTATGTCAATCAAATTCCTCTGGGCGTCACATCTGGTGCTATCGCATTTGCCTATGACCAATACAAAGGACGCCAGACTCATATGAGTTAACATATACCTAGCTGTAAGTATCCAGAAAAAGTGAATCGGGGTTCTATATTTCATATAAATAATAATAATAATTAGTCAGTGGCTAATCCGTTTCTGGTGAAAAGGCTAGACAAAATACCAGACAAACGAAAAATGTTCAGAAGTGTAATACAAACAAAATTGAGTCGTGTCATGAGTATACGAATATACGAAAATACAGTACAAAGCATGTAGCCTACAGACACCAATAGCTTTTGACTCGCGTAAAACATATTAAAGCACATTTGCAAGCTAGTTCCACTTAATATGTGCTGTCTTATGAAATGCACGGATTGCCTAATATGAGTATGATTAGAGTATCTGCTTGGGTTCTAGTCTGCTTGCACGGCACTCGCACGCTTGAGATGCGTGTCAGAAGCAACCTAGGTAGGGAAAGCCAAACAGTTTTCTGACATGCACCTTCGGTTTGTGTTTGTTGACATAGTGATTATATACAATTTGATCTAAGTTTGCCTTCCTGTATCGCCGTCCAGTAAATTTGCAAATGCCATATAATGTGCCAATTTTCACTTTAAATCTTGAATTTTATTTCATTGAATCTTAATCCCATGTTACAATCTTACCAACTCCATGTTTTAATAATAACTGAATATATCAGTCTTTATCATCTCATTCTAACTTAACCATGTATCTTTAAGTTACCAAACCCGCCAATTTTGAATACAACTGTTTAATTATTTAATTTACGATGCTTTTAAATGTTTTAGACTCAAACTCAAATGATTTCTAGGCTTAGATATATCTTTTGTAATGGATTGAATATTGTGTGTTTTATGTACGTATGTATGAATGTTTATGTATAATTATATGTTTTATGTAAGTTTCATGTTTTACAGAGGACTATATGTTAGATAACTTCATGTTTGTACTTAATAATACCTCTCAAAATAAAGACATTATTATTATTATTATTATTATTATTATTATTATTATTATTATTATTATTATTATTATAAGAAAAACAACATTTTGCATATGCGGAAACAAAGGCGCAATAACTGCGCTGATCACAACCTTTGGTTTCGCTACACGGATAGTACAATTCATCTACTTTCTAAATCCAAAATTTCCAGTCTCTAGTCATCTTCTGTGCTAGTATAGCTCGGTTTGTGTCGAATGTGTTCGAAAACCACATTGTTGGTTTTCTCATGACGCGGCACAAATGATTTAACCTAATAAACACATCAACATTTGAACACAACATACCTGGTCTTTCTGAAAGCAAGAATTAAAATGGGATTAAATGTGAAAGCAACAGCAAAATGAAATATAGGCATACATTCAAAGAATTTTATCATAAACGACTCGACAACGAACAAAGCAACTAAACTCTATCAAGCACTGAAGCGTAAACATGTAAGCTGAAGCAATGTGCATTTTATTAGATTATGATTAACGCATTAAGCAAAAATACAAAATACTACGTACATGCATTAAGCTAGATATTTTTACTTATTTAAATTATTAAAGGTTTCATCGATTGAGGGCAAGGTTATTAAATCTAGGTCTACAACATCACATTATCAAAATAATTATTGCTTTTAAGCACATTTCATGTATCCATGAAGTTGCAGATGTATAATGTGAATCAACATTACGAATAGTCTTACAGAAGTAAACAGCAAAAATCCTGTTCTTACAATTCTAATTGTAAATTTATTTGTCTGAATCTATGAAAAACAAACACTACAATTTTAGTTCATATTATAGATAAATGCAAAAAAAAAAAATTCTGTTATTGTACCTCCACTGTCGTTCCAGTTCACGTGATAGGTTAAAATTCTAGTTTTAGATAATTTCTGTTCCATTTGGTTTTCCTTTAGTTCCTTCAACATCTTTCGTGCTTTCATCCATTTTTCACTTGAACCAGTACATTCTGAAATTAACATAATAGTGTGCATGTATAATATACTCATAATGTGTCAGCAACGTTCAGTCGCTCTGTCGATTTTAGCCTAGATTCGTTACCCCGAGGGGTTCATACCCGAAATTGCTCAATATGGCTCATACTTTCTCCCATTGAATTTGTTCACTGCTTCCAAGGGATTTTTTTTATATTTTCTTTAGATTCCTCTTTCTTCTTTGGTCACTTGCACATGCATTTTAATTTGGTAAGAAAATGTGTTGATTGCACACTTAGACACGGTTAATAGTCTGTTGGTACTCGAACATCCGTAACCTAAGAGCTTTCAATAATGGCAGCTACAACGGTTTAGTCAATGTCAGCTGGATGAACTGTTTATGATGTATTGCGCTCAGTTTTCAGCTTGTCAAGATAATAACAACTTTCTCTCTGATTGTCCCTTTTCCTGATCATTGCCTACTTGTATCTTTCATAAAATGCCATTTGGTTCTAAATGAAAATCAGCAATAAATAAAATAAAAAGATTGGATCCCTTGGAAGCAGTAAAGAATTAAACAGGAAGTAACATGGACTATATTGCGCAATTTCGGGTTATGAACCCTCATCAGTAGCCCTTTTAAACCGGCAACGAAAGCCAGGCTATTGTGCAGCAATTTCGAGAAAATTCACGAGGTTTAAATCAAATACACGTTCCTAAACGGGGTCAAAGAATAAAAAATGCTTAGAATTATGTTTCTAAACGTAAGTGTTTTGAACACTCTGAATATATTTACTGATCTCAAAGGACCGAAAGAAAAATATAATCTGCACTATGGATGATGTACGGGGAGACTTTTTAGGGCCGCAGCACGGCACAACACCAGAATAGCAAATAAAATAAAAAGTTTGGATCCCTTGGAAGCAGTGAAATATTCAAAGCGATGTAACATGGACTAGATTGCACAATTTCGGGTAATGAACCCACATCAGTAGCCCTTTTAAACCGGCAACGAAAGCAAAACTATTGTGCTGCAATATCGAGAAAATACACGAGGTCTAAATCAAATACACGTTCCTAAACGGGGTAAAATATACTAGGCAAATTAAATTTAGCAATTTTCGTAACATTCGCCAGTCTCTGCACATAATGAATAAAAGTTATATTTTGGAATATGGACGTAAGTGGTAACCTTTCGGCAAGAGCTTCCAAGTGAAACATTTAGAAAAAATCTAACCTTACGGCGATACTAACGTGACGTTACAATTTAAGACACATGATCAAAACTTGCAGGTCTGCTTAAAGTGGGAAAACAAAATCATGCTTAAGCAACTCTTTAGTCATCAAAACAAAGGAAAACATTTAAAAAGTTTTGAAACAAAATTTTATAACAGAGAAATTAAGATCGTAAGTTTTTGAATTCGACGTTTTTCCTTTTGTTCCTACGTTATCGCCTTACAGTTGCATTTCTAACTGGAATTTCCCGAAAATCGGCAATGAGTTTAAATGTCTGATGCATACCGATATGTAAAAATAAAGAGAGTTTGCCAAAGTCCCTATCGTGGCTTTGAAACGTGACCTTAAATAAAGAGTTTAACGTCAGCGTTATCTCACTAGCATGACGCGTTATGGCTCTGAATATTTCAAGTGTTACTGACCACGGTATTGGCTGCACTGTGCTTTGTTTGTCTTGTTTTATTTTTATAAAATCAAAGGAAACCAAGTTACCAGAAATTAAGGCAATTTTTGACCTATTGACGGCGCGTTGACGTCGTTTTTTGGCAGGTAAATTTTGTACCGAAAACGGCCAATCTCACTTGTCACATAATCAACAACGTTCATAAAGAGGAAATTAAATGGATGGGCCTAATGAACTAAACAAAAGTCAGCTGTTTGCATTGTGTTCAATGGTTGAGAATTTTGCATGCACACCCTTTCTGTATTTGCTGGTTGTTCCAGAAGCCTCTTTAAAGGATGGCGTTTTTAAATTCGTCGCATCATGCGCCTAAGACACTGTTCTTGTCATTTAAATTAAAGAAATGTCCAAAATTACTCTAAGGTGATCAAAAATATGTGTAACATCAAAAATTGCTAAATTTATTTTGCTTAGTATAATTTTAAAAAATGTTTAGAATTATGTTTCTAAACGTAAGTGTTTTGAACACTCTGAATATATTTACTGATCTCAAATGACCGATACAGAAATATAATCTGCACTATGGATGATGTACGAAGAGACCTTTTAGGACCGCCACAAATCCGCGGAACAGTCCAAAACAAGTTTAGACTTCTATTAATGTAAACTTAGCAGTATACTGTAATACAGTGCATTCGACTTTATAATTATGTAACGTTATCCAACTTAAAGTAGATCATATTATATAATTTGATGTCTTGTAAATCACGCGATACTGAAAATAGATCATATATATTTTACCTCTTCTAAATCATGCGATACATGTACATGTGTAAACAAAACGAAAACAAAAGACTTCCCAATAATGGCGAATGTGTTTCGTGGAAGAAGTATTCTCGTAACTGGTGCAGGCCGTGGGATTGGATTTGGAATAGCAAAACACTTGGCCGATTTGGGTGCTTCAGTGTATGCTCTCAGTAAAACAAAAGCGAATCTAGATCGCCTTGTGAAAGAAAGAGCAAATATTCAAATCATAAATCAGGATCTGAATAACTGGAAAGAGACCAGAAACGTTGTAAAGAATATTAATTATCTGGATGGTTTAGTAAATTGTGCAGCTATCGTTTCGCCACTAAAATCAAGTATGGACATCACAGCAGAAGACCTTGATTTGCATTTTAATGTTAATCTTAAGGCTGCTATAAACATAATGCAAATAGCTGGAGAGAAAATGATTGAAACTGGCAAAGGTGGTTCTATAGTGAATATATCAAGTGTCATTGGGGAATCTGCAGTAAAGGGATTGTTGCCTTACAGTGTGTCAAAGGCTGGACTAAACATGGCTACGAAAGTTTTTGCAGTCGAACTTGGACAACAGAAGATTCGCGTTAATGCCATTAGTCCTACTTTGGTCAGGACTGAAGCATTGGATCAGTTCGATGACAAGTTTTTAGAACAATGTGTTTCTAAGATACCCGCGGGGGAAATTTGTGACATTCAAGACGTTATTGACAGCGTTGTGTTTTTGTTGAGTGACAAGTCCAAAATGATATCAGGGACTGTTATTAATATAGACGGCGCACAAAGTATCTGTCTATCTGCGTAGTAGATGATCACAAAGTTTTGACTTTTTCATTGACGTTGCAGGAACCGCGATTGACAAACGGTCGATGGTACTGAATTTTTGACAAAAGATCGATGATACTGAATTTGTTCATGAACAAGTGGTACCACATACATAGTGTAGATGAATCAGGACAATAGCAGTCCACTTTACCACGGGAACACCAAAAGATGCCGTCAATGAAACGCTTATCAGTTTACATGTACACTCTCCCAATATCCAGTTTTAACAGTGTAGGGAAACAAAGTCCGTGTTTGCTATCATTTGTGTTCACGTCATGCGAATGATTCACATAGCTTCGGAAATAACATATTGCTTTGTTCATATCAAAGAATGATGTTCTGCCTATCATACGCAGCATAATGTGGTCATCATTTATCAGTAACTCACTATTTTCTTGAAACACACTTCGCGACAATAAAATTTTCGAAGTGTTCTCAGCGACCAAATTAAAGCTATTGAAAGTTTTCACAGTTCTAGAATCTAAACTGTATGCTGTATATGATAGAATAGGTCAAGAAATTCAAAAATAACTTACGCTGACGGCATCAAACATTTTACGGATCCGAACTGTCAAACTCACCTGTGGCGTCACTGTTGTGTACACAAATGATAATTTACACGTTGTTTGTTTCTCGACAAGTGTTTAATTGAATTTGAATTTGCTTTCTTGAGATGTGTTTTGATCATCATCAATATCAAATACATGTAACATGTAACTTACCAATGTACCGTGAGAGTTGATAACTTGCTCCCTGGTTCTCTATATCATCAATGTCTCTCTTTAGCCACAGGCAGTGCTTGTCCTGATCTTTTATGTCAACAAGACCCTCACGAACTTCTGTTTCTGTCACTGTAAGTTATACAGTAAAACGTTAGCAACACATTTATATCCTCGATACATTTCCTCAACCGTTAAAGAGGAACACATGAGCCATCTCGTGGGAAAACCAACGTGGTTTCCGACCAGGTCCAAGTTTCCGACCAGGTCCAACACAAACTGGCCTGTACCGTCACAGAATATGTCTAGAAGCTTGAAATTTTGGAGTTAACTAGAGGAGGCATTGTGCTATCCGAGTAGAGAAAACAAAGGCGCTGGTCAGCTTCGCGGTTACCGCGAAGCTGATCTGCGCCTTTGTTTTCGCCTGTGCAGATTGTTGGTTTTCCCATGTGGCGGCTCAATTATGTTCAACAAAATGGATATTCCTTTTGTAATCATAACACACTGGTCTACGAGTAGTCTTTTTAATTAACGTTTGATTTGTTGCTTTACGTCCCAGTCAACAGGCATGGTCAAGTGGGTGTGCAGCCTTCATTATATGAGACTTCTACCAAACATTGGAATGTCATGACATGCAAAATGTGCATTAAGGTATAACCACCCAGGTAAACAATTAAGGCTTATGTGACAAAACCACTCTTCCTGTGCAGATTCGGACCTTCTAAGCGATTAAGCAGAAAGTGATCAAGTAGTCGGTCAGTCGGTTTTAAGCTTTGTCCTGAGGCACATGCTACCCATATTTTCCCCACAGTCCCAAATGTCAGGGGGCCCATGTTACCACATTGTCACCATTCTACCAGTTTTCCTTGGTTCGAAGCCAGTCCTGCGGTGTGTTGGTCATGGTTTATTTTTGTTTCTGAAGCTACACTTGCATGTTTGTTTTTTACATACGCTATTAACCAGTGTCTTGTGTCAGTAAATGTTAATGCCTTAATATCTAATTATTTTGTGGTTCAGTTGTTTGAATGCTGCTTGATTTTAAGTATGTAAACTCTTATCCAAACTATCTGCTTTTTAATGCCCTATATATTAACTAACTTCCTACTAACCAGACATGATATATTTCCTCGCCTTTTCTTCACCAAATAGCTTTGATGCACTGTTTCCTATAGCTGCTTGCATAGCTTCACTTTCAGTCCACCACTGCGACATAGCTGCTTTCTTCTTATCTTTGTCAGTCCCCACAAAATCAGGCAGATGTGTACTGATGGAAGACAGAATATAGGAGGGAGGCACCATATTCTCGTCTTTTGTGTACCATCTACGAAAAGATAAATATAAGATGTGCTTAAATAATTCTTACTTGTGAAGAAAATATTATTACCTATTAAAAATAACAAATAGATGTACCACGCAGCTGAATGACTCTGAAATGATACTTGTCACATAATTATTACCTACATGTACATGTATAACTTTGCCAAATGCCTCTGAAATGGTGCTTACTTGAGAAAGAATTATTACCTGTGTATAACTTAACTAAATGTCACTTTCTTGTGAACTTGTCACGTATGTATAACAATTAGTTAACTCATTTAAGCCTGGTGTCCCATTTATGGGACATAGGCAAACAGAATAGCCCCAGATGTGACGCCGCAGAACGCGGCGTCCCATCTGTGGCTATTCTGTTTGCTACGAGTTTTTTCATTAAAAATTTACATGAAAATTAAAATTCACTCCTGGTGTCCCTTAAATGAAAGTGAACCCATCCAAATGATAATGATGGGAAAAATCCATTTGACAAATATGGGTTAAATGATTTTGAAATCATCCTTACTTGTGAAATAAATCCTTTGTTTCTTGTGTTTCTACACCATTTACTATGGCTTCAAACTCTTCTGCTTCAATCACTCTTGGAAATGCTGTGTACCCGTATTTATGTGATAATAGTGACTGAAACGGTATAATTTAAAATGACTTATTACAGTGCTTTGCTATGTCATTCCTTTCAATTCAGATTTCTTCAAGGCAAATGGACAACAAAATCGAAGAGGAAAATGAAAATTGATGTCATTCAGTGATGCCACTGGTGCTCTCGGGCAAATTAAATCAGCGTTATTAAATTAAAAATTGAACGGCATGGTTTATAACTCACTTATCTATATATTTTGTAAAAGAATAAACGTGATACATAGATTTTAAACTGAACCTTGAATTTGGTTTTATAATTAACCTACAATAACCTCTTAGACACTGTGTGTCATTAATGGTAATAAAATCATTCCGAGATCTTTTAACTAACCATTAACATATGTTTATATGCATCTTAAATATTAATTTACTAGTATTATACCACAAAGTTTGGTCCCGTAGACAGCTTCTGGCATAACTTGAGTTCCTTCAGGCAGAGT
Source organism: Rugalucina vietnamica (assembly GCA_964017185.1). Lineage (NCBI taxonomy): Eukaryota > Metazoa > Mollusca > Bivalvia > Lucinida > Lucinidae > Rugalucina > Rugalucina vietnamica. The sequence goes on from OZ024881.1 coordinate 41,851,209, forward strand.
TCTGTCCCCATATGGTCGTCTGTGGCCTCGTCTCGGACTCCCCAGCGCATGTCAACCACTTGGAACTCGTAACCTATCTGCCTACAGTGGGCCTTGACCCTGGGGTAGCCTTGTCGCATGAGCATGTTTCGTTCGTGCATCGTATCTGCATTGTGGAAATTTGGATGTGATGATACTTTTTTAATAACTGTATGTTCTTTGTTCAAAATACAAATTTATTTATACACTTTGTGTCCGTGCTTGTGTCAGTTCCTGATCATTTGTGTTTTACCCGTGTTATTTAATGCACTTTGTGCCCGCGCTTGTGTCAGTTCTTGATGATTTGTATTTCACCTGACAGGTGTTATTTTATGCACTTTGTGCCCGTGCTTGTGTCAGTTCCTGATCATTTGTGTTTTACCCGTGTTATTTTATGCACTTTGTGCCCGTGCTTGTGTCAGTTTCTGATCATTTGTGTTTTACTCGTGTTATTTTATGCACTTTGTGTCCATGCTTGTGTCAGTTTCTGATCATTTGTGTTTGACCCGTGTTATTTTATGCACTTTGTGCCCGTGCTTGTGTCAGTTCCTGATCATTTCTGTTTGACCCGTGTTATTTTATGCACTTTGTGCCCCCGCTTGTGTCAGTTCTTGATGATTTGTATTTCACCTGACAGGTGTTATTGTATGCACTTTGTGCCCGTGCTTGTGTCAGTTCCTGATCATTTGTGTTTTACTCGTGTTATTTTATGCACTTTGTGTCCATGCTTGTGTCAGTTTCTGATCATTTGTGTTTGACCCGTGTTATTTTATGCACTTTGTGTCCATGCTTGTGTCAGTTTCTGATCATTTGTGTTTGACCCGTGTTATTTTATGCACTTTGTGCCCGTGCTTGTGTCAGTTCCTGATCATTTCTGTTTGACCCGTGTTATTTTATGCACTTTGTGCCCCCGCTTGTGTCAGTTCTTGATGATTTGTATTTCACCTGACAGGTGTTATTGTATGCACTTTGTGCCCGTGCTTGTGTCAGTTCCTGATCATTTGTGTTTTACCCGTGTTATTTTATGCACTTTGTGCCCGCGCTTGTGTCAGTTCTTGATGATTTGTATTTCACCTGACAGGTGTTATTGTATGCACTTTGTGCCCGTGCTTGTGTCAGTTCCTGATCATTTGTGTTTTACCCGTGTTATTTTATGCACTTTGTGTCCGTGCTTGTGTTAGTTCCTGGTCATTTGTGTTTTGCCCGTGTTATTTTATGCACTTTGTCTCCGTGCTTGTGTCAGTTCCTGATCATTTGTGTTTTACCCGTGTTATTTTATGCACTTTTTGCCCGTGCTTGTGTCAGTTTCTGATCATTTGTGTTTTACCCGTGTTATTTTATGCACTTTGTGGTCGTGCTTGTGTCAGTTTCTGATCATTTGTGTGTTTTACCTTTTTATTTTTTGTACTTTTTTTGGAAAGCAACCTTACCTGTGAATGTGCTGCTTGTGAATATCCTCACTATCTTCGCGGGGGATGGGCACTCCATGTCGATATCACCGGCTAGTGCTTTCGTTGTAACCTCGTTCTCTGTACCCGGCGCTCCATCCGTCTTTCCAACCTTTCCAACTCCTTTCTTCTCAAGCATTGCCATTGTTTCTTTTACTTGTTTCATCAGGTCATCTGCTTTCTTCCTAAGCTCTTCAGTATCGCGTTTATGTTTCTCTTTCCATTCTGCGTCTTTGCGAAGTTGTTCGGCAGTTTTCGGTTCTGAATGAAAAATAGTAATCTTTGATTACGCGACACAAGCACTGCAGACAAAATCGTGTGTGGGGTGAACGATAAACGACTGACTTTGAACAGCGTGTGTTGTGTGCAAATACATTAGATACTGTAGTCTTTGAATGTCTGAGAAACTTGCACCATAATTTTTGTTATAAAATAAAAATAATTTCATTCACCGTTTAGTGTAATTTATTATAATTTTTCGACAGCATTTTCTTACCTGCTTGTGTGTCGTTCTCTGTCGTTGACGTGGCCTGATTTGATTCTCCATTTATTGTATCATTCTCTTCTTTTGTAACAGTTCTGTTGAAATAGCGAAAACTTTTGAAAACTGCACTTTCGGGTTATGAACTTTGAGGTTATAAAATAAGGTTAAGCTGTAGATACAAGTTGTATATCATGAAATTTACATAGAATGTCGGTAAGTAGTCAAAACTGATAATTTGAATCGGCCGTTTCCGAGTTACGTGGGATTAAGAAAGTGCTGCGTTTCTTTTGTCTTTAAGTATACAAAAATGATAAAAGTGTTTTGAATTCAGAGACATATCTATTGAAACATTTTGGCGCATTTGCAGACATGCTTGTGTTTCGTTTGGCATTGTCCGATACGTGCAAGCTTAAAAATAGAGAGGAGAAAAAGGGTACAAGCAGGCAATGATCAGGAAAGAAATTCCCACTCCAAAAACCGAGTGAGCAGCTATTTCTCAATAGGCGACCACTCAGTTACCCGAACGGTTAACTAAAGAATATGTAAACATGCATAAGATTCAAACATAAATCAGCTACGAGAAACCTTGTCAATTTCACGCTGCGAAGACGTTCCGGGCTTTTTTTTTTTTTTGTTTTTCTTTCTTTTTTTTTTCAAAATTCTTTGACAAGTTTAATTTCAACACTTACGAATTGTTTGCTGTGTTAGGCACGGGTTGTGGATTGGTCGTTTGTTCTTTCACGCCCTCCGTCCGTTTGTTTTCTGCAAGTCCAGTTCGGGAGTCATTCTTTCGTAAACTTCCATTCGATTGATACTGGTTAGTGTTGGTTGCAGTACTGCTTGAACCGCAACCCATCTCGTAAATCCACAAGACTTAAAATCTTGTGCTTTAATATCGTTTGTTATTATCCCATGTTAGAAACCAAGTAACCAGAAATTTGAAGGCCACTTCATACCTTTAACTTTAACGGATCGTAATATGAAAACTATAATACAAATATTATACAAATATTTTCTTTTACATTTGAAAGGATTAAACATTTCAATAGATCGATATTCAATAAACTGTCAGTTTTATAAATAGCGACAACCACGTGTTTTGCCATTACAGCAAATAGAAACGGGTAGCTGTAGTCGCTGTTATGCTTTCAGAGTTAATTCTTTGACTATCGATATTTTCTTGCGCGCAATATTCTAAACTGGCATCGACAACAGTATTGGATTCACCTAAATAGAGACGGGGTAAAGGAATAGATATGATGGTCAATATTAACTCTAATATTGGCTATGAAGGCTGATTATTTACATTTTATTTTCACCATTTTTGCATTATCGGCTGGTTACCTGCTGACAAAAATCAATATTGGAAAAACAGGTTACCAGAAACCCCCCTCCTGTATTTCCAATATTGATTGTTATTAAAACTGGGAACCAGCGGATAATGCAAAAAAGGTGAATACTTTGATGCAGTAGTAAAAGTAGTAAAAGAAGTAGTAACAGTAGCAATAGCATCAGCATCAACATCAGCAATAGCAGCAGCAGTAGCTGCATCAGCAGTATCATCATCAAGTAGTAGTAGTAGTAGTAGTAGTAGTAGTAGTAGTAGTAGTAGTAGTAGTAGTGGTTTTGGTGGTGGTTGCTGCTGCTGCTGTTGCTGTTGAGGTTGTATTTGTTGCTGTTGTTTAAGATGGTGATGTTGTTGTTGCTGTTGCCGTTGCTGCTATTGCTGCTGCTGCTGCTGCTGCTGCTGCTGCTGCTGCTGCTGATGATGATGATGATGATGATGATGATGATGATGATGATGATGACGACGACGACGATGATGATGATGATGATGATGTCGATGATGATGATGATGATGATGATGATGATGATGATGATGATGATGATGATGATGATGATGATTATGATGATGTTGTTGATGATGATGATGATCGTGCACTTACACGTCACCCAAATAACATCGGACGACTCTAAAAGCTTGTTCGGTTATCCGTTGCACTTGTGTAAGCCGAACACTCTTATGGCTTACATGTAATTTCTTTAAACAACATCGTCATAAAAATGCTGATTGGAGACGAAACCAAATTTTCTCGTTATATTTGACTTTCTGTTACAATTTGTCCGATTGAAATAGAACCGACTCGCTTAGAATGTGCTTACTTGTGTTACAAACGATAGTATACAAACAGAAATGAATGGTATTGATATTTACAAGCTCAAAACAATTTTAAAATGTTCGATACCATCTTGATTTTGACCCAGTACATTCGGCCTAAGAGATAAATTTCGATTTAATTGACTATTTAGTGTTTTTGAGTCAGGTACCATATGCTTAGCATCTTACTCTTAGTATTCAGGTTTATATACTAGCCCAGTGTTCCTCCGGCTTAAAAAAGGCATGGTTGAGTAATAATGACATACTTAAATGTGTTTTATAAATGTTGTTGTACCCATTTGCATATAACAATTCCTTCTATTCACCATTTTCGCATTATCGCCTGGTTTCCTGCTGACAAAAAATCAATATTGGAAAACAGGTGACCAGAACCATCCTGACCTTTGAGGTCCAGACCTTCACCTGTCGTATACATTCTCTTCTGAAAATGTCACACAGCTTCAGTTCCATGCATGTACTTTGTCACAATCGCAAGTCAAGCAGCCCTGACATTAAGAACCATTACAAACGGTTCAGAGCACATGTTCAACTTCAAAAGAGCATTAGAGATGCATATTGGAAGCATATTACCAATATCTTCTCCTTTGAAAATGATAACCCTGATCCCGATTGTCCCCGAAAAAATGAAAAGGCAAAAAAGTTTTGGTCATTTGTCAAGTCCCTTAAGAAAGACGCGTCTGGGATCAATACTCTTAGAGAAAATGGTATCTTGAAGACTGACACTTTGGATAAGGCTAATATTTGTAATAGGCAGTTTCAGTCAGCCTTCACTCGGGAATCAGATGATGAAATCCCCTCCAAAGGCACAAGTCCTTTCACCGCTATGGGTGAAATTACAGTTGACCCCAATGGGGCCATTAAACTGTTGAATAATTTGAATATACATAAGGCGCCTGGGCCAGATGGCCTGAGTGCTAGGGTGTTGAAGGAATGTAGTTCTGAAATTGCTCCTGTACTGACCTATATCTTCAATGAGTCGCTTGCTCAGGGTGCTGTACCAGACGATTGGCGACAGGCAAATGTAGCCCCGGTATTTAAGAAAGGTGAGAAATACGATGCAGCTAATTATCGACCGGTGTCGCTTACTTGTATCTGTTGCAAAACTCTAGAGCATATAATAGTCAGCAACATAAACAAACACTTGGCTCTTGAAAACATTCTTGCTGACTGTCAGCATGGGTTCCGAAGTCAAAGGTCTTGCGAAACCCAGTTAGTTCAGTTTTATCATGATTTGGTTAGTAATCTGGACCGAGCAGTGGGTCGTGGCCACAGGCAGACGGATGTGATTGTCATGGATTTCGCTAAGGCCTTTGACAAGATCCCACATAAAAGGTTATTATACAAACTTGACTTCTACGGGATTAGAGGATCTACACATAAGTGGATTGACTCGTGGCTCTCTGAGCGCTCTCAAAAAGTGGTATTAGATGGCCGTGCCTCAGACCCAGTCCCGGTTCTTTCTGGTGTCCCACAAGGATCGGTCTTAGGACCGGTCCTATTTCTTATTTTCATTAATGATCTTCCTGACAACATCAGGTCATCTGTTCGGCTATTTGCTGATGATTGTGTTTTATACAGAAATGTCAAGTCACCATTGGATTGTCAAATTTTACAAGATGACCTGAATAGCTTGGCCAAATGGGAAATGGATTGGCAAATGAAATTCAATGTTAGCAAATGTCATTCAATGAGGGTGACGCGGCTACATCCAAGCAGGCATATAGATTTCAATTACACACTGCATCAGCAAACATTAGAACAGGTTCAGTCCGCTAAATACCTCGGTTTAACTATCACAGATGATCTTGATTGGGGTCAACACATTTCTGAAATTACATGCAAGGCAACTAAGACTTTGGGTTTTCTTCGGCGCAATTTGGCACTGGCACCTAGGCATACTAAGGAAGTTGCATACAAAATATTGGTTCGGCCTCAACTTGAGTATGCAGCTCCTATTTGGCATCCCTATCATGAATCTCAGATTGAGAAGGTGGAGAAGGTGCAGAGGACTGCTGCCCGGTGGACCTGCAGGCGATGGAGGAACACCAGTAGCGTCGGTGAAATGCTAGACGAACTTGAGTGGCCATCCTGGAGTCTCGCAGGGAGCGGTCCTCCTTAACCTTCTTCTAAAAGATACACTCTGGTACAGTGTCTCTTGATAAAGACAAATACCTGACCCCGGCACCCAGTCTAAGGCATACTCGGGCATCACATGAATCACAATACACAAGACCATTTGCCTATAGTGATGCCCTGAAAAATTCCTTTTTCCCCAGAACTATTCCGGTTTGGAATAGTCTCCCTTCTTCAGTGGTCCTATCTAAGACCATTGAGGAATTTAAGGCTTCTATTTAAATCATTAGCCCAGAGGCATGTGTTTTAGTATGCCTCTCATCTATATCTTGTAAATAGTTTTAATGGTCCACCCCAAATGTTTTATTTTCCATTAACTAAATTCTAAATTTAGCCACCCACCCCACACCTGAGGTGATGATCAGAAATTGATCGACTCAGTATCAGAAGATAGATAGTGGATAAAAATGTTTCTTTTTACACATCACCATTTCAAACACGAAAATCGCTGTGAAAATAAATCATGCTCTTCTGCACATCGCATACTGGTTGAGGAGATATTATAAATATTTTCTCACCAGATGATGTTTCAGCATGAGGTTTACTCATTCAGCATACAGCTGATACATATGTGCGCATTTTTGGGGCGCTGGTTAGGCCAATCTGAAACATTACGAAAACGCGCTCATGTAATATATAAATTTTTCTATAGTTGTAAATATTGAAAATTTTCTGCAGAAAATTTTGATATTTTTCTTATTTTTGCTCAAAACATAGATTGTGGGTACACGTTAGAACTGCCTCGGCGAGGCGGTTCTAACGAGTATGCACAATCTATGTTTTGGAGCAAAAATAAGAAAAATAGGTATACCCCTGCATACCCTAGTTTTGCTATATAAAAGTGGGGTTCAAGGGGGTATACATTACACGGACATGTTTTCGAGATGGCAACTCTAGAGACAGGACGTCAATGTGTGTGCCGTGATGTTGATGCACGCAAGGTCAAGTTTGGGTGCACTCACCACATGTCAACCATGTGTAATCTTTCTTTATTCAGTAGGAAATTATTTTGATTAAATCAAACCATCAAGGTCAGCAACAGAACATCATGGAGTGAGGTTTCTACCTCTATTAGAATTGATTCTTCGAACATTAAGCGATGTTAATCTCAGCTTTGCAACATAAAATCTGACACTTGAGGATAAATAATAGCAGTCCCCCAATGTGAGTGAAAATTGGTCTGGACAAATAGAGGCCCTCATGATCGCCCAGTCTTGAAAATAGGCAGAACAAAATGTTTGTTTCTCATAGCCACGAAAACTAATGACATTTATATTTTTGTTATTTTTTTCCAATACTGAACTTACTTTTACCTTGTACAAATTTAGTAAACATTCATTCATTAGATGGATGCTGTAGATTAATACCACATCATTAGAGTTGATTTTACCCATGAAAAGTGAATCACTTTTCTGCTGCAGTATTACAAATATATTGGTGCATTACTACCAAGTTTGTCGACTCGGTGGTAACATTATTTCTAGGTTTCAGAGTATTTGTCAGGCAAGGAATAGAATGATTTTATAATTAATCAAAAAAGAACAGATCTAAAAATCTTTACATAAGATTACAATTACAATGTTTACTGTGCACTTACTGGACGTAATTTGAAGCTTAATGCCATGCAAAATGATGTTTCGAGCTAAATTTGAGCCGCCTCGTGGGAAAACCAACAATGTGGTTTTTGAAAAGGTTTGACACAAACCGACCTGTACAGTCACTGAAAAGAGCTAGAAGCTTGAAATTTCGGATTTAGGAAGAAGAGGAAGTGTACTATCCGTGTAGCGAAAACAAAGGCGCTGATCAGCTTTGCGGTTACCGCGAAGCTGATCTGCGTCTTTGTTTTCGCCTAGGCATATTGTTGGTTTTCCCATGAGGCGGCTCATGTTATAAATGCTGCACAAAATGATTTTTCCATCCTTAAATATACACACTCTTTTTCAGACGGCAGTGTTTGTAGTATCCTTGTGCTGGTGATTGACACAAACCCAGTCTGGTGGGGTAGAAACCTTGCTGAGGGGGAGGGAAAGGTGAGATGTACCAGATCAAAATCTTACTAATGTTGGACATATTTGAGCCCGGTCATGAGAAAACCAGTCTTCTGGGTCTCCGACCAAACCTGACAGAAACTGGCCTGTACTGTCAAACAAGAAGGCTAGAGTGCTGAAACTTCAGATTTAAAAGGTAGAGTGATTGTACTATCTGTGTAGTGAAAACTAAGGCGCTGATCAGCTTTGCTTTTACTGCGAAGCTGATCTGCGCCTTTGTTTTCACATAGCAAATATCCTGTTTACTCATGATGTGGCTCATTTGGCATCACAATATAGACTGGCTGATAAAGGGTTTGGAAACTGATCATCAAATAATTTTCATGGATTTTTCTTTTTTGGCATTATCCTTTATTTCCTTACATCTTGTCTTGTTTGGAGCCGTATGAAAATATTCTACACATCAGAAATATCTGACAAATAATTTTCACAACCAGACAAAAAGCACCATTGGCTCCTCACCTGCAGAAAAAAAGAAAATCACATCAGGTTAACATGTCCATGCAATATATACCCCCTTATACCCCACTTTTATATAGCCAAACTAGGGTTTGCAGGGGTATACCTATCGTTCTTATTTTTTTATCCAAAACATAGATTGTGGGTACTCCTTAGAACCCACAATCTATGTTTTTAGCAAAAAGAAGAAAAATATCACTACTGATTTTTTTTTTCACAGCTTTAAAAATCTCTCTACATTGCATAGGCATATTATAGTGATGAGTTTTGTCAGACTCGCACTCTCAGTCTCGGAATAGATTTTCGTTATTGATCTCTTCAGTTCTAAGTCTACCTTTAAATTCTGTACAGGCATCATTTCTGTGGCAGTGGTCGTATCATAAAATGGCTCAAATAAAACCACCAATCTGCATAGGTGAAAACAAAGGCACAGTAACTGCGAAGCGGATCAGCACCTTTGTTTTCTCTACTTAGATAGTACAGTTCCTCTTCTACTTAAATGCGAAATTTTAAGCTTCTAGCTATTTTCTGTGACTGTACAGGTCAGTTTGTGTCGGACCTGTTGGGAAACCATATTGTTGCAAATGCTTTATATGCATCTCTTGCTCATTTCACAAACTACTGTACTTAGGTGGAAATTTGCATATATATGTATCTGTTTATAGAGCACCACCACAGTTGCAGTTTTTTTTTGTATTATATGGCCTAGCACTAGATATGGCCTAGCATAAAGCAAGCAACAGTTTTTTTCTAGACACAGCTTTCTTGTTTTTCAGTTGAGCTTGTCACGATGCCTTGACTCCCTGATGGTTTTCACCAATGCTCATCTCACAATGAATCACCAGAATAAAATAGCAGTTATAGCTGCCCATACTAACCAAAGGTAAGATTGCATGATAAAAAACTCTCATTATTTTCTCATGATTTTTTGCAGTATTAAATGAGCCACAACATGAGAAAACTGGTCTTAGGGGTTTCTGACCGGGTCCGACACAAATCGGCCTGTACAGCCTCAGAAAAAGGCTAGAAGTTTGAACTTTCTGATTTAGGAAGAAGAGGAATTGTACTATCCATGGAGCGAAAACAAAGGCACTGATCAGCTGTGCAGTAACTGCACAGCTGATCTGCGCCTTTGTTTTTGCATAGGCAATACCCCCATTTTCTCACAATGCGACTCAAATGGTCTATAAAAATAGACAGGTCGTAACATTACTGAAAACATTTTGACTGGGATGCTAAATTCATTTAAAGTACTATAGTCACTTAATCTCATATTTAATCATTAAATTCATCACAACAAGAGTAGGGAAAAGTATGGAGTTTTTTTCACACTCACCAAGGTCGGCAAGTGATTTTAAGTACACTCGCCAAGCAAAATTCACATTTGCGAAACGTTGGGATTAACAATGACAATTAAAGACGATATTCCACGTACTATTTCGATTAAAAATCAAAATAAATCATATTAATATATCGATCCATGTCCAAAAAACAGAATTTAATATGCGGGTTTACAAATTAATGACTTTTTTAAATATTGCAGTACGAAACCAAATTATCGGTTGTTTCCGGGTTTTTCTGCTGTCTTACATGTGTGGGCGTGGCTTAGTATCTGTGACGTCATCTCGTACAAGTCCGATAAAGTCAGACCATTGGATAACGTAATAACAAGGCCATTCGTGTCATGATTATGTTCATTTTGACCATAAATTATGTAGTTTTTGTTTTATTACGAAATGATTTTATATGCTGTTTTAAAAATCTAGACAAAAATAACACACTTTCAACATTCACACACATGAGGCCTTTAGCACTTTACCGAAGTTTGAATATAATCCAATGGCAGTTATTTAAGATCCGAGTATCAAAGTATTAAGGAATACATGCCGTTTTACCCGTTCTTATAAAATTAAAATCTCAGGAAAATAATAATTTAATTTTCATTGTTTCACATGTGACATGAAGGATAAAACATCCGTTTTTTATCATATTTTTTCATTACTTGCGCGATCACAAACTTGTTTTGATACTATTGTCCGTGTTATGCTGATTATGTTGCGTAAGAATACACAAAATAATATTCTTATTGGCGGCATGCGCGTGTGCTAGAGAGATCAACGTCTGAACGAAAGTATTCAGTGTGAGCGCCGTTACTCGGAAATTAGAGATTATCTCATGACATGCATTTGCCAATGTGACAACTAAGTTTTGCAAATCGAAAATAAACTCTCTCTCTCTCTCTCTCTCTCTCTCTCTCTATCTCTTTCTCAGGCTAGTGTACAAATCACTTACATCATTTTCCGTTACGGCGAATAAAAAGATGTTCAAGTACACACATTTGCAAATATTAATGTTAATCAACAAATACGAATAATGTGCAATCAACACGGTTAACCAATAAAACACAAGCCCAGAGGGACCTGATTTAATCCGTACTTTATTTTGGGGATTACGCACAATAATAAAGGTACATGTAGTTGTTAAAACAATCATCATTATATACAGAAGTTACACGTATTGACAACAATGTTTTGATCAAGAAGCAAAACCGCAAATATATGGGTATATGAGCGCTCATCATGTTTTCATAAGAAAACATTACGAAGAAAACATTATGATATACTTGTTCATGTAAGTCATATGCCGTGTTTTCCGAACCACATCTCTCTCTCTCTCTCAGTCTCTCTCTCTCTCTCTCTGTTAATATTTTAATGCAGCCACGTAAAGTCCCGGTCCTACTGCACTTAAGATTGCTCTACGATTGTCTTAATGTTAATTTGGGAATCATTTCTTTGACACCGATGTGCAAATTAAGAAGACAGAATCACGTTAAAAAAGAAAATACATATTTTGCATACGCAGTCTTATCAATAAACTTATAATTAGACAATCGCACGATTCCTTACAATTCAGTGGGACCGGTACTTAACAGCTAGCCGGTCATCGTCTCTACCTTTTTAAAAATATAAATAAAGGTCAGGAAGGGCGGGATGAATGAATTACGTGGTGTCTGCGCTTGAACGTCTCATGCGCATATGCGTCGTGACTGTATTGGGTTACTACCATTTTAAATACAACTTATACATTCGTCACATAAAATCATAGGAATTCCACATTGGTTTATGCAATTTTTCTCATGACGTCGCTTACTTAAAAATCATATCATAATAAATGCGTGTACATTTTATTAAATGTAGAAAGAAAGATCAAAATAATAGTAGTTTATTCTTAATTCAAGCATTAGGATATCTAGAACAAAAGTCAATGTCGGTACACTCGTTTACACAATGAGATTGGAATGTCTTTGAGTATCTGCCACGTGCCGCCGAGTGATATATGCCGCAATCTAGCGGCGTGTGTCGGCGTGTGTCACATAAAAACATCATAGATCACCGACATACACACCGCGTAAGGTAAGGTAATAAAAGTGTCGGGTATTCAAATTTGTTGTTTTAGCGGCCGTAACAAAAGAAAGATTATGAACTACGAGAAGTTGTCAGTGATAAAAACTGGTTCAAATGCGGGACTTTATGCGAAATGCTATTTTCACATGCAAGTAAAATGTACCATAATTTATTTTCCTTTTATGTTTTGTTTATAAAATGTTTCCGATAATGTTGATAATTATCAAAGAACAAGAAAAATTAAAACGTCGGAGTTGCATGGTGTAAAATTTGTGATAAATGTTTTGTGTTAGCATTTACTTTGTGTGTCTTTCATTTAATGGCTGATATTTTGTATGACTAATTGTCACTTCCGGTTTGGTCTCGCTAGAGTTTTTCCTCTTGGATTTTTCGGCCCTTTTCCGACACCACGTAAAGCGCATTTTTGTTTTCGATAAAAAGGTGTTCAAAATGTAAAACATTAGAAAATTTGACTTTCTAGCCTAATAAGAAACATGTTGTTGATATATTAACAACAAGAGAATCGTGAAATGCGACTATACGGTATGGGTCTTTTAAGTGGGTTTTTTTTTCCAAGTTGTCTTTAGACGAACACATTGTCCACTTGTGTGCGTTAAAAACTAGTTATGCCATGCATAATTATTATAACAAATCAAGAGACATTTCTTCAAGTTAATTTCAATAAAAACAAAGCGGATATTTTTTGCCAAAAAAAGCGTAACACTGCCAAAATCTGGAAAGACTGAATCCATTTGATCGGTCAACCCAATTTTATTAACCAATCAACATCCCCATGTTTAGCTCACCTGAGCCGTTAGGCTCACAAGGTGAGCTTATAGGATGGCCATGATCCGGCGTCCGTCCGGCGTCCGTCGTCGTCCACCATTTTCAAAGATCTTCTTCTCTGAAACCGCTTGGCCAATCAAAGCCAAATTTTATATGAATCATCTATAGAAAGGGGGAACCAATGTGTTTATAAATAATCCAGGTCACATGACCAAGATGGCCGCCATGCCCATATATGGTAAAAACCCTTCAAAATTCTTCTTCTCCAGAACCACTGGACCGATTTCAACGAAACTTGGCATGAAGCATCAGGGACTAGAGTACTACAATGTGTTTATGAATTATGACCTTTGGATGACCTTGACCTATTTTACGGCAAGGTCAACATAGGTCGCCCATGCATTTGAATGGGGAAAATTGTTAGAATGTCATTTGAAAGGCAAATCTTGCAGGAAATGGGCAAATGGACTGAAGGTACATGTAGGTAATTCTGAAAAAAAATTGGACCCCAGGGGTTGGTCTGCCCCCACCCGGGGGCAATATACATGTATATTACAAAAATATTCAAAGATCTTCTCTGAAACCACTTGGCCAATCGAAGCCCAATTTTATAGGAAGCATCTATGGGAAGGGGGAATCAATGTGTTTATAAATAATCCAGGTCACATGACCAAGATGGCCGCCATGCCCATATATGGTAAAACCCTTAAAAATTCTTCTTCTCCTGAACCAATGGACCGATTTGAAAGAAACATGGCATGAAGCATCATGTGTTTATGAATTATGACCTTTGGATGACCTTGACCTATTTTACAGCAAGGTCAACATAGGCCGCCAATGCATTTGAATGGGGAAAACTTTTAAAATGTCATTTAAAGTGAAAGTCTTGCAGGAAATGGGCAGTAGGACTGAATATTAATGATTCTGAAAAAAATTGGAACCCAGGGGCTCATTTGCCCCAGCCCTGGGGCATTATACATGTATATTACCATAATATTCAAACATCTTGTCCTGTGAAACCGCATGGCCAATCAAAGCCAAATTTCATGTGAATCATCTATAGAATGAGGGAATCAATGTGTATGTAAATAATCATGGTCACATGACCAAGATGGCCGCCATGCCCATATATGGTATAAACCCTTCAAAAATCTTCTCCGGAACCGGTGGACCGATTTCGAAGAAACTTTGCATGAAGCATCAATGACTTAAGTACTACAATGTATGTATAAATGATGACCCTGTGATGACCTTGACCTATTTTATGGCAAGGTCAACATGGGCTGCCTATGTATTTGAATGGGTAACCGTAAACTGTTAAAATGTAATTTGAAGGGAAAAACTTGTATGGACAGTATATTGATTAATCTGAAAAAAAAAATGGCCCAAGGGCTTCATCTGCCCCTATACTGGGACTATTTTCTATAACATTCGTATATACAGCAGATCTCAGGTGAGCGTTTACAGGACCATTGGTCCTCTGGTTAGCTCACCTGAGCCGAAGGCTCACAAGGTGAGCTTATAGGATGACCATGCTCCGGCATCGTTGTTGTTGTTGCTGTCGTCGTCGTTCACACTTTTCAAAGATCTTCTCCTCTGAAACAATGCCAAACTTCATGTGGAGCATCCTTAGGAAGGGGAAACTAAAGTTTATATAAATGGTCCAGGTCACATGACCAAGATGGCCACCATGCCAATATATGGTAAAAACCTTAAAAAATCTTCTCTAGGACCGGTGGACCAATTTTTATGAAACTTGGTATGTAGCATTGGGGACTCTGGCCCATCATAGTTTGTATAAATCATTACCTTGGGTTGACCTTGCCCTATTTTACGGCAAGGTCAACTTTGGTCACATAGGCTTTTCAATGGAAAAAAGTGAAAACATTGGATTTTTCAGCAAAGAATAAAATGAGAACATTTGTGAAAATTAAACATGAATATTACTTTTGAATAGATAAACTACATACTCATGAATATTCACAAAAAATAGCACACTGTTGATATTGCAGAGCAGGATATATCTGTATAGTGACTTACAATATTGCAGCTACTTCATCTACCCAAGTCGTGAGGTCTCTGCATTGGAGAATGGTTTACAGAATGGAACTAATGGCGTTGACTATGGAGACGATGGAAAGTATGAGCTGTTCGGTCAGATGAACACACACATCAAGAACCAAGTAAAAAATCTTGTTCTTAACAGTAAGTCTGTATATATGACCTGTTAAATGGATTGAAGTGTGTAGATCTAAACAAAAATGTTTTTAATAGGTAATTACTTGAAATGTTTCTTCCATTAAGCCCTCGTACAAACATCAAAGTCACATAAGTTTTAGAAACACTGTGCCAATAAACAGGGTTTTCATTAGAGCCAATTTAGATTATTGTCTCAACCAATATGAATTTGATTCAGCTGTGTAGAAAATAATAAAATGAAGAAAAATAAATGTATCTTTACCTTGGTCTGCGCCTTTGTTTTCACTTATGCAAAAATCTGGTTTTCTCATGTTGCGGCTCAAATATTGTGATATATTCCCAGGTTTGGAGGGAGAGATAGAAGGTGACTCCCTGCTGGCAGGAGCTGTAGCTATGGGACTGTGCTGTATCCTTTTGGAGAGATGATTGACCAAAAATTATTAATACTATTGCTCCACCTCTCATTTAAATCCCGCGCAAATGAATTACATTTTATTGTAATTTGTATTCACAATATAATAGCCATTTGCATTTGCTTGTCCTGAATTTTTTTCTCTGATTTACTGGTCAGTGTATATTTTGACTGACAGTTGGCTTTTGCTCAATTGCATTAGGAAGATAGTGTAAGGCTAAGGTAAGTGAAGTTATAAGAGCCTGTCAGCTTTGAATAAATGGCGCAGATCAGATACACCCGTGGAAATAAATCCCTTTACTTTCGTATTTACGATGCATCAACCTAGGTCGATCGATCAGTGTTTATTTTTAGCTATCGGATTATAGTAAATATTTGACACTGGTAAGATATTTTTATTTTCTATGATCAAGTGTAAGCAGAAATAATAATTTTATGATGTTCTCTAGCCATTTATGTAGAACTTAAAAATGAGCCTGTGCATGAGAAAACCAACATTTTGCATAGGCGAAAACAAAGACGCAGATCAGCTTCGCGGTGACCGCGAAGCTGATCAGCGCCTTTGTTTTCGCTACAAGGATAGTACACTTCCTCTTCTTCTTAAATCCGAAATTTCAAGCTTCTAGCTTTATTGTGTGACTGTGCAGCCTGGTTTGTGTCAGACCTGGTCAGAACCCCAAATTGTTGGTTTTCTCATGCACAGGCTCAAATGTTTCCTAGTGTCTGCAAATATTGGACATACCGATACTTAGTATTTCGTTATGATTGCTCAAAATCATTATAAAATGACAGAAATGTCTTACCTGAGACCAAATTTACATGAAAAAAAAAAAAAACATTTTCGAATAACCATTTTCACGATGATGGATTATCTCCCTTGCCGATGCAAATTGCAAAAGCCTTATTCAAAATTCATTCTGGTCATTTAAACTTTATCTGCCAACTGATTATCAAATTTTTTGCAGGTCCTATTAGGACAAAATAACACAGGTATTTATGCAATCCTTAACTTTGTCAAGATATCCACAGATTAGAGAAGGAATGTCCTATAGGTGTCAATTTGTCTTCTAGAATTCTGGTTAGAACTTTGTTTCTGAGTTTCTGACTGTATTTCCTCAAAATTTATTTTCACAGACACATTAATGCATTTTCATGGTTTATAAAAGTAGCTCCATATTTTTAGCTCCAAGAATTCTGTTATGGATGCTTCTATCTTGACCTACAATGACCACAGTGTTTGCTTTCATCTCTCCATGACCAGAATTGCCTTGTTTAAACTGTTGAGTTAATGGAATAGGGAACCAAAAGTCAACTAGAAGTATTCTACAGGAATAAATTCTTCGTTCATGTAGATCTAGAAAGAAAAAAAATATTGAAAAATGCACAATGATTTCAGGTTTTGAAAGGATCAGATGACAACCCAGCACAGTACATGAACTTTATGAACACAGTGTTCACAGCTCAAAAACAGGTAAAACAAATTCTGTTTAAGTGTTTTTAACATCCCAGTCAGCAATTTTTAAGTCATGTCAGAATGGAGTCCATCCTTCCGTGGTACTTAATATGTCTTTCTCAGGGACACAACTTGGTGTGGGTGATGGTCAAACCCTACCTCTCATTCTTGACCCGAGGTTATTAAACTTTTTTCGTGCTCAATTCAGCTGAGCATAAAGTTTAAACTGCTTATAAATACTGAAATATCCAAAATAAATTGAAATTTCAGGTTTAGATCACCAAAGCCTGTAATTTTTCCTGCTGATAAATGTTAAAATGCCAACAATTGTAATGTTAAAATGCCAACAATTTGGGCTTTTTAACATTTATAAGCAGTTTTAGTCTCAGCTGAGCTGAGCTTGTAAAAAGTTTTATAATCTGGGTGCCAGGACTCTGAAATTCTACCACTTGACCACCACATTTGCTTTTCTTTTTTGTATCATTTGGTTTAGAACTGCTGTCATAGCCCAAAAGGTTCACACAGAACAAATAAAACAAACAGACAAACTAGTCTGGTATGTGTAAAATTGAGAATAATTACAAAAAATGGAGATTTTTACTACCATAAAAATGATATTGTATGTCACAGACTTTTTTAAATATTGTGTGGTTCATTGTTTCTTCAGAATGTTGTGATAGATGCTTGTGTGTTGGATGCTGATTCAGGACTCTTACAACAGGTTAATGCAACTTTTTTTCATATTCACTGTAATACTGGGGGCCTAATACTGACCTGCACCTTTGTTTTCCCCCTAAGCATTGTGTTGGTTTTCTCATGCAGCGGCTCATATTCATGTTGCCTAAAATGCATATTAAATAGTTGGTCTTATACAAATGAATTTCAGCAGTTCATCATAAGAAATTAAATCATTGTTACTTTGACTGAGCACCACATGATGTGTTTTGCAGCCAGTATCTTACAGTCTCTTATCAGATTCAGTGTTATCAACAAAAATATATTTACATAGAGAATAAGTTTCTCATGAAATTTAGAGAAGATCTAATATACCATATTATTTTCTTACAGGCATGTGATATATCAGGTGGAATATATCTGAAAGTTCCACAGCCAGCTGGTCTGCTGCAGTATTTATTGGTGAGTTTCTGATTTTATTATTGCACAGGCATAGAAGGATACAATGTATCAGCCCAAATTTCAATCAGTGCAACAGTTCCTGTCAAGCATTTGCAATAGCTGTGTGTGTGAAACTTTGCATGGTACTGTAAATTCCAAAATATTCATGAGAACTTCATTTTCATGAATAGTCACAAATTGGTTGATTCACTAGTTTGAAGTTCTCACCAATACATTTCTAATATGAAATAAATAGGTTTTACCTATTGCCGTGCATCCTAAACACACAACAATGAAAACTTTAAAATAAAATAATATAAATGCTATGCAATAAATGATCTTACCCTAGTACTTATTTCACAACTCACCAAAGTATTCTTAAATAAGTTTCATATGATATGACCATGAGTGTTAGATATCTGAAATACCGAAATACCTTACCATAATAATGTAGAAAAATATTGCACCCTTTAAGTGTTCAACGTCAGAAACCCGGAGATGCACAAGGTGCAGGGTGCTAAAAGTGCAATAAGCAACTTATTATATGGTTCGTCCGTGTGTACGAACGATAACCACCCCCTTAGAGCTTGTGTAGATAAAAAAATGGCTTTGGTTGGCCAAGGGATTTCAGAGAAGAAGATTTTTGAAAATGTGACTGTACGGACGCACGCCGACTCGAGTACCATCCTATAAGCTATCCATGAGCATTCGGCTCAGGTCAGCTAAAATCGTTGAATTTTGCAACAGAAAATGCAAAATAAATACAGGCTACCCTCGCTATCTCGAAATCAAGGGGAGTGGAGCAAACACTTCGAGTTTTCTGAAGTTCGAGATAAGCCAATTGAGACCACGAATCTGAACTCTCTCACATTCCCTGACTGAATGGTTCTCCTTTCGTTTTCCACCATGTTTAGTCCATCGATAGTGATTTCAAACATAAATTCCCACCCTGACACATATCAAAACGTTCTTTACAGCTTGCTTTCCAATCCAAATGCTCAATATAATATGCTTGTAACATATATATGTATTAATTGACAAATAAATATTGTTTAAACCAAAACGTTCTTTAACTATTGCAGTGATGAAAGGTTGCGTGTAGATATCAAATTGGCATAGACTACTGGCTATTCTTCTTCTTTTGTGATCATGAAGTCTAACTGAAAATAATTGACTTCGAAGTTCGACACAGGAAATGTGAAACTAATAGTATTTTTCCTGTGGGGAGCAAATTATCACTTTGACACAGTCGAGTTTTCGTCATAACTGAGTTCGAAACAAGCGAGGTTGAAATACAATAACATATAGGGAGAGACGCTCGGGAGTGAGAGATCACTTCGACATAAGTGGGGTTTTCGAGACAACCGAGTTTGACATAGCGCAGGTGGCCTGTACTGTCTATTGTGAAACTATACAAGGGATAATTTGACTAATTATAGGGCTGCAGCGATATATCGAACACTCGAGTATTTGCAGTACGACGGCCGACGAACCAGCGTATCGTATCGCCACCTGCTTTTACACAAGGTTCGCGAACCTCCTTAGAAAAGATTTCATGAAGAAAACTCTCCTTTTTTTTAAGAAAACTGACATGTTTTGAGCAGAATTGCGTCTATAATTGTCCTATTATTTACGCAATGTTTCTAGGAAGCCATTCTAATAATAAATATATGTCGGAAAATCCAACTGTATGCATTCCTACTCGGCTGAACGGTGCACTGTAAAATCACGAGGAGCTGGAAACCAGACAAGCTAACGCGACCTTGGGATTAGCACGCCAAAGAAGCATGCTTTATTGGCTGATTTATTTTTTTTTTCCGATATAGCGAGTGCTATACTGTACGGAATACACACCGAAAATAATGAAAATCCGACCAAATCGGTCCCGAAAACCTTGGACGCCAATTGTTTTTATGCGCAATTGTGTGCGCACAGCTCATTAATATTCATAAGTAGGCACTGGACAAAAAGTGCAGGAAATTTGGTGTGCATATTTGTGTACTGACGTATTACACGCCTCAATAAACAATGTCAAAGGTGAAACTTAGCTGCATAATGCAGCCGTTTCAGCTGGCGATAATCATGTGAACTGATGCGTATAAGGATTATTTTTTGTAAGTGCTAATTTACGGGTAATTACAAAAGTTCACCGTATTGCAAACTGTATTGCGTATTGCTGTACCTGTATCGCGAACTGTATTGTATCGCCTCCTAGGTGGCAATACGCAGCCCTAACTAATTACTCCCTGGTAAGTTTCTGCCATTCCCCACTTTTGCATTTTCGATTTAGTCAAACAAAAATGAAAGTTTCATTCTTTATTAAAATAATCATGTGATAAACATTAAAGAACAATTAATTTTCATATATGAGCCGCCGCATCAGAAAACCAACAATCTGCATATGTGAAACCAAAGGCACAGGTCAGGTGTGCAGTAACTGTACAGCTGATCAGCGCCTTTCTTTTCAGTACAGGAATAGTAAAATCCCTCTTCCTGTTAAATCAAATTTTCAAGCTTCTTAAATCTAGGACTGTACAGACTGATATTTGTCAGGCCTGGTAAGAAACCCAGATTGTTGGTTTTCTCGTGCGAAGGCTCATATACGACACCTGACACCCTGATTATTTGATACATCCAACTATCAAACACAATCACAGATCAGCTTAATCAAATACAAAACAAATCAGCCTGATTACTTTTCATTGCATAATTAAATCAAATCAATGGCCCTGATAGTACATGTATGTGTGAGTGAGAGCTTCCCGTGTATTGACTGACCTGTGTCATCTGAAAAACTGGATTTTTGCATAGCTGTTCAATCCCTATAACGTTTGTTAACCCAAATTTCCAAATCTAGAGCTATTTTCTGTGGTTGTATAATAGCTTTCGGATCTGGTCAAAAAACCCAGGACCTGGTCATAACAACCAAATACCAATTTTCTCATAACACAGCTCATACATTTATACTAAGAACAATGTACTGCTCATGATGCATTTACAGTGTGATAAACTAGATGGTAACGTAACAATTCTCATTTATATCAATTGGGTAGTCATAAAATTTAAAAAAAAAATAAATAAAGAGAAAAAAAAAAAGAAATCAAACTATGACCAAAGCAAAGTTTGAAATCGGTCCACCAGTTCTGGAGAAGATTTTTGAAGAGTTTTTAACGTATATGGGCATGGCGGCCATCTTGGTAATGTGACCTAGATTATTTATATGCACATTGATTCCCCCATTCTATAGATGCTTCACATAAAATTTGGCTTTGATTGGTCAAGCAGTTTCACAGGAGAAGATGTGTGAATATTATGTTAATATACATATACAATACTCCGGGGTGGGGGCAGATGAGGCCCTTGGGTCCAATTTTGTTTTCAGAATCGTTAATATTCAGTCCTACTGCTCATTTCCTGCAAGACTTTCACTTTAAATGACTTTTTAAAAGTTTTCTCCATTCAAATGCATTGGGGACCTATGTTGACCTTGCCGTAAAATAGGCCAAGGTCATCCCAGGGTCATGATTCATATTCACTTTGTAGTACTTGAGCCATCGATACTTTAGGCCAGGTTTCATTGAAATCGTTTTACTGGTTCTGGAGAAGAAGATTTTTGAAGTGTTTTTACCATACATGGGCATGGCGGCCATCTTGGTCATGTGACCTGGATTATATTTATATACACATTGGTTACCCCTTCCTGTTGATGCTTCACATAACATTTGGCTTTGTTTGGCCAAGCGGTTTCAGAAGAGATGTTTGAATATTATGGAGATATACATGTATATTGCCACGGGGTGGGGCACATGAGCCTATGTGGTCCAATTTTTTTTCAGAATCATTAATATTCAGTCCTACTGCCCATTTCCTGCAAGACTTTCACTTTAAATGACATTTTAAAAGTTTTCCTCATTCAAATGCATTGGCGACCAATGTTGACCTTGCCGTAAAATAGGTCAAGGCCATCAATGCTTCATGCCAAGTTTCTTTGAAATCGGTCCACCGGTTCTGGAGAAGATTTTTGAAGGGTTTTTACTATATATGGGCATAGTGGCCATCTTGGTCATGTGACCTGGATTTCTTATATACACATTGGTTCCCCCTTCCTATAGATGCTTCATGTAAAATTTGGCTTTGATTGGCCAAGTGGTTTCAGAGGAGAAGATCTTTGAAATTGTGGACGGACGACGACGACAGGCGACGGACGGACGCTCACCGTGTGAGCCTTCGGCTCAGGTGAGCTAAAAAAAGTTAAACAATTTATTCATCAACCCTCAATACAATCAAAAGTGTGACTACGTTTCAGAAATAGGCAACATTTTGTAACCCTCATTAAAGTCTCTTGTCACCCTCATTAAAGTCTAAAGGTAAACAAAGTCACCAAAATAAAATCAACCAACAATTATGATAACAAACATCGATTTTTTGGTCAAAATTGATAATTTTGTTTATATCCAATCGAATTTGTGTGCCTTGATTTTTCATCAAAAATATCATAAACTTTAGAATCGCCTATATCAACAACTGTGGGCTTCAGCAAATATTTAATATCTCAAATAAACATTACAGTTGGCGAAATAAGGCCGTCTCTCGCCAAGCACTGCCCTACCAGACTCTGTATCAGACTGCTCAGGCGGAGTGCAGCAATTGTGTTCAGCTAGTTCCTGCTTAGGTTTCATAGGGCACTAGATTTTCCTTTGGAGGATCTAATACAGCAGCTACTCGCTTCTGAATTTCACTTGAAGCAACCTTATACATGTACTTCTGTACACTTTTCTCAGATCTATGTCCAGTCCTATGCATTATTTCTTGCTCATCCACCCCTGCCATGTAGAGTTGTGTCACACACGTTCTTTAACCGCTATGATTGGTATAATTCCCAGAAAGTTCAGCATGTGCCCATATTACTTTTATCATGTTTTTATGTTTATTTACTCCAATGACTTGATTGCCATAGCGTATAGGGAGTCCAGCTAGTGGTATGTATAGGGAGTACAGCTAGTGGTCTTAGGTAGAAAGCGCCTCTATTTAACGCCACCAAATATTTCTTAAAAGATCTGCAATTGGTTTCTCATCTGAAAAAAAAAAAACACCATCAACGGCATCAAGAAGACATGTCCGTGAAATAAATACCCCCTTGAACCCCTATTTTATACAGTAAAACAGGAGTTTACAGGGATGTGCCTATCCAAAGCATAGATTGTGGGTACTCGTTAAAACCGCCTCAGCGAGGCGGTTCTCACGTGTGCCTACAATTAATGTTTTGAGCACATAAAATAAACATATCATAATTTTTCTAATGAGATTTCAATTTTTACAGAGCTGCAATGATCTCAATTTCAATTTTTCGTATAAAAGCTAAGAATCGGACTATTTGCTACAATTTAATTCAGACATCAGTTCCACTTGTTTACACAAATTATTTCTATAATATTTACTGTCCAAACATGGGCGGATCCAGAGAGGGGGACAGGGGGTCCGCCCCCCCCCCCCCCCCCCCCTGGAATTGCCAGATTATTTGTTTTTGCCATGTTGAAATTTTTCGTCAGACCCCTTCTGGGAATTTGGACCCCCCCCCCCTGGGAAAATTGTCTGGATCCACGCATGCCAAACACGATCTTTCAGAATCTTTTTTCAAAATAATTACTTCCCTTGCTTACATTTTCTCATATTTTCTCCACGGGAAATCCTTGGATTTTTGTTTTATTTCAATACAGGTTTTCATTCTATTTATGTGACAACTTTTTGAACGTGACAGAATGACAAATTTTCCTTCAGGTGCTCCACAAAAGGGTGAATTTACAAACGCAGTTTCTGAAATACGAGCCATGTTGGCATGACATTCAATGACAAAATTTAACAAAAAGATACATACCATTTAGGCTGTAATGTCTTATCCGTTTGTTAGAGAGTTCCAAGTCCTTTTAGCCCCCTTTGTACGTTTTGGAGCTTTGTCTTCTGAACTGGACATACTTTCCATATATGGGCGATAGGGTTCGACTTCTTTCTTCCGCGCTTCCACCACAAATCTACTCAAATAATGGTACATCTGCTCCACTGCCATTAACTGTATTTCCGGAACGAATTCAGGTCCAGCAGCATTTCTCCAAGAGGAAAAGACCCCAGTTTGTGTTTTTCTTTGTGTTTCTGTTCTTATGGTTCTCTATGAGCTGACGGATCTCATAATCGGATACTGTCGGCACAAATTGGGATGTGGCGGTTTCAGCACCCGTTTCAGCAACAGTGGCATCGCTAAAACAAAAATATAAATATCAAAGATTTTCGTTTTATCAAAAGGTGTTAACTGAAATTTTAAATTGTTACAGCTTATAAAACCGCTGTTACATCTTGGACCGTATATTTTTCCTTATATTTGGCGGTTCTAGCGTGTACCCTAGATCTATGACCAATCAGTACTTTATGTGGGCAGAAACAAGAAAACCCCGAGAAAAACCACCTGGCACACCCGCAAGCAGAACTTGGCTTGTCTCACACATGCTAGTGGATAATTTCCTGTCATAAAGTGTTATGAACACACATGACATGTATTATCACTTTTATGGGAATATGAGACGTAATTGATGACATATGTAAAAACAATGTAAATTTTCATTGATGGTTATTTCCATATATATCCGTATGAAACTTATTGTTGCTTTGTATAGAGCCGTACAATTTTTCAGTCATGTCAGGATGGACCCAACTCTTCCTGGGTTTAACCAGTACTGTAGGGAGTTAATGTGTCTTGCTCAAGGACACAACAAGGTGACGCATGTGGGGATTGAAACCAGGACCTCTCTATTCGGAGTTCCACACTCTACCACTACGCCATCACGAAAACATGTCCGTGTAATGTATACCCCCTTGAACCCCACTTTCATATAGCAAAACTGGGGTATGCAGGGGTATACGGGACTATACCTATTTTTCTGATTTTTGCTTCAAATCATAGATTGTGGGTACTCGTTAGAAACGCCTCGCCAAGGCGATTCTAACGTGTACCCATAATCTAAGTTTTGAGCAATAATAAGAAAAATATCAATTTTTCAGCTGAAAATGTTCGATTTTTAAAGCTCAAAAAATCTGTATATTGCATCATGGGCAAGTTTTCGTAATGCCATTGTTTGTACTCCCTATAAAATTTATTAAATTAATGCAAGATGCTGGGGTGGGATTAATGCTTCGTGATCAATGTAACATTACTATCACTGAAAAACTTAAATATCTTGCATAACATCAGAAATAACATATCAACTAGAATTTGTTTTCTATGTGAAAACTGATGTCTCCCCCCTTTCTACGTGCATGTCCAAAATATGCAAGCAAGAGTTATAGTTCTTGTGCATCACATATCCTGTCATTCTGTTTTATAAGTGTACCAAGTTTCATTGAAATATCTCTTACGGTTTTCAAGTTATAGAGGGGGCACAAAAGTGTTTGGAAAATAATCAAAGGGAAATAACTCCAAAGATATGAAAGCAAGAGTAATGATTCTTGTGCATCATGCTTTATAAGTGTACCATGTTTCATTGAAAAATCGCTAATGGTTTTTGAGTTATAGAGCTGACAAGAAATTGAATGAAAAATAATCAAAGGGAAATAACTCCAAAGATATGCAAGCAAGAGTTATGGTTCTTTAGCATGACACATCATCTCATCGTGCTTTATAAGTGTACCAAGTTTCATTGAAATATTTCTTATGGTTTTCAAGTTATAGAGTGGACATGAAATTGTATGGAAAAATAATCAAAGGGAAATAACTCCAAAGATATGAAAGCAAGAGTTATAATTCTTGTGCATGACACATCGTCTCATCATGCTTTATAAGTGTACCAAGTTTCACTGAAATTTCTCTTACGGTTTTCAAGTTATAGGGTGGACACGCGAAATTGTATGGAAAATAATCAAAGGGAAATTACTCCAAAGATATGCAAGCAAGAGTTATGGTTCTTTAGCACGACACGTAATCTCATCGTGCTTCATAAGTGTACCAAGTTTCATTGAAATAACTCTTACGAATTTCGAGTTATAAAGGGGACACGAAATTGTATGGAAAATAATAAAAGGGAAATAACTCATAAAATACTCAAGCCAGAGTTATGGTTCTTGTGCATGACACATCGTCTGATCATGCTCAATAAGTGTACTAAGTTTCATTGAAAAATCTTAAACGGTTTTCAAGTTATACAGCGGACACGAAATTGTATCAAAAATAATCAAAGGGAAATAACTCCAAAAATACTCAAGCCAGAGTTATGGTTCTTAAGCATGACACATCGTCTCATCTTGGTCTACAAATGTACCAAGTTTCATTGAAAAATCTTAAATGGTTTTCAAGTCATACAGCCGACACGAAATTGTATCGAAAATAATCAAAGGGAAATAACTCCAAAAATGCTCACGCTAGAGTTATGGTTCTTGTGCATGACACATCGTCTGATCATGCTCAATAAGTGTACCAAGTTTCATTGAAAAATCTTAAATGGTTTTCAAGTTATACAGCGGACACGAAATTGTATCGAAAATAATCAAAGGGAAATAACTCCAAAAATACTCAAGCCAGAGTTATGGTTCTTGTGCATGACACATCATCTCGTCGTGGTCTACAAGTGTACCAAGTTTCATTGAAAAATTTTAATGGTTTTCAAGTTATACAGCGGACACGAAATTGTATCGAAAATAATCAAAGGGAAATAACTCCAAAAATACTCAAGCTAGAGTTATGGTTCTTGTGCATGACATCGTCTCGTCGTGGTTTACAAGTGTACCAAGTTTCATTGAAAAATCTTTAACGGTTTTCAAGTTATAGAGCGGACACGATTTGTGACGGACAGACAGACAGACAGACGCACGGGGAAAAACAATATGTCTCCCGACCCTGTCGGGGGGAGACATAATGATATGTATACCCCCATAAACCCCACTTCTATATACAGTTCAACCTCATTAGAACGCGCCTCATTATAATGCGGTTTTCAATATAACACGGCCATGTTATGGCTCCCAAAATGATTATTTTACTATATGTCTATTGTAAGCTTCCTCATTATAACACGGTTCACTTATAACACTGTCTGATTCTGTGGACCCCATAGATAGCGTTATAATGAGGTTTACCTGTATAGAGAAACTGGAGTTTGCAGGCGGTATACCTATTTTTTATCGCACCTGCTTATAGCAGGGTGCGATATAGGAGTCCAAATTTCTGTCCGTCCGTCCGTCCGTTCGTCCGTCAACATTTACGTCGGAGTTGGGTTTGCTCTACATCAGTGATAGCTAGGAGTGTGAAACCTTGCATAGTACTTGTCCTTGACATACCCTTCAAGCACGCACCTTGACCCGCTGACCTTGACCTATATTTCACGGTCCATTGACTTTGTAAATTTTTACGTCGAAGTTTGGTTTTCTCTGCATCAGTAATACCTGCGAGTGTGAAACCTTGCATACTAATTGTCCTTGACATACCCTTCAAGCACGCACCTTGACCCTGTGCCCTTGACCTATATTTCACGGTCCATTGACTTTGTTAATTTTTACGTCGAAGTTTCGTTTTCTCTGTATCAGTGATAGCTGTGAGTGTGAAACCTTGTATAGTAATTGTCCATGACATACCCTTCAAGCACGCACCTTGACCCGCTGACCTTGACCTATATTTCACAGTCCATTGACTTTGTTAATTTTTAAGTCGAAGTTTGGTTTTCTTTGCATTGATCAGTGATAGCTGCGAGTGTGAAACCTTGCATAGTAATTGTCCTTGACATACCCTTCAAGCACGCACCTTGACCCGCTGACCTTGACCTATATTTCATGGTCCATTGACTTTGTTAATTTTTACGTCAAAGTTTGTTTTTTTTCTGCATCAGTGATAGCTGCAAGTGTGAAACCTTGCATAGTAAATGTCCTTCACATACCCTTTTAGAACACACCTTAACCTGGTGCCCTTGACCTATATTTTATGTTTTTAGTTATTTTGCCCGATGCAGGTGCGATATCGACCTCCGCGGAGTTCTTGTCTTATTTTTGATACAAAACATAGATTGTGGGTGTTGGAAATGCCTAGCCAAGGCGGTTCTAACATGTACCCACAACCTATGTTTTGAGAAAAAATATCAATATTTTTCCAATGAAATTTTCAATTTTTACGGCTGAAAAGAATCTAGAGATGTATATTGTATCCATGGTAAAGTTTTCATAATGATGGCTAAAGACCATAGCTGTATGTTTCAATGTTTCATTCCAAGGTTAAAAGGATAGTAAACAAAACTTACCCAAATTACTCTGTAACTGTTTCACCAGTCTAACTACAGTACTTTTAACCTCTGTGAATCACTACAAAATAGAAAAACAAATAGAGAATCTTACACTGGAAAATAACAACATCATATGATAATTCTAACACACCTATATTACACGTGTTATAATATTGTGCAATAATTTCACTGGGCCAATAAGCGTAATTACTTTGCGCCTTCTGTGATATCAGCTATTCCATCAAGCAGCGTTAGACGGGGTAACGTGGTTTTAGAGCATAAAAAACGCAATAAATGTGTAAATACCTGCATAACAGTCAAATATTTGGCTGAGATATCTACAATGCAATTGCGGAAAGCTGAACGATATTGATGTTTTCAGTGACTTATTCCGTTTATTGTGTGTTAGAATCGTAATAGATCAGCTTAAGTACATGTGAACTGTTGCGTAATTATTCAGTTTTTTGGTCAGTTGTAAGAATATGCGCTCTAATTTGATCCTCTTTACTGATCTCCAAATTATTACTCAACAATTCACTGCTAGAGCTGATCCAAGAGTGATCAGCATTCAGCAGTCAAACAGCTGGTATTCCACAGCTCCTGAGGTAATGGTCAGAAATTGATCGACTCGGTAAACCGTAAAAAAAGATATATCTGCTTAAGCCCCTATCTCACTGGAATGCGACAACTGGAGACTAGTTCGTGAATAGTTTGCCACTATTTTTCGACAAAATTTAAAGACACAAACACAACATTCACGTTGCAGTCTCACTGAATGGACGTTTATGAAACAAATTCGGGAGTTTCAATCTAATTTTGAAAATATATCTCGCGACTGTCGCACGACAGTCACGAGACATGAGAGTGTCTCCCGACTTTCCCACGAATGTAGCTTATTTTCATTCGTATAACAGTTGCGTGACATTGGAATGAATGTTGCTTAGTTTTATTTTCTCCCCAGATAGTCGCGAGGTGTTCGCATTTTTTTTCTCAAGACTGTTGCACGAACTTCATACCACACTCGCACGACATTCATACGAGCGTCGCAAAAATTTTGCATTGTAAATTTGCCAAAGTTTTGCGGCGACACTCCCACGAACGTCCCACGAGTAGCGTGACAGTCTTAGCAAAATATTTTGGTGAAAAAACTCGCATAAAATTTTTAAACAAGTTTAAAAATTTCGTGACCAGTTCGCGACACATGAAATACTTGTGACACTCGTGCAACACTGGTACGAATGTTGTGTGAAAGTCGGCGACAAAATTCGCAAAACAGTCGCCAGAAATTTGCATGCCAGTGAGATACTAGCTTTAAATATCTGATAGTTTTGTCTTATGTTATGCAATCAGTATTGAAATTTTTGAAACGAAAGAAAGCGTATGCAGGGTATATACAGCAGAAATTAAGGTGGAATATATTGATATACTCAACTATTACGTTGACTTGAGAAGACGCCCCCCCCCCCCCCCTTATAAGTCTGCATGCGGCCACTTTAATTGACCAAAGCCAACATCTAGAAAAGAACAGTAGGGCTAGATCTATTGGTTAAAGATTACCAATGTTAATATAGCGTATGGAAAACTTCTCAACCCCTCAAATTATTATTTAGCTGACAATGAGGGACTTCGATTTCAGACCATAGACTAGTCCCGGAAGGTCGAACAATGTTTGGTTGGTATATATGGAAGCTAATATGGCGGCGCCCATGGTCAACCGTCTTGTATTTGTTAAATTTCAAAATAAAGAAGAGAGAATATTTCAGAGGATTGCAAAACATGAGAAAATGCATCAAAGAAACAAGAAAAAGTAACAAAATCCCCCCCCTGATCATTGTTTTTCGATTAATCAAATGTATTATTATAAAGGACCAGGAAATATTTTCAACACTGTTGGTCATACCAGGGAACTGCCAGGTTAACAGTTTCTGGTCATACATGGTCCGGCGAAACCATTCAGAACTATGATATCAGGGAAATGACATCAGACAAATTGATGTGTATCGAAGCATAAAGTCTATAGTCTGAGATCGAAGTCGGTCTATAATTGACATCTGCGCACGCAGAGCCAAGGGCGACAATGCGATTAACAGATTATACTTTATTTTTTGTTCTTCTGTCATTCCATTGACATTCTTTATATCGGACTGCAACGCACAAGTTTATGAGATGGGAATAGCTTGTACTCAGCGAAATCAATGCAATATTTAGCTGTCTGCTAGAAAGTTTTGTCTTATGTTATGCAATTCAATATCCTGAGGTGATGATCAAGATAATCCATGGCCTTGTTGCTTTACCCCTCCCCGATTATATTCAACCAAACACCCGTATCTCTAGATACTGCCATTCCATGACATTTCGACAACTGCACACATCCAGAGATTATTACAAGTATTCTTTTTTCCCACTTGCAGTTGTCCAATGGAACGCCCTGCCTGAAACCGTTGCAAGCCTGCCAAACCTTGAAGCGTTCAAGGTTGCAGTTAGCGGGCTGCAACATTCTAGACCCTAGATCCTGAGTAGTTTGTTTTTAACCTGCTTTTAATCTCATCTTAACTATTATAACCTATCATCTTTCATCCCCTAAGCTATCATCTTTTAATCTTAACTATCAGCTGTTCTTTTACTTTTTATTTTAACATCCTTGTAGCTCAGGCTAGCGCACCTGCCTAGAATGTCCACGAGGGCGTGTGGCAGTATATAGAGAAAGAGAAAGAAATTGATCGACTCAGTATGTTAAGAAAGAGTCTATAATGAAACGAAACATAATCCTCGCGAGAGGGTGCTGCAGTATATATAGAAAGAAGGAAAGCGAGGGCAATTTCATCATGCAGAGTGTTCCTTGTGCTAGAGGTCCCGGGTTCGATCCCCGCCGGCGGCGAGGAAAATTTGTTGGTCCGAACTTGCTTCTCTTCGTGTCATTTGCAGGAATGATACAGTGCGCCGTCCTTCGGATCGGGACGTTATCCCCTGTGCAGGTTAAAGATCCCTACACAGGTTCTATCCTCATGCATGTACAGTCAATAGACATAATTGTTCGTCACCTTCGGAAAACTCCATAGACTTCAATGTATTTTCATGTTTGCAAGAAAAAGTATCCTGCTTCTCCTGGTCAACACTTTTTATTGTTTTTGGTGTCATTTGAAAGGTAAATGAATAACGCAATAAACAAAGGTTTTTTCATTAAATTCCATGCATGCATTTTCAAGCTACAAATTTTTAAAAAGTCGCAAGAATTTTTTTGGCAATTTTTGGGCAACGTCACCATTGACGTCAATGGGAAAGTGTCTTTTTCAAAATTTCGCTAAAATTTAAACTTTTGTATTTCAAAAGTGAAAAGTCGAAACTTCACCAAATGACCTTTGTTTATTGCTTTATTTATCTAACTTTCCAATGACACCAAAATCATAAAAATGTGTCGACCAGAAGAGGCAGGATAATTTTTATTGTAAATGTGAAAATACATTGAAGTCTATGGAGTTTTCGAAAGTGACGAACAATTGACTCCTCCGTCAGCAAGGTATAGCCACGCCCACCCCTATTTCCTTAGACAAACATTGTGTTTTTGCACCTATATTTACAGTGTTAGAAATAAGACCGATACAGTTACTTGTCCGAGGGGCAACCTGAGAGTGTTTTGAACTTGCCCCATAGGATTCGAACTTGCCCATACTAAAACGCTATTTTTCACGAACAAAGCTATATTTTGGTTTTTAGCTCGACTGCACGAAGTGCATAGAGCTATTGCAGTCACCCCGGTCGTCCACGTTCCCGTTCCCGTGCGCGTGCGCGTTCCCGTGCGCGTCACACTTGCGTTAAAAGTTTTCTAGAATTCTATATCTTGACAACCACTCATCAGAAAGCATTCATACTTGGACCATAGATACCCTGTAGGGTTAGCTTTTATTCCATGGCATCGGGCCCCTGGGTCCAGGCCAGGGGGTGGGGCTGGAGGTTAAAATCTAGAACTCCTTCAAAAATGGCAATTCTTGTGTTAAAGTTTTCTAGAAGTCCATATCTTGACAACCACTCATCAGAAAGCATTCATACTTGGACCATAGATACCCTGTAGGGTCGGCTTTCATTCCATGGCATCAGATCCCTGGGTCCATGCCAGGGGGTGGGGCTAGAGGCTAAAATCTAGAACACCATTAATAATTATGGCTTTTCTGTGACATAGTATTCTAGAAGTCTATATCTTGAAAACTTTTTATCAGAGGGCTTTCATACTCGGACCATAGGTACCCTGTAGAGTTGAGTTTCATTTCATGGCATCGGGTCTCTGGATCCATGCCTGGGGGTGGGGCTAGAGGTTAAAAACTAGAACACTGTAAAAAATAGATGTACTGCTGTGTAACTTTTACAAGGAGTCCATATCTTGACAAAAACTTATCATAAAGCGTTCATCATACTTCATACATTTCAGGTTCCATGACATGGGACCTCTGGGTCGGCGTCAGGGGGCGGGGCTAGAGGTCAAAATCTAGAACTCCCTGATTTTTTTTTCTTTTTATTTCTTAATAGAAACAACTTAGGAAGATGGTTGGTCATTCATCTTTTGACTTTGTGACACTGACATGTGTGTCATGACTGTAAGGGTCTGTTGACCTACTTTCCATGGTTCAGTGATTTTGCCTTATATCTTGACACTCAATTAGTATATTTTCTTACTTCTTCTAGATTATGAGTGAGTACAATCAAGCCTTTGACCCTGATATACTTATAGGTCACTTTGACCTAATTTCACGGTTCAGTGACTTTGCCTTATATCTCTGTACTCAAATGGTTTATGAACAAACTTCTTTCAAAGTATCTTTGCATATGACAAGACCTTTGACCCTGAAGTAGTCCTAGGTCACTGTGACCTAATTTCACGGTTCAGTGATTTTGCCTTATATCTTGACACTCAATTAGTATATTTTCATACTTTTTTCAGATTATGAGTGAGTATGACCAGACCTTTGACCCCAATATACTTATAGGTCACTGTGACCTAATTTCACGGTTCAGTGATTTTGCCTTATATCTCGGCACTCAAGTGGTTTATGAACAAACTTCTTTCACACTATGTTTGCGTATGACAAGACCTTTGACCCTAAAGTAGTCCTAGGTCAATATGACCTTATTTCATGGTTCAGTGATTTTCCTTTATATCTCGGCCCTCAATTGGTATATGAACATACTTCTTTCATGATATGTTTGCGTATGACAAGACCTTTGACCGTAAAGTATTCCTGGGTCACTGTGACCTAATTTCATGGTTCAGTGACTTTGCCTTATATCTCGACACTCAGTTGGTATTTTGTCATACTTCTTTCTGATTATGAATGAGTATGACCAGACCTTTAACACAAACATACTTATATGTCATTATGACCTTATTTCATGGTTCAGTGATTCTGTTATAGTTATCTTTCATGGTTCAGTAATTTTGCCTTATTGCATGCTGGCAAAAAGATGTATGAGCATAATGCTTTGGGTTACTGGTCGGGTTTGGCCTTATGTTTGACAAAGGTCAGTAGCAGTCGAGCACGCTGTCCTGCGACAGCTCTTATTAGTTTTGTATAAGTTAAATAGCTGTTTCAAGATTATTACATTGCTATCAAGAGATAAAAAATGTTTTAATAAGTAAAACTACTTGAACAAAATTATTTTTCTGGAATTTAAGGTTGTCCAGGGGGCAACCTTACAAGTCAATCAACTTGCCCCCAGCAATTTCAACCCGTGGGGGGCAAGTGGGCAATTGCTTATTTCTAACACTGATTTACCTGTAAAAAGCACGTGTTGGTTTGCTTGTCTAACCCACGTGTTGTCTAACCGTCATTGACCGTTAGCTAATGTGCAGATTTGAATGGTCAATATAAAAATGAATATTGATGATGGGTGGTTTTACGGAGGACTCAATTATGTCTATTGACTGTAGGCTCATCCTGCAAAACACACCGGAGTGTATACTCTGACCCTACGTTACCGCGGATGCTACGTTACCGACGTATTTGCATAGCTCGTGATTTTTAGCTTGCTTCGCGCCCTAGCAGTTTTTTTTACATTGGAGATCCTCCGACGTAAAGTCAATCTCGAGTTTGAGGCACATTTTGATAGATAATTCTTGATTACCGGTAATTAAAATGATATTTTTGTCAAAGTCATAGAAAAACATCGATTTTACACATATTGCAGACCCCCTTTACCCCTAAGTTGCCTCTGCTATTCTTAAAATACATGTTGGTATTTTATTTTTATAGCAGGAATGTCGGCATGGTCTGTCACATGACGAATGCACCATGTGTCACATTATTGCCTTATTTGGAAGTATCCGGAAACGATTCGGAAATGTCCGTACCTTTTACGGGAAAATTGCAAAACTATAGAGGAGTTCATCGTACAGTAGGAAATAGAACAATAATTAAAGATACATGTATTTCGACCGCGGTTTCGCGCTATTTTTATCAGAAACCTTGACAGACATTTATTTTCTGTGTAAACAACATAATTTATCATAATTATGTTTGCTTTTTGTTAAAATATAGTCACGGAATCCGTTGTCCACACTGCATTGCTATGTGTTAATTGCAGGGTGCCCGGTAACCTATAAAAACCTATATTATCCTATATTTTTGAGGTGTTCCTATAAAAACCTATATTATCCTATATTTTTCCAAAATACCTATAAAATCCTATATTTTTGGATTTGGAGACACAAGAAACTAAAAGATTGAATAAAAGTCCCTTTATAGAACAAGATGTCATATAAGTGGAGCTGCTTAACTGCATGTATTTGAAGTTAGTCTGAAGGAATTAATATTCCTTTCAAGTGTATTGACTTTTTTTTAGTTAAAACTGTAAATGTAACTATTATCATTTTAACTTCTTGTATATAATAATAAAAAAGAACCTTTTTACAAACACCCTGGATCACATAATAACCTTAATCAAATTTTTGTGTATATTGAAAAAAAAAAAAAAAAAAAATGATTAGAATAAAAAAAAAAAAAAAAAAAAACTGATTAGAATGCTAATTGTGGTCATTCTGGACTGAGACAGGAATGTGTGTTGCAAGTGAAATTTAAAAAAAAAGGCAATACTGCTGTTTCATTTGTGGTGGCCCAATTTCAAGAAGTATTGAAGTTCTACTCTGAAATGTGTCATTTCCACTGTAATTGTGGGCATTTAAATTTTTTCTTTAGAATTTAAGATTAAGTGCCATAAAAGGTAGAGGAGAGACCTTTAAATTCTTGTTTAAGAGTGACCAAACCTCATAGGTTAGTACATATATGATAAAATAAACTTGGCTACCTATTGGCTAAGTCTTGTGATGACTATAAAGCTGAGCAGTATGATGTGTTACATTCAAATATTCAACATATATCATTCACCATAATGAGAAGATAATAATTTGAGGCAGATTGTATATAAACATGGCATAAAATAACATAAACTTTAAGTTTTCAGCATAAAATACTGATTCTGAACATAATTGCAACAGACCCTTAA
Source organism: Rugalucina vietnamica (assembly GCA_964017185.1). Lineage (NCBI taxonomy): Eukaryota > Metazoa > Mollusca > Bivalvia > Lucinida > Lucinidae > Rugalucina > Rugalucina vietnamica. Next base: position 41,887,089 of record OZ024881.1, read on the forward strand.
ATTTAATTTTAAGTGGTTAAATTATGATTTCCGTCAAAGGTCTTTATAGTGACAATGATAGTGTTTTCCATTCACAATGTGACAAGAATCATAAGATGTTTACATAGATGCAAGAACAATAAAATTCTGAAAGCATGAAAGCTTTTACCCAAAACATAACATATGCTTATTTACTCATATCTCTTTCTTGTTTTATGAATAAGCAGCATGTGATATTTCCCTTTTTTTTGGAGGGTTTTCCTACTTTTGAAAACAATCTCCCCATTTGGAATTTCAGAATTTCCATGTTATATTATATAAACCTCTTGATTTGAAATTTCAGATCAAGAATTCCAGCTATCAAGAATTTCTTCTTTGTTCGATCTTTTTTTCTATTATATCTGGTTGGCTTCCCAGATGTATCACCTGTGTAAGAGAAGACTGGTGGTTGATAAACATTAAATTAACCCGTTTTCTTCATTCTATATACATCCTATTTTATCCTATATTTCTGACCTCGAAAAACCTATATTTTTGAACCTGACCTATATTTTTGACACCGAAAGTCACTGGGTGCCCTGTAATTGGTGAACATGAACATACAGCAATGAAAAGTCCAAACACAAAAATATTTAAATTGCCTAAATCTCCTTAATACTTTCTAAGATGTTGATTTTGTTGAATATTGTTTGAAAATATCTGATCTTTTAATCAATAAAGTTCCGACATCGTTTGGACTTCTCAATCTAATCAGTTTTCCATTAACGTGAACTCCGCGGTAATATAGGAAACAAAATTTGACCGACCTTGAACAATATGACGGCGATAAGAATGATTTGTAAAACAAAAACAACAAAATATTTAATTTTTTCTATTTAGAAAAACGTAGGAGGTAATGATAAAATGTAAACGGGTGTGAGCAAAAAGTGGGCTATCTAGTTTATATTTGGCGAGCCATTGACTCATAAGTACCGCGGTAAGCCAGTAACCCGGTATACAATGTACACCTCCCAAGAATAATCAGAAATTGATTGATGGGAGCAACAGGAAAACAAAACAAAAAAAAAAATGATTATTACATAAACAAGACGCCACACGTGTCCGCTTTAATTGACCATAGCCAACATCTAAAACTGTAGCCAATGAGTATTTAATACACAGATTTGGGATCGCACAAATCGGGTTTTGTTGGCAAGACTAAAGATTACGCTGGTCGTGATGCTCAGGTCGGGTGTCGCGCTAACGCGCGACCCCCTCTGTCACGTTACCTATGACAAATCGTTTTGAGTGACAAGTCCGTTCAGTTATCAAATAAACACCTGAAAAAGTGCTGTCTGTGGTTTTAAAGCTTCAAAAATGGCGGCGGTAAACAGCTGACTGACGACCTCTGTCAGTGGGCGGAGCATGCCAATGCGCATTGCGCAGTAGCCTGCTTTGGCTGAGCGAGTTCATTATCAATCACACGCCAGCTGAACACCCAATAATGGCCACTTGTTTACACGCTGTTGCCATGGGGCCAACCAATCAAAAGTTGTTTACATGACCTAGGTCACAGCCGTTATGATAATCGGATTCCTATTTTAAGAAAGGCTTCCCCCACTGAATCTACTGCATAGCATAGATATTTGAGCCACCTCGTGGGAAAACCAATAATGTGGTTTTTGAACAGGTCCGACACAAACCAGCCTGTACAGTCGCAGAAGACAGCTAGAAGCATGGAATTTTGGATTTTAGAAGAAGACGAATTGTGCTATCCGAGAAGCGAAAACAAAGGCGCTGATCAGCTACGCGGTTACCACGAAGCTGATCTGCGTCTTTGTTTTCGCCTAGTCTACGCAGATTGTTAGTTTTCCAACGAAGCGGCTCATTAATGATGCTATCGTAACAGCGAATTATGTGTTTGTAGATCATTGGCGGCACGCGGTAAAAGAAAAATATGCAGGCTTGTTTATTAACGGTTTACAATAGTAGTAGAAATAGCTATATCCACATATTGATATTGAAAAAAATAGCACATTCGTCTTTTGAACTACGAAGGATTCTTCGGTGTCTTTATTCTGCGGCACAGGTCGGCTTGTACACGACCAAATGCCCCTTTTTCTGTGTTTCTTGTCGTGCAACCACAGCGTCTATTAAAAATAATACATAAACCTGTCATCTCTTAATTACCTGATTCTAAACACGCATTAGTTTAAAACGCTTGATTTTCAGAAAATGATGATAACGCTCCATGTAGTGTTAATATGTTCAAATTGATAATTATGTGATTTCAGTGACTTTTTTAAACTGTTGGCTTTTATACGCTCTAGTTCGAGATGGAGGTTGAGGAAAGAAAGCGAAACTGATCTGCGTCTTTGCTTTCGCATATATATGCAAAACATTTGGTTTTTCATGGCACTGCTCAATTATATGTTCAGATACGGGTTCGATTAACGAACTTGTTTTTAAAAGTTGTATGCTAGGGGGGTGGACAGGGGGGGGCGGGAGTACGGGGAGAGAGGGGGCGGGAAGCGGGGGACAGGGGGAGGGAAGTGGGGGAGAGAGGGGGAGGGAAGCGGGGAGAGAGGGGGAGGGAAGAGGGGAGAGAGAGGGGGAGGGAAGCAAGGAGAGAGGGGGAGGGAAGCGGGGATAGAGGGGGAGGGAAGCGGGGAGAGAGGGGGAGGGAAGCGGGGATTGGATACCCCCCCTGTCCACCCCCACTATGCTGCAAACCCTTCATAATTCTATGACCAGTTTCTATTATATGTACAGGCTATGTTTAAACCTACCATCATTTGCAGTAATATTCATTCTACAACTGTGGAATCATAAATTCAACAATTACCGCACACATAATGTTATTAACGAGACCTTTTTCTGCTGGTAGATTTGTGCTAAAAGAAACAATGAACTGGCTAATTGTTTTCAACACCTGATATGGTTTCATTGATAACGACATAGCTACACATCGGCAGCAGACAACAACCAGTATAATTATAGTATTGGGATATCGCAGCTAAAATTATTACATCCACGAATGCTTGGATGTAAATATTGGCGTGCTGCTGTCTGCTTGTGTTATTGGATTTTCAAATCCGACACATGCGCAGTGGAGCAGTCTAATTGCGCAGTCGAAAGATTAGCCTGCTTTTCTGGCGAGTTCATTCAAAAGATCATCTTTGATTGGACGATTGGGAGCATGCGCGAGGGTGTTTCCGCGGTCCGTGCGCGACGCAGTCTCGTGATCTAAACCACACTTTGCATGAATTATGGGAATTTAGACATACGATGAGTGGGAAGAAAGCAAAGTACTCCGCATATATTTTCAATATGCCGCGACAGGTGCACCCAATTATACAGGGCGCGGCCATTTAATGAATTTGAAAAAGAAAATTTACTTTCTTTTTACTTTCTTTTAATGAATCAGTCCGAGTCCTTCGGTTCTTTTCCTTATCCTTTTGACAGACACTTTCTTGGAGCCTAAGTACAACCTGAGATAAAGATGAATAGTATATATCTCTGGTACAACGTATAACGTGCAACCTAAAGGATGCACGTATTAAATCAGAATTTAAACCTGTAGCATTCTGTACAGGCTGGGCCCAGTTGTTCAAAATTAACGACATTGTTAGTTATCGATTCAACGAAATTTCAAATATGAATATTACAAATACACTTTTAATTTTTGTTGACAAAATGTGAGAATCCTTTGCTATGCAGAGGGTTCTCACATTATATCAACAAAAACTAACAGTGTATTTACTTATGTTGTCCATTTACTTAACGAGTTGAGGTCTTAACGATGACATTAAGCTAACAAAGTTTTGAACAACTGGCCACTGGTTTTGTATCAAACTTCATCAAGAACCCAAAAGACAGGCTTATAGGTGATGTGACTCACTGTGTTCTGGGTTCTTTCAACAGTAACATTTGCAAATTTCAAATGATACCATTTTTACCAATGGTAACCAGAAAACGGTGAACACATCTTGGCAGCCATTGGCAACATTGGTAACAATGGTAATGGGTAGATCCAATAGTGGATTTTAACATGTCGAAAGAGTCGAAGGCAATGTTGCGCAAGGAATGGTAACACAAGACTGCAGGATCATGTCTCAATAGCGAACAGCATTAAGGCGACAAAGTACCTCATTTAATATACCACACCATTATTCCACCACCACCCGATCGGTTATGTTCAAGTACATGACACACCGCTGAGCAAATCTTTCACCCAGGCGCCTATCAATATGCTTGTTGCCGACGACATAGGACAGGTTGAACTTGCTTTTATCCATAAAAAGCACCTCAGGCCATTGTTGTCTGGTCCATCCAACTTGATTATTGGCGTACGCCAGATGATTACGGCGATGGTGCCCAGTCAGCACAGGTCCTTTGTAAGGTCTCCTGGCAAACATTCCATTCATGGCAAGTAGCCGCCTAACAGTCTGGGGACTTATGTGACCATTATGTGTGCCCACCATGTTTCTGGCTGTTTCTGTCACTGGTCTAAACTGGCACCTAGCGTGTTGCAACCCGATATCTGGTTTGGCATCGTAACAGATGGTTGCCGGGATAGTTGAAGGTCTTCCCACCCTTGTCCTTGATGGAAACGTCTCCGAACATTTTGAATTATCACTTTGGAACAGTTCAACAGTCAAGCAATGTAGTGTAGCACTACTATCAGAGAATGATGTAAAATTTTATTATTAAAATTAATAATTTTATTATATTAATAATTTTAATAATAAAATTATAATTATAAAATTAAAATTATTTAATATTAAAATGTGTCAGGAAGAGGCAGATATGCCTGATTACGACGTCGACAACAGTAAGAACAGTAAGATGTTGATTAAAAACACATGCATCACAACTGTTTTGTACACTTGTGTATCGGTGCATAGATGGATAGACATTTTTTGGATGTAGGCCACAGGTAATCGATAAATACTAAAGTACTGAGCCCCACCACAAATTTCAAGGGTTAAAAAGATTTTAAAGTCTTTAGAAAGTGTATATAAGTTAAACTACAGAACATTTGTCCTCTGATTCGAGGAGAGTAGTTGTCAGTTAGTGGAAAAAGCAATGAGATGCACTTTGTATTGGAGCCACCTATTGGGAAAACCAACAATGTGGTTTTTGAACAGGTCCGACACATACCGAGCTGCAGAAGCACATAAAAATGCTAGATGCTTGAAATTTTGGATATAAGTAGAAGAGGGATTGTACTATCTGTCGAGCGAAAACAAAGGTGCTGATCAGCTTCGCGGTAACCGCGAAGCTGATCTGCGCCTTTGTTTACGCATATGCAAAGAGCAGTTTAGCTACTAAGAGTAACTGACCATCTCAAGATGACCTAAGATGTTGACTGTGAATATAAAGCAATAAGTGAATCAACAATAAATTGAGCCGTCTCGAAATAAAACCAACAATGTGGTTTCCAAACAGGTCTGTGACAAATCAGTTAAGTCCCAGAAGCAGGCTAGAAGCTTGAAATTTAGGATGTAAGAAGAAGAGGAAGTGTAGGCCTACTATCCGTGTAGCGGCTACTGGGAAGCTGATCTGCATCTTTGTTTTCGCATATGCAGATTGTTGGTTTTCCCATGAGGTGGCTCAATTTAAGGATCTTCATGGGTGGAAGTCGTTTTTCTTCCCTTCTGATCACATCAAGATGAGAATAACATTTCAGTGTTATGTGTAGCCCAATCCCAACATGACTGAAACATAGTTGACTTGGATAAACAATTGTGCATAACTCATGTCAGAAGTGCAGATTTGTTGTGTAAGATTTATTTCCCTTTGATTTGGCTGGGATTACCACTACAATTTAAGATGTTAAGGTGGTACATCATTTTTTATGATCAGTTTTGCTTTGGAAAAATGGAAAGTCATATATGTCGTTTTGTAAAGATATATGTAAAATAGCCCCTTTTTCACAGTTTTTTTATCTGACCTGCTTGAAAAATGCTGAGACAGATTTTATACCATCGTGGCTCGTTTGTAATAAAATATTCTGTTTATTGATCTATTGATAATTCATTGATTTTAACCTGTAAAAATAGATTTGACAATATTTACCTGTAGTAAATGAAGATAAAGAAAAAGTATCTAATTGCAATTTTTATACAAGAACAGGTCAGCCTGTGCATGTATACTAAATATTTACAAGTCAATGTGGATCAATGTCTTCATAATAATTGTTGTCGTTAAATTTGTCACATACACTGACATTGGCAAGTTTTACCTTGATTCAACGTCATATAGTGCATGTTCAATTGATTGAAAATGGTAATTATAATCATGATTTTTTTTTTTCCTATTTCTTTATCCGCAATTTAAACCATTTTTCAAGCAAATTATGAGTACTAAAAAGTAAAAAATAAAAATGGATTGCTTTTGAAATTATGCAGTAAATATGGTTCATGATTTGATAATAGGACCAGGCTGGTCCTGATCCGTACTTATTGTCAAAACTTCACAGTCTGTCTGAAAACTAGGATTATAAGCTAAACAATGTCATGAAACGGTGACAACATTCTGCTCAAACTTGCCTCTATCTTGTTGTGACAGATTCATCCGAACTTGGCAAGCTCCCAGTGAAATGGACATGTCTTGTCGTTAATATCACCGATATGAAATTGACGAGATTCGCTGTTTATTTCGGTCTGAAGCTGCCAGGCTTTGTCTGAACATGGTAGAGCATGCAGTGTCTTGAAACGGCATGTTTTATCAATGTTGTATGATACAGATTAAACCTGCATTAATAATTTTATATAACGTAATAGAGACATGCTATTATTAACTGGGGTAGAAAAGTAGGACTTTTTCTGATATTTTTCTTTTTCATTGATTTAATTTTGATATTGTTTTCTTAATTGCTTTATAGTATAAAGCTAAGATTATATATTTGATTTTTGTACTTTATTTATAGAAAAAAAATATAAATAAAACTTGATTGTTCTTTTAAATGCCTGTCTTTGGAAGGGAGAGGTGGGGCTGGGGGTTGTGTTGTTGTTGTTTTTAAATGAGCCTGTGCATGAGAAAACCAACAATCTGCCTTTGCGAAAACAAAGACGCAGATCAGCTTCGCGGTAACCGCGAAGCTGATCAGCGCCTTTGTTTTCGCTACACGGATAGTACAGTCCCTCTTCTTCTTAAATCCAAATTTTCAAGCCTCTTGCCATCTTCTGTGCTTGTACAGCCCGGTTTGTGTTGGACCTGGTCAGAAACCCAAATTGTTGGTTTTCTCACGCACAGGCTCAAATAATGTGTGTGTTTTTCCTTGTAAAATCTATATAAATAGTGCTTTAATGGACCAAAATAATGGAAAAAAATGAGCCGCGACGCGAGAAAACCGGTCTTCGGGGTTTCCAACCAGGTCTGACACAAACTGACATGTACAGTCCCAGAAGCAGCATAGAAGCTTGAAATTTCGGATTTAATAAGAAGAGAAAGTGTACTATCCGTGTAGCGAAAACAAAGGCGCTGATCAGCTTCGCAGTTACTGCGAAGCTGATCTGCGCCTTTGTTTTCGCATAGGCAAAAATCCGGTTTTCTCATGACGCGGCTCAATTATCCACTAAAGATCAGTCAGTGTTGGCTAAGAATCAAACCTGATCAGTCACACCAACTTAAACCTTCTTGTTTTAACCTTCTGTTTGGAGTTTTTGCAAGAAAATATAATGATATCCTTCGTGGGAGGGTACAGGAAATAAAATAATGTATGACCCTCGAAAGACATCTGACGCGCTACTAGCTAACTCGTGAGATTAGGCCTTTTTTCCACTGCCGGATATAAATGAGTTACAGTACATGTATTAAATGATTAAATTATGGCTTTTAAGCAAGCTTTGCTTTTACAAACACCAAACATCTCATTCTGCATGCATGCAATGAGTAATAAACTGTTTATATTTGAATGGAATTCTCATTTACGCATGTTTACCAGAGCGAAGCTTAGGTCCCATGCAATTGATGGTGTAATTTTTCTCCTACTTTACTTAATAAGGTATTTTTGTTTTGTATTCCAAGGGATTGTATAACTGTCCAATATTTAGAGCAATTCTTAATCTTTTGCTAATGAGCGACCTAATTGTTTATTTGCCAGATTCAATGTAACCTGAACATGCCCTATAAGTAAATTGCTTGTTTGTCATTTTTGCCACATCACCAAAAAATTTGACAGCACGATATCCAATGAATTACAAAAAATCAAGCAAATTACTCTTGTTAGTACCTTGTTAGTACAGAACATGCCCAAACAGTTTAAAATTTGAGAAACCGTGTGACTGTTCTATCCAGGTTGCAAAAACAAAGGCTATGATCATGCCAGAATACATGGTGACCTCCAATTGATCATTGCCTTTGTTTTCAAATGAAACAAGTATATTTTCTTATGGTTTAGTTCCTTTAACCTCCATGTACTAATGATGTATGTAAATAATATGAGCCGCGACGCCAGAAAACCGGTCTTCGGGGTTTATGACCAGACCAGACAAAAACGGACCTGTACAGTCACAGAAGAAAGCTAGAATCTTGAAAACTTGTGCATAAGGAGAGTAGGAGTTGTACTATCCATGTAGCCAAAACAAAGGCGCTGATCAGCTTTGCAGTTACTGTGAAGCTGATCTGCGCCTTTGTTTTCGCATAGGCAAAAATCCCGTTTTCTCATGACGGGGCTCATATGTGTGACAGAAAAGATTAGTAGATCTATATGAAAATACGAGAACATCAAATAATTTGAAGTCTCTGTGATGAAGTTTTCCCTCCCCTTACAGTATACTGCAAGCAAATTTATTTTCATATGCAATTCGTTTTTACAAAAATGTTCATTTTCATATAATGTCCGTTATTCTGTCTGTTATAGGTCTGTTCCACAATCTGCATAAATACATCACTGTGAAAAATATGAGTCACATCATGAGAAAACCTGATTTTTGCCTATGGGAAAACAAAGGCGCAGATCAGCTTTGCAGTAACTGAAGCTGATCAGTGCCTTTGTTTTCGCTACACGGATAGTACAATTTCTTTTCTTCTTAAATCAGAAATTTCAAGCTTCTAACCTGCTTCTGAGACTGCATAGGCTGGTTTGTGTCAGACCTGGTTGGAAACTGCGAGGACCTGTTTTCTCACGTCATGGCTCATATGGTTGTGGACAACAAGCTGCCTGTATATGTCACAAAAAAAACACAACTGAACCAACTTTTCTACTAATCTGGGATACTGTATTTTATTTTACAGTGGGTATTCCTGCCTGACCCTACAACTCGAGACAGACTGACACTTCCTCCTAAAGCCCAGGTGGACTACCGAGCAGCCTGCTTCTGTCACAGAAATCTCATAGATATTGGTTATGTCTGCTCTGTTTGTTTGTCCAGTAAGTATACCATTGGCTGGGGTTTAGCAGGGTTTCCTGGACAAAAGTCCCGCTATTTCACAGGGCTGGGAGGGGGCGTGTTACGAATTACTGGTGCATTTATATGAGACACCAAATCCTCTATAGGAAAATACAATTTTTGGTGTCCAACAAAAAGTTAAACATTGATTAGGAGCTGTCAGGATATGAGCCGCATCGTGAGAAAACCGGATTTTTGCCTGGGCGAAAACAAAGGCGCAGATCAGCTTCGCGGTAACCGCGAAGCTGATCAGCGCCTTTGTTTTCACTACTCGGATAGTACAATTCCTCTTCTACTTAAATCCGAAATTTCAAGCTTCTAGCTCTTTTCTGAGCTTGTACAGGTCGGTTTGTGTCGGACCTGGTCGGAAACCCCGAAGACCGGTTTTCTCGTGTCGAGGCTCATATGAGGATGTTACAATTTTACATCCATTTTTGAGAATGAAAAATGTGGTTAGCAATATCATATTAGTGGAGTGGACTGGAGCAGGGGTAGAGTGTCGGACTCCTGTCCCAGAGGTACAGGGTTCAATCCTCAGCCCGATTGCCGTTGGTTGTGGCCATGAGCAAGTCACAGTTCCGCAGCTCCTGGGATAATGGTCAGAAATTGATTGACTCAGTACACAGTAAATAAAAAAAAGTCATTGTTTTTATATTAAGTAAGTCATTATTTGCAGTATGAAAATATGTTTTGTTTCTTTTCATTTTCAGTATTTTGCACCTTCAGTCCTATCTGTACAACATGTCAGTAAGTACATATTGTAGCATTATAGACTTCATGCTAGCTTAAGGCAATGTTCATAGTAAATTTCGGGTTGCCAGAAAATTTTTGGTTTAATGACTTCAAATGAAAAATGCCATGGTCCAAAAGGGGCATATTGAATGGAAGACTGACCGACTGTTTTGAGTCTGCTTTTTTCACTGGGTACTTGCTTGGTCCCGATACAAAAAGGTTTTTTCTGACTTTCACTTTCACTTTCCCATATGGTCCCGATACTAAATGATTTTTTCTGACTGTCACGGGTTTTTTCTGACTGTTTTTCAAGGAATTTGGTCAATGGTTTGTTGTGATTTTGTCAATGATTTGTTCTGACTCTAACTATGACGTCATTTAAGCAATTCTAATTTCTAAAAATAATGGAATTCCTTTCACTTTTTAAAGCAATTTTGACTCCTTTTGTTATAAAATGAACTTGACTTTACAAGATATGCTAGCAGTGGCCATAGTTCCGTCAAATTCGCTAAAAACTGTAGTCAGAAAAAATCCGTTACCACAAAGTCAGAAAAAAACTTTTTTGTATTGGGACCAAGCAAGCACCCTGTGTTTTTGCCACCTAGTAAAGAAATCAGAAAATAGGATATAAAAATAAGATGCTGATCCCATTTGTCATGTGAGCTGGCTGATCTGTAAAGTTTTGTTGAAATAGGCATAAAACAGGAGCTGTCAATCATTCAGATGTATTTGTGATGTTTTTAACTTAGTCCATGATACATGTCCATCAGAACAGACAAGAATGTGTCTTCTGACATAAGAAGATTTAAAACTTGTAAAAAAAGTTAGATCTATGACAAAACTACAGTTTGACACATTGTTGAAGTTGAAACTAAAGAAGTGATTTATGTCACTGCCATTTTAGTGGCCACTTCTTGAGAAAATCACATTTTTATTTGTAAAAACTAAGGTGCTGATCAGCTGTGCAGTAACTGCACAGCTGATCAGCACCTTAGTTTTCGCTTCAAGCACAAGTTTCTAGCCTTCTTCTGTGCCTGTACAGGCTAGTCTGGGTCAAACCTTGAAAGAAATCTCAAAGACACAATTTCTCATGGCACAGCTCACTTGAGATGTGTATTGATTGATTGACAGCTATACTAATTGATTGACAGCTCATTGATGAATTGCTGTTGATGTATATTTCTTGAAAAAGATAATAGGTCATTATTAACAAATGTAGATCTAAGTGTCACAAGAAAAATGTTAACAAGTGGAAGTTTAAGAAAGACAAATTATTCTTCTTTCAGGCTGTCAACCAATTCCTATATTCCTATTAAACTCCTATATTTTTGGTCCAAATCCTATATTTTTAGCTCACCTGAGCCGAAGGCTCACTAGGTACTACTCGAGCCGGCGTCCGTCTGTGCGTGCGTGCGTCCGTCCGTCCACACTTTCAAACATGTATATCTCGAAGACCAGCAGGCCGATTGCAATCAAACTTTATCAGAAGCATCATTGTGGTGGGGGATTGCCTGTATTAGGTTTTGAAGCAGATAAGATCAGAACTCTGGTTTCCATGGCAACAGATAGCTCCCATAGGCTTATAATGGGGAAAAGTTTGTCAACACTCTAGCAGCCTCAATTTTGATAGAAACTTCTTCATTCTTGCAGGTAATGAGAACAACCATAAAGTCTCGAATGAGATCGAAATTCAGCCAGATCCATCTATGGAGTTTGGAGTTAGCTGCCCTTGAGCGTTTGAAAAAATCCCCATAGACTTACAATGGGAGAGGGGTTGTCAACACTCCAGCGCCTTCATTTCTGATCGGATCTTCTTCATTCTTGCAGGTAACAAGGACAGCCATAAGACCTCGGATGATTTCGAAATTCAGCAAGATTCGACCATGGACTGTGGAGTTACCTGCCCTTGAGCGTTTGGAAAATGGCTGTTAAGTGTTGTCAACACTCTAGTGCCTACATTTTTGATCCGATCTTCTCCATTCTTTCATGTAACAAGGACAGCCATGAGATCTTGGATGAGTTCGAAATTTGTCAAGATTTGACCTTGGACTGCAGAGTTACCTGCCCTTGAGTATTTGGAAAATGGCTGTTAAGTGTTGTTAACACTCTAGTGCCTACATTTTTGATCCAATCTTCTTCATTCTTTCATGTAACAAGGACAGCCACAAGACAAGGATGAGTTCGAAATTCCGCGAGATTCAACCATGGACTGCGGAGTTACCTGCCCTTGAGCATTTGGAAAACAGCTGTTAAGTGTTTTCAACACTCTAGCACCTACATTTTTGATCAGATCTTCTTCATTCTTTCATGTAACAAGGACAGTCATGAGATCTTGGATGAGTTTGAAATTTGGCGAGATTCTACCATGGACTGCGGAGTTAGCTGCCTTTGAGCATTTTAAAAAATCTGCAATGGGAAAGCTGCTGTGAACACTCCAGCGCCTTCATTTGTGTCTGATCTTCTTCATTCTTGCAGGTAACAAGGACAGTCATAAGATCTAAGATAAGTTTAAAATTCGGCGAAATTTGACTATGGACAGCGGAGTTACCTGCCCTTGAGCATTTGAAAATGGCTATTTAGTGTTGTCAACACTCTAATGCCTACTTTATCAGAAGCATCAGTGTGGTGGGGGATTGCCTGCATTAGGTTTCAAGCTGATTGGATTTGAACTCTGGTTTCCATGGCAACCCTTAGGGGTAATTAAATAAGCGAATTATCCACTGGGCCATTGGGCCTTTTTGCTATATTTTATTGGTATTTATGTCTCCCCCCTTCAGGGTCGGGAGACATATTGTCTTTCCCAGTGCGTCTGTCTGTCCGTCTGTCCGTCACAAAACGTGTCCGCTCTATAACTTGAAAACCGTTAAAGATTTCTCGATGAAACTTGGTACACTTGTTGACTCTCAGGTGAGCGATCGTTGCCCTTGGGCTACTTGTTAAGCACCTCCTATATTCCTATAAATTCTCCTATATTTTGAAAATATTTCCTATATTTTTAGGAAAATTTGTTGCCGATGAATGATCATATGTAGTAAATAGTAGTGCTCTGAAACTATTCATCATTCTTTATTTTTTTTAAATAAAATCATATTCGTACTATATATTATATAGTGCATACATGGTCATTATGTCACTCCTTAGTCAGGGTTACGTTTAAGTCCTAAGCATGTCCCACTTTCATAACAATTAATAAATTATACAATCCTGGTTTCCATCAAAGTTGTCATGTTTTTTATATTGTGTCTTTTTTTTTACCTATTTTCTTTCTTCCTATGCCTTAATTTTGTTCTTAATTGATGCAACTGTACAGTGTTCAATTGATCCTAGGATAGGCTTAGATCACAGGACACAAAGGTATATACCCTAGAGCTTCTGGGGGCCTAAGCGGCCCCCAGACCCCGCCTAATTTCAAGAGATTATTACATACAGTACATGTATTAGTAAACATTCTGTTGTCTATTATGGGCTTTGGAATTTCAGCTAAGATTCAAAGTTGTTATTAGCTCACCTGAGCCGAAGGCTCACAGGTGAGCTTATAGGATAGGCAGGCATCCGGCGTCCGGCGTCGTCGTCCGTCGTCGTCGTCCGTCGTCGTCCGTCCACAATTTCAAAGAAGAATATTTCTGAAGCTAGTAGGCCGATCTTGATCAAATTTAATGTGAACCATAATTGGGTTGGGGGATTGATGGTATTAGGTTTTGGAGCAGATTGTATCAAAATTGTGGTTTCCATGGCAACAGATAGGTCCCATAGACTTACAATGGGAAAAACTAAAAAAAATCTTCTTCTCTGAAACCACTAGGCCCACAGCTTTGATATTTGGTATGTAGCAATGGCTAATGGTCCTCTACATAAATTGTGCCATTCATGCCCCTGGGGTCAAATCTGGCCACGCCCCGGGGGGTCGATAGTCTCCATAGACTTACTATGGGAAAAAAATTAAAAAATCTTCTTCTCTGAAACCACAGGGCCTACAGCTTTGATATTTAGTATGTGGCAATGGCTAATGGTCCTCTACATAAATTGTGCCAGCCATGCCCCTGGGATCAAATTTGGCCACGCCCCGGGGGTCGATAGTCTCCATAGACTTACAATTGGAAAAACTAAAAAAATCTTCTTCTCTGAAACCACTAGGCCCACAGCTTTGATATTTGGTATGTAGCAATGGCTAATGGTCCTTTACATAAATTGTGCCATTCATGCCCCTGGGGTCAAATTTGGCCACGCCCCGGGGGGTCGATAGTCTCCATAGACTTACTATGGGAAAAAAATTAAAAAATCTTCTTCTCTGAAACCACAGGGCCCACAGCTTTGATATTTTGTAGGTGGCAATGGCTAATGGTCCTCTACATAAATTGTGCCAATCATGCCCCTGGGGTCAAATTTGGCCACCCCCCGGGGGTCGATAGTCTCCATAGACCTACAATAGGAAAAAAACTAAAAAAATCTTCTTCTCTGAAACCACTAGGCCAACAGCTTTGATATTTGGTATGTAGCAATGGCTAATGGTCCTCTACATAAATTGTGCCATTCATGCCCCTGGGGTCAAATTTGGCCACGCCCCGGGGGTCGATAGTCTCCATAGACTTACTATGGGAAAAAAATTAAAAAATCTTCTTCTCTGAAACCACAGGGCCCACAGCTTTGATATTTTGTATGTGGCAATGGCTAATGGTCCTCTACATAAATTGTGCCAATCATGTCCCCGGGGTCAAATTTGGCCACGCCCCGGGGGTCGATAGTCTCCATAGACCTACAATAGGAAAAACTAAAAAAATCTTCTTCTCTGAAACCACTAGGCCCACAGCTTTGATATTTGGTATGTAGCAATGGCTAATGGTCCTCTACATAAATTGTGCCATTCATGCCCCTGGGGTCAAATTTGACCACGCCTCGGAGGTTGATAGTCTCAATAGTCTTGTTATGGGAAAAAAATTAAAAAATCTTCTTCTCTGAAGCCACAGGGCCCACAGCTTTGATATTTTGTAAGTGGCAATGGCTAATGGTCCTCTACATAAATTGTGCCAATCATGCCCCTGGGGTCAAATTTGGCCACGCCCCGGGGGTCGATAGTCTCCATAGACCTACAATAGGAAAAAACTAAAAAAATCTTCTTCTCTGAAACCACTAGGCCAACAGCTTTGATATTTGGTATGTAGCAATGGCTAATGGTCCTCTACATAAATTGTGCCATTCATGCCCCTGGGATCAAATTTGGCCACGCCCCGGGGGTTGATAGTCTCCATAGACTTACTATGGGAAAAAAATTAAAAAATCTTCTTCTCTGAAACTACAGGGCCCACAGCTTTGATATTTGGTATGTGGCAATGGCTAATGGTCCTCTACATAAATTATGCCAATCATGTCCCCGGGATTAAAATTGGCCACGCCCCGGGGGTCGATAGTCACCATAGACCTACAATAGGAACAACTAATAAAATCTTCTCTGAAACCACTATGCCCACAGCTTTGTTATTTGGTATGTAGCAATGGCTAATGGTCCTCTACATAAATTGTGCCATTCATGCCCCTGGGGTCAAATTTGGCCAGGCCCCGGAGGTTGATAGTCTCAATAGTCTTGCTATGGGAAAAAAATTCAAAAATCTTCTTCTCTGAAACCACAGGGCACACAGCTTTGATATTTTGTATGTGGCAATGGCTAATGGTCCTCTACATAAATTGTGCCAGCCATGCCCCTGGGGTCAAATTTGGCCACGCCCCGGGGATAGATAGTCTCCATAGACTTACAATGGGAAAAACTAAAAAAATCTTCTTCTCTGAAACCAAAAGGCCCAGAGCTTCTATATTTTGTATGTAGCAATGTTTGGTAGTCCCCATTATAAATTGTGCCAGTCATGCCCCTGGGTCAAATTTGGCCATGCCCCGGGGGTCAATAGTGTCCATGCATAGACTTTCATTGGTCGATTCTCAATTAATTTAAATCTCATGAGCTTACAATGTGATAATCTCTCAGGTGAGCTACAGGACCAATGGTCCTCTAGTTTTACCTTTGAGAGAGAATATGATAACTCGCTCTTTCACTATGAAATTTTTATATTTTCTGCTTTTATAAACAAACAGTGAAAAATAAAAGTAGATGTAAATTGAGAAGTAGAGAAAAAGTTGACCTTCATTCTGTCTTTATTCTTTATATAGATATATATTTTCAATGAAAAAGCCTTTTTTTTGCCAGAAGAATGCCTTTATATAAAAACCTGTGAGAGTCAGCTAATGGGCCTGTGTAGTATCACCTTCCTGCATAGTGCAGACTTCATCAGCACATGAATGGTCACGTGTCTGGATTGTGATGCTGTGGAACTGAATGGTAACTTTTATCTAGATATTTTAGACATTAATTAGTATAGAAAAAGTGAGTGTGAAGGTAAGGATTGTTAGTATAAGAGCATAGAATGAAGCAATTTTCACGAGAAAACTCCTATATTTTTCCTGCAAATGAGCTAAAACCTCCTATATTTCTTAGAAAAAATTCCTATATAAACTCCTATATTTTTAGAAGACTTGGTTGACAGCCTGTTCTTTGAGCTTGCCAATAGAAACATTTGTGTGGCTTCATCTTAAAGCTTAAGACCTTTAGTATAACTTGACCAGGGGCCAATTGTTCAAAATCAACGATGTTGTTTTTTGTTAACAATTTGTTAAAATTTCAAATGGCAATATTACAAATACACTGTTATTTTTTGTTGACAAAATGTGACAATCCTTTACAATGCACAGGATTCTCATATTTTATCAACAAAAAAAATAACTGTATTTGCTTATGTAGTCGGCATGTACTAAACGAGTTGAGGTCTTAACGACGACATTAAGCTAACAAAGTTTTGAACAACTGGCCCCAGGTTTGTGTATAACCTGACCAGGCTTGCCCAGCGGTAGAGTGTAGGACATTAAGTAAAGAGATCCCGGGTTTGTAAACCTACCTCTGCCACCCAGGAAGCATTGGTTTTGTCTATACCTGACTGAAACCTTGTGGATATATAGGGTCATTAAAGAATGAAAACTAATAAAAAGCTGAAACTCTTGGTTGGAGCTTGGTGTCAGACAATCAGGTTCAAAAGCAGTACCAAGGAGCGCAGTGGCATAGAAGTAGAGCATCAGACTCGGAATGGAGAGGTCCTGGATTCGATCCCCACAGGCGGCACTGTGCCGTGTCCTTGAGCAAGACACCTTAATCCCTAAATTACTGGTTAAACCCAGGAAGCGTTGGCTCGGCCCCGACATGACTGAAAAATTGTTGACTGGGACGTTAAGCCTCAATACAAACAAACAAAATCAAAAGCAGTACATCAAAGGCCCACACAGTAACAAAATTGATTTGTATGTGATTGATTTAAATGATAAGACTGATCATGTTTAAGATCAATAGCTTTTATACCATACAGTCATGTTGGTAGATAGGAAATTAATTCCATTACGAAAATACCATGCAATATACAGAGATTCTTAAAGCTGTAAATTTTTGATAGGTCTGCTCAAAACATTGATTGTGGGTATACATTAGAACCGCCTCAGCGAGGCAGTTCTAATGAGTACCCACAATCTATGTTTTGGAGCAAATATAAGAAAAATAGGTATACCCCTGCATATCCCAGTTTTGCTATATAAAAGTGGGGTATAAGGAGTATACATAACACAGACATGTTTTCTTGATGTTTAATCATACCATTATGTGGTCCTCAATTTCTTTCAGGACAACATTCAAGATCCGGGGCCCACCTAAGGTGGTAAAGAAAAAATCCAAGAAAACATCCTCCTGATGGCAGTGGATCTGTTATGGTTACAGAATCTTTAAGGTGGTTGTGGACACTTTTAACATGGCCAACAAATGAGCCGCCACATGGGAAAACCAACAATCTACATAGGCGAAAACAAAGGCGCAGATCAGCTTCGCGGTAACCGCGAAGCTGATCTGCGCCTTTGTTTTCGCTACTCGGATAGTACAATTCCTCTTCTACTTAAATCCGAAATTTCAAGTTTCTAGCTCTTTTCTGTGCTTGTACAGCCCTGTTTGTGTCGGACCTGTTCAAAAACCACATTGTTGGGTTTCCCACGAGGCGGCTCAAATGTATGGTTATAGACTGTGATGACATGCTATGTAAGGGACATAACAGACTCTTGAGCTTACGCAGGCTACTCATATGACAATTTTGGTGTTGCAGTCTGATGATGATGATATGAGCCGGAATGTGAGAAAATTGGTCTTCAGGTTTTTCAACCTGGTCGGACAGTAAACAAGCTGTACAGCCGCAGAAAAAAGCAAGAAGCTTGAAAATTCAAATACATGTATAAGAAGTATGATTGTACTACCTTTGAGGTGGAAACAAAACCACTGATCAGATGTGCAGTGGCTGCATAGCTGATCTGAGCCTTTGTTTTCATAAATGCAAAAAGCCAGTATTTTCATGATGTTGCTCATATCACACAGTCCTACAAATATGATCTTATACATGTGAGCCTGTGTGTGAGAAAACCTACAATTTGGGTTCCGACCAGGTCCGACACAAACCAGCCTGTACATTCACAGAAGCAGGCTAGAAGCTTGAAATTTCGAATTTACAAAGTAGAGGAATTGTACTTCTGCGAAGCTGATCTGCACCTTTGTTTTCAGCAAAGCATTTTGTTGGTTTTCGTATGATGTGGCTCATGTAATAATTTCTTGTGAGCCCACACGTGTTCCATGATGGTGTAGAGATGCCTACTGCACAGTGCATACAGACGTAGTACAGTCTGTTCGTAAATTGGTTAAATGCCTTGAATGATGTACTTTGGTGGTTACACCATTTCAATGTTTTTTACTGCATCCAGACGAACTATGTAATGTTTTATCAAGTTGTAAACCTATTATTACTTTTATCAAGTTGTAAACCTATTATTACTTCAAGTTGTAAACCTACTATTACTTTTCCACTGATTCAAATTTCAAAAACAGCATTTGTCAGTACGGAAACTTGCTCAGCAACAGTGTAGCTCCCCGAAATGACTACCTTTTACAGTGGTATTAGAATAAAGACTGAACAAAGTTTAACAAACAAGCTTGTTTGTGGTCATCTAGGATCCAATATATTGAATCTGAGCACTTATTTAGTACATTTCTGATGTCTGAAAAATTAAGGGGCCTGGATAGGGTAGTGGATAACACTTGCTGGTCACCTATGCAATCCGGGTTCAAATTCGGGTCATTGCATGAAGCACGGTAGTGGTTGCCCGTCCAGATCCGGTGGTTTTCCTCGGGTTCTCTGGGTTTAAACTGTTTTAAAAGGAAAAGTAATGCAAGGATATTTGGAACAGAAACAGGAGCAAACAGCAATTATTTTGAGTATTGCTTTATTTAATAATAGAAACATGTTATAAAGTAATAAAGTATACAAATATAATACAAGTTGTTACTCTTTTTATTGTGTAAACCATGTAAAAATGTCACAACCTAATACAAGCTATTTTGATTTTGAAGAGATTCGATTACACTACATGACAATAGGATCTTAAAGGGCTGTTCCAGGAATTTAGGATGGGGTCTTTGAAAGGATGTAACCATTTCATTTTCTTTTTGAATTAGCCTTGTGCTTGATACTTTATAAGTCAATGAATACTGTTAATTCTGTACCTTATATTAAATGTGAATTCTGAAATTTATGCATGAATTTTATTTTGTAAATTTTCTATGAGGATTGGTCAAAAAGTTTTGTCAGTCCTTTAAAGTAATTGAACTTTACAATTGGTGGAATTAAAGTGATGCCGTAGATCCCCTATCAGTCTTTTTCTAGAACAGGCCTGAAGATAACTGACCAGATAAAATAAATGAGGTATTAGTGTGTTTGACATAAAACATTGAAACACGGCTATAGGAAGGTTAACAAAAGCACATTATTCAAATTATTTTCAATACTTTGGCAAGACTTTTGGTGCTGGCAAGATTTATAACTTGAGCCCCTGCACCAGAAAACCAACAATCTGCATATGCAAAACAAAGGTGCATATCAGCTGTGCAGAAACTGCACAGCTGATCAGCGCCTCTGTTTTCGATAAACTACAATTCCTCTTCTACAATTCCTCTTCTACTTAAATCTGAAATTTCAAGCTTCTCTGTGTTTTCTGAGACTGTACAGCCTGATTTTATGTCAGACCTGGTCAGAAACCTAGATTGTTGGTTTTCTTGTGCAGAGGTTCACATGATGTTTATGACACACATGAAAATACATTTCAAGTAGCAAGTGGAATGTAAAATGAGTATGTTTAAATGAATTAATCTATAAAGTTACTGAAAACACAACTTTTTTTTTTTTTTGAAAAGAATTTGAATACTAATACTAAATTGGACCACATCCATATCAATATTTGTATGAATAAGCATTGAACAGCTTTCCTGTTAAAAAGTTTTTGTAATGGACATGTTCGAGGTATCTTGCAGACAACTTTAAGAAAACTTGAAATCATGCAGCTTGAATGAGAATGAAATTTTAACAGATGCAAAGGCAAGATTTGTCTTACAAATATGAAAATGACAGCCGTATTTTCACGAAGCGTACTTAAAAACAAAATCTTTGGTAAACATACATGCTGATGAAAATATTTCATTTTGAGCAAATTTCAGGTGTAATATTAATATCAAATTAGTAAGGCTTAGATTGAGATCATTAGTATGCATAGCTTAATAACACCAAAATTACATAGCTTAAAAATAACACTGACGTTACGTTACAGCACCTTTGTTTTCGCTACACGGATAGTACACTTCCTTTTCTTCTTAAATCCGAAATTTCAAGCTTCTAGCCTGCTTCTGTGACTGAATAGCTTGATTTGCGTCGGACTGTTCGGAAACCACATTGTTGGTTTTCCCGCATCGCAGCTCAAATGTCAGACTACAGACTTGTCTAGATCTGCATATTTAGTCCTTTGAAAAAGAAGGTTGAGACTGCAGTAAACACAAATTGTGTGATCTGTGGCAAGTTGTTCCCAAACAGGTACTTACTCCCTGCTGCTTCAGCTGCATTCATTACGAAAACTTGCCCATGCAATAAACAGATAATTTTTAGCTTTAAAAATTGAAAATTTTCAGCTGAAAAATTTTGATATTTTACTTATTTTTGCTCAAAACATAGATTGTGAGTACACTTTAGAACCGCCTCGCCGAGGCGGTTCTAATGAGTACCCACAATCTATGTTTTGGAGCAAAAATGAGAAAAATAGGTATACCCCTGCATACCCCAGTTTTGCTATATAAAAGTGGTGTTCAAGTGGGTATACATTACACAGACATGTTTTCCTGATGTGGTTGTCTATGGAGATGTTGGGAAATGCAGCGTAACATACCTTTCTTAACAAAAACATTTTGACTGTTAAATGGCAATTTACCTGCACACTTTGAATAATAAGATTGTCTTTTACACATATTTGAAGAAAAAAAAATGAATACATTATGACTGTAATCACATAATCTTTGGTATCTAAAAACTTCAAAAAAGTACATAAAAGTAAATCCTAGCAATATCAAATACACTGTATAAATGCTTGTGTCTGCACAAATTGTTTCAATATTAAACTTTTAAATGTAGATAGAAAAATAATACTGGAATTGCTTGATAATGTGTTACAAGTATAATACACAAAATACAATGGAAACATGCATAGGTATTTACAACAATAAAACTGTGCGCATTATCTTTGATTTGACTCTGGCATACATCTAATCACAATGCATAGTACTTTTTCCTAGCACTTGAGTATCTCTATTTTCATGATCACTTTTTTCTCTCTAAACGAAACTGTACATTTTTCAGTCAGAGATTCACATATCTTGAACCAAACGCCTACATATCTATGTTCATATCCTACATAACAATCTAAAAATCTTTTCAAAATTTAAAATCTACAACATATCTGAGAAGAAAATCACAATACAATATCTTTTCCTGCAAAAGTCAGTCATCAGTTACTGTGTTTTACCCTTGTTGCATCACATAATGAGGTTATAGATCAAAGATTTCCTCTTTCGGCTTGCTCTGCTTCTATGGCCTCGAACAATGACTTGAAATTCCCCACACCGAACCCCTGTAACAAAATAAAAGGAAATTATAAAATATCTCATCAGAGATATCGCAATTAATCTAAAAATATACATTTTAAGAAGTATCCCCTTCTACATTCTTTACGCAGACATAAGCACAATGTGAGTTCATGTTTGTGGCCTCTTGCATATACCATAAATTCGAACCTTAAGGTTTAACACAAAATAGTAAACAGATGTTTTTTTAGCTCACCTGAGCCGTTAGGCTCACAAAGTGAGCTTATAGGATGGCCATGATCCGGCGTCCGTCCATCCGTCTTCCGTCCGTCCGTCCACAATTTCAAAGATCTTCTCTAAAACCGCTTGGCCAACCAAAGCCAAATTTTATATGAAGCATCTATAGGAAGGGGGAACCAATGTGTATATAAGAAATCCAGGTCACAAGATGACCAAGATGGCCGCCATGCCCATATATGGTAAAAACCCTTCAAAAATCTTCTTTTCCAGAACCGGTGGACTGATTTCAACGAAACTTGGCATGAAGCATTGATGGCTCAAGCACTACAATGTGTATAAATCACCACCCTGTGATGACCTTGACCTATTTTACGGCAAGGTCAACATAGGTCGCCAATGCATTTGAATGGGGAAAACTTTTAAAATGTCATTTAAAGTGAAAGTCTTGCAGGAAATGGGCAGTAGGACTGAATATTAATGATTCTGAAAAAAATTGGACCCCAGGGGCTCATATGCCCCCACCCCGGGGCAATATACATGTATATTACCGTAATATTCAAACATCATCTCCTCTGAAACCGGTTGGCTAATCAAAGCCAAATTTTATGTGAAGCATCAATAGGAAGGGGTAATCAATGTGTTTATAAATAATCCAGGTCACATGACCAAGATGGCAGCAATGCCCATATATGGTAAAAACGCTTCAAAAATCTTCTTCTCCAGAAACGGTGGATCGATTTCAAAGAAACTTGGCATGAAGCATCGATGGTTCAAGTACTACAATGTGTATATAAATCATGACCCTGTGATGACCTTGACCTTTTTTTACGGCAAGGTCAACATAGGTTGCCAATGCATTTGAATAGGGAAAACTTTTAAAATGTCATTTAAAGTGAATGTCTTGCAGGAAATGGGCAGTAGGACTGAATATTAATGATTCTGAAAAAAATGGACCCCAGGGGCTCATCTGCCCCCACCCCGGGGCAATATACATGTATATTACCATAATATTCAAACATTTTCTCCTCTGAAACCGCTTGGCAAATCAAAGCCAAATTGTATGTGAAGCGTCTATGGAATGGGGGAATTAATGTATATATAAATTATCTAGTTCACATGACCAAGCCATGCCCATATATGGTAAAAACCCTTCAAAAATCTTCTTCTCCAAATCTGGTGGACCGATTTCAAAGAAACTTGGCATGAAGCACCAATGGCTGAAGTATTACAATGTGTATATAAATCATGACCCTGTGGTGACCTTGACCTATTTTAGGACAAGGTCAACATAGGTCGCCAATGCAGTGGAATGGGGAAAACTTTTAAAAAGTCTTTAAAAGTGAAAATCTTGCAGGAAATGGATATTAATGATTCTGAAAAAAAAAATGGACCTAAGGGCTCATATGTCCACACCCCGGGGCACTATACATGTTTGTTATATGACTGAAGGAAATCCTGTCTCCTGATTGGTTCATTCAGTATTAATAAATCCTTATATTTCTCTGAAACTAGACCAAACTGATGAAAACCAGATCAAACCAGTTCCTGGAGGTTAATTATTTTGACAGGTTTTCTATATTAACCTCCAAAATCTATATTATGCTCCTGAGTACCCAAAAATAGCACCAGCATGAAATCAACATGGGCTTCATGAAATTGACATGATTTGATGTATGTGTATAAAACCTGTCGGTTAGCTATAAATAGCCTGAACTCATTTCAGTTCATGAAATCTACATGCTTTGCAGTAATTCACTATTACAGGTAAACAATGCATTAGATAGTGAGGTGTATTTGGTGATAACTAAGGGATAATTTTGTATATTTTTCATAAGAATTTATGTTGTTGGTACCCATTGGAATTGCCTCGTCATGGTGATTCATATGAGTACCCATGACATAGGTTGTATTAAGAACTAACAAACTTATCTTTCAATCATAATCAATTGTTCCTCATTTTCTAGCCTTCTTTAACATCTGATATGATTTTTTTTTTATTTATTTGTTATAAAATAAACATTAAAACACTTGAAAAGTCATATAACAAAACAGTTATTGACTTCAATTTCGGTAGATATAAAGAATTATCTACCCTCAAAAGTGATATTCACCTCAGCCTCCGGCCTTGGTGAATATCACTTTTTCAGGTAGATAAATCCTTATATCTACCTCATTGAAGTCAATAATTGTATAATATTACCATAATATTCAAACATCTTCTCCTCTAAAACCACTTGGCCAATTGAAGCCAAATTTTATGTGAAGCATCTATAGGATGGGGGAACCAATGTGTATATTAATAATCTAGGTCACATGACCAAGATGGCCGCCATGCCCATATATGGTAAAAACCCTTCAAATATCTTCTTCTCTGAAACCGATAGATTGACTTCAATGAAACTTGGCGTGAAGCATCCATGGCTATAGTACAACAATGTATATATAAATCATGACCCTGTGATGACCTTGACCAAGTTTATGGCAAGGTCAACATGGGTTGCCCATGCATTTGAATGGGAAAAACTGTTAAAATGTCATTTGAAGGGAAAAACCAGTAAGAAATTGGCAAATGGACAGAATATTGATTATTCTCAAAAAAGAAAACGGCCCAAGGGCTTCATCTGCCCCTGCACTGGGGTTAAATACCATAATATTCAAACATGTTTACTGGTATATGCAGCAGACTCAGGTGAGCGTTTACAGGACCATTGGTCCTCTGGTCATCTTATGGAAGAGGTTTCATATTAAATTAAAGCATAAGACAAAAGCAAATTTTATTTGGCCCATTTTGATGAGGAAAAGATGGCTGAATTATTTCTTTCCAACACCCCTTTTTCTACTTTACATATTGTAGCTCATATCACTTACATTATTGTTGTGCCTTTGAATAACTTCTAGGAAGAGAGTTGGTCTGTCTTGCATATTCTTGGTGAAGATCTGGAGCAGATAGCCATTCTCATCATAGTCTACCAATATACGCAGCTTCTCCAACTGTAAACATAAAACCAAAATATAATTATAGATTCCTGTATCACATTATTGTTTAAGGATCTTTTGTTGTGTCTGAATATGTTTAGGAAAAGAGTTGCTTTGTCTTGTGTATTAATTATGAAAATCTATGGTAGATAGCCATTCTCATCGTAGTCTACCAATATACGCAGCTTCTCCAACTGTAAACATAAAACCAAAATGTAATTATAGATTCCTGTATCACATTATTGTTTAAGGATCTTTTGTTGTGTCTGAATATGTTTAGGAAAAGAGTTGCTTTGTCTTGTGTATTAATTATGAAAATCTATGGTAGATAGCCATTCTCATCGTAGTCTACCAATATACGCAGCTTCTCCAACTGTTAACACAATTTCATAGTAAAGTTTCAACATAGCTGATTTACATTTCCAATGCAATCAGTTAAGTGAATGTTTTTTTTTTCATCACTTGATATTGGCACTAGCTAGTTCTTATATTGAAGCAGACATTAAAGTCGAGACAAACTGGACTTTATATATGCTCAAAATAAAAGTGCAGTTGAAGGGTGGTCGGGTGGGAATATGGGCCCCCTCCCATTGAGAAAAGCTTCAAATCTACTGACCGACCACCTGATTACTGGTTAACCGCTCACAGGAAAAGAGGTTTAGTCAAACCATCCATACATATAAGCCATATTGGCTTAGTTGGGTGGTTATATTTATGAAGCACATTTTGAGTGTAATGACAACTTAATGTTGGGTAAAAGTCCCATAAAGTGGAGGCAAAATCCTGACATGACCGTTGCTGTTGACTGGGACATAAAGCGTCAATTCAAACAAACAAAAGCACAGTTGAAGTACAGGATACTAGGCTGACCAAATGTTTTATCCAGCAAACTCAGCTTTTTATAACAATCATACATTTTAAAAGGAGAAATGAATATTTTTCCCTTTTTAGCATATTACAGCTGGGGAACTCAAAGTATGGCCAAAATAACACCTAAGTTCTTTCTAATGTTGCAAACAATCTATATAAATTCATTGATGAACTGTTGACTTCTTTGTGAAGTAGTGAAGAGATTACCTTATCAACTTGCCAACATAGAAATAATCTTCCTGACAATTTTCATGTGGTGATTGATTTATAAAGCAAGTTAGATTGGTATACAATTGAAATCAGCAGATTTGGCCATCTTTTATTGGTTCTCTTCAGGGTTGACCAGAGCAATTTGCAATTGATTTGGATTGTGGAAAAGTAGGAAATTTAAGTTTGGCCACCCTAACCAATTTAAAGATTAAGAAGTAATAAAAGAACTATTCAGTTACTTTGGCCATAATTTGTCTTCTTTTGGTGTAACAGAAAAGAGTTTGTATACCGTATCCATATCTTCAGTGACGGTAATCCTGGATTTTTTCAGCCTCTCTCTGAGATTTCTGTAGTAGGATAATGGCACTTCTAGAAACTGTTGGCCTCTAGCCTTCATGTTGGCTACCTGTGGAATCACGAAAATATGCCCGTGTAATGTATACCCCCTTAAACCCGACTTTTATATAGCAAAACTGGGGTATACCTATTTTTCTTATTTTTGCTCCAAAACATAGATTGTGGGTACTCGTTAGAACCGCCTCAGCGAGGCGGTTATAACGTGTACACACAATCTATGTTCCTCAGCGAGGCGGTTCTAAAGTGTACACACAATCTATGTTTTGAGCAAAAATGAGAAAAATATCAAACTTTTTCAGTTACTGCACAGCTGATCTGTGTCTTTGTTTTTCGCAAATACAGATTGTTGGTTTTCTAGTGTGGCAGATGAAATGCTTTAAATAACAGAAGCTTTTAATGGTAGTTTATCTGTTTATTCTGTCTGCTTCTCTGGCATATGTGGCATCCTATCTTTGTTTTTGGTTGATGCTTGCTGGATGGCTACTTTGCTGGGAAACAGCTACCCATCTTGCTCTTCAATTGCACTGTTATATTTTCTGTGTTTCATGCATGTTTATCGGATTTACCTTTTGCATAATGAATTCAGTCCTGTCACATTCAGGAACACTCATTGCAGTGAACGTAAACTTGACAAAAGGAGAGAATTTCCCGACCTGATATTTGTACACAACTTAGGAATCCACATCACATGACATAACCTAAAACATTCCCAGACTTTCAGCAGTTGTTTTTCATATTATGCCATCAGCTGACCATTAGAGAGTTTGGTAGGCAAGAAAAGCAGATCATTTTGGATCACTTGTAAACATTCACAAACTTTGCAAAATGTGTAAAATTGGTCTAAAGATTCAACTCACAGTTGTTATGATATCATCTGTATTCATGGCAATATGCTGTACCCCTGCTCCACCATAGTAGTCTACATATTCCTGAAAACAAAGAAAAGAATGAGGATCCTGATCAAACTGCACTAGTGGCTGTGGTGGTCTAATGGATAGTTTGTTCACTTTACAATCAGGAGGTTGTGAGTTCAATCCTTGGCGGGTAAATACCTGTTAAGTTGATGACTGTGGCCATCCTGATGTAAAGGAAAATTGCCAGTGTATAGGCTTGTGTTACTTCAAGAAGAGTGATTTGGGAACAGAACTGCTCTTTTCAGGGTATTAAGAGTACTACATGGAGTAAATGTGTCTTTCTCAAGGGCAGTAGAGGTAGGTTGCAAACCCTGGAGTCCCACACTCTACTACCAGGCCACCATGACCCTAAATGGTGTGTTTAGCTTTCTGTGTATGGGATTGGGGGAAGGGGGCACACATGGTGCTTGGCTACACATCACACATTCATCCAACCGTACATAGGCCATAAAAGATGTTTATATATGACAAAGTAATTTAATACACTCACAGCAATCTGACTTTTCCGTTTCCCTGGTGCAGGTTCGTTGATCGGCATTTTGATTGTCTCGTCATAGTTTGTTACGACAATGGATCGTAAAGCCGAGTAATCTGTGTGAACTTGTTTGTCATCAACTGACCAGAAACGATGGAATTGTAGATTCTTCTCATACCTAAAATGGAAAAATTCTAAGATCATTTGCGCCACATCATGGGAAAAACAACATTATGCATATGTTAAAAAAAAAAACGCAGATCAGCTTCGCAGTTATCGCGTAGCTGATCACGCCTTTGTTTTTGCTATATGGATAGGACAATTCCTCTACTTTCTAAATCCAAAATTTCAAGCCTCTAGCTATTTTCTTGACTCTACAGACAGGTTTGTGTCGTACCTGTTAGGAAATCACATTGTTGATTTTCTCATGACGCAGCAAAGAGGAGCATGATGGCCTGGTGGTAAGGGTGTCAGAATCAGGATCAACACCACTGGTTATGGGTTGAGTCATGGAGCAATTAACATTTACTCCCTATATCAATGGTCAAAAACAAATGAGCCGCATCGTGAGAAAACCGGATTTTTGCCTATGCGAAAACAAAGGCGAGATCAGCTTCGCGGTAACCGCGAAGCTGATCAGCGCCTTTGTTTTCGCTACTCGGATAGTACAATTCCTCTTCTACTTAAATCCGAAATTTCAAGCTTCTAGCTCTTTTCTGAGCTTGTACAGGCCGGTTTGTGTCGGACCTGGTCGGAAACCCCGAAGACCGGTTTTCTTGCGTCGCGGCTCAAATGAAGAAACGACACAGTCTTTGACTTCACTGAAAAATTGTTGACTAGGATGTAAACTACAGTACAATACAAAACTTTATAGCCATAAAACCTATCAAAAGTATGGGGGTTAATGAACAAACAAATACCGTGACTATGGTTGTCACCACCCATCTGTGTTTGTCTGTAAAATATACCCACTTAACTGATTCTTATAGCATACGAAACACCATTGAGAAGATATGAGCTGTGACGTGAGAAAACCGGATTTTTGCCTATGCGAAAACAAAGGTGCAGATCAGCTTCGCAGAAATTGCGAAGCTGATCAGCACCTTTGTTTTCGCTTGACGGATAGTACAATTTCCCTTCTCTTAAATCCGAAATTCCAAGCCTCTAGCCTGCTTCTGTGACTGTACAGGCCGGTTTGTGTCAGAACTGGTTGGAAACGCCAAAGACCAGTTTTCTCGCGCGGGGCTCATATAACTTCAAGACAACTTCTACCATTCAGCTACACTGGACATCTGATCATCTGGCTGGTTACCCACAATATGGTCGATGAAATTCAATCCAACCTTTGGCCTGTAAATGCATAAAAGAAACAAATGAGCCCCCTCGTGGGAAAACCAACGTGGTTTCCGAATGGTTCTGACACAAATAGGGCTGTACAAGCACAGAAGCAGGCTAGAAGCTTGACATTTTGGATTCAGAAAGTAGAGGAATTGTACTATATGTGTAGCGAAAACAAAGGCGCTGATAGCTTCCCGGTCACCGCGAAGCTGATCTGCACCTTTGTTTTCACATATGCAAATTGTTGGTTTTCCCATGAGGCTCAAATCATGCTATAAGTAGTAACCAAAATATTATAACAGCTCATTGTTTCATACTGACATGCTACACTGTTTTGTAAATTTTCATTAAACCATTTTGTAGCCGAATTGTCAACTCAAACCCCAAAGTTGCCTGTAATTTTGCTCTAGATCAGTCTGACAAAACAGTTGCTAAAAATGATGTAAATCATTTAAAGCATGGTTTGTTCATGTGCATAATGTGTGATAATTTACTTGTTCACAATTGTATACAATTTCTATATACAAGCACACAAACTTACAAAATCTTCCTTATATAAAGTCTTTTTTCCTTATATTAAGTTAATGTGACACATTTAGGACAGACATTAGCTCCTGACCAAAATGCTTAGATGAAAGTGAATCTTGGACTTTTTGAGTGTGTGCATGCAAACTCACAGTGATGTTGTAAGAGGGTCCACAGTTTTGGCCGGCCTGTAACCCGGTAGATAATATCCCTTGTAGTGCGTCAGGTCATACAGGGTGTGTGTCGTATCTCCGTATGTCTGTATCACACAGTATTTGATAGTCCCATCAGCATCAGACTCTTCTGTCGGAGGCTGTACTACCATGGCACCTTTCTTTACTGCTCTCTAAAGAAAGAAACAAAAAAGAACAAATACAAAAATACAGTCTAGCACATTTGACATTTAAGATGGAAATTTTTATAAGTCATGTCAGCAGAAAACTATGTGGTTTCCGAACAGGTCTGACACAAAATAAGCTGTACAAGCACAGAAGATGGCCTTAGACTGGAAATTTCGGATTTAGAAAGTAGGGGAATTGTACTATCGGTGTAGCGAAAACAAAGGTGCTGATCAGTTTTGCAGTTACTGTGAAGCTGATCTGCACCTTTGTTTCTTTTGCATATGCAAAACATTGGTTTTCTCGTGACACAGCTCATATTTCATGCAAGTATTTCATGTTTGAATTTCTATGATTATTGCAAAAGTAAAAAGGAAAACAAATCACCAATAACTGGCACAAACAGAACAAAACCATCCCCCAAAACATACTTCGGAAAGTCTTTTTGTGGTCCACATACAGTACTAAGTATTGTAATTTGCTTTCACACAAACAAAACAGCAGGTTTTACATGCACATGTACCTCCTGAATTTCCATTGAATCTAGCCAAATAAAGTATTTTCAAGCAATATCTGTGTTTTACCAAGTAACTCCCTTTGCAAACCATACTCATTGACTAAATCTCAAAAATCCCCTCCGGCGGCCCCTGTGGCCGAGTGGTTAAGGTCGCTGACTTCAGTGCTCTTGATCATTTGATCATCTCAACGATGTGGGTTCGCGCCTCGCACGGGGCACGAATTCATATGCGAGACAAGCCATGTTCTGCTTGCGGGTGTGTCAGGTGGTTTTTCCCCCGGTACTCCGGTTTTCGCCCCACCTACCGATTGATTCGTCTCGATATTAGTGAAAAAGCTTGAAAGGGACGCAAAACTGAATAAGAAAAACTGAATAAAACTGAATATGAGTGAAAAAGCTTGAAAGGGACGTAAAAAAAAAATCCCCTCCACATTTTCTAGCAGAAATCCAACGTCTTTCACCCTACCTCAAGTGTTCTACCAACCAAATGATCACCTATTTCTCTATTTCTATGGAAGTATCACACTGTTTGGCTTACAGGGAGATTACAGATAAGAGCTGCTGCATGGAAAAACCAACAATCTGCATATGCGAAAACAAAGACGCAGATCAGCTTCGCGGTAACCGCGAAGCTGATCAGCGCCTTTGTTTTCGCTACACGGATAGTACAATTCCTCTACTTTCTAAATCCAAAATTTCCAGTCTCTAGCCTGCTTCTGTGACTGTATAGCCCAGTTTGTGTTGGACCTGTTTGGAACCCAAATTGTTGGTTTTCTCACGCACAGGCTCAGATAACATTTTGGTGCCCTAAAATATTAAGAAATTTTGGCATACCTCGAAAATCCCCTCCACATCCTCCACCAGAAAGCCAACATCTTTCACCCCATCTCCGTGCTTCACCA
The DNA here is from genome assembly GCA_964017185.1 of Rugalucina vietnamica. Classification (NCBI taxonomy): domain Eukaryota; kingdom Metazoa; phylum Mollusca; class Bivalvia; order Lucinida; family Lucinidae; genus Rugalucina; species Rugalucina vietnamica. The sequence goes on from OZ024881.1 coordinate 41,918,858, forward strand.
AATGATCCCCCATATCTTTGGGCTCTCCAGGGTTCATCATCGACTGGAACTCGAATATCATCTTGTTCTGTTTGACGACATGAGCTGCGATCTGTCGGCTCCCTGTTTCCAAGCCCTTGTAGGCAAAGGGCTCAAAGCCAAGCCGGGCAATATAGTGAGCTGCTGCCTAAAAAGATAATGATGACAATCTCTATGATATTAAGTCAAGGCAATTACAAGGTCTGTCTTAAAGGAGTTAAAGGTCCAACACAAAACTTAGTTGTCATGCCTGACAGATGTTTACAGACTTGAAATTTTGGCATTTGAACTGGAAGAGACTGCACACTTACAGCTTAAAAAGCTCTAAAATAGATTATCACTTGTAAATTGGACCATACTCTTGTAATGAGCATTGATATTAAAGGTGTAAATAAAAAACAACTGTGTTTCCACTAACCCGACCGATTCTGAATGTTTGTGCCCACCCCGCAGTTTTTATTGCCCTTATAAATAAAACAAAAATCATTTTCACACTGACCATGCTGACCGACCCTCAACATTTTAGGAGAAATTTAGACAATGATTTAAAAACTATGATAACTGCAACAGTAACGTTTTAAGTCACTTTCTTCAGCTTCCTTATTGCTTTAAACTTGATTGCATGTCTGCTTGAAGAACTTATAATTAGTTTAAGCATGTTGTTACATTTTATACCCATTTTCAAAAAAGAAAAAATACATGAAAAACAAAAAGATTTTCTGACACACTGACTCTACCCCGTCTTCGGCATGTTAGTGGAAACACAGCAAATTTTACTTTACGCCTAATTTCAAATATCACAAAAAGCAGCATTTGGTTTTGTACACTGCTAGTTTCATATATCTATGGCTTAAGTTGTTAACCCTTATATAAAGGCATGAAGTACTGTAGTATTAAAAGCCTTAATACATGAAATGGACATGTTCAATATTAATAATTATGAATGTTTTTGCTGTCAAATAAATTATTGCAATGAAAAGATCACCTCAAATAATATAAAACTTTTCAGAGACATGTTTTAAATCCTCAGGATAACATATCCATGTAATATATACCCCCTTAAACCCCACTTTTATATAGTAAAGCTGGGGTATGCAGGGGTTTACATACTTTTCTTATTTTTGATCCAAAACATAGATTGTGGGTACTCGTTAGAACCGCCTTGGCGAGGCGATTCTAATGTGTACCCACAATCTATGTTTTGAGCAAAAATAAGAAAAATATCAAAAATGTTCTACTGATTTTTTTCAATTTTTACAACTGCCGAATAATTTGTGTATCACATGTGCGTGTTTTCGTAATGTGAAAGAAACACCAACCTGTTTTGCATTTCCAACCCAGAACTTTACTCTGTGAAAGGACACAAATCTTCCAACTTCGGGCTGTAATTGTAGACAAAATGACCATATAAATTCAAGCACGTATTGTTTTAAGGCCAAAATGTAGTTATTAGAGCGGTAATTTGGCTTATATGAGCCGCAATAGGAGAAAACTGGTCTTTGGGGTTTCCGACCAGGTCCGACACAAACCGGCCCGTACAGTCACAGAAGCAGGCTAGAAGCTTGAAATTTCAGATTTAAGAGGAGAAAATGTACTATCCATGTAGCGAAAAACAAAGGCGCTGATCAGCTTTGTAGTTACTGCGAAGCTGATCTACGCCTTTGTTTTCGCATAGGCAAAAATCTGGTTTTCTCACGACGACGCTCATATATGAGAATATCAAATAATTTGAGGATTGACATAGCGAAAAACAAAGGCGCTGATCAGCTTTGTAGTTACTGCAAAGCTGATCTACGCCTTTGTTTTCGCATAGGCAAAAATCTGGTTTTCTCACGACGACGCTCATAATGAGAATATCAAATAATTTGAGGATTGACATCCTGAATATAAATCTCCATTTAAAAACACTGACAGATTCATACAAAGGAAAACAGATTCATATAAGCCTCATGACTTCTTTCTGAATCCCACTGTTTATTTTTGTATTGTATGTATATAATTGTGAATTTATAGTGAATAAATATGTTTGAACCAAAAAACACTAAGTCTTCTACGCATGCTATACAAAACTGAAAATGTACCAACTTAAACTGCAACAAAAATAAACTGAAAATTTGAAATTCCCAATTGATTTAAAATTTCCACACAGGTACAGCAACATCTTATAGCTTGAAGCCAATCTGAACAAGACAAAATAAATAACATAAAACGGAAAAATAATATGTAATTAAATTACACTTGCTAAGTATTTGTAGTTCAATTAATTGTTGGCGGTAGTCAAATATGTACAATGAAAAATGAAAAGTAATTGTAACTAGAATTTGTTTTCTATATGAAAACTGATGTCTCCCCCCTTTCTACGTGCATGTCCAAAATATGCAAGCAAGAGTTATAGTTCTTGTGCATCACATATCCTGTCATTCTGTTTCATAAGTGTACCAAGTTTCATTGAAATATCTATTACGGTTTTCAAGTTATAGAGCGGGCACGAAATTGTATGGAAAATAATCAAAGGGAAATAAGTCCAAAGATATGAAAGCAAGAGTAATGATTCTTGTGCATGACACATCACCTCATCATGCTTTTTAAGTGTACCATGTTTCATTGAAAAATCTCTAATGGTTTTTGAGTTATAAAGCAGACACAAAATTCTATGAAAAATAATCAAAGGAAAATTACTCCAAAGATATGCAAGCAAGAGTTATGGTTTTTTAACATGACACATCATCTCATCGTGCTTTATAAGTGTACCAAGTTTCATTGAAATATTTCTTATGGTTGTCAAGTTATAGAGCGGATATGAAATTTTATGGAAAAACAATCAATGGGAAATAACTCCAAAGATATGAAAGCAAGAGTTATAATTCTTGTGCATGACACATCGCCTCATCATGCTTTATTAGTGTTCCAAGTTTCACTGAAATTTCTCTTACGGTTTTCAAGTTATAGAGTGGACACGAAATTGTATAGAAAATAATCAAAGGGAAATTACTCCAAAGATATGCAAGCAAGAGTTATAGTTCTTTAGCACGACACATCATCTCATCGTGCTTTATAAGTGTACCAAGTTTCATTGAAATATCTCTCATGCTTTTCGAGTTATAGAGCGGACACGAAATTGTATGGAAAATAATCAAAGGGAAATAACTCATAAAATACTCAAGCCAGAGTTATGGTTTTTGTGCATGACACATCGTCTCGTCGTGGTTTACAAGTGTACCAAGTTTCATTGAAAAATCTTTAACGGTTTTCAAGTTATAGAGCGGACACGATTTGTGACGGACAGACAGACGCACGGGGAAAAACAATATGTCTCCCAACCCTGAAGGGGGGAGACATAATTAAATTTAAATATTGCTTTCACAGATAAAGTTATAAAACAACAAATAATTTGTTGCAATTGTAATTTAATTACCATATGAGTACTCTGATCAGTTTAATTACAATTACTTTGAAATCGAATTTGATTACATGTTCTGACATTTATTTTATTTCATATATAAATGTATTTAATGCAAAGTAATTGTTATTTATGAATTAATTTCAAAAGTAATCAAACCAAGCCCTATTTATAATTATTGTCTGCTGTGTCTACCGGTGGTCACTAAATACAGATATGTGTGTAGTCTGTACTTGGACCAGGTCCCGAGGTTATAAAACTTTTACCATGCTCAACTCAGCTGTCAGAGCATGAAATTTCAATTGCTCATTAATGACAAAATAGCCAAAATAAATTGAAACTTCAGGTTTAGAACACCAAAGACTTTAATTCATCCCGCTAATAAATGTTAAAATGCCTACAATTGTTAGCATTTTAACATTTATGAGCAGGATAAATTTTAGTCTCAGCTGAGCTGAGCATGAAAAAAGTTTAATAACTCCGGGACCAGACCATTGCAGACCTGAGAGTGCACAATGGCTGTCATCTCAATATTACTTCATCATATTATATCTAAATTTAAGGAATATCAAACAATTTTCGTCCTAAACAGCTTTAAGTTAAACATTTACCTTGATTTTACGAATTAGGACGAATGATTACCTGTCCGAATCTTTGACATTGTCCTGCCTTTGACCGCCAAGGTCATATACTGACCAGTTTATTTTCAATTTATCCCAATTAAATAAAGACTGTCACTCACCTTTGGGCCTTTATCTGAATAGGACGTCTGAAAAAGAAACAAAATTCAACATTAATTTATTACGATTGTTGTTTGTTAATTGCAAATTAATTACAAAATTGCATGTTTAAGAGTTATTTCATTCTCACCATGTTGTTAATTGCACTGTGACAACAATGTGACTGATGTAAATACTCGTGCGATTGGTCGGCGTATTAGGCTCTGTCCAATCAAAACTTAAGGAGTCAACACACCTCCATTCGGTAATATCCGCCTAATCTACCGGAAAAGGGCGATAGATCAGAATATACTTGAAGAATAAAGAAACGCAACCGTTTAAGCAGAGCCTGCAAGTGAATTGTCTTTATTTTTCAGCTGTAGCGGTTGAAAGAATTCCCCAAATTTGAAAAAAAATGAGCATTCCCAAATGTCGAAAACTGAAAATGATAGCCGGCGTGTACCCCCAGCCCCGCCTGTTTTCAATTGCTTGGTCCTTAGACTATCATTCACTACCGAAAAATCTTAGTTAATCGTAAAATGCCAGTTTTAAAGAAGACTAGTCTACCAGTCGGGAAAATCCAGCATAGTATGGTTTCGTGAAATGCTAAAATATATGGGCCGCCTCATGTCTGCAGAGGCGAAAACAAAGACGCAGATCAGCTTCGCGGTAACCGCGAAGCTGATCAGCGCCTTTGTTTTCGCTACTCGGATAGTACAATTCCTCCTCTACTTAACTGCAAAATTTCAAGCTTCTAGCCTGCTTCTGTGACTGTACAGGTCGGTTTGTGTCGGACCTGTTCGGAAACCACATTGTTGGTTTTCCCAAGAGGCGGCTCATATGTTTTACAGGTAGCTTGTACAAGTAGATATTGTATGCGTAAATAAATGTATAACATATCATGCAAGTAAATATGTATTTGCGTCATTTAAAGTTCATTCATTGTCTCTGAATAAGGACACATCTAGTCAGCCTATTTCGTCATCTCTCAGCCTATTTCGATTTGTATTCGCAACAAATTGCTCTTTAATCACGCAGTAAAATACAGTCGTGGGACACAGTCCTTTTCAGAGCACAGATTTGAGCCCGTAAATCTCAATAGAAAAGATATTGTCGAAATGTTCTCTCCAGCCACTGTTCCTGTCATTACTCGGTTATAAGTTACAATCATCGTTTATGTTTCATTTCAATGATTTTTCCTTTTTGCAAAATGTGAATTTGTTATCGCAATGTATTAGCGACAATGTGGAACGGTGTAATTTTGTACAAAACTGCGTTCCCGACTGTCAAAAAGGCGTTTTAGATTGCAAAAATGCACGTGTTGGCAATCGAGATTGTTCAATTTACGTTCTACATAGTCATTTTGGCAATCCGAAACGCCTTTTATGGCAATCTAGAATTTTTTTTATTTATTTATTTTTTTTTATTTTATTTATTTATTATTTATTTATTTATTTAATTTTTTTTTATTTTGATTAAGTTTTACGTCCCTTTCAAGATTATTTCAGCTCATAAGAGACGGGCCAATTGGTAGGAGGGGCGAAAACGGGAGAACCCCGAGAAAAACCTGGCACACCCGCAAGCAGAACTTGGCTTGTCTCACATGTGGCCAATGCGGGGCTCGAATCCACACCAGACACAGCGGTGAGATTTCTTTTTATTTATCGAATTGGTTGTTCGCGATTGCCAATAATGCGGTGTTGTTATGTCACTGTAAAAAGGATGTGAAAAGGCTGCTCTCGCATGTGGTGTTCATTGTATGCACTGATTCATTTTACGTATGTCAATTCAGGTTGATTTAATAAACTGTTTTCATACCCAACTTTAGAAATTCTCTATGCAAGGGTATCATGGCTATTTGATAGCATTGTCTTTCTGTTCTTGAAAAAATGTTTGTATGTTTGTTTGTTTGAATTGACGTCCCAGTCAACAGCAGTATGGTCACATTGCCTCCACTTTATGGGACTTTTACTCAACATTAAGATGAAATGACATTCAAAATGTGCTCAACAAATACCACCCATTTAAACCAAAAAGCCTTATATGTATGGATGGTTTGACTTACCACTTTTCCTGGGCAGTCTTGAAAAAGGTTGTTGTTTCAAGATACAGTTTGTAAGCTGAGTTGATTTATGCAATTGTGGCTGGGACACGTAGTCTCTAGACTGAATAAAAAAAAAAACTCGTGAAAATTTATATTGTAAATCTGAAAATAAGACCACAGGCGCAACTCATTCCGAGAAAGGTAGCCATCCGGGTAGCACCAACCAAACCATTAAGAAAACATGTACGTGAAATGTGTACCCCCTTGAACCCCGCTTTTATATAGAAATATTGGGGTTTGAAGGGGTATACCTAATTTTCCTATTTTTGATCCAAAACATACATTCACGGTGGGTACTCGTTAGAACTGCCTCAGCGAGGCGGTTCTAACGTGTGACCACAATGTATGTGTTGAGTGTTTCCAGCGAAAATTTTCAATTTTTACAACTTAGGAAAAATCTGTATATTACATGGGCGTGTTTTCGTAATGAAATGGCGCGTACGACAGAGAAGCAGACAACATAAATCACACCAGAATCACCTTGGAACGGTCGCAAAGAAATAACAGGAGGCTTAAGAAATGCTGTAAATAAACTTCCTTTCGCATGTTTGATTTCATCATCAACCCATTCAATATCTGCATCCATACTGAATGACCCATTGATGGGTTGTCGGGTATAGCTGCAAATGATCTGCAAACTGAATGTGCATTTGCGCTAACCTGCCTACCAAGGCGTAAATGTGTAGGCATTCTAAGAGGTTAACCGATTCTTTTAAAAATTGTTCGTTCACGTTGCAGCTAAATGTACCCCCGACACGAGTCGGCAGTCCATAGATCCATGTTTTGGAAATCGTAATGTCAGTTCTTTGACAATCGCAATTGTCATTTTTTCACGAAGGGAAATTTTATTTAATATTTGAGCAAAAAATGGTGAACTGTTTCAAACAAGGTATAAACAGAATGGAGTGTGGAGTCTCAGTCATAGTGTACCAGACTCCGGAGCTACACTTGACCAGGATATTTGGCCTCCATCAGTGCTCATGCTTTTCGAATTTAAACATTTGAGTCGGCTTCGCATGAGAAAACCAACACTTTTGGTTTCCGCCTAAATGTTTAACAGTTATAAACCACTGCAGAAGCTGAGGGTTATGAGGTCTATCTTGCATCCATTTAACCAATTCCCATGGCTGCCAGTGTGGTCAGAGGGACCACCTAAATGACATAAAATATTGTCCTCAATGATGAACACATTTGCATGATGTAAAATGACATAGTCTTCACCCACCCCTCATGCAATTCTAAAGAATAGGAGGTACTTACAAAAATACTCACATCCCACCAATAGCATGCTCTAGGATACTATAATCGGTCTGATAGTGATGCATGAACCTAACAATTTAACCTTGATACCTTATATTTATATCATACAATTTGCTTATTCATGAAAACTAATAAAAAACATTCTAACTTGGAGAAAAATCGTGGAAAAAATAGGGGTATACATGCAAAATCGCTTGTATAAGAGCTATTAATAAACCCAGAATACTGAAAGAGGTTTCAAATGAAGGCTATTGCAATGTACTATGACGCTGAAGTATGATATAAGAATAATCTGATTTCAATTTCATGAATTTTAATGAAAACTTAAGAAATTTGAGGGAAAAAGTTGAAAACTTAAATGGGTAAACCTACAAAATGACTTGCATCTCAGCAATAAAAAGCCCTAAAGTGCTGAAAATAGTATCAAATGGTGGCTATGGCAATAACATACCATCCTGTACTACAGTATTTAAGTCATTTGATTTTTTGTTTGAAGAATATTAACAAAACCTTTTGAATTTAGTGAAAAAATACGGAAAAATAATGGGGGTATACGTAGAAAAAGGGACATATCTTGACTACTGAAAGACCTAGAGAGCTCTATTTGGTATCAAATGATTGCTAAAACAATGTTCTATAACCATGTAATCAGCAATATAAAACATCAACTATTGTTGGTGTATGTATATTAAAGAGATTGTCATAGATAAGAGAAAACTCGACGAAAAATGAAGGGGTATACCAACAAAATTGCTTATATCTCAACTGCCAATATCCCTAGAGTGCTGAAAATGGTACCAATAGATAGCTAGGAAAAAACACTACTGCCATGTGGTCTGATAATTTAACAAAATGTTACAAAATTTTCTGAATGTTACATAAAGTTTTGAAAAACTGTGAAAATAATAGAAAATTGAAGGCTGTGCTTAAACAAAATTTAATAAATCTTGCTTGCCAGCGAAGATGATTCACATATCTGAGTACCTGGCAATAAAACATTGTCCTAGCAATAAATTGATGCCATTTTGAGTTCTCTATGGCTATTGGTAAATGAGATATTAACGATTTGGTTGGTGTACCCCGTCATTTTTCATTGATTTTTCTCTTATTTATGACGATATCATTAATATCCATACAACAACAATAGTTAATGTTATATATTGCTGATTACATGGTCATAGAACATTGTCCTAGCAATTATTTGATACCAAGTAGAGCTCTCTAGGTCTTTCAGTAGCCAAGATATGTGCATTTTTCTACGTATACCCCCTTTATTTTTCTGTATTTTTTCACATAATTCAAAAATTTTTGTTAATATTCTTCAAACAAAATATCAAATAACTTAAATAGTGTAGTACAGGATGGTATAATATTACCATAGCAGCCATTTGATACCATTTTTAGCACTATAGGGCTTTTTATTGCTGAGATGCAAGTCATTTTGTAGGTTTACCTATTTAAGTTTTCAACTTTTTCTCTCAAATTTCTTAAGTTTTCATGAAAATTCATGAAACTGAAAATCAGATTATTCTTAAATCATACTTCAGGGCCATAGTACATTGCAATAGCATTCGTTTGAAACCTCTTTCAGCATCTTGGGTTTATTAATAGCTCTGGTACAAGCGATTTTGTATGTATACCCCCTATTTTTCCACAATATTTCTCCATTTTTTATTTTTTTTATTTATTTTCATGAATAAGCAAATTCTATGATATAAATATACGGTATCAAGGTTAAATTGTTAGGTCCATGCATCACTATCAGACCAATTATAGTATCCTAGAGCATGCTATTGGTGGGATGTGAGTATTTTTGTAAGTACCTCCTATTTTTTAGAATCGCACAAGGTGGGTGAAGACTATGTCATTTTACATCATGCAAATGTGTTCATCATTGAGGACAATATTTTATGTCATTTAGGTGGTCCCTCTGACCACACTGGCAGCCATGGGAATTGGTTAAATGGATGCAAGATAGACCTCATAACCTATCCAAATCCTTGCAATGGATATAGTTTTCCCCTTGTTTTTCCTCATTTTTTGACATTTTTATTAATATTCATGAATATGCAAATGAGATAATTTTCATATAGGCCCAGATCATCAATAAATTTGTCATAAAATATTACTGGTTCAATAACAAAGTGTCTGAATGGCAGTTTGGACCTGAAATTAGTTTATTTATGGATTTTTAAGGCTTTTTCTGTCATTTTTAATGTTTTCATTAAATTTCATGAATATGCAAATTCAAATATTTGCATTACTCACTATAGGATGAATGGGCTATATCTCAGCTTTAAAATGAGACCAATGTCAGTGGTCTAGGATAAGCAACAATGGAGATATGGTCAATTTTCTATGTACACCCCCATGCTCAAGAATCGCGTGAACGGTTGCCATGGAAACCATGCTTTTTTTCATAGTGCAATTGAGTTTATCTTTGAGGACAAAAATTCTTTGCATTTCTGGGGTCCCAATGAACGATTTGGCACCCATGAAAAATTGTCCTGGGAGGGGTGCAAGGTAGGTCAAATTAGCTCCCGGGGTATGAGGTTAGGCCTGTAAAACCAGTTTAAGCCCGCCAATAATTTTATATTACTGATCGTTCCAAAGCGATACTTCTGTGGTGGTTCTTAATGTTTTTATGTTTTTTTACTCTTTGCACCTTATGTACGTTTTCATATTTTAGTTAAGTCTGGGTAACTGAGTGGCTACCTATTGGAAAAAGCTACTCACTCGGCTCTAGTATAAGTACATGAGTGTTAATTTAGTTTTTCCCACCGTCGGTTTTTGGAGTGGGAATTTCTTTCTGATTGCGCCTTTTCCTGATCATTGCCTGCTTTTATCTCCGTAGAATCACAGCTTGAAATGTTGGATGTAAGAAGAAGGGAAATTGTAATATCTGTGTCGCGAAAACAAAGGCGTTGATCAGCTGTACAGTTACTACACAGCTGATCTGCGTCTTTGTTTTCGCATATGCAGATTGTTGGTTTTCTGGATCGGCGGCTAATGTTATTTTGATTAGTCAGGGGTATCAGAGCCTGCCTTTAAAAAGTTATGTTTAACATTTGAGCCCGTGCGTGAGAAAACCAACAATTTGGGTTCCGACCAGGTATGACACAAACTGGCCTGTACAGTCACAGAAGATGGTTAGAGACTGGAAATTTTGGATTTAGAAAGTGTAAAGAAATTGTACCCGTGTAGCGAAAACAAAGTCGCTGATCAGCTTCGCAGTTACTGCGAAGCTGATCTGCGCCTTTGTTTTCGCCTATACAGATTATTGGTTTTTCCATGCGGCCGCTCATTTCATGGGAACTTCGCTGTGACGTAGTGGCAGAACGTCGTATTTTATAATATCGACTAATTTTTGCGGAAAAGGGACCATGGTCTTTAAGACAACGTCCAACAAACGGCCCCTTCTTCAGGAAAACACGTCCATAAAACCATAAAAAGAATACCCCTCGAAAAAAATACCCACTCGAACTCCAATTTTATATAGTAGACCTGGGATGTAAAGGGTATACTTTTTTTTCTTAATTTTGCTTCAAAACATAGATTGTTGGTACACGTTAGGACCGACTCGGCGAGGCGAATCTAACGTGTACGCACCATAGATACTTTTTGACACGAAACGAGCAAAAATATAAAAAAAAAATGTTCGTCCCACAACTTTCATTTTTACAGCTTCAGAAATTTCTATATATTGCATGGGCATGTTTTCATAATGGTCTCACTTTGTGGAAAAGGGATCATCGTCCATAAGAAAACGTTCAACAAACAGTCCCTTTTCAAGGTCTGCTAATAATACGAAGTTCAGGGATGCGAACACCGCCGGTCCCAGTTTCCTTCCTTGAGCAATGCACAACGACGCACCATAGCAGGAAGCATTAGCTCGGTCCCGACATGAATGAAAATTGTTGACTGGGGCGTTAAACAACAAAACAAACAAAACCAGAATTTTCTCAATTCCAGTATGCAGATAAATGTTCGGCATGATAGGCATCACGCTTTGAAAAAAAAACTAATAATGGTGGACCATAGACGAAGATGAACGCCGGGTCATTGCTATAATAGCTTACCTGGCCACGGGAATATTCGGCTCAGGTGAGCTTAAAGGGCCTAGAAAAATCCGGGAAACGCTCAAGTGGTCTGGATAACGCCAAACTCAAAAGTGCCTAGATGAGAAATTATGATCTGCAAGAAAATATACAATATGCTACTAGACAAGACACACGTTGGGATAATTTTCTTTTGATTTATTTTCATAAACAAAATTCTTGTTGTAACGATATTTATCAAATGTCATATTTACACAATATTATACAAAACATACAAGGTATATTTCAAAATTTTGTCTGCAAAAGTGACATTTTAAGTTTTGTAGCAAATTAATTACTAGTAACGGCTTTATATGAGAGCCACATCATGAGAAAACCTGCTTTTGCAATGCGAAAACAAAGGCGCAGATCAGCTGTGCAGTAACTGCACAGCTGATCAGCGCCTTTGTTTTCGCTACACGGACAGTAAAATTATTCGTTTTCTTAACACCGATGTTTCAAGCTTCGAGCCATCTTCTGTAGGCGCACAGGCTGGTTTGTGTTAGACCTGGTCGGAAACCATGAAGACCGGAATTGAAATAAAAGAATATATCACAAGAACGCGGGTATGAAAGACGTCATAATTTTAAAAACGTAATATCACGTGCATGAGTAATAAAGTCACGCGAAACAGTATGCGCAATCTTGGCATCCTGTCGTTCTGGTGATTTTCAACTGACGGGATGGCCGACTATGACGACGGCACTCTATATACAGCATAATGCTAATTTTCGATTCGATGCTGCTTCGTAATGTAATTTTAGTTTTAAAACAGTGCAATCTACAATGTTCGTCTGTGTTTGCAATGTTTAAACAAAAGTGTTATTTCGCTAATAAAGTCCATTTTAGGTGCTTTACACGTAGGTTGCGCAAGAGAGCGCTCACTATCATTGTTGTTTTCCTTGGAATCTTACATCAGGAAAACATGTCCGTGCAATGAATACCCCCTTAAACCCCACTTTTATATAGTAAAACTGGGGTATGCAGGGGTATTCCAAAACATAGATTGTGGGTACTCGTTAGAACCGCCTCAGCGAGGCGGTTCTAACGTGTACCCACAATCTATGTTTTGAGCAAAAATAAGAAAAATATCAAAAATTTTCAGCTGAAAATTTTCAAGTTTTAAAGCTCAAAAAATCTCTGTTTATTGCATGGGCATGTTTTCGTAATGTCTCACTCTTGTCTCCCGAAAAAGTCGAAACGCACAAGACTGTTGATCCCATCCCAGGTCACGTTGACTTTTATTTCTATTTGCGTCGTATTTGGTTTCTGAAATAAATAAATAGATAAATGATTCAACCCATCAAAATAAAATAAAATAGCGCTACATAAATTGAAATAAAATGCATTGGAATATGGCATCTTGCATGTAACGCTAGAATAGATTAGAGCAGAAATCCCCTCCGTTACTCTCAATGCATTGTCCCAATTTAGTACGTGTTGGAACCAGTGATGAGAAATCCTGCAAGTCTGCGACAAAAATGGCGAATATCGGCAGACGGGCTATTCATAAACAATCAGCATCATCAGTCTTTAATGATTGTTGCATGCTTAATATAGAGACCTATGAGCTAAATGTTTCACTGAAATGTAGCATCCATTTGTTAAATTTAAGCACATTTATTCACTTACCTATACATCCGTGGTTTGGACTTCGTGGGAGGAATCTTCTTCATCCGCCGTCTGGTAGGATTTCTCGTCTGCTGATATTATGCTGTCCCTTTTTCTTTCGGCGCTGGCCCCGTCGGCACTGACGTCATCTTTCTTAGACCCGGCTTTGTCTTTATTTTTCTCAGACTTTTTCAAGGCGCCAAGTTGTGTCAAGCGTCGGATTCGCTTCGCGAGACTGTCACGTGCAGGTAGCTCTGGTACGACATCGTATGAGACTGATTTCAGATTAAAAGTCTTGTTTACAACAACCTTTTTGTCACTTTCTTCCTCGTCAGTGTCGTAAAAGTGGACTTTCTTGTCTTTGAATGTCGCCAGTTCTTGAGCGCTGTGCCGTATGTTGGTGCAATACACGACATCATTGAAGCCCCCGAAGTCGATCTCCCAGCGTCCGTTGCCCGCGTCGAATTCCTCAATCCGGTCAAACCTGTGTCCCCATAGAAACTCTCGAGGCGTGTAGGATGTTCTTGCCTGGCAAAACTCTCCAGTGGATTCTAGTGTACCCTCAATGTAAAGTATGAGTTCGTAACGTTCGCTACACAGGTCGGCAGGTTTAATGTCCCAGAACGGGCTGTCTTCCGTTATCTTATGCGTCAGAACCATCGGCCACATTAGAATGACTTTGTCGTCCATATTGTCTGCTTGGAATTTGATGTCATTCAGAAATACTGGATAAAGAACCCCTTCTTGTGTAACATGCCTTCTGATGAGGACTCCATGGACTTTGGCATCGAGGAGATGGCTCTTCCGCATGTCGCCGACTCGAACCTGCACCGCTAGCTCACCATCGTGGTATGTTATACAGGCATTTTTGCTGAACATCACTGTCTTCTGTCGTCGTTTTGGTTGCGCAAACTTGACAAATATGAAACCCAGTAGCAAGTTATCTAGCAGAATTCCAACAGTAATTTGCATAAACACCATGAACAGTGTTCCATCACAGTCTGTATTCGGATAAGCGACACCATAACCAATTGTCGTCTGCGTTTCGATGGAGAATAGTAGACATTTTGGAAAGCTGTAAACGGTGCTGACGCATGGAACCCAGTCGGGGTTGTTCACATTATCAAAATCTCCATGGTTATAAGCAATCAGCCACCAGAACACGCCGAAAATCAAGAAACACAGTAGGTAAACGTTGAAGAAAATGGCGAGAGCATACCGCCATTTTAGATCCACCAAGGTGACGTAGAGATCAGTGAGAAACTTGCTCCTGTGGCCGCTCAGTCCCGTATACCTCACTCGGTAATGTCCGGATTTCTTCACAACTGCCTTACGTTTATCCTCCAAGTCATTTTCGTCCAGATGCAGCTTCTTCCGGAAATAGTTCACAAACGGAAATCGGTTCCTTGGCTTCCGGATTTCCGCTTCCTCGTACAAATAAATAGCACCAACGTCCGGTACGGCCTTTGTGTCCAGGTTAGCTTTTGACATTTTAAGTTTTGTGTCAAATTTTAAATGAAATTTAAGTTTGTGTCCGTTCAATTTAATGCATCCGAAGCTTACGAAAGTTTTACAGTAATGGTCAATTGAAAACTGCACCCCCCTGTATAGGCAGCAGCAAATCGTCACGTGACCTTTCAAAAGCGAGAAATTTTAGGTCTTTGGGCATTATTGTTGCAGAATTGACAGTTTAAATTTGCATATTTGTGAAAAACTTAATTATCAATTGTTCTAATGACCGGTCATCATTGATTCGACGTGTACCGTCAAAGAAAACAAAAGCGTCATTAGGGATCATGATGGAGGTGTCTGTGGGGCGTTATTTATCACTTTCAGTGTCAAATTCTGCACCTTTTTGACAGGATCAATCATCAGCTCGGTAGCAGTTACAATGGACACAGTCATGTATCGCCAAAATGTAGTTTTTACTTTTGAAGTGTAATTGATGCAAATGGATGCATTTCGATTTCTAAGATCGATTTCATTTGCAGAACAGCGTATTCCTTTGTTTTGGGAAAGTTCTTTCCCCCTATGATTGAACTTTGAAGACAGCTTCATGCCAAAGACCGTCCTTTACACAAGCTGAGTGTTTAATATAAGTCCTTTCAGTATATTAAAATATTTTCGCTTGCATATCAATAACCGCCATTCACTCCGCAAGATTGTTCCCTGTCACTTAAACATTAAGTTTGCATATTTCAGAGTTAGCATTAACTCCATGTGTGTTTTTCTTTTGCAGAATTAAAACCATTCTGACCAGCGCCTTTGTTTTCGCTACACAGATAGTACAGTCCCTCATCTACTTTAATTCGAAAAATCAAGCATCTAGCCTGCTTCTATGTCTGTACAGGTCGGTTTGTGTCGGACCTGGTCGGAACCCAAATTGTTGGTTTTCTCAGGCACAGGATCAACTAGAATTGTCAGAGGATCTGACTTTAGCCCCGCTTCTGAGCTTTTTGCCAGGGTAAGGAAAACAATGGCGGGCAACAATCCCAAGCTAGATCTTATTAATACAGATGCACATAAAAAGATTGGTCAGATTCTGTCAATTTGTTCTCAAGGTATTGTGCGGAAACAAAATTCTGAGTCAATCAAGGGCCATAACTCTGTCAAAAGTTAGCAAAAAAATGACAGGCAACAATCCCAAGCTAGATCTTGTCAATATTGATGTGCGTACAAATTTTGGTCAGATTCTGTCAAATCGTTCTCAAGATATTGAGTGGAAACGAAATCCTGATGTCAATCAAGGGCCGTAACTCCGTCAAAATTTTGCGAAAAATGATGGGCAACAATCCTAAGCTAGATCTTGTCAATGCTGATGTGCATACAAAATTTGGTCAGATTGTGTCAATTCTTTCTCAAAATATTGAGCGGAAACAAAATTCTGACATCAATCAAGGGCCATAACTCTTTCAAAAGTTTGCAAAAAGTGACAGGAAACAATCCCAAGCTAGATCTTGTCAATGTTGATGTGCATACAAATTTTGGTCACATTCTGTCAAATCGTTCTCAAAATATTGAGTGGAAACGAAATTCTGACGTCAATCAAGGGCTGTAACTCCGTCAAAATTTTGCGAAAAATGATGGGCAACAATCCCAAGCTAGATCTTGTCAATGTTGATGTGCATACAAATTTTGGTCAGATTTTGTAAATTCATTCTCAAAATATTGAGCGGAAACTATATTTTGACATCAATCAAGGGTCGTAACTCCGTCAAAATTATGCAAAAAATAACAGGCAACAATCCCAAGCTAGATCTTGTCAATGTTGATGTACATACAAAATTTGGTCAAATTCTATCAATTGGTTCTCAAGATATTGAGCGGAAACGAAATTCTGACGTCAATCAAGGGCCGTAACTCCGTCAATATTTTGCGAAAAATGATTGGCATCAATCCCAAGCTAGATCTTGTCTATGTTGATGTGCATACAAAATTTGGTCAGATTCGGTCAATTCGTTCTCAAGATATTGAGCGGAAACAAAATTCTGACATCAATCAAGGGCCATAACTCCGACAAAATTTTGCAAAAAATGACGGGCAACAATCCCAAACTAGATCTTGTCAATGTTGATGTGCATACAAAATTTGGTCAGATTCTGTCAATTCGTTCTCAAGATATTGAGCGAAACAAAATTCTGACGTCAATCAAGGGCCATAACTCCATCAAAATTTTGCGAAAAAATGATGGGCGACAATCCCAAGCTAGATCATGTCACTGTTGATGTGCATACAAAATTTGGTCAGATTCTGTCCATTCGTTCTCAAGATTTTGAGCGGAAACGAAATTCTGACATCAATATAGGGTCATCCAAGGGCAATAACTCTTCTGCAAATTTGATGGAAAACAACATGCATAGATACATAAGTAGATATTGTCAATATTGATGCATATGCCAAATTTGGTTAAAGTCTATTAACAACTGGTTCTCAAGTTATGAGTGGTAACAGAATTATGGACGGAATAACAGAATGACGGAAGGACGGAATAACGGAAGGACAGAACGACGGAAGGACAGGGTGAATCCAGTATAGCCCCACTTTTTCAAAGCGGGGCTATAATTATGATGAGCTCTGTTCTCCAGTGTTACAGTCTAAGTTTCATTAAAGGAGTTTACAATGTATGGGTGTGGCGGCCATCTTGACCATATCACCCATGGCCATATCAAATGAATAAGATTTGCACGCACTTTTAAATCTCGCAATAAAAATTTGGTTTTAAATTGCTTAATGATTCAGTCTGAGAAAAGCATTTGTTTTAATATAGACTATAGGTGCGTTCAGTTATTAATATGCCCCTTCAATATTCAGAAATAAATTGACAACTTTTCTTGTTTTTGAACAATCGTCACTGGCGAGAAATGTACAACTGGATAAATGTGTTTATATAATGTGTTAACTATGAATATAACTATTAACTCTGTATATAAAACTTCCAGATCTTGTGATGCTGTATGCCTAAATTGATTACATAACATATGGGGCCAAATGTTTAACAAAAATTTCGCTGATAAATATTTGAGTTTCAAAGATTCCACAAGGAACCATGGTTAATGGTTTGTCATTTTATTTGCAAATAATGAAAGAATTACCATTTGTGTACTAAGGCTGAAAATTTGGTGTCTTTATGAGCATTATGTACAAAGATACACCCGGTTTTTCATTCATTGTACATTTTAGAATTTAATGGTAAAGCGGTTGTTACACTATAAAACTAAGAATGTCAGTGTTATTTTGCTAGAAAACTAATATTCTACCAAGACAGTTTTACGAACAAAGCTTGCTTGTGGGTCCCTTCATGTGGTAATCATGTCTTAAAGCCTGTGGAGTCACCCATGGCTTTGTATTCTGCTAAACCGAGGGTTGGCATTTCATAGTACAATTCATGGTTTATTTGCTCGGTACAGAATACCATAGGGGATTGGGACTCTCACAGACAAGCTTTTATTGTCAGGCTATCTCTCACAGCTCATCATCATGATATTTCAATCCTCTTGTATAGGCTTTGAGTCAAAGGAATCACCAGGACATTCAAAGACAGACATTCCTCTTATATCAATAATGTGTTTTGCGGATTTAGGATAAATACAAAGAACAATGCCTTGCATAAATACAGTTCTGTTCGCATCCTTTATTTGCATGTTAATTTCCGTGACTTAAACACTATAGAAGAGGTTTGGAATATCACGGAGAGGAGATGTGAGTCATTGCCTAACAATAAATTTAGCCGGCTATAGTATTCGGTGCGGAGGAACAAATCATGAATCTCAATGATGAAATGCCAACCCACGTTTAGGCAAAATACAAAGCCATGCGTGACTCCACAGTGCTTTAAGACATGCTTACCTCATGAAGGAACCCACTAGCAAGCTTTGGTCGTAAAACCGTCCTGCTAGAATAATAGTTTTCTTGCAAAATAACACTGACATGCTTAGTTTTACAGTGTAACAACCGCTTAACCATGGAATTCTAAAATGCACAATTAATGAAAATCAGGGTGTAACTTTGTAAATAATGCTAATAAAGACACCAAATTTTCAGCCTTAGTATGGTTATTCTTTCATAATTTACAAATAAAATTACAAACCATTAACCATGTTTCCTTGTGGAATCTTTGAAACTGGAATATAAGCGAATTTTTTGTTAAAACTTTGGCTCTATATGTTATGTAATCAATTTAGGCATTCAGCATCACAAGATCTGGAAGTTTTATATACAGAGTAAATAGTTATATTCCTAGTTAACACATTATTTAAACAAATTCATCCAGTTGCGCATTTCTTGCCATGACGATTGTTCAAAAACAAGAAAAGTTGTCAATTTATTTCTGAATATTGACGGGGTATATTAATAACTGAACGCACCTGTATTTATGTCAATATGTTCGTAATGGAACATTGGATTACAGTTTGAGATCCATGAAAATGAATCTAAACAACAATAATATAAGGACGTGTATAACCATGATAACAGGATTTATGCAGACACCCAAGTGTTTAGAACTTCTTTCCATGTTGCCGCATGCATTCTGCCATGTCCATTCTGTATGCATTTATTACTCTGCTGTGATTTATCTAACTTGTGATGCCCGTTTATTTTGTCTGCATGTTTATGTTATGGTCGCTATCTTTGGTTGGTTCTAGCCCGGCGGATAGCTACCTCATTGGGAAAGAGCTAATCCACAAGTTTGGTCTTCATGCGTGCTGTTAAAAGTCTTGTAATGTCCTTTCCATCTGGTGACTGGGTAGGGATTTTAAATTCAAGTGTATCAATTCATGGATATTCTATTTTCTCTTAAGTATAGATCGAATCACGAACTTTCGTTCCCACTGTGCTTGGGTCCGCATATAAAATGCTTTCACCGGCCAACCCGTTTCATAACAGAAGGTCTTTGAAAACTGGTCGGAAATGACTATGAGGCAATTTATGGAACTTCTTTTCTTACATTAAAAATACTTATTATAGTAGATCACGAATCAGTTCCGTCTATACCCTCGAAGCAAAAAGCCTTTACAGGTTCGAGACAATTAACCAATGTTTCTGAAAATTTCTTTAAACGCAAAGGAATGTAAAAAACAACAACAAATCAATGTAATATATGTCAAATCATAGGTGATCTGTTTATTTCAAACTACTGACCAAGACAATAGTCACCTTTATGACAAGCATGATGACATGACAATCCGGACCATGTCAACACTATAGTCATGGAGACACAGGGGTATCACAATAGAAAAAGAAAATTTATTTGAAAGCTTGCAAAGCTTGAAAACTCAAACACAGTGTACAAAAAATGAACTAAGCCCTTTTGATAAATGCATGCGTGGCATGGTGGGTACATGTTATAATCTATGTTTTGGAGCAAAAATAAGAAAAATAGGTATGCCCATGCATATCCATTTTTGCTATATAAAAGTGGGGTTTAAGGGGGTATAGTTTTCATGGACATGTCCTGATGGACCTCAAACCGATCTTATCATTCAAAAGGGACTCAAACTTTTTTGATTTGCTTATTTGTTTGTTATATTTGTTGCTTTACGTCCCGGACAACAGCTATAGTCATGTC
Source organism: Rugalucina vietnamica (assembly GCA_964017185.1). Lineage (NCBI taxonomy): Eukaryota > Metazoa > Mollusca > Bivalvia > Lucinida > Lucinidae > Rugalucina > Rugalucina vietnamica. Next base: position 41,939,133 of record OZ024881.1, read on the forward strand.
GAGACGTAGACGGAATATTTCCAGCGGTATTCCGTTAGAACTCTATATATACGAGAGAGGAGCGAGGTCACGAAGTGTATCGGAGTGCAGGTTAGCCAGCTGATCTAGTCGAGACGTAGCCTCCATTTCACTGGACTTCTGTCCAACATTGAGATGTAATGACATGCGAAATGTGCTTTAAAATATAACCACCTATTAAAGTTTCAACAATAAGACATACATGGATGCTTTAACTACACAACTTTTCCTGGGTATGCTCCGAGCTCAGGCACTGCAAGTGATTAACCAGTAACCAGATGGTCAGGTACACACCGTACATACGGCTCGTCAAATTCCAACTGGTACGTCAAATTCCAGATGTTTATGTCAGCGCGTGCGTTTTGGCGGGTAGATTAATTTTGCTGTTTTTTCTTGTTTTATTATACTTTAACTAACGGTTTCAGAAGAAAATAATAATCGGCAGTCTTGTGTGGACACCCATGCATCTGTACATACAGGTGCCATGGTCAGCTTATCCGTGGATTGGCGAAAACATTGCACGAAAGTCTTAAAATGGCACGTTTTCAGAAAACATCCATACTTTTTGCAAAATATCTCCATAACTAGAAATATTTGAAAGTCGCATGCTCGAATATACATAGCTTAGTATCTATTTTAAAGCCTGATTTAAGCTTTTATTCAAATTAATTACTACTATTGATAGCGCAGATCATTCTTTTGAACCATGTGTGATTTTACATGATACGAACCACGACAGTCGTTTTATACGTGAAAAACCAGACGGACAATACCTGTTGATACGTCAAATAACAGACGTAGACACGACATTGGATACGTGTCGCATCAGACGTGTTGAGTGCGATAATTTCAAATACCCATGGCACCCTGGCATTGTTTGGCCTCCTTAAGCGGTCAACTTGGAAGTATACTTTTAAAATCCAGTTTTGCGTCCTTTATAAGAATATTTCATTCATCTTGACACACACACACACACGTTTGAATTGGAAATGTTATGAATGTCATGCAGTTTATAGATTGGTAAAGAGAAAATGGCCACCTTAAAGACACACGACGTTGATTCACTATATCAACATTTGCACAAAATGTTGAAACCGTAGAATCAACATTAGGACACACATTGTTGAAATAATGTTAATGTTGATTCGGTCAACCTTTAAACATTGCTGAATCAATTCGATTCACTGAATCAACATCGATTCTACAACATTGTTTCAAAGTTGATTGAATCAACATTGGTTCGAAATTGTTTCAACTTTATGTGTCTGCTGTGTTGTTTCCACTCAAACACAGTATAACTTTATGAGAGTAATATAGTGGTCGGGGTTTGAACCTGATTGTCTCAGTTTTTGATCCTTGGTTAATCTTATTTTAAAGGCGCTGATAGTCAACGACCTTATCCGATTCGAGTGATCTAGTGGGAATTGAATGAAATGACCCTTCGAGGGGCTCCTCAATCAGACGCTCCGCCATTTATGCTCAAATCTAGAAAAAGAAGTGACAAATTACTGGTGGATTAAGCCCATGTCTCTCCTCTCTTTTCAATGTGGTTTTAAACATGTATTCGAAGGTGGTCGGGTTGGGATATGGGCACTCACCAATTGGGGGCTAAAGAAATAGATGGGCTGCTTGTACGTCCAGGCAAAGCTTATACACTACTGACCGACCATCTGATTACTGGTTAACCCCTCTGGTCTGAGCTTGCCCAAAACATGGTTCAAGTCATACCATCCATACGTATAAAAAGGTACAAGTAGGCAAAGATCAGGAAAAGGCGCAATCAGAAAAAGATTCCCACTCCAAAAACCGAGGTGGGAAAAAACCAAACTAACAATCAGGTACTTATACCATGAAAACATTTCGTAAGCCGAATGAGCAGCTATTTTCCCAATAGGTGGCCACTCAGTTACCTTAACTTAACTAAAATTATGAAAACATACATAAGGCGCCAACAGCACAAAAATATTTTAAACACCAAGACATAAAACAAAAAGAACCACCACCGAAATATCGACTTGGAACGATCCATAACACAAAGTTACTGGCGGGTTTAGTTGGATGGTTATATTTCAAGCACTTGTAGGATGTCATGACATCCTCATTTTGCGTAAAAGTCCCATAAAATGGGGGCAACGTCCCGACATGGCCTTATCTGTTGACTTGGACGTAAAGCATCAATTAAAACAATCAAACACACATGTATTTGTTCCGTTGGTATAAAAATTAAATTCCATCAAAGAAGCACATCGGCAAACAAATAAATCACAGGTTATGCCATTGTGTTTCTAGGGCGAAGACTCAACCGAGCGAATGCGTGAAGACACCTGATGCCTAACATCGCCACTGGACATTGGAGCATAAGGAAACCAACAATCAGTTTGAACCCTGGTATGCCCAGGCACAGACCGCAAAGTTCAGTTCCGGCCCATGCCATACTGAATTTATAATCAAAATTAGGGGTATGCATATAATTAAAGCTAGAAACAATACGCTATTCGTAAATAATTCCCCGTCTCATGGCGCTCATACATGTACGTGTACTGAGTCGCGTAGTGTTCTATTTGAATATTTAAAATTGCTTTGCAGTAGCCATACATGTATCAGTTAAGTTTTGTGGAATATTATCAAATGTTCTCACTATCTGCTTTCATTTTTTTTCCAAATTTCTATATAGTCAAAAGTTCAATCAGCTTTTTGTTTATCGACTGGCCATCTTGAGTAAAACGAAAACGGCATATAAAATCGTTTAAGGATGTTCGCTGCTAACATTTGACATTTCGGAACTTCCGGTTTTTCTTTTCTTGAATATCTCGTAAACGGTTGCAGATATTTTCCTAATATTTGGATACACGTTGATAATATGCATTGAATGAGCCATGAAAATTGTCAATCTAAGAATCTTCATTTTTTCACCCCATTTTCTGCAACTTTTCAGAAAATTTTAGTTGACAGTAAAATTTAGGGGGTATGGTAGATTAAATTTGAATATTACACATCTTCAAATTAATTGCACTATTTCGATGTTAATTTTAGCAGCAGTATATGTGTACATGGTCTTCAGAGTCATTCGTTGTGTCTTTGGTGTGCTGGTTTCTAAAATTTTAGGTGGCTTTATGAAATGGGCTTTTAGAAACAAAACAGCCGAAGAAAGGCTGAAAATGGCGATTTTCAAGTTGTTGGCTCTCTCTTATATGCTCACTACCCTATATATTTCTTTCTTTTATTCGAACAACATTACCAAGTTCTATGTTGTGTGAAAATACAAGAAAAAGTTTGAATCAACAAATATGGGTTTGGCACATTTCAAAATATTGATTTTTTCCGACTTTTCAAGTATGGGGGTAGGGTTGGAAAAGGAATCGTAAAATTTTGTCATCCACTTCAAGTTGCAAATTTTTCTATGCTTTTGGTCCAAAATAGTCTGCGTTTCATAAATATTATGACTTTTGAAAGCATTCTAAGTGTATTTTTGTTCAAGACAGGTATGTTTCAAAGAATTAAAAAATAAATTTATTTTACCAAATTTAAAACATGGTGCTCAGAGGTCTCATTCAGAGGCTTGTAACTTGAAAAAATGCACACTACCCTATATTTATTTTGTTTTCAAATGTCTTGTGTTGTATTTTGGAATCAAAAAAGAGTGGTTTGAAAAAAAGTTTGAATACTTTTTCATTGGCAGCGAACATCCTTAAAGACAGTCGTTTCACTTTATTTCCTTTCCAAGTAATGTTTTCTTTATGCAATTTATGTTAGTAGCGATGCAAATTAAACCATATACTGAGCTATTGCATAACAAAGAAGTGTTTTAGCAGACCCGTATCGTAAAATGATGATCTACCGTCTGGTTTATTCCGTATCGGCCGTCTGTAATTTCACTTATCATATGACATTCGCCCGTCTGTACTTTGGCGTATTGTTTTTGTTGCCAAGCGACAGAATAAAACGATAAATACACTGTAATTGTTGATTATAAATGATCCTTCAGATGGAGATTGAAAAAATATAAGCCTGAATAAGATTATACCATGAAAAGTTTAGGTATTCTGTGCAAAATACAGCAAAATAACTTACCCGCCAAAACGCACGCGCTGATATAAACATCTGGAATTTGACGTACCAGTTGGAATTTGACGAGCCGTATGTACGGTGTGCGTTTTACTAGAGCAAAATACTCATCATCTGAATTCTTTTTTGTAGACCAAAAATCAGATTATTTGTTTGTTTGTTTGTTTGATTTGGGGTTTAACGTCCCGCCAACCGTGAATGTCATACGGAGACGGGACCTCGGTTTATAGTCTCATCCGATAGAAAGGAGAAGCCCGGGATCGAACCTGCGACCCCTGGTTTACAAGGCGAGTGAAATTACCACTGCAACGCAGAGGCTTCTCAAAATCAGATTATACAAAATTCAAATCCAAGATACAAATATTTTACAGTTTCATGGTGTCATGTCCTGTTTATCTTGTTTTTGCGCAATACAGTGACCGAAATATGAAAACACACACACACACACACACACACACACACACACACACACACAAAATAAATAAATAAATAAAAGATAAATTACTCCGCTGTCGGCGATAGGATCTGGCTGTGTTTCGAAGAACAGAAGCCACAGAGATTGTATAGTTAAACTTAAAATCCCACCCAGACACTAGGCGGGGAAGAAAGTACGTACAACACAAAATACTACAAAAATCACCAGGATAACATGTCCATGGATTGGCATGGAATGTATACCCCCTTATAACCCCCCCCCCACACACACACACACACACACACACACACTTTCATATTAAAAAACTGGGGTTTACACGGGTATACCTATTTTTCTTATTTTTGCCCCTTTGCTCCAAAACATAGATCTAGAGGTACTTTTTTTTTTTTTTTTTTTTTTTTTTTTTTGCTGTTGTTTTTACTTAATGTGTAACAAACATGAAGAGCAAGATAATTTGCTTTTTCCCAACAAGGTCGCCATTCGGCTAGCTGGTCTCAAGCAAATACAAGTTAGTGACGAGCGCAACAAAGAGGTATAGAGAATAAACAGCCCGGAAAACCCATCCAATTTCGAACCCATCCAAGCTCGTGTGTACATGCTCTTGTTCCTACCAGGTATGGACAATAGATCTAATTAAGATGTGGCAGAAAAAAAAGGGTTGGCAACATTTTCTCCATACAAACTCACATACTATATGAGCCTGTGCATGAGAAAACCAACAATTTGGGTTCCGACCAGGTCTGACACAAACCGGCCTGTTCAGTCACAGAAGATGGTTAGAGGCTTGACATTTTGTATTTAAGTAGGAGAGGGATTGTACTATCCGTGTAGCGAAAACAAAGGCGCTGATCAGCTTCGCGGTTACCGCGAAGCTGATCTGCGGCTTTGTTTTCGCCTATGCAAATTGTTGGTTTTCTCATGCACAGGCTCATATATTTACACCTATCAATCTGAGGTCTGTAGTGCCTTCAGGCCGAATTTCAAACTTATCCAATCTCTTGGGTTCCAAGGCATTAAAATAAAGATCTAGTAAGAAATAGTGAAATACAATTTCTCCATTTTAATAGAGACTTTCTAAAACGCCCAAGGTCCGCTAACACTGCAATTGGGCCGTGATATGCTGTATATAGCCATATTTCCAGATCATCCTAGCTCTTGCCTTGCATTGTGCGCGCCCTTGTTCCATAACAAGTAAAATATTCAAACAAACTGAAAATCGCAGAAAACACTTCTCTTTTTTTTTTTTTTCAATTTAGACGTTCAATGGCAGATAACTTTTCACTGCGCTGTTGGATCTGCCAGAATGCCAGACTCAGTATTTTTTTAAACGCACAAGCGCAGATAACTCAGCAATCCCCTGTCCTGGTCGAATTTTAATTTCAAAGTTGTATGTAACAAGTACTGTATGCCCTCATTCTTTGCAAGTATGAATAAACCAAACTTAGCCGAGAAAACACGCGGACAACATATTTTCTATGCAAATTAAGACACTCAACGGCAGATAACTCCCCAGTCTACGTTAAGATCTGGTACAATTTCTACCTCATTTGCAGGTTTTAAAAAGACCAAGTCAAAAAGGTACAAGTAGGCAACGATCAGGAAAAGGTGCAATCAGAAAAAGATTACCACTCCAAAAACCGAGGCGGGAAAAAACCAAACTAACAATAAGGTACTTATACCATGAAAACATTTCGTAAGCCGAATGAGCAGCTATTTTCCCAATAGGTGGCCACTCAGTTACCTATACTTAACTTAAAATATAATAACATACATAAGGTGCCAACAGCACAAAAAATTAAACACCAAGACATAAAACAATAAGAACCACCACAGAAAATATCGCCTTGGAACGATCATTAATATAAAATTACTGGCGGACTTAAACCGGTTTTACAGGTACCTAACCTCACCCTCAGCTTCTGCAGTAGTTCAAAAGATTTAGTAAGTTGTTCGGTCCTCGTGGTGAATCTCTAACTAGTCAATGAATCATCATGGACAAACAAATAAGTTAGTACAAGGAAAACATTTTCTCCATTATAAGCTTCTGGGTATTTTTTTTTTTTTTTTTTTTTTTTTTTTAAGCACCAGGACAGATCTGTGGTCAGATCTGTTCCAATATCGAGATTATCTAAGCTCTTATGAATCCTTGTGATATATAAATATGGGAAAAGTTTTAAGAAAAAAAAAAATCCTGCACGCACATTTTCTCAATATAGAATCAATGAGTTATCTGTTACAATAGCATCAAGTTCTGTTCTAATGTGCTTCAAAACCAAAATGCAATCCATTTCACCACACAGTGATAAAAAATATGTCGGCATGCTTATCTTGGATATTCATAAAAAATATGTCGGCATGCTTATCTTGGATATTCATGTTTAAAAGTGTGTACGGACGAATGCCGGATCTGTCCTTTACTAAAAGCTTCCACTTAAAGTGAGCTAAAAAAACATGAACTGATATGGGCATAACTTTTGAAAACTACAGTACATAAAAAGGTACAAGGTACCAAGTTGGCAATGATCCGGAAAAGGCGCAAACAGAAAGAAATTCCCACTCCAAAAACCGAGGTGTTAAAATGTAAATTGACAGTTAGGTACTTATATTAAGCCGAGTGAGCAGCTATTTCCCAATAGGTGGCCACTTAGTTACCCGAACTTAACTAAAATATTAAAACATATGTATAAGGTTCAAACAGCACACAAATTCGACTCCAAAACATAAAACAAATAGAACCACAACAAAAGTATCGTATTGGAACGATCAGTAATATAAAATTACTGGGGGCTTAACCCGGTTTTACTGGGTCCAAACCTCACCCTCATCTTCTGCAGTGGTTCACAACATTCATTTAGTTAGCTGTTCGGTCCTCGTGGTGAATCTGTAACTAGTCAATGAATCATCAAGGACAAACAATCATGATAAACACCATGATGAATAAAAAACGAGGACTTAGATTCAGTAACCTGCCCGACGATGGAGATACCTGGGCGCCAAATGACTTACTGAAAACCGGAGCAAAAGAAAAACACCAGTTTTAACCCCGATGGGCCAAGCAACAGATAAGAAGCTCCGTCCCCAACTTGGCCAACTAAAACGAATAGCTTAAAGTCGGGGCAATCACAGAGTCTGATATTGAGGGTCGAGATGTATTCCCGTGCGATTTTCGTGCTAAAATTGATTTCTTTGCTTTAAATGATTGTTTGTGTGTTATTATTATGGAAAATGATGGGGTTCAATTTTTCCGACTCCTCGAGGCAATTCTATGGGCTCTTTTTCTAGGCCACGCCCATTTTTGCGCATTAACTACACTGTTGACACGTGTTGTGTTGTTTCTGCTACTGAAACTAGCTTTTTACCTAGTATTTTGCATCTGAGACCCCCTTTAGAAAGGATATGTAACAATAAAACACATTCATGATAGTTATTGGCGATGTAAGCACAATATACCTCTAAAACATAGTGGGTGGGGTAATTTAATGGGGGAAATAAGTATGAAAATTAACCATACTCTATCACCGGCGTATAATGACACTCAAAAACACATCAAGCAGATGAATATTTTGTTATAAACAGTTGTTAACATGGTATTATCTTTGCGTTGCCCATAATTAACTATAAACGAGGGCCATTCAATAAGTAATGGGAATTGGCATGCAATTTCTTCTACGTTTGAATTATATGCCCTTAACTCTGTTTCTAAACATATTAAGCTAAATTCGTTAGGATAAAGTTATTGCATGTTTGATGCTGTCTAAGCAGTGCATATACATATTATTCACGAGGGTCGTTAAAAAATAGTACAGATACATATGTAATTTCGCGCATTGCACTGTACATGTAATGCATAAAAATGCACACATAACATTATTACAATACAACTGTGCTAGAATCCATCTTGACTAATATAATGTTAGATTACACACTGTTGGTGAATTAGATAGTGCCATGTAAACGCGATATTGTTGTGATTTTAAAATTTGTAAGATAGTTTCAAATTATGGATAAACCGAACGTCCATGCTTTTATTGAATAAAGTATCATTAATAACATCCGACAATAATTTAATCGTCATACAAGTTAACAAAAATAGGCAATGACTACGCATTAGAGTAATCTTGTTAGCTGAAAGCAGCAAAGGCGTCTATAACTAATAACTCTAAGTGATAAATAGCAATGTATTGCAGGGTATAGCCACTTACATCAACATCGGTAATAACTCTGCAAACACCTTTGTACTTTCCATAATATGCATCTGAAAGGACAAATATCTATGCAAAGGGTAGTCGGGTGGGATATGGGCACCAGCCTATTTGGGCCTAAAGAAATAGATGGGCTGCGTTTACCTTCAGACAAAGTTTCACCATCTGCTTACTGGTCTAAGCTGCCTAGGAAAAGTGGTTCAAGTAGAATCATAAATACATAAGCCTTAGTGGCTGAGTTGGGTGGTTATATTTGAAGCACTTTTTGGTTGTCATGATATCCTCATTTTGGGTAAAGTCCCATAAAATGAAGGCAACGTCCCGACATGACTATAGCTGTTGGTTTGGACGTTAAGCATCAACTCAAACAAACAACAAAAAATATATATTCCAAAAACGCATAAATAGTGTCGTTTGATGCAAAGAGGAGTGTCCTGTATGTGTTTTTGGTCATACAATTTGTTGTCTCATTCATTTTATTACAAACATTTGAATTGTGCTATTGCATTATGTCTAGATTACTGGCAGAAATATGTCGGGGGCTTGATAGCGTATTCGATAACACACGTACTTGTCACCGCCGCGGTCCAGTTCCAATCCGGGTCAAGGCATGTGGCAGGCGTCGGTGGTCTTTGTCGCAGTTTTCACGAAACTTCCTTTCGACATTTGGGTGAAATGGCACGCCGTTTCCCTTCAATACCGATCAGTATTACATAACCAATTTTATTGGACCGTGGCATATAGACCCTCTAAGCGGTTAACAATTGTTCATGTGGTCAGGGGCTCGTTTCACAAAGCGTTTTAAGACATAAGTTTGAACTTAAGACTAATTTCGGTTAAGATATGTCTCATCCTTAAAATGTCCTAACTTTAGTCCTAAAGATAGGACACAACTTATGATTGATCTTATTTAATAGCAAACTAAAAATGGCGGACGTGTTTATGTGAGAGCAAAAAACAACAAAATATTACATTACCTAGACTGGATTCGAACTCGGATCGCCTGGACAGAAGACAACATAGCATACCACTGAGCCACCGAGTCATATGTTCTATTAATTGGTTCAGTATTAATAAACACCAATAGAAAACATTTTATTTTTAGTTGGTTTTTTTATTGTTTTACGTCCCTTTCAGGGTTATTTCAGTTCATATCATACGGGCCAATCAGTAGGTGGGGCGAAAACGGGAGAACCCCGAGAAAAACCACCTGACACACTCGTTATTTTTAGTTAGTTTGTTTGAGTTGATGCTTAATGCCCCAGTCAACAGCTTTGTTCATGCAGAGTCGTTGCCTTCATTTCATGGGACGTTCATACAAAATTAGGATGTCATGGCATCCAAAACGTGCTTCAAACATACTCAGCCAAACTTATAACGCAACATCGGTTTTTTCTTATGTTACACAAATAAACTTTATTTCCACTGAATTAGACTGCCGGGCGATTGACACATCTATACTAACAGCATCTGGTTGTAACATTCTCTATTATGCGTTTCAAAAAATTAATCATTTTTCACGATCCAAAAGGAAGTATTTGTATTAAAACTGACTTCCACAATCTCTCAGGAGGCGCATGCCACCAAAATAACCGCTTTGGCCAATCTCATTCGAGCTCAATGGTCCATACTATTGTACCCTATTAATTCATAGGCGATTGCTGACCAGCATAATTATGTATGGTAGACTATCTTACATTTCAGTGAAAAGCGAAAACATGCCTTACTCGTGATGCGTTGTGTTTGGCTCAGTATAAAGTACCACAGTAAGGCTTATGTGTATGGATGGTTTGACTTTACCACGGTTTCTAGGCAAGCTCAGACCTGAGCGGATAACCAGTAGCCTAATCAGAACTTATAAGCTTTTCTTGGAGCGGTACAAGAAGCCCATCTAAAATTTCTCAGGGCCCCAATGGGTCCAATTTTTATTTTAACTGCAAACAACATGAGCTGTATATATAATTGCGAGTATAACTAGACCTAAGTTCAATATGGCAAATTGACAATATTTCCCCAAATCGGAACAGGGCTTTGATAAACAGATCGGCCGCCCGATGCATCAGGTTTATCACACAGTGTACAAGGCAAACACTGGTGTTAAAGAGATTTGGTTTCGATTTGCAGACGAAATATTGTCTAAAGCATTACAATAAAACAGTTGGTAGATTTAAGTACATGTATTTATATTGAAACAGAAAGAAAAAAGAAAAGAAAAAAAAGAGAAAAATGGATTCCATCTCGGATCGCCTGGTTCATATTATGGCAAAAAAATGCTAATTTAATTACTTCCATAAATCCACTGAGCTATCACCAATATAAAATCAATTCTATGATTTGAACTAACTGTTTGGTGTGTTTTCTTATGAGCAAGTCACAACTTCAAACATAAGATAAGTCTTACCGTTAAGATAGATCACAAGTCACTCCTAAGATTAGTCTTGATCATAAGATAAGATATGTCCTAAGTGAGCTTCGTGAAACGAGCTACAGGTTTTTACCAGCTTTGTGTGGGAGACATCTTGTGACCCATTAATTTCATAAGCACTGATGCTGTAAGGCAACCCAAATATACCCATTCAGTCGCAAACAACCAGGCATGACCATAGCTGTAAATGTTATGCTAACCATCGAATCAAACAAAGCAAACTACACTATTGACCTGTCTAGCACACTCTACCACTCATTCCTACTCATTCTCTCTGTATTCTGTATTGCCAATTGTATTTATCAACTTATTTCTTTGAAATTAAGAAGATTAAGAAGCATAGGCGTCATCAAGTGTTCCTCTTTGTTCTCATACAACACCCTTATTTGGACGCTGATACTGACCAGTCAGAATTCAACACCGGAATAACTTACTGGTACTGGAGAATTGTTCTCCGAAGTTGACTGAAACGTATTTTGCTGCGATTCCGATAGTACAATATTGGGTGGGAGTTATTACTCTGCTATATTATTTTAGAGGTTTCACGTTTAGAAACATACTTCTAAGCAATGTTTAAATTATTCGACCCCGAAATATACTTCTAAGCAATGTTTAAATTATTCGACCCCGTTAAGGAATATGTCTTTTACTTGGACTTCTCGTGTAAAGTTTCGAAGTCTGGCTTTTGTTGCTGGTTTAAAAAGAGCTACTGATGAAGGTTTATTACCCGAAATTGCGCAATATGCTATCTCCCTTTGATGTTTTACTGCTTCCAAAGGATCAAACCTTTATATTTTTTCATGGTTCGTGATAAATAGAGATCACCAAGGTTTCTGCTACAGCAAGGAATATAGGTTTAACCATTTGTTCTTGGGCTAAAAAACGTTCTGGTTATATTCGAGATCACATTGTCTTTCCAAAAGAAACGAAAAGTACCCCAGGACACATAAACATGTACGAAATGTCCGTTTCGGAAGTCCATTAAAATAAGCTTCACCAAGACCTTAAATTGTGATTTATTCGTTTAACATTGACCGTGATGATGACTCATAAGAACGAAACAAGTAACTTAATACTTAAAGCATCTGGACTTAGCATCGCGTTTTCAACGGTTGAGCGCTTGTTCTGTTTCGGTCTGTTTCACTTTCCTTGATATGCATTTGCATTACTTATTAAACGGCCCTCGTGCATTATCTGTATAAGTACAGCTAATATAGCACTGCACACGCACGCCTGCTTTACTCTTAAACATTTATTTATAGCGCTGTTAATCAAGATATAGGAATATTCTCCGACATGTTGGTGGATAAATGCATGTGAGTCCGCACTATTTATTGAATGTCCCTCGTATAAAAATGAAATTGTAGGTTTATTCGTGCAACTTTTGTATATTTGTTCATCTGATTCAATGTCGGTTTTACTCTGCCAGTATATGTAAGCGAACAGAACGAATTATTCCATTGAATTTCCTCATTAAATTACCCCACCCACTTTCAGTTAGAAGAAAACGAAGAAAATATGAACAACAATTGTCATAAATTTGTTCTCTGGCATAACATAAGCCACAAAATGATACATGTACATTCGATGCAACATACCACACAAAAGTAAAGTTTTCATTTAGAAACAGCTTTATTATTGTCTGCAGTGTAGAAAAAATCAAAAAATGAGCCCACAAAATTGGGTCAAGGGGTCGAAAAAATTGAACCCCATAATTTTTCAACAATATAACCCACAAACAATCATTTAAAGCAAAAATATCAATTTTAGCACAAAAATCGCACGGGATCAATATTTCTTACATCTCGACCCTCACTACCGACCCACCGGCGTGCAGTTAATGAAGGCAGCATAGTTATCAACCATGATTGGGTTAAAAACTAAGCATGCAGACTGTCGCATAATGTTTTTAAAGTTATACCCTATACGTCTGTATTTTATAACGTATGAAGATTTTTCTAAACTGAAAAGAAAAAAAAATCATTCCTTCCTATAAGTTTTTTTTATTTTTAATTTGTAAACCAAGTCACCATAAATTTTGGTTTCGAAAGGCTTCACGTAATTTTAAGCGTCTTTAGCCCAACAGTAAATTTGGAAATCAATTCAATTCAAAGTGTCTGCGATAAAATTCAAAAAAAAAAAAAAAAAAAAAAAAAAAAAAAAAAAAAAAAAAACGTGTGGACGGACGAATGCCGGATCTGTCCTTTACTAAAAGCTTCCACTTAAAGTGAGCTAAAACAAACATGAACTGATACGGGCATAACTTTTAAAAACTACAGTACATAAAAAAGGTACAAGGTAACAAGTTGGCAATGATCCGGAAAATGCGCAAACAGAAAGAAATTCCCACTCCAAAAACCGAGGTGTTGAAATGTAAATTGACAATTAGGTACTTATATTAAGAAAACATATCGTAAGCCGAGTGAGCAGCTATTTCCCAATAGATGGCCACTCAGTTACCCGAACTTAACTAAAATATTAAAACATATGTATAAGGTTCAAACAGCACAAAAATTCGACTCCAAAACATAAAACAAATAGAACCACAACAAAAGTATCGTATTGGAACGATCAGTAATATAAAATTACTGGGGGCTTAAACCGGTTTTACTGGGTCCAAACCTCACCCTCATCTTCTGCAGTGGTTCACAACATTCATTTAGTTAGCTGTTCGGTCCTCGTGGTGAATCTCTAACTAGTCAATGAATCATAAAGGACAAACAAATCATGATAACCACCATGATGAATAAAAAACGAGGACTCAGATTCAGTAACCTGCCCGACGATGGAGATACCTGGGCGCCAAATGACTTCCTGAAAACCGGAGCAAAAGAAAAACACCAGTTTAACCCCGATGGGCCAAGCAACAGATAAGAAGCTCCGTCCCCAACTTGGCCAACTAAAACGAATAGCTTAAAGTCGGGGCCATCACAGAGTCTGACGCCCGACCCACCGGCGTGCGATTAATGAAGGCAGCATAGTTATCAACCACGATTGGGTTAAAAACTAAGCATGCAGACTGTCGCATAATGTTTATAAAGTTATACCCTATACGTCTGTAACGTATGATGATTTTTCTAAACTGAAAAGAAAAAAAAATCATTCCTTCCTATAAGTTTTTTTTTTTAATTTGTAAACCAAGTCACCATAACATTTTGGTTTCGAAAGGCCTTCACGTAAAAGCGTCTTTAACCCAACAGTAAATTTGGAAATCAATTCAAAGTGTCTGCGATAAACTGATTAAAAAAAAAACAAAAAACAAAAAAAAAAACCCATGTGTTTCGAAGTTTATGATACCGATAGCCCTGCTGGAGAAGTTTGGCTGTTAAACATTTATTTCGACGGTGCGTTGAAGTCCGCAACATGATTACAGATTCTATCAAACCTAAAGTAAAAGTAGCTGTTCTGTCCCATATTAACCCATAAGATTTTTATTTAACAATCCTTTTGAAACGGAAATGCTGTAACAGATTTGAGCCGCCACATGGGAAAACCAACAATCTGCATATGCGAAAACAAAGTCGCAGATCAGCTTCGCAGTAACTGCGAAGCTGATCAGCGCCTTTGTTTTCGCTACTCGGATAGTACAGTTCCTCTTCTACTTACAGCCCCTTTCACTCGAGTTTGCCGTTTGAGCGTTGAGGTCAGTCAAGTTTGTGTGTAAATCAGGTAACTTTTTATTCTATTTTAGAACTGAAACAGTGTTCCTGGTGCCAGGTTTTCTTAAAACCTATTTAGCGTTTATCTTTAGTCATTGTTGTCACCTCTTCTGATAAAAACATTGTAATTGTGTGGTTAAAGCACATTTTTATTTAAAAATTCTTTGAACAGCATATAAAATGCATATTAAGAAAACACATTTGAAGTAGGATAGGGACAAAAGCAGAATTTTGTCAATTTTAGCAGTTACCTGCCAGTATCTACTCGTACAAGGTCAAAATTCCACATAGTAAGATAAAAAAAAAATCACTTGAGTTTGCCGTTTTAAAGGTCATTTAGTTTGAAACTGTCACTCAAATCAGCAGATCATTCAATCCAGATGTCTTTGGACAACATGAAAAGAATTTCAGATCATCAGAACACATGGTCTTCTTGTGTAATGTAAATGCTCAAACGGCAAACTCGAGTGAAAGCGGCTGTAAATTCAGAAACTTCAAGCTTCTAGCCTTTTTCTGTGACTGTACAGGTCGGTTTGTGTCGGACCTGTTCGGAAACCACATTGTGGGTTTTCCCACGAGGCGACTCATTTAATGGGTACTAGAATAGACAAACGTTTAAAATAGGATTGGTTCGTTGTTTTCGTCTTTTACGTCCCTATCAACAGCTGAGGTCATATGCTGACGGGGCCCTGGATAAAAACACTAGCGAAACCCAGGATCGAACCCTTGGCCCCTGGTTTATTATACTAGGTGATAGTCAATATGTGGCTAAAAACAGATGTTGTGATGCATTTAATAGTTTGTCTTGTTAGAGATCAGTAGTCATCATTTTATAATCATTTTATATGTTTAACTTTGTCTTTCGTAGATCTTCAAAGGCGAAAACAAATGTTTTAAACTTTTTAAACATTGAGTTTGAAAACGATCAAAAGGAGAATTTTGTACAAAAATACCAAAGTACAGTACATGATCTATCTTCATAACGACAGATGACAACAATCATGATTGTGAACAAACAGATGACAAAAATCTAAATGAAATTGATTGATTGGAGCCCATTGTCGATATGGAGCAAATGACTGTGGGCAACCTTTTTGACAGAAAGCATTGATAAATTAGCAAATCATTAAAATACAAGAAAATTAACAGATATTTCATTATGCTCGATGCCAGTATAAATATGTAGCAAGCAAACGTCTTTATCATTATCATTTTGTGACAAAACGGGAATGTTTATTGCATGGATTTCGTAATTCCATTTTTCCCAAAAATTAAGGAGAGAAATAATGCATCTTTGAAGAACACCTCAAAGCTCATTAAAGTAACACCGAGAAGTCTGTTTCGAAGCTCCAACAGTATCGACAAAATGAAGACACCAGACAGCGTACAGATGATGGAATTTCCACCTTCCAGTGACAAAAAGGGTCTGGGACTCTTTGACCAGGGATACCAAATGGGGCGACCGGTGCTGGTGAGGAAAGGGGGACAATACCGGGTTTCATACAAAGGAATCGGCGGCAAAGGGAGACTATTCTTGATGGACTTGTACCAGACTTTGATAGACATGAAATGGAGGTGGGTGACTCTGATTGTGTTTTTGTCTTTCATGGTTGTTTACCTGATTTTTGCTACGCTGTGGTATTTGGTGGCGCTGAACCACGGGGACTTCGACCATCTCGGTGACCCTAACTGGAGACCTTGTATTGTGAATATGAGAAACTTTGCTGATGCGCTTTTGTTCTCCATAGAAACGCAAACCACAATAGGATTTGGAACTTTATGGCCAGACACATACTGTTTAGAAACACTACCACTGGTTTATGTTCAAGTGACAATTGGGTTCATGTTCGAGACATTGATTCTTGGTTTTGTGTTGGTGAAGATAGCACGACCAAAGCATCGACGAAATACACTTCTCTACAGCAGCGTTGCGTGCATAACCAAAGAACAGGGTGATTTGGTATTACAAGTTCGTTTAGGAGACATGAGGAAAAGTCATTTGGTAGACACAAAGTGTTATGGTGTGTACATAAAAGATAAGGTTTCAGAAGAGGGGGTTCACTACCCACTATTTCAGCATCATATGGACTTCACTGCTCATGGCATGGGTGACAAAGTTTTCCTTATATGGCCTCTTGTTTTAAACCACAAGATCAACGAGGATAGTCCATTGTACAATATGAAACCAGAAGAACTTTTACATGCTAATAACTTTGAAATAGTCGTAATTCTTGAAGGAACAATAGAATCAACCGGTGAAATCTGCCAAGCAAGAACTTCATTCACATCCAAAGACATATTATGGGGATATAGATTCGCAAATATTGTTGAATTCGACCACGAGCACGGAAAATGGAGAGCCAACTTTAAACTGTTCGATGATGTGGTTCCAAGCCCGACACCAAAGTGCAGTGCGAAACAATTCTACAACCTCACCAAGTGCCCCGACACAGAGCCAGAAAACAAAGAGAGTGGGTCACCGTATCTGAGAAAATCCATTTTCCCGACAGAATTGCCTAACAGAGATGCCAATGACACAAAGGAGGCGAGCGCTCTTGCTCAAGAGCTTACAGACACTCTGAAAGACAGCAGATATTAGCAACAGGTAAGAATATATTTTCTTTCTTTACATGGACATTTAGCTGAAAATAAAGAATATGTGTTGATGTAATTATATTTAGTCCGTGATGCAAAATAAAAACGCCCACACTATTTGAAATTGTTTCATGGTCTGTTCATTAACGGAAATCTTTAAATACCGCCTTCTATTCTTTTCTTGGTGTAGAGTTTTGTATTTTGGAGACAAAAATTAACGGCGCTGTGAAATTTTGTTTTGACTTTTTACGAACGTGCAACACGCTTTTTGGTAATTTCGATAGCGTTCATTTATTCAGCTTCGAAGTTCGTGCGATATTCAGCTTCGAAGTTCCTGAAGAAGCAACTGTGGCGTACATGTCAGTAGACGTCAATCAAAATTTTCAACTGTCATAATGTGCATATTTTCATAAAATGATGACAGAAAATGTGCAGATTACATTGTAATACATTATTGTCTTAACTGTCGTACCAATTGACTGTCAATTTGAATAATTATGACAATGTACTGGAATTTGTGTTTATCACCTAAGAAACTAACATCAAAGCGCGTGAAGACATTATGATCTGTCAATATCGCTGTCAATCGCGTGCGTCTGTCAATCAAACCAGAAATTGCGCAATAGAGCATGTATATAACAGGTCTTTTGTCAAAACACAATTATTAGCCAGATCTAAAGGCAACTTTGATGGATATACGTTTTTGTTTTAAGCAATTTGGATTTTTCTCTATTTTTTTTTTTTTTGTATAAAAATGTAGTCTTCTTCATGTTGGATATTTAGAAGTTCGTGTCTATTTCTGTGCTATATCTTTCTTTTTGCATACCAACCTTTTATTTCTTTATTGCACAATGTGCAGTGGAGTTAATATTTTCAATCATTTTCCTAAAATCAAAAGCACTATGGAAATAGAGTCTAATCTAGTTTTAATATATAAAGAGGTATAAGTAGGACATTATCAGGAAATGGCGCAATCAGAAAGAAACCCCCACTCTAAATAATCGAAGTGGGAAAACCAAGTGTGTGAAGTCATTTGTAGTATCATGTAGAGTCCATGCTATTTTGAAAACAACAATAAAGAACGCAAAGCTAGAAAGGAAAAAGGAAAGACACCACGCAGATGCTACGCACGAGAAGAGGCCGGATTCAAACCATGAAGCACATCCCGTATTGTGTCCGTTTCTGCAATTGTAGCTGGAACAGAATTGTAGAAAACGACACAATATAGGTTTATGCTTACTGCAGCGATGGATTTCCCAGGTTTATTATGAGCCGCCGCGCCAGGAAACCAACAATTTGCATATGCTAAAACTCGGATCCAGTACTGGATCCGTCGAAAACAAAGGCGCAGATCAGCTGTGCAGTAACTGCACAGCTGATCAGCGCCTTTGTTTTCGCTGCACAGATAGTACAATCCCTCTTCTTCTTAAATCCAAAATTTGCAGCTTCCAGCTATTTTCTGTGACTGTACAGCCTGGTTTGTGTAGGACCCAGTCGGTTCTCACGCGGCGGCTCATATGTGTTTGTCAACCAAAACCAAAGACGCAGACACATCAGAGAGGCAAACAGAATAACAGTCAGCGTACAGATAACTCACAGCCGCTGAGATTTGCTTTTATTCGAAAGCTTGTTCTGGTGTGGATAATTTGTCTTTGTAGTTTGACTTTCTGTTTTCCTTTGAAGTTTATTCATTGCATGGTGATTTTATTCTGTCACTTCAGGAGAAAGAAGGCCTAGACGAAGAAAGATCAAAGCAGTATTACAGACCAAAGATAGGGTGGAAAGGCAGATGAAGACTGTTCGACAGAGAGATTTTTTGCTCTTTTATTGTATTGTTTAAAGAACACAATAAACAAACTGAACACAATGGTATCATTATTTTTTTAAGTTCGTATCACAGATACAATAATGTTATCACATTTCTAATGTAAGCCAAAAAGCAGACTAGGATCATGTCCCGAGGTTATAAACATTTTTCATGCTCAGCTCAGCCTCAACTGAAATTTATCCTGCTCAATTGTTGGCATTTTAACATTTATTAGCAGGAAAAACTGTAGGCTTTTGTAGTTTAAACATTAAAATTCCGGTGATTTTGGCTCTATCAATATTAGGAGCCGTTAAAATTTCAAGCTCAGCTGAGTTGAGCACGAAAATATTTTTAGAACCTCATGACCATGTCTTCCAAATGCTCTGAAGGTCTGAAAGCCGATGGTCAAATATGAAAAACAAATATCCAAAGGAGAATCAAAACCGGAGAATGTCATGTTTGCTTATGGATTCCTAGTTTGTGGTATAGATGTCAGGTCAGAAAGTTCGCTTATTTTATTCAGTTATACTTTTCGTCAATAAACACAGCTCTTTCGGATTCCTTTCGAAATCCGGTACACCTTCGCGAAAAGTTGACAAAATGCGGACTTAAGTTTCTGATGTTTATACTACACAATATTATATATTTCATGGCATTCCCTTATTCTTTATTCTTCTCCTATGGTGCATTGCAGTTGTGCTTTTTATATTTGACAATCGGTTGAGCACCAGATCATTTAGTAGACATTAATGATACAGGCCAGTCACTCCGTCAGCCCGTTCAGCCTGTGCAACGTGTCTAGTTTGTTGAAAAAGTGTAAAAAATGCAACATTATGCAACATTATGTAAACAACTGATTTTGCAACAAGTAGAACAATTTACCTCAAAAACAAAACCACTCTGGACCCCTTCTCAAACGTTACATTTCCAGAGTGGCACCAAATAGCTAAAAACTAAGACAATTTGAAACAAAATGGTTGACAACGGATTACGATCAAAGCGCTGTAGTTATACTGGATAGTATGATCATCTAGAAAGTGCATAGAACTCATCTGTCATCTTGTTTGAAGATCGCACTGTCTGCTTCATGAAAAACATTTCATACAAGTATTAGATTTCTCTCAAGTTCTTTGTCATCCTGTGCATTAACTGGTCACTTCTGCTGACTAGTGTTTTATATACTTCCCTCTCCAATTCTTGGCTTGGTCTAATAGACATCACTTTGAACATCTCTGTCTTCGTGTCAAGGTTTCCCACACACCTAAAATTGAAAGGAATTGTCATGATCATTGAATCACAATGGAAACTGTCCATTTAATAGACCCTGGTTACTTTAAATCATTGTCTCCATTTAAAAGACCCTGGTTACCTTAAATTATAGGTATAAATTGTTATTTGTTATAATTGGACACACACCTCTCAATATTAGCATTAACTCAAATAGATTATCGCCGTACATAACATGCAAAACATGGTATAGTTTCGTTTAACGATTATTTGGAGCTACCTATAAGCAATAAGCAGGAACTTACACAAACGCAAATAAATCGACGTCAACGAGAAATAAACAAAACAAATAAACATAAGTGTAATACTGTATATACAGGCTGTAGGGAAATTGAAGCAATCAAGGGGTGATATTATTTTCGGAATGGCGCAAAGTCAGCAAAATATGATATGCTCACACATTATAAATTGACATTAGTTACTAAAACGAGAACTTGGATCAAAACGAGTCTTTATTTCAGAACTCTCGCCTTTCTTTTAAATGTTTATCTGATAGCTAAAGAAACACTTAGGTACGCAAAAAAAAATATCAGTGAATATCTTATTAGTAAGGTAACAAAAATGCAGTCCACGGAGACATAATTATTATGAGCCGCCACATGAGAAAACCAGCAATCTGCATTTCCAAAAACAAAGGCGCAGATCAGCTTCGCAGTAACTGCGAAGCTGATCAGTGCCTTTGTTTTCGCTACTCGGATAGTACTTAAATCCGAAATTTCAAGGTTCTAGCTCTTTTCTGTGACTGTACAGGCTGGTTTGTGTTGGACCTGGTCGGAAACCCTGAAGACCAGTTTTTCTCGCATCTCATAAAAGATCAGAGGTTCGACAGGTGATTGATTTTATTGATGTCTTTATGTGCTTTCATCTCGAAATGCCGACGCAAGCGCTCTAATGTGTATATCATTTGTCATTAACAGTGCATAAAATGTTCTCTATTATCTGTCATTTGAAAATAGCCTCGTCTTACAAGACGAAAGAATTCTAGAATAAACAGCGAGATGTGTAAATCGTTATTATAGTATCTGGGCATGCCCAGGCTTTCCAAATTCATAAGGCCTATTGTAGAAAGCATCACATTCACTTAGCACAACTGAGAACAGTCGTTATCCCTTAACGATAAAACAATGCCACATAGTCCATTGCGTCGCATGCCCAGCGATAAACAATTTATTCAACAACAAACGGTCGCAGTCCCTGTTGCAAGCATATCAACACTATTCTGTTAAGGCAAATCAGATGGACGTCATCCTCTAAACTAGATGCCAAAAGGTACTCAAAAGATTCGTAGATTCTAGTGTTTACACATGTCACTTGAAAACAGCTAAACCAGCCCTGGAGAATAACTTTTTGGTTTGGTTAAGAATCAACATATATGCAGTCACGTTGTGATGTAGCACGCTAAACTTAGGGAACAGACAGAAAAAAAACGCCATTCGAGAGGCTGTGCCAGTCAGAACAGGTAAAATTCCCCGCCGTTTTCAGGCCGGGCTGGGGAGCATTCAATGATTGGCAAATAACGCAAGTACGGCTGTACCTCGACTTAAGGGTCGTTTACACGGTAAGATTAGTCTTATGAGATAATAGTTGTTTTCCGTAGAAAGTAATGTGTTTTCATTTAAACCATGACTCTTTTCACCGATTGGATATTTTGTTCTTATGTTCAAGCACTTCAAAACATAAAATGCATCTGTAATTGTGAGTAGCTTTGACAAAATTGTAGCTAATACCGCATACAGTAGTTAATGAAAAAAAACCCTACCTACCTACCCAACTTTTCTAGACAGGGTAGGGAGAGGGCAAACAGAAGTAATTTTAAATGTGGCCTTAGTGAAGGCTAGCCAGCTGATCTACATAATACTAATTGTGTGACATTTAAAATGAAGTAAGCGCGAATGATTTGAAATTCATGTGACAACAAATACTGCTCAAATAAAGACATTCACTACCTTATCCTTTGGCCTCTTGTCAGTTTTGGCATATGTCGATCCTGAAAATAGATTTTATTTTATAGCACTCACATACCGCGGCGAATTAAGGGTTGCCACGCTTAGGTGGAAACAAAATTCCCTGACATTTCCCTGACAGAATTTCAAAATTCCCTGACAATGGCATATCGGCGCGCGGTTTCTCATGACTGCTAAATCAGACAATTCTTAAACTTGGAATATCATAACACACTAATCAGAGCTTCATTCAACATAAAATTCACTTCTAGATACTGTCTGGTTTATGACTGCCCCAAAAACATTGATGGAGTGGTGATGAATTCCGACACTCAATAACTGGACTTGAATCTGGTATTTTCAAAATTCCCTGACAATTCCCTGACATTTACCAAAATTCCAACTTTCCCTGACAGTTTGCAAAATTCCCTGACAGTTTCCTGACCCAGTTGAAAAAATAAAAATTTCCCTGACTTTTCCATTACGCGTGGCAACCCTGAATTAAAGGTGGTGCGTTTACGTATCTGGAGTATATTTGTGCTCAAAACGCGTTTCAAACCGCATTTTTATTCGGGGAAACTGATTACATGTATCTGCATGTCAGTTGATGAGGTTTGCTTCGAGACCATTTCTCGATATTTACTGGTCAAACTGCAAGAAAAGTCAATCATTGGAGCCGCCTCATGGGAAAACCTACAATCTGCATAGGCGAAAACAAAGACGCAGATCAGCTTCGCGGTAACCGCGAAGCTGATCAGCGCCTTTGTTTTCGCTACTCGGATAGTACAATTCCTCTTCTACTTAAATCCGAAATTTCAAGCTTCTAGCTCTTTTCTGTGCTTGTACAGGCCGGTTTGTGTCGGACCTGTTCAGGAACCACATTGTTGGTTTTCCCACGAGGTGGCTCAATTATTTTATAATATGTATACATATACTCACCACCTCGTAAAAATGACACTTTATTGCGTCTTTTCTGTCATCCCTGAGCAGAAACTCTTTACAGTCATGACCCTGTTTGGTGATTGCAGAATCTATGTAACCTGAACGAAAGGAATCAATTGTTAACAAAAGTAGTATCGGGACAAATGTGACATACGAAATGCAAAATAAATTTTTATATCGGCACATTGTACAACATGTAACAACAGTAAATCGAAAGATAAGAATAGTTCAAAGCAACATGGCCTATCGGACTATTTTCTTTAGCGCTGCAGATTGTTAATTTAGCTTTGGCTATTAACAGATGAAACGTGATATATGGTCTTACAAACTTTACATTAAAATAATTATAAGTTTACCATAAATTTCAAATAATAGTTGGATGTTGTCTCTAAACTTGTTCCAGCGGCGCATGCCAGCGACAGTGCAGGTGATGGTATGGAGACTTTTCTCAAAATCTTTAGGTGGCTTCTTGGTCTAAAATATTGCATGTATACATGTATTATGTAAACCATGCGCTAAGAAATCACAGGGCCCCGCCCATCAGAGACGTCAGATATAGACGGTCCAAGACCTCCTGATTTATGGTTATGACTGCTCAAGAAAAGTGGCTTATTCAAACCATCCCAATGTTGGGTAAAAGTCCCATGAAATGGAGACAACGACCCGACAGGACCATAGTTGTTGACTGGAACGTATAAAGAACGACCAAAAAGAAATGCACAAGTACAAAATTGCTGCAAAAAGCAACAAAGAGTAAGGCACTAAGTTTGTCGGACTCATTTGGCATACACACTTTATTGAAGTCTGAGCCTGATGCTCGACCTGTATTTTTAGGTACTCGATATACCAGAACTACTGACCAATTAGTTACTTATCAATAATAGTACGGGTTCTAAGAGTTACCGTTGCTCCTGTTGATGTTGGCTGTTGTTTAATCTGCGATGGGTCATTAAAGTTATCATTCATCAAACCAAGTTCATCTCTACTGCCAAATGTTGTGTTTGCTGCAAACTGGGGTTGTGAATCATTTCTAAAGCCTAGTTCTGGAGTAGAATAGTTTCTTGCAAACCCTACAAAACAAATATGGGGTCTGTGATAATAAAGTGTTGCCTTATTAAATAAAACGGTGAGTTGAGATTTAATCTTCAGTGAAATTATCTTAATGAAGTTCATGCAATGACAGACAAAATAATAAAAATGTAACATTACGCATGCATGCACTTTCGATTGCTATTTCTCTCTCTCTCTCTCTCTCTCTCTCTCTCTCTCTCTCTCTCTCTCTCTCTCTCTCTCTCTCTCTGTGTGTGTGTGTGTGTGTGTGTGTGTGACTGTGTGTGTGACTGTGTGTGTGTGTGAGTGTGTGTGTCGCTCAATAAAATTATATATATATATATATATATATATATATATATATATATATATATATATATATATATATATATATATATATATATATATATATATATATATATATATATATATATATATCACCACCACCTCCGCGCATAGTATGTGGCATCTGACCGCCATAAGTTGCAGTTGGTCCTCTCTGTTGCTGTCCCATATCTCCATATGGTCCTGGTGTAGAATTCCTGGCACCGCCCATGCTCTGACCTCTGCCAAAGGATGTGGGGTATGGTTGCTGCTTGTTTGGTTGGAAATCTGCAGTTGGCTGAGGCATTGGGTTAAAACTGATGGTGTTGCCACGCCCTCGGTTACCAGGGTTCGGAGTTGATCCGCTTCAAAGAATGCAAGTACGTTTAGCAGGGTTAATATTAGACAGGATATTCCCATCCGTGTTCAGTGATACTTCTCCACGTGATAGTGGAACGAGACAGAGTACGGAATAGCTAGCTGATTTTAGGTTATTTAGGTTAATATACTCGTATACTCATCAAAAGAAGTTTTGCACCAGTTAATATTTTTATCACTTTAAAATAATGTCTAGTATAGATATTTTTCAAATAAACTTTTAAAACTTAATACCATCTTAAAGGGCTGGACTTCCTGAATGACAAATCAATATTTCTTCTTAAAAAGATTAAACAAAGATGTACAAAAATGCATGTTTTTGAAAATACCGAAATTTGGGATGCAGCAAAAAGCCCACATCTTTATTTCTGGGCTTCCAAACCCGAATTCGTTTCACATCCTCATTCGAGATACTGAAAGCAATCATTTAAAGCAAAAAACTAAAAATTGATTTTTTTTTTTTTACAAAAACACTATTTTTGACCAAAAATAACGATTTTTGAGATTTTTTTTAAGATTCTAAGATAAAGCTTAGTAACTCTTCTCTCCAATAAAATGGATTGTTTTTCTTTCAAACACAGCATGCAGCACCCATTAATGTTTACCTGAAGGTACTGGTTTTCAACCCATCCAAATTCAGAATTTTAAAAAGCTGCATATCAAAAAAGTACTCATGCAACATCTTTGACATGAGATTGCCTTTAACAGAAAGAAAACAGGCGGCAGGTTTTGGTGTCAAAACATCTCATAGTGATCCAAAATTGAAATGAATTTCGATTTTACTCATTTTTTTTCCCAATATTCTTCATTTTTTCTCAAAAATTGAAACTGCTGTAAATAGTAAAAGGGAGGATAATTGCAGTTTAACATAGGGCTTCGTGTTACCTTTGCTGCCCATACGATTGTTGTCCATTAAATCTTCCTCTTCCGCGTGAGCTGGCAGGACTCGCCTGTGTATTTCTGTAGTTCATCGGCGCCGCACCTAGAGCGTACAGATGACGAAAGTATTGCTCAACTTTGTTTCGTTATACTAACCAAAGTCAACTGGATAGCTTTGCCTTTCGAAAATTATCGGTCATCTGACTGTATATGTTTGGCATTATTCACTTAGTATAAAGAACAAACTAGAGGACCATTGGTCCTGTAGCTCACCTGAGAGATTATCACATTGTAAGCTCATGAGATTTAAATTAATTGAGAATCGACCAATGAAAGTCTATGCATGGACACTATTGACCCCCTGGGCATGGCCAAATTTGACCCAGGGGCATGACTGGCACAATTTATAATGGGGACTACCAAACATTGCTACATACAAAATATAGAAGCTCTGGGCCTTTTGGTTTCAGAGAAGAAGATTTTTTTAGTTTTTCCCATTGTAAGTCTATGGAGACTATCTACTCCCGGGGCGTGGCCAAATTTGACCCCAGGGGCATGGCTGGCACAATTTATGTAGAGGACCATTAGCCATTGCCACATAGAAAATATCAAAGCTGTGTGCCCTGTGGTTTCAGAGAAGAAGATTTTTGATTTTTTTTCCCATAGCAAGTCTATTGAGACTATCAACCTCCGGGGCCTGGCCAAATTTGACCCCAGGGGCATGAATGGCACAATTTATGTAGAGGACCATTAGCCATTGCTACATACCAAATAACAAAGCTGTGGGCCTAGTAGTTTCAGAGAAGAAGATTTTTTTAGTTTTTCCTATTGTAGGTCTATGGAGACTATCGACCCCCGGGGCGTGGCCAATTTTGACCCCTGGGATATGATTGGCACAATTTATGTAGAGGACCATTAGCCATTGCCACATACCAAATATCAAAGCTGTGGGCCCTGTGGTTTCAGAGAAGAAGATTTTTTAATTTTTTTCCCATAGTAAGTCTATGGAGACTATCAACCCCCGGGGCGTGGCCAAATTTGACCCGTGGGGCATGAATGGCACAATTTATGTAGAGGACCATTAGCCAATGCTACATACCAAATATCAAAGCTGTTGGCCTAGTGGTTTCAGAGAAGAAGATTTTTTTAGTTTTTTCCTATTGTAGGTCTATGGAGACTATCGACCCCCGGGGCGTGGCCAAATTTGACCCCAGGGGCATGATTGGCACAATTTAGAGGACCATTAGCCATTGCCACATACAAAATATCAAAGCTGTGGGCCCTGTGGTTTCAGAGAAGAAGAATTTTTAATTTTTTTCCCATAGTAAGTCTATGGAGACTATCAACCTCTAGGGCGTGGCCAAATTTGACCCCAGGGGCATGAATGGCACAATTTATGTAGAGGACCATTAGCCATTGCTACATACCAAATATCAAAGCTGTGGGCCTAGTGGTTTCAGAGAAGAAGATTTTTTTAGTTTTTTCCAATTGTAAGTCTATGGAAACTATCCACCCCCGGGGCGTGGCCAAATTTGACCCCAGGGGCATGGCTGGCACAATTTATGTAGAGGACCATTAGCCATTGCCACATACCAAATATCAAAGCTGTGGGCCCTGTAGTTTCAGAGAAGAAGATTTTTAAATTTTTTTCCCATAGTAAGTCTATGAAGACTATCGACCCCCGGGGCGTGGCCAAATTTGACCCCAGGGGCATGAATGGCACAATTTATGTAGAGGACCATTAGCCATTGCTACATACCAAATATCAAAGCTGTTGGCCTAGTGGTTTCAGAGAAGAAGATTTTTTTAGTTTTTTCCTATTGTAGGTCTATGGAGACTATCAACCCCCGGGGCGTGGCCAAATTTGACCCCAGGGGCATGATTGGCACAATTTATGCAGAGGACCATTAGCCATTGCCACATACAAAAATTCAAAGCTGTGGGCCCTGTGGTTTCAGAGAAGAAGATTTTTTTTTCCATAGTAAGTCTATGGAGACTATCAACCCCTGGGGCGTGGCCAAATTTGACCCCAGGGGCATGAATGGCACAATTTATGTAGAGGACTATTAGCCATTGCTACATACCAAATATCAAAGCTGTGGGCCTAGTGGTTTCAGAGAAGAAGATTTTTTTAGTTTTTCCTATTGTAAGTCTATGGAAACTATCCACCCCCGGGGCGTGGCCAAATTTGACCCCAGGGGCATGGCTGGCACAATTTATGTAGAGGACCATTAGCCATTTCCACATACCAAATATCAAAGCTGTGGGCCCTGTGGTTTCAGAGAAGAAGATTTTTTAATTTTTTTCCCATAGTAAGTCTATGGAGACTATCGACCCCCCGGGGCGTGGCCAAATTTGACCCCAGGGGCACGAATGGCACAATTTATGTAGAGGACCATTAGCCATTGCTACATACCAAATATCAAAGCTGTGGGCCTAGTGGTTTCAGAGAAGAAGATTTTTTTAGTTTTTCCCATTGTAAGTCTATGGGACCTATCTGTTGCCATGGAAACCACAATTTTGATACAATCTGCTCCAAAACCTAATGCCATCAATCCCCCAACCCAATTATGGTTCACATTAAATTTGATCAAGATCGGCTTACTAGCTTCAGAAATATTCTTCTTTGAAATTGTGGACGGACGACGGACGACGGACGGACGGACGGACGACGACGGACGACGGATGCCTGCCTATTCTATAAGCTCACCTGTGAGCCTTCGGCTCAGGTGAGCTAAAAAGGGAGACCGAAAAACGACAGGAACTGCAACGGTGACCATACACTTTTATTTAAAAAGTAGAATAAGCGAGCAACGGTCTGTTTTGAGCATGTTCTCAAGGTAAGCGCCGCCCCTCGCCATTCCAAGCTATGTAGCGTGGGCCGTGGAGTGCGATCGTACCGCGTGCGTCTCAGCGTTCCGCATTTTTTTTTTGGAAAGCCGTTCGAGCCGAGCTCCGAGACAGCGCCGACCTGTACAGTACGGGTCACCAGGTGGTACAGTACAGGAAGGAACTGAGAGGGTGGGATGTAACTGAGATTGACTTAACTTGTAACCAAAACTCGTTGCTATTTTGTTATGCAGTAAACGGGGAGTTTAAATGACACAAGACCATTCAAAAATGGTGGAGACCCAAACATAATGTATGTTTTGGCACAATATTTATTTGCTTTTGACAGATCATAAATGGCAATGTTTGTTACAATGCCTCTTCTTTTCCATACCCCTTACCTGTATTCATGTTGGAACCACCTGTTGTTCGAACCTGTGCTCGTTGTTGTGCTGTTGGATTTCTTCCCTGCCTAAAACCTTGAGGTGGCATCAACTCTGATGAGTTTTGAAAGAAAAACAAAAACAAAAATATCTAGAATGGTCACAGACGATGTCTAAATACACGAAACCTAGTATGTCCCACATCATTATTATAATTTATTGCTTTATAGTAATTAACTAAGTTTTAATTTCTATCTTCCAAAATATTCATGAACAATGCTGACATGACTTGACAAAAAGACTTTTGTCTGATCATGAGTAACTCGGCCAGACTTGTGACAGGCTCGGGGGATTTGTTTGACCGAGCAAATTTTAACCAAGCAAGCAACATGTAAGCTCAAATCCGGTCCTGAGTCTGACCGAAGGTATTTTTCTTGCATATCAGACTTTTAACAAGCAAATTATCTCTTCTTTCAACCCATTTCATGATTTAATGATTGGGAATAACTCACCTGGATAATTTGCTCTTGCTTGTACCGGGGCGGGTGCAGCACCGGATGGACCAGGCATGGGGTCATTCTGGGGGTCGGCAAACACCGCCTGTCTGGGTCTCTTCCGGTGGTTGAAGATAGGTGCTGGTGTTGGCTTCTTTTTGCAATGTAACATTATACTATGGTGAGTGTGATATTGTAAAAAATAAATAAACGCACCTCATCATTGCTGCTTGTCTACAGTAGGGGCCTACTTTCTCTCAGACACAGGACCTTGTTTTTGAGCTCTTAAAGTTACCTTCTAAACCTTCTTTTGATCACATGCTTCCTTAACGTTAAGGGCCACCTTAGTTCAGGTGACAAATTGTGACTCAATATTTTACCGTTAAAATCAATAACTGATTTTACAAAAATATGCAGGTGTGTAAAATAATACAATGTATGTCCTATACATAATAAAACAGAAACATATGATTTACTTATGTTTTAAATGCATGTTTTTGCATGCTGAAGTTTGCCACCTTAACTAAGGTCTTCCTTAACTTTAAGGTGGGCCCAGGTGATGCCACAGAGACGTTAACTCAGTGTAAATCCGCGCCATCCGAAAGACGAATTATTATATGGGGGAATTCAAGGAGTAGGCCTATTTGATTACAATAAGATAAACCTCGAAAAATGGCGCGGGGTTTGAATAAGGTCGGTGTCTACCTGCATTTTAGACGGCCTGTTGGCGCTGTTGAACAGAGAGTGGATGAGCGTCTGTACTCTTCTGATATCCTAAAATATTTAAACGACATAGAAGATGCAAAATGTGTTGTTGTTGTTGATGATGATGATGATGATGATGATGATGATGATGATGATGATGATGATGATGAATCGTGAACCGATTTTCAAAATTTCTAACGTTATGGCCTTTTTTTTTGCAAAAGGGCAGGACGAGTCGAGAATAGATCTAGTCTTCTGTTCCAGACCTTTATTTTTGAAACAGATGAAACGCAAAAACGGTTAACTAATTTTATAGGCTATATATGAATATTTTCTTTGATTGTTGCCTGAATAAATATTGACAAATATAGCCTACGTTAGGGAATCTAAACTTGAGATATAGAAACCAGAATGCGCCTCATGCAGTCCGTGATCTTACTGTACAAAAAAGGAGATAGGCCGGTTCGAGTACTAATAGATTTTTTTAGCCATATCACAAGAAATCGGCCCTACTTCACATGCAAGAAATGACGAACATTTCTTACTAAGCAGCACACAGCTAAAACGATAAAAACTCCTTTGCATAAACGTAGAGTTATTGTCTTTCTTAATTTCAAATATCGAGCCATAGAAAATGTTATCATGCTTGATGTGACTTTCATAAAGACCTGCGTTGCAATAATTATCTATATGGGATATGCAAGTTTTCTACTGACGCGGCTTGAGGTGTTTTGTACATGCCATATTTCGACCACCAGATACAACTTGTAAATTTAAATTTATTTTTTTTTTTTTAAACCATTTTATTTATAATCGTTTGAGGACTACAGTTATGCACTTTGAGCATTCCCCTACACTTTTCTGGTGAGTTTTATCGTCTGCAATAAATAATAAAAGGGAAGTAACCAAAATTGATAATTTTAACTCTTCAGTGTGAAGATCCATAAAGTCTATTTACCAAAAATGGCCGCGGACGTTGTAAAAATTTCTTACAAAGAATTAGAAGAAATAGCTCAAAAGAATGAAGAAATAAAACGTTTAGAAGAAGCAAAGCTACGCGAAGAAGGTGAATAAAAGTTTAAGGTCACTGTTTGCCAAACAGATTGCTTCTCCCAGCCCTGAATTTAAATAATTTTAACAAATCATTAGTTTTCGTGACAAATATTTGAACAATTTTCTGTTATTCTTGTTGACAGTTCTGCAATCTATGAAATTCGGTTGATAATGGGATTTGTGATAAATTGTATGTTGTTGATGCACGTGTAATTGAACTTGCGATCCAATCTATACACACATCCAGTGTTTTTGTTTAAATCATTCGGAACTCCTCGCCCAATCAAAATCTGTGATCTGTGATTGGACGAGGCAGTTCCGATCCTGTTTACATTTTCTATGCGCATGTGCACTGACCCAGAGATAACTCAGATTACCTGTAATGTCTCCATTTCTGGTGGACAGAAAGTACCAATCTTTGTATAATCACACCTGAGGTGATGATCAGAAATTGATCGACTCATTATATGAAGAAAGAAAGAAACATAATGATATAGGTTCAGTTTGTCACTTTATTTTGTAGTAATCTCAAATAAAATCTTTTCTATCAGTGGATAAATTTATTAACATCTTTGAATTTAATTTTCAGTCAATTTCATAAATTTATTAACATCTTTGAATTTAATTTTCAGTCAATTTCACCTTTTAAATTCAATATTTGTTATTTTTGTGGTCAGATATTGCAGAAATATTATCAATAAATGATGCATTTTATTTCAAATAAATGTTTTAAATTTTGAATGGAAATCTTACTACTACTTCATGAAATATGGATTGGATGAGTAAATGAACAATGATCAAATCTATATACAATTGAAAATCTGGGAATTAGGTGAAACACTTATAGACACAGACCAACACAGTAGGCCAATACGGCCGATATCAATGTTTTGCCACCCACCGGAAATTGACGTTTGATACCGGAAAAAAAGTATCATTACCTGATGATGTAAGCTTTGTACTTGTCTGTTTGCTGCATGTCAAATGGAACAAAATATAATGACAGGGTGCTTGGAGGTTTGTTGCTCTTGCTCACAGTCTATTTGAACTGATATTAATTGAGCCAAGACGCGAGAAAACTGGTCTTCGGGGTTTCCGGCCAGGACCTAGGACAGACACAAACCGGCCTGTACAATCTCAGAAGAAGGCTAGAAGCTTTAAATTTCGGATGAAAGAAAAAGAGTGAATGTACTATCGTTGTAGCGAAAACAAAGGCGCTGATCAGCTTCGCAGTTACTGCGAAGTTGATCTGGGCCTTTGTTTTTGCATAGGCAAAAATCGGGTTTTCTCATGATGCAACTCAATAAAGTCAATTCAACGCATGGCCTACTGTCATTTTGGTATTTTACAATTCAGACCATTTAGTCTCCAGAATATCTTGATCTTGATATGAGTATTAGATCTCCAGTGTTTCCCAAATTCATATGACGGTCTGTTAAACATATAATAATTTGAAGTATATTGATATGCTTAAACAGTTGCCTAACTACCGAGTATCGATGTGTTATTAACACACCATGCTCAGTGACTTATTTAGTCGGGAATCAGTTAATTTCTGTCCCTGCACAATTTAGCATCATACAAGTTTTCTTTTAAGTTTAAGCCATGAGGCTGCCATTGTAGAACGATATATCGGAACCTTAATTTTGCATACCGAATTGAATTTGGAAATGGACTCCGCAATTTACTGATATATTGGTATACCATAACACCCTATATTTATAGCACAAACTAATTAGATCAAACACAGTAATTTTAACACCAAGGGCCAGTTGTTCAAAACTTTGTTAGCTTAACGTCATAGTTAAGGCCTCAACTCATTAAGTAAATGACGACTACATAAGCAAATACACTGTATTTTTTGTTGATAAAATAACTGTGTATTTGTAATATTCATGTTTGAAATTTTAGCAATGTCATTAATTTTGAACAATATGGCCCAGATTGACACCTAACACCAGGGGAAATCTGATGATTTTAATCTGTAACATTACCAGAATGCCATGATTTCAGTTTTTGGTGGGTTTGTTGCATTTGGCAACTATGTGACCGGCTATTTCCAGCACTGCTGAGTGCTAACAGACTTTTTATTGATAGATATAATTATATGTATTTTATAAATTTTGCTTTAATACCTGTACTTGCTGCTAACTTGCAGAGGAAAAGCGGCAGGAGGAAGAACGAAAGAAAAAGGAAGAAGAAGAAAAATTGAAAAAGGAAGAAGAGCAAAAGAGACAAGAAGAAGAAAGGAGAAAAGAAGAAGAACTAAGGAGAAAAGAAGAAGAGAAAAGGAGGAAAGAGGAAGAAGAGAGAAAGAAAAAGGAAGAGCGAGAAAAAAGAAAGAAACGACCATCTATAGGGATCTACCAGCCACCCAGTTTAATCAGGCATAAACAACAGGCAGAATCAGGGGAGGATGCTGAAGGTACACATGGTATGTCATTTGCATTATAAAAACATTCAATATACAGAATTTTTTCAGCTGTAAAAATTGAAAATTTCATTAGAAAAAATTTATTATGTGTACACGTTAGAACAGCCTCGCATTAACCCAGGGCTTTTTCTGACCTTTTGGGGAAATTTTTTGTATTGATGAAATTAGGAAAAAGTTGTGTAAATACAACAATTTTGGGGAAAATAGTACAATTTTAGCAAAATTGGGAAAGTTTTTCTTTTAAATTGGGATTTTTCCTGCTAAGTGGGTATGTTCCAGGTCAATTGGGAATTTTTTCAGCCAATTGGGAAAAAATTTGGTACCGGAAACCGGACCCAGTTTTGTATAGAGAAAAAGCCCTGTAACCTATCGAAATTCTTTGAACTTAAATATTAAGATATATAAAGCATGGTATCCTTTGTTCCCCTAACTGTATGTTGACTGTTGTAACTCATCTATTCTAATAAACTTAAATAGTTTAGTAATCAGAATGGTTTGTCCAACACATCAATTTAAAAGGCCAACTTTAACACATTAACAACTTGTACAACTCAACTTGCATCTCATATATATAATAATAATACTGTTTTAAAGGTTTGCAGAATAATTAAGGGTAAGCTGTAAGCTGAGCTAGATGAGTTAAGTAAGCTAAGCTGAGTATTCATTGTTTTCTTCTCAATAAGGACCCAAATGTGCATTCTTTTTATCCAAAATTACTGAACATGATGAGCTGAGTAAGTTGAGCTGAACTCCCTGATGTGCTTTTTTAAATATGCTTCAATTTGTTATGCAACATTGTGCTCTTCACATTGTGTATGTGACCATAACTGTTGTCTAGGACATAAAGCATCAAATAAAAAAAAGTTTCTATACATGCTACTTTTTGTAGTACCAGGTATCCATTTTGTGATTGGATCAAAGCTGTCACTGTTCTCACATCAGACGCTGGTCAGACTGTGGATGCCTTAGCCAGTTTGTGTTAAATTCTTTGGTGCACAAACAATAGTATGCCTATTTTAGTCCAGCAGTCAATCTGCCCCAGCCAAATCTGACACAGCAAAAAGACAAATGAGCCGCTGCATGGGAAAACCAACAATCTACATATGCGAAAACAAAGACGCAGATCAGCTCCGCAGTAACAGCGAAGCTGATCAGCTCCTTTATTTTCGCTACACGGATAGTGCAATTCCTCTACTTTCTAAATCCAGAATTTCAAGCCTCTATCCATCTTCTGTGACTGTACAGCCTGATTAGTGTCGGACCTGATCGGAAACCACATTGTTGGTTTTCCCACGAGGCAGCTCAAATATCAGAGGTACAACTATATATGAGCTGTGTCACCACCAATGTGGTTTCTAAACAGGTCTGACACAAACCGAGCTGTACAAGCACAGAAGGTAACTAGAGGCCGTAAATTTTGGATTTAGAAAGTAAAGCAAGTGTACTATCCGTGTAGTCGAAAACAACCGCGCTGATCAGCTTCACGGTTACTGCGAAGATGGTCTGAGCCTTTGTTTTCGCATATGCAAAATGCTGGTTTTCTCATTACGTGGCTCATATGTGTATTTTACCCTTTAGTTGATCAGTCCAGCAGCCATCCTGCCACAGCCAAGCCTGACGCGGCGAAGAGACAAATATCTGAGGAGAATTGGGAGGCTGAACTGGCTCAAGAGAATACCAATGTCTTCAGGGAGAAATCAACATCATCAAAAGAAAGCAGTGTTGAAAAAGAGGTATAATGCAGGTTCATTGAAAAAAAAAAGAAGATTTTTCTTCTTTTTAAACTATCGTCAGCAACACATTCATGATGTGTGTTCACTGCTCTTAAAGGATCTCAGTTTTAATTTTTATTTACAACTCTATGTAAGAATGTAAAGTGTTTCCTTGGAGATCAAACTTATATAGAAGCAAAAGCTAAAGTTAATGAAATCTTAGCACAGATTGTTGATAAACTCACTCCATACAACATTGTAACAAGAATAATCCTACTTTACTCCTTATGTTTTTAAGTTGTGTTATGTTCTAAGGGTGTTTTCTCAACGTTACAAAACTCATAATGTCATGTGACTTTCAGGTGGAGTCGGTGGCCAGAGATGTTCAGAAACTTACGATGCAAACAAAATCTCAGAAAACCACAAGTCAGGAGCCAAAACGGAGATTTAAGAGGCCAGAGATTCAGCGGTATGTTCCGAAAGGGAAGATCCT
Organism: Rugalucina vietnamica; assembly: GCA_964017185.1. Taxonomy (NCBI): domain Eukaryota; kingdom Metazoa; phylum Mollusca; class Bivalvia; order Lucinida; family Lucinidae; genus Rugalucina; species Rugalucina vietnamica. The sequence continues at coordinate 41,975,246 of OZ024881.1, forward strand.
GGGACAGCAACATCCAGATCAGTCGAGAGGGGAGCCGTTCACAGAGACATGGATAGATGGAATTGACTTTCAGAAAGATAGCTCCCATAGTCCCAGTCCAGGTCCAGAACTGGGTTCTCCCTCTCCCCGTAAAATAGACCTGAAAAACATGCAGGTGACTGTGGTTAACACACAGGCTCAGTCCCCGAGGGATGGTGAACAGAAAATGGAAACTGGGCCACAGTCTAGACAGCAGCAACAGCAGCAACAAAACAACCAGTCCAGGGGAGACAGAGGTCAACAAGGGTCAAAGGGTCAAGGTCGTAGATCTGGTCCCAGGACAGATGTGAATACCAAAAGTGAAGTGAATAAATTCCAACAGAGAAGAAGTGATAACAGAAAGACTGATGTAAAAGAAGTACAACATACACAGGGTGGTAGGGAAAAAGATCTGATTAAAACTGACAATAAAGCTGCTAAAGATGAAAGTGATAAAGATCATAAATCTGATTTTATAGAAGTTCCTTCCAGACCAAGTACAATTGGTCAGGAAGCAGAAAGATCAAGCCCTGTAGTTGGTGATGTTAACAATGCCAATGTTGATGAATTATCACCCAATGTTGTTGATGCAAAATCTAATGTGAAAGACTTTAGTAATATTCAGCCAGTTAAGACAAAGTCAAGGTCTTATGATAAACTGAATAAAACTGAAAACTGGGATGAAGAAGAATTTTACCCTGATGCTGGCAATCTGGGAACTCTTGTTTTTGAGAGAAGTAGAAGTTCAGAGCAGTTAAACCTGTCTGGTAGAAACATGAAACCACCCATTCCAAGGAGTGCATCAGGGGGCGGTTTTAAGTCCCCTAAGAAACATGTATTTTCATCAATGAGAAAAAGGGCAGACAGCTTCAGCAGTGATATTAGCACAGGTAGTTAAGTTTCACATTTTTATTTATCATTCAAGGATCACTTTTATTTTTGAATGATATGTACTCCATGATTTACAAAACAACGATTTTTGGCACAAATATTTTATTTGTAGATGAAAAATATATTAAGGTGACTGGAAAGATAGAAACAAGCTACATGTACATTTTAAGTTATGGGTTAAAGAATATAGATAAAAAGAATCTGTTAAAAGTTAATTTGTAAATTACAGATAGAAATCATCACTGTGAGTTTGGACATAGACTTGAGTAAACAATATAGATCCAGCTCATGTATAACTCGACTCCAAAAGCATACTTAAGGTGTCCATGGAAGTACAGAAAGAATGAGATTCAAAATAATAATTGATAATACATGGTACACCAATCTTTGGTGCTAGTATTACATTGTACACCAATCTTTGGGGCTAGGTGAGAAACTTTCAGAAATACTTACTTTACTTTGTTGCTAGGTACAGGCAGTGACTGGAGTACAGAGGATCTAGATTTTGACAATGAGGTAGACTCTAAAGTGCTAGAATGGGATAAAGAAGTCGAGAGAGAATTGGCATTACAGGTATTCTAATAATAACCATAAAACAACTAATCATACATGCATTTGAGTTGAAAAGATGCTAATTTTATGATTGGTATCTTTCATGGCAAACAAAACAGCATTCAGAAAGAAACAAACCAATCCCCCCCCCCCCCACAAAAAAATGAAATGAATTAGTACTTATAAAATGTTAGTTTGGGACCATGATCTGAGTATCTTACAAGTACTACCAAATTCCTTCATTATGCACCAGAGATATGAGCCGTCTCATGAGAAAACCAACACCGAACAGGTCCAACACAAATCAGGCTGTACAGTCACAGAAGATGGCTATAGGCTTGAAATTTCTGATTTAAGAAGAAGAGGAAGTGTACTATCCTAGTAGCGAAAACAAAGGGGCTGATCTGCTTCGCGGTTACTGCGAAGCTGGTCTGCGTCTTTGTTTTCGCATATGCAGATTGTTGGTTTTCTCATGAAGTGGCTCATATGTTAGTCACCCACTAATATTGCAACATTTTCAAACTCATGAATACAATTTACTAAGTTTTACAATTGGATATCTTTAAGGCCGACCATAAAAAATTGTTGGTTTGCTGTGCTCCTACCTACCCATCAAAATTGGCCCTACCCAAAAAAATTTATGGTTTTATGGCCACTCTGGGGATTTTTTTTTTTTTTTTTTTTTTCAACATTAAAAAAAGAAAAAACACTAAAAACAATGATTCCATTTCAGATAAATGTTCTAACCAAAGCTTCCTAATTTAGTTTCAAACAATATTTCAACAATGAATTCTCTTTAAATATAGTTTGTTTTAACCATATTCATGTACTGATAATGCAAAAGTGCTTTTTTCTGGTTTATCAAAAAACAAAAAAAAAAAAAAAATGCCTCACCTACCTACCCATTCTGGAATAGATTGAGTAGGAGCACAGCAAAAAAAGAATTATTTAAGGATGGCCTAAGTATTATTTATAGCATTGAACATGTACTAATTTTATGCTTATTTATACCTTTTAATGCATCTTTTAATGGACCATTTTAGGACAAGGTAAGTACATGTATATGTATTACCTGTATTCTATATATCGGAAAATGCTGACTTGTAAAGTAAATCATGATTTTCATCTACTCATCTTCTGAAATAAAAACTGGTCATATCCTGCTTATATCTGCTATATCTTTTTGTCTCAAAATTATTCAGAATGACATAAAAACATTAGAGTACAAAATCAATCAAGCTATAGGTGATAGCAGTAAAGACATTCCACCAGAATTATTTAAGCCGCCTCATGAGAAAACCAACAATGTGCTTAGGTGAAAACAAAGACGCATATCAGCTTTTGCTACATGGATAGTACAATTCCTCTTCTTTTTAAATCCAAAATTTCGAGCTTCTAAATGTCTTCTGTGGCCATACAGCCCGATTTGTGTCAGACCTGTTCAAAAACCACATTGTTTGTTTTCTCATGACGTGGCTCCTTTGTGGCATCGGCCATAGTCAATTAGTCATACATTGTACAAAATTCAGAATTTTTTCTTTTAACGCTTAAAACATTCCTTAACTCATATAAGCCTGACATCCTTTTTATGGGACATAGGCAAACAGCATAGCCCCAAATGTGACGCCGCAGAACGCGGCGTCCCATCTGGGGCTTTTCTGATTGCAAAGAGAAATTTCATCGAAAAATGAGATAAAAATACCCCACTTTTACATACATGTAGTAAAACTGGGGTAGGCAGGGGTATATCTATTTTTCTTAATTTTGCTCTGCGAGGCGGTTCTAAGGTGTACCCAAGATCTATGTTTTGAAGCAAAAAATATTAAAACTATCAAAATATTTCTGATGAAATTTTCAATTTTTACAGCTGAAGTGTCTCTATATATTGCATGGGCATGTTTTCGTAATGGTTGTAGGTCCAAGATGAAACACAGAAAATGACAGCCTGGTTTGAGAGACAGGATGAATATGGAGACTATGGCCTATCCCAGGACAATATTCTTGACAAACCAAGCCTGTCTCAAAGTAAAGAAACAGAAATGACCCCTGAAAAGTCAAACACCCTGCCCTTTACCTCAAGGAGGAAGAAATTTGAGAGTCAAAGGGGTCAGCAGTTTGAAAGGGGCCGCCAGGATCGGGGAAGACAGGATAGGGGCCGTCAAAATGACAGGTATACTATAACCTCTTTATAACATGATTTGTTCACAGCATGGTTTGGGATTCAACTTAGACCTCAGGTGGTCATTTTTGACTGATTTTCCAGGTCAGCCTCATTATGAGCCTCGTCACGAGAAAACCGGATTTTTGCCTATGCGAAAACAAAGGCGCAGATCAGCATTGCAGTAACAACAAAGCTGATCAGCGCCTTTGTTTTCGCTACACGGATAGTACAATCCTTCTTCCTTAATCCAAAATTTCAAGCTTTTAGCCTTTTTCAGAGACTGTACAGACTGGTTTGTGTCAGACCTGGTTGGAAACCCAAATTGTTGGTTTTCTCATGCACAGGCTCAAATAAGTGTTAACACTTTCGTTCTGATACTTTCATTGATTACATGTCTTTATATGGGCACATTTTTTTCGTCCAGCCCTTTTTGGTTACATCAGAAACAATTCTACAAATTCAAAAGTATCTTTCCTTCAGTGTGTTATATAAAACAAAACAATTGCAATAGACTGAATAATACATTTTATATTAAAAAAACTGAAAAATTTGTGTTCAGTTCATATGAAGCATTTAGCAGGGAAAAGGGGCATCAAAGTGGTGATTTTTGGACATTTTAATGGACCACCTAAGTAAGAGGGATGAAATTTTTGTTGGTGCAATCTGTATATGAAGTCTTTAGAAATGCATTAAACTTTAAGTGCTTTTTTAAAACCTCACTCTTGTAAACTAAAACTGCAATAGATATTATTAAAAGAAAAGCTTGTTATTTTTCTTTTTGGAACAAGTTGGACACGTAATGGTTTATGATGTAACCAAAAAGGGCTGGACGAAAAAAACATGCCCATATTGTTTCTGTACAAATATTTGGAAGAAATATGTTTAAGCCAAAAATATCTTTCCATTTGAAGGTATAATGTATCTGACAGAATGAGAAGCAGGGACTCTAGTTTGTCAAGTGTGCATAGTGCTAGGAGTGTACAGAGTGTGAATAGCGTTCATAGTGCTTACAGTGCCGGGGGCGGAAGGAGACGAAGGCGGAAGAGAAAAAGTAGTTCCGGAAGTGTCAGAAGTGGTTCCATGGATAATATTCAAGTTACGTGTGGGCAAAGTAATAGGAGGGAGGTTAAGCTGGATTCTAAGTATAACTATCAAAGGAGGAATAGTGATCAAATGGATAACGAGTATAGTCCTAATCAGAGAAATTATCGAAGAAGCCAAGAAAGGCTTGATTCTTATGCGGGTCATCTAAGACAGAATGAAGGAAGGTCGGACAGTAGATTTGAAGGGGGTTGGGGTGGGAGAGGAAGGGGTAGGGGTAGAGAAAGGTTTGAAAATAGAAATGAAGGCCCTGGCAAGGATCAAGGCAGAATGGATAGAAATGTGGACAGATCTGACAGAAATGCACAAAGATTTGAAAGAAATAGTGAACCAGAAAGAATTGATAGAAGTGATAATAGACAAGGAAGTATTTCAGACAGATTTGATAGGAATAAGTATGATAGGGACAGAGAGAATAGAAATGAACAAGGTAGGGACAGAAATAGTGGTAGAGACAACTTGAATAAAGAGAAAATGGGAAGGGGTAGGGGCAGGATAGATAGGGATATTCATGATAGACAAAGTTATGAAAGAGATAAACCTGGTCCAAGATATGATGATAGAAAAGATAATAGGCAAAGGGAAAGTGAAGCTAGGACTAGAAGTGATGGTCATCAGTCGTATGATGATAGTAGGGAAACATGGAAACAAGGTGATAGAAGAAAAGACAGTGGGGGGAGTAATAAAGATAAGCATAGGACAAGCAGTGGATCTAGTGATAAAGGTCGGGGTGACAGAGGACCACCTCAAAAGCATGGCGGACTGATTCACCTACCCCCGCAGCAGTCTGAGGCCCCAGAACCTCCCGTATCACCAGGTCCGAGGCATGACTATCACCATGAGGCTCACAGAGGGCGAGAGGCCCCCAGGGGGAGGGGCATGGGTCGGGCCAGACACGATTCAGGGGGTGGACGAAAAACATTGTTCGATCCAAAAAATCCTAACACACCAATTGTGATCTCAGAAGGGAGGCCTCAACTTGAGTTCAAGGACACAGATGAATACTCATCATCACCACAGTCCCCACACCAATACCCAATGATTTCCCCAGGGCGGGGACCTGGCCCAGGACCAGGTCCCACCCCGGGGATGTACGGCTACGGTCAATATGGTCCACCACCCGCTGGGTATGGTTATGGGTACCCAATGCCTCCTTTCCCTCCACACGGAATGGGCCACCCTGGTATGGGTCCACAGGGCATGAGACCTCCGGGTATGAGCATGATGCCCCCACCCCCTATGTCACCTGAGAGTATGTACTATGGCTACCCACCACCGTACCGAGATGGGAGTGGCTATCAGGACGATGTCTATGACAGGGATCCTTACTATAATGGGTCAGTATTCAAGATAAAATTTTGAGCTTTGTTGCGAGTATTAAAGCATGTTTTTGTGGGTTCCAGGCCATGTCTGACACAAGTACTTTACAGGCCATGTCTGACACATGTACTTTTTAGGCCATGTCTGACACATGTACTTTTCAGGCCATGTCTGACACATGTACTTTTTAGGCCATGTCTGACACATGTACTTTTCAGGCCATGTCTGACACATGTACTTTTTAGGCCATGTCTGACACATGTACTTTTTAGGCCATCTGACACATGTACTTTTTAGGCCATGTCTGACACATGTACTTTTTAGGCCATGTCTGACACATGTACTTTTCAGGCCATGTCTGACACATGTACTTTTTAGGCCATGTCTGACACATACTTTTCAGGCCATGTCTGACACAAACCAGCCTGTACATTCACTAAATAATACTAGAAGCTTGAAATTTTAGAATTTAAGTAGAGGATTCATTGTAGTATTTATGAACTGAAAACAAAGGCGCTGATCTTGATTTTCGCCTTTATATGTAAAAGCTTTTTATTCTCAGTTGTACTGGATACTGGTTGAATGTTTATTTTTGTAAGGCAATACCATTCAGCAAGTTTGGGTTGTAAGATATAATAAATAATTATTACTGAAACTAAGAAATAGATGCTATTATCTGGAATATTTTTCTGTGACATAATATAGGAAAAAGATATTTTATATATAAAGCAATTGCTAATTCAATACTGCAGTGACAGCTCTACAAAGGCTGCCTGCCTGAAAACGTATTGACCTTCATGTAAAATGTTTATTGTTTTCGTGTAGTGGTTATGATCAGGACCCCGGTATGGCTGGTCGGAGTAGATCTCAGTGTCGGATGAAGGCTGAACATTTGTTGCGGGAGGCTATACCGCTGGACAAACAATTGGCCAATCTAGTCAACAGACGGATAGGTGGGGAAGATACGCTACATATGATTAACCAACTCAGGTGAGGAAAATTTTGTCAGTTCTTGGAAATAGAAAATGCATGGCATACTTGTTCATTACGAAGTAGGCTTAACATAGGAATAGTACAGTGGCTTAGCATTACTTCATGATTTACTTGGTCACAAAACAGCTTATGATAGCAGATATTTGTACAAAACATTTAGATTATCCACAGCAAAAGCATAACTCTTAGAGTAATGAGTTTATTTTGATTATAGTAGGCAGTCCATATGCATTTACCGGTATATAGGTATACATGTATTCAAATACAAGGATTTGTGTTTCTAGGGGAGAACCAGGTTCAGCTAGAAAAGCTCAGTCTGATTGACCCAGGCCTGGCAAATTAAACAGAATGCAGAATAGATGATCAAAGTTATTATATATGTCCCCTAATTTTTTGCCAAGTGTAAATTTGGAATCAAAAATTCATTTTTAGGCGAGAACTTCAGGTACGGCTAGAACAGCTGATACTGATAGACCCAGACCTTGCCAACAAACAGAATGCGGAACAGATGTTGTGGAAGTCGGTGTTCTACCACATGGTTGAGATGATACGGAAACAGAAGGATGGGGACAGGGATGAGGAATCTAAAGTCAGGCTTGATAGATTGCTGGAAGAGGTACTATTATTAGTTGCTGTGTGGCACATTTGAGCCGCCGCATAAGAAAACCAACAATCTGCATATGCAAAACCAAAGGCACAGATCAGCTGTGCAGTAACTGCACAGCTGATGAGCGCCTTTGTTTTTGCTATAGGAATAGAACCATCCCTCTTCTTCTTAAATCCGAAATTTCAAGCTTCAAGCCCTTTTCTGTTACTGTACAGACTGATTTGTGTCGGACCTGGTCGGAAACCTGGATTGTTGGTTTTCTCATACGAAGGCTCATTTATCAGTTGTGGTGGTTATGTTATAAAGCACATTTCCACACTGGTTTCCAGGGACAACCAACTCAACTGAGAACAACCACCTTGGATAAAATCAAATATTAGCCTGTGCATGAGAAAACCAACAATCTGGGTTTCCAACTAGGTTTGACACAAACCAGGTGGTACAGTCACAGAATAAAGCTAGAAGCTTGAAACTTTGCATATAAGTAGAAGAGGAATTGAACTATCTGTGTGGCGAAAACAAAGGCGCTGATCAGCTGTGCAGTTACTGCACAGCTGATCTGCGTCTTTGTTTTCGCATATGCAAATTGTTGGTTTTCTCATGCAAAGTCAATATCATACAGTAGGTAGTAACAATCTGTGTAGCAACAATTCTTCAGGGATCTGATTGATCTGTGGAAAGTTGTTCCCAGACAGCCATCTGTATATTACCGGTACAGCCTTATTATATGAGCCGCGACGTGAGAAAACCGGGCTTCGGGATTTCCGACCTGGTCCGACATAAACCGGCCTGTACAGTCTCAGAGGATGGTTAGAAACTTGAAATTTTGGATTTAGGATGAAGAGAAATTGTACTATTCGAGTGGCGAAAACAAAGGCGCTGATCAGCTTCGCAGTTACTGCGAAGCTGATCTGTGCCTTTGTTTTTGCATAGGCAAAAATCCTGTTTTCTCACGATGTGGCTCATATATTGATTTTACCTGCATTGGTTGTTCACGGTTTGGTTGGTTGTCTGTGGACAACTGGTGTGATTTAGCATGATCCCAAAATTAGGTAAAAGTCCCATGAAATGGAGCCAGCTAACTGGGATGAAAAGCAGTAAATCCATACATGTTAAAATGACTGTGGTTGAGCACTATCTGATTACAAATTAGCCTTCGCATGGGAAAACCAATAATCTCCATAGGCGAAATAAAGGTGCAGATCAGCTTTGCAGTAACTGGATAGTACAATTCCTCTACTTTCTAAATCTAAAACTTCCAGCCTCTAACCATCTTCTGTGACTGTACAGCCTGGTATGTGTCGGACCTGGTCAAAACCCAAATTGTTGGTTTTCTCAAGCACAGGCTCAAATTAAACAGCAATTTTCAGGGAGACAATTTCAATAAGTTCTAATTCTTTTTGAAAGATCAATTTTCTTTTGTTATTTTTTTCACAAGGTTTCTGTTTGAAAAAAAAAAAAGGTTGACATAAGATTTAAAGTGATGTTCGGCGGCTCAATTTGCGTTGATTACCAAATGAGCCGTGACGCAAGAAAACCGATCTTCGGGGTTTCTGACCAGGTGGGACACAAATTGACCTGTACAGTTACAGAAGCAGCCTTGAGGCTTGAAATTTTGGCTATAAATAGAAGAGGAATTGTACTATCTGAGTAGTGAAAACAAAGGCACTGATCAGCTGTGCAGTTAATGCACAGCTGATCTGCGTCTTTGTTTTCGCATGTGCAAAACTCTGGTTTTCTCATGATGCGTCCCAAATTATTTATAGTATAAGAGTGTAATAATGTTGATACCATTGTTACTGTTTAATTATATCTAGGGTACAGAGTTCTACGAATCCCTGCTGAGTAAGCTGCAAGCCACATATCAGTTTCACCTAGAAGACTTTCTTGACACCAACACGCTACCTCCAGAAAACATCAGTCGAACAGTGAAGCTGGCATTGTTAAGTGCTCAACGGACCATGATCTGCCTCGGCGATATTGCTCGTTACAAGGAACAAGCCAATGAATCAGGGAAAATTAATTATGCAAAATCGAGGAGGTGAGATTTTATGTGATTTAGATTCTGTTTTGCTAAGCATCCTAGTGCTTGGTTCACAAAGACAAAGTTTCTGAGCAAAAGATCACACACTATGCAATCTATTTCTTCAATTTATGCGAGAGAGTAATGGTTAATCTTTTTTTCACCAATGCATTTCAGTCTTCAATTTCAACAAAAACACTTACCTAACAATATTTATTGCATGCCCTGTGACAATTTAAGCCTCGCAGCATGTCTTTATGGGCAAGACCTTATAAAATAAGCAATGCAATAAATCTGTGAAAATATACCGTATTCGTTCTAATTAGCGCATATGCTCCAGTAAGTGCACATCCTGGTCATTTCCGGAAATCGTGCATAAGCGCATGTTGCTTGACTAACATATTGGTATTTTATACAATTTGTACACATAGATTCCGTATTTACTACATTAAAACTTAACATTAGCTGATGGAACACTATTTTGCATCAATTTGAACACTTAAATGACACCATTTTCTTCTTAGCTCACCTGAGCCGTTAGGCTCAGACGGTGAGCTTATAGGATGGCCATGATCCAGCGTCCGTCGTCGTCCGTCCGTCCGTCCGTCGTCGTCCACCATTTTCAAAGATCTTCTTCTCTGAAACCGCTTGGCCAATTAAAACCAAATTTTATATGAAGCATCTATGGGAAGGGGGAACCAATGTGTTTATAAATAATCCAGGTCACATGACCAAGATGGCCGCCATGCCCATATATGGTAAAAACCCTTCAAAATTCTTCTTCTCCGGAACCACTGTACCGATTTCAACGAAACTTGGCATGAAGCATCGGGGACTGGAGTACTACAATGTGTTTATAAATTATGACCTTTGGATGACCTTGACCTATTTTACGGCAAGGTCAACATAGGTCGCCCATGCATTTGAATGGGGAAAATTGTTAAAATGTTATTTGAAAGGCAAAACTTGCAGGAAATGGGCCGATGGACTTAAGGTAGGTAATTCTGAAAAAAACAGTTGGACCACAGGGGTTGGTCTGCCCCCACCCCGGGGCAATATACATGTATATTACAAAAATATTCAAAGATCTTCTTCTCTCAAACCACTTGGCCAATCAAAGCCAAATTTTATAGGAAGCATCTATGGGAAGGGGGAATCTATGTGTTTATAAATAATCCAGGTCACATGATCAAGATGGCCGCCATGCCCATATATGGTAAAAACCCTTCAAAATTATTCTTCTCCGGAACCACTGGATCGATTTCAACGAAACTTGGCATGAAGCATCGGGGACTGGAGTACTACAATGTGTGTATAAATTATGACCTTTGGATGACCATGACCTATTTTACGGCAAGGTCAACATAGGTCGCCCATGCATTTGAATGGGAAAATTGTTAAAATGTTATTTGAAAGGCAAAACTTGCAGGAAACGGGCAAATGGACTGAAGGTAGGTAATTCTGAATAAAAATTGGACCACAGGGGTTGGTCTGTCCCCACCCCGGGGCAATATACATGTATATTACAAAAATATTCAAAGATCTTCTTGGCCAATCAAAGCCAAATTTTATAGGAAGCATCTATGGGAAGGGGGGATCAATGTGTTTATAAATAATCCAGGTCACATGATCAAGATGGTTGCCATGCCAATATATGGTAAAAACCCTTCAAAAATCTTCTCCTGAACCAATGGATCGATTTCAATGAAACTTGGCATGAAGCATCGAGGACTGAAGTACTACAATGTCTTTATAAATTATGACCTTTGGATGACCTTGACCTATTTTACGGCAAGGTCAACATAGGTCGCCAATGCATTTGAATGGGGAAAACCTTTAAAATGTCATTTAAAGTGAAAGTTTTGCGGATAATGGGCAGTAGGACTGACTATTAATGATTTTGAAAAAAATTGGACCCCAGGGGCATATTTGCCCCAACCCCGGGGCATTATACATGTATATTACCATACTATTCAAACATCTTCTCTGAAACCGCTTAGCCAATCAAAGCCAAATTTCATGTGAAGCATCTATAGAATGAGGGAATCAATGTATATATAAATAATCAAGGTCACATGACGAAGATGGCCGCAATGCCCATATATGGTAAAAACCCTTCAAAAATCTTCTTCTCCGGAACCGGTGGACCTATTTCAAAGAAACTTGGTGTGAAGCATCTGTAGCTTAAGTACTACAATGTATACATAAATCATGACCATGTGATGACCTTGACCCAGTTTATGGCAAGGTCAACATGGGCTGACCATGCATTTAAATGGGGAAAATTGTTAAAATGTCATTTGAAGGGAAATGCCAGCAGGAAATTGGCAAATGGACAGAATATTGATTATTCTGAAAAAAAAAGAGAAGAAAATGGCCCAAGGGCTTCATCTGCTCCTGCACTGGGGTTAAATACCATAATATTCAAACATGTTTATTGGTATATGCAGATCTCAGGTGAGCGTTTACATGACCATTGGTCCTCTTGTTTCTTTTTTTTTGACATGGAAATTTCAGCACTTTATGTGTTGTTTTTGTTCCTAGTGTGCGCTTATTAGAACAATATTTTGTTACCTTAAATGTAAGTTGTTTTGAAAAGTTAGGCGCACTGTGCGCTTATTAGAACCAATACGGTAGTTCTTTTTAACATTGCTGAACTTACACTATTGCCCCATCTTATTTCAGTTGGTACACTAAAGCTCAGCAGATTGCCCCAAAGAATGGCCGACCTTACAACCAATTGGCTATACTGGCGTGTTACACTGTAAGTTCTTTAAATGTTCAAATAGTTGACTTATTTCTGGTTATTTTTGTCAATATTACCAAGTTTTATGCAGTGAATTAATAAACATATAAACATTTGTACTTATAAAGCTGTCAATAGTTTTGTGTTAGGTACAGTTGGACCCCACCAGCCCCCCCCCCCCACCCACCAAAAAAAAAATGAAGGAAAAATAAATAAATAGTAAAATGATAATAATTATAATGTTGACTGGGACATGAAGGATGATATTGTTGGATTAAAGAGAGGTGATCATTTTAATTTTGGAGGTGTCTCAGTGATAAGGACAAAAACTGAATATATTTGACAAACCCCAGCTACAATAAAAATTAAATCTTTTTTTTTCTTCTTTAGTAGGCAAGATTGAAAAGTGAATACTTTACACAATCCTCAAATACTGCTTAATGTCAGACTTATGTTATACGGCTTAACTCATATAAGCCTGGCATCCTTTTTATGCAACATAGGCAAACAGAATAGCCCTAGATGTGACGCCACAGAACGGGACGTCCCATCTGGGGCTATTCTGTTTGCTTAGAGGAATTCCATTGAAAAATGTGTTAAAAATTCGAAATCACTCCTGATGTCCCTCAAAATGAAAGTGGACTTGTCCAAATGATAACAATGGGAAAGTCCATTCATCATATATGGGTTAAATATTTATTGTAGAAGCGGAAGTTAGATGCAGTATATTACTACATGCGCAGTCTGGCAGCCAGCAATCCATTCCTAACTGCCCGAGAAAGTCTCAACTCACTGTTTGATGAAGCTAGAAAAAAGGTAAACATTAACAGACAATTGAACTGCGACACTAGAAAACCAACAATTTGGGTTTCCGACCAGGTTTGACACAAACGGGGCTGTACAGTCACAGAAGATGGCTAGAGGCTTGAAATTTTGGATTTAAGTAGAAGAGGGATTGTACTATCCGAGTAGCGAAAACAAAGGCGCTGATCAGCTGTGCAGTAACTGCACCTATGGTTTTGCATATGCAGTTTGTTGGTTTTCTGATGCAGTGGCTCACTTATTCTTTGCTCTTTCTAAACCTGAACAAGTAAACATTGTATGGACGGCCCCCGTGGCCGAGCGGTTAAGAGCGCTGTTTCTTAATCACTCTTTCATCTCACCGATGTGTCTGGTGTGGGTTCGAGTCCCGCTCTGGCCACGTGAGACAAGCCAAGTTCTGCTTGCAGGTGTGCCAGGTGGTTTTTCTCGGGGTTCTTCCATTTTCGCCCACCTATTGGCCCATCTCATATGAGCTGAAATAATCTTTAAAGGGTTGTAAAACTGAATTAAAAAAAATCATTTTACAGTACCTATAAAACAGAAAAGAAGAGGGTTTTAATAAGTCAGTACTTGTATGAAGCTTATTATATATTTTGAGTTATTTCCCTTGGATGGAAAAAAATGAGAAATGTGTACTTTCTTAATATGTATATTTTTATGTAATAAGAATAGAATACTAGAGAAAACAATTAAAAGAGCAAAATGTAATGTTAACAAGAGAACAATTTGAATGCTTGACAATATTTGTAATACGATACATTTCAAATTCAGCAGGAAACACTCTTTTGATTTGAAAAGCAGATTTTATAGAGACTGCATCATATCATCAACAATTTACGAATTAACAATTGACGAAAAGCGATTTTTCAAAAAAATACCTCAATTTTGGCAACCTAATTGGTCACTTTATATTGTCAGATATCTATTGGGAAATAAATTCCACTTAACTTACCTTAGCCTTCCACCTGAGCCAAAAAAAACTCAATTTCGGTGAGCTTGCACACACAGCGCCACTTATCTCCTAAATCACCACACTGTTGTGATAAAGGAGAATGTGTGTTGTGAATGTAAAAGAGTTACTAAATAAAATGCAGGAACTTGATAGCATTTTTACCACAACCCCACTCAAGGTCAAACCGCAGAGAAGTAAGCCCAGTCCGGAAATACGCAGGATTTTTGTTACATTCTCAAAGGGGCAGGGTAATATAAACTTGAGAGAGACGAGCCATGGTTTTGCCAACTGACTCTCACCACAATTTTCATATTAATGAAAAATGTTTTACGCATATCCTATCATATGCAGCATATTAAAATCACTATTTAGCAATATTTTCTTTCTTTGAAACAATTGTCAACATTTAGCACACTTTGGAACTTTTAAGTCTCTGAAGTGTTCTCAGCGACCAGAATGATGAATTGTGAAAGTTTTTACAGCTATAAGGATATCATATGTAAACCATTTCACAAATTACTTGCGCAAATGGCACCACAAATTTTCTGAACTTAGGTTTTGAGTCAGAACTGTTAAAATTCCCTGTGACATCACCGTTGTGTACACAAATGATAGCTTACACAGAGTTTGTTTCCCGACTGTGGTGTGTACAGGACTGTTAGCAGGGATTTGATGGACACATTACAAAAACTTGCCCATGCAATATACTGAGATTTTTTTAGCTTTCAAAATTGAAAATTTTCAGCTGAAAAATTTTGATATTTTTCTTATTTTTGCTCAAAACATAGATTGTGGGTACATGTTAGGACCGCCTCGCCGAGGCGGTTCTAACGAGTACCCACAATCTATGTTTTGGAGCAAAAATAAGAAAAATAGGTATACCCCTGCGTACCCCAGTTTTGCTATATAAAAGTGGGGTTCAAGGGGGTATACATTGCACGGACAAGTTTTCCTGATGCAAGTGAAAGTCCTCGCTCTTCCCAGGGCCGAGGAGACCTTGCTTACAAATGACCAGTGCCAAACTGTTTAACCCTTTCTGTGTCAATAAAATGGATCTATATTTCAGCATGCTCATCTAAAGGTTTGCTGTTGTTTATTGAGTTTTAGTAATGCACATTACGAAAACTTGCCCATGCAATATACAGAGATTTTTTGAGCTTTAAAAATTGAAAATTTTCATTAGAAAAAAAGGATATTTTTCTTATTTTTGCTCAAAACATAGATTGTGGGTACACGTTAGAACCGCCTCGCCGATCTATGTTTTGGAGCAAAAATAAGAAAAATAGGTATAATCCTGCAAACCCCAATTTTCTAGATAAAAGTGGGGTTTAAGGGGGTATTTATTGCACGGACATGTTTTCCTGATGATGAGCCTTCTCGTGAGAAAACCAACAATAAGGTTTTTGAACAGATCCGTCACAAACCGAGCTGTACTAGTACAGAAAATGGCTAGAGGCTGGAAATTTTAGATTTAGAAAGAAGAGGAATTGTGTTATCCGTGTAGCGAAAACATAGGCGCTGATCAGCTTTGCAGTTACTGCGAAGCTGAACTGTGCCTTTGTTTTCGCATATGCAAATTGTTGGTAGGACTTAGACTTTAAAATGCAAAAATAATAGCAGAGTCTGCACAGTAACTGGGCAGCTGATCAGCACTTTTTTTTTTTGCTACATAAATAGAACAATTATACCTTTACTTCCTCAATATAGAATTTCCAGCCTCTGTGAGGCTTGTGTGGCTCTGCGCAGTCCGAGTTTTGTCGTAACAAGTTGGAAATCTGACAACAGGTTTTCTCATGGTATGGCTAAAATTTACATGAGCAGCATCATGAGAGAACCTGTCTTTAGGGTTCAAGTTAGATACAAATCGGCATCTTCAGTCACAGAAGATGGCTAGAAGCTTGACCTTTGGTATTTATCAGGTGTTGTACTCTCCATGAAGCGAAAACAAAGGCTCTGATCAACTGTACAGTTACATATACCGACTGCGCAGCTGATCTGTGTCTTTGTTTTGGTATATGTAAAAAGCAAATTTTCTTATGATGAGGCTCAATGTCTTAAAATTGTTTTCTTGTTCTTCATTTTTAAAAGTTTTTGTTTCTCTGCTTCTCATTGTTATATTAATTTGTTGATTTTGATCTACCCTATAAAAAAAAAAATACTCATTTTGGGGCAGACAAACTAAAAAGAACAAGACCTGTCTTTGATTGAAGTATTAACAGGTACATGACTATAGGTTAGAATGGATATTCTGTCGCAAACCATTCATTGCTTAGTTACATTTTTACCAATACCTGCCATATGAGCCGCCTCGCGGGAAAACCAACAATGTGGTTTCCGAACAGGTCGGACACAAACCGGCCTGTACAGCTACAGAAGACAGCTAGAAGCATGAAATTTTGTATTTAGGAAGTAGAGGGATTGTACTATCCGTGTAGCGAAAACAAAGGCGCTGATCAGCTTCGCGGTTACCCCGAAGCTGATCTGCGCCTTTGTTTTCTCATATGCAAATTGTTGGTTTTCTCATGAGGCGGCTCATATATAGTGAAAATACTTTGACCAGGCCAGTTAACCTCACGTGATTAAGTTTTTTGAACAATAAAAGGGGGTAACTACTTGCTTTAGATATTTTTCCATTGCATATACGAAGCATGTGGGCATGTCTTGTTTACCTTTAAAACCCAGCAGGCACATGATGTCAATATGACGTCATATCAACATCGATGCGATGTCATGACGTCGCATCGACGTCGATATGACGTCATGTGCCTGCTGGGAAGCAGCCTTATCAACAAATGCACGTCTATGTCAAAGGTCAATTTCATGTTTTGTTGAGTTGAGCTTGAAAAAAGGTTTGATAACCTGATATTGCAGGCTGAGGCGGTGGAAAAGAAGCGACTTGCCGAGAAACAGAGTCAGCAGAAACTACGGAAGCATCACGGTCATCAGCGTCATCGTATGGAGATCTGGGTGAGAAACGATGGTACGAGCTGTCAGGATCAGGTGGATGATAATTACGATGAAGATCTGTCGAAACTGGATGCAGTTGTGGTGAATTTTGTATATGAGCCGCCTCGTGGGAAAACCAACAATGTGGTTTTTGAACAGGTCCAACACAAACCAGGCCGTACAAGCACAGAAAAGAGCTAGAAGCTTGAAATTTCGGATTTAAGTAGAAGAGGAATTGTTCTATCTGAGTAGCGAAAAAAGAGGTGCTGATCAGCTTCGCGGTTACCGCGAAGCTGATCTGCGTCTTTGTTTTCGCCTAACCAGATTGTTGGTTTTCCCATGAGGTGGCTCATATGTATTTCTATTTTAACTATGCAATGCACAAGGGCTTAACAGCCCTTCAAGTAAATGTAGAAGTACCTTTGATTTTACAACTTTGGAGCAGTAGGTCAGGCATACGAAAGGAGATAAAATGGTATCAAGATTTTAAGTCAAGCATTGGCACATGCCTGCCATATTGGTCACTAATGTTCATATTGTCTTAATAATGACTAGTGAGGGAGACCATTGCTTTGAATACTTATTACATGTGTACCAGTGCTCACAATTCTATAACATTAGTTTGAATAACTCACACCAGGCCCCGAGGTTATAAAACTTTTTTCATGCTCAACTCCGCTGAGCATGAAATTTCAAAAGCTCATAAAGACTGCAATAGCCAAAATCAGATGAAAATTCTGGCACCAATCCATTCAGACAGTAATTTATCCTGCTTATAAATGTTAAAATGCCAACAATTGTTGGCATTTTAACATTTATGAGCAGGATAAATTTTAGTCTCAGCTGAGCTGAGCATGAAAAAAGTTTTATAACCTCGGGACCAGGTCTACTTCTGCTGTTCTCAATACTTCTCACATGCTAAAAATCAATCAGTTATAACAAAACAAAAGTTGCGGGTGGGGGGTGGGGGAGGTGATCAACCGCACTCCTGTTGTTTGCATATGCAAAATGAAAGTTTTTCTCATGTTGTATTTTAGAAAATGTTTGATTTATTCTTTCAGTTGAACAAGAGATTTGTCCTGAGTTTTCTTAATGTCCATGGAAAATTATTCACAAAAATAGGGTAGGTATTGTCTCTGCTTTGTATGTAAAGCAGATCATGTTATCATGCTATTATTTTCTAACGACGTTGATAGAGAAATTACTATACCCTTGACTTTTTAGGAGATTGATAACAAAATCTTATTTAACATAAACTATAACATCACAATGACCTCAAACAAAGAAGACATTTGAGCCGCCTCATGGGAAAACCAACAATTTGCATATGCGAAAACAAAGGTGCAGATCAGCTTCGCGGTCACTGCGAAGCTGATCAGCGCCTTTGTTTTCGCTACACGGGTAGTACAATCCCTATACTTCCTTAAAACGAAATTTCATGCTTCTAGTTGTCTTTTGTTACTGTGCAGTCCGGTTTGTGTCGGACCTGGTCGGAAACCACATTGTTGGTTTTCCCACAAGGCGGTTCATTTTCTGCATTGATCAGTACCACTATGTTAGTGACGACTTCTTTCTTTTAGAAAATTATTGATTGTTAGTTTGAGGTTCTGAAAATTCAACAACTTGTTTCTGTATGTTGTAGCATGGAGATGTTCGTAGACAGTTGTGCCCTGATGTTACAAGAGTTTAGAGTCTTGTTGACAGACCACGCCATCAGTCCTACACGACTACTACAACTTATGGCTATCAATATGTTTGCTATAGAGAATACAGCACTCAAAGGTTTGTTTAAGTCAGAAAGACTGGATAAAAGATAATTGAGTCGATGCATGGGAAAACCAGCAATTTATGTTTCCTACCAGGTCTGACACAAACTGGCCTGTACAGTCATAGGCGCATGCTTGAAGCTTGAAATTTTAGATATGAGAAGATTAATTGTACTATTTGTGTAGTGAAAAGAAAGGCACTGATCAGCTGTGCAGTTACAGCACAGCTGATCTGTGCCTTTGTTTTCGCTTAAGCAAATTGTTGGTTTTCTTGTGCAGCGGCTCAATTTGAAATTGTTATTTCTTCATAAAAACCTTTATCATGGCTGCTCTTGTGATTCTAATGACCACCCATAACATAGGTCTTTATGACGAAACAAGCAAAATTATCCCTTAATTATCATTAATTATCTTCTTTAATTCTTGTTGACATATTATGCTATTGAGAATAAAGCACTCAAAGATGTGTACAGATGGTTTAGGGGATAATTGTATTCAAATTTTTATTTTTCGGACCAAAGTTGTTGAAAATACGGCTTGAAATTTTGTAACATGGCAACAGTTCAATGAAGCCAAAATTCAGTAATTTTTGGCCCTATATATTGAGCAAGTGCACTCACTTGTGAATTTAATAATTCTCTAATATCTCAATCTGGAATAAAGACTTCTTGAAATAAAAGTCAAACAAATGAGCCGCACCATGTCTGTTTTTAAAAAACCAACAATGTGGTTTTCGAACAGATCTGACATAAATGGGTCTGCGCAGTCACAGAAAATGGCTAGAAGCTTGAAATTTTGAATTTAGAAAGTCGAGATATTGTATTATCCTTTTAGCGAAAATAAAGGTGCTGATCAGCTTAGCAGTTACTGCGAAGCTGATCTGCGCCTTTGCTTTCGCATATGCAAGATCTTGATTTTCTTATGATGTGGCTCAAATATTTCTTAATTAACAGTACTCATATCTAGCTACATTTACAGATGAGTCCCTTGAATCTACATGCCGGTCCCTACTGCAAGAACACTCTGTCCAGATGGGCCTCGACATGTTTGGTATCCTAGTACAACAGTGTACAGCACAGCTACAAGCTCACATAGCCTCCTCGGACTACCCGGGCAGGCTGTTCAGTAGGGAGTTAGAGGAATTGGTTCCGGGTATTAAGGTGTGGACTGACTGGATGATATGTCATTCTGATCTTTGGAATCCACCGCCGGCGGTCAGGGACCCAAATATGGGCCCAGAAATAGATGTCTGGAGTCGTACTGCAGAATTGTGCAATATTCTCAAGGAGATGGACACCTCAGGAGTTAAACTGCTGGCTGAGAGGAAAGATTGTAAGTCAAAATTGAGCCGCCCCATGGGAAAACCAACAATCTGCATATGCGAAAACAAAGACGCAGATCAGCTTCGCGGTAACCGCGAAGCTGATCAGCGCCTTTGTTTTCGCTTCATGGATAGTACACTTTCTCTTCTTTTTAAATCCGAAATTTCAAGCTTCCAGCCTGCTTCTGTGACTGTACAGCCCAGTTTGTGTCGGACCTGGTCAAAAACCACATTGTTGGTTTTCCCACGAGGCGGCTCAAATGAGTTGTGCGTTCTATTCTTGTAGCTTTTTTTAACCCATATTTGACAAATGGATCCACCCATCATGATCATTTGGGAGAATCCACTTTCATTTTTAGAGGCGTCAGGAGTGATTTAAGATCTTTATATTATTTTTTGATGAAATTCCTTCAAGCAAACAGAATAGCCCCGGATGGGACGCAGCGTTCTGCGGCGTCACATCTGGGGTTATTCTGTTTGCCTTTGTCCCATAAAAGGGACACCAGGCTTGAATAAGTTAAGGTCAAGGAATTGTTACAATTTAAGTCTACGATCCAAACCCAGACACCAGGCGGACAGTCCAAACCCAGACACCAGGCGAACAGTCCAAACACAGACACCAGGCGGGAAAGAAGTGACAACACTAACCATCACAGAAACAATGAGCCTCGGCACGAGAAAAACAACAATTTTGGTTTCCGATCAGGTCGGACACAAATCAGGCTGTACAGTCGCAGAAAAAAGTTAGAAGCTTGAAATTTTGGATTTTCACACCTGAAGGCTCAATTTAAGTTTACGATCCAAACCCAGACACCAGGCGGGAAAGAATGGACCACACTAATTATCACAAACAAAATAAGATCTTCCTAATGAGCTTTGACATGTTGACCCATTGGTCAGTTAAGTTTGCCTGGCCCGAAAGGAACTTTTATCGGGTCCTTAATCTGAATTTCAGCCTGTGCACTTGTGATCACTGGAAGAAGAAATGAACATGTCTGGTTTTGTTCCACTGCTCAGTACCTTACTCAGTATTTTTAGCTCACCTGAGCCGTTAGGCTCACAAGGTGAGCTTATACATGTAGGATGGCCATGATCCGGCGTCCGTCCATCCGTCGTCCGTCCACAATTTCAAAGATCTTCTTCTCTGAAACCGCTTGGCCAACCAAAGCCAAATTTTATATGAAGCATCTATAGGAAGGGGGAACCAATGTGTATATAAGAAATCCAGGTCACATGACCAAGATGGCTGCCATGCCCATATATGGTAAAAACCTTCAAAAATCTTCTTCTCCAGAACCGGTGGATTGATTTCAACGAAACTTGGCATGAAGCATCGATGGCTCAAGCACTACAATGTATATATAAATCATGACCCTGTGATGACCTTGACCTATTTTACGGCAAGGTCAACATAGGTCACCAATGTATTTGAATGGGGATAACTTTTAAAATGTCATTTAAAGTCATTTAAAGTGAAAGTCTTGCAGGAAATGGGCAGTAGGACTGAATATTAATGATTCTGAAAAAAAAAATGGAGCCCAGGGGCTCATATGCCCCCACCCCGGGGCAATATACATGTATATTACCATAATATTCAAACATCATCTCCTCTGAAACCGCTTGGCCAATCAAAGCCAAATTTTATGTGAAGCATCAATAGGAAGGGGTAATCAATGTATTTATAAATAATCCAGGTCACATGACCAAGATGGCCGCAATGCCCATATATGGTAAAAACTCTTCAAAAATCTTCTTCTCCAGAACCGGTGGATCGATTTCAAAGAAACTTGGCATGAAGCATCGATGGCTCAAGTACTACAATGTGTATATAAATCATGACCCTGTAATGACCTTGACCTTTTTTAATGGCACGGTCAACATAGGTCGCCAATGCAATTGAATAGAGAAAACTTTTAAAATGTCATTTAAAGTGAAAGTCTTGCAGGAAATGGGCAGTAGGACTGAATATTAATGATTCTGAAAAAAACTGGACTCCAGGGGCTCATCTACCCCCACCCCGGGGCAATATACATGTATATTAGCATAATATTCAAACATCTTCTCCTCTGAAACCGCTTGGCGAATCAAAGCCAAATTTTATGTGAAGCATCTATTGAATGGGAGAATTAATATGTATATAAATTATCTAGTTCACGTGACCAAGATGGCTGCCATGCCCATATATGGTAAAAACCCTTCAAAAATCTTCTTCTCCTAATCTGGTGGACCGATTTTAAAGAAACTTGGCATGAAGCACCAATGGCTGAAGTACTACAATGTGTATATAAATCATGACCCTGTGGTGACCTTGACCTATTTTACGACAAGGTCAACATAGGTCGCCAATGCATTGGAATGGGGAAAACTTTTAAAAAGTCATTTGAGGTGAAAATCTTGCAGGAAATGGATAGTAGGACTAAATATTAATGATTCTGAAAAAGAAAATGGACCTAAGGGCTCATATGCCCACACCCCGGGGCAATATACATGTATATTACCATAATATTCAAACATCTTCTCCTCTGAAACCACTTGGCCAATTGAAGCCAAATTTTATGTGAAGTATCTATAGGATGGGGGAACCAATGTGTATATTAATAATCTAGGTCACATGACCAAGATGGCCGCCATGCCCATATATGGTAAAAAAACCTTCAAATATTTTTTTCTCTGAAACCAATAGATTGATTTCAATGAAACTTGGCGTGAAGCATCCATATGGCTAAAGTATTACAATGTTATATAAATCATGACCCTGTGATGACCTTGACCAAGTTTATGGCAAGGTCAACATGGGTTGCCCATGCATTTGAATGGGAAAAACTGTTAAAATGTCATTTGAAGGGAAAAGCCAGCAAGAGCCAAGAAATTGGCAAATGGACAGAATATTGATTATTCTGAAAAAAGAAAACGACCCAAGGGCTTCATCTGCCCATGCACTGGGGTTAAATACCATAATATTCAAACATGTTTATTGGTATATGCAGCAGACTCAGGTGAGCGTTTACAGGACCATTGGTCCTCTGGTTCCATGGTCAATTCAGCTGAGCTTGGAATTTATCCTGCTCATCAATGTTAAAACATGCATGACTTTCCATGACCTCGACACCATGACAGGGTAGCTAGCCTTTGAATGTGCATACTAAAATGACAACTACATTTGAGCCGCCTCATGAGAAAACCAACAATGTAGTTTCCGAACAAGTCTGACACAAACTGGTCTGTACCTTCATAGAAGCTGACTAGAAGCTTGAAATTTAGGATTTAGAAAGTAGAGCTGAGGAATTGTACTATCCGTATAGGGAAAACAAAGGCGCTGATCAGCTTCGTGGTAACCAAGAAGCTGATCTGCGTCTTTGTTTTCGCATATGCAGATTGTTGGTTTTCTCATGAGGTGGCTCATTTATTATCAGGATAAATTCCTGGCTTTGCAGGTCTAAGCCTAAAATTTCAGTTGATTTAAGCTATTTTAGTTTTTATCAGCAATTTAAATTTCGATCTCATCTAAGTTGAGCATGATAAAGTTCATATTCTCATGCCTATTTTAGCCTGTGTACTTGTGATTCTTGAAGAATATACTTACATGTCCAGTTTTGTTTCACTGCTCAGTACCCTACTCAATATTTTTTCATGCTAAATTCAGCTGAGCATGAAACTTATCTAGCTCATAAATGTTAAAATGCCAAGAATTGTTGGCAATTTAACATTTATAAGCTGGATAAATTACTGGCTTCGCAGATCTAAGCCTGAAATTTCAATTAAATTGAGCTATTTAAGTTTTTATAAGCATTTTAAATTACAGTCTTATCTGAGTTGAGCATGAAAAAATACAATATATATTTCAGCATGTGTACCTGTGATACTTGAAGAAGATACTAACATGTCTGGTTTTGTTCCACTGCTCAGTACACCACTCAACAATACATTTGTACATTCATCTATAGATCAGGTCAGTATAATATGTCTGGTTTTGTTCCACTGCTCAGTACACCACTCAACAACACATTTGTACATTCATCTATAGATCAGGTCAGTATAATATGTCTGGTTTTGTTCCACTGCTCAGTACACCACTTAACAACTTATTTGTACATTCATCTATAGATCAGGTCAGTGTAACATGTCTGGTTTTGTTTCACTGCTCAGTACACCACTCAACAACACATTTGTACATTCATCTATAGATCAGGTCAGTATAACATGTCTGGTTATGTTCCACTGCTCAGTACCCCACTCAACAACACATTTGTACATTCATCTATAGATCAGGTCAGTATAATATGTCTGGTTATGTTCCACTGCTCAGTACCCCACTCAACAATACATTTGTACATTCATCTATAGATCAGGTCAGTATAATATGTCTGGTTTTGTTTCACTGCTCAGTACACCACTCAACAACACATTTGTACATTCATCTATAGATCAGGTCAGTATAATATGTCTGGTTATGTTCCACTGCTCAGTACCCCACTCAACAATACATTTGTACATTCATCTATAGAACAGGTCAGTATAATATGTCTGGTTTTGTTTCACTGCTCAGTACACCACTCAACAACACATTTGTACATTCATCTATAGATCAGGTCAGTATAATATGTCTGGTTATGTTCCACTGCTCAGTACCCCACTCAACAACACATTTGTACATTCATCTATAGATCAGGTCAGTATAATATGTCTGGTTATGTTCCACTGCTCAGTACCCCACTCAACAACACATTTGTACATTCATCTATAGATCAGGTCAGTGTAACATGTCTGGTTTTGTTTCACTGCTCAGTACCCCACTCAACAACACATTTGTACATTCATCTGGTCAGGTCAGGTCAGTTTAACTGCTACTGTAACATGTAATCAGTACTACCTGTTGTCATGCGGTGCAGATGGGGCTCGTTAGCCTTGGAAGGCAACTCATCTAGGAGTTAAGCTAGTTCTCTACACAAAAATCTAGCTGGGCAGGGGGAACTCATTAGTCTTGGTTGACAGTCCTCCTAGGAGTTTACAGGTCTCTAAACAAAACCTAAGAAAGGGTAGATGGAGCTCTTCAGCTGTGGCCAGCAATTCATCTAGGAGAAGGAAACTCCAAAATCAAACCTGTGTGTCTGGATATGCCTAGTCCAGATATGCAAAGACTGTTTCGGTAGATGGAGCGGAAGAAATCACCTGATTCAACGGTTCAGAAAGCGATACAGCAACATGTTGTGGAACATGCAGAGCGTGACAAGGCACTAAAGATGTTACGGTCATCCACTGCATCCAAACCCAACTCCAGACGTCTTGACCTGTGTCTTGCCTCTGGGCGCAGCTGGGCGAGGACTAGAGAGTGAGGTTGACGTTGCGCACCTCTTCCTCACTATAATCCAATTTTAAAGCGCATGTCATCTTATTTCTCAACACACAAGCACTTGCATACACAACAATTTCATCACACTTGCACCCACATACCTACAAAGTCCTGTGGCGATGGGCGAGTGGCGAAGCAGCAGGTGTAGGACACACTGGGAGCTGTAGTTGCAGACCTGCACACAGGCGGCTCAGTTCTAATGGTCGTTTTCTGTGAGGAGAAGCAGTAAGCAGAATTCGGCAGTCGGCTGAGCGACTGAGCAGACCTATTTAGGACCGCACTGCTCACCCCCGTAGCATGGGGAAGGGGCTAGAAAAGGTGCCCTAAACAATTGCCTGCTTCAAACCCCCTGGCTGGTTAACCGCGATCAGCGGGGATCCCCTTAAGCGGTCGAAATACAAAAAAAAAAGCTAGAGTAATCCCCTTACGGATTGGCGCATGGAATGTGCGTACTTTAATGGACAATGCTGGGTCAGATAGACCACAGCGTAGAACGGCCCTTGTGGGCAGAGAACTTGGGAGGTATGACATACAGATAGCTGCATTGAGTGAGACTCGGTTTGCAGATGTTGGGGAGATCAAAGAAGTTGGTGCTGGATACACCTTCTTCTGGAGTGGACGCAAAAGTGAAGAGAGGCGTGAAGCAGGAGTTGGCTTTGCCATCAAAACAGAACTTGTTGGTAAGCTGTCAGGATTGCCAAAAGGCATTAATGACCGTCTAATGACACTGAGACTTCCTCTGTCAGGCAATAAACATGCAACTATTGTCAGTGCTTATGCACCCACAATGACCAATCCAGATGAGGTCAAGGACAAGTTCTATGATGACCTAGACAATGTTATTTCTGCAACACCCCGCACAGACAAGCTTATCCTTCTTGGCGACTTTAATGCCAGAGTGGGTACAGACCACCAGACCTGGGAAGGAGTTATAGGTCCAGAAGGGGTTGGAAAGTGCAACAGCAATGGTCTCTTGCTTCTCAGGAAGTGTGCTGAACATGACCTTCTAATCACCAACACAGTCTTCCGTCTACCTAATAGGAACAAAACATCCTGGATGCATCCCCGTTCCAAACACTGGCATCTCATAGACTATGTCATAGTGCGGAGAACAGACAGGCAGGATGTTAAAGTGACAAAGACTATGTGTGGTGCAGACTGCTGGACAGATCATAGACTGGTTGTCAGCAAACTCAACCTAAGAATACAGCCTGCGAGGCGACCTCAAGGCAAGAAAGCTCCTAAGAGACTGGATGTCTCAAAGCTGAATAAAGACAGCATGAGACAAGATTTCTTAACAGACATCTGCAACCAACTGGATGCAATGAATCTCAGTTCAGAGGACCCCGAAGAAAACTGGACAGTTTTCCATAAAACAGTTCTTTCTTCAGCTGCAAGCACCTTAGGCCATCCATCTCGCAAACATCAAGACTGGTTTGATGAGAATGATGACGAAATTCAGAGGCTTCTTGAAGAAAAGCACCGATTGCACAAGGCACATCAAGATGATACTAGCTCAGTATCAAAGAAAGCAGCCTACAGCAACATTTGTAAGACAGTCCAGACCAAGCTTAGGGACATGCAAGATTCCTGGCTGAGGAAGAAAACAGAAGAAATTCAGTCTTTTGCCGATAGAAAAGACATGAAGAAATTTCATGATGCACTGAAAACCATTTATGGTCCAAAGAGTTCTGGAGCCACCACATTGCTCAGTGCAGATGGAAACACTCTTCTCACAGATAAAGAAGCTATCTTGGAAAGGTGGGCAGAACACTTCAATAGTGTGCTTAATCGACCATCAAGCATCAATGAGGATGCAATCGACAGACTTCCACAGATAGAGTGCAATGTTCTGTTATATGAATTTCCTACCATTACGGAAACAAGAAAAGCAGTTCAACAACTATCATCTGGCAAAGCCCCAGGTGCAGATGCAATTCCTGCCGAAGTTTACAAGGCTGGGGGGCTACCCATGGCAGAGAAACTGACAGAGTTGTTTCACTGTATGTGGAGAAAGGAGGCTATCCCACAAGAATTTAAGGATGCATCCATAATCCACCTATACAAGCGGAAAGGAAATCCTCAAGTCTGTGACAATCACAGAGGCATCTCCCTCCTATCAATTGCAGGGAAGATACTTGCAAAAATTCTGTTGAATCGTCTGAATGTTCATCTTGATCAGACGGGACTTATCCCAGAAAGTCAATGTGGATTCAGAAAAGACAGAGGGACAATAGACATGATCTTCACAGCAAGACAGCTTCAGGAGAAATGCCAAGAACAGAATGTAGATCTATACATGACGTTTGTTGACCTCACCAAAGCTTTTGACACTGTTAGTCGTGATGGACTCTGGAAAATCATGGCCAAGTTTGGCTGTCCACCCAGATTCATAGCAATGGTGCGGCAGTTTCATGATGGCATGCAGGCACGTGTGCAAAATGATGGAGAGTTCTCTGAACCATTTGAAGTAACAAATGGGGTCAAACAAGGCTGTGTTCTGGCACCAACACTGTTCAGCATGATGTTTTCTGCCATGCTTATGGATGCTTTTCAGGACAGTGACACTGGTTTTCCTATCAGGTACCGTTTTGATGGCAACATATTCAACCTCAGAAGGTTGCAAGCCAAAACTAAGGTCCAGACTGATGTGCTAGATGAGCTCCTCTATGCAGATGATATGGATAAGAATGCCAGCACAGAGGCAAAAATGCAAAGAGCCATGGATCAAGTCTCACAGTCATGTGATAACTATGATCTCACAATCAGCACAAAAAAGACAGAGGTTGTACACCAACCAGCGCCCGGAAAGCCATATAATGAACCAACCATCACTGTGAATGGGCAAAAACTGAAAGTTGTTGACAAGTTCACCTACCTGGGAAGCACTCTCTCCAGAGCAGTGCATATTGATGATGAGATCACTGCCAGAATTGCAAAGGCTAGTGTGGCATTCGGACGACTCCGTGCAAATGTCTGGGAGCGAAATGGAATCAAGCTTGACACCAAGCTGAAAGTCTACAAGGCTGTGGTACTGCCAACCCTCTTGTATGCATGTGAGACCTGGACAGTATACCAACGCCATGCAAAGAGACTTAACCATTTCCACTTAAGCTGTTTGAGAAAGTTGTTAAAAATCAAGTGGCAGGACAAGATTCCAGACACAGAGGTCCTGACGAAAGCAGGGATGCAAAGCATGCATACAGTCTTAAAGCTAGCACAGCTAAGATGGACTGGCCATGTTATAAGAATGCCTGATGCGCGACTTCCAAAGAAAGTTTTCTATGGAGAACTACAGGAGGGAAAGCGCTCTCAAGGTGGCCAGAAGAAACGCTACAAAGACACCCTCAAAGCCTCTCTGAAGGATTTCGAAATACCAATGGGGTCCTGGGAACAGACTGCACAGGAGCGATCAAAGTGGCGAGGTCTCATCATCAAAGGAGCAGCTCTTTATGAAAAGAAGAGAATCTGTGAAGCTGAAAGAAAGCGAAGAGAGCGCAAAGCCAAAACAAATGTGCCACCAACAGACTCTATGACATTGACTTGCTCTACTTGCAACCGACAGTTTAGAGCCAGAATTGGCCTAGTCAGCCATCAAAGAACTCACCAACACACATCAGCACTATTCAAGAAATAATGATGGTCTTTCTCATTAGTGAGAGACGAACTATCACATTCATCTATAGATCAGGTCAGTATAATATGTCTGGTTTTGTTCCACTGCTCAGTACACCACTCAACAACACATTTGTACATTCATCTATAGATCAGGTCAGTATAACATGTCTGGTTTTGTTCCACTGCTCAGTACACCACTCAACAACACATTTGTACATTCATCTGTAGATCAGGTCAGTGTAATATGTCTGGTTTTGTTCCACTGCTCAGTACACCACTCAACAATACATTTGTACATTCATCTATAGATCAGGTCAGTGTAACATGTCTGGTTTTGTTCCACTGCTCAGTACCCCACTTAACAATACATTTGTACATTCATCTATAGATCAGGTCAGTATAATATGTCTGGTTATGTTCCACTGCTCAGTACACCACTCAACAACACATTTGTACATTCATCTATAGATCAGGTCAGTGTAATATGTCTGGTTTTGTTCCACTGCTCAGTACACCACTTAACAATACATTTGTACATTCATCTATAGATCAGGTCAGTATAATATGTCTGGTTTTGTTTCACTGCTCAGTACACCACTCAACAACACATTTGTACATTCATCTATAGATCAGGTCAGTGTAATATGTCTGGTTTTGTTCCACTGCTCAGTACACCACTTAACAATACATTTGTACATTCATCTATAGATCAGGTCAGTATAATATGTCTGGTTTTGTTCCACTGCTCAGTACCCCACTCAACAACACATTTGTACATTCATCTATAGATCAGGTCAGTATAATATGTCTGGTTTTGTGCCACTGCTCAGTACCCCACTCAACAATACATTTGTACATTCATCTATAGATCAGGTCAGTATAATATGTCTGGTTTTGTTCCACTGCTCAGTACCCCACTCAACAATACATTTGTACATTCATCTATAGATCAGGTCAGTATAATATGTCTGGTTATGTTCCACTGCTCAGTACACCACTTAACAATACATTTGTACATTCATCTATAGATCAGGTCAGTATAATATGTCTGGTTTTGTTCCACTGCTCAGTACACCACTCAACAACACATTTGTGCATTCATCTATAGATCAGGTCAGTATAATATGTCTGGTTATGTTCCACTGCTCAGTACACCACTCAACAACACATTTGTACATTCATCTATAGATCAGATCAGTATAATATGTCTGGTTTTGTTCCACTGCTCAGTACACCAATCAACAACACATTTGTACATTCGTCTATAGATCAGGTCAGTATAATATGTCTGGTTTTGTTCCACTGCTCAGTACACCACTCAACACATTTGTACATTCATCTATAGATCAGGTCAGTATAATATGTCTGGTTTTGTTTCACTGCTCAGTACACCACTCAACAACACATTTGTACATTCATCTATAGATCAGGTATGTGTGATAATGAATGTAAACCTTGGAAATTACATGTATATACCGTAAAAATTCTAATAAACGCCCACACTCTAATAAGCACCCACACCCATGTTTGGATGCCAAAACTGGCCATTTTATCCGTGAGTTTTGGAATTCCAGGAACCTCTAATAAACGCCCACTTTAAAAATGTTGGGAAAAATCATATATTTTAAAGGGTACATTTCTAATTTTGCTACCTTATCACATAAAACACAAATCTAAATTTTCTCTTGTAGTCCAAATAAATGGTAATATATGAAATATGGAATATCCGAACAACTACTTGGAACTTAAGTCCTGTCTGGGGCAGATCGAGAGCCATCAATAATTTCTATTCCTGTATATGAACTCTTGAATGTTGCCTTACAGTGTAGCCTCCAGTAAACGCCCATCCCCTTCTATTGTTAAGGTACTGTTTTGAATAAATGCCCGGGTGTTTAGTACAATTTTTACGGTCCGTTTTAGAGAAAAAATCACACCCCCTGTTCTAAACGTTTTCTGGTTTAAAAGGGGCTATGCTTGGCTTATTTATGTCTCTTCAGACTTTGAAACTTTGCAAGATGAAGTCCACATTTTTGATAAAATTATTGTGATAATGCACATATAAGTAATCATAATTATTATTCTTCAGAGTCTGTCTTGTTATTGTTTTGAACACTGTGACATTGACATATACTAAAAACAATTTTGCAAACATTACACCCTGGTCTGACATCTCTTTTTGGCATAGTTTGGTATGAGCCGCCTCATGGGAAAAACAAAAATCTGCCTAGGTGAACACAAAGGCGCAGATCAGCTTTGCGGTAACTGCGAAGCTGATCTGCGCCTTTGTTTTTGCTACTCTGAAAATACAGTTCCTCTTCTACTTAAATCCGAAATTTCAAGATTCTAGCTCTTTTCTGTAACGGTACAGGTCGGTTTGTGTCGGATCTGGTTGGAAACCACATTGTTGGTTTTCCCATGAGGCGGCTCAATTATAAATCTGTCTTGTCTGCCAAAGCCCACCTGCTTGGTCATTTTTTTCGTTTAATACTAAAGCTACTTCATCCATTAGGAATTAGCGAAAGACTGCCTACGTATAGAGAAACTACGGGTATTTGGAGAGTATTTGTGTGGTGTGGAGCCCCCTATGTTGGCGTACAATGTGGAGACGAGACAGTATTACTCAGTGGCGCCCTCTCAGGGATACGATGAAAAAGAGACGGAAGAGCAAGGAGAGGAGCAATGTTTATCAGAGGTATGGATTTCAGAAACAAAGTTTAAACATTATTTGAGCCGCGATGCGAGAAAACCGGTCTTCGGGATTTCCGACCAGGTCCGACACAAACCGGGCTGTACAAGCTCAGAAGCAGGCTAGAAGCTTGAAATTTCGGATTTAAGAAGAAGAGAAATTGTACTATCCGTGTAGCGAAAACAAAGGCGCTGATCAGCTTCGCGGTTACCGCGAAGCTGATCTGCGCCTTTGTTTTCGCCTAGGCGAAAATCCGGTTTTCTCACGATGCGGCTCATTTATGATACTTCAATTACACAGAAAGCTCAAGGAACTTACAAATGCGTTCTTAAAGGGGCAGATATTTGCATTTTGTAGTCAAAATAGTGGGGGAAACTGGAGAACCTTGGGAAAACAATCAGACCACTACCCTGCCACATGCCCTGACCCAGATTTGAACCCGGACCGCAGAGGTGACAAGCATGTGTGTTCTGCAGGTCTCCTGGATTTCAGAAACAAGGGCCAGAACCAAAAGTACTTCATTCTGGGAGTGATTTGTTTGAGTGAACACACAATCCACAAAAACAAAATGTATCCTTGTCCAAGCTTCTCACAGTTAGGGAAAAAAATGAAAAAAAAAAAAAAAAAAAAAATCAAGGTCATGGAAAATTCAGAGAATTTTACATTCCTAAGGCTTAATTTGTTAGAACCCTGTTAAAATGTCAGTTTTGCAAACTAATATTTACCAAGAACTAGATTCAACATTACAAAAACTTGCCCATGCAATAAACAGAGATTTGTTAAGCTTTAAAAATCGAAAATTTTCATCTGAAAAATTTTGATATTATGAGGCGAGGCGGTTCTAATGCGTACCCACAATCTATGTTTTGGAGCAAAAATAAGAAAAATATGTTTACCCCTGCATACCCCAGTTTTGCTATATAAAAGTGGGGTTTTAGGGGGTTGCATTTCATGGACATGTTTTCCTGATGATATTAGATTTGCAATTCTATTGCATTATTAGTAAAGCCTCAAACTCCAGATTCATTAGTCAGGAGCTTTAAACCCTACCTTGAGCAAGACATGTTAGTATCTTGGGGAGCGCGGTGGCCTGGTGTTAGAGTATCATACTCTGTATCGTGAGGTCCTGGGTTCGATCCTCGTTCAGGGCACAGTGTCCTTGCACAGTGTCGTACAGGGCACAGTATTATTAACTCCACACAGTACCCAGGAAAAGGTGGCTCCATCCCCACATGACTGAAAAATGGTCTCTGGGACATTAAACCTCAATACAAAGCATTAGTGTCTCCATAGTACTGATACTACCTGAGATGCCATGTGGCTGAATTTTTTTACTGTGGTGTAAAGAATTAAATCAAGAAAAAGAAATTGGTGTTTTCTATCTTTTTTCAGGATGAAGATATACTTATTGAGAGCGAAGAAGAGATAATCCACGACAGCGGCGACCATGAACATGTCCAACATCTACGTGCCAAGAAAGAAGAATTAGAAAAACGGGTGAAAGAGAAAACCAGGCAACAAGAAAACATTATGGTGAACTTTCATTTGCTTTTGTTTGTTTTGCTTGTCAACAATGTGATTTTATCATGTCTTTACTATAAAATATGTTCTTTTTACTTTACATATGCGATACAGGCAAGGATTACTTGTACGTAACAAGATACAGTATCTCCAAAGCCCTATCACTTCAAAAATTGTCAAAACCCATATCACTTCCATGGGAGAAAAAGCCAACACTTGTATCACCAATGTGACCCATATCATCCCTACGGAGAAAAAAGCTGTATCACTTCCTTTAGAGCATTCAGTTCTAGTTGTATTGAGTTCAGTAGGTCGTGGACAGCTTCATTCAATCGATCGATCACTCAATCAAACTATCAATCAATCAAACAATCAATATATCAATCAATAGATACAGACGATCAATCATTTGACCTGTCAATCACTCCATCGATCAGTCACTTGATTGATCCATCACTCGGTCGATTAATAAACTGATCTTTCACAATTGATCAGTCGATCGATCGATCATTCAATAGATCGATCGTGGTCGATCAATCGACCAATCAATCTACAATTGAATGTTAGATCCCCATTTCTCCTACCAGAAATCATCATTAAAAAAGAGAAAAATTTTGTTGTAAATGAAAATATATGATAGAAAGATTACGATATGACAATTTTCATATCATATCAACCCTTGAATCCCGTATCAGCCCGAGGGTCGAATGTATTGGCCCTCAACTCTCGCATAATACGAGAGTCTTGTGCTGATACAGGATGGGAATCTCGGGTTGGTACGAAGTACGATATGAAAATTGTCAGATAATAATCTCTATTTATCAAGATGGTCACCTATAAACAAAAGTGTTCCTGACAATTCTAGTAATTATCAGCCGTATCATTACTTTCACTTTTGGTGAGGAATATAATTGTATTACAGATTTCTAAAATATAAGCTGTTTATTTTGTTAATCGGATCTCCCTTCTTTGCGAAGCTTGAAATGTGATATATGCTCTTTTCTTCTTTTTCCTGCACAGAAAATGTTAGAGAAGAATCGCCATCACTTGATCGAACTAGAGATCCGTCCCATATTCCTGGTCCCCGATACTAACTGCTTCATAGACCATCTACCTAGCCTACAGAAACTCATTCAAGATAGGCACTACACCATTGTCATACCTCTAGTCGGTAAGCTGTTTCGTTTGGTCAGGTCCCAAGGTTATAAAACTTTTTTCACGCTCAACTCAGCTGAGCATGAAATTTAAATAGCTCATAAATGCTAAAATAGCCAAAATCAGTTGAAAACTATGGTATAACATGTTGGCTTGGCATTTTAACATTTATCAGCAGGATAACATTTATCAGCAGGATAAATTTTAGTCTCGGCAGAGCTGAGCACGAAAAAGGTTTTATAACCTCAGGACCAGTTTTGTTGTTGGGAAGATTGATGGCATAGAGGTTAATGTGTCGGAATCTAGACAAAGAGGCCATGAGTTTCAACCACAATGATGCCTGGTGGTGTCCTTGAGCTGGTGGTTATATTTGAAGCACTTTTGGATGTTATGATGTTCTAATTTTGGGTAAAAGTCCCATAAAATGGAGGCAATGACCTTAGCCGTTGACTGGGACGCTAAACCACAACTCGATCGATAAAAAACATTGGGACTGATCCACTTCTTCCAGCATATTAAACAGCACTATGGTGAAATAATGTGGCTCAACTAAGCCAATAAGGCTTACATGTATGGATGGTTTGACTTGGAACCACTTTTCCTGGGCAGGCCCAGACCTGAGCGGTTAACCAGAATTCAGATGGTCAGTCAGTAGTGCAGAAGCTTTGCTTGGATGCGCAAGCAGCTCGTCTATTTCTTTAGGCCTCAATGGGTGGGGGGCCCAATGTGACTGAAAAAAGGGGATTTTAAAATGACAAAACAAACAAGTAAGCAAAATGAGCATGGTGCATGTTTTGTCTGTGTTTGGAATTGTTTTCACCAAAAAAAAGGCTACAAGTTGGAAAAGGAGTTTGATACAGTGTTATTTTCCTTTCATTGACGAATTAGCTCAGGGATGCAAGATAGTTTAATCTGATAGAGAAGAACATGCTTGTAAAGTCAAACATAAAGATAAAGCTACGGTAGACTATTTGAAGTTGACGCACATTTGAGCCGCCTCGTGAGAAAACCAACAATCTGCATATGCTAAAACAAAGATGCAGATCAGCTTCGCGGTAGCTGCAACCGTGAAGCTGATCAGCGCCTTTGTTTCGCTACACGGATAGTACAATTCCTGTACTTTCTAAAACCAAAATTTCCAGCTGCTAGCCAACTTCTGTGCTTGTACAGCCCGGTTTGTGTCAGACCTGTTCAAAAACCACATTGTTGGTTTTCTCATGAGGTGGCTCATTTTATTCTTTATTTGCAGTTATCAATGAATTAGACGGCTTAGCTCAGGGCAGCAAGACAGGTCAATATGATAGCGAGGAACATGCTCGTAAAGTGAAGCACCGAGCCAAGGCGACGATAGACTATCTGGAGCAGGAATTCGAAAAGAAGAACAGTCATTTGAAGGCTCAGACATCAAAGGGGTCGGTGTTAGAAACGATCGCCTTTAGGGTGGAGGAGACAGACAAAACTGTAAGTACAATTGTTATTCTGGTTAATGTGTCGTTGATAGTCAAACACTATTTAAATGACATTTCATCTTCAGACTGTAAGTAACCACAAATTAGCCATGTCATGCAAAAACTGGTCGGAAACCCTGAAGACCGTTTTTCTGGTGTCGCTGCTCATTTGTAATTGGGTCCAGCTGCAGGGATTATGTTTGGCGTATGATGTGGATTATGGTAAATCACTGACCTCCCTATTTATAGGAATATTCATACTAGGATCATGTAATTTAACTATTGCATATGAAAACCAACAATCTGCATCTGAGAAACCAAAGGCGCAGATCAGCTGTGCAGTAACTGCACAGCTGATCAGCGCCTTTGTTTTCTCTACGTGGATAGTACAATTTCTCTTCTTGTTGAATCTGAAATTTCAATGTTCTAGCCTCCTTCTGTGACTGTACAGCCTGGTTTGTGTCGGCCCTGGTCAGAAACCCATATTGTTGGTTTTCTGATGTGAAGGCTCATTTAACTATTGCAGGGTAACAACGATGATTTGATCCTGAACTGCTGTACCCATTACTGCAAAGATAAAGCCAGGGACTACATGCCTAAGGATAAAGGTATAAAAAATTTGTCCTTTTTTACCTATTAGAAATAAACAGAAAATTTCTAAAATGTTAGGACAACATGAGAATTATTTTTTTTGCCTCTAAATGTAAGTATTGATACCATAAAGAAATCACTATGCCATAAAAAGGTGCCGACTGTGTCATGAAAACATGTTGGTGAAATGTATACCCCCTTAAACCCCACTTTTATATAGAAAAACTGGGGTTTGCAGGTGTATGCATGATTTCCTTATTTTTGATCCAAAACATACATTGTGGGTACTTGTTAGAACCGCCTCACTGAGGCCGTTCTATCGTGTACCCACAATGTATATTTTGATCATACATTGTGGGTACTCGTTAGAACCGCCTCACTGAGGCCGTTCTATTGTGTACCCACAATGTATGTTTTGATCAAAAACATATATATATTTTTTTTTCTAATAAAATTTTCATTTTTTTTCTTCTAAAAAAAAACTAGATTGCATGGGCAAGTTTTCGTAAAGGTATTGCATTATGAATCTGTAGTACTGGCCCTGGCCTTGTAGAGGGCCATCATAGGAAAGCCTGTCTTTGGAGCTTCTGATCATCTGGGGC
Source organism: Rugalucina vietnamica (assembly GCA_964017185.1). Classification (NCBI taxonomy): domain Eukaryota; kingdom Metazoa; phylum Mollusca; class Bivalvia; order Lucinida; family Lucinidae; genus Rugalucina; species Rugalucina vietnamica. Next base: position 42,012,436 of record OZ024881.1, read on the forward strand.
CAAAATTTACGATGTCGTTGGTTAACGATTCGTTAAAATTTCAAATGGCAATATTACAAACACACTGTTATTTTTGGTTGAAAAAATTTGAGAATCCTTTGCATTGCAAAGGATTCTCAAAGTTTATCAACAAAAAATAACTGTATTTGCTTATGTAGTCGGCATTTACTTAAGGAATTGAGGTCTTAACGTTGACGTTAAGCTAACATAGTTTTGAATAACTGGCTCCTGATAACAAAGCTGTTGCACAGAATGACTAGATGCTTGAATTTTCTGACTTAAAGGAAAAGAATTTGGTTTTGGGGGTGGGGGGTGGGGACTTGCGTGTGAGATTCATAACAAAACCATCCGGTGTTCGGTCTTCAGATCTTAACCTTAGGTGTTGACTGGGGCTTTAAACAGGCAAAAAAAAAAAAATAATCAAGTTTGCCATATTCTGCAGATTCGCCAGTACGTTTGTACCGAGATGTAGTTCTCCTGACCGACGACAGAAACCTCAGGTTGAAGGCTCACACCCATAACGTCCCTGTGAAAGACGTCCCATCATTCATAAAATGGAGTACAGGAAACTGAAGATCAAGACTTAAGGGAATCTTTGAGAAATGATCCGCCGCATGGGAAAACCAACAATCTGCATATGCGAAAACAAAGGCGCAGATCAGCTCCGCGGTAACCGCGAAGCTGATCAGCGCTTTTGTTTTCGCTACACGGTTAGTACACTTCCTCTTCTTCTTAAATCCGAAATTTCAAGCTTCTAGCTTGCTTCAGTGCTTGTACAGCCGGGTTTGTGTCAGACCTGTTCGGAAACCACATTGTTGGTTTTTCCATGAGGCGGCTCAAATATCTGACAGGAATCTCAGGTTGAAGACTCGCACCAGTAATGATCCTATAAAACATGTACCTTCACTGATAAGTGGAGTACGGGAAAGGGAAGATCAAGGCTTTGGCGAATTTTTTTTATGAATATTCATACTAGGAACCACAGGTTGAAGGCTCAAACCCAATATGTCCATTAACTCCATTTAAATGATGTCCCTTCATTCATAAAATGGTGTCAGGGACACTGAAGGTTGAGGCATTGGGGAGTTTTTGAGGAACATCTTTTTGCTGTGTCCTTTTTACTCATAAGAAAGTGGCCGTGATATTCTTGCCTTAGAATGCTATTTTATTTGGAAATGGAAGGGAATTCTTACGCCTTTATGTGCTGGTACTGTTTAGCACTTCCTTTCCCAGTTGTAATGGCAAACTCATTAAATTATGTTGTTACCTTTGAGTGACATGGGCTGAAAAGACTAGGCTTAGTTTGGCAACTGTCAAGTTATTGCTGATTGGGTTTGTCAGGGTTGTACTTTTATTTAATATGCCAAATTAAGGCTATTCAAAGCTTTTAGTTCAATGAGCCAAAAGCTGAAGAATGTTAAGCCTTGGACCACAGCCTGTTGTATTTATAGTGACAGCTTTCCTCGTTGAAGAGGATGCTATTTGAGAAAACCAGCTTTTTGCCTATGCGAAAGCAAAGGTGCAGATCAGCTGTGCAGTAACTGCTCAGCTGATCAGCACCTTTGTTTTTGCTTCTTGCACAGCTGATCTGATCGTTTGTATTCGCTACAAGGATAGTACAATTCCTCTTCTTGTTGAATCCGAAATTTCAGCCTTCTAGCCTTCTTCTTTGACAACACAGGCCAGTTTGTGTCAGACCTGGTTGGAAACCCGGTAGACTGGTTTTCTCGTGTAGTGGCTTATATGAGCCATGTCAAGAGAAAATCTGTTAAGGCCATCAACCAGGTTCTGAAATCTACCGGGCAGTACATTCTAAGAACACAGTTAGAAGCTTGAAATCTCAAATTTTAAGAGAAGAGAGATTGTACTATCAGTGAGGCAAAACCAAAGACACTGATCAGCAGTGCAGTTGATTACTGTTGTCCATTGATAGATTTGAGCAAGTTTTCCAGATGTTTATTTCAGCCACCTTGTGGAAAACCCAACATTGTGGTTTCCGAACAAGTCTGACACAAACTGGCCTGTACAGCTACAGAAGCAGGCTAGAGGCTTGAAATTTTGGGTAGAAGTAGAAGAGGAATTGTACTATCCGAGTAGCGAAAACAAAGGCGCTGATCAGCTGTGCAGTTACTGCACAGCTGATCTGCGCCTTTGTTTTCGCCTATGCAGATTGTTGGTTTTCCCAAGGGGCGGCTCATTTGTAAGTTTCTTACTGTTTAGTATCAAAACCATTTTAAAATTGTTGAAGTTGTAAATTGTATAAGTTTTGTTGTGTCTGGTAGAGGAGAATTATAATGTTAATTTGAAGCTCTGCTGATATGTGTACATTCAATTTTTTGTATTGATTAAACCATTTGTCTCATGTGAGCCTTTGCATGAGAAAACCAACAATTTTAATTTTCTACCAGGTCTGACACAAACCAGGCTGTGCAGTCTCTCAAAATAGATAGAAGCTTGATATTTCGGATTTAATTAGAAGAAGGATTGTACTATCTGTGGAGCGAAAACAAAGGCGCTGATCTGTGGCTTTGTTTTCGCATATGCAAATTGTTGGTTTTCTGATGCAGCGGCTCATGTATTTTTGAAAAATACTAACAGGGTTTTAGAAGTAGAATTTGAAAATTTTAAGTCTCATTTTGCATTAAAAGCCATCATCATATGAAATATATTCATCATGTTTATCTTTGTTGCAAGTCATGTTTTGTCATGTTTTCTGTTTTGTCCAACGAGCAAGTCCTCGGGAAAACATGTCCTTGCAATGAATACCCCCCTTAAACCTCACTTTTACATGTATATAGTAAATCTGGGGTATGCAGGTGTATACATACTTTTCTTTTTTTTTTGTCCAAAACATAGATTGTGGGTACTTGTTAGAAACGCCTCAGCGAGGCAGTTCAAACATGTACCCACAATCCATGTTTTGAGCAAAAAAAAAAAAAAAAAATATCGAAATTTTTCTGGTGTAATCTTCAGTTTTTTTCAGCTGAAAAAAAAATCTCTGTTTATTACATGGGCAAGTTTTCATAATGTTCAGTAGGTCAGGTGGTTTCCAGTTTTCACCCTACCTTCAGGTTGCTTTGCCTCGATACGAGTTAAATAATCTTGAAAGGAACACAAAAGTGGAAAAAAGTGAAAGTGTGCTTGAAATGATCTCTTATTATTTTTCTAGTCTTGAATTTGTCTGTGTATCATTTTGTTTTACAAATATTTGAGCTGCCCCATGGGAAAACTAACGATCTGCATAGGCAAAAACAAAGGCGCAGATCAGCTTCGTGGTAACCGCGAAGCTGATCAGCGCCTTTGTTTTTGCTACTCCGATAGGACAATTCCTCCTCTACTTAACTCCAAAATTTCAAGCTTCTAGCCTGCTTCCGTAGCTGTACAGGCCGGTTTGTGTCAGACCTGTTCGGAAACCACATTGTTGGTTTTTCCACGAGGTGGCTCATTTAATAGCAAATTTCAAGTGCTGTAGTGTGTTTAATTTCTGATTTGCGAATGGTAATAATATTGCTATATATAAAACTAATTCATGATGAATTTTCATAATGTATTGTAGACAAGTATCAAATGCAATGTACATAAAATTAATTATTATTATTTTTGTGCAACAAGATTTTCTGCTTGTATTTTCATCATTAATGAAAGAGATAACATGTACATGTACTAATTTTGCCAACCCTAAGTTTGTAATTTTTTGCGAAACCTTTTTAGTGTGAGTCATTAGTCATAAAGTCAATATAGCTTATTGAATCCAAAGTAGTTCTTGTAGTTATTAGTGAAAACATTGAATTTGCGAAGTAACGAATTCACAAATATTAGCAAACATTTACAAACTACAGTAATCTTTTAGCATCAAAATGGATTTCATAATCTGGAATGCATTATTTTATATTATTTTGTATGAACTTTTGTCATGAGAAATTCTGGCCTATGATTTTTGACCTGGTCAGATTCAATTCTCAAATTCAAATGTTTTTCATGATAAAGCCCATATATCATGAGCTGACTTATCTTATTGTGTTTATAAATTTTCAAGAAATTACAAGATTTATAGTGTTGTATAGAGTTTTATGCCTTTGTACAAAATAGTGCTTGACAATGTTGGGCTGATGGCTTTAGAATGTCAGATAGATTATTAACACATCATTATCATTTGGTGAGACCACTTCAGTTCTTAGGGGCATCAGGTGTGATTTTTAAATTTTATTCAATTTTTCGATGAAAATTCTCTGTGCAAACAGAATAGCCCCAGATGGGACGCCGCGTTCTGCGGCGTCTCATCTGGGGCTATGCCGTTTGCCTATGTCCCATAAAAGGGACGCCGGGCTTAAATGAGTTAAAATTCAATTGTTTATATGTGTGTATGTTTTCTATATGGAAAATTTATATCATAAGACCAGATATAAGTAGAATCTGTTGATAATTATTAATAATACATGTATATGGATATTTTTGCTATAAAATTTCCTGAAAAAAAAACAAAAAAACCCTGCTCATTAGAATGCCTTTGGCATGGTGATTCTAATGAGTACAGTTCAGCCTCATTATAACGCACCTCACTATAGCATGGCTTTCAATATAACGCAGTCATGTCATGGCTCCCAAATTGGTTATTTTGTTGTATGACTGTTATAAATAACCTCGTTATAACACAGTTAACTTATAACACAGACTGTTTCTATGGACTCCAAAGATAGTGTTTATAATGAGGTTGACCTTTTTATGCAGAACTAACAAAAATTATCTTGAATTAACATCAAATACTCCATTGATCTGGTCTTCTGTGTTTATCAGCTTATCGATTGAAGAATTTATCATTACGAAAACGTGGCCATGCAATATACAGATTTTTCTTAAGTTGTAAAAATTGAAATATTTCAGTAGATTGTTTTTGATATTTTTCTTATTTTTGCACAAAACATTGATTGTGAGTATGTTAGAACGAGTACCCACATTCTATGATTTGAAGCAAAAGTAAGAAAAATAGGTTTCCCGTGTATACCCCATTTTTACTATATAAAAGTAGGGTATAAGGGGGTATATATTACACGGACATGTTATCCTGATGTGAACATTAATTTTGTTTGTAATGTGCAATAAAATTTGGAACTTTGGACAAAACAGTATTTTTATGATTAAGATCCCATATGAAGCTCTGCAAATATAATCATCACCATTTGTTTCCAAGAAATGAGCAGTGTCATGAGAAAACCAACAATCTGCATTTGCGAAACCAAAGGTGCAGATCAGCTTCACTACACGGATAGTACATTTCCTCATCTACTTATATCCAAAATTTCAAGCGTCTAACGTTCTTCTGTGACGGTACAGACCAGTTTGTGTCGGACCTGTTCAAAATCCACGTTGGTTTTCTCATGACGCGGCTCAAATTTAATTCAGCATTTATCTTGTGTGACTGTTGTGAAGTGGGGTTGCCTAGTATCACTATAGTGTCTCAGACTACAGATGAAGAGGTTGTTGGGGAAGGTTGAATATCACCAGAGTAGACTTGTGTCCTAACTGTAGTGTATGTTAGAATGAGTTATATACAGGATGTGTAGCTGCATCATGACATGTCTGAAAAACTGTTGACTGGGACTTTTAATCACATTTCAACTAAAGTTACTGTTATAAGTTAAGTTTCGGGTCGCAAACAAACAATATACATTGAAACAGAAAGACAATCCAACTTAGAAAGCCAATCAGGATTGACAAATGATAATTCCAGAAATTTTGTCATTCAAGAGTGTTTTATTAGCACGTCAAATATAACATTACATTAGAATTAGAAATAAACTTAAATATATAAACTTAATTCATACTATCGGAGTGTAGAAATAAACAAGAAAGTAAATTGCATACATCACAGACTATTCCACTGGTCGACAGTGCTTGAAAAAGCAAATGCAATTTTAGTTAATCATCCCATTGATGATTGAATGTACCAGTTCGTATGTAGCGTAAGGCGACCAGTGATCGATCAGGGACCAGTGATCGATCAACTAGTGGTTATCGGCTATTAATTCTCAAAGGATACCTGAAGTAAATCTTATGCTAGTTTCAACTTAAAGCGCATTATAGTACCTTACAAACACTAATTTAAATTTATTTGGAAAGCTTTTCTATCTTGCATTTTCTGGGACTTTACGAAGAGGGGGTCTTAGTTGTACTGCTTAAAAGCGGTGATTGTTCAATAAATTCTTGAAGATGAAACAACCTGTGTTTGTTCCGACTGGCTAAATACTTTAACTTTACTGCATACTAAACAAATCTGATCCACATTCCAAATTGTGTTGGATAACGCTGCGATTAATGGACGATTTCTGTGATTTTCGAGCTAGTTTTTCAACAGTTTTCCATTATTTCTATGGGCATTTATGCTTTTCGACCACCTCATTTCGCTGCTTTATTTCTTTTATCTCAATGAAAATTTCCAAACTTTGTTTGGTGGCTAGAGGTAAACGATAATTATTCTTTCTAAAAATGTACATACCTCCCAAGTTAGCCGCGGTTTTGGAGAGAAAAAGGAGGTGATCGATCACTGGTCCACCTGACTCTGATTCACGCTGTATGATGGTGTGTGTGTTAAAATGACGTCGCTGAGAACGTGACGTGATGACGTCATAAATTGACATATTGAAAAACATGACGAAGGTTCAAGCTTCGATATGGTATGTACACATGCATTCTGCAATGCATGTCTGATCCGCAAATCTATCAAACATGGCTATTTTTGATCGATCACTGGTCCCTTTACGCTATTAAAAATTAATCTATAAAATTATACTGAGCGAAGATAAAATTTGAAACAAAAACATTTTGAGCTTTACATTAACAAACATGTAAATTATACCATTTTGTGAATTTTTTCAAGAATGCAAAATATCAGGCTTAATTCATAGACTGTAGCAATTTCCAACAGCAAAGAAGTTCATAAAAGTAAACTCCATTCATCATATGTCGCTGTTTTCCAGTGGATAACGTCATGTAATAAAAGTGTTATGACTACACGTGTATTAACACTTTTGTGGGAATACGTAACGTCATTGACGACGTCTAACAATGTTAATTCTCAATGGAATTATGTCCATTTAAAGGCGGTAAAATCATATTTTAGAAGTCATATGATAAAACGAATCTTATACGCATGGTCATTTCATATGAAATTTATTAAACTCGCCAAAGGCTTGTTTAATGAATTTCACATGAAATGACCACTCGTGTAAGATCCTCTATATATGTTAAATGTATGCCATGCAACTAAGGAAAACAGTAGTTAAAAATTGCATGGGTATCAGAAAAGTGTTCATGGATGTTGTCTTTCACATTAAATGAACATTTTTTCCAACAGAACAACAAATGAATTTTAGTGGATTATAATACTATTATGACTTCTGCCATTATAAATTTGGGCCTATAGCATAACATGCAGTATCAAGTAAATCAAGGGCAACCACTATGATGCCATTTATATTGGTTTTGGGTGCAGTTGTCAGTCTACAATATTTCTGGATTCAGCAAAGTCTGTTGAAGTTCAGCCTCTTGGAATCAATTGCACTTATAATAGTTAAGAAGATCTAGCTTTGTATTTTGTGACATTTGCCCCAATCTGGCTAATAATAATCCTCAAAAGGCATATTTCCATGCCTGTTATGTTGGTGTGTGACTCCATAGGTCGGCTCCCTTTGCATTGGACCAAAGACGGAGTAAACCGGTCTTCTATAAGTTGATGTCATGTAATTTGAGAATTGGTAAAGTTTCTCATCACGTGGAATAGATAGACGATTCATTCCCCTTGCACGCTGTGTTTCCCCTGGAGGCTTGCCCCTGGGAACAAATTTTTGGTTTATCGGCCAGTCCTTGCCTTGTTTGTCCCAAGTTTTGACAGCTGATGTTCCTACATTATACATCCAAGGTTGTGAGCAGGGCTCGTGCCTGTCAGCAATTTTGGGCAGTTCTTCACGTCTCAAGGTTGGGTAGCCAGAATCGTACCATTTGTCTGTCCAATGCTAGAAATAACAAAAGTATAGATAATAAAGTGCTTTTGAGAAAAATGAGTATATGTGGGATTATGTGTTAACAGTAGAAGATAATATAAGAAGCTATACATGTATTTCTAAAGTTACCAGAACAAAAATGCTTTTGGTTTCTGACACAGTTCGAAGATAGATTAGCTGTGCAGATTTGAAATCTCAGTTTGAAAATAAAGGTGCTGATCGTATGCAGCTGACCTGTGTATGCAGCTGACCTGCACTATAGTTCTGTATTTGCAAAAGGCATTTCATATAGAATCTAAAGGCCCTAAAGAGGTCCTGGCTGTTACATACCTGAATCTCAAATCATTTTCAAATGCTGACCAGTAAGACCAGTAAGAAAACAAAATTCTATTGAGTGCAAAGATCACTGGGTGCTTCCTTCGTCCCGATATAAAAAGGTTTTGTTTGACTTTTACTATAGGTCCCGATAGGATTTGGTTTTGTTTGATTCCGGTATAATATTTTTTTCTACAATAATTCCTAGAATTTTGTCAAAGATTTGATTTGATTTGATTTTAATTTATGACGTCATTGAAAGAATTTCAAGTCATAATATTGTGCTTTGAATGCAATTTTATAGTAAGATTTAATTTAATTCGTTAAATAGTGATATAAATCAAGCCATTTATGTTATTGTTGACTCTTTTTTGTGGAGATTTACTGTGTTAAAGAAGTAGAACAAAATCTGTTACCAAAAAGTAAAAAAAAACCTTTTTATATCGGGACCAAGGAAGCACTTAGTGAAAGATGTACCTTTGTAAGTAAACTACTTTTGATTTGCTGATTATGATAATGACTAAAAAAAAGTTTTAATAAAAAAAGTAAAAAACAAATACAAAACTTCAAACATTTCAACTGCAACAAAATTCCAACTAGCATTGCTGGAGCAACAAGTAAATCATCATATTTTAGACAGGGCATGTATACTTGACATGTCTTCCAAAGATTAACTTACATTAACCATGTACATACTGTGACTAAAGGGTGGTACCCTTGTGAATGGCACATCCAAGCTGATTGATCTTCCTTATAACAACTTTAGGTATGATTAGGCATCACGATTCTAATCAGGTAAACATAAATAACCAAAGCTACATAGATCTGCAGAAAGACATGTCTAATTTTTTTTTTACCCTGCCTTGAACAGTATAACTTTATCTTACACTTTTCACCAGATGTGGTGTGGGCCGATATGGACGTGACAGAAACCAGTCTCTTGAAGACTGTAAACACTAAATACAAGCATTTATAAAATAAGCACTATAAATGAGCTGCCTTCCCTTCCCTCAGAATTACATGTAAAGACTTGTCCTTACGCGTAATGCCAGGAATGCGGAGTATTGGCACATGCTTTTACAGGTTGTGACGTAAACACGTAAAAAATGCCAGAATAGCAGTCTGCTAGTGAATCTGTTAAAAATTACAGCTTATGACGTGTAAAAACGTGTCATTACATGTTACAACCTGTAACTTTTTACATGTCTTTCTAGTTTTACATGTAAAAAATGCCATGTTACTCCCGTACGAAAAATTCAACAGGATTCCACTGGTAGTCCAGTTGGACAAAGACAGGAGTCAGTGTGGAATCTGATTTTCAGCCTGATTCCTAACAGGACAGTGAGATGCTTGCATTTTCCACATGAAATTTTTCTCTTTTCCACTTGGAAAATGGACAAAATTCCTGGTAGGATTCCTGCTTGACAAAAATACTGCCGACCTAAATCTGTCTTTGATAAATGTGTAAACAATTTGGTGGTAAAACTTTGCAACACACAGGAAGCCATGAGGTTGGACTTTTTTAAACAAGATAGTCATTATTCAATTTGTTTGATATTGACACTATGTTTTCTATCAAATTTTGGTGAAAATAAATGAGGAACACTTTTTAGTAAAAGTAAGGTATGTTTTTCTTCCATTTTATTCATGCATCGATCTTTGTAAGCATTAACTAAATTCTTTATGCTTTTTGTTTTCAAAATATTCCCCACCCACCTCTGATCATCTACAATTTTAATCAGTCTATTTAAGGAAGTTTCTAAGAATGTCATTTATCATTACTGCTCATTGATACAAGCATTGAAACAAAATATAATGGCTGCATCTATGGATATATATGATACACTAGCCCCTTACATTTTCTTTGTTCAAAAAACTTTCATATGCATGTGTTTCCAAAGAGGTCATTTCTATGCAGACATATAACAGGAATTGGCTCCATATTCCTAACAGGATTCCTGCCAGGAATCTGCTCTAAATTCCTGGCAGGATTCCTGCCAAAATTTCTGGTTCATATTCCTGGCAGGATTCCTGCCTGGAATCTGGTTCAGATTCCTGGCAGGATTCCTGCTAATTTAAATATTTCGCGCCAGATTCCACAGGGAGTCCACACTGACTCCGGTCGTAATCTTTATAAGAAAAATCAAATAGTCAAAGAGATTCCTGCCAGGAATCTGGTCTCATTTTCCTGTGGTAATACTGCTGTGTTCCTGTTGGACAATTTCGTACGGGTGGATTCCACTGCTCTAGATTCTGGTTCAGATTCCTGGCAGGATTCCTGCTAATTTAAATATTTCGCGCCAGATTCCACAGGGAGTCCACACTGACTCCGGTCGTAATCTTTATAAGAAAAATCAAATAGTCAAAGAGATTCCTGCCAGGAATCTGGTCTCATTTTCCTGTGGTAATACTGCTGTGTTCCTGTTGGACAATTTCGTACGGGTGGATTCCACTGGTAGTCCAGTTGGACAAAGACAGGAATCAGTGTGGAATCTGATTTTCAGCCTGATTCCTAACAGGACAGTGAGATGCTTGCATTTTCCACGTGAAATTTTTCTCTTTTCCACTTGGAAAATGGACAAAATTCCTGGTAGGATTCCTGCTTGACAAAAATACTGCCGACCTAAATCTGTCTTTGATAAATGTGTAAACAATTTGGTGGTAAAACTTTGCAACACACAGGAAGCCATGAGGTTGGACTTTTTTAAACAAGATAGTCATTATTCAATTTGTTTGATATTGACACTATGTTTTCTATCAAATTTTGGTGAAAATAAATGAGGAACACTTTTTAGTAAAAGTAAGGTATGTTTTTCTTCCATTTTATTCATGCATCGATCTTTGTAAGCATTAACTAAATTCTTTATGCTTTTTGTTTTCAAAATATTCCCCACCCACCTCTGATCATCTACAATTTTAATCAGTCTATTTAAGGAAGTTTCTAAGAATGTCATTTATCATTACTACTCATTGATACAAGCATTGAAACAAAATATAATGGCTGCATCTATGGATATATATGATACACTAGCCCCTTACATTTTCTTTGTTCAAAAAACTTTCATATGCATGTGTTTCCAAAGAGGTCATTTCTATGCAGACATATAACAGGAATTGGCTCCATATTCCTAACAGGATTCCTGCCAGGAATCTGCTCTAAATTCCTGGCAGGATTCCTGCCAAAATTTCTGGTTCATATTCCTGGCAGGATTCCTGCCTGGAATCTGGTTCAGATTCCTGGCAGGATTCCTGCTAATTTAAATATTTCGCGCCAGATTCCACAGGGAGTCCACACTGACTCCGGTCGTAATCTTTATAAGAAAAATCAAATAGTCAAAGAGATTCCTGCCAGGAATCTGGTCTCATTTTCCTGTGGTAATACTGCTGTGTTCCTGTTGGACAATTTCGTACGGGCTGTTGAATTTTTCGTACGGGTAGTCACTTAGGTTTCTCCTCTAAAAATGCCAGTAATGCGTAAAATTTTACATGTCACTTTTTACATGTAAAAATTTACGCATTCCTGGCAGTAACATGTAAAAATTGCCATGTAGAATTTTAGTTCAAAGGTTAACTAACGGTCATGTCAGTATACAATAATTACATAAGCATAAAGAAGATAAAGATAAAGATAAAGAAGCTTTATTTAACGTCGCGTTTTTAACAGACAACATTAGCTCATGAGCTATTATGCGACATAACAAATATCCTTAACAGATACTTACCTGCCTTCTTGTATCTTCCTGGAACTACCCTTTTATTGCGAGCGTCAGCAAGGGAGCTACCAGTACCATTTTTTACGCCTTTGGTATGGCGCGGCCGAGGATCGAACCTGCGACCTCCCGATCCCGAAGCGGACGCTCTACCAGTTGAGCTATCGGGGCCGGTATGCTTTAAATAGGCTTTATATGACCTAGTACACAATGAGAGGATATTTCTTTACTAATATGTGTATTGCCCGTGAAATTGCAATTTGCAGTTTCAGGGGCACAAATTAGTTATAGTTCAGAGAAGATTTCCAGATCTATGCTGTTAGCACATAAGGAAGGTAATATACAGCCTTCATATCATATGCTATGCCGCTCAAAGCAATAGTAAAGAGAGAAAAAATAATAAATAATAATAATACTAATGAATACAAAACACTTGTCCATTAAAACCATCCTACATTGTACCTCTTGGATCAGCACAAATGACTTTACATACAATCAGATGCTTCACAGTTCGATATGCTGACACAAAGCAGAGAATTTATTCAAAATTAAGCATATTTTTGAAATTCTTAAACAAAATAAGACAGTTTGATGCTTGAAACACAGTTCATTGATATAACCATGTTGCATATTTATAACTTTTCTTTATATCTGAAAGATTGATCTAAAATCATGACATGCAGGCAAAATTCATTGCAGTGTATATTGTGTGTCAAGTGCAGTCACATAAAATGGAACATAAAAATACAGGCCTCTCCATACTATACTAAAATAATGTTTAAATACTTACTTTGCTGCTGCACTAACTCTTTTTTCATAGCACTAACTCCTTTATATAATATGTATGCCAATCAAACTTAAAATAATACCATCACATCCACACATTCCCTCCAACATTCAAACACAGGAAATGAGTCATTAAATATGTCTGCCAAATCTTGACTTTTCATTGGATAGATATTTAAATACAATTTGGCTACATGGCAAAAAAACTCAGTTTTACATATTTTTACGGGTTGAAAATTTTCTAAGTCCACAAATTGTTCATTTTACAGGCTTGATTTTGCCTATGTTGAAGTTTTGACGTGTTTTGCCAGATGAAATATTTGTAAGTCCCAAGTTTTACGTGTCAAGACATGTAAAATTATAGTTTTACACGTAAAGACGTGTAAAATTTTACGCATTTCGCCAGGCTGGAGGATGCTTTTTTTGTTTTACATGGTATGACACGTTTTTACGTGTAAAATTCATGCTTTGACACGTATTGACGGGCTCTTTTACACGTCATGCCATGTAAATTGGAATTTTACATGTAATTCTGATGTAAGGGTTGTGGGAAAACCAACAATGTGGTTTCTGAACAGGTCCGACACAAACCAGCCTGTACAGTCACAGAAAAGAGCTAGAAGCTTGAAATTTCGGATTTAAGTAGAAGAGGAAGTGTACTATCCGTGTAGCGAAAACAAAGGCGCTGAACAGCAAAGCTGATCTGCGTCTTTGTTTTCGCCTATGCAAATTGTTGGTTTTCGAACGAGGAGGCTCATTTATAAAATAAGCACTACTCTATAAATAGGGTTTGGATAACATTGAAGAAACTAACAGCTGTAGGAATAATTTCAACTCTTGTCGGTCATTAACAGATCTGACAGTCACTTTTGATTTGAAGGTTTTAGCTCATTATGATTATTCACTCATATTTACATTTTTCTAAAACCTCCTTAGATGAACCATTAGATGTTCATCTGTGTTCATGCTTCCATGAACAACATTGTGTCACGCGACGTGACGTAATCCAAACTTGACGTCAAAAAACATGAATCACGCCAATCTGATAGGACGTTGTAAACGTCGACGCCGTTCCGCTGTTTGAACACACACTGTGTGTAGATTCTCTGTTTGCTGGTAAATGTGACCACCTTGGTGATTTTTCAACAAGAGATAGAGAGAAATGAATGTTAATATAAGCAATGAGTTTAATTTTTCTGTTGTTCATGGAGCTATGAACCGCAGTGGGTCGCTAGCAAAGCTTACATGGGGTTCATTCACTTTGCACACGACCCACTGCGGTTCATAGGTCCATGAACACCAGAAAAATGAAATTCATTTCTTAAATAACCACACAGAAGCAAAAAAGTTGACCAAGGGATTAGGCTTGAAATGCTTTGAAAATTCTTTGTCAATGGGTTACCATTTTAATATGTACAAAAGCATTTGTCAGTTATCAGCTTTGTATGACGGACAAGATGATATTATTTTCTTTTGTTCTTTAATGCAGTCAATAACAAAGCCACAAAAACGGCATGTCAGGACTATTCTATCAATTTAAAGACTTTTGTCCACAGCAAACAAAACATTGCAAAACATTTTTTTAAACTGTCAAAGATCTATACCTGTGAAGATTCTCGTCCAATTTTCGCAGTGAACTTTTCTGGCCTCTCAAACCTGAAAATGTCATTGACATAATTTGATTGAGCTCTGTCATGAGATAATCCAGTATGAAACCTGTGACTTCTCTAGCTGCTATTTTATTTTTCCATTGCTTTAGCACGAATACCTACTCCAAGTCTGTCAGGGAAGTCTGCAGCTTACCAGTACGATGATACATCTGATGAGTCAGCCGTCAAAATATCTGATTATCATTTGGCAAAACAAATCATTGGGTGTGATACTTTCATTTTGAGGGCTGACTGGTCAGATGCTTATATTCTCAGTAATTTATTGTTGACAACTGGTAGAGGACAAAGACCCAGTGATGAGTTTAATAATGAACTTCGAACTGTATAAGTCCGAGAATGCATGTCATTTTCACAACCCCTGTAGACCATTCTCTGTACATGTTCCCTGCCTGGAAAATCAGGTTTTTGAGGTGGTTGATCTAGGAACAAAAACCTCAAAAAAGGCTTTGTTGTTGTACAAAGGCTGTAGACGGAATATTTCCATCGGTATTCCGTTAAACCTTTCCATACCGACGGAAATGGGATATATTCAGCCCTTGGTCGAAAATAAAAATTCAGCAAAACTGTAAAACTGTGTTATTCTAGCTTATGTTAGATCTTTTCTTGCATATATGACATAAATTATAAATATTCTAGTTGTTAAAGTACGCAGAATCATAAAATACTTTTATATACTGCATACATTTTTTCTACGGAAAATTTCAAAGATGTCTATAAATAGATCAGGGGAGACGCGAAGTCGAAAATCATTTGTTTTTTGACATTAATTTAAACGTTTTAGGCAATTTTATGCTTTTACTGGAAGATCTTCTGCACTAGCATGACTAGTACAAATACATAACAAAAATAATATGATTTATAGCAAAATAACATAGCTGCAAGTCGCTTACGATATCCGCAATCAGTTCGACATTGGTTTAAATGCAACCTATGCTAAGCTGTCAGGGAAGTGGAACGAGTTACCGAAGTGGAGCGGAGTGACAGTTAGCCAGCTGATCTACATAGGCTGCTGATAATTTTTTGAATCTGAGACCACCAACATTAAACTTCATATTTTCACAGATTTCGAGAATTTAACACAATATTTTTTTACCTAAACATCTCCTGAGAACTTGGATATTTGGGTACATTAGGTGGGTAGTTGACCCAGTAAGGGGTACTTGACTGGGTACCATTGAAAAACAAGGTGCTTGCTTGAGACATTTTGTTGTCAATGAAGCCTCCCGCTTATGTCATAGAAAAATTAAAAATCAAAAGTTACTACATAGATTTTCTTTCTTTTTTCATGAATATTGAATGTAGTGATTAAGTATATTCCCACAAAAAAAATAATAAAACAGATTTTACGATTTTTGTAGCCAAAATTTATTGATTTATTTTACGATTTTTAACGTTGTAAGCGCCGTTGTCATGGCCACTTGTAAATAAATGGCCGTCTACGTCAATAAAGTACAATGAAAAAAAAAATCAATAATTTAGCATCCTTTATCAGTTTGATCAGGTCACAAATTTTTGAACGTGTATTTTAATAAAAGCCACTAAACCTGCAAACAAGAAGGGACTAAAAGGGGCTGAAAACACCTGCGAAATCGTTTCGTTGATCTGAGAGGCCCTCACTGTTGTGGACCATGGCAGCTGCTCAAGGGTTCCTTTCCAAGCCTGCCAAACTGCCAAAACAGTGGTAAGATTGTAGCTTCACTTTGGTTTTTAGCATTTTAAAAGTTTGATTTAGCATGCTGACAGGTGGCATACAAAAATATGGTCGAGAAACTTAGAAAACATCCCATAAATTTTACACATAAAATACTGTGCACAACAAGAAGTCAATCATCAATGGATTGAAATAACTTCAGTGCTTGCAACCCAGTCAACAATGATGTCATTCAAAAAGGTCAACAATATCGCATTTTCCTAGGTCTGCCCCAGGGCATACCCCTATGGTCCGATCAGTAGACTTTCGTTAACCCTGCAAAACGTTTCTGACAAATAATAAAAAAATAAACTGTACAGTTTAATAAACATTGTTTGATTTCATTATTTAAGAACGTTGCTTGATTGTTCATGATGCTTACAGGCAAAGTTTGGATCATAATAAGAGGTTGAAAGAATATGTAACACAGAAAGGGTAAGGTTTCAGCAGGTGTGTGTGGTTTGCTAGCACTGTTTGAAAAGGTGTTTTAAAATCTTGTTTTTGCTACATGCTAATGATGCTATGAGTATTCCGAGTCTAAGTGTACAATAAATGTTTGTTTTGTTCAAAAATGCAATTGTAATATGTACATGTACCATCTAATTCTTCTTCCATGTGTTTTAAAATTTGTTTTCTGAAGCTCACTAATGAACAAAATATCATGCTACGGGTAACTTGTAGCATGAACAAAAATTTCTGATATTGTCTTTGTTAAAAAAAATGATATTTAATACGGTTTAATACTACTAATTTCTTGGGCTACTGAAGAATCTTCATAATCAAGGAAGCCTTAAATATCTTTGTCAGTTCTACATTGCTCAGTGCATTTTAGCAGAAAAGCACTGAATAGTGCAAAATTTCAAAATGAATCATAATGTACTTAGTTTTTTAGACACCAGGATCTTTTGACATGCACTTAACACCATCGCACCACTCTAATAATTAACAAATAACTGTCCTTACTATGAATTTTATGGATATATATACATTTTTCACAGAAGTAACGTAATTGAATATGACAGGTAGTCAAGTTAAACAAAACACAAGTTTTTTAGAAATCAAAAAGAGAAAAGAAAAACAGGATTTTTTTTTATTTTTTAGCTACACATTAAATCTTATAAAAGCACATACCATTATATAGCCATTTTCACAATGTTTTTCCTATTTGTACTGACTTCTAACGGATATAGAAGTAACAAAAAAAAAAAAAAAAAAAAACAAAAAAAAAACACAGATTGAGGATGAAAAAAAGAAAGGATGAAAAACTTGCTTCGTTCAAAATATTGAAGTATCCAGTTATTGTGCATGTTGGAACATATAATGATTTTTTTTTACTTTCAGGCAGCCGAGGTTACATGAATGGAGTGTCTACCATTCCAGTCATCCTGATGTTGCCAGGGTTAGTGAAGTATTTTACTTTTGAGTACCACACAGGTCTGTCTCAAGCACTTCAAATTTATTTAAAAGTCGAGTAGGCCCTATGGTTTGACAGAGCCAAAAGCAGTGGAACATGCTGTCATGTGACAGCTCTTATCTCTATTACAGGCTGGTTGGCGTAAATGGAGCGCCGAGTGTCCAGACTGGTATGCATGGAAAGCCTCGTCGGGCCACCCAGACTGGTACAGGCGTAGAGTGAACACCGTACGCAGGGGTATGTAACTCTTTCCTTATTGTCATGTTCCAAACTTAACTCATTTAGGCCTGGCGTCCTTTTTATGGGACATAGGCAAACAGAATAGCCCCAGATGTGACGCCGCAAAATGCAAAATGCGGCTTCCTATCTGGGTCTATTCTGTTTGCTTAGAGAATTTTCATCAAAATATTGACTAGAATTTAAGAATCACTCCTGATGCCCCTAAAAATGAAAGTGGACTACCCCAAATGATAATGATGGGAAAATCCATTCTTCAAATATGGGTTAAAGTTTTAGTTTAGCTCTTGACTAGGATGTAAAGCACAAAATCAACCAACCAATTTTTCTGTAGCGAAAAATTCAGTGACACCTGATAGACTTTATAAAAGCCCTTTTCTAGTCCTGTGAACAGTTTTGCAAAGAGTGACAATATATTTTCTCTTTGAAAAAAATACATGTAATATAAATATCAT
This sequence comes from Rugalucina vietnamica, assembly GCA_964017185.1. Classification (NCBI taxonomy): domain Eukaryota; kingdom Metazoa; phylum Mollusca; class Bivalvia; order Lucinida; family Lucinidae; genus Rugalucina; species Rugalucina vietnamica. The sequence goes on from OZ024881.1 coordinate 42,030,710, forward strand.
TTACCTTTTACAGCCGACTACAAAAATATCAACTGGGTGTATGAGTATCCTTCCAAACCTACAAGCCGGATCAATGATGACTTTATCTCGGTAACAAATGAGGTCATGCAGAAGGACACGCTGAAGCCCATATCCCACAACAAAGCTTACCAGGGCAGCAACACGTTCCCCTCCCCCGACCATATACCAAAGGAGGTGCCAGTTCCAAAGTGGGGGTTGTACCACCCACCTAATTATGAGGAGCCAATCAGATACAACCATTTTCCACCAATCAAGTACAATGGTTATTAAATAGACTGACCAATAGAGATATTGCTTTTTGAATTGGGCTTTTATGTTATGTTAAAAATTTCGAAAATTTGCTTTGTGGTATTTTTTCAAGTCATATTTGCACCAAGTGTTGAACTGATGAATAAGCCACATCATTTTAAAGCCTGCCATTGTTTACATGTATTTATTTTCAAACAGTCAGTAGTATACTAGCATGATTTTCATTTTTTTTCCATATTCAAGATATTTTGTGGATGTTCCTAATAATGAAACATCAATGTATAGAGCCCCTATAAAAAGATGTTTGGGGAAAAACTGGTATGCAAAATAAGCCTGAGCTGCCAGTCATTTGCGCCGAGAAACTAAACATATGTATTACTTTAGAAAGTTTGGAAAGTAACTTCCAACAACTTTATTGGAGTTCCGGTCAGATTTGTTTGTGTAAAAGCTCAGCTATTTGTCACGTTACAACCACATTGTCATCTAAGATGGCTATGATGGTGCTTATTTTTTAATTCTTTTGTTTTTAAAATTTAACTTTCTACTTTATGTTAATTATTCTTGAACTTCTGGGGCCAGTTGTTCAATAGTCAATACGTAGTTAGCTAATCATCATTGTTAAGACCTCATCTTGTTCAGTAAATGCCGACTAAATAAGCAAATACACTGTTATTTTTTTTTTGTTGTTGTTGATAAAATCGCAATGCACAGGATTCTCACATTTTATCAACAAAAACTGTGTATTTGCAATATTCATTTTTGAAATTTGAATGTACCATTAACTAACAATGTCATTAATTTTGAACAACTGGGCCCTGATTTTCATACTTGTTAACAATTTTTATGCTCATATTCATAGATTTTTGTAACATATTGTAAAATACTTTATATATTTATAATTAACAAGTTAATTTTTGAAGTTTCTATATTTACCGTCTGCTACAATTGTTAATTTATTCAAATTTTATTAGAAATTTATAGCATGCATATTAAGTGATACTTTTGACCATGTTTGCCCTCAAGATGAACCCTTTTTTAATTACATATTTTGTTTCAGTATTTTCATTTCACAAAAGTTTGACTGACAGAGAAAAAAATGGTTGGATATGTCAGCTTCATTTCTTATCATAAAGCTGGATTCAAATTTTGGAAGTGAGCCGCTGCATCAGAAAATCAACAGTCTGCATATGTGAAAACAAAGGCACAGATCATCTATGCAGTAACTGCACAGCTTATCAGCGCCTTTGTTTTCGCTAGACAGATAGTACAATTACTCTTCTTTCCAAATACAAAATTTCAAGCTTCCAGCCTGCTTCTCTGACTGCAGGCCGGTTTTTGCCAGACCTGGTAAGATTCAGATTGTTGGTTTCCTTGCGCGAAGGCTCATGTTAATGATGGCCAAAATGCGATGATAAAGCACTAAGAAAAAAAATTAACAAACTTCCCATTAACAGAAATCTTTTATCTGAAATTATTTAAGTTTTGATTACATTTTTTAAGTGTCTAAATTTTTGCATATTGTTTTTTTTTCTTCAATATATGTACTCTAATAAATCCTGTTATATATATTAAAAAGGAAACAAAGCCATACTAAAAACAAGTATGTTTGTCATTTATTTACCTGTCTTTTATAACTCGATCTTGTTGATGGAGTTTAACGTCCTACCGACTTCTATGGTCATATGGAGGTCGGAATTGTTTAAAGTTTCTGACAAAAGGCTGGAGAAGCCTGTGCTGTAAACCACAACCCTGGTTTACAATAAAACAAAGCGAGCGGTTCCACCACTACACCACAGAATTTTCTGAATCTGAGTAAACTTTTCAGTATGCTATGGGTCAGAGAAAAAAGTGTTGATGCAACATTATTTTTCCTGCAATATATATACAGCCACGTCATGAGAAAACCAGATAAAGGCATAAAAAACAAAGTCGCAGATCAGCTGTGCAGTAACTGCACAGCTGATCAGCGCCTTTATTTTTGCTACTCAGATAGTACAATCCCTCTTCTACTTAACTACAAAATTTAAAGCTCCTAGCCTGCTTCTGTAGATGTACAGGCCGGTTTGTGTCAGGCCTGGGTGGAAACCCAGAAGACTGTTTTTCTCTCGTCACGGCTCATATGATATTCGCTAGAACCTCTAGTTTGTAGTAAAATGAACCAAGTCAGCAGTGGGCTGACCAGCACTTGTCTTTATCCTGTGAGGATCCTTGGATTTCAAAGTCCAACTTTGAAAATCTCTTTGGAAGTCTTCTGATGTACAGCCTTGTTTGTCATGGTCTGCAGCCCAGAATTTTGTGATGTGGTTGAAATTAAACTGGTATGAAAATAGCAAAATCACACCAAAAGTAAACCCAGCAGTTTATTATGCCAACAAAACAATTTGGAAAAGACAATAATACATACATGTATAGAAGTGAAAATGAAAGATCATCTGTGACACAAATATATGACAATATGTTTACACAATCATAATTTGTTTCACTAGAATCTGATGTGAAACCTGTTACACACGTTTAGAATATTGATTAAAGGCAGGAAAAGATATTGCCCAACAGCTAGCATTGGCTTTCATCCTAGGTCAAAGTTCATGTTCTACTGAATTTTTGTAACATATTTTCTACTAGAAGAGCCATCACAGAACAGCATAGCTCAACTGATTTGTGCTTTGCCATTAATACCATTAAAATTTGATTTCAAAGTCCACGACCTTGACTTCAAGGTCCCTCAGGTGGGTTGGGATGGTACAAGAGCTATAACTGTACATAGAAAAATTGATATTTAATTTATCCAACTTATGAATATAACAAGTTAATGGTCCTAAAATACCAGCTGCATCATAATAAAATAACCCAAATTCCATGTAAGCCCAGATAGAATCTGTCAACACAGTATCAGTGAAAATCATAATTTATGTTCTTCGCTATATCTATAATACTTACCGCAGGACAACGATCAGACTATCCAAATGTTCGCATGATCACACTGATTATTTCTGTTGGTTATCTCTGTGGTTTTACATCCCAGTTTACAATTTTTCAGGCATGAAGGGACGGAGCCACTGCTTACTGGTTATCAACCAGTTCTTACTACACTGGAAGTTAATGTGCCTCACTCATGATGATGATGCTCAAGGACACAATGCTTCCAGCCTGTGGGGCTATAACCACAACCTGTACATCCAGAGTCTGATGCACTAACCACTCAGCCACTGTGACTACTGATATCATAAGAGATATAAAACTCCTATGCACTAGTCATTTGTAACCACGCACCCCCCCCCCTCCCCACCCCCACCCCCAGGGAATAGCGGGACTTTGACTTAAAACCACTGCTGTCTGCTGTTTTTCCCCACAGCCTGCTATCTTTTCATTTCACCGCCCTTTTTGCCTATATAAAGCAAACCCCGGGAATTTCCCCCACACTGCTGTGGCATAACAGGTTAAAGCCCCGCTCATTTCCAAGACTATCCCCACCTTCTCCTGGGGGTGGTTGCAAATGACTATTGCATTATACTATGACAATATAGCACAAAATCTTGCACACATTTCATACATACATCAATCTAAAACAGAGCTTTGATCAACAAAACATCTAAACAATAATAATAAACATCATTTACTCACTATTATGATAAACAGAAAGATAAATCCCATCTTTTAAGTAGCATGAAAGGTGTAAATCAAATGGCCTCATGATAAGGGTCAAGGTTTCCCAATTAAAGTCTCTATTTTGTCTCATTCACTCATGATATGCTACATGTGTATTAAATTAAGATGATTTGCCCAATTATGACCAGTAACACTTAAAGAAAACTTGTCTTTTTTGTTTGACTGTTTGCTCTAGCAAACTCCTAGATAGTTGCTGCTCAAGGCTCGAGCCCCATTCACCCGCAAAATCAAAAACCAATGTTCCGATCAGCTGAACAACTGAGCCGCCACATAAGAAAACCAACGATCTGCATATGCGAAAACAAAGATGCAATTACTTCACAGCTGATCTGCGCCTTTGTTTTCGCTCCATAGATAGAACATTTTTTCTTCTTCTTGAATCTGAAATTTCAAGTGTCTAGCTTGCTTCTCTTGTTGTACAGCCTGGTTCAAGTCAGACCTGGTCAGAAACCTAGATTGTTGCTTTTCTCACGCCAAGGCAACAACAACGGCTAACTAGCATCACATTTCAATACTTATATAAGAATCCCTCAAGTTGTTTGTTTGTTTATGATTCTTAACATCCCTGACATTTTGGGACAGTCATGTTGGGATAGACCAACTCTACTTGGATATTTAACCAGCATTGTGTGTGTAACACCATGCTCGGCGAGCCTGTTTCAGATCTGAAGATTCTAGCGAGCTTAGCTGTACAAGCTTTTGTTGATAATCAAATGACAAGTAAGAGATTTCACAAAGATTTGTCCCCTGTTCAGTGTGTCCATTACTGATCAATAATACTGAATTGCATATGACCCACTGGGGCTCTGACCAGGTCTGACACAAACCCACCTGTACCTGTAGTCACGGACGGCCAGAAGCTTGAAAATTTGAATTTAAGAAGAAAAGGGATTGTACTATCCGTGTAGAGAAAACAAAGGCGCTGATCAGCTGTGCAGTTGCTGCACAGCTGATCTGCATGTTTGTTTTCGCTTATGCCTGTTGTTTGTTTTCTTATGCGGCGGCTCATATAGCTGTAAAAACAGAATTTTTACTGCCAAAAGTTGCATATACAGAATTTTAACTGCAAAATGGTGCATAATACTTTACACTGTCAATATTTAACAATTGCAAATGCAAAGTCACTGAATGCAAGACATTCTGTGTTTGCCATTTAATAGCAAGTGTGAAAAACCCAACAACTAATCAAGTAGCAGCCACAGCTACAGTATTGCCATTTTCTTCTTCCACCAAACACTCCGTGATCTCATTGTCTGTGTCTTGTTCTGTTGCTTCTGTTGCCATAGCAACAGTTCCTAGCGGCAAGAGAGGTGAAGGTAAATTCTCCATATTGTCAGAATCAGCGTCTATATCCACCTTCACCTTACGAGGTTTGATCGTCAACGGGGTACGTTCCAAAACGTTCTGAATCTCCTTTTTAAAGCTTGTTTTGAAATCTTTCATGTCCTGTTGAAGCTGTAATGCTTCCGCCATGACTTTTTCCTGCCGTTGCCGCAGCTCCGCCAGTGTTCGTAGATTGTCGTACATTAATCGTAATCCTTCACTCATGTATTCATTTCCAGACTGTGGCGGGAGTGCTTCACCAGACATGTAGCGGTCAAACTCGTGTTGGGTCATTGTCAGTGAGTCTGCCGTAATGTTCTCAATAAATGCAACTGCACAGCACTGTAATGGACAAAACAAATATATTAGGGAAAAATCACAATTAAATTAATTATGTTACATGAAATTCTTTATTCTTTCTACATTACTCAGACTGGTGTCTGGACAAAAAGCATCACTGATTGTCTTTGCACTTGACTGGGACCAATTTTGAATTTAAATAATGCAATGTAACTGACTGACTGTCAGAAACAGTTTCATTATTTTAATACTGCATGTAAAATGATATTTGATAAACAATATGCAAAATCAAATGCACAGATTAGCAGCTCAGTAATAAGACAGCTGATACATGTAATTTGCATGGTTCCCTCAAAAGCATGCACTGCATACCCGAATAGTCTACTCCTATTTATACGCAACCTTATAGTTCGGTTAGGGCGATGATGCTTTGTTATATATCTAGCACAATCACTTTGTTTCATAAATCCAAACTTAAAAGCCTGGTTTGTGTCTGACCTGGTCTGAAGCCTGACAGTTCTCTTAGTCAATGAACATATACTCACCAAGTTAGTGAAGTAATACCCTGCCTCACCACTCATCAATCTACTGGGACTAGAAAATCGTGTAATGAACTGTATATTGGATTGTAGAAGGGGCGGGTTCGCCTTGAGTATTATGTAGATTAATGCTGGTAGGAAATCGTCTGCGTTAGCCGGACCCTCTTTCGTCAGTCGGAGTATTTCGAATATATGTTGACAACATCGGACGATACAGGCTAGCTTGTCCTGTGGCGCCTTCTTGGAATTCATTTCTATTATCTCTGCAAAGAAATGAGCATATTAACAATTAATGATCTGAATGAAGAACGTTTTTCTTTTTAACAATTACATGAACTTACTTCTGGCTTATTTCCTGACAGATTCAAAATCTTTTTTCGTTGTTGTATATGGGTGTAAGTGATCGACTGAATCTTATTCTGGGCAATTTACTTTCAGACATATGAGCCACCTCGTGAGAAAACCAACAATCTGCATATGCGAAAACAAAGACGCAGATCAGCTTCGCGGTAACCGCAAAACTGATCAGCGCCTTTGTTTTCGGTACACAGATAGTACAATTCCTGTACTTTCTAAAACCAAAATTTCCAGCTGCTAGCCAACTTCTGTGCTTGTACAGCCCAGTTTGTGTCAGACTTGTTCAAAAACCATGTTGTTGGTTTTCTCATGAGGCGGCTCATATTTTATGTGCATATTAGAATAATAACTGCACAGGTCTGTCTTGTTTTCTCATGGCCAATTTTGTTGTTTGCTGAAAGTACTTTGCCTGAACATAGGAGTTCAAGCTTTTGAAGCTAATAATGCCCATCTGAGTCTACTCTGGTCTACATACACTACTTACCTTGCAATCAGCATCATTGGCACAAATTATTTCACAGAATTGCTTCTTTGAATCTTCTTTTGAAATTAAGTGGAATCAATTTCCAACATACTGGGCATTAAAAAAACACAATTTTACAGTATTTACCAGTTATAGCTTGGTCAATAAGAGCTCGGATTTCTGGAATGTGTTCATTGATCAGCGTGTCCAACTGCTGCGCAGACACCCAGTGTAGACTCCTGATCTGGGTCTGCATCTGGAGATCCTTCTGCTCGTCGTCGGTTGTCGGAGGACAGAACAGGTTGGCATACATCTTCACCGTCATGTATTTCTCGGCATGATCCAGTAAGTCTTCCTTGATGTCTGTACTGACATCTGTTTAAACAGAAAAACACCAATTACATGTACTTTGATTTAATTAAATAGGTATTATCTACTCTTTGCCTAACAAAGATTTGAAAATGAATAAACATTAGGAAGTAATTTTACATAAGTTTCTAACATAAACCCAAATTTTGTGACAACAAAATTTCCCTCTTCTTTAACATTTGTGTAAGTGATCATACAAGTTATTGTTTGTAAAAATACTCATATCCAATTGAAGGATATAACTTATTTCACAAAATCTGTATGTTAGATATATAGATCTGCTTTTTTTTCTTTTTTTTTCACTGGCAGGAAAAGAAGTGTCTTAGTTTGTTCATTTTTGGTGTTTAGATTTAAAGAAGTTTACCAGTAGTAAAGGTTACTATACCTTTATACAGAGGATGTATGGCCATTCTCTCTGTGAGATCATGGTAGAAATCTTGTACAAGCTCCGACACATCCTCGACCGGCGTGTCCACACACTGGTACAACTTGTTGATCAACGCTTGTACAAACTTCACAAAGTCCTCCGCGGCCGACCTCTTCAAGTGTTTCAGAAGGGCAGTTAACTCTTGTTTGATCGCCTGAGTCTCGAGGTTAACCGGTCGTGTCCGCTTTGGTGCTAGTTGACTAGGGGTTGAGTCTGAAAGTATTGATAAGATAATTAGATCTGCATCTAATGAAAAGCACCATGGTGATTATGAAATTGTGCAGTTCTTGTCCCCTTTAGAAATTCAGGACAATGTCTTGACCTTCTAGAGACTGGTCTGATTCTTCAAAATGAGACAGAAATTCCAAACAAAACAATACGCATCTTCAGAGCAACTGGCCTTAATGCAGTCATCTCAAGCTGACAAAAATCAATCCACGTTTAATTGTACATTTATTGTTATCGCTGAAGGACAAAACAACCATAAATGGTGATGTAAAAATTTCAATACTCAACATAACCTTAACTTTTGACTCGCAAAGCTAATTTATAAGTCAACTAAATATGCTTTAAATTTTAAGTCTGGAAGGAAAAATCCTACTTTGTTTCCATATTATCCTCATTTTAATATTACTTAATTTGCATCTCAAGTACAGACAATATCACAAACTAATAACTGATATGATCATCTATCAGATCTTTGTAACTGTATTTCATTTCCTATCATTACAATTTTTATTTCCCTGCATTAGAACAATTAAAATCACAATTAAATTAGTCAATTTCTCAGATTTTCCCTCATGTGACTAATCATTGCTCAAAGCAATGTGGATCTTACATAAGATATTTCAAATAAGAGCATACATGTAACACTATATGATGGATATGATTATTAAAATGTCGAATTTGATACTTAAATTTTAAACATACCATTGAAATAAGATATCAGTCATGACTTAACAATGTCATGATGACAGTTTCTAAACATGAGCCATTTTCATTTAGTAAACGATACAAGTCGTTTGAAAGTTGATGTTATGAGTAATGATGTCTTAAGTTACAGATTTGTTAAAACTTGTAATGTTACATAATCACATGTTACATTACAAATGAATGCACACTGATATTTTGCAGCTAATGTCAGTATTAACATATGCACTGCCAAAGTCAAAGGCATTTTGATCAAGCTTTTTAAGCAGCAAAAAATGAAAACTTTTCACAATTTTAGTTTAAGGCATTTCATGACATAATGCAATTCATCCACCATGTGATGAATTTCATTATTTTGCTGTTTATTTATATTTTCAGTTTAAAAGAAATACAGCTGCCAAGCAGTGCAGCACTAAATATTAGATTTTGCCAACTATCAGCCATAAGAACATCCTACAATTTCTATGAAGTTCTGCATAATTAACAGTACTGAGCTTTTTGCTGTACTTTTCTGTTTCTCACCATAAGGGATTCTGTACAGCTCAATTTCAACAGACTGTATGCCTTTCTTAGGTGTCTGTTCCATGGTGTAAACTGTACCATTGATATTGTCAATCAGTACAAACTCGTCTGATGGATCCATCTTGTTGTTAGAGACTTTTTTTTTCTTCTAATATTTGGTATAAGAATAGTTCTGTTCAGTAAGCCTTCGAAGAATTTCTTTGGAATTCTATGTGCTTTATCTATCTGTTATAGTTTTCTCCTTGTATGTTTTCAGCGTCTAAAACCTTTTAATCTTTACAGTTTCGTTCTTTCTCCTTTCAAAGTGAGCATTTAAACATTTCAACGGTTAATCTTTCTTATTTTCTTCCTCTCCAACCAATTCAGTCTCTTTTTTAACACTATTTCTTCAATCTGTCTTCCTAAAGCTCACTTTTCGCTTGTCGCAGCTCCACCGAACTTTTTTGTATCCTTATCAGTTTGCACAATTAGTTCTTTATCCATACTTTTGTTTTTAGCAGTCCGGGAGAACATGTCCCTAAACTTAAAAGGCAGCAAGAGCCGCCATCCTTAAGCTTAAACTTTTTCTACTACAAGAAAAAGTTCTGACGATACTATTAAGTCCTTCCAGCCAATGTTGAACTTGCTTGCTTTCTGCACAGGAGATTGTAATATATGATTAATATTCCAATTAAGCGTAAAGAAATGTGTCTTATGTGCAAGTATCCAATGCAAATACTTCCAAATTGGCTTAAATTTTGGAGCAAATGTTACACCATTAATAACAGAAATGCGTATGCTCCAACTAATGCATAAAATCTTGCCCAGTCAAAAGGAAAACTGCAAGCCTTCTATAATTTTAATCCAAACAAGGTGCATAACAACATATACAAACTGCAGTTTGATGTTATGCATATGACCTATATGAACCTTTGAATAAAAGTGGCCCAATACCTGTTATGCAGTCATTATATAGACAGGTGAAAAGGGGGTGATGCAATTATCGCCAGGTCAAGAGAAAACCTATCTTTAAGATTTATGACCATGTCTGACAGAAACCAATCTGTACAGTCATTGAAGAAAGCTAGAAGTGTGAAATTTCAAAATAAATAAGAAGAGGGATTGTACCATCTGTCAAAGTGAAAAAGAAAAAAAAACCCCACCAAAGTCACTGATCAGCAGTGCAGTTACTGCATATGCATAAAGCAGGTTTTCACAAGATGTGATGCAATTTTATAGCCAGGTCAAGACTAAAGGTGTCATATAAGTATGCGGTCAATAATTTTGACGAACATTTACATTGAGGACACAATTTTGTTTTTATTTTGTTCAATAGTCAAAAAACTGCATTGAAGTCTACTCACAAATGACTGACCACTGTACATCTTCACACACAGTGTAAAATAAGGAAATATACAAAGCTTTCTGTGAATTATGGCATGCAGATACAATGTATTTGGAATGAAAATAATTTAGGTTCTTTCACATGGGTCCTTTTAATACAAATGAAACCATAACATATCTTGTTTTGGATATAAAAGTGATTTTTATTGAAAATATTCATGTTTCGAGTTTTGGGGTTGTTTTTTTTTCTGTAAAGGGGGTGGGGTATTTTCCCCAGCCCTGGCACAGCATTCCTGACAGATTACTACACTAATTAACCTGGCAAGCTGTCAAAAACAAACCAGATCTTGTTGTGTTGCATCATAACTGCTGACCTGCTTGCATCACCCCCACCCCTTCCATAAATGTTTGATGTATAAGGCTCTGATCAGCTTCGTGGTTCCTTTGCTGGTCTGCACCTTTGTTTTCGCATATGCACAATGTTGGTTTTCTCATGCAGATGAGCGTATATCAGTTAACTTAATCCAATAGCTTAATTCAGGTAATTCTAATTTAATAATCCAATTTTCTATTTACAAATAAAACTATCAAAATGTGACTTAAAAATGATTACAAACGTTTCATTACATAAGTTCACAAAGAATGTTACAGCTTACGCTTATTTTGTATTAAAGTGTTTTATTAATCTATCTATTTATTTTGTAAATGTTTTATTAATTTATTTATTTGTAAATTTTATTTATCTAAAATGAATTTTTATTTATTTATTTATCTATTTATTTATTCATTTATTTACATTTTTTCACTCCAACTCAACACCATTCAATATGGTATTTGTAAGTATACTTGCACAAAGCAAACACATTAAGGGTTTCTGATATAACTCTTCAATATCTGAGTTTTTATTTTCCGCAAAAATATATAGTTCTGCACACCATATTTTTCATAAAGAAATATTCAAAAGTATCCATCATTTATGACTGATTACTCTCTATCTATGCCTCCTCCATTCATTTCAGTTCTTAAACGTATCATGATATCATTTATACACGATAGTTGACAATATTCCTTCCACAATTCCAAATATATCAATTCATTCTATAAAAGTACAACTTCTGAATACATCATCCTCACACAAGCTTCGGACTACTATGCCAGCCTCCAGTCTTGTTGACTATTCATGAAACCATAAACCCCAATAAAATTGAGATGTACAAAAATTATTGCCATCCAGAATATATTTGGCAGTCTCTTCTAGGAAAACATGCTTTCAGCGAGAAAAGATTAAAATGCTTAACCAAAAGGCATGGGACATGGTAGTCGTTTGTATAAAACAATATGTATATACAAAATAAACTTTTTCAAATTCCAAAATATTTATGGACTTTTATGGTATCATGGAAATCATGATAATGAATGAGTGGCATAGTAACCAAGTTTTTCCAATAATTTTGATATTTACTTCTGTCAACCCTTACTACGTAATTACTACCTATAAACATACTACGGAGTAGCCAAGTTCTAGTTTCATTTCATGATGTCAATATCATGTATACTGATCCAAACAAGCCAAGATACATTGTGTAACTGTACTGTAAAACATGATGAACATTTCGATCGCTGAATTAACTCCCGAACATTTCTAAAACAACTTTAGCCCAAGATCCTGTGACAATTTTCCAGTACAAATAGCTGATCACACTGTATTAGCGACAAGCCAGAATGTGTGACTTGAAACAAAATTGCATTCCCGACTACCAAAAAAGGCGTTATAGATTGCCAAAAAGCCCATGATGGAAATCGAGAATGTTCAATTTGCGTTCGACAATCTTCATTTTGGCAATCCAAAATGCCTTTTTTGACAATTTAGCACTCTTTTTGTATACCAAATTGGTTGTTGGCAAATGCTGCTAATACAGTGTGCTGATATTAAGCTATTTTTTATTTGACATGTAAACTGCACAACCATCACCATCTACATTGCTATCAGCTCAATATATTAACATAATCATTGAAGATGCTTCAGTGTAATAAAAGTTTAGCTTTTTGGGTAAATATGACTTCAATAGGGGTTGGAGACTGCAATGTCTGTGTCTGAAATCATTAATGAACTGTCAACCTTTTGTGACATAATGTTGTGAAAAGTTGCACAGAAAATACCAATATTCAATACGCAATTATCAGAAACTTCCATTTGAGCCGCCTCATGGGAAAACCAACAATCTTCATATGCGAAAACAAAGACGCAGATCCGCTTCGCGGTAACCGCGAAGCTGATCAGCGCCTTTGTTTTCGCTACTCGGATAGTAAATTCCTCTTCTACTTAACTCCAAAATTTCAAGCTTCTAGCTCTTTTCTGTGACTGTACAGGCCACTTTGTGTCAAACCTGTTCGGAAACCACATTGTTGGTTTTCCCACGAGGCGGCTCATTTGTCTTGTAACAATTCTGGGCTCTTCCAGTCATTATATGAACCACGTTATGAGAAAACCAAACAATGTGGTTTCCGAACAGGTCCGACACAAACCAGCCTCAGCAGTCACAGAAGATGACTAGAGGCTGGAAATTTTGGATTTAGAAAGTAGAGGAATTGTACTATCCATGTAGCGAAAATAAAGGCGCTGATCAGCTTCGCAGTTACTGCGAAGCTGATCAGCGCCTTTGGTTTCGCATATGCAGATTGTTGGTTTTCCCATGAGGCGGCTATTATGAGCTTTAAACTGAGGACCTATTTGATTTCCGTATCATAAGACCTGAACTGTTGAGTGGGACGTAAAACACAACAATAATCAAACTAAGCCATTATTTGGTGGCTGGCATGGTATGTAAATATTTCTATTGTTGCTGCTCATGTTGCTATAAAATATTGCATAACCCAAGCTGTATGAATAAATTTGAAAATAGTTGGTGGCTCAAAGAGTCGTGGTTCACAGAGTCCACTTAGGTGACAGACACACAGCTCAGACACTGATAATAGAGCCACATCTTGAGAAAACCAGATTTTTGCCTGTGCAAAAACACAGGCGCAGATCAGCTGTTCAGTAACTGCACAGCTGATCAGCACCTATGTTTTCGCTACACAGATAGTACAATTCCTTCTCTACCTACATCCAAAATTTCAAGATTCTAGCTTTCTTCTGTGGGTTTTTAGTCCAGTTTGTGTCGGACCTGGTTGGAAATCCCGAAGACTGGTTTCTGGCATCGCGGCTCAACAAGGATAACAATCAAACTTCCTGGCCACTAAAGCCAGCAAGGAAGTATCTAAGAGAGCATTTGTGATATAACATTGCAAAATCATATGAGCCACCGAGTAGAAAAACGAACAATTTGGGTTTCTGACTAGGTCTCTGTACAGTCACAGAAGCAGGCTAGAAGCTTGAAATTTTGGATTTAAGAAGAAGAGGGATGTAGCGAAAACAAAGGCCTTTGTTTTTGCCTATGCCGATTGTTGGTTCTCTAATGCGGCGGCTCATATCTAATTTGTAAACTTTCTGACAATAATAATGCTACTTGGACAGCCACAAATGAGCCGCCTCATGGGAAAACCAACAATCTGCATATGCGAAAACAAAGACGCAGATCAGCTTCGCGGTAACCGCGAAGCTGATCAGCGCCTTTGTTTTCGCTACTCGGATAGTACAATTCCTCTTCTACTTAAATCCAAAATTTCAAGCTTCTAGCTCTTTTCTGTGCTTGTACAGGCCAGTTTGTGTCGGACCTGTTCGGAAACCACATTGTTGGTTTTCCCACGAGGTGGCTAAAATTCTAAATCACTTTATTAATTTAAGGGAAGTGGTTTAAAAATGAAGACAGAAAAATCCTGACAGTGTATCACTCTTCTTTTTAAACCAAAAACTTCAAGCTTCTAACATTCTTCTGTCACTGCACAGGCTAATTTGTGTCGCACCTGGTCTGAACCTAGTTTTCTCCTGATGCAGTTCAACTAATGAGCCACCAACCCAACATTGTTGATAATGATAAAGGGCCACTTGTCAACAAGAGTGCACTTGTTAACCCCTCAGTGGGGATCAAGTAGGTATAAACAAACATAAACAAATGTATGTGCCTCACATACAGGTGTAAGATATAAGATTACCAGTATCATGCTGACTAGCTTATTAATTGATGCAGAGATACTAATTCACTAAGGTAAACAACTGCAAGTATACTTAATATGATTTATCATGTACATGTAACAGAGTACAAGGTAACAGAATTATTTGCATATAGACCGAAAATATGATACTTGGCTAATAATGTGTTTTTTTCCCAAACATCAAAGAAACAGATGGAAGAAAAACCAATCCCTGACGAATACTCTAAACCTAAAAGCACCTCCGTCAAATAACATCAGAAAATGTTACTTCTAACATTGCTACCATAATATAATTATCTTGACATTCCAATTTGAAAATTTCATGTGCAGGTGAAGATTTTTTTTTATTCAGTTTTACATTCTTTTCAAGATTATTTCAGCTCATTTGAGACGGGCCAATCTGTAGGTGGGGAGAAAACTCGAGAAACTCGAGAAAAACCACTTGGCACACCCGCAAGCAGAACTTGGCTTGTCTCACGTGGCCAGTGCCGGGCTCGAACCCACACCAGTCACAGCGGTGAGATGATTGAAGAAACAGCACTCTTAACCGCTCGGCCACGGGGGCCGCCCGATACCCAACAGGGTTGCCTGCATGACTAAGGATAATGACTTTTATGGTATACATGTACATGTATTTGGCTAGTATCCTTTGACCTTTAATAACACCATATGTCTCCAATTTGTCATTGTGCTTTGTCTAGAACTCTTTATTTATTTTATTTGTTTGGTCTGTCACAATGCTTGCAGACATAGGTGACACATTGATAGAATAATGACATCCAACAGCTGATCGTTCAAATATCATTTCTACTGTGAATGCTGCGTATTAAATTCCTAACTTGCTGCGTAATTTTGTATGATTCATGTTGTCTACATTTAACCTGTATCAAATACAAAATGTATATCTTTCAGAAATACCATCAGAAACACAGAATGTCAAACAGCTCATATTGTGTACATTACGAAAACTTGTCCATGCAATATTTGGAGAATTTTTAACTGTAAAAATGTAAATTTTTTATTGGATTTTTCTTTTATATTTTACTTTTTTTTTTTTTTTTTTTTTTTTGGCACAAACCATAGATTGTGGGTACATCTAACGAGTATCCACAATCAATGTTTTAGATCAGAGATAAGACCAGAGGACCAATGGTCCTGTAAACGCTCACCTGAGTCTGCTGCATATACCAATAAACATGTTTGAATATTATGGTATTTAACCCCAGTGCAGGGACAGATGAAGCCCTTGGGCCGATTTCTTTTTTCAGAATAATCAATATTCTGTCCATTTGCCAATTTCTTGCTGGCTTTTCCCTTCAAATGACAGAACAGTTTTTCCCGTTCAAATGCATGGGCAACCCATGTTGACCTTGTCATAAACTTGGTCAAGGTCATCACAGGGTCATGATTTATATATACATTGTAGTACTTTAGCCATGGATGCTTCACACCAAGTTTCATTGAAATCAATCTATTGGTTTTAGAGAAGAAGATATTTGAAGGGTTTTTACGATATATGGGCATGGCGGCCATCTTGGTCATGTGACCTAGATTATTAATATACACATTGGTTCCCCCTTCTATAGATGCTTCACATAAAATTTGGCTTCAATTGGCCTAGTGGTTTCAGAGGAGAAGATGTTTTAATATTATGGTAATATGCATGTATATTGCCCCAGGGTGTGGGCATATGAGCCCTTAGATCCATTTTTTTTCAGAATCATTAATATTTAGTCCTACTAGCCATTTCCTGCAAGATTTTCACCTCAAATGACTTTTTAAAGTTTTCCCCACTCCAATGCATTGGTGACCTATGTTGATCTTCTCGTAAAATAGGTCAAGGTCACCACAGGGTCATGATTTATATATACATTGTAGTACTTCAGCCATTGGTGCTTCATGCCAAGTTTCTTTGAAATCGGTCCACCAGATTCGGAGAAGATTTTTGAAGGGTTTTTACCATATATGGGCATGGCAGCCATCTTGGTCATGTGAACTAGATAATTTATATATACATTAATTCCCCTATTCCATAGATGCTTCACATAAAATTTGGCTTTGATTGGCCAAGCGGTTTCAGAGGAGAAGATGTTTGAATATTATGGTAATATACATGTATATTGCCCCGGGGTGGGGGCAGATGAGCCATTGGGGTCCAATTATTTTCAGAATCATTAATGTTCAGTCCTACTGCCCATTTCCTGCAAGACTTTCACTTTAAATGACATTTCAAAAGTTTTCCCTATTCAAATGCATTGGCGACCTATGTTGACCTTGCCGTAAAAAAAGGTCAAGGTCATCACAGGGTCATGATTTATATACACGTTGTAGTACTTGAGCCATCGATGCTTCATGCCAAGTTTCTTTGAAATCGACCCACCGGTTCTTGAGAAGAAGAATTTTGAAGGGTTTTTACCATATATGGGCATTGCGGCCATCTTGGTCATGTGACCTGGATTATTTATATACACATTGGTTCCCCCTTCCCATAGATGCTTCATGTAAAATTTGGCTTTGATTGGCCAAGCGGTTTCAGAGAAGAAGATGTTTGAATATTATGATAACATACATGTATATTGCCCCGGGGTGGGGGCGGATGAGCCCCTGGTGCCCAATTTTTTTCAGAATCATTAATATTCAGTCCTACTGCTCATTTTCTGCAAGATTTTTCCTTTAAATGACAATTTAACAATTTTTCCCATTCAAATGCAAAGGCGACCTATGTTGACCTTGCCGTAAAATAGGTCAAGGTCACCGCAAGGTCATGATTTATATACACATTGTAGTACTTGAGTCATCGATGCTTCATGCCAAGTTTGGTTGAAATCGGTCCAGTGGTTCCGGAGAAGAAGATTTTTGAAGGATTTTTACCATATATGGGCATGGCGGCCATCTTGGTCATGTGACCTGGATTATTTATATACACATTGGTTCCCCCTTCCCATAGATGCTTCATGTAAAATTTGGCTTTGATTGGCCAAGCTGTTTCAGAGAAGAAGATCTTTGAAAATGGTGGACGACGGACGGACGACGGACGGACGGACGGACGACGGAGCATGGGTATACTATAAGCTCACCTTGTGAGCCTGACGGCTCAGGTGAGCTAAAAAATAGGTATACCCCTGCAAACCCCAGTTTTTCTGTATAAAAGTGGGGTTTAAGGGGGTAACTTTTCATGGACGTGTTTTCCTGATGTGATCAGGCTACACAAATCATCAGGCCTGATCTGAATGGAAACAGTTTGCACACCTTTAGTATGAGCAAATGACTATATACTTGCAAACAAAGACCAAAACTAATCTAAAGTGTGACACACTGGTATTGTACTGTTAACACTATTGATCTGTCTAGCAAACTGTTTGTTTTTCTACTTATTTTCTACCATCTGTCAGTCTTGTTTCAAAACAAAGTGTGCTGTGTCGCAAAAAATAAAACAGATTTTTTTTTGCATATACAAATACAAAGAAACATATAGGCTGTGCCTCAATTTGAGCATCAAGGATAGTACAATCCCTCTTCTTCTCAAATCAAAACTTTGAAGCTTCTGGCCTTTTTCAGTGGCTGTACAGGTCTGTGGTGGTTTGCACTGAACTTGGTCGTAAACCCTGAAGACTTTATTGTGACTCAGCTCAAATTATGAATCACATGTCTAGGCCAACCAATCATTGTTCCACCCCAGGCTTATGAAACAACTAATGACACACTTCCACTGATCTTAATTTACTGATTAGAACATAATGTTTACAAACTGTGAATAACAGTATTTTCAGTTTATTGCAAAGGTCCTATCATGGGCCCCTGGGAAGAAAGTACTTGTCAAACTAAGTTACCCACTTCAAATTACATGAATTTAGTCATTATTATTATAGATCAACTGAGCCTTGTCATGAGAAAACCGGATTTTCGCACATGCGAAAACAAAGGCACAGATCAGCTTGAAGCTGATCAGCGCCATTGTTTCCGCTACTCGGATAGTACAATTCCTCTTCTTCTTAAATCCAAAATTTCAAGCTTCTAGCTTTCTTCTGTGACTGTAAAGTCCGGTTTGTGTCAGACCTGGTCGGAAACCCCGAAGACCGTTTTCTTCGCATCGCGGCTCAATTATCATTGTGACAGTTAAAATGCAATCTGATCAGATTGTGTATGATATACAGCAATAAAGCACACTGTCTGTTTAGTTTAGCTTTATCAGTGTTCAGATAAACATTTTATATATAATCCTAGACTGCTATTTATAAAAGGGGCAAACATTTATCTAATCTTTTATCAAAATTTCTAATATGGGACTGTAATTTTTTCTTGAATTACCCTCTAGAATTGGGTGCTTCTTTAAAATCTTTGGTGGGAACCATGGATTACTATTCTTTGTTTGTTTTTTTTTGATTCAGCTTAACGTCCCTTTCAAGATTATTTCTGCTCATATGTGACGGGCCAATAGGTAGGTGGGGCGAAAACGGGAGGACTCCGAGAAAAACCACCTGACACACCCGCAAGCAGAACTTGGCTTGTCTCACATGTGGCCAGAGCGGGGCTCGAACCCACAACAGACACAGCGGTGAGATGATCGAATGGTTAAGTGCGGTAATGAAATATCAGCGCTCTTAACCACTCGGCCATGGGTGCCGCCTAAAGGATTTCTATTCTACTTGTCCAGTGTCTATTAAAGCTCTTTCTTTTGGTGCTCTTTGTTTGTGCTACTGTATACTGATTCTTTTTCTATTGCAATAAAATTCATTTTCTTATTGTGTTGTGGATAGAACATTCATTTCTTCATTTCCATTTCTCTGTTTTCTTTCTTTTTCTGGTGTATTTTTGCCTGGTATCTTTCACTTCTGTTGCTGTACACTAATTTTCTCTCTTTAGCCACTCAATGGCCACTGTCAGTCAACCTACTTATTGTTCTACATCTTTTTCTTCTTCAAATGGTTAGTTTCTTTTCTTTCTTCTCTAGCTGAATAAGTGCTCTTTCTTTCTTTCTTTCTTTCTTTCTTCAGATACTGAGTCGATCAATTTCTGATCATCCTTACAGGGTGATAATCACCTCAGTCACCACTCTTGTCAGTTTTTTTTTCACCTTCCTCAAATGGTTAGTTTTGGCTGACTTATGAAACTACATGTATAACCCCCGAAAAATCAAATATCCAACCACACCTGTCTCATTTTTAAGGGTGTTACAAGCAAATTGCATTTGAAAGTTATATATAATTCCTTGTAACTACTAACCCTGGCAAACTAAACATTAAGTAACCAAATGGCCACCTTTTCGGAAAGAACTCACATCCGGATGACAGATCATTCTCTTTGTATCAGTATAGTATTTTTGCTGTTTTTGGGATGGAACTTTGGCTCTGATTGTTCAAATTCCTAGTCCCGAGGTTATAAAATTATTTTCACGCTCAGCTCAGCTGAGACTAAAATTTATCCTGCTCATAAATGTTAAAATGCCAACAATTGTTGGCATTTTAACATTTATTAGCAGGATAAATTACAGGCTTAGGTGATCTAAACCTGACATGTCAATTTATTTGGGCTATTTTTGGTATTTATGAGCAGTTTTAATTTTATGCTCAACTGAGCTGAGCATCAAAAATGTTTTTGTAACCTCAGGGCCTGGTCATTGATTACTAAAATGACAGAATATATAAGTACCTTTTGGTGTTGTTTTCCTGAAGATAGATCTGACAGTCTGGGCTCGTTTGTTGATATGTTGGGTCTTCTTCTCCTCAAACTTTGAAAATAATGGGACTTTCTCTACCGCAGAACTGGAGCTGCAAAGGAGATGGATGAAATTGTTTTCATCGTAATAGAACATGGGGTTCGATATAATGAGGTTGCCATTATCCGAGTACATGTGCAGTAGCCAGTAAGCAGGACCATATGAGCCGCATCATGAGAAAACCAGATTTTTGCCTATGCGGAAACAAAGACGCAGATCAGCTGTGCAGTTACTGCACAGCTGATCAGCGCCTTTGTTTTCCCTACATGGTATTGTACAATTGATCTTCTTCCTAAACCCGAAATTTCAAGCTTCTAGCCATCTTCTGTAGCTGCACAGGCCGGTTTGTGTCCGACATTGTCAGAATCAGCGAAGATTGGTTTTCTTGCATTGCGACTCATATTGATTGTTATTTCTGCACACCTGTTACTATATAAAAGCTTTTATACCACAGTTTTAAACATTCAATATTTATAACTAAATGATCAATTTTGTTCTGAAAGAACAGCTGGTTTACTGCATTTTTAACAAAAATACTGATCAATTTCCAGTGTACATTACAGTAAAAAACAAGTAAGCTGCTACAGGACTTTGCAGTCAATGTAAACCCCAACATGTTTTACATGAACCCAGACTCGACAAGGTAGGACTTTGTTGATGCAAAAAGGCTCT
The DNA here is from genome assembly GCA_964017185.1 of Rugalucina vietnamica. Taxonomy (NCBI): domain Eukaryota; kingdom Metazoa; phylum Mollusca; class Bivalvia; order Lucinida; family Lucinidae; genus Rugalucina; species Rugalucina vietnamica. Next base: position 42,051,685 of record OZ024881.1, read on the forward strand.
TTTACAACCCCTTAATACACTGTAGTTATGGCATAGCCAAATGACCCACCACAATACAACCATGGCACTTCCACAACACCAGCCATTTCAATCTTACTTACTGCTTCACATCAGGTTTATGAGTATCATACTGAATCTGGGCATTTTTGGCCTTCTGGTACTCTTCTCTGTAACATTTCGAACAGAATCCCTGCCATGCCTGGTTGCCGTAGAAACCACAACCATTCTTACATAACAGTTCTGACTCCTCGATATGCAGCTTTGTTGGTTTCTTATTTGTAGTCATCTTTCACAAGTTTCTTCATCTAAAAGTAGAAATTGTACATTCTATATATCAAGCTCGAGCCATTTTTTGTGTCTGCACAGCATTTAGCAAGACTGGGTCAAAAACAAGTTCTCCAGTGTCTGTTAATGCAAAAATGATAATTTTCTGATACTGATGAAGCTTTCATGGCCAAGTGAGGACCTTCCCTGATCAGTCAAGAAGCATCTGTGGCATAGTAGTTAAACCACTTGCCTTGTAAATAATGGGTCCTTGGTCCGATCCAGGGCTTCTCCAGTCTTATGGATAAGGCTTTAAACTATGACCATTGTTGTTGAGTGGGACGTAAAATACAAAATCAACAAACCTGATCAGACAACTCTAAAATTTTCATTAAAAAATATATATATTTCTAACATATACCAATTCACTGCTGAAGTTTTGATGAATTATTTTTCATTATCCATAATTCTAACACGACATTAACGTCTTTCCCATTGAACCTAATGGCAACGTCACCGTTTGCAAATTAACAATAATTCACTGTAAACAAAATTACGCGCTGAAGGTGGCGTTTTTGTGACGTCGGACATAAACATTCATGTCCACCGAGAATGAGTCCACTGGAAAACATTTTAAAATGTAAGCATTTATTTATTAGTGTTAGAATCGAAATAATTTTACTTTACGGTGAATTATCTTTGATTAACTCATGATGTTGTTGGGCAGATGCGATATTTAATTCACTCTGGCTGTGCCGTCTTGAATTAATACATCGCAATCTGCACTCCATCATCCCGCGTTAATCACAATAATTCACCGTACAGTAAAATTATTAAACATCTTCGTATTATCAAAACCTCTTGAGACAGGTCAGTTATCTTGCAAGTTTTAACTAAAAATGAGCCTGTGCGTGAGAAAACCAACAATTTGGGTTCTGACAGGTCTGACACAAACCGGACTGTACAGTCACAGAAGATGGTTAGAGGCTAGAAATTTTGGATTTAGAAAGTAGAGGAATTGTACTATCCCAGTAGCGAAAACAAAAGTGCTGATCCGCTTCACAGTTACTGCGAAGCTGATCTGCGCCTTTGTTTTCGCCTATGCAGATTGTTGGGTTTACCATGCAGTGGCTCATATTTCTATAAACATATACCAATTCACTGCTGAAGTTTTGATGAATTATTTTTCATTATCCATAGCTATCATGTAACATCTTTGGTATTATCAAAACCTCTTGAGACAGGTCAGTTATCTTACCTGCAAGTTTTAACTAAAAATAGTTTAAAGATATTAAGTAAAAATGAAAACAAGTCATTGAATGATACAAAGTTCATACTGAAGAGCTTGAGTTACCTTGGCTGACAAATGAGCTGCCTCATGGGAAAACCAATAATCTGCATAGGCGAAAACAAAGGCGCAGATCAGCTTCGCAGTAACTGCGAAGCTGATAAGCGCCTTGTTTTCGCTACTCGGATAGTATAACTCTTCTCCTACTTAAATCCGAAATTTCAAGCTTCTAGCTCTTTTCTGTGCTTGTTCAGGTCGGTTTGTGTCTGACCTGTTCAAAAACCACATTGTTGGTTTTCCCAGGAGGTGGCTCAAATAAATATAATGACATGCATATTTAGGCCGTGTCATGAGACAAACGGTTTTGAGGCATCCTAACACAATGCAGGCTGTATAGAGGATAGTATGTTATAGGCTTGGAAAGTAGATGGGATTGTACTGGTGAAAAGGCACTGATCAGCTGCACAGTTACACATAATTTATGTACAGTTAAAATGACAATGATTAATTGTACTGTCCAGCATTACAGAAGACTAGACATTTCAGCCCTAGGCTGACCTAAAATACTTTAAATTACTGAAAGTCTGTTTACTAAGTCTAATTGGCCCATCATTTTGCCCTCTATAATGACTACAAAAGTTTTTCATTTTTTGTTTTGTTTTTTTTTTTTGTTTTTTTTTTTTGCCATTTGAAGAAAAAAATTGTGCCTAGCAACCCTGATTTAATTGAATTTACATACATGTATATAACATAACAACATGCATGTAGGGTTTATACAGGGGCAGATTCTGGGAAGGGGGTTCAAACCTATTTCGGGGAATTCACTTTCATACTTATATCAATAATTTCTCAAATTTCCCCACGAAAAATGAAATACTTTGTTCGCAGAGGTGGGGTTTGAGCAAATCCCCTGAACACCCTCTAAATCTGGTTGGCATTTCAACATTTATGAGCAGGATAAATTGCAAGTTTTTGTTGATTTAGACCTGAACTGTCAATTTATTTGGGCTCTTGTAATATTTATGGACAATTTAAATTTCCGTCTTAGCTGAGTTGAGCATGAAAAAAGTTTTATAACCTCAAGACCAGGTCAGTCTCTGCTCAGGCATTCTAAGCAGTTAATCAGTTACATAACTGAGCCACCTCATGAGAAAACCAACAATCTACATATGCGAAAACAAAGATGCAGATCAGCTTCGCGGTAACCGCGAAGCTGATCAGCGTCTTTGTTTTCGCTACACGGGTGGTACAGTTCCTCTTCTTCTTAAATCCGAAATTTCAAGCTGCTAGCCTGCTTCTATGACTATACATCCCGATATGTGTCGGACCTGGTCGGAAACCACATTGTTGGTTTTCCCACGAGGCGGCTCATATGTGGGTGAGTCAAGTCTAATATTATAAGCTATACCTCTGGAGGCACAGCCTCAATGGGCAGAGGCATAAAACTTTGTTTTTATTGTAACTTTTCTTCAAGTTCAGAATATGAATTACAATGTATAGAACATTTCTTGTTTCAGTGAATCACTTTTATTTCTTTTTCATTTTAATCCAGAATGAGAACACAGTCATATACACACTATCTATCTCTCTTCTGATCTGAGTCGATCAATTTCTGATCATCACCTCAGGTGTGGCGTGGGTGGCTAAATTTAGAATTTAGTCAAGGGGAAAAAACATTTGGGGTGGACCATTAAAACTATTTACAAGATATAGATGAGAGGCATACTAAAATGTATGCCTCTGGGCCAATGATTTAAACAGAAGCCTTAAATTCCTTAATGGTCTTGGATGAGACCACTGAAGAAGGGATACTATTCCAAACCGGAATAGTTCTGGGGAAAAAGGAATTTTTCAGGGCTATAGGCAAATGGTCTTGTGTATTGTGATTCATGCAATGCCTGAGTATGCCTTAGGTTGAGTGCCGGGGCCAGGTATTTGTCTTTATCAAGAGACACTGTACAGTAGTGTTATCTTGTAGAAGAACGTTAAGGAGGACTCCAGGGATGGCCACACAAGTTTGTCTATCATATCACCAACGCAACTGGTGTTCCTCCATCTCCTGCAGGTCCACCGGGCGGCAGTCCTCTGCACCTTCTCCACCAGCAGTCTGAGTTGCATTATAGGGATGCCAAAGAGGAGCTGCATACTCAAGTTGAGGACAAACCAATGTTTTGTATGCAACTTCCTTAGTATGCCTAGGTGCCAGTGCCAAACTGCACCGAAGAAAATCCAAAGTCTTAGTTGCCTTGCATGTAATATTGGAAATATGTTGACCCCAATCAAGATCATCTGTGATAGTTAAGCCCGGGTATTTAGCGGACTGAACCTGTTCTAATGTTTGCTGATCAATGCAGTGTGTAATTGAATTGTATATGTCTGTTTGGATGTAGCCGGGTGATCCTCATTGAATGACATTTGCTAACATTGAATTTCATTTGCCAATCCATTTCCCATTTGCCCAAGCTATTCAGGTCAATAATCATCTTGCAAAATCTGCCAATCCAATGGTGACATACTGACATTGAACACAGTTGTTAAAAATGTTTTTCATGATTGTGTTGGATAGGTTGAAACTAAATTATTTAAGATAGCAGTATTACTAATGTTTCCCATCAGTGCTACAGATAAGCAGCGTATCTGCGAATTTACCCAATTAAAATGTCTTAAAACCCAATTAAGATTTACAGGTCTGCGTACAGAAAAGCAAAAGAAATCTTCGATACACAAATCAGATTATTTTCTTTGCGCACAGCCCAATTTCAATTCATGTCAAAATACAGGATGTTTACCAAATTGTGCTTGCACATGCGTGTAGTTACAATCGAGCACATGTGTCTATTTTTGGAACTTGCTTCCCGTTTTACCATTCATACTGTATAGAGCGTCTTGATGATCAAGACTATGAGCAAAGAATTTCATCCAATCAATTTTCGCCGCCAGGTTGCGCTAGAGAATAGACTTGCGCAGTATGAATTGTACTTTCAGTTTGACTGGGAGAAAAGGAAGCCCGATTCTTTAGCTTATTTCTTTCAATAATGACCCATCAGATTCAATTTATTGTATGTAAAGTTAAGAACACTTGTTAAAATTTTATTTTTCATTATTTACGAACAAACAATTCATTGATTCTGCAATTAAATGCTAAAGAGCATCCTAAACTGTTACGCAACTTACGATCTTTATTAAACGTACCCCTCCCACTATGCTTGTATTATAGACAGCGTGATGGCTCTGCATCTAGTTGCAATAGTTTATATAAAAATAGATCAATTTCAGATATCACCTCATTGAGCAAAACACTGTTTTTACAACAGGAAGCAGCTTCCTAAATATATTATGTCATTTGAAAAGTAGATTTTTTGTCTTTTATTGTTGCATAAAATAGATTTAACAAGTATTAGCTTTTAGAAAAAACTTAATAACATAGACCTGTAGTCAGTGTTAATTAAGGATAAATTTTCAAGTACCACTTACAATGTTATAGCTAATGAGCTGAGATACCTTCAAATCAAGAGCCAAATCATTTATTAATGAAACACATGATTTTCGTTTTTAATTTTAACTTTTACTTTCATCCTCAATTAGGATACCCAATTCAAAAACGTGAAGTACCCAATTCGAAATTTTAAAAATTATATTTCTACCCAATGGATAACATAGACCTGTAGTCAGTGTTAATTAAGGATAAATTTTCAAGTACCACTTACAATGTTATAGCTAATGAGCTGAGATACCTTCAAATCAAGAGCCAAATCATTTATTAATGAAACACATGATTTTCGTTTTTAATTTTAACTTTTACTTTCATCCTCAATTAGGATACCCAATTCAAAAACGTGAAGTACCCAATTCGAAATTTTAAAAATTATATTTCTACCCAATGGAATCCGAAATACCCAATTTAGCCAAAAAGAGGTGGGTAAATACCCATTGACCCTCAATCCTTATCTGGAGCACTGCCCATGCATGCAAAATGTCTAAAAAAAATGGCCATGTCCATCACGAGAGCATTACAGTCTTATCACGACTAATTAAGGCTAGAATTATCTCAGAATATTTTAATAATTCTTACAAAGAAAGGAAGTACAATCATGAACATTTGCTTAGGGGACTGTATTAATATTTCTCATTTGGGGCAGATATACGGTCAGAAATTTTGGTCTAAACATGATTTCTGACCATATATACGACAGTATACCACCCCAAATGAAAAAAATCAAATATTGTTATCCCAAATCTAATGTGCATGTACTTTTAAACTATAAACATCGAACATGTTTCTGACAGTAATATTGCAGAATATACTGTCGAATAGTTTTTGTTATCCAACCGGACATCATGTTAGAATGTAATTTTGAAATTCATACAAAAATTTAATATGCACAATTCTCATTCAGACACTAATTTTCTGGGCAATTTTCTGCACAAACCAATAAATTTGGTGCATTTGTTTAATGGTAACTATGTGATTGGCTTCTTCTGTCACTGTGAAAGCTAATGACAATACTGACATAGAAACAATTATTCAACTTGCACAGAAAAAATGTAAATTGCGATTGACTCAGTATCATGTTCCGTAACATATGATAAGTACGAAAAAGCCACCATATCAGAATCAGAATAGTTTACTGGTGAAACGTCAAACTGACAATACCACACCAGGGGGGATACCACAGATCTTCTGAATCTGAATGGTTTACTGGTGACACGCCAAATTGACAATACCTCACCAGGGGGTGCGCCAGGAGGGAAATAAGTCCCTGGCTCTCACAAGAGACGCGAACTTGGACACAGTCAACTTAGAAATCAGTGTCACTGACAGATCTACTGAAAGTGATATAGTAATAGATCTAAGTAAAATCAGTTATAATTTGTACAAATAATGCTTACCAGTAACAAAAAGAAAATATAAGTTTAACTTTAAAATCATCAAATTCTCAACTTGCAAGACAGAGACGCTCAAGATCTAGACAGTTAAATAATGAGGAAATTATTCACCACAAAATAATCACAAGACAATTAAAAGGTCAAGGTCGTAAATTTAAAGGGAGGTAAGCAAAGGTACAACAACTTACCGAATCAATATTGGTTTCTAGTCAACTCTTACCTATCAGTCAACAGCTCGTACCTTTCTTGGTCAACTCGTACCTGATCTTTGGTCAACTCGTACCTATTTTGGTAAATTTGCACCTGTTTTGGTCAACTCGTACATATTTTGGTCAACTCGAAACTTGAAGTAGATAGTATAGTAAAAAGAAATAATAATAAGATAATATAGAACACAAAGTTACAGAAAAATCATTTTAATACCTCGGCGTAACAGAACTGTTTTAAAAAACAAGAAGTAGCTCCTTGGTACATCCCAGCAGGGTTAATAAACATTCAGTTTTGAGAATTGCAGTTAAACTCCAGACATTTGGAAGTCAATGAAGTGTCCAGTGTAAATAATCTTAAACTGTAAATAGCCGCGTTATAAGATGTGAATAGGGTGGTGGAGAAAGCATCATTTTAGATTCATCAATTCGTATTCTACTCGGCAACGAGGTGTCTCAACATTGGGAGAATTTTATGTCAACAACAACAACAATAGCGACGCTCCTGCGTCGCTCTTATGGTAGAATGTGGTAAAATGTTCTGTTCTTTTCTGTTCTAGATACATTGATAGAAAAAAAATCTTTCGTCAGTCGCCGGAACCGGAATTCGGGGTAGCGAATAGAAACAACTATTCACGTCGAAACATTCGAAATATTGTGTTGACAAACTTTTTGTTCGACTGCGGCTGCCCTAAATGGACGAATTAACAAAGATACTTACTCAAGAATATCTGTCGTTTTTGTTCCCGATAGATCATGACAATATGAAGTCACAGTTTTGCTTACTATGACGTCACATAGTTGCGTTCGGTTAACTGCACAGTGCATGACCTTTGTCGCACCGAGCGACGAAGGTTCGTATGAAACAAAACGACACCCCTTATTGCGGAATGGTCTATCCTAAAAATACAGATCTAGATCTAGAACTTTATGTTGTACGGAAATCATTGTAAATTGTACAAAAAGAAAAACTGAAGAATTTTATGGCCCATGCCCTTGTGTGTCCCTGATCATCTGGGTAAGGTCCTACCCGGTGGGTCTTTTTACAGCCTGCTCTCTGAAAGAATATTGTTTTCCTAATTGCCCATTTCCCCTGCTCCCTAAATCTACAAACGTTAATGCTTTATCCCCAGATCCCTGAAAATAAATGACCTTCTCCCAAGATCCGCAAGACACCTGGCAGGGCCCCAGGGTGAGAATGAGGAACTTATCCGCTTTTAAAATCATTGGCGCAATAGGAGCAGAGCGTCGCGCCAAAGGTAATTGTAGTTCATGCCAATTGGTAATAGTGTATCTATTCTTATTTCACCATGTAAAAATGTCAACCAAAATAAAATTGACGTTCTTCTTTTATATGTTACCAGGTTACAAGGAAGACGTGTATACAGAAAGTCGATAATCCTTTGATGCTTGATTCGGTAATATTTATATTTTTCTAAAACCTCCTTAGATAAACCATTAGATGTTCATCTGAATTCATACATCCATGAACAACACCGTGTCAGGCGACGTCACACTTGACGTCAAAAACAATGCTCTCGCCAATTTGATTGGACATTGTAAACGTCGACGCCGTTCCATTGTTTGTATAAACACTGTGTATAAATTATCTATCCGCTCGTAAATGTGATCACCTTGATGAATTTTCAACAAGCGATAGAGAGAAATGAATATAAATAAAAGAAATGAGTTTATTTTTTCTGATGTTCATGGAGCTATGAACGACAGTGGGTCGCTGGCAAAGCTTACATGAACCCCATCGGGGTTCATTCACTTTGCACGCGACCCACTGCGGTTCATAGCTACATAAACATCAGAAAAATTGAAATTCATTTCTTAAATGACTGCTACAAACAACGTTATGACGCGTAGCGTAAACTGAATAATTAATTTTATTAACACCTTTAATTATTAGGAATTATGGACAATTCGGACCTTGGCTAATTCGGCCCTAGTCAATTCGGACCCTAAAAAATCGGCCCTAGTCAATTCGGACTCCGACCACTGGTCAATTCGGACCTCGAGCACTGGTAAATTCGGACCTTTTTTATTGTTCAATTCAATTCCCGGCCTCAAAAAGAAAAAAATCTTTGGTCAATTCGGACCTTTTCCTTTGGTCAATTCGGACCTTTTCCATTGGTCAGTTCGGACCTTTTCCATTGGTCAATTCGGACGTTTTCCATTGGTCAATTCGGACCTTTTCCATTGGTCAATTCGTACCTTAAAATGCATTTACTATAAACATATCCCATTGGAAGCCACATTGATAACACAAACAATTTTAGCATATCTCCTCTGCTGAATTGTCAGATGATTGTGTGTCTAAATTTACTTCTCTTGTGAGAGCTCGTGACTAATCCCCTCCGGTCAAGCCCCTTCCCCCCTGGTGTGGTATTGTCAGTTTGACGTTTCACCAGTAAACTATTTTGATTCCTAACGGTCAAAATGCGGTTGGCGCTGGCTTAAAGGTCGTGTTACAAAACAAATTATTTCACTCGTGAGTACTTACATTGCATAAGTATTACAATGATAAACCTGGCATCCTGTTTTATGGGACCTAAGAAAATAGTATAGCACCAGATGATACGCCGCAGAACGCTTAAAGCAATTTCATCGAAAAAGGGACGTAAAAATTCGTAAAAAATGTGTGAAAGACACAGACATTGCTTACATTTTGGCCAGTTTCGACCTTGAATCGATTCAATCATTGGCTGATTCTGGCCATATTTCTGTTTCACATTTGGTCAATTCGGACCTTTAACACATTCTGGCATTGGCTAATTCGGACCCTAAACCGATTCTGACATTGGCTAATTCGGACGCTGAACCAATTCGGACATTGGCTAATTCGTACCCTAAACCAATTCAGACATTGGCTAATTCGGACCCTAAAACGATTCGGACCTTGGCTAATTCGGACCCTATTTCCAAAAAATCATTGGCTAATTCGGACCTCGATTTTCCGGGGTCCAAATTGACCAGTGGTCGAGGTCCGAATTAGCCAAGGTCCGAATTAGCCAAGGTCCGAATTGTCCACAGCCGAGGTCCGAATCAGGACCGAATTAGCCAAGGTCCGAATTAGCCAAGGTCCGAATTGTCCACGTACCATTATTAGGTGTGAACTAATAAGAGTATGGGTTTTAGGGGTAATAGTTGATTAGATCATGTCCAAACCAAAGTTGTAACAGTAAAGAAGTAACGCTGTTTTTTAAAGTGAAAAATAAATAAATAAATAAATAAATAAATAAATAAATAAAATAAAAAAAAAGATGATTATGCATGTACATTGGCAACTTTGTCAACATATATGCATCAACATGGCGCAATCTTTTGCGGGCAGCGAAAAAAGATACGAAACGAATAGAACATTTTGTGGTAAATCAAAATCCAAGATTGAAACTTGCCTGAGTTTCTCGGCTGAGTTTCTCGGCAAGTTTTGAGCGTTACGAGGCGCATTGCTTTCTTTTATCGCACATCAAAGACCATAGCAAGACAGGTGTCACCATATGAGAAAAAGTTACGCACTTTGACACATGGTATATTTATTTTTCTCAGTAGTCGCCCAATGGGTACGTATTTCTTCATAGTTGAAGTAAAGTCTGTAAAAAAAAAGTCCCGAGGAACTTTTTCCAATAGAAGAATTACATAAAATAATCTAGGTACTTGTTGACTAAAGTACCAGTTAACTAAGGTACAAGTTGACCAAAAATAGGTACAAGTTAACTAAGGTACAAGTTGCCTTAGTACGAGTTGACTTGTTACCGATCAATTTGGAGCGTCGGAATAGCTCAGTGACAATGGTACAGGAATTCGGAGCTACAGAAGATGGGCAAACGTATTCGTCACGTTTGGGAAACTCCATAGACTCCCATGTATTTTCATGCTTACAAGAAAAAATATCCTAGATATTTTCATGTTCTTGTTATCATCAGAATAGCTTACTGCTGAAAGTCAAATTGACAATACCACGCCAGGTTTTGAAAGCAAAATAAATAAAGCAATGCATTGTCATGTAATTTTATACACGCGTTTTAAAGCTACAAATGTTTAAAAAATCGGGATAATTATTTTGATTATTTTGATTATTTACCATTGACCTCAATGGTAAAGTTTTAAATTCCTGTAGATCTACCATATGATAAATGCAATGTTGAAATTTCAACAACAAACATCATTTCTTTTTCTTTTTGTTTTTCAGTTTCATGGAGTCTGCTGATGGTCCATTGATATAGGCTTTGCGTTCTCTGTGCTTTCTTTCAGCTTCACAGATTCTCTTTTCTTCATAGAGAGCCGCTCCTTTGTTGATGAGACCTCGCTTCTGTGCAGTCTGTGAAGAAAGCATAGTTATCATTGTCAACCATGATTGGGTTGAAAACTAAGCTCATTATCAACCATGATTAGGTTTGATCGTTCCATTGCTATACATTTGTCGCGGTTCTTATTGTTTTATGCTTTGTGCTGAATTTTTGTGCTGTTGCTACTTATGTACGTTTTCATATATTTAATCATGATCGGATAACTGAGTGACCACCTATTGGGAAGTAGCTGCTCACTCGACTTACGATATATTATCTTTGTTTACGTACCTGATTGTCAATTTAGTCTCACCTCGGTTTTTATTGTTTTATTGTGGGTATTTCTTTCTGAATGCGCCATTTCCTGATCATTTCGTACTTTTTTTTTACTTTTTTGTAAATAGTTTCAATGGTCCATTCCGAATGTTTTCCCCTACTTTGCTAAATTCAAAATTGAGCCACCCACCCCGCACCTGAGATGATGACCACGTCTTACACGGCAGCACACAAATACGATATTATTCCTCAATGGAATAGTCACTGGAACAATAAGTCTCCGAGCATCATTTTAGGTCATGTATCTCGTGAACTGTGGATAAAGAGATGCCCTGGCCCAGTTATTGTGCCGCCGGGGCGGTTAAATATAAGACGTACAGTCGGAAAATTCCCGGCCTGGTTCATTTCAAAAGATATTTGCATCCAATCACTATGAAATTTTCGAAATAATAAATCCCATCCATTTTCTTTATTTTTTCTGGTAAATTAAGAAAAAATAGGCAAGAATTGCTTTTAAAATGTCGATTAACATACGACAAATACGGAGCATTTTGAAAAACCTTTCAATCGGATTGTTTGGCGTTTTGAATCGCTGTCAATTCCTTTTGGTGCCACAACGGCGTGAAGTTTTGCATGATGTCATATCAACAATATTTTGATGCAACTACAAAGAATCAGAGTGATAACATAAAAATTACAATTTTGACAGTGTTTTAGACAGACCTGGATGAATTTTCGAGCGTAAAAAAGCCGAAGTTGTGGGAACGTACGGAGCAGCGAGGTGTAATCAAGTATGGTAAAAGAGCCTTACAACCACTTGGAAATTCATGATACCCAAGGAAAGGCACAGAAAATGCTGTGTTCCACTGGGATAGACTAAGGACGCGCGGACATTAATGACGATCGCATTATTGGAAATACAGGTGATCAAAACCACCATGACCTTCAAGTCAGGGTGGTTTTGGTTACCTGCATTAATCGTAAAACTGGGGTATGCGAGGCGGTTCTAACGTGTATCCACAATCGATGTTTTGAGAAAAAATATCAAAGAATTTCTACTGAAAATTTTCGATTTTAACAATTTTTCAATGTAAGAAAAATCTGTATATTACATGGGCGTGCTTTCGTAATGTAAAATGGTAGTAAATTTAGTTGGTTAACTAATTTCATTTATCTAATTCTAGTGACGTCGTTATGAGTTTCATGTTTCATGTAACGCAGATAACATGCTTACTATATGGTAGAAAAAAAGAGAAATAGATATTTTTTAGCAAACCTAGCTGATTAATTTTGGTACCAAACTGTTCCTTACTCTCTAACTAAGGAAATAAGGAAATGAATACCCACACTTTATGTTTTTTTTCACAAATAAGAAAATTACAGGTGTTTGATATTCTGAAGTGTAGTGCAGTAAAATAATGAAAAAAAAAAAAAAAAAAAAAAAAAAAAAAAAAAAGCAATCTAAAAATGTTATATTTTCACATGTGAAATATAAAATATAAACTTTTTTCACATGTGAAAATATAACTATTTCAAATATTTATTTTATTTGGAGATTTTTCCATGACTTACCACATAATAAAGTTATCCAAAGTGTATGTTAAAGGTGTTTGACACCTTTGAATTGACATATTGCAATATTTTGTCGCATTCTCTCTCTCTCTCTCTCTCTCTCTCTCTCTCTCTCTCTCTCTCTCTGTGTGTTCCTATAAAATATCCTTCTTATATCACCTGTATTTACCATTTTTGCATTATCGGCTGGCTTCCTGCTTACAAAAATCAATATTGGAAAAACAGGTAACCAGAACCCCCCCCCCCTAAACTTTGAGGTCAGGGCGGTTCTGGTTACCTGTTTTTCCAATATTGATTTTTCTAAAGCTGGGAACCAGCGGATAATGCAAAAATGGTGAATAGGTCCCCATAAATTTCAACACTGTTTTAATCACTCTGCACTAACACTATCAACTTTTAATCATTCTCACACATCTGCTAGAATCTAGCTTTTATTTTTGCACTGACTGCGCGACTGCACATAATACTCGTGCTGCAGTATGAAAAGATAAATAGATAGTACTGACCTGAAGAGATTTCAGATCAGTCAATAGCTTTGGAGCGAAACGACTTTAAAACGACCAGCTAGAAATTTCGGTAACCCGTTAGCTCGATACGGAAGAGTTACGTCCCTTGCATATTGGATTTTGGCTGCTGAGCCTGAAACAGAATATTTGTAAAAAGTTGCTCGTTTGTAAGTGAATATTTGATGTAAGCTATGGTTTCATCACAATATCTAATTGTTTTTGCAGTTTTCTTCATTTGTCTGTCCAAAATTGTGTGTGGATGAGAAGTTTGTAATTTGAGGTGAAGGTCAATAAGTTCAGAGATTCTCATTCTGGCACCATTGCATGACACTGCTACCAGTATCAAGAAAAAACAATCATACGATAGAAGTCTGCAGCTTGGTTACTGAGGTAATGTATGAATCATTTGAAATCCCAGCCAGAATCGGAATAGTTTACTGCTGGCCTAATTGACAGACAATTTTGGAATGAAAATCACTACCGTTATTACACTTCAACCTCATTATAACGCGCCTCATTATAATGCGGTTTTCAATATAACACGGCCATGTCATGGCTCCCAAATTATTTTTGCTATATGTCTATAGTAATTAACCTCGTTATAACACAGTTCACTTATAACACGTGACGGTCTGTTTATATGGACCCCATAGATAGCGTTATAATGAGGTTGGCCTGTATTAATGAAATTGATTATTGAGGGGCTAATCATGTCATCCTGTTGATCCAGGCAGAGTCATCAGTTTATGCAAGGTGAATTAATGTTAATCCCTATGGCAGTGTGGGCATACTGCAGATACCGGCTGTGTTCACAAAAACTTGTAGAACATGACCAATAAAAAACGCCCGATGAATAATTTCTGAACGCAAGACATTGTGACAGCCAACAATTTTTGTTCAAAATAGTTCAAAATTTGTTTGAAGCTTGACCGTTTTGGTTCATTCTGGCTTTCAGTGTCGCAAAGTATCTGCAATCTATTGATGTAAAATATTGTGAACCAGACTAGATTAATTAGAAGATTTAGGCCGAATATATTTAGTCAATCAGTCAAAAGCAGTCAATGTGCAGGGATTTTTCTGGCAAATTTGTGAAGGGGCCCTAGGGCCTTTCTGATTGGGAAAATTAGCTTCATTGGGAAATTTTCATATTAACATACGAGTGAGATTTGTCAGGTGTTTCCCCCGGGGATGCTCCCTTGCTCACCCCACCCGTCTATTGTTACATGGATTCGTCTCGATATGAGTGAAAAAATTCGACAGGCATGTAAGCGATTAAAAATATCCTTCCCCAAGCAAAACACTCCCTTTTGGTTGGAGAACAAAACAATAAAACAATTAAAGAACCATGGAAAAAAAAAAAACACTCACAAGAAATCACACTTCTTGAAAAAAAAAAAAAGGCACATATGGCTCCGAAAAGCATTTCCTAATTAAAAGACCACCTTGATTAAGAGACCATTTTCCATCCTTCCCTTGAGCGGTCTTTTAATACAAGTTCTACTGTATTTTGATCAGACAGAAATTGGTTGGGTCAGTCGGAAATTCTAACTCTGTCTGACTGACTGTCCTGCAAGGTCTCACAAACTTTCGTGAACACTAATTAAAAGCAAAAAATATGAAAACAAAATCAAATTCTTATAAAATCTGTTGTTGTTATTGTATACATGTATCTATTATGTTGTTGTATATCCAGTGATTTTTTCAGCATTTTGGGAACGGTACCAGTACCGGTTCAGTTGGGAAAAATAACCTAATTTTACCGTCAATAGGGAAAATTGTCGAGCTTTATCTAAAGACCAGTAAAAATATCACTATATGTGTTACAGTATTTTGTTTTAAAAAAAGTAACCAACATATGACTGGGAGCATGAAAATGAGTGCTAATCCTTGTCATAAATGTCAGATTAACTGACCAATTGGTGGTTTAAACAGTACATGTATAATTTGTGGTTGCTTTTGTGAGCCTGATTGGGAAACTTTCTTACATTGGGAATTTTTAACCATGCATTTGGGGAAAAAGATACTTTTTGCCATTGGGAACGGCTTCTAAAACCGGAGTCGATTTAATAGCGAAAAAAATCACTGATATCTATTATGTTGTTGTTGTTGTTGTATGTCTATTATGCCATTTTATTTCTTGCTTTGAACTCCATGATTGTGCTTTTTCATATTTTTATTTGCAGATACGTTTAGCAGGGGTCCAGTTACTGGGCTCTACGGCGAAAAATATCGCTGAAAGTTGCGAGATTTCGCCTTATATAACCTTGAAAGAGAAGTCGACTTCGCCCTATTTTTTCAGATTTCAAAAGTTTACTTTCGATTTGATCAGAGTGATTCACTTGTTTGATTGTTTACAGCTCTCGAATAAAGCCAGTTTTCGCCCACGGCGACACAGCTGATTGTCAAGTGATATTAAACAGATTACCTTTATTGATTAATCCCAATGCAATTATCGGATAATTGCCTCAATAAACAACACATGCACCTTTGATCATTATTTCATGCCAGCATGTATAGTGTCAGCCGATTCGTCACCAATGCTGATTGGCTAATTAGAGTCACGTGTCGGAAGCAACTTTGACAAGGGGCAGTTCAGGGGCGAAGTAATGAATTATTGACTAGAAGACACGCTTCTATGATTTAATAACTGCAAATTATCTACTGTTGGCCTTTGAACTAGACTTTGGGAGAAACGGTCGCCGTGAAACTGTTTCGTTTTTATGAGCAAAATATATTACAACTATCTATTAGCCGCATTTTTTACATTCAATAGGCCTGTAATTGTGTTTCCTTGCAAAAATCCTGATTCAAATGCATTTTCCAGGCTTAAATTGCCAAAGAAACGCTGTATTTTTACGTTGAATTTTTGGCTGCCATAAACGCACAGGCGCTTGAAGTTATGGCCATAAATCATTAAAATAAGCCCTAAAACAACAGTGTCTTCATAGCTGCCAGGTATGCAAGTAAAACATGCCAAAATTGGAGGTTCTTTTGCGACCTTAAGTTACCTGACGCTGTAGGGAGGTTTACTTTGCTTTCCTGAAGAATCAGATCAAGAGCTTCTCGGAGGCATGGATAACTTTTTTCAAATCTGCTCGCAAGCAGACGTAGTTGGAAGTAAAATTTTTGTCCAAATTTTCCCAGCCATTCGCTCAGTAAGTTCCGGTTTGGCTCCAGATTCCGCAGTAAATGAACACGGCTGCCAGATGTGGCTTAAATTTACATGTATTTACGTAATAATCAAGGTAACCAAGAAATTTTTTTTTGCTCACTTCTTTATCATCTAAAATGCTATCCCAAAACACTTGTTTGCATTCAAATGCGCTTAAAACATGACTTACACTTTTGTTTGTTGTTTTGAATGCGTCAAACGTCACGCGCTACGTCTGTGAGGCATATAAACTTGCCGACGTCACCGCACGCACTGTGACGACATGAAAAGGTCAAAGGGAAGCCATACTGTCAATAAAAACAACACGACTGGACAAATATCATGAAAAACGTTGATAAAATGGACATTTTTAGGATTATCCATGACTTCTTTTGTTTGGACTGAGAAAAAAGTGTCAGGTAGGAGCTGGTTTAACCCATTTTGATTTGCAATCGAACGTTTTAGGTTGCCGTGCAACATTTGCTCCGACTCCAAGAACCTTGCCGGAAATGCCACTACTTATTGGCTCCTAAAACGTGGCTTGCACACCTGGCAATACTTCGTATTGCTATGTTGGCACTTATTTGAAGCATTAATTTTATGATTTATGGCCATAACTTCAAGCGCCTGTGATAAACGCTATTGTTGTATTATATTATCCTCCTTTAGTGGCACACCTCAAACTGGAGTCTTCTCCATAGAGACTTACTTACAGGGGCTTTTATGATAATAATGCCTCACCCATCACTGTATTTACACTCAACTCATAGATGTTGACCCCTCTCTGTCCTCCCCCTCCCTTCCCCTACCCCCCCCCCCCAAAAAAAAAAAAAAATATGATTTAAAGGAATCGATTCGGAAACGCATATTTGGCCCTGTACATATTCATTTAGATGTTACAGTACGTATTACAAATCAAATTCCAACGATTTACCCCATAATAAGAACACAATCATCGATTGAAAATTACGCTAAAATGCGTCTCGAATCGCGAAGGTTGTCCCCATATTTGTTTACCTGTGACGTCACTAACTCACTTTCGGTTTGAGCGATCGTACTCCACTTCATTTTATCGATAACATTCTCGGATGAAGGTGTAAATAAAAAACAGAAAAAAAATGTCATCTGTCACAGGGATCTCGCGGACGCAGGACCCGGGACGACGCAGGACCCGGCGTCCCGGGACGAGTAAATCTGGGCTCAGACACATGTTTTTCCTTAGTGGTGATTCCCGGGGTGCAAGTTGTTTTTGCCGCGATACGTCCAAATATTTACCTGTTTTGTTGTCTATGAGCCAAAAAAGCATCTTAGAGACATCCATCCGAGTGTATTTCGCACCTTTATGATGTAAATCCAATCAAAATTATGTAACGATAGTTAGGTCGTCGATAATCTTTCATACGTATAATGGCGATCAAACGATTTAAAGAATGGCGGTCGCATCTTTTGATGGCGCGTGTCTTTATGTAAACAACTTATAATGGCGATCAAACGATTTAAAGAATGGCGGTCGCATCTTTTGATGGCGCATGTCTTTATGTAAACAACTTTAATTGCAATCATTGTTGACAGGTCAGCTGACCGTTTGAGGCGTGTTTACCGTGTCACATGCTAAAATAATTATCCGCATGAATGAAAATCTTTTCTGGATTGGTGGCAAACAAATTAGAAACGCATGCGTACTATTGAAAAACAATTAGTGATGGGCGGTTCATCTCCGATTATAAATTAAATAAAATAGATTTCTGTAGCAAATTAATCAAAAACAAAAAAGAGAGATTACCCCTGGAGTGTGTACAGATTCCGTTTTGGAATAAAATGGATGAAAAACTTGCGAATTCCTATTCTTTTTCTATTGTGCGCGATTCTTTGACGGATTGAATGCCAAAATTCGGAATAAAAACTACCGTGCAATGTAACAATAATTCCATTCGTTCATCCGTTCATACTGGATTATTAATAAGAAATAGTAGAAAATGTCCACACCTACGATTTTTTATCGCTATGGGGGAAGCGAAAAGCCGACGACAGGTATCTGGAAAAAAAACTTTTACCTCCTTTCTGTGGCTTGTTTTTACAGTTAATCGCCTGGCACTCAGGCATCTCCCGTAAATATTATTCTCCTTTATTCTCACATAAACACTTCTATCAAGTTTAACGCAGAAAATATCCACAAATACAAAATATAATAACGAAATTATCGCGAGAATATTTGAACGTCTTGCCATTGAAATGAGCGGCTTAAAGTGAAAGTGAGTGAGTGACTTCACAGCTTTATACTGGTTACCGCGTTCACCGTGTAATTATCGATAAACCGGTAACCATACCCGATAAAGATGGCGATTCGCTCAGATGCAGGAAAAAACGAAGGTTTCCCAACTTTGAATACGAATATTTTGCGTAACAAACCAGATATGCATTCTCTTGTACCAGGAATGAATTTATGATGGTATTTTACGTAAACATACGGCGTCTTATGCGGTTCCGAATCCATTCCTTTAATGGGCTACAAGAAAAAACACAACTGATATAAATGTTACTTGGGCCACTGGAACTTAATTAAATCTTAGGAAGTGAGTGTCCAGCACTGAAAGGGGCCATTGATCTTTATCGATGAGTAGTCAAAGTCACTTCTCTCTGATATCTCAAACTTCTCCCTGTTTTGGCTGGAAGGAAAAGTCACTTCTCCCTGCTGTCATGGGCTAGCAGGACCCCTGCGTTTAGATCTTTGTTATTTCTTCAATTTCTTAAATTGTGTAGCATACATGTATGTGGCCAATTATGCTTTTTTTTTAATGTCTAAAAATGATTAAATCATAATCATATACAGGGATTATTTTGGGGGGAGATTGTGAGAGATTTGCTCATTTTTTTGCCAAAAATCTCATTGAAATTAGCTAAATGATAGGAAAATCTCGCCAATTTCGGTTGAAAGAGCTATTTTCTCTCATGCTGTTTCGGAGCCAAAATAACCCCTGCATATATTGACTGATTTATACCTTCAAACAAACAAGCAAAAGGGTACAGTTCCAGGGAGGGGTATAGTATAGCTTAACCCCAGCATTTCACGTCAATACAAGAGGAATTATGTAGAAAAGGTTAGATAGCCGATCTAGGTATAGCAGTGTCAGGGATTTTTTTTTGGTGTCTCAGGGTCCGAAATAAGGCCCCATTCCCAATGCAATTTAGGTGACTTTTTTTTCCCAGTTTGAACAAAAAATTCCCAATCAAAGCTGAAAATAATTTTTAACAGAAAACTCCATACATTGTGAAATTCAAACTTTGCTCTGTGTGTTTGATATGGTGTTTAACTTTGATGATAAGTTATTATTTAATGATCTAAATGAATAACCTTAGTAAGGTAGGTCACAGGGTTTACACCGCTAAATTTCCCAATCAGAAAGGCAGTAGGCTCCCTTCCCAAAATTGCCAAAAAATCCCTGAGTGTTATAAATGTAACTGGACAGCAGGCATTTGATTCCATGAAACTGGCCACAAATTTCTGCCTAGAATGAATGTATATGGCATTTCTAAAGCAGAGCTTTGATCATGTTGTAATGAACTTTGTTATAAAGAGGTCCAGGTGTAATAGTACGAAAAAATTGTAAGCTTTTCAGAAAAGTTTTAATACCTGTAAGCTAATCATTTTCCTCATGTATTGAAGAGCATGATTTGTTTGATAATCTTCTTTAACCCATTGATTACATTCAATCTTAATGAAGCATGCTCATTTAGCATGACAATGACCTGTTTTAAACTTTAAAGTTCTTGTATGCCATTCAGCATGTTTACAAAATGTTTATAAAATATTACAGAAGACATTTGATGCAAAACTGCTTGTTGATAGTTTACTTAGCACACATTCAATGGCACATCTCAGGATAGGTAAAAAATAAAATGTGATTAGTGTTGACTTGTTAGTATCCAGTGCAAGGAGTTTTTTAGTCACAATTTTACACAGGTATATCATTATAGGGATCAAACATGATTGTCCTTTCATTAACATTCGCTAGGTCCCGAGGGGAGTGTTGAAAACGGAGGGCGTAGCACGAGGCTTTAACACTCCCCGAGGGACCTAGCAAATGTTAATGAATAACAAAATCATTTTTGATCGCTATTATTGCATAAATTCTGCAGAAACGGAAGAAATAATGATGCACTATATTTTACAGCCTCATCACATTTTCATACTTGTAAAACCTTTCATGTTTATGCCCGTTCCAGGTGGACTTCAGTTTCTCATTATTAGCACGTGCTTTGCGTGGCGCCCGGTAACGAGCATAAGTAAAAGCCATGTATTAACAGCATGTGCATGCGTGAATTGCAATATTAATGCATGGCTTTCTCTTCACTAATAAACGGCTGTTAATATCGTGTGACAAGGCTATTTATGCAATAATATCCATTTAATGCAGGGCAACCTTGTTATAATGCACCTCACTATAGTGCAGCTTTCAGTATAACACTGCCATGTCATGGCTCCCAATATGAGTACTTTGCTATGTGTGTAATGCAAATAACCTCATTATAACAAGGTTTCATTTATAACACAGTCTGTTTCCATGGAACCCAAAGATAGCATTATAATGAGGTTGACCTGTACCATGTTTTATCTTGCTGCAGCTAGAGGTCAGAGGTTCAAAGCCCATGGGTTGTGTATGTGATAATTTAGCAAGAGGCTTACCCTGAGGCTCTCTCACAGTGGCCATATATATGTATCAAAAGTGCGAAATCATACATTGATAGTCTTTTTTCTGCCCTTTTGTAAAAAAACAGTCCTCACAAAAAGTGTCGGTGTAGCTGTTGTAAAAAAAACAGTCTTCACAAAAAGTGTCAGTGTCGGTCAAAACAAGAAAAATTTCATTTTGTCTGACAAAATATTTTATTCCGTCAGACAATTGTCCGATAAAAATTACCAAAATTACAATGATAATGCATAGAACTATCCTACAAAATTGGGGTTTGTCCTGCAAAAAATTGCAGTCTGCCAGACAGCTGACCTGCAGCTGAAAAAAGATTTTGCGAAGAATCTGCACATTTGATATATCGATCCGCGCTTTCGTAAAATGCCGCTCTTAGTTTTAGTTGAACACCCAGGAAGGGATGGCTCAGACATGACATGACTGAAAATAGTTGACTGGGACATTTTGCATCAACTTAGAAAAAAAATGACTTATGACTCATGACTTATATTTTCCTGTTCTTATGAATGGTCATCATCAGTAGAAGCTTGTGCACCTCCTTGCATAGTAGGTTGATCAGAGATGTTTTTGTTTTGTTTTCATCTTGCATTTTATGCATTATGAACTGTTAAGAATCTGACAACACCTTAATATTACCTGTTAAAATCAGAGTCACATAATAATGAGAAAACCAGCATTTTGCTTGTTTGAAAACAAAGGCATGTTAATTGCGCTTTGACCTATAATTATTGCTCTTTTTGACTTTTGATTTCTAAATCTAAAATTTTAAGTCCAGCAATTCCCTATGGCTGTACAGCCCAGCTTGTACCGAAGCTGCCATACTGCTCATAAAACCAACAGTGAAAATGCAGGTCTTCTCATAATGTGGCTCTAATGATGAAGTCTAAGATTGAGCAACCTGGTGGGAAAAGCAACAATGTGGTTTCCGAACAGGTCCAACACAAACCAGGCTGTACAAGCACAGAAGATGGCTAGAGACTGGAAATTTTGGATTTAGAAAGCAGTGGCACTGGACTATCCGTGTAGCGAAAACAAAGGCGTTGATCAGCGCAGTTACTGCGAAGCTGATCTGTGTCTTTGTTTTCGCACATGCAGATTGTTGGTTTTGTCATGAGGCAGCTTGATTGCTATCAATATTGTTTTCATTATCTAGCACTCTTGTTATCAGTTTTATAGGCCAACTCCCACACAAGATAGTTGTTGCAGATGTTACACTTAGTGTTTCATGCAAGTTTTTATACTTTATTTATCTGGATTACCTCCCTTACACCAGTAATGTAGTGCCAAGTCTATTTGACATTTAGCTAGATTGATATGCAGTGCTAGGATACTAACCTCGTGCATGAATGCGATGTGCTATTTGCCAAGTTTAGTGCAAGTACATGTCTGCATGTTACTAAACAAGCTGCATCTTGGGTCTAGTGGTTAGAGTGTCAGTCTACTGATCAAGAGGTTGTAGGTGCAGTTCCTACTGGCACCAAGTGGTGTCATTGCGCAGCAGCTCCTCATAGAATTGGTTAAAAGTACTTTTAAGATACCCAGGAGGCAATGGCCAATGATTCCATTTCAGTTTGACTGAAAAATTGTTGAGAATAAAGTTATTTGTTACAAATGAGCTGCACCATGTGTAGTGTAGGTATTTAAATATTGTAACAATATTTCTTCCTATGTTTTTCTTGATGGACACAAATCCATTATAGTGCATGGTTTGTTACTCAAGGCCAAAAGGTTGAGCATAAGCCAAATTAATTATATATTACAGGGTTACTAATTGCTGCTTCATGATTTTGGTGAATCGTATAATGTAGATATTGTGAAGTGTTTTTTTTTTGTGTGTGTTAAAGGGGAACGCAATATTCAACAACAATACATTTTGAACTAAAGAACTGATCAAGGCAAGCATTTTGGTGCAAATTTTGATCGAATCGGTCAAGGAATAAGTGAGATATTGACTTTTGAAATTTTGGAACGAAGTGACTTTTGGCGGCCATTTTGAATATTTAATTAGAAAACTGTAAAATTTTAAACTTTCAATAAAACTTACAATATGGCAATATGGCTAGAAGTTGTAGTAAATCAATAGTAGAAAACATACAAACAAACATTAACAGAATAATATTAATAGTGTTTCATTTATATTGATTATGCATATTTAATTAGGGCTTTATGACGTCATAAAGCCTCATGCATATCCAAGATGGCTGCCTCCATAAACAAACATTGATGAATATTCAAACCAACATAACTTTCTTATTTTGCATCCTATTTTAATAAACCATGTACCATATTGTTAAGCAAGGAGAGTTCTTTCACTTAAGATGCATTGTATTTCAACATTGCCTTTCCCTTTAACACTATACATGTACTGTATACATTCATTGCTACAATATACTTTGGATCAAGAATGTGGATGTAAATGGAACTGAAATCTAAATGCATACATGTGATTATCATGGTGATTTAGAATGTTTATGGTATACCTGTATTCAGTATACCTTTGATATTAAATAAGAACAAAGACCTCTTGAGATAAAGGCATGTTGTTCTCACTGCTATGGTCTTTTTTTAGCTCACCTGAGACGAAGGCTCACAAGGTGAGCTTATAGGATGGCCATGATCCGGCGTCCGTCCGTCCGTCGTCCACAATTTCAAAGATCTTCTCTGAAACCGCTTGGCCGATCTAGTTGAAATTTTATGTGGAGCCTCCTTGGGTAGTGGCATTTCAAGTTTGATCGCGAAATCCAGGTCACATGACCAAGATGGCCGCCACGCCCATATATGGTAAAAGCCGCTCAAAAATTTCTTCTCCAGAACCGGTGTGCCGATTTCCACGAAACTTGGTATGTAGCGTCGGGGACTTCAGCCCATCATAGTTTGATAAAATGATGACCTTTGGATGACCTTGACCTATTTTACGGCAAGGTCAAATTTGGAAACATAGGCTTTTACATGGGAAAAAGTGAAAACTAGGGATTTTTTGAAAACTATTGCAGCCTGAGGCCTGAAAAGTGGTAGATGCAAACAACTAATGGATTAGATGAAGATATGTGATTACTTTAGGTCAAGGTCATCTCTTGACCTTGGCCAGTCTGTCGTCCATACACACTTTTCAAAGATCTTCTTCTCTGAAACTGCTTGGCCAATCAAAGTGAAATTTTATGTGGAGCATCCGTGGGTAGGGGAGACGAAAGTTTGATTGCGAAATCCAGGTCACATGACTAAGATGGCCGCCAGGCCCATATATGGTAAAAACCACTCAAAAATCTTCTTCTCCAGAACCGGCTGGCCGATTTCCACGAAACTTGGTATGTAGCATTGGGGACTTCAGCCCATCATAGTTTGATAAAATGATGACCCTTGGATGACCTTGACCTATTTTACGGCAAGGTCAAATTTGTAAACATAGGCTTTTACATGGGAAAAAGTGACTAGAGGACCATTGGTCCTGTAGCTCACCTGAGAGATTATCACATTGTAAGCTCATGAGATTTAAATTAATTGAGAATCGACCAATGAAAGTCTATGCATGGACACTATTGACCCCCGGGGCATGGCCAAATTTGACCCAGGGGCATGACTGGCACAATTTATAATGGGGACTACCAAACATTGCTACATACAAAATATAGAAGCTCTGGGCCTTTTGGTATCAGAGAAGAAGATTTTTTTAGTTTTTCCCATTGTATGTCTATGGAGACTATCTACCCCCGGGGCGTGGCCAAATTTGACCCCAGGGGCATGAATGGCACAATTTATGTAGAGGACCATTAGCCATTGCCACATACAAAATATCAAAGCTGTGTGCCCTGTGGTTTCAGAGAAGAAGATTTTTTATTTTTTTTCCCATAGCAAGTCTATTGAGACTATCAACCTCCAGGGCGTGGCCAAATTTGACCCCAGGGGCATGAATGGCACAATTTATGTAGAGGACCATTAGCCATTGCTACATACCAAATATCAAAGCTGTGGGCCTAGTGGTTTCAGAGAAGAAGATTTTTTTAGTTTTTCCTATTGTAGGTCTATAGAGACTATCGACCCCCCGGGCGTGGCCAAATTTGACCCCGGGGACATGATTGGCACAATTTATGTAGAGGACCATTAGCCATTGCCACATACAAAATATCAAAGCTGTGGGCCCTATGGTTTCAGAGAAGAAGATTTTTTATTTTTTTTTTTCCCATAGTAAGTCTATGGAGACTATCAACCCCCAGGGCGTGGCCAAATTTGACCCCAGGGGCATGAATGGCACAATTTATGTAGAGGACCATTAGCCATTGCTACATACCAAATATCAAAGCTGTTGGCCAAGTGGTTTCAGAGAAGAAGATTTTTTTTTTAAGTTTTTTTCCTATTGTAGGTCTATGGAGACTATCAACCCCCGGGGAGTGGCCAAATTTGACCCCAGGGGCATGATTGGCACAATTTATGTAGAGGACCATTAGCCATTGCCACATACCAAATATCAAAGCTGTGGGCCCTGTGGTTTCAGAGAAGAAGATTTTTTTGATTTTTTCCCATAGTAAGTCTATGGAGACTATCAACCACCGGGGCGTGGCCAAATTTGACCCCAGGGGCATGAATGGCACAATTTATGTAGAGGACCATTAGCCATTGCCACATACAAAATATCAAAGCTGTGTGCCCTGTGGTTTCAGAGAAGAAGATTTTTTATTTTTTTTCCCATAGCAAGTCTATTGAGACTATCAACCTCCAGGGCCTGGCCAAATTTGACCCCAGGGGCATGAATGGCACAATTTATGTAGAGGACCATTAGCCATTGCTACATACCAAATATCAAAGCTGTGGGCCTAGTGGTTTCAGAGAAGAAGATTTTTTTAGTTTTTCCTATTGTAGGTCTATAGAGACTATCGACCCCCCGGGCGTGGCCAAATTTGACCCCGGGGACATGATTGGCACAATTTATGTAGAGGACCATTAGCCATTGCCACATACAAAATATCAAAGCTGTGGGCCCTATGGTTTCAGAGAAGAAGATTTTTTATTTTTTTTTTCCCATAGTAAGTCTATGGAGACTATCAACCCCCAGGGCGTGGCCAAATTTGACCCCAGGGGCATGAATGGCACAATTTATGTAGAGGACCATTAGCCATTGCTACATACCAAATATCAAAGCTGTTGGCCAAGTGGTTTCAGAGAAGAAGATTTTTTTTTTAAGTTTTTTTTCCTATTGTAGGTCTATGGAGACTATCAACCCCCGGGGAGTGGCCAAATTTGACCCCAGGGGCATGATTGGCACAATTTATGTAGAGGACCATTAGCCATTGCCACATACCAAATATCAAAGCTGTGGGCCCTGTGGTTTCAGAGAAGAAGATTTTTTTGATTTTTTCCCATAGTAAGTCTATGGAGACTATCAACCACCGGGGCGTGGCCAAATTTGACCCCAGGGGCATGAATGGCACAATTTATGTAGAGGACCATTAGCCATTGCTACATACCAAATATCAAAGCTGTGGGCCTAGTGGTTTCAGAGAAGAAGTTTTTTTTAGTTTTTTTCCTATTGTAGGTCAATGGAGACTATCGACCCCCGGGGCTTGGTCAAATTTGACCCCAGGGGCATGATTGGCACAATTTATGTAGAGGACCATTAGCCATTGCCACATACAAAATATCAAAGCTGTGGGCCCTGTGGTTTCAGAGAAGAAGATTTTTTAATTTTTTTCCCATAGTAAGTCTATGGAGACTATCAACCCCCGGGGCATGGCCAAATTTGACCCCAGGGGCATGAATGGCACAATTTATGTAGAGGACCATTAGCCATTGCTACATACCAAATATCAAAGCTGTGGGCCTAGTGGTTTCAGAGAAGAAGATTTTTTTAGTTTTTTTCCTATTGTAGGTCAATGGAGACTATCGACCCCCGGGGCTTGGCCAAATTTGACCCCAGGGGCATGAATGGCACAATTTATGTAGAGGACCATTAGCCATTGCCACATACCAAATATCAAAGCTGTGGGCCCTGTGGTTTCAGAGAAGAAGATTTTTTAAATTTTTTCCCATAGTAAGTTTATGGAGACTATCAACCCCCGGGGCGTGGCCAAATTTGACCCCAGGGGCATGAATGGCACAATTTATGTAGAGGACTATTAGCCATTGCTACATACCAAATATCAAAGCTGTGGGCCTAGTGGTTTCAGAGAAGAAGATTTTTTTTAGTTTTTCCAATAGTAAGTCTATGGAGACTATCGACCCCCGGGGCATGGCCAAATTTGACCCCAGGGGCATGGCTGGCACAATTTATGTAGAGGACCATTAGCCATTGCCACATACCAAATATCAAAGCTGTGGGCCCTATGGTTTCAGAGAAGAAGATTTTTGAATTTTTTTCCCATAGTAAGTCTATGGAGACTATCGACCCCCGGGGCGTGGCCAAATTTGACCCCAGGGGCATGAATGGCACAATTTATGTAGAGGACCATTAGCCATTGCTACATACCAAATATCAAAGCTGTAGGCCTAGTGGTTTCAGAGAAGAAGATTTTTTTTAGTTTTTCCCATTGTAAGTCTATGGGACCTATCTGTTGCCATGGAAACCACAATTTTGATACAATCTGCTCCAAAACCTAATGCCATCAATCCCCCAACCCAATTATGGTTCACATTAAATTTGATCAAGATCGGCCTACTAGCTTCAGAAATATTCTTCTTTGAAATTGTGGACGGACGACGACGGACGACGACGACGGACGACGACGACGGACGACGGATGCCTGCCTATCCTATAAGCTCACCTGTGAGCCTTCGGCTCAGGTGAGCTAAAAACTATGGATTTTTTGAAAGCTATTGCAGCCTGAGGCCTGAAAAGTAGTGGATGCAAACAACTAATGGAGTAGATGAAGGTATGTGATTAATTTAGGTCAAGGTCATCTCTTGACCTTGGCCAGTCTGTCATCCATACACACTTTTCAAAGATCTTCTTCTCTGAAACTGCTTGGCCAATCAAAGTGAAATTTTATGTGGAGCATCCATGGGTAGGGGAGACGAAAGTTTGATTGCGAAATCCAGGTGACATGACCAAGATGGCCACCATGCCCATATATGGTAAAAACCATTCAAAAATCTTCTCCAGAACCGGCTGGCAGATTTTCATAAAACTTGATATGTAGCATTTGGGACTCCAGCCCATCATAATTTGATCAAATGATGACCATAGGATGACCTTGACCTATTATACGGCAATGTCAATTTTGGAAACATAGGCTTTTACATGGGAAAAAGTGAAAACTATGGATTTTTTGAAAACTATTGCAGCCTGAGGCCTGAAAAGTGGTAGATGCAAACAACCAATGGAGTAGATGAAGGTATGTGATTAATTTAGGTCAAGGTCATCTCTTGACCTTGGCCAGTCTGTCGTCCATACACACTTTTCAAAGATCTTCTTCTCTGAAACTGCTTGGCCAATCAAAGTGAAATTTTATGTGGAGCGTCCATGGGTAGGGGGGACGAAAGTGCGATCGCGAAATTCGGGTCACATGACCAAGATGGCCGCCATGCCCAACTATGGTAAAATCCACTCAAAAATCTTCTTCTCCAGAACCGGCTGGCCGATTTACGCGAAACTTGGTATGTAGCATTTGGGACTCCAGCCCATCATAGTTTGATGACCCTTGGATGACCTTGACCTATTTTACAGCAAGGTCAAATTTGGAAACATAGGCTTTTACATGGGAAAAGGCGAAAACAATGGATATTTTGGAAACTGTTGCAGCCTGAGACCTGAAAGTTGCTAGATGCAGACAACTGATGGAGTCAATGAAGGTAAGTAATTAATGAAGGCCAAGGTCATTTGTTGACCTTGACCTTGACCCAAGGTCATTTAAATATCAAAATTGAAATTATGGTTTTCTCAGAAATCACTGGGCGCAGCCTCAGACCTGAAACTTTGCAGATGCAGACACCTTGTGAAGTCAATAAAGGTGTGTGAGTATTCAAGGTCAAGGTCATTTCATGATGACTTAATACTCCAAGATCAGGCTTCAGGTGAGCGTTCTCAGGACCAATGGTCCTCTGGTCT
This sequence comes from Rugalucina vietnamica, assembly GCA_964017185.1. Taxonomy (NCBI): domain Eukaryota; kingdom Metazoa; phylum Mollusca; class Bivalvia; order Lucinida; family Lucinidae; genus Rugalucina; species Rugalucina vietnamica. The sequence goes on from OZ024881.1 coordinate 42,080,868, forward strand.
AGACCTTAAATGCTTCTTGTAGTCTTTACTGGATGTTACCCCCACATGGTCCTGAAGAAACAAATCATAAGTCAATGACCTTAAAAAAATATTTAAACGATAAGCTTTTGTAATTAAGGTTTTCCCCTGCAACGTCGAAAAAAGAATGTGTTGTAACCTACCTGTCTTGAACAGATTATGTGATAGTATGGAAAGTAACCTTAACCGACTTTAACAATGATAAGCAAAAAATTTTATAACTAGGTGAATAGGGTGCATAGTTTGGAGGTGAAACGGTTAATTTAGAGAACAGGTAGGCTTTTGACTTTTGTCATTTTTGTCACTTGGCAATTCGATAGGGTAGCAGTCTATAGTTGAATCTAGTGAAAACGAAGGGCTGATCAGCTGAGAGGTTGCCGTAATCATGCAACTGATTTCATATTTTCGTGAGAAAACCAACAATTTGGATTCTGACCAAGTCAGACGCTAACGGGGCTGTACAGTCACAGAAGAAGGCTAGAAGCTTGAAATTTCAGATTTAAGAGGAATAGGAATTGTACTATCTGTGTAGCGAAAACAAAGGCGCTGATCAGCTGTGCAGTTACTGCACAGCTGATCTGTGCCTTTGTTTTCGCATATGCAGATTGTTGTTTTTCTGATGCAGCAACCCATATAAGTTTGGATGATGTAGCGAGAATGATCTCTGGCAAATTGTTCTCAGACAAGTAGTAATATTCCCAATAGTCACTTTTGATTCCAGCAATGTTTAACCCATATTTGACGAATGGATTCTCCCATCACTATCAATTGGATGAGTCCACTTTCATTTTTAGGGATGTTTGGAGTGATTTTAAATCATTAATTCATTTTTCGATGAAAATCCTCTAAGCAAAGAGAATAGCCCCAGATGGGACGCCGCGTTCTGGGGCGTCACATCTGGGGCTATACTGTTTGCCTATGTCCCACAAAAGGGATGCCAGGCTTATACGAGTTAAAATGCATGATGTTAAGTTTTTGCCATATTTCTTTTACTGCAGCAGTGTTGCTGTGTAATTCGGTGCAAAAGACAGAGGCACTATTTGTCATTTTGCACTGGGTTGTATTTGACAAAGCTGTGGTTCTGCAGGTGAATATCTTCTCTTGAAAACTGATCTTGTATATGTTTTTACATACAGTCAAACATTCATCTTCTGGAAAGTCAAAACTGTTTGTTATACAAAGGTGGTTTTCTTTCACAGAGGGCAATACAGATATATGAGCAGTAATGCACCAGTCATTTGTAACCACGTGCCCTCTTCTCCCCCCCCCCCCACCTACACACCTACAGGGAAGGGTTTTGGGGATAGCTGGGCTAAAGTGTGGGGCAATTACTTTTGTATAGTCCCGGCCGTGCAGGGTAAATAACGGCATTTTGATATTAAGATCCTTACCCCTTGACCTCCATTTTGTCCCCTGGGGCTGGTGTCTATAGCAGGGCATTGAACACTGAAAAGTTGTAATCCCTGCCCTTCCCTGTAGGTGGGGGAGCCGTGGTTACAAATGACTGGTGCATAAGCTGGAGTCTGCTGCGACTTGGAACACATGACTAGTGCATAAGCTGCAGGGTGAGTCAGCTGCGACTTGGAAGAAATGTCGCCCTAAATGTTCGCAATTTGCCTTAGTTGCAGCCCAGGGAGAAGAGAAAATGTATAGACATAGTGTTATACAATACATGCATCTGTACCAGCCTGTATTGCTTCTTCACTGGGAGACAATTTATATATTTGAGAACGTTTCAGACACCATTTTATGCCTCTTTTAGTTCTGATGGCCTAGTATTGATTACCTTAAAAGCTAAATTTAATTTGTCTCTTACAGATTGGATTCCAACGACATCACAACAAGATAATGGAAGACAGACAGAATCCACATCTAGCCTACTGTGCAAATGAGCCGCGACGCGAGAAAACCGGTCTTCGGGGTTTCCGACCAGGTCCGACACAAACCGGCCTGTACAAGCTCAGAAAAGAGCTAGAAGCTTGAAATTTCGGATTTAAGTAGAAGAGGAATTGTACTATCCGAGTAGCGAAAACAAAGGCGCTGATCAGCTTCGCGGTTACCGCGAAGCTGATCTGCGCCTTTGTTTTCGCCTAGGCAAAAATCTGGTTTTCTCACGATGCGGCTCAAATGATCCAATAATTCTTGCAGTCCTATGATTCCAAGGATGCTTGATCTGTTAACGATTGCAGCTGTTTGGATTGTGTCATTAGAAGAATGGAGAATATTCTGTTTTTGACCAAATAGAAGACAAGATATCGGTATGTTATGTTTGTAAGTGCTAACAACAAGTGCTAGTTGGATTATACATTTAAAGTGCTGGAACCTAACTTTCTCATGTGAAAATTGTTTGTGAATATTAATGATGTTTGTTCACATAAGGGTGCATTTGTGGCATTGAACATGATGTGCATATTACAGACGAAGATAAAAGACACTGTTTTCATTAACTAGAAATCGGTAGATCCTAAATCGATAAAGATTTAACTGTGGATTATATAATGCAGAGCAAATAGCATTTAATATTATAAACACAAATTTCGTAAATCATTTGAAGTGTTATGGAACATATATGAGTGTACATTTCATAGTCTAAAAATAGATCCGAATCTCAACATAACCACATGGTTCATCAGCCCAGCAGCATGGCCAAGGATGAAGTGGACGCGGATTTGCCAGCGCCCGATTCCGCCAAGGAGTTCTACGGGAAGTACGACCCTAGAGAAGTGCTAGGCAGGTAAGGTTAAAACCAAAATAGCTATAATGGTAATATTAACGGCTTTCTTTAAAGAGAAGGCTCAGTTGGCAAGTCCGGCTCAGTTGGCAGGAGGAAAGTCCGGCTCAAGTCTCAAGGTTATACACCTAGACCTCTTTATAACATGATTCATTACAACAGGGTTTTGGATATAACACTGATCACTGTTGAACCCCATAATGACTATTTTTAGCTCACCTGAGCCGAAGGCTCACAAGGTGAGCTTATAGGATGGCCATGCTCCGGCGTCAGTCCGTCGTCCGTCCACAATTTCAAAGATCTTCTCCTCTGAAACCACTGGGCCAATCAAAGCCAAACTTCATGTTGAGCATCCTTAGGAAGGGGGAACGAAAGTCCATATAAATGATCCAGGTCCCATGACCAAGATGGCCGCCATGCCCATATATGGTAAAAACCATAAAAAAATCTTCTTCTCTGGAACCGGTGGACCGATTTTAACAAAACTTGGTATGAAGCATCGGGGACTCTGGCCCATCATAGTTTATATAAATCATGACCTTGGGTTGACCTTGACCTATTTTACGGCAAGCTCAATTTTGGTTGCATAGGCTTTTCAATGGAAAAAAGTGAAAACATTGAATTTTTCAGGAAGTTTTGTAGCCTGTGACCTGAAAGTTGGTAGATACAGACAACATTTTGAGCTCGTGAAGTGATGTAAGTATTAAAGGTCAAGGTCATTTCTTGACCTTGGCCAAAGGTCATTTACAAATTAAATGTTAAACTTAATTTTCTCAGTAACCGCTCAACCAATCAAAGCCAAATGTTATATGAAGTATCCTTAGGATGGGGGAATGAAAGTTAATATAAGTAGTCAAGGTCACATGACCAAGATGGCTGCCATGGCTATAAATAGCAAAAACCTTTAAAAATCTTCTTCTCCAGAACCAGAAGGCCTATGATTTTGAAACCTGGCATGAAGCATCAGGTGGAGGAGCTCTACAAAATTTATATAAATCATGACCCTGGGATGACCTTGACCTATTTTACGGCAAGGTCAACATAGGTCGCCCATGTGTTTGAATGGGGAAAATTTTCAAAATGTCATTTGATGGGAAAAACTTTATGGAAATGGGCAAATGGACTGAATGTTTATGATTCTGAAAAAAAGGACCCCAGGGGCAAGTCTGGCCCCAACCTGGGGCAATATACATGTATATTACCATAATATTCAAAGATCTTTTTCTCTGAAACTGTTTGGCTAATCAAAGCCAAACATCTTGTTGAGTATTCTTAGGAAGGGAGAATGAAGGTTATATAAATGGTCAAGGTCACATGACCAAGATGTGTGCCATGGCTATAAATAGCAAAACCATTATAAATCTTCTTCAGAACCAGAAGGCCTTTGAAACTTGGCCTGAAGCATCAATGAATACAGCTCAACAAAGTTTGTATAAATCATGACCCTTGGATGACCTTGACCTATTTTATGGCAAGGTCAGCTTAGGTTGCATATCCCGGTTTTCAGGTGAGCGTTTACAGGACCATTGGTCCTCTTGTTGCTATATGTCTATACATTTTCTCTTGTTATAACACGGATTGGACAGCCAACACGGAAATTGGCTTGGACCCCAGCAAAAGTGTTATAAAGAGGTTGAGGTGTAAAACTTTTTTATGCTCAGCTCAGTTGAGACTAAAATTTATCCTGCTCATAAATATTAAAATGCCAACAATTGTTGGCATTTTAAGATTTATTAGCAGGATAAATTACCGGCCAAAAATTTCAATTAATTTGGGCTATTTCAGCATTTATGAGTAGTTAAAATTTCAGTCTCAGCTGAGTTTAGCATGAAAAAAGTTTTATTACCCCGGGGCCAGTTGGCTGGAGGCAAGTCCAATCTTCCCAGAGGTCTTCAATATGAGTCAAATAAGTTATTAATGAGAAAGATTGGCACTTGTAGGGTTTCAAGACAGATTATACACAAACAAACTGCGCCACTGGTGCTCAGTGGATACAACGGTTGTATCTGTAGTGTTTGATAACTGTTTCAGGGTTTTCATGAAGAGATGGCTGGGGGCTAAAATGACTGCCTAACACCATTTTCTGGCAGCCTCAAACGCTTCTGTTGTCATTGAAATATACAAACATGCTAATTTGACCACCTCAAACAGACTTTGTGCCTCTTGCAAAAATTCTTAATGAAAACCCTGCTGTTTGTAAACATTGGCAGAGGGGTTTCTACTTGCTTTAGACATTTTTCCAGTGTGGCGGCAAGTGTGTGGAATTTCATTGACCTGATGAGCATAATGTCATTACTTATAAAATATGTATTAGAAGCAGTCTGGTCAAGGAACACAATCTGTTTGCAAATGTCAACAGGCTAGGTCAAAGAAATAGCACTATACCAACTCTGTTATGGTGATACTGTTGTTATTTTGTCAGTGTCAATGCTAAAGTTCAACAACCAGATCCTGTGACCCACTAAGGACTAAGTAAGATTAGCGACGAGAGAAAATCGGTCTTTCGGAGTTTCCGACCAGGCCCGACACAAACTGGCCTGTACAGTCACAGAAGAAAGCTATAAGCTTGAAATTTTGGATCTAGAAAGAAGAGGGATTGTACTATCTGTGTAGCGAAAACAATGGCACTGATCAGCTTCGCAGTTTCTGCGAAGCTGATCTGTGCCTTTTGTTTTCGCAGAGGCATAAATCAAGTTTTCTCATGACCCGGCTCAAATAAGATTAGGGACAAAACTGACCAGTATTTATCTATTTACCATGTCAAGTGAACTTAACTTGACCACAAACCACAAGCAAACTTTTCCACTGTTTACAAATATAGTAAAATCTTGTGGCCTTCTAAAGTTCCCTGACCGACAAACACTAGGAAACTTGGCAGACTATTTCAGAAACTGAATTTTTTATAAAATAAATATATACATGTATTAATATGGAAGAGAAAATACTGTGAGTGTAATGGGTAGGCTATGCAATTTATTAAGAAATTTCATATGCAAGAAGTGCAATTCTGTTGCACAAGTTGCCAAATCTGGATTAGTTCTATACAAATTACCTCCCTTAGATAATATTGCTTGAAATATCTGTCTTGGTGGCCAGCACTGTACAATGCCAGCAGATAGAAATTTCAGGTAAAGGGGGTTGACCTAAGCTGTTGACTGGGATGTAAAACTCAAACTGAACTACGAACTGATTTGTTGGTCAACTTTCGATTTTTGTTCAATGTCATTATCACAGAGGCAGGGTCAGGTCACATCAAATAATGACACAGTGACACTTATATAATTAAAAGAAGTTTTTAGCTTATTAAAAGGCAGAGACACCATTTTTCAGACCTTTAGACATCTCACCATGGGCGTTTTCAATCAGTTTGAAGGGCAGCTTCAGAAATACTTGATTATATACCCATACTTATAATACTGGTAGTCTTCATGCATATTTAGGTGTACCTCATGATTGATATCCTATATCAAGGTAATTTGATCTTAGACATAGCAAAGATTGGATGGACAAGTCTATTTTGTAATCTGATTGTTGTGGTCATTTCTCAAACAAAACTTTTAGCTTGCTGTACAGTATTTGACCTATCTGGTGCTACACCATGGACTTGTCTTTAAATTGGCAGTATGTTCCATTTTAAGTAGGTATGTCAGTAATAATAATGTCACCCATTGACACCAAGAGAGATTATATAATTTTTAAAAAGTAGGTGATTCTCATACCAGCCACTCTGTGGGAAAACAGAAATAACACACCCACTGATGAATGGGAGATGGATTTAACCAACCTGATGAGATTGGTAACATTCCCTCACAGGCTGTCTTTCATCTTTTTAATGTTGAAGACATGTTTATTAAGACTTTGTGGTTTCTAGTCAGACTGATCTGTGTCATGGCTGTGTGGCTCATTTTTCATTCTTCCCTCATTTGCTGTTATCATATGAGTGGCGTTGTGAGAAAAGGGATTTTTTGCCTGGGCGAAAATAAAGGCACAGATCAGCTTCGCAGTAACTGCGAAGCTAATCAGCGCCTTTGTTTTCGCTACACGGATAGTAAGATTTATCTACTTTCTAAATCCAAAATTTCCACTCTCTAGTCATCTTCTGTGCTTGTACAGCTCGGTTTGTGTCAGACCTGGTCAGAAACCCCCGAAGACCGGTTTTCTCGCGTTGCGCCTCATATTGGTCAGTTTACCTTTGACCTTGAATAATTATTGTTGGGCTATTTTTGGCCAGGTCAAGTTCAGTTCAAGCCAACCTCACGTTGCTTACCATGTGCTTTTGCTAAGGTCAGTCTTGGAAATTTTTGGCGGAAAAAAATGATATTCATTTCTTATTTCTCCTGCATACACACTGACATAGAACATGTACTATTCAGTTGAAGAATCTTCAGGAAGAAGGAGATTTTATTAAAAAGATTAATTACACAGTGACGAAAATACAAAGTAAACTTTATATATTCAGTTCTATCTGGACTCCTGTTTACTGTTCAGTTTTGCAGACAAAACTCATGGATATGCATTTTAGCATGACACTGGATGAATAAAAGCGCATTGAAATGAAACTTATTCATGGTAAACAAACCAATTTTCTGGCCGAATTGCATTTCAAGGTGCATCCAAGTTTCTGTGTTATTTCGCAATACAGGATATTTAATACGTTATCAAAATATAGCAACCAAATTGGTGGCAGATTATAACAGACTTAAAGTAAATGTGCAGATTATCGCAAGTTTTACACTTCAATGAAAATATAATTCCTTTCTTAGACTTTTATTGAGTAATACATTAATTGGATCAAGTGTCATTAACGCTTGAACATTTTATGAAAGAAAAAAACTGATAAAGCATTTGTATGTGAAATATAGCATGTAACATGTGGGACAAAAAGGTGTATTGATGACGCAATAGTTTGGATAAAGATTTTCTTATGAGACTGGAGGCTTCTTTTGTTATTTTTGTTGTTAGGTGATTTTGTTGGATTTATCACGCTTTATTATTGTTCCATAATTGCTTTGTGGATGTTAAATTAAGTGAAACTGAATAAAACAGTTTTAACAGTGTATATACATACAGTATAAAAAAAATACTTTAAAGTGCATGTATATATGGTCTAGTTTGTATAGTATGACAAACATTTTTAAAACCTGTAAGTTGAGATTTGTGCAACTGATGATGTTACAAACGTTTTTGATAGCATTCTCGAACTAACAAAATTTTGGAAAAGTCATGCCGCTCCATGTGTCAAGTTCTGTAAAACTGAAAAGGGTAAAAAGTCGAGAATACCTTTCAAAATGTTTTAATTACGAAGATAAGATTCAAAAGGAGGAAAAAGGGGACAGTACATGTAATAGCCCATCAGCTCAAGAAAACGGGGATAGGACTGAGGATGTAACACTTGTGTTCAGTACAGTGCAAGGGACATTTAAGTTTGAGCTTTCAGAGGCTTTAGGAAGGTAGGTCAAACATTTGAGCCTGTGCGTGAAAAAACCAACAATTTGGGTTCCAACCAGGTCCGACACAAACCAGGCTGTACAGTCACAGAAGATGGCTAGAGGCTTGAAATTTTGTATTTAAGTAGAAAGGGATTGTACTATCAATGTAGCAAAAATAAAGGCGCTGATCAGCTCCGCGGTTACCGTGAAGCTGATCTGCACCTTTGTTTTCGCCTAAGCATTTTGTTGGTTTTCTTATATAGTGGCTCAATTTTGATTATGAAAATCCTTAGAGTTGAAAATTTCAAAAGAAAAGCTTAGTCAGAGATTTGAAAATTCCTATAATACAGAGGTTGGCTAAAGGGAAGCAGATAAAGGGAGATAATTTAATTAGTTTTCACATTTTTTTTCTGTCATTTTGTACATGACTACCCCCCCCCCCCCTCCCCCGCAGTTTGTGGGAAATACCCAGGGTGTGTACATGTATTACATGGGCATAAATAGGACAGTATATAAACATGTCAGAGCCGCAGACTGTGTAAGTGTATCAGGGAATGTGGGAACGACTACAGAGTTACTGACAGTCCCTAAGGGAGGGGAGGGGGGGGGGGGGGGGGTGCATGGTTCCTTACTACAAGTGGGTGCATAATATGAATATAAAGTCAAAGACTTGTGTCCTCATGTTTTGACCTTCATCCTACTTGGAATCTGCACAATATTATGTAATCTTATGCTGCTTGCAGGAGCACATTATGTCATAGCAATGACAGAAGGTCATAGCAATGACAGAAGAAAACATGATTTGCTAAAACATTACAAACCAGTAAGTGGTAGGTCCTTAGCTCTTTGCGACCTTCAGGATTTCTAGAAACAGAAATAATTTTGTGGTGGTGGTGTGTGTGTGTGTGTTGGTAGGGTGGGGGTGAGGGCAGGGGGGGGGGGGGGTTGTGGCCTGGGGCGATCAAACGAGTGACAATCTTTGGAATATGAAAGTGTTTGTTGGTGTTTAGATCAAAGGTAGATTTTGTCTCTCTGGTGAATCAATCAAGATTTCAAGCCTGATAACTGACAGATTTGACACCACAGATTCACTATTTGTACCTATAATTTTCATGACAAATTTACAGATTCTACCATTTTCACAGTACTGCGACAGTCTTCACGAAATCTTACAGCTGTCTGACAGACTGCCGGGACAGACTACTAGTTTTCGATGGTCGAAACCCAATTTTGTAGGACAGTTCTATATGTTATCATTGTAATTTTGGAAATTTTTGCCGGACATTTGTCTGACATTTGTCTGAGAATAAAAAGAATAAAATATTTTGTCAATCAGAATGGCATTTTGCTGGTTTTGACCGACAGACCTGCTCTTTTCATGAAGACTGCTGCGAGTAAGTTGAGGAGCAGAAACGCAATCAAGATTAATTTTGTTCATGAGTCACTTGCTTTGTGGGGGTGGACAGGGGGGTATCCAATCCCCGCTTCCCTCCCCCTCTCTTCCCGCTTCCCTCCCCCTCTCTCCTTGCCTCCCTCCCCCTCTATCTCCCCTCTTCCCTCCCCCTCTCTCCCCTCCCCCTCTCTCCCCTCTCCCCTCCCCCTCTCTCCCCGCTTCCCTCCCCTCTCTCCCCGCCTCCCTCCCCCTCTCCCCCCGCTTCCCGCCCCCTCTCTCCCCGTACCCCCGCCCCCCTGTCCACCCCCCCTGCTTTGGTAGACTGTTGTCCAATTTCTGTTCAATCATAAATGTCTGTACAGTTTTGCTCCCATACTGTGATTAGTTGAAATATGACATACTTCTAATGTGCCAGTTTGTAAAGTACTTGGGACAAACTGCAGTATGGTCTTTGTTACATGAAAAAACCAACTTCCTGACCTCCTGTGACCGAATTTCTATACTCCATGTGAAAACAGTGAAAATATTGATTCAGTCTGACTGTGGAGGTGTGACTGGTATTGTGTAATTTCATTGGTTTGACCTAGCTGTGACCTGACTGAAACAGATGTAACAAGCATTTTGATTGGCTGAAATCTGGAGGTGTGGCTTGACCTCAATCTTTGTTTACCATGTTTACAACTGCAGTATACTATTGACAACTATACAGCATACATGTGCTATGGAAAATCTATCATGAGTTATCAATGTTTCTCATCCAGAAAAGTACATTTTATGGAATAAAATTGTCTTTATCTGTGATTAATAATTTGTTATTGATTTAGTTGGTCTTTGTTTTCACTATGAAGTAGAGAATTCAGTTATGGTTCAATCAGTGAAAAATGAATTTGGAGATATGACTGATTGTAAGACTGGTTACGGGAAAATAGACCTTGGAACCAGCAATAGAATCAGGGAAAATGAAGATTGTATCCTGGAATTAGTGACGGCTGAGGGTGCTAGCTCTAGATTTCTGTTGAACGAAATTGTTGGAAGGTATAAATATTGTATTCTCTTGATTTTTTGTTTATGTTTATTGATTAAGTATTTCATCATCATTTCAGCTTTTGTTAAAGCCATCATTGCTGAAGGATCCAAGATGCTCCATGTTTTCAGTGTCTTGCCATGGCATCTCTTCCATTCAATTCCATGTTTTCCTTTGAGCATTTTGGCTTTGTGACACTTTGTCCAACCATTTGTCGGTCATATGCCTGTTTGCATTCTTCCTGCACTTTAACAAACCAAGTATACATATGTGTGTAGGTCTTTGGGGTTTCCGACCAGGTCCCACACAAACCGGACTGTACAGTTACAGAATTAGGCTAGATGCTTGAGATTTTTAGCTCACCTGAGCCGTCAGGCTCACAAGGTGAGCTTATAGGATGGCCATGATCCGTCGTCCGTCCGTCCGTCGTCCGTCCGTCGTCCGTCCGTCGTCCACCATTTTCAAAGATCTTCTTCTCTGAAACAGCTTGGCCAATCAAAGCCAAATTTTACATGAAGCATCTATGGGAAGGGGGAACCAATGTGTATATAAATAATCCAGGTCACATGACCAAGATGGCCGCCATGCCCATATATGGTAAAAACCCTTCAAAAATCTTCTTCTCCAGAACCGGTGGACTGATTTCAACGAAACTTGGCATGAAGCATTGATGGCTCAAGCACTACAATGTGTATATAAATCATGACCCTGTGATGACCTTGACCTATTTTACGGCAAGGTCAACATAGGTCGCCAATGCATTTGAATGGGGAAAACTTTTAAAATGTCATTTAAAGTGAAAGTCTTGCAGGAAATGGGCAGTAGGACTGAATATTAATGATTCTGAAAAAAATTGGACCCCAGGGGCTCATATGCCCCCACCCCGGGGCAATATACATGTATATTACCATAATATTCAAACATCATCTCCTCTGAAACCGCTTGGCCAATCAAAGCCAAATTTTATGTGAAGCATCAATGGGAAGAGGTAATCAATGTGTATATAAATAATCCAGGTCACATGACCAAGATGGCCGCAATGCCCATATATGGTAAAAACCCTTCAAAAATCTTCTTCTCCAGAACCGGTGGATCGATTTCAAAGAAACTTGGCATGAAGCATCCATGGAAAAAAAATGGACCGCAGGGGCTCATGTGCCCCCACCCCGGGGCAATATACATGTATATTACCATAATATTCAAACATCTTCTCCTCTGAAACCGCTTGGCGAATCAAAGCCAAATTTTATATGAAGCATCTATGGAATGGGGGAATTAATGTATATATAAATTATCTAGTTCACAGGACCAAGATGGCTGCCATGCCCATATAAGGTAAAAACCCTTCAAAAATCTTCTCCGAATCTGGTGGACCGATTTCAAAGAAACTTGGCATGAAGCACCAATGGCTGAAGTACTACAATGTGTATATAAATTATGACCCTGTGGTGACCTTGACCTATTTTAAGACAAGGTCAACATAGGTCGCCAATGCATTGGAATTTTGGAAAACTTTTAAAAAGTCATTTGAGGTGAAAATCTTGCAGGCAATGGGTAGTAGGACTAAATATTAATGATTCTGAAAAAAAAATGGACCTAAGGGCTCATATGCCCACACCCGGAGGCAATATACATGTATATTACCATAATATTCAAACATCTTCTCCTCTAAAACCACTTGGCCAATTGAAGCCAAATTTTATGTGAAGCATCTATAGGATAGGGGAACCAATGTATATATTAATAATCTAGGTCACATGACCAAGATGGCCGCCATGCCCATATATGGTAAAAACCCTTCAAATATCTTCTTCTCTGAAAGCAATAGATTGACTTCAATGAAACTTGGCGTGAAGCATCCATGGCTATAGTACTACAATGTATATATAAATCATGACCCTGTGATGACCTTGACCAAGTTTATGGCAAGGTCAACATGGGTTGCCCATGCATTTGAATGGGAAAAACTGTTAAAAGTCATTTGAAGGGAAAAGCCAGCAAGAAATTGGCAAATGGACAGAATATTGATTATTCTGAAAAAAGAAAACGGCCCAAGGGCTTTATCTGCCCCTGCACTGGGGTTAAATACCATAATATTCAAACATGTTTACTGGTATATGCAGCAGACTCAGGTGAGCGTTTACAGGACCATTGGTCCTCTGGTTTATTTAGGAACAAGAGGGATTGTACTATCTGTGTAGCGAAAACAAAGGCACTGATCAGCTTCACAGTTACTGTCTTTCTCATGACGCGGCTCATATGTTTTCATTGAAAAGGGAATCACATGTTTATAGTGAAAGTGAAAGGAAAAATGGTCCCCTGTATGGCTATTTCCAGCTAGATACTTATGCCAAGTACATTCATTTCCTTAGTTTCAAGTATTAGATCATAACCATAAGGTTGCAAAGTTTTTGGACACATAGGATGGTATACACATTGTAGACCCTGCTGATAGATTCCTCTTTCATCTCATCTGGGAATATCTGCATCATTTCAATCCTGTTTTCAGTGACTGTTGGAACCGCCTCGTGGGAAAACCAACAATGTGGTTTCCGACCAGGTCCGACACAAACCGGCCTGTACAAGCGCAGAAAAGAGCTAGAAGCTTGAAATTTCGGATTTAAGTAGAAGAAGAATTGTACTATCCGAATAGCGAAAACAAAGGCGCTGATCAGCTTCGCGGTTACCGCGAAGCTGATCTGCGTCTTTGTTTTCGCCTATGCAGATTGTTGGTTTTCCCATGAGGCGGCTCATTAGTTTAGTTAGTGCATATCTACACTTTACAGCAGCTTCCATAGCCATGTGTCCAAAGATAACACCACTTTATGGTAATTAAATAAGTACTTCCTCACCTTCTTATCTTACAATAATAATGGCAGATAGTAGTCAGTTTTCTCCCTTGAATGCTTTTCTGAAACTACCAGGTCCAACTGTTTGGTTTCCTCTGCTTTTATCATTGCTTCCCATGCAAAATATGGAAAATATTTTTCTTTATGTACATCCAATAGAACAACAAAAAAGTTTAAAACCTCTAATTTTAAGATCTTATAGTCTTCAATTCTGAGTTTATTCCCATCGGCATTTCTTAATTGGCACAGATGTTAAAATAATTACACTTATTTATCACCTGACCTGCATTATGACCCATTGATAAAAGCCAAGGATTTCAAATGACTGGACCCAGTCGTCATTTGTTCCACCTTGGTAATTACCCTATATTTACCAAGGGCATTAATTCACTACTGTCTGCCATTGAGCAACACATGCTAAAACCAGGCTACTTTATTTTATATGGCCTTCTACAATATCCTATGGTTCTGCCAAATATCTTCATTTTTCATGGGGAGGGATATGAAAAAGTTTCATTATACATTTGAGCCGCCCCATGGGAAAAACAACAATCTGCATAGGCGAAAACAAAGGCGCAGATCAGCTTCGAAATAACTGCGAAGCTGATCAGCGCCTTTGTTTTCGCTACTCGGATAGTACAATTTCTCTTCTACTTAAATCCAAAATTTCAAGCTTCTAGCTCTTTTCTGTGACTGTACAGATTGATTTGTGTCGGGCCTGTTCGGAAACCACATTGTTGGTTTTCCCACGAGGAGGCTCATTTACATGTACTCTGCCAGCATGTCCTGAGGAGTGTGAGAGCTTAGATCAGATTACTTAATTAAGACTCATTAGATTCCTTTTAATTACTTTCTCCATGTGCAGTAATTAGTAGGTGTAATATATGTCACATCTTGAGAAAACTGGCTTTTCACAAAATTATGCGAAAACATAGATCACTCCTTTCAGTAAGTATGCAGCTGATCAGCCCCTTTGTTTTCGACCACAAGGATACCAGTGATACAAATTCTCTTCTTCCTTGATCTGAGATTTCAAGCATTAAGCACTCTTCTGTGACAGTACAGGCCAGTTTGTGTCTGTTCCGGTCGGAAACTCAAAAGACAGGTTTTCTCTTGAAGTGGCTCATATAATGCGCTGTCTAGACAGAAGAGATTATGAGCCGCCTCATGGGAAAACCAGCAATGCATTTTTGGAACAGGTCCGACACAAACTGGTCTGTACCATCATAGAAGATGGCTTTAGGCTTGAAAGTTTGGATTTAAAAGTAGAGGAATAATTGTACTATCTGTGTAGCGAAAACAAAGGCGCTGATCAGGTTTGCAGTAAAAACCGCGAAGCTGATCTGCATCTTTATTTTCACAAATACACATTGTTTTTTTTTTGTGTGTTTTTTTTCATGACGCAACTCATATAAGCAGAATTTCAGACTTTTATCAGTCACTTTTCTATAATATGGTCAATATTTTGTAATATTGAGACAGTTTCTAGGAAACGAAACTATTGAATCAAGACTTTCTTTCAAAGGTGTTCTCTTACAGTCTACAACCTACGTATGAATGTAGTTTACTAAGGCTGTTGAGCTTGCGAAATTTAACTGTGAAATTTGCACACTTTCAATGTTACAACATGACGTCAACTTAACTGAACCAAAGACCGGATCAATTAATAGTTTCTTGCCATTTGTGGGCTGTCACACGTGTGTCAATGTAAACCGTGTTACCTTCACGTAGCTTATTCATTAGGTTTAATATAACGTAAAGCCTATTATTTTGGCCGCTGTTGTGCCATTGCTGACGTAATATATGAACAGCTGACAGTGTTTACAATTTAATCCTATGTAGATCTGTATACAAGTTTAAAATATCTATATTCATAGTTAATATCCATAAGAAAAAGCTGTACTTTTAACCTTGAAAAAGTTTAATTAAAAATTCCATCTCATTTTTAAAGAAATATATCCTATAAAGACATGCTAGATTACTGCCCTTCTTCAATGAAAGCTGACCCATTGATGTGGCAATGTGGAATTTCAAAGCAAATACAATCATGTACCTGCATGGGAACTAATTACGATGGACCTGAGTGATCCGTGGGAAGGTGCAGATTTTAGAAGCATCCGTGCCGCAGTGGTAAAGTCACTCGCCTTGTGAACCAGAGGTTGCAAGTTCAATCCTGGGTTTTTCTAGTCTGTTGGATTTGACTATAAACTGAAGTCCCATCTCTATTTGACCTTAGCTGTTGGTGGGTTTTTAAACCCCAAATCAACCAACCAGTCAGCAATTTACAATTTGTATAAAGGCACATGTATTTACTCCCGTTGCTGCTTATTGAATGTCAGTGATAAAAAATTATTCAACCATTCGATCATCTCACTGTCGTGTCTGGTGTGGGCTCGAGCCCAACACAGGGCACATGTGACTCATGATGTGAGACAAGCCATTCTTTTCTCAGGGTTCTCCTGTTTTCGCCCCACCTACTGATCGGCCCGTCTCATATGAGCTGAAATAATCTTGAAAGGGACGTTAAACTGAATTAAAAAAAAAAAAAAAAAACAGTCCATGACTTGATTTTGAATCACTAAATAGCACCGCTGTTCAATAATTTTCTTCTGCATTTTATGCACTTCCTGCGTAGGAACAGAAGTATTTTTATAAAGTGCACTTTCTGCTTTCAGCAATGACTTGTGCGCTATGCATAGGAATGCAAATGACCTACTCGCATTTAATAAAATATCAGTTTTGATCAATAAATCCTACTGTTTCTCAGAGTGTTTTTGTGAGTCAGTGAGTGCTCATGGGTTGACAGGGTTGGGTCAGGGCTGATTGGATGGAAATTGAAGCTTGTTGCTTACAGGTAACTGTGTCAAATCTCATTCATTGCACTTTGTTTGGTGTTGTTGGGTTTTATTAAAACCACAGCGCATTGACTTTAATAGTCCTGGCACCGAGCATGTGGTATGAATATGGAAAACTGTGGTTTCAGTTTCCTGGTTTCATATAGCCATGTTTATATATTATGCACTATAATGCATTATGTACTTGACATATTTTCTTCCTTTGAGGATTGGCTTTTCAGTATTGAGATTTTTTGGAACTTTCACCCATGCTTCTGTACCAATTTCCAAAATTTCAAGCTTCTAGCCTTCTTCTGTGACTGTACAGGCCAGTTTGTGTCAGACCTGGTCGAAAACCCAGAAGACCGGTTTTCTCATGGATGATCACACCCAAGGTTAGACAATTTCAGTAGATCTAATACTGATCATATTGATCAAAGAAAATGATTGGCACTTTGATTGGGTTGCTTCAGGGTTTATGATCATATCTAAGGGAAGTTTGTACTATTTTGTACCTTTTATTATCTCACTTTGTACCTTTTATTACCTGAGCCGCATCGTGAGAAAACCGGATTTTTGCCTAGGCGAAAACAAAGGCGCAGATCAGCTTCGCGGTAACCGCGAAGCTGATCAGCGCCTTTGTTTTCGCTACACGGATAGTACAATTTCTCTTCTTCTTAAATCCGAAATTTCAAGCTTCTAGCCTGCTTCTGAGCTTGTACAGCCCGGTTTGTGTCGGACCTGGTCGGAAATCCCGAAGACCGGTTTTCTCGCGTCGCGGCTCACCTCACTTTGTACCTTTTTATTGCCCATAACTTGTAGGCAAATAAAGTCAATCAAAGTGATCTTGCCCCTGTATTTTGTACATATAATAGTTAAGCAGTAATTAAATGTCAAAAATAGCCAAATATTGTATTTAATTACTTTGATACTCATTTATCTGCATGATATATGTCCCCTTCAGTCAATTTTGATGTGCACAATTTTGCGCAGTTTAATTGTTTTCTTGATGTAGCGGCTGGTTTATATACTTTCAACTCTTTCTTCATTTGCACTAGTTCATAATCATTGCCTTTTGCTACTTGCTATTTGTAATTTAGCTGGGTGCTGTTTGATGGTACCATTGATTGGTCATTAATTGCTTGACCCTTAGTGAGTACCCACAGTGAGTACCCATAGTCGACTTAAAATGCAAACCTTAAATAATAGAGCTAGTGTCAAGCAGCTACGAAGAACTTGTTGGAAACGTGTAAGATAGAATTTTCTATGCTGAGGCTTATTTTATGATTGCCTTTGATTTGTTTTTATTAGGATTCTTTTTCTTACCACATCATAGGTTTTACAGGTCAAGGACAAAATAATATTGAGGTGTGTAGGTCAAGGCTTTTTTCTACTCTATTTAGGCATTTGTTAAGTGCAAGAATCTTTGGTTGACTGACCACAAGTGGCATATATTAAGCTTATATGCCACTTGCTGACCACCGACCCTCCATCCACATTTTTTTTTTACTCCACTCTTTAATGCAGGGATGGATCCAGAATTTCTGGAAGTGGGGCTAATTCACCTTATTTTGTCAACTTTCCCCATCAAGTCTGCCGCTGTTCAGATTCCATCTGGTAGAAAAAGAAGTGCCAAAAGGACATTGATAGATACATTTGAGCCGCGTCATGTGAAAACCGGTTTTATGCCTATGCTAAAACAAAGGCGCTGATCAGCTTCGCAGTAACTGCGAAGCTGATCAGCGCCTTTGTTTTTGCTACTCGGATAGTACAATTCCTCTTCTACCTAAATCCGGAATTTCAAGATTCTATGCATCTTCTGTGCTTGTACAGGCTGGTTTGTGTCGGGCCTGGTCGGAAACCCAAAATTGTTGGTTTTCTCATGCACAGGCTCACTCAGTCAGACATATTGACTTGACTTGTATCTGACATGGAAAATTTAGGTCACTGTTTTCAATGGTCTTAAAAGTGCGATGGCCTTAGATAACCAGACTCCAATGCATATACCATGGGTTCAAGCCCATTCTGGTGCTGAGTTGCATAATAATTGAGCAAGACAGTTATTAATGCACCAGTCTTTTGTAACCACTGCCTCATTCCCCTCTTCCCCTATGGGGAAGGGTGGGGATAACCGGACTGAAGTGTGGGGCAATGACTTTTTGATTGTTCCCACAGTGCAGGGGAACTGATGGGGTTTTGATGTTAGGATCCTTATCCAAGGGAGTTTTTCTATTGCGAATGGCAGGGCAAAGAGCAAAGTTTTGACCTCCAGTTTGTCCCTTGGCTCTTGGGGTTGATCTTATAACAGGGCACTGAAAGCTGAAAAGTCATAATCCCTGCCCTTCCCTGTAGGGGGGTGGGGGGGGGGGGGGGGGGGGAGGCAGTGAGTACAAAATTAATGTCCTATAGCTCACTGGTAAATGCCTGGGAAGCTACAATGTATAATGGCTCCGTCCTGACATGACAGTGCAGTTGACTTGGAAAGTGATAATCATATCAAACCAAACTTTATATGAGCCGCGACGCGAGAAAACCGGTCTTCGGGGTTTCCGAACAGGTCTGACACAAACCGGCCTGTACAAGCTCAGAAAAGAGCTAGAAGCTTGAAATTTCGGATTTAAGTAGAAGAGGAATTGTACTATCCGAGTAGCGAAAACAAAGGCGCTGATCAGCTTCGCGGTTACCGCGAAGCTGATCTGCGCCTTTGTTTTCGCCTAGGCAAAAATCCGGTTTTCTCACGATGCGGCTCATATCATTGAATGCATTCATTTTCCACCTCTTGCAGGGTTTTCATTATGTAAAATCTTACTATCATATAGCCATGACGCGAGAAAACCGGTCTTTGGTGGTTCAAACCATGTCCGACACAAACCAGTCTGTACAATTACTCAAGAAAGCTAGAATCTTGAAAGTTTGGGTATTAAAGTAGAAGACGAAATGTACTATCCGTGTAGCGAAAACAAAGGCGCTGATCAGCTGTGCAGTGACTGCACAGCTGATCTGCGCCTTTGTTTTCGCATAGGCAAAAATCCAGTTTTCTCATGACATGTCTCATATGATTGCATCTCTGGGAATTTACATCTTTCATTTATTCCTTGCCGGCATGTAGTGGCTAGACTTATAGAAATTAATAATTGATACATTTGTATGCATCAAGTGACTAATTCAAGCAGTTGGAGGGGAATTCTTTGGCACCAGGCAAATTAGTCTCTCTTTTTTGTCGTGGGCTGCATGCTTGTGGACCTTTGTGTGTTTTAACTTTAAATGTTCCAATTGACATAGTTTCGGTCACATTTAGACAGGTTCCTTCACTTCGGACTGCAGGGGTATCAGTTTATTGAAGGGCTTCATGGGTCTTTTTCAAGGCTAGAACACTTTTGTAGTAGGCTATGATGAACTCTAGACCACAGCTACGGTCTACAGTGAACTCTGTTTCACTGTAAGCCAACACATTGTCTTCTTCTTTATGATTTTTCTACAGTCCAACCTGTCTTAAGCAAGTGGCCAAAGGAAAAACTAAAATCACTTGCAGGACTGATGCTTACTTGATAGGTTGTTATTGCACTAATCATGTCAACTAAAATTATTAATATCACTGTCCTGTCACTGTATTTGGACCTCCAGTTTACAAACTTTTGTTTTGTACAAAGACATACCTGTATATAAGAATAAGACTGCCAATGACCCTAGCATGCTATGCGTTTGAGGAGGTGACTAATGTGCCTTACATTTGTGTTACATTGTTGATTATAGAAGTTGTTGACTATACTTTATCATTTGACCGTGGACAAATGACGCACCTGACCATATTTTGTGGTCAACTTGTTTTGGCCAGATAATTTGTATACAAACTAATTAATGATGTAAACAAGTAAATAAAGCATGACCAAGCTTTGTGGGCAAGAAAACAAAATATTGTAATATTTACAAAATGTCCAGATAACAGCCTTAAAATAGTAGGCGGTGAGTGATAAGCAAAATTTCTAAAACAAGAAGAATAGGAAGAATAGATGATTACTTCATTTGCATATATCTATTCGTTATTAGTTAAATTTCTAAAACAAGAAGAACAGGAAGAATAGATGATTACTTCATTTGCATATATACCTATCCATTGTTAGTTTTGTTAATCTTTAATAAGCTTCATAAATAGCCCTAATAGATGATTTCATACTCTCACATCAGCATGTTAAAGATATTGAGCCACCTCGTGGGGAAAACCAACAATGTGGTTTCCGACCAGGTCTGACATAAACCGAGCTGTACAAGCACAGAAACAGGCTAGAAGCTTGAAATTTCAGATTTAGGAAGAAGAGGAATTGTACTATCCGTGTAGCGAAAACAAAGGCGCTGATCAGCTTCGCGGTTACCGCGAAGCTGATCTGCGTCTTTGTTTTCGCCTGTGCAGATTGTTGGTTTTCCCATGAGGCGGCTCATATTATTTGGCAAGTTTTTAGACTGTTATCATTCCATATTCAGAAGTTGGGTGCTATACAAAGTTTAAGCAAACAATATTCAACTGGTAATACACATAAGTATTTGACATGTTTTGATAAATCATGAATAAAATAATCATTATAAATTCGGCTTTGATCTGCAAAGTGGGCTAAGTATCAATCTGCAGGCAATTAACAAATATCCATCTGATAAAGAAGTTCCATAAATTAAATGCCATCCTAATTCTAAAGAAAAATCTTAATCAAACATTTCTGTGGTCCATGGCATAACAATCATTGAAAATTTTATGTTTTTCTATGGCTGCCTTAAAATGCTATGGATTTTACAGAGAATGAATGGGGGTGGGGGCATGGGCTAGCAGGCTTTGTGGTATAGGTCGAGAGACTAAACTAAAGATCCAGAGGTCTTAAGTTTGACCACATTGCACAAAGCTCTGTTTCTTGGGCAAGAAACATTAGCTCCAAAGTACTAGATCGATGATACCAAAGAAGTGTTGGCTAGATCTGTCTGGTCATAACTAAAAAATGTTGACAGCTGTAAACAAACCATAAACAAACAAACAAACAGAACATTTGAAGGTGTTATCACACATGAGCCGCAACGCGAGAAAACAGGTCTTCGGCGTTTCCGACAAGGTCTGACACAAACCAACCTGTACAGTCACAGAAGCAGGCTAGAGGCTTGAAATTTTGGCTATAAGTAGAGGAGATATTGTACTATCCGAGTAGCGAAAACAAAGGCGCTGATCTGCACCTTTGTTTTCGCGTAGGCCATAATCCGTTTTTCTCACGATGCGGCTCACATGATACCCATTATGTCCAGGACCTGTTTTCTGAAATATTTTGCATGGGGTTTAGACTTGTTTAATATCTACATTTTTGCACTAAATTTATTGCCATCATATCCGCCTTTTTAATGACATCATAAAGAAATTAATAACTGTTGCACATCTGCATTCACAATTTCTTGATAATTAATTTACCTGATGACATAAGAATACAGGCGTCATGCACGCCTACAATCGAAAGGTATGATGTATTTAAAGTACATGGGCCTCACAAAAAAAGCAATGAGTAGTCTCTTTAAAAACCCTTTTCAACCACAGACAAGCAACAATTGAGAACAACCTGATACGATAAAATCAATAAGCGATATTAAATAGCAACAAGTAAATATCTGTTTGGGAGCAAGTTGTTCCCAGTTAGATATTATTTGCGTCATCAGGGTTTGTTGTTCTCAGTTGCATTGGTTGTCTCTGGATAATTGTTGTGTTTTATGGTTGTTACCTTTAAATCTTCTATATTGGTTTTGCAGCGATGTACTTCAGATGATGAATTTGTGGGGGCTGTCAAATTAAAGTAATCTTTGATCTTAGAGCCTCTGGGTATTTTGTATTTAGATGATGTAGGAAGTTTGTTGTTATTTGAGCCGCATCGTGAGAAAACCGGATTTTTGCCTAGGCGAAAACAAAGGCGCAGATCAGCTTCGCGGTAACCACGAAGCTGATCAGCGCCTTTGTTTTCGCTACACGGATAGTACAATTCCTCTTCTACTTATAGCCAAAATTTCAAGCTTCTAGCTCTTTTCTGATCTTTTACAGGCCGGTTTGTGTCGGACCTGGTCGGAAACCCCGAAGACCGGTTTTCTCGCGTCGAGGCTCATTTCATCTAACTTGTTCAACCTACCACAAAATTTATAAATCTAAAGTTGAACAAAATTTATGCCCTTGTATAAGGTAATGTTCCTTGACAAAGTCTTGTTTTGGACAGGCTGTGGTAGGTTGGGGGGGAGAGGGGGGGGGTTGGGGGGGGATGTAGAAACACAGTGGTAGTGTTTTGGGCTCTGAAGCAAGACTTGTGTCAGAAATATGCCATCTTGTAGTACTGGCAGGATGGCTCTGTCTGGACATAATTGAAAAAACTGTTGACTAGTATGTTTAAAAACATCATTTCAAATAAACGATAATTATATTGTATAAATTGATAAATTGCTCTAAATTATCATCAAATATTCAAACTGTGTGATTTAATATGTCTTGATATAATTATGTCTGAGTAAATAATTTAACATTCTTTTGCTTAACCTTGCTCATAATTAAGCTCATTATAAGTATTCATAAATTAGGTTAAATGTTGATGGGCAGTAGCCAATTTCTTTGATTGGATGAACACAAACAGACCTAGTTTCTTAATTTGAGCCACATCTTGAGAAAATCTGATTTTTGCCTATGCGAAAACAAAAGCGCAGATCAGCTGTGCAGTAAATGCACAGCTGATCAGCGCCTTTGTTTTCACTACTCGGATAGTACGCTTCCTCTTCTACATAAATTCAAAGTTTCAAGCTTCTAGCCTTGTACTGAGACTATACAGGCGGGTTTGTGTCAGACCTGGTCGGAGACGCCGAGGACAGGTTCTCTCGCGTCACGGCTCATTTACTATGTACTATACTTTTTAACTTGTTTACTCTATTGCAAAAACTATCAAAAGATGTATCAAATGTATCAATGGCTGCAAGAGGTCTCGGGTTCGGGTTCGAGCACATGATGGGTGCCAAATTGTTTCCTTAAGCAAATTAAGACACATTAACTCCCTTAGTTACTAGTTTAATAACCAGGAAATGGTGCTGCTGTTCTGACATGACTGAAAATGTTTTGACTGGGATGTGAAACAAAAGATGTACTGTTGGGCCCGTTACTTTCACTTTTTATTGAAATAAGTGCTGCATTATTTGCACAAGCTTTTGCAATTAATATGAGCCGCCTCGTGGGAAAACCAACAATGTGGTTTCCGACCAGGTCTGACACAAACCGGCCTGTACAGTCACAGAAGCAGGTTAGAAGCTTGAAATTTCGGATTTAAGAAGAAAAGGAATTGTACTATCCGTATAGCGAAAACAAAGGCGCTGATCAGCTTTGCGGTTACCGTGAAGCTGATCTGCGCCTTTGTTTTTGCATATGCAGATTGTTGGTTTTCTCATGAGGTGGCTCAAATATAAGTGGTGCATATTTGCACCTGCTTTGGCAATTAATATGTATTATGCATGGTGCAGAAAATGATTAATCTGCATAATATGAGCATTGACACAATAAAACCTGACTCCTGCCTGCTCAGACAAACTGGGCTATTACAGCAACAGAAAATCACTAAAATCTTGATCTTGTAAGCTTTGGTGCAGTAATACTAATGTATATGTAGTGAAAGCACAGGTACAAAAGCTGCAGGGTGGCATATGAGAGCTGATTTTGTACCTTTGTTTTCCATATGGGAAAAGCAATGCAGCAAAATATCATAAACCTGTAGATATTAATCTGTCATCACATATTTTGGGCATATTTCACACCACCATGACATCAGCTGTGATCAATTCCCCAACAGGCAGATGTTTGACAGATCACTTTAAGGAAAACTGTTAGTTATTTTGCATATAAATTTTGATTGAAATGTAGGTGTTATAAATTAGCGGTGTCACGAGAAAACCAGTCTTTTGGGGTTTGAATTAGACAGACAACAGGTCCTCCACCCACACTGTATTCCAACACCTCAAGAGGTGTAACAGAATGGTATTAAAAGAGTTTGCAGAATAAATAGAACATTATATTAAAGCAACATAATATAATATCATGTTTTTCCCTGGATGTATGTATTTTTGATGCTGACTTACTATTTGTGATGTAAAAGTGCTCTTAGCAGATGGTCCTTATTATGTTTTGGCAGTCTTTTGTGATTTTATATTCTCATTAATCATATTCCAATTATAGTAAATTGAATAGTAATGTTTGTGTGATAAATATGGACAGATTCTTTGTTGAAGAATTCACAACTTTTGGCAGCTATTTCTTTCCCCTAGGTTGTGTTTTTCATAAAGAACTTCACCAATGGCTCGATCTTCACATTGGGCTACCAGCCACTGGGGCAGTGATTAATAGATGGGTAGCTTGTGCCTCGATGCAAAGCTTAAAACTGATTGACTTACCATCCGATCACTGGTAAACCTCTTCTCTTAGACTCTGCCCAGGAAAAGTGGTTTAGTCAAACCATCCATACATATTTACTTAGGCGGTTAGATATTGAAGTACATTTTGGATGTCCTGACGTTCTAATGTTCATTGTTGACTTCCCGACATAACCATATCTGTTGACTGGGACATAAAGAATCAAATCAGTCGATTCAATTAATCATCTTGACATTACTGCTTTGAGTGCAAATATTACTCTTCTTATCATTTGTAGTGTTCATTTTTGTATTGGGGGACAAAATCCCCTGAAGAAACTATAGGGATTTTGCCCCCTTGTAAAAACATAATGAGACCTTGTCCACCCAATAACATTAAGGGGATTATGTCCACATACACAAAAATAAGCATGGTGTATAAATTTTTATAAGTCTGAATTTTAGCCATAGTTATACATGTAATAGCGATATTTAAGGCAAATACAGGCATCAGTAATTATGTCCGATAAACATATACCCCCTTAAGCCCCACTTTTATATTTTATATACTGTAAAACTGGGGTTTACAGGGGTATAAAACGTTCGTTGTTTTTTATCCGGGGTATAAAACGTTTGTTATTTTTTATCCAAGACATAGATATTGGGTACTTGAGGCAATTCCAACATGTACCCACAATCTATGTTTTGTGTAACAAAAAAGAAAAATATCAAAAGTCTTCAACTGAAAATTTTCAAATTTTTACAACCTGTACATTTACATGGGCTTGTTTTTATAATGGATGTGTTTTTTCTCTTCTATTTCAGAGGTGTTAGCAGTGTTGTTCGGAAGTGTACAGAGAAACGGACGGGTAAAGAATATGCTGTGAAAATCATAGACATTAGTGGTGAAAAGACAGATGATTATACTGCAGAACATACAAAAAGAGACACTATACGAGAAATAAATATACTTAAATTGTGTACAGGTCATCCCAATATCAGTAAGTATATTTTACCATATCGTTGCTCATGTTAGCTTGACAGTACATGTCATTTGTATCATATTGGACCCAAAATCTAGCCCATGTCTAACATGAGCCCCGCCATGAGAAAACCGGTCTAAGAGGTTTCCAACCAGGTCCAACACAAACTGGCCTGTACAGTCTCAGAAGAAGGCTAGAAGCTTGAAGCTTCGGATTTACGAAGAAGAGGGATTGTACTATCCGAGTAGCGAAAACAAAGGCGCTGATCAGCTGTGCAGTTACTGCACAGCTGATCTGCGCCTTTGTTTTCGCATTATGCAGATTGTTGATTTTCTTGTGCAGTGGCTCATTTATAACCTTTTGTGAATCTTTTTGAGTTTGAAAAAAAAATCTATGGTCCTTCTTCCTCTTTGGCTGATTGAGGAAGAGCGTGTGTCAGCTAGTTGTGCAATACACTCCCAATGTCAGTGTGTGAATGAATCTTCATGTTGTGAATAATGATTCATTATTCAGAACCCCTGTCTTGGGAGGGTAGTTGTGCAAGAAATATGCACATTCTACTGGCATTCTGCTTCTTGGATTCTTGTCTAAGAACAGTTTGGTTAGGATAATTGACCATCAGACACCACTTTAGGCTTGAAATTTAAACAAAATAAATAAATAAATAAAAAAAAATTCTATAGATCTCTGTCTGAATATATGTTGCAGATGCAATAAATCATGTTGTATTATGATATGTCGTAACATCAGTAACAAAAAGATCTTGGTTTACCTTTCTTTTGTTACCAAGAAAAACCTCAAATGTCAGCAAGCAGGCATTGTGATTGTTGACATGTAAAACAGGAATTATATACAGTATAGTGTGAGCTTTCTCATGTAACACGGAACATATTTACCAGACATAATGACGGGATCACATAACCTAAGAATGGGTAATGAAATTACAACATAACCTAAGAATGGGTAATGAAATTACAACATAGATAGAGGACAAAACATCCATCCTTCCTAGTTGAACAATTTATTTTTGTGCTGCATTTAGTTTAGTTTTCAAAATTTTTGACCAGGTTTCACTACTGTATTCATTTGCCATTAAAAAGGCATCATTGTCCCATTAAAATGACATGAAAATAACTAAACCCATTAATTCTTGCCATTAATCCTTGTTGAAATATTTTTAATGGGATTTTGCTATACCATTAAAATAGCATTATATTCATGTACATATGCCTTTAAACTAACAAACAAAAATGTTCCCGGCAATGTTGAAACTTTCATGGCCATTAAAAGTCAGTTAATTCTTGTTAAGAATTGTTTTAATGGCACATTAAAGGGGGTTACTTTAATGGTGAGTATCATTAAAGTAATGGGCAATGCTGTCCAAGTTGATGTTCAAATTTTCATGGCCATAAAAATGCTAGTTTATTCCTTTAGGGAGTTGTTTTCATGGCAAATTAAAGGGGCTTAATCCAATGGAAAAAAATTAACGACATTTAAAATAATGGCCAATTTTATGTTAAGACTTTCAGGGCCATAAAAAACTTGTTAAATCTTGTAGAAAGCTGTTTTCATGGCAAATTAAGGGGAATTAATTTAATGGTGTAAAATTTAATGACATGTAAAACAACGGCCCAGTTTATGTTCAAACTTTCATGACCATAAAAAACTAGTTAACTCCCGTAGAAAGTTGTTTTCATGGCAAATTAAATAAGATTAATTTAATGGTAAAAATAATGATATTCAAAGTAATGACCACAAATTGGAAAACTATTTTAAAGTCCTTCAGTTAAACAGTGGAATTAACTCTGCTGTCATTAAAATAACAAACAAAACTAGTCTAGTTCATGTTAAAACTATCATGGCTATTAAAAATCTGTTAAATCTAGAAAGGAATTAGTCACATAAAGGGGTTTTGTTCGAAGGTTATAGAACTCTTGCATTTTCGAGACGAGCTTTAATTTTTTGCGTGTAAGGTTAGTGTTTGGTGCAACCAGTCCTTGAGCTTGGAAGTTTAGTTTGGGTCCTTCACAATTTTAAGCAGGTGCTTAAATGTAATTGTTCAACTAAAGGTAATAACATGATAGTAAAACAGTAAAATAAAATTTCAAAAAGTGTCCTAGATTTTGACCTTTAGCCCTACCCAGAGGCATGGACCCTGCATTCACATGTCATGGAATGAAGGTTATAACTCTATTAGGTACCAATGGTCCAAGTATAGACAGCTTCTTATTAGTATTTGCAGGATATGAACCCCGGGGGAGTAGGGTACTCACATACTGGGACAGTGCAGGTATGTTCCCCACTAAAGCCCCCCCCCCCCCCCGTCCTCTTTTTTTGACATTTTGTGCTCTTAAAGACCCCTCTTTTTCATGAAAACTACGTTTTAAAGGTTTCCACTTTTACAGAAATCCAGGTACTTCGTCGATTTCTTACTCTTAAAGACCCCTCTTTTTCAAACAAATAAGTTCTTAAAGCCCCCTCTTTTACAAAAATCCATGTACTTTGTCAGCTTTTTTGCCAAAAAAATGTAAATTTCAGGATTAAATCTTTGTTAGTCTGATGAGCTCTGAAAGCTCCCCTATTTTCAGTACGGGGGCATATATACCAGTTTCATATGTATGTACCCCACTCCCGGGATATGGACATAAAAATATGAATTCGGTATATTGCATATTTGAAAAATTGGCCTAAATTTTGACCTCCAGCCCATCTTCAGCATAGACCTTGAGGTCCCATATCATGGAATAAAGCTGGCATATAGGAAACATATGACCCAGTTATCAATTATGATACTTTCTGGTAAGTGGTTGTCAAGATATTGACAGTGAGAGAATAGCCTGTATACAATACATTGTACATTTTAAAGGTTGCTTACATGTTCCAGTATAGTCCCATCCCCATGCACAGACCCTGGTATTCTCCGATCCCCAGGCACGGAGCTTGGTATCCGACCTTATTGAATGGAAATACAGTTAGGAGTAACATTCTGAAGTAGCCTATTCTAAGTAGACCCAGTTGACATGGACCTAATTGTTTTGACCAAAGTGTCTATAATCAACAATGTACTAAGAAATATGCAAACTAAACTTACACATATTGCAGGTAACTGAAGGGTATCGCATATCTCCCTGGGTTTACCCTTGTAATTTTAAGTAAAGTAGCTCTGCAATATCTGCTGGTGGCGGGACTACCTTGATAACATGCTTCTTATTTATATGGGATTCATATGCTACTATGTGGTGGCCCATAATTGGAAATAAGTTTATTCTATTCTATTCTATTTCTTTACACAAGTACGAATTTTCTCCCTTTCTGATGCAAATTTCAAAATGCAGGCGGTCAGTTTCAAAAAGATGAAAATACATCAGAGAACTTTGGTTATGCTCTTTGAAATGGAACATTCAGTGGTTGATATGATCATAAAAGACTTCAGGTATTGTTTTATTGTGGTGCACTCATCTATATTTGTAAAACTTTGAAATGTCAACAAAGCTTTTGAAAAGTACTGGCTTTTTAGAAAACCAAATTTTCAGACTTTGTGAAATTTATTATTAATTTAGCTGATTTGTGTCTTTGCCACTCAATGATGCTACTGAAGAAGTGTGTTTATTATAAAAAGGTATGTAAGGTAGATAATTAAATAGTCCAGTAAGCTGGTTCGTTGGTTGGATGCTTGGTTGTAGTCAAGTCCTAATTGTCCCTAGTGGTCTGTCGGTGTGGTGTCTCTCTGTATTATTTTCTCTCTGAGTATAACTTCACACATGTTATACTTTAGGTGGTGCGCTTGTGTTCTGAATTTGACATAGCTGTTAGTCCAATTATCCAGTCACTGACAGTCCAAGATGATCTTGTAAACCTGTTAAACCTAGTGGTTATGATGTCTGATTTTGAACTTGGTGATCAGGTAAATTCGCTCTCACTCAGTTCGTGCTCACTCAGTTCGTGATTATGAGATATGACAGCTGATTTGGAACGGTCTGACTTCAACCCGGCTATCCCAAAGGAGGTGGTGGTTGTTACTCTCAGGTACTTTCTCTTTATCAGTGTTGGGGGGTCAAAATTTACATTGATCAGGATGACATGTAGAACATGTATACCCCTATTTTACCCCACTTTTGTATGTAAAATTTGGGTTTACAGTGGTATACCTATTCTTCTTTTGCTGTTAAACAAAAATTGTGGGTACTTGTTAGAACCACCTCAGTATGTACCCACAATCTATGTTTTGACAGGGTCTCTATAGAGGGGGTCAAGAATCTTTGTCCTATGTTCAAAATTCTTGTATGTCAGTTTCGTATTTACTCACCTAAAAACGTACATTCATAATTTATAATAAATGTCAATTTACCTGTTATTAATTCTTTCATTTTTTCTATATCAGAACATGCTAAATTATCCAGTCTACATTAATAATAGTACTATAGTTTGGAATTTATATCTAAGTTGACTTAATATGTACCACAGTGTCCATTTTCACATTTTTTCATGCATTTTCGCAATTTTCTGGAACATTGCACAATTTATTTTTTTGAAATTTTTTTGTATGAATGTGAAGCTGATATAATGCATTGCTTATTGGAATGTATTTCATATCTTTCATAGGTTTTTCACGAGTTTTACTGTGATAAATTCACTTTTGAGTAAGTTTTTAACAACTTCTTACACTGTTTGTATATATGGTACTTGACATACCTGAGTTTTTGATTATTGGAAAAATCAATGCATAGTTTCTTGACCCCTTCTATAGAGACCCTGGTTTTGAGCAAAATAGGAAAATTTCAAAAAATGTTCACTAGGAAATTTTCATTTTTACAGCTATAAAAAACATTTGAAATTGCAGCGGCGTGTTCTCGTAATGTTGAAATTTGTTGATATTTGTGTATGATTTAAAATTAGTTATTTGGTCTGGGAGCGACCATTTGATTGGTGTGTGTGTGTGGGGGGGTGGGGGGTCCAAGATAATCAGGACTGGGAAAATTCTATTGTACACTTCGCATTATATGCAATAAAAAAGACATATATATATATTTTGGTATGCTAAAAACGATCCCAGAAAGGGTGTGTAGTCTGTCAGCCCCGTTATTTTGGGGGTACAGAGTAGATGCTGGATCGAAGGTATAAACAAGCAAAATCTCGGAGTACCTCACTGGGCAAAATTCCTTATACAGTTACGTGCCAAATTAATGTCCACAACGTCAGAATCTCCATAGACTTCAATGTATTTTCACGTTTACAAGAAAAGTTATCCTGCCTCTCCTGGTCAACCGATTTTCACGATTTTGGTGTCATTTGAAAGGTAAATAAATCAAGCAATAAACAAGATATTTTCATTCAGTTCTATAAATGCGTTTCACGGCTGCAAATATTAACAGAGAATGTGAGATTATTTTTACAGTTTTTGGGCAACGTCACCATTGACGTCAATGGGAAAATGATTTTTTCAAAATTTCCTACAGTTTTAAATTGTTGTATATGAAAAATGCAAAGTCAGAAAATTTCATAAAAAATCTTATTTATTGCTTTATTCATTCACCTTTCAAATGACACCAAATTTATGAAAATATGCCGAGCAGGTGAGGCGTAATATTTTTTCTTGTAAACGTGAAAATACATTGAAGTC
The DNA here is from genome assembly GCA_964017185.1 of Rugalucina vietnamica. Lineage (NCBI taxonomy): Eukaryota > Metazoa > Mollusca > Bivalvia > Lucinida > Lucinidae > Rugalucina > Rugalucina vietnamica. The sequence continues at coordinate 42,112,137 of OZ024881.1, forward strand.
TATGGAGTTTGCGACGTTGTGGACATTAATTTGGCACGTCACTGTATTTATGGGGTAGTGTGTCATACCTGATATTTTTGGGTACAGGTTAGGGGGTTGAGCTTATGTACATGTATATAAAGGCAAAATCTCCAGGCACCCCCAGGACCCCTGGGCTGGTGATCCGGTTTCGCATACAGCTCTGGGCATTCGATTGGAAGTTTTAATATACTGCCCTTTATTTCTCTTCCTTAGTAATAGAAACCCAAACCCAGAATGCATGGTCTGTGGAGAAATAACTGAATTAAGACAAAAATTGTACATGTATTATCATCTACTTTATTATCAAACACAGTACATAAGAAATGTTACCCCAATGCTTTTTGCGTAATGGCAATATATCACTGTTTGGCTATTATAGCCTGGTCGTGCATCAAGATAAACTGTAGTTACTTATTTTGCTCTGTTTGCAGTCATTTTAATGGCATATCACAATTAACAGAAGGGTGCCATTAACTTATTAATGGTATTGCTAATCATTAAGTTAATGGGCTCGATTTACTGTTAAATTAATGATATACAAAAGTAAATCTTGACCATTAAATTATTAATGGTAATTACTCTTGGGTGATTAATGGGGTTTGTTTGTGGTCAAATTAATGGCATACAGAAAAAGATTCTACCATCAATTTAAGGTGGCCATTAAATCCAGTGCCATTAAAAATCATTAAAAAGGCTCTTAATGTATAGCATTTTCATGGGGCCATTAAAAATATTAATGGAAGTTAAATGGGAAATTAATGGTCCTTAAAGCTACATTAAATTAAGAATTCAATGCATTTTAATGCTTATGAAAATACCTTAAAAAATGTGGCTCTAGAAAAGTAACTGTGCCATTAAATTGACATTAATTGTAATGGCTGATATTTAATGGATATTTCAGACTCATTAATTTGCTTTTAAAATGTGAATTTAAGTGGCTTTAATTTGCTTTTAAAATGACAGTATAAAAATTAATGGTCCCATTAAAATGCTATACATTAAGAGCTTTTTAAGAAGTTTTTAATGCTGATGGATACCATTAAATATTTTAATGGTACCTTTACTTTAAGAGGGGGACTTATTTTAGGGCCTGAATTTAACAGACTTTAATTGTCATAAAATTAATGGACATTTAACAATGCCTTTAACCTAATGGCATTTTCATGTTGTTTTAATGACTCTTAATGTATAGCATTTTAATGAGATATTTTAATCCTCTTTTAACAAGCTTTTCATGGGGGGAATCTTTGAAAATGCTCTTAAATTTAATTGATTATTTTCATGCCTTTTTAATTGATATTTAACGGGGATGTGTGCAGTAGTGTTTGACACAAAACTGCTGGATATTACATGTATTTTTCAAGCTGTATCCTGACATAACTGAAAAATTGTTGGTGGGACTTTTAGCAACAAAACAATAATATATGAGCCTTCCCGTGAGAATACCAACAGTCTGAGTTTCCGACTAGTTCTAACACCAACCAGGCTGTGCAGCCACTGAAGATAGCTAGAGGCTTCAAATTTTGTACTTAAAAAGTAGAGGAATTGGTCTGCGCCTTTGTTTTCGCATATGTAGATTGCTGGTTTTCTGATGCGACGGCTCATATACTTTCTATTTCTGTTTCAGTTGAACTTCATGACTCATTTGAAACCCCAACCTTCATCTTCTTAGTCTTTGAATTGTAAGTATGCCTTCTCTACAACATCGGCTGTTTACTGTGGCTGGGGGAGTGTGATTGCTTAGTGGTAGAGTGTCAGACTTGGTCACTCCAGAACAAGAGGTCTGTGTCCGACTATCCATTCAAAACATACATACCACTTCTGTGTTGAAAAATATATTTATGTGTCCTAGAGTAAGACACTAAACGTCCCAATGTGCTTGTTAAAACCAGGAAACACTGGCTATCTTTCTGACTGAAAATATTTGGACTTGAACATATAAATGCATCATCAATGCATTGTAAGTTACAAGTCATCAATGCATTAAGTTACAATAGTGTGAACAGCAAAGTTCCACAATTTACACACAATTTAGGATGTTAAAATGTGTCTGCCCTCACATCAAGGGGTTTAGTAATGATAACTTCCTTCATTAGAGTATCTCAAATCAAATGGTGGCCACTTCGTCTTCAAATGAATATGGATTGGTAAATAGTTAGGGTCTTGATCAAGCTGCACTGTAACACCATTTTAAAGTCCTTCAAAAGTCAACATGGTGAGTGTGGGGACTCAGTCTGACTCTGAAGATTGGGGATTCTAAACCCACTACTTGTGTTGTGCTCAGAGCAAGGCCTTATTATTTGCCGTTACCCAAAGTCATTCTGCTCAAGCAGCCAATGTCCGTCCCAATGTGACTGAAAGAATGTTGATTAGTTTGTTCAGCAAAAACCCAAACAAGGCAAAATTCCAAGAGAAATAACAAGCACATCAGGGTTGAATTTATTCTGATGAATTTAGATAAGATGATAAGTGAGAAAGTGTCCTGAAATTGGGTACATTCCAACCATACCTGACTCTTTCCCATAGTGGATAGGAGTCCTTTTTGCCCACATGGGGTTCAGATCATAACCAGGGGGGTCATGTTTTGCTTGTCTTTCTTGAGGGATTTCAGCTGATGATTGGTGGGCTTTAAGTGAAATGATCTTAACAGTTTGTAAAGCAATAAAATGGATCCATATATAAATTCTGGAAAATACAAAACAAAAATGTGTTCTATCCTTCTCTTTTCAAGAAAGATTGCATCATCCTACCCAAGCTGTTACCCTATTTTTTTCCCAATAAACAATTTGCAAAATACATCAAAAACTTGGTCACTGACCCTATGATTGTTCTTCTATATCTACCTGAGTGACAGACTGATTACACTATAGATTACCTTAAACTGCATTTCAGTGCAGCAGATCTGCACGTTTTGCTCCAGATAACATTTTTGACCTACTGCCAACATGTGAGAGCTTTGAACTAATTATTGACCAATCACAGGCCTTGTTACATCTCAGGCAGACAATGTAGAAAATCAATATTTCTTTTTATAGTTCCTGGTATTTCATTAAGATTTTTTTTTAGATTTCTGTATTTTGTGGTCAGACTCTTTGGTTTAAATCCTGCTAGGGTGCCATTTGTATACACACTATCTCTCCATAGTATTGGTCAATACCCACGAAAAGATGGCCCTGATATAACCCACTGGTGCTAGAAGACCCATTAACTAACCAAGAGTCCTAAGCGGTGCCTCTGTCTGGCACAGGAACTGTATGGCTGTGAATGCTGACCGACTCAACATGACCACAGTTATTCAACATAAAAAAACATCAACTCAAACAAACATAAACAATAACCAACCATATTTTACAGCCATATAAAAATCATGTTTATTGGTTCTGTTTAAAATATTCCTAGATGGATGTTGTCTATTTTTCAGATGTCGTCAAGGTGAATTGTTTGACTACCTCACTCAAGTTGTAACACTGTCAGAAAAACGAACCAGGTACCAACATTTTATTTCATTTACTGTTTCAATAGAATCTCAAAATTGAAAAACAACAACAAAAAAACATTAAATGGGAGTGCGGTGGCCTAGTGGTCCCCCAAAAGTACTGTTAAATATCGAAGATCCATGCAGTGGCTCCATCCAGACATGAAAAGATTTTGCCAATGCCGGTGATGTGAAATTTTGACCTGCGGTGATCTATCATGTATTTCAACCTTTGATGTGAAAAAAAAAAAAAAAAAAAAAAAAAAAAAAAAAAAAAATATTTATTTGCTATACCTGGGCAGAATTTATATAAATATGATAATAGGGCATGTTAAACATGTCAGGTCTAACAAGTTTAAGTTGATGTTAAATTTAAAAGGGCATCATTAGGCCTAAAAAAAAAATGTTATGTTTCCGATTTCATCATAAATTTAGCATAGGGTCGGTAGGTATGCTTTTTTTTTTTTTTTTTTCCTTGGAAAATCGGGGTCGGTAGGTATTTTTTTTTTTTTTTGACCAGACTTTCTTCTTACCGCACATTTGACTCCAAATCGGAAACCTTTACACCGAGGATGGCCGTCTTCGTATAACAGGGATAACGGGGCATTGTGCCGCAAGGCTTTTATTACATTTGAAGCAGGTATGTGGCTACATTTGTCGAAATAAATGGCGACTAATGTGCTTGGTCGTGTCAACACACTACACAGTAGCCATGTTGTTAAAGACCGAAAATATCCGAAAATCGGCGCGGAAAAATTCTCGTAACGAAATGGTTTTGACTTTTGATAAAAACCGGAATCGTTGAACAGGGTCGGTCGCCGACTTTTTTTTTTTTTTTTCTGAGCGCTAAAAAAGTTGCAGTCGGCGCAGATTTTGACCAGTCGGTCGGGAAATCGGAAACATAACATTTTTTTTTTTTTAAGCCTTAAGTAGATTGTGATCTTAAGTAGGTTGGGTTACATGTACTTTTATATTAGCTGAATCATGAACATGCATGTCTTCAGGCTGATCAGGTCTGGTAAAAACCTGGCGCTAAGGTTACAAAAATATTTTCTTGCTCAACTTGACTAAATTCTGAAATAACCAAAACTGGTAGAGGCTTAATTTATCATGCTCATAAAATATAACCTTTCGCCTATTAAAAGCTGAGTTGTTTTAAAACCTGGGAGCATGGTCCTGAATAATTCTGTTTCATGCTCAATTCATCTCAGCTGAGTATGATAATTTAACTGCTCATTATATTCTGAAAAGTTGTACCTAAATGACTCAATGACATTGTCAACACATCATGATCATGATAAAACAATCCGGTTTTGCAAGGTTATTGTAGGATGTTTTGAATAAATATGCATGTTATAAATTGCAATAATGCATCATTTGCATGATAAAGCCTTCACAGAATACAAGTGTTTCCTGTTTTAAAATTGCTTAGTAGGATTTGACCCTTGTAACAGTACTTTCCTTGTATTATCTTGCTGCCAGAAGAAACCCTTCTTTCTGGCTATTATGGGAAGGGTGGTGGTGGTGGGGTGGGGGCATGGAGGTCTAGTGGTATAGTAGAGAGGTTCTGGGTTCAATACCTACCAGCTCTGATGTGGTAGAGTCATCATCATGGCTTAGTGGTAGAGTAATGAGACTGTATGGAGACTCCGAGAGGTCAAGAATTCAAAGCCTGCCCTCTTGACCAAGACAATTATAAGTTCCCTATAGTATTGGTGAAGTGCTTAGTAAGTGGTGTCTCCATCCCATTGTTGATGGGGAGGGACATCCAGCATCAGCACAAACAAATGAAATAAGCTGTGTCATGGTCATGAGAAGACCAGATTTTTACCTATGCGAAAACAAAGGCACAGATCAGCTGTGCAGTAACTGCACAGCTGATCAGCGCCTTTATTTTCGCTACTCGGATAGTACAATTTTTCGTCTTCTAAAATCCGAAATTTCAAGCCATCTTGTGTAGGTGCAGGAGCCGGTTTGTGTCAGACCTGGTCGGAAACCCCGAAAACTGGTTTTCAGTGGTAGTCTTCTAGCTACCCATACCCCCCCCCCCCAGGGGGAATTTTCTACACTATGATTTTCTAAAAGTACATTGAAAAAGCTATCAAACCCTGTTTTCTGCCATCTGGAAGTGGAAGCGTTTGCGTTTTATGCTATGTTTCATTATATTACCCTATATATTCAATTTTCGCGTTTTAATAATGGGGGTACACATAGAAAACTGAAGATATCTCACCTGTTTCTTATCCTAGACCATTGAACTTGGTCTCATTTTATTGCTTATACATAGCCCTTTTATCCAATAATAAGTAATGGAAAATATCTAATTTGCATATTCATGAATTTTCATTAAAACATTAAAATGAAAAACGAAACAGTTAAAAATCAGTTATCCCCATAAAAACTAATTTCAGTCCTAAACTATCATTGTGGCTCATTGTTATTGTACCAATAATACTATTTGACAAATTTGTTGACGCCATGGACCTTAATGAAAATTTCTCATTTGCATTTTCATGAATATTAATGAAAATGACGAAAATCAAAATTTACTCTATTGCCATTTATTAAGGGTTTGAGTGGGTTGTAGGATAACCTTGCAACCTTAGACCAATTACTCATGGGTGCCAATTTGGTCAGAGGATCACTTTAATGCCCATTTGAGTGATCACCCCCACCCCTAATAAGCAGAGGAATTATTGTGGTACACCTCTATTACCACATGTATCTTGGCTACTGATAGACATAGAGAGCTGAAATAGGTATCAAATGATTGCTTTGGCAATGTTTTATAATCATGTAATAAGATATATAAACAAGCTGGCTATCTTAATGCTCAAATATTAAAAAGAAGTTCAGATATTAGAAAAGAAACAGATAAAGGAAGGGGTATACCAAACAAAATTGCTAATATCTCAGTGACCAAAAACTCTAAGAGAGCTGAAATGTGTATCAAATGATTGTTATGATAATGTTCTATAATCATGTGATAAGATACAGAAAGAATCTGACTTTCTTGATGTTCAAATATTGATAAGAACTTTCAATAGAAGAGAAAAATCACAGAACAATGGAGGGGGTATACCTACAGATATGTTTATATCTCAGCAACCAAAGGCCATAGAGAGTTGAAACTTATAGCAAATGATTGCTATGATAACATTCTAAAACCCTGAAATAAGATACATTTATAATCAGACATTTCTACTGTTCGACTATTGATGAGATCAATAAATATAGTAGAAAAATCACAGAAATTGGAGGGGGTATACCTATGGAAATGTTTATATCTCAGCAACCAAAAGCCATACAGAGCAGAAATTGGTGTCAAATGATTGCGTTGACAATATTCTATAACCTTGTAATAAGATATATAAACAAGCTGACTTTTTTGTTGCTCAAATATTTAAGAAAACTTAAGATATAAGAGAAAAATCACTGCCAAAGGAAGGGGATATACCAATGACATTGCTAATATCTCAGTGACCAATCGCTCTAGAGAGATGAAATTGGTATCAAATGATTGGTATGATAATGTTCTATAATTGTATGATTAGACATATAAATAATCTAACTTTCTTGTTTTTCGAATATTGATGAGAACTTTTAAATATTAGATAAAAATCAAAGAAAAATGGAGGGGTATACCAATATAAACGTTTATATCTCATCAACCAAATGTCCTAGAGTGCTGAAATGTGTATCAAATGATTTCTTTGACAATATTCTATAACCATGTAACAAGATATATAAACAAGCTTACTTTCTTGTTGCTCAAATATTTAAGAAAACATATGATATAGCAGAAAAATCACTGCCAAAGGAAGGAGGTATACCAATAAAATTGCTAATATCTCAGTGACCAATAGCTTTAGAAAGCTGAAATTGGTATCAAATGATTGGTATGATAGTGTTCTATAATCATGTGATAAGACATTCAAATAATCGAACGTTTTAATGTTCAAATATTGAAGATAACTTTTAATATTAGATAAAGCTCAAAGAAAAACGGAGGGGGTATACCAATGTAAAAGTTTATATTTCTGCAACCCAATGTCTCAGAGAGCTGAAATTAGTATCAAATGATTGCTATGACAATATTCTACAATCATGTAATAAAATATATAAACAAGCTTACTTTCTTTTTGCTCAAATACTTAAGAAAACATAAGTTATAGCAGAAAAATCACTGCCAAAGGAAGGAGGTACACCAATAAAATTGCTAATATCTCGGTGACCAAGAGCTCTAGAGAGCTGAAATTGGTATGAAAACATTGCTAGGATTATGTTCTATAATCATGTGGTAACACACACACAAACCTTCTGACTTTCTTGTTTTTCGAATATTTATAAAAATTTTAAATTTAAGGGAAAAATCACAGAAAAATGGAGGGGGTATACCAATAAAAAGGTTAATAACTCAGCAGCCAAAAGCTCTAGAGAGCTGAAATTGGTATCAAATGATTGGTATGATAATGTTTTATAATTGAATGATAAGACATATAAATAATCTAACTTTCTTGTTGTTTTAATATTGATGAGAACTTAAAATATTAGATAAAAATCAAAGAAAAATGGAGGGGGTATAACAATATAAACGTTTATATCTCAACAACAAAAAATCCTAGAGAGCTGAAATTGGTATCAAATGATAGATATGACAATAATTTATAATTATATTATAAGATACAGGAAAAAGATGACTATCTTGTGGCCAAAATTTAAGAAAACTTTAGATATAAGAGAAAAAACATAGACAAATGAAGGGAATATACCAATAGAATTGACAATATCTCAGCAACAAAAAGCTCTAGAGAACTGAAATTGGTATCAATTGATTGACAGGATCATATTCTATACACAAAAATATAAACATAACAGAAGTAATAAGATACAAATCATTCTGTAGGTATACCAGTTCATTTTTTCATTATTTCTCTGTGATTACTAGTTTTCATTAATATTCATGAAAAAAATAGATGGGCCTTATATCCTTAAATACATGTATTATATGTATAGGGTGATAGAACATGGCCATAGCATTCATTTGATTCCACATTAATATTCCATGTTTATCAACAGCCAGGGTACAAATGATACTATATGTATACACCCATTTTTTCCAGGATGTTTTACTTTTTTGATTAATATTCATGAATATACAAAATTAATGAGATAATTTTCACATAGGCTCATGACAACAATAAATTTATGAAATGTGTCTTAATGTTGCAATATAAATTTGTCACAACGGTAGTTTAGGCCTGAAATATGTTAATTTATGGGTTTTTAATGATTTTCTACCATTTTCATGTTTTCATTAATATTCATGAATATGCAAAGTAGATATTTTGCATTACTTATCATAGAATGAAAGAACTATGTCTAAGCTTTAAAAAAAAGACCAAGTTCAATGGTCTAGGATTAGTAACAGCAGAGGTATGATCGATTTTCTACGCCTACCCCCATTATTTCTATACAAAAGATGGTATCAGGTCATATAATAAAACATAGCGTAAAACGCAAACGCTTCCACTTCCAGAGGGCAGAAAACAGGATTTGATAGCTTTTTCACTATACTTTCAGAAAATCATGGTGAAGAAAATTCCCCCTGGGGGGGGGGGGGAGGGTTTGCCCTACTGGCCATTAGCCTAAATAGTACCTAAATGTCATTTTGGTTTTTTTCCCACCCCTCGGTTTGTGGAGTGGGAGTTTCTTTCTGATTGCGCCATTTCCTGATCATTGCCTACTTTTACCTTTCTCTCAAATGTCATTCTGGTTTAACTGTATATTCAGGTTGGTTTTTAGGATTTTTACGGCTATCATATTGCATCCGTAATTGAGAAGTCAGAACTTGCCTATCAAAAAACATATCAAAGGGAGTTGCCTTTTTTACAAGCAGAACTGCACATACTCTTCTGTATTTTTCCATCGAATAATGTAATGTCTAATTGATTTCCAATGCTGGTAGTATTTTTGGGTTTGTTCGCTATTGAATATTCCATACATTGACTGTAGCTAGTAGCTGACTGAACTTGCGTTGAGTGCTGCAGACCTATGATATTGCACAAATCAGTAAAGTGCACTTTAACAAAGGCATATACAATAGGTCCGACACTTACCGGCCTGAAAAGTCACAGTCTCACAGAAGCAGGCTAGAAACTTGAAATTTCGGATTTAAGAAGAAAGGGGATTGTACAATCCGTGTAGCGAAAACAAAGGCGCTGATCAGCTTCGCAGTCACTGCGAAGCTGATCTGTGCCTTTATTTTCGCGTATGCAAAATGTTGGTTTCCTCATGATGCCGCATATATATGAGCCTGTGCGTGACAAAACCAACAATTTGGGTTTCTGACCAGGTCCGACACAAACCGACCTGTACAAGCACAGAAAAGAGCCAGAAGCTTGAAATTTCGGATTTAAGTAGAAGAGGAATTGTACTATCCGAGTAGCGAAAACAAAGGCGCTGATCAGCTTCGCGGTTACCGCGAAGCTGATCTGCGCCTTTGTTTTCGCCTATGCAGATTGTTGGTTTCCCCATGCGGTGGCTCATATACAAATATACTTAAAACACATGCTTAATTACTTTAATGTTACGCCCTGAAATCTTTTGATTTGAATCATCACTGTTTGTCTTGTGATTTGAAAAAGATGAAAAAGATTTGCTTTGTTTTGAAATTTGTCATGCTTTAAAGATATGACCATTATGAGTCAGTTCTTAATACTTAATATGCCTTATCGAGAAAAAAAAAGCTGCCCTTTCCTTGTCAAATGAGCCTGTGTGTGAGAAAACCAACAATTTGGGTTCCGACCAGGTCAGACACAAATCAGGCTGTACACTCACAGAAGAAGGCTAGAAGCTTGAAATTTCAGATTTAAGAAGAAGAGGAACTGTACTATCCGTGTAGCGAAAACAATGGCGCTGATCAGCTGAGCAGTTACTGTTTTCGCCTATGCACGTTATTGGTTTTATCATGCAGCAGCTCAAATTTTTCTACAATTTTTAATTAAGTTGAGCAAGAAAAAAAGTTTTATTACCCTGGGCACTGGTCTAAAACCCTAACCCAAAAAAATGATTTGATCATGCATGCAGGGTTATCAACTTAAGGATTCTTATTTTACAGAAATGTTCCATAATGACCCTAATTTTCTGGGCCATTGCAGACCCAGATTCTTTATGTCTCAGTGAACTTATTATTCTGATGATTGCAATTGTTTTGGGTTTGCTTATGACTATAACACAGCACATATGAGCCGTCTCGTGAGAAAACCAACAATGTGGTTTCCGAACAGGTCAGACACAAACTGGCCTGTACAAGCACAGAAAAGAGCTAGAAGATTGAAATTTCGGATTTAAGTAGAAGAGGAATTGTACTATCTGAGTAGCGAAAACAAAGGCGCTGATCAGCTTCGCGGTTACCGCGAAGCTGATCTGCGTCTTTGTTTTTGCCTATGCAGATTGTTGGTTTTCCCATAAGGCGGCTCATATATCACTGCTACCAATACTTATCCTTTTGGTCCTGTTAATTTCAAAATTAGCTATTTGTATAGAATATATATCATGTTTATGAAAAAAAGAGTCAAATTTTTTGTCTCTATCTTTTCAGAATCATCATGAAACAGCTGCTCACCGCCGTAGATTTCATCCATAGTAAAAATATTGTACATAGAGACTTAAAGCCCGAAAATATATTGTTAGATGACCAGCTTAATGTCAAACTGTCCGACTTTGGGTTCGCAACTGTTGTCGGTCCTAATGATGAGTTAACGGGTATGTATATTCAGTGATTGAGCCACCACACGGGAAAACCAACAATCTGCATATACGAAAACAAAGACGCAGATCAGCTTCGCGGTAACCGCAAAGCTGATCAGTGCCTTTGTTTTCGCTACTCGGATAGTACAATTCCTCTTCTACTTAAATCCAAAATTTCAAGCTTCTAGCTCTTTTCTGTGCTTGTACAGGCCGGTTTGTGTCAGACCTGTTCGGAAACCACATTGTTGTTTTCCCACGAGGTGGCTCGATTGTTTCCTTTCCCATAAAGTTTAAAAACATACAAGTTGATAAAAGTATCTAGTTTTTTTTTTTGTACCTTCACTTTTTCGTTAAATCATAAGCTGTCATTGTCTTTTAGAATATTGCCGACATACATCTACCAGATACATAAAAAATATCAAAAACTTCCTACTTATTTTTTTTTTTTTTTTTTTTTTTTTTACATATCAAAAATATTCCCTGTTTAATGCATGGGTTGATAGTTTTATGGCAATGCAGGCTATTATGAAGTATCATTGTTTTGTCTTCTTCAGAGCTATGTGGTACACCAGGCTACCTGGCACCAGAGGTTCTCGCAGTCTCAATGTACGAGAATTACCCCGGCTATGGGAAGGAGGTTGACATGTGGGCGTGCGGGGTGATCATGTACACCCTGCTATGTGGTGCTCCGCCGTTCTGGCATCGCAAACAGATGCAGATGTTACGTATGATCATGCAGGGGAATTACAAGTTTGGTAGCCCGGAATGGGACGATATTAGTCAAACAGCGAAAGATCTGGTATGTCAAACGTAGTTTCAAGTTGGTAGGAATAGTTTTCCAAAATGTTAGAAACATCAGAAACTGCTTTTGATCTTAATTAACATTTTAAAGTTCCAACACAGAAATAACTGAAATACATGTATGATGATTCATACAAATTAATAAAACAATAACCTGATGGAATCATTGACAGCATATTTTCTCTGTACAATGGCCATATTGTTTATTGTTGCCTCCCCGTGACCTGCATTGTCCTGTTTTAACTGTTCAAACCAAGTACGAACGGAAACGGTAGTCAATTAACAACAAGATTCCAGCCCTGTTCAATTAAATATGCGCTCTCGCCCTGGCGAAATCACAAAAAGGGAACCAAAATGGCCTCTGCCAGGAAATGTTTACAAAATGGTATTATAGTGGGGACTCATTTTGTTCATGAACAAACACTTGTCAATGTAACTGAATGATTTAGCTGATGATTTGTTTCTATTCAGATTTCTGGTTTACTCACTGTCGACAAGAGTCAACGCTTGACATCGAAAGAAGCTCTTAACCATACTTTCTTCCAAAGGGAGGTAAGCCATTGTTTAGTAAATTCTAAAATTAGTGTATTCTGCAAGTTTTGTGTTAGTCTGATGGAAAATAAATAAAATTAACATTTTTAGTAAACATTTTTTAATTCATAATGGTGATTGCAGACCTGAAGCTTTATATTTCTGAGTGAATGGGGTTAGATTTTTCACCCTTGATCATTCCTACTTCTATAATTTCTTGGTAACTGACTTATTAGTACTAGTAACTCAAGTGGTAGAGCATCAACATCAGGGTAGGAAGAGCCCAGATTCGAACCTTCGCTGCACTATAGCTAAAGTGTTAAAAATTGTACCAGTTGTTTAGCTTTATAATGCAGGCACTGACTTCACTGACTCTCAAATGTAAGATACTGTAGATCTGGAAATAATCGCGAGACCTTAATTTTCGCTAATATTCGCGAATTGGTTGCCTCGCGAATTCAAAGTTCTTGCTAATAAAGAGTCACTATAAACTTTATAGAATACATGGGCACTCACTCGCGAATTCACGAATTCGCTTTTAATTCGGAAAAAGAAAATTCGCGAAACCTGGTCGGAAACCACATGCTCATATTTTTAAAATACCTAAAATCTCTCTATTTGCAGCTTACCCCCAAGCCAGTATTCTTTGCCAAACGAAAGTTTAAGGTAGGTATTTACTTAACTTTGGTACTTTATGTTAAGGAATAAACCTGCTAGCCTCTTTTCAAGAAGACCATCTGCCAGTTACTGACAAATAAGTGAACACCAATGACTGGTTAACTGTCAGAAGGTTGCCAAGAAATCATCATGAGAAAACCAACATTTTGCATATGCGAAAACAAAGGCGCAGATCAGCTTCGGAGTTAGATCAGCTTCGCAGTAACTGCAAAGCCGATCAGCGCCTTTGTTTTTGCTACATGGATATTACAATTCCTCTTCTTTCTAAATCTAAATCTCTAGCCATCTTCTGTGCTTGCACAGGCCAGTTTGTGTCCGACTTGGTCGGAAACCACATTGTTGGTTTTCTGATGACGCGGCTTATAATTTTAGAACATGCACTGTAATGTCTACCTGGTCTGATTCTACAATTTTCTCGGTAATGCACAAATAGATCTGTGATTGTCTTTCCAGCCTTTTCAAATGAACCAGGATTTCATATGGCTGCATGTTTTGAAAGTTAGAGGACAAACTTTATGATATGCCACTGAATATGACAGTAATTTGCAGACAACATGTAATTTCTGACAGACACCAAAATCTGCATTTCCATTCCTCATTACATCTTCACATTACTTTTATTGAGCCGCATGATGAGAAAATCAGATTTTTGGCTATGCAAAATCAAAGGCGCAGATCAGCTGTACAGTAACTGCACAGTTGATCAGCGCCTTTGTTTTCGCTACACGGATAGTATGTTTCCTCTTCTTCTTAAATTCGAAATTTCAAGCTTCTAGCTTTTTTCTGTGACTTTACAGGCCGGTTTGTGCCAGACCTGGTCGGAAACTCCGAAGCCTGGTTTTCTCGCGTAGTGGCTCTATTACAAATGCTGCAATATTGCAAACAATCTTCTATTTGCATAAATCATTTTATGAGATTTATGTCTTACAAATTGTACATATTTTGCACATGATGGCAGATTTAGGTGGCCACATGTGAGACAAGCCAAGTTCTGCTTGCCGGTGTGCCAAACTAGTTGTTTTTCTCAGGGTTCTCCCATTTTTGCCCACCTACTGATTGGCCCATCTCTTATGAGCTGAAATAATCTTGAAAGGGACGTAAAAAAAAAAAAAAAAAAATATAGTTTTAGGTGGCAGAGTTGCTTGTGTTAACATTGCAAGCTGATCAGCACATTTTACTTGGCTGCCTAAACGATCACCTTAGTAAATCAGAAATTTCATGCCATCTGTATTACGTTTCATCATTGCAAGCTATATAATCCATTTTTCCAATACAATACTAATGGAGCTGCCGCATCAGAAAACCAACAATTTGCATATGCGAAAACAAAGGCGCAGATCAGCTTCGCGGTAACCGCGAAGCTGATCAGTGCCTTTGTTTTTGCTACACAGAGAGTACAATTCCTCCTCTTCTTAAATCCAAAATTTCAAGTCTCTAACCATCTTCTGTGACTGTACAGCCGGGTTTGTGTGGGACCTGGTCAGAAACCCAAATGGTTAGTTTTATCACGCGAAGTCTCAATAATGTTTTATTTCTCGACTTTTGCAGGCCGTTGTGCTAGTAGTGAACTTTTACCACAGACTTCAATTCTTTCACAAAAATCCTCCGCCCATATCAACAGACATAGTTAGGTCAAATCCTTATAGTGTGAAACATTTCCGCAAACTCATAGACGGCTGTGCTTTCAAAATGTACGGACACTGGGTGAAGCGAGCGGACAATCAAAACCGTGCGGCATTATTCGAGCATGCGCCAAGGGAAGAATGGAAAAGTTGCTACCCAAGATAATGACAATAGGTTCCTAGGGCTTTGTATATAAGGCACTTATTTAAAAGGAATTAATGAGAGAGAGAAAATGGTGGTATGAGGCAATACATGGAGATTTAGTTTTCTTTAATTTTTCATTTAAATCATTTGTGTGTTAAGAAAATTGATCGTAAGGATACTTATTACCTGGAGCCTAATAATGAAGGGTCTGGATACCGACAAACAAGTTAGTATTACAAATCATTTGTTCACTTTTGCCAAGACTAGTTCCATTTCTCCTCTTGTAATCGCTATACCTGAGATTTGGGGAAGAAGTGAATGTGTTGAAAGGTTGTTCTCATTTCTTTTAACAATCCTTGTTTATGAGCATCGATGAAATTATTTAACGATGATACAAGGTTTGTCTCCACATGGAGTTTGAACTGCTCGGAAGGAAACTGTGCTGCATTGAATGTGCTCCACATATTAAATTCATTTTGGACAGAATACAATATGTAAACGAGTGTGATGATCTAAATGCCATTGTCCCGATCTTGTAATAGAAGGAGTGGTGATTATTATGGATTTCATTATTTTGATAGCAAAAAGATTACCGGTAATATTTGTTTTAATAAACTCTCATGCGACTGGAAAACTTTGAACATGCCACTTTGACTTGAGTAAAGTATTGTGCTGAAAATGCTGCAGTACAGGTACTTTTTAGATAAAAATGCTGATTTTCGCATTTACATCATGAAAACATGTCTGTTTAATGTATACCCCCTTGAACCCCACTTTTATATAGCAAAACTGGGGTATGCCTATTTTTCTTATATTTGCCCCAAAACATAGATTGTGGGTACTTGTTAGAACCGCCTCCGAGAGGCGGTTCTAACGTGTTCGCACAATCTATGTTTAAAAATAAGAAAAATATCAAAATTTTTCAGCTGAAAATTTTCAAATTTTAAAGCTAAAAAAATCTCTGTATATTGCATGTCAAGTTTTTGTAATGGATAGCTTATTTCATAGGTCTCTTAACCTTCCATGACAGGTAAAGTATACTTTATCAAGAAGGAAAAAATGAGCTGCTAGGCAAGAAAACCGGTCTTTGGGGTTTCCGACCAGGTCCGACACTAACCGGCCTGTACAGTCTCAAGAGGAGGCTAGAAGCTTAAAATTTCGGATTTAGGAAGAAGAGGAATTTTACTATCCGTGTAGCAAAACAAAGGCGCTGATCAGCTTTGCAGTTACTGCACAGCTGATCTGCGCCTTTGGTTTCGTAAAGGCAATAATCCTGTTTTCTAATGACGCGGCTCAAATTATGTTTGAATATTGTATAAATACTGTATTTGGGCCACTTGAAAGTGAAATATTATCCATAATCCTTTAGTGTCATATTTCAAGATGTTGTGGAAAAAATTTGCTGGTCAAAGGGAGGTAATTCAATGTTAGAATGCAACTTTTTATTTCATGATATCTTTTAAGTGTTCCTCAATAAATGTTTTACATTTTTAGGAAAGTAGATAGATAGTCGCTGTTCTTTCAGTATGTTTTAGTGTTTCAATGTTTTTAAATGTTTAGAAATTACTATCTGTCTCTAGGCTTGGAGGTGATTTTGTGATAGTTAAATGAGAGTAGACCTGCCACAAGAAAAGTTGCCTTGAGGCTTTCATCAAGGTCTTACATGTACTAAACAGTCACAATGGTTAGACATATGAGCCGCCCCATGGGAAAACCAACAATCTGCAAAGGCGAAAACAAAGGTGCAGATCAGCTTCGCGGTAACCGCGAAGCTGATCAGCGCCTTTGTTTTCGCTACTCGGATAGTACAATTCCTCCTCTACTTAACTCCAAAATTTCAAGCTTCTAGCCTAGCTTCTGTAGCTGTACAGGCCGGTTTGTGTCAGACCTGTTCGGAAACCACATTGTTGGTTTTCCCACGAGGCGGCTCATATAGAAGAATTAATGAAAATCTTTTGTTGTAGACACACATCACCATTGCAAAGGATTCTTACATTTTATCAACAAAAAATAACAGTGTATTTGTTTATTTAGCCGGCATTTACGTAACAAGTTGGGGTCTTAATGACGACGTTAAGCTAATGAAGTTTTGAACAACTTAATGACAGGTCAGTTCCTAGTGAGCAAATGCATTTGTTTCATTCATACACATATTTACAACGGTAAATGTGTGACGAGTCTACCACGAAAGAATTATACAGAGGTTGAACTACATGTATATATGTAACAAACACATAGGCACTAATCAGAACTCGGGTTATCTCCTTAAGGCCAGAGAAAATTATTTTAGCTTCTCATTCCCACCTGCCCCTGTTCAAAACACTCCAAAATCATGTTTTATTTTTGTTAGGAAAGAACAAAAATTATATTTTTCAAAAAAAAAAAAAAAAGTCAAGATTATGTATAAATTTCATTTACTTGATTAATGCAAAAATCCGACAAAGTTTTAAAGAAACTAGGCCTTGAAGACTGTCAAAGTGGGTGCCCTAAAATAAAAAAATAAAATCCACCCACCCACCCCAGGCTTTTCAAAAATTTGAATGAGAATCTAATAATTTTCTCGTGCCCAAGCCTTCTTCCGTGACTATACAAGCCAGTTTGTGTAAGACCTGGTCCCAAGGTTATGAAACTTTTTTCATGCTCAGCTTAGACTAAAATTTATCCTGCTCATAAATGTTAAAATGCCAACATTTGTTGGCATTTTAACATTTATGAGCAGGATAAATTACTAGTTGTGTACTGAACCGGAATTTTCCACTAATTTCAACATTTATGAGTAGTTGAAATTTCATGCTCAGCTGAGCTGAGCTTGAACAAAAGTTTTATAACCTCTAGGCCTGGTCGGAGAAAGGTTTTCTTGTAACAAGATTTTTTCATGCTCAGCTAGGACTAAAATTTATCCTGCTCATAAATGTTAAAATGCCAACATTTGTTGGCATTTTAACATTTATGAGCAGGATAAATTACTAGTCGTTGAGTACTGAACTGGAATTTCCCACTATTAAATTTCAACATTTATGAGTAGTTGAAATTTCATGCTCAGCTGAGCTGAGCTTGAACAAAAGTTTTATAACCTCGAGGCCTGGTCGGAGAAAGGTTTTCTTGTGACACGATTTTTTCATGCTCAGCCAAGACTAAAATTTATCCTGCTCATAAATGTTAAAATGCCAACATTTGTTGGCATTTTAACATTTATGATTAGCATAAATTACTAGTTGTTGAGTACTGAACTGGAATTTTCCACTAATTTCAACATTTATGAGTAGTTGAAATTTCATGCTCAGCTGAGCTGAGCTTGAACAAAAGTTTTATAACCTCGAGGCCTGGTCGGAGAAAGGTTTTCTTGTGACAAGATTTTTTCATGCTCAGCTAAGACTAAAATTTATCCTGCTCATAAATGTTAAAATGCCAACATTTGTTGGCATTTTAACATTTATGAGCAGGATAAATTACTAGTTGTTGAGTACTGAACCAGAATTTTCCACTAATTTCAACATTTATGAGTAGTTGAAATTTCATGCTCAGCTGAGCTGAGCTTGAAAAAAAGTTTTATAACCTTGAGGCCTTGCCGAAGAAAGGTTTTCTTGTGACCCAATTCATGTAGACAGGAAATTGATATAAAGACTCATCCAAAAGACTGGGGAAGCCTTGATGTCTGGTTTAGTGTTTTGTATATCCCCATGTATGTTTTTGCACAGGCGCTCGACGACTGGACTCATATTTTTTTTTTTTTTTTTTTTTTTTTTTTTTTTTTTTTTTTTGCATTTTCACCCGTTTGGGGACCCTTACGATATGTTCATGCAATTATTTTACCTTAAAACCTTTTCTATCAATCCTCAATCAACCCTCGTCTATGGGCTACTATATAGACAAGGTCGGAAACGCGGTGTCCTAGTTTAATTGGGGTCATGGGATTCCCCGCATCTCAAACTCGTACTTCACCCTTTACCGTTATTTCAATGCTGGCTGTCAACACATGAGTGTCTTTGTAAAAGGTCTCGCCCATTGCCTTCATTCAAAATATGCACCACCGCCCGTAAAAACTAACAATTAAAGCATTCAACAGAATTGGAGGACATCCCGAATGAAATCGGCAATCTAGCCGTGACATTACTATAAATACACTGGTCACACGACGTGTTACGCCAGCACGTGATATGTGTTACGTTGGTTTTCATAGGTTGCTTGATTTATATCCAGTCAAAACACTTTGTGATCTAGTGTCATGGCAACAATGCAATACAATTATCCAGTAGGACTGATTCTTTCATACGATATTTACAGTGACCTTCCACTGATTTCTAGAAACGAAAGGTCACCATACAAAAACATTCGGGATCCCATCCAAGTAGACAGGTGGTGGTATAAAATATAAGTTTACGGGCGACTATGCTTATTTTTGACGAAGGCAATGGGTGAGACCTTTTACATAGTCGCTCATAAGTAGACACCCAGCATTGAAATAACGGTAAAGGGTGAAGTACGAGTTTGAGATGCGGGGAATCCCATGACCCCAATTAAACTAGGACACCGCGTTTCCGACCTTGTCTATATAGTAGCCCATAGACGAGGGTTGATTGAGGATTG
Source organism: Rugalucina vietnamica (assembly GCA_964017185.1). Taxonomy (NCBI): domain Eukaryota; kingdom Metazoa; phylum Mollusca; class Bivalvia; order Lucinida; family Lucinidae; genus Rugalucina; species Rugalucina vietnamica. The sequence goes on from OZ024881.1 coordinate 42,131,749, forward strand.
ATAGAAAAGGTTTTTAAGGTAAAATAATTGCATGAACATATCGTAAGGGTCCCCGTAACGGGTGAAAATGCAAAAAAAAAAAAAAAAAAAAAAAAAAAAAAAAAAATGAGTCCAGTCGTCGAGCGCCTGTGTGTTTTTGTTGTTTAAGAAAGATGTACATGTATACTTTTCACTTTTAAAAATCCATTCCTATTTATATTGTTGCTCCAACTTTGTTTTAAACTCCCATGTTTATGCATTGTAAATATGTTTGCATATTGTAAATGTATTTGCATTAAGTGTGTTTGTGTCATGTGTAGATAGAGCTCTAATAGTAAAGTGACTATTTTAGCGGTGACGTGTGAAAACCAGTCTTCAGGGTTTCACCAAGGTCTGACACTAACAGACCCGTACAGAAGAAGGCTAGAAGATTGAAATTATGTCTCCCCCCGACATATTGTTTTTCCCCGTGCGTCGGTCCGTCCATCCGTCCGTCTGTCTGTCCGTCTGTCCGTCACAAATCGTGTCCGCTCTATAACTTGAAAACCGTTAAAGATTTTTCAATGAAACTTGGTACACTTGTAAACCACGACGAGATGATGTGTCATACACAAGAACCATAACTCTAGCTTGAGTATTTTTGGAGATATTTTCCTTTGATTATTTTCGATACAATTTCGTGTCCGCTGTATAACTTGAAAACCGTTAAAGATTTTTCAATGAAACTTGGTACACTTGTAGACCACTAGACGGAATATTTCCATCGGTATTCCGTTAGACCTCTCCATACCGACGGAAATGACTTCTATTGAGCCCTTAGTCGAAAATGAAAAATCATCAAAGACTCCATAGAAATTGATAATTATGTTATGTTATATCTTTTCTGACTGATAGGACTTAATTTATATATATTCCAGATGTAAAATGACGCACATTCATAAAATACTTCGGGTTTCTGTTGAAAATATCACATACGTCTATAAATAGATAAGGGGAGACTACTGTAGAATATAAGACAAAAAGTAGAAAAACGATTGCTTTTTGCAAATTTATTGAAATTCTGCAGGCTAACCAAATGTTTACTAAAAGATTTATGCATTTTCTAACAAAACATAACACCAATTCTAACGATTATCACCAAATAAAGCATTTATAAGCTTCTTACGAAATCCATAATCTGTTCGACCATAGTTTAAAGGCAACCTATGCTAAGCTGTCACGGGAGAGGAGCGAGGTCACGAAGTGTATCGGAGTGCAGGTTAGCCAGCTGATCTAGTAGACCACGACAAGACAATGTGTCATGCACAAGAACCATAACTCTGGCTTGAGTATTTTTGGAGTTATTTCCCTTTGATTATTTTCGATACAATTTCGTGTCCGCTGTATAACTTGAAAACCGTTAAAGATTTTTCAATAAAACTTGGTACACTTATTGAGCATGATCAGACGATGTGTCATGCACAAGAACCATAACTCTGGCTTGAGTATTTTATGAGTTATTCCCCTTTGATTATTTTCCATACAATTTCGTGTCCGCTTTGTAACTCGAAAATCGTAAGAGTTATTTCAATGAAACTTGGTACACTTATAAAGCACGATGAGATTACGTGTCGTGCTAAAGAACCATAACTCTTGCTTGCATATCTTTGGAGTAATTTCCCTTTGATTATTTTCCATACAATTTCGTGTCCACCCTATAACTTGAAAACCGTAAGAGAAATTTCAGTGAAAGTTGGTACACTTATAAAGCATGATGAGACGATGTGTCATGCACAAGAATTATAACTCTTGCTTTCATATCTTTGGAGTTATTTCCCTTTGATTATTTTTCCATACAATTTCATGTCCACTCTAACTTGAAAACCATAAGAAATATTTCAATGAAACTTGGTACACTTATAAAGCACGATGAGATGATGTGTCATGCTAAAGAACCATAACTCTTGCTTGCATATCTTTGGAGTTATTTCCCTTTGATTATTTTTCATTCAATTTCGTGTCTGCTCTATAACTCAAAAACCATTAGAGATTTTTCAATGAAACATGGTACATTTACAAAGCATGATGCACAAGAATCATTACTCTTGCTTTCATATCTTTGGAGTTATTTCCCTTTGATTATTTTCCAAACACTTTCGTGCCCCCTCTATAACTTGAAAACCGTAAGAGATATTTCAATGAAACTTGGTACACTTATAAAACTGAATGACAGGATATGTGATGCACAAGAAATATAACTCTTGCTTGCATATTTTGGACATGCACGCAGAAAGGGGGGAGACATCAGTTTTCACATAGAAAACAAATTCTAGTTACAGATTTATGAAAAATAGTGATTGTACTAGCTGTGTAGCGAAAACGAAGGTGATGATCAGCTGTGCAACAACTGCATTGCTGATCTGCAGGTTTGTTTTTGCATAGGCAAAAATCTGGTTCTCTGAAGATGTGGCTCATTTGATGCTGACACTCCCATGCTATATATACCTCCCAGCAGGCACATGACGTCATATCAACGTCGATGCATATGACGTCGCATCGACGTTGATATGACGTCATTTTGACGCCATGTGCCCGCTGGGCTCCTTCAACCCCCACTTTTATACAGTAACCTCTGGTGCCATGTTGAGCAAGGCACAATCTATTCCCTACAATACTTGTTAGTAACCAGGAAGACCCAAACTGGTGGGTCCTTCCTGACGTTACTAAAACATTGTTGACTGGGACATTGAGTCGCAAAAAGGTTCAGTCAAGTACTTCAATGAGACTTGCAGTAGTTATTTGTGTCTTCGAATGATGTTTTGGGCAAAACATGTACATGTAACAGTCAGTTTTCAAAAGTCATTACGAAAACTCGCCCATGCATTATACGATTTTGCACCTTCAAAAATGATGAAAATTTTGTTAGAAAAAAAAAAATGATTTTAATATTTTTTCTCAAAACATAGATTGTGGGTATGTTAGAACTGCCTCACTGAGGCAGTTCTAACAAGAACCCACAATCTATGTTTTGCACCAAAAATAAGAAAAAATAGGCATTCCCCTGCATACCCCAGTTTTACTATATTATGGGGTATAAGGGGGAATTCATTGCATTGACATATTTGCATGATGTAAGAAATCTAAAGAGTATTGCATGGGGGTGTTGGCATGATGTCTTACCTGTCTGTCTGTCTGTGTGAGCTCTTTCATGTCCAGTTTTTGTTAAACTTTGTTATGATGCTTCAACTGTTATGATGATAAAAAGGTGAACAAAATACAAAAATAAACATGTCTTCCTTTTCTTTTATTCCTTGATTAAAGATTTTATTTCTTTTATGTCACTTGAAATTTTTAGTCTAGTGGTAACTTTATCTGTTTCCAAGCTAAGCATTCAATGGTTCGGACCCCCTCTGATGCCGGTTCTTGTCCTCATGTGACACATTAACTTCCCATAGTACTGGATAATACCAAAAGAATGATGGTGTGTAAAAATTGTTGACCGGGATGTTAAACGGCAAAACACACAAGGAGACAAAAATTTATAAACAAATGCTTTGCTATTTGCAATAATCAACAATGACTCAGATATTCATATTCTGTAGAATCTGTCATTTCAGGGGCTACTTGGTCCTTTGGTTCTAACTTCTAAGGTTTGCCTCCGGTTTCTTAGGATTGGATGAAGTGACATGACAGGGTCCTGCTATAAAGGACCTTTATGTAAATAGCTTCCAAGTCTATTTCAATTGATTCATTTTACTGCTTTACATCAACGATCAACTGCTGGGTTTATGTGAGGACAGTTAGTAATCTTATCCATACTGTACCTCGTCGAGGCTCTCAGAGGTAGACTATAATTGAGCCGCGATGCGAGAAGACTGGTCTTCGGGGTTTCCGACCAGGCAAATAGGTCTGTACAGTCACAGAAAAAGGCTAGAAGCTTGAAATTTCATACTTAAGAAGATGAATTGTACTATCTGCGTCTTTGTTTTCGCACAGGCAAAAACTCGGGTTTTCTCATGTGAAACCGCTCAAATATCTTCCTGTTTCACTTTTCCTCTATTAAACTGAAAAATGCTGTTATACAAGCAGAAGAGAAGGACTGGTAATATACGCCCAAAATTTCATGAAAGTAATCTCCCCTATGGGAGGTTCTATAGCAGGTCAGGTTCAATATAAAATGGACATGTTACTGATAGATCGAGCATAGTCTTTCTCTGAAATTAGTGAATTAATTCAATGGAAGAAAGAGAAGTAACGAACAAAACTTTTTTCCAGTATTGATTTATGTATCTAGATATAATTTGTATGCATAGGCATTAACGGAAGTGTTTACTATAAAATCTGTGAACATATAAAATCTTAAAATCCTGTGAACATATATATAAAATCTTTTAAATGTCTTGCATTATTTTTTCTCTTCATACAAAAAGTTCATACAAGGTTGTAATCTGATAAGGCAATGGTAAAAAGAAAGATAATAAAGAATTCATTAAAAGAGGAGACCAAGTTGGATTTTTTAGAAGTCCAATCTTCCAATGCTCCTCAAAGTGAATATTTTTAGAGAGGGCAGCTTGTGTGTGTCATAGCCAAGCTTCCATGAGGCCCTCTATAACAACATGAGCAACAAAACATGTGCAAAACAATATATACAGCAAGCCAACTCACTGTTGAACACAGAAAAAGCTATACACAGAAATATGAGCCGTGTCATGAGAAAACAGGCATTTTGCATCTGCGAAAACAAACATGCATATTAGCTTCTGAGTAACTGCGAAGCTGATCAGCACTTTTGTTTTTGCTACACTGATAGTACAGTTCATCAGTAAGGCACCTTCGGCTCAGGTGAGCTAAAAATGAGCCACCTCATGAGAAAACCAATAATCTGCATGTGCAAAACCAAAGGCGATCAGCTTCGCAGTAACTGCAAAGCTGATCAGTGCCTTTGTTTTCGCTACATGTATAGTACAATTCCTCTACTTTCTAAATCCAAAATTTCCAGTCTCTAGTTATCTTCTGTGCTTGTACAGCTTGGTTTGCGTTGAATCTGTTTGGACACCACATTGTTGGTTTTCTTATGAGGTGGCTAAAATAATAATAATAATAAACTTGTCAAAATTGGTGCAATGTTCCTGGTACAGTCATACAAGCATCCCTGGTTCAGGCTGGTTTAACATCCCTTTCAAGATTATTTCTGTTTAACAGATTCCAATCATACCAGGCACCCAGTTCACATAATACAAGTAACTAAATGAGCCGCCTCGTGGGAAAACCAACAATGTGGTTTCGGAACAGGTCCGACACAAACCGAGCTGCACAAGCACAGAAAAATGCTAGATGCTTGAAATTTTGGATATAAGTAGAAGAGGGATTGTACTATCCGTTTAGCGAAAACAAAGGTGCTGATCAGCTTCGCGGTTACCGCGAAGCTGATCTGCGCCTTTGTTTTCGCCTATGCAGATTGTTGGTTTTCCCATGGGGCGGCTCAAATATATGAAAGGCAGCCCCCTGTAGCCAAGTGGTAAAGAGCATCGATACTTCATTACCACACTTATCCAATTTGATCATCTCACCTCTGTGTGTGGTTCTGCTTGCGGGTGTGTCAGGTGGTTTTTCTCAGGGTTCTCCCGTTTTCGCCCCACCTACTGATTGGCCCATCTCATATGAGCTGAAATAATCTTGAAAGGGATGTTAAACTGAATAAAAAGAAAATAACAAAAATAAACAAATATATGAAATGGATTTTAGCGATGTGTAGTAAATATTATAGTGATAAGATACATGGAGAGAAATGTAGCCAATAAAAATCTATTATTGTCTTCTTTAAAACAACAAAACAAAAGTATGAATTACAGATCCAATTTCTTGTGAATATTTGAATGTAATTACATACATTCAATATTAAAAGAGATCACTTTTCTAAAGGCCTAAAATAAAAGTAGCTGTGTTTCAGCTAACATGTCCAAAACAGGATAGAGGCAGTAGGGTGCAAAATCTTTTGATATTTTTGTACTTTTTCTTTGAGCGCGGTGGCGTAGTGGTAGAGCGCCGGACTCCGAAATTGAGAGGTCCTGGATTCGATCCCCACAGGCGTAATGGTGTTGTGTCCTTGAGCAAGACACATTAACCCCCTACAGTACTGGTTAAACTCAGGAAGCGTTGGCTTCATCCCGACATGACTGAAAAATTGTTGACTGGGACGTTAAGCCTCAACACAAACAAACAGTCTTTGTTGGCAATAATGTAAATATGCATTACAGTGCATCTCAAGCACAAGAAATAAACATGCAATGAAGTTTATTACAATTTGGAATTGATTTTCACTTTTCTTTATAGTCAATTTTCCTGATAAAAAGTTCCCGAAGACATAAGAATCTTTTTATTTTTTCCTAAATGGCAGGCAGCATAAAAAGTCAGGGTCAGTCAGGTTAGCTGAAGCACAGCTTTTTTTACCACTTTAATGTGCATTACAGTGATTAACCTGGGATATTGGATGACAGACTATTTTGTATTTATTCACAACAGCACAAAACCATTAGGAAAACTTGCCCATGCATAAAAAATGAAAAATTCTGTAAAAAAAATATTTGATTTGTTTTCTTCTCAAAACATAGATTGTGGGCACCTCCTAACGTGTACCCACAATCTATGTTTTAGATCAAAAATAAGAAAAATAGGTTTACCCCTGTATACCCCAGTTTTGCTGTATAACAGTGGGGTTCAAGAGGATATATCGGTACATGTCACGGACATGTTATCCTGATGCTCTTGTTAACTCCACAAACGCTGACCGTAGGGTAAGTGCACAATAACTCTTGGCTAAAAAGTTGTTTTTACCCTTTCAGTCTTTTAATGCCATTTGAACACACCACAATGATTGATATTGACATGACTGAAAAATTGTTGAATGGTTGTTAATTCAAGCATAAAAAAAAACAAGTAGCCCAGGGGCAACGATCGCTCACCTGAGAGTCAACAAGTACAGTCACTGGACAAAGTATTGCAATAATTGGGGTTTTTACCATATATGGGTATGGTGGCCATCTTGGTCATGTGACCTTGAAACCCTACTTACATCAGCAGAAGAGCTCTTGTCTGGATTGTGTATAAAGGGCCTCAGGGAAGATTGGTATTATATGCTAACTGTGTGTTTCCTCTATAAATAAAGACATTATTATTATTATTATCCTCTTTTCTGCCATTTTGGTTCACGTGAAAAAATCATCTAACAAGGTCAGGGTCCTATAATGACCCCCGGGGTGGGGCCATATTTGACCCCAGGGGCAAGATTGGCAGGATTTATGTAGAGCTCCACATGACAATGTTGTATATCAAATATACAAGCTTTGTGTCATGCTGTTGCAGAGAAGATTTTTTCATGTATTTCCATTATAAGTCTATGGTAGATAATGACATGCCTGGGGCGTGGCCTGTATGGACCCCAGGGGCACCAATGGCAGCATTTATATAGGAGAGGATTATACATTGGTCCACACAACATATGAAAGCTCTGGGCCATGTGGTTTCGGAGAAGATTTTTTTATGCTTTCCCATGACGCCCCCGGGGCGGGGCCCGTATAGACCCCAGGGGCACAGTTGGCAGGATTTATAAAGAGGACCACTATACATTGCTAAAAACAAAATATGAAAGCTTTGGGCCTTGTGGTTTCGGAGAAGAAGATTTTTTAAAGTTTTTCCCATGATGCCCCTGGGGCGGGGCCCGTATGGACCCCAGTGGCACGGTTGGCAGGGTTTATAAAGAGGAACACTATACATTGCTACAAACAAAATATGAAAGCTCTGGGCCTTGTGGTTTCGGAGAAGAAGACTTTTTTATGTTTTTCCCATGACGCCCCCAGGGCGGGGCCCGTATGGACCCCAGGGGCACGGTTGGCAGGATTTATAAAGAGGACCACTATACATTGCTACTGACAAAATATGAAAGCTCTGGGCCTTGTGGTTTCGCAGAAGAAGATTTTTTTTTATGTTTTTCCCATTGTAAGTCTATGGGAGCTAATGACCCCCGGGGCGGGGCCGTTTTTGACCCCAGGGGCATGATTGGCAGGATTTATATAGAGGACCACTACACATTGCTACATACAAAATATGAAAGCTTTGGGCCTTGTGGTTTTGGAGAAGATTTTTTTATGTTTTTCCTAATGACACCCAGGGCGGGGCCCTTATGGACCCTAGGGACACAGTAGGCAGGATTTACAAAGAGGACCATTATACTTTGCTACACACAAAATATGAAAGCTCTGGGCCTTATGGTTTCGGAGAAGAAGATTTTTTAAAAGTTTTTCCCATGACGCCCCCGGGGCGGGGCCCGTATGGGCGGTTGGCAGGATTTATAAAGAGGAACACTATATATTGCTACAAACAAAATATGAAAGCTCTGGGCCTTGTGGTTTCGGAGAAGAAGATTTTTCTATGTTTTACCCATGACCCCACCAGGGCATGGCCTGTATGAACCCCAGGGGCAAGGTTGGCAGGATTTATAAAGAGGACCACTAAACATTGCTACTGACAAAATATGAAAGCTCTGGGCCTTGTGGTTTTGGAGAAGAAGATTTTTTTATGTTTTTCCCATTGTAAGTCTATGGGAGCTAATGACCCCCGGGGCGGGCCATTTTTGACTCCAGGGGCATGATTGGCAGGATTTATAAAAAGGACCACTACACATTGCTACATACAAAATATGAAGGCTCTGGGCCATGTGGTTTAGGAGAAGAAGATTTTTTTATGTTTTGCCTCATCATGCCCCCGGGGCAGGGCCTGTATGGACCCAAGGGGCACGGTTGGCAGGATTTATAAAGAGGACCACTATACATTGCTACACACAAAATATGAAAGGTCTGGGACTTGTGGTTTCGGAGAAGAAGGTTTTTTTATGTTTTTCCCATTGTAAGTCTATGGGAGCTATCTGTTGCCATGGAAACCAGAGGTCCAATCCGACCTGGCCCAAAACCTAATGCAACCTTTCCCTCTCCTAAATGATGCTTTAGATAAAATTTGATCACAATCGGCCTTGTTGTCTTAGAGATATTTGAGTTTGAAAATGTGGACGCACGGACGGACGGACGCCGACTCGACTACTGTACTATAAGCTCACCTTGTGAGCCTTCGGCTCAGGTGAGCTAAAAATATCTGAAACGTTTTCAAGCATTTTGACCGAAAATGGAGTAACAAAGGTCTGGATTTTCAGAGTGCATCTTTTGATACAAAGCAACCATGTAAACTCCTTGCTCTATACATGAATCACGAGCAACTTGTTCACGAAGCTGTGTATTACAAGCTGGATCGTAATACCATTCAGGATAGCCCCGCAACAACATTGTGACAACCACAGCCTTTTTCCCTCCTTCAACTGCAATTCCTGGAGATCCTGACCCTCCTTGTTGAAATGAACAGTGAAACAACAATCTCTCTGGTATATTTACACCTACAAATCCGTCTGAACCATGTACCCTCATGCTCCAATTGACAGCTTTCCGATATGTTTCAGTATCCAGATATACCGGCCCATCAACCTCATTTTGTTTCTTTGTACCTCCTGCAGGATGACCAATGAATGTGAACATTTTGTTAGGTGATACTTGAGAAAAGTTTATTAATGCATCTGGGAATGGAACACCTTCTCTTTCTTTGAGTTCAAGTACAGCAACATCTAGATCTTCGTTTTCAAACTTTACAGTCGGCTTAAAATAGAATTTATTATTTCCTACATCAGTGTTATTCGATTGATCACTAGGGGGATTTACAAAATTGAAGTCTACATAAACACTACTCTTTTCTAACAAATGGTTGCTGCATCCTTCTCCTCGAGCAAATTCAGCAATGTGATTCCTTTCTTTCTTAAGAATACCATCTTTTACATGTTTACAAGTCATTAAGTAGTTTGGTCCAACCCTAAACCCAGTAGCACAGAAGCCATCAGAAGCATGTATCTTCCCAACAGACTTAGCAGCTTGTACAAGCACTTCTGTACTTGCAATGTCTTTACTTCTGTCTGTAAGCTGCAAGAAACAAGCTGGCATATGAAAGTTTTCATCTTCATGTCTTGGTTTGAGCTTTGAAAAATCTGGCTTTGGCAGACTTCGCTCAGTTGATCTAGGCCTGTTCTTTCTGTTACCAGATCTTCTGCTATTTCTGTCACCTAAAGTAACAGAAACATTTTTGGCTCCTTCTCCAATAGTTATTTGGTCTCCTCCTACAATAGTTTTAGTGTTAACCACTGTTATACTTCCATCCCTTCCTCTTTTTGTTGTCTTGGAAGATGAAACCTTTGGTTTATGATGATCAGCATCTGAGTCAGATGAAGATTCCTCAGAACTTGATGAGTATCTTTTTGACCTTGACTTCTTGCCTTTCCTGGCACCAGATGCTTTTGCATTCCCTGATCTGTCATTTTCAAAGCCATCAAACTTTTGATCATTTTTATTCCTGGCCTTTTTCTCACCCTTTTCCTCGTCAGTTTTTTCTTCAGATTTACATGTACTTAAACAGCATCCCATCTTGCAAGTGAAACTAAGCTCTTGATATGGTCTAGATTTTGTTAATAATCAAATTACACGTATAACACTTTAAATAGTATGTTTGAGGTCAAACTTTGATAACATGTCACATATATATAGTAACACATTTAATCCGTTCTGTCTGTCATGTATCATACATGGCTCATCTAAATGATGCTGAGTAAATGAGGGATTATATGTTCAGCAGATCTATTTTTTCTCATTCAGCTCCTAAGCCCTGCAGAAGTCTTGCTGAAATGAAACTGTCGACGATATTTTCTAGCAATCCTTGAAACTGTAGAGTAGACTTTGGGGCTGGCTTGTGTGCTGTCAAAAGATCAGTAATGACAGTATTCCATTTTGTTCTGGTCAGTCAGTGGTTCAAAGTTAATTTTACTGCCTGAGCCTGAAACAATAAGTTTAATTTTAATCAATATTTTAAATGAGCAAATGCAGTGTGTCATGACTCATGAAAGCCCTTCAAAAGCTGAGGTGATGATCAGAAATTGATGCATGGGCGGATCCAGAGGAGGGGACAGGGGGTCTGGACTCCCCCTGGAATTGCCAGATTATTAGTTTTTGCCATGTTGAAATTTTCCATCAGACCCCTTCTGGGACTTTTGACCCCCACTGAGAAAATTTTCTGGATCCGCGCATGTGATGGACTCGGTATCAGAAGATAGATATAAAAGCTTCTTCATATGGCCTATCTTATGTCTCTTATGGCCTTACTTACTCATCCCTTTTGCCAGTAATTCTTTTCCATATTCTGAATCTGAATCTGAATCTGAATAGTTTACTGGTGACACGCCAAATGACATTATTTCACCAGGGGGTTCGGATGGGGGAGAAATTAGTCCCTTGAACGCACGAGTGAAGCGAACTTGGACACACAGTCATCAGACATTTCAGCAGAGGAGATAAGTGAATCAGGGAGGTCATTCCAGTCCCTGATAGTCTGTGGAAAGAAACTACTTTTGTACGCTTCTTTGCTAGCTGAAGGTATCTGAAAAGCCAAAGAGTGTTGATTTCTACAACGCCTATTCTTTGGGATAAGGTCATCTGTGGGTATTCTGGCTTTACCCTTTAGACCTTTGTATAGCAATATAAGTCTACTATCCTTCCTCCTTTTCTTAAGAGATTCCCATTTCAGTTAATTCTTCTAAAATTAAATATTCTTCTAAATATTAAAAGTTTAATTAAATTTTCACACCATTCCACCCAAGGTGGTGATCATAAAATAGTCCAATAAGTATACGAATGGAAACTTGATAAGTATTTGGCTTACCAATATTGAACTAAGCTAAGCGTCTAAGGAAGTATAAACTGAAAGTGAAAGTGGCACAACCTGACCAACAAGGTCTGCAACTAAAGCTTTAATTTGTGATTTTTTCTTCAGTTCGAGAAGCTGTTACATAGATGTTACATTCACCGTTTAAATAAAATGTTAGATTTTTACCAATTCCGCTTCAAATGTCTAAAATACACTACACACTACACAGCATTCGACAAATGTATGTTTCTGGGGTTTTCCAACAAGCAAAAAATAGATATTGGATCCCGGCTCAAATATCAGGACGTTTCGATCCAAGTAGCACCACGAGATCTCCGGAGACATCCTCTAAAGAACTCTGCTATGCTCTCCATATGAAACACACTGCCTTACTTAGCCAGTCAAACCAGTGATCTATAATACAAGTGATTGGAATCTAGCCCTATTTTATAGAATATGCGTGTCTTGCCACTTGGACTGGGCTGGACAGGTATTCCAATAATTGACTATGCAATTAAATAAGGCAACATATTCCAAACACTGCCTGTGTTTTACAAAATACTCCTACAAGCATACTGAACATAACTTAAAAAGAAATATACCATTCTAAAGATGAACTGTCCCATTGTTGTTTGATAAAAATTCAAATAGATTGAGTGAACTGAATACTTTTATATCAAAAGACTGTTACAAAAGATGCAAAAAGAAAACTTCTTCTGGAAGAAAACAATTTTTCTTCATTTTTATACAGATGGCTTAGGTGTAATTTTTGGTGTATATATTAAAACTTGACATCAAACAACAGTCCAATATGTGCTTAAACAGATGACATGTTTTGCTTGAATGAAAATGCAATATAGAAGAAGAATTAAGTAGTTCGTAGAAACTGACCACTATAAACACATATTTTCTTACTTATTCTCCATGTAAATACCTATTGGGCATATTCTAAAACCTGGCCTGACTCCAAGTCACGCATATATTTGGAAAATGATAATAGCAGTACTGAAGTTTCAGATCCCTGTAAATCTACTGTCCCTGGTCATACTTAACTGTTACGAACTTGTATATATACAAGTGTACATAAGTTGAATTTAGTTACATGATCTTCGTGGTACATATGAGAAAACATTTGATAGCTTAAACAAGAACAATATAGAGAGTCTGAAATCGATGGGATGCAAGTATTAAGCCTCATAAGTAATTCACCTGGAAGAGGAAGGGTGTACTAACAAGAACAGTAACATTACTCTTCTTTCCTTGGCAGAGTCGCCGTAGACTGAACCGTCTTTTTACTGTTGCTAACATTCACCAGACAGTGTATACAAATACAGCAAAATAAGAGATATGAACATTTCTGTTTACCAGGGGACAAAAGACATTAATCTTGCGAATGCGGATGCAACAGGTGTGTTGTCGTACATTTAGCTCGAGCTACAATGCCAATTCCGACTGAGGACTGCAATATGCTGCATGGACAGATTTTCAAATCCAATCTGTCGGAAGCTGCAATTCATCAACAACCTGTCATTCAATTTTGAAACAACCATATTCAAAGATCTTTATGTATTACAGCAAGTTTATCCCATGCATAGGCAATGCTGTTAAGGATGTTCGCTGCTAACATTTGACATTTCGGAACTTCCTGTTTTTCTTTTGTCTTTTGTTGAATATCTCGTAAACGGTTGCAGACATTTTCCTAATATTTTATATTTGGATACATATTGATGATATGCATTGAATGAGCTATGAAAATTGTCAATCTAAGAAACTTTATTTTTTTTCACCCCATTTTCTGCGACATTTATGAAAATTTTAGTTATCAGTAAAATTTAGGGGATAGGGTAGATTAAACTTGAATATTACACATCTTCAAATCAATTTCACTAGTTCGATGTTTATTTTAGCTGCAGTATATGTGAACATAGTCTTCTAAGTCAGTCTTTGGGTCTTTGGTGTGCTTATTATAAAATTTTAGGTGGTTTTATGAAATGGGCTTTAAGAAATAAAACAGCCGAAAAAAGGCTGAAAATGGCCATTTTCAAGTTGTTGGTTCTCTCTTATATGCACACTACCCTATATATTTCTTTCTTTTATTCGAACAATATTTCCAAGTTCTATGTTGTGTGAAAATACAAGAAAAAGTTTGAATCAACAAATATGGGTTTGACACATTTCAAAATATTGATATTTTCCGACTTTTTAAGTATGGGGGTAGGGTTGGAAAAGGAATCGTAAAATTTTGTCATCCACTTCAAGTTGCACTTTTTTCTTTTCTTTTGGTTCAAAATAGTCTGCGATACGTAAATACTATGACTTATGAAAGCATTCTAAGTATCTCTTTGTTCAAGACAGGTATGTTTCAAAGAATTAAATAATAAATTAATTATACTAATTTTAAAACATGGTGCTCAGAGGTCTCATTCAGAGGCCTGTAGCTTGAAAAAATGCACACTACCCTATATTTATTTTGTTATCAAAAGTCTTGTGTTGTATTTTGGAATAAAAAAGAGGGGTTAAAAAAAAGGTTTGAATACTTTTTCATTGGCAGCGAACATCCTTAAGGCTAAATACCAATTTCAGTATTTAGGAGAGCAACACCCATTCTGAACTTAGCATGTAAAAGACTGCGTATAAACGCATTTCTAACTGTGGGCCTTAAAAAGCTAAAACCAGAAAATTTAATATTTGAATAGTAATCTTTCTTTCTTCAGATACTGAGCCGATCAATATTTTTCTGATCATCGCCTCAGGTGTGGGATGGGTGGCTAAATTTGGATCCCTCACTCGCCCGATCTCCCTCACTTGCATTCTTTGTAAGGTTCTTGAACACATATTAGCATCAACCATTATTAAGCACCTTGATGAGCAGGGCCTCATTTATGACCTTCAACATGGGTTTAGGGAGAGACGGTCATGTGAGACCTAGCTCATCATGCTAATTGAGGACCTTGCGAGGAATGCCAGTGCGGGGAGACAAACTGACACCATACTCCTAGACTTCTCAAAAGCGTTTGATAAGGTCAACCATAGCAATTAACTTATTTGGAAGCTGCATCAGTACGGCATTCGCGGGCATGTGTTGAGCCGAACCCGAGCTTTCCTTGGGAGTAGATCCCAGCGGGTAGTGATTGACGGGGAAGAATCAGAATCAATATCTGTTACGTCCGGTGTCCCCCGTGGCTCTGTTCTGGGCCCGATTCTTTTTCTCGTTTATATAAATGATCTGCCCGATGAGGCCCGCTCCCAGGTGAGGTTGTTTGCAGACGATAGAGCCCTATACCTCACCCTGGAAAGTGAGGATGCCAGCTCCACACTCCAGTCTGACCTTGACATTCTATCGGCATGGGAGTCCAGGTGGGATAGTTCAACCCCTCAAAATGTCAGATGGTGCATGTGACAGGCTCCAGGTTAAAACAAGCCAATTAAAACAGACTACTTATTGCATGGTCAGGTTTTGGAGTCTGTCACCTGTGCCAAGTATCTTGGGGTTGATATTTCCAGTGATCTCTCTTGCAACTCCCACGTCGACCGCATAACAGGAAAGGCAAACGGACCCTCAGCCTTATCCGTCGCAATATCAAAACGAAGATGTCAAGGATGTGAAACTGCATATAACACCCTTGTCAGGCCACAGCTTGAGTATGCCTCAGTTGTATGGGATCCGCATACTGACAGGCGGATAAACCAGATTGAACAAACCCAGAAAAGGGCCGCTCGCTGTACTGTCAGTAACTTCGATAGGCAGGCAAGTGTAACTCGGGTTATACAAGAACTGGGATGGGGAACATTGGAACAAAGACGGGCTGATGCCCATCTTTGCTTGTTTTACAAAGTAATCCATTGCTTAGTTGCCGTACCCGTCCCGGATCACGTGCAGTATTCAAACAGAATATCACGGTACTACCATTCCATGACCTTCAGGCAGGTCTACACATAAAAGGACTACTACACATACTCCTTCTTCCCTCTGGCCATAGTACAGTACAGGCCATAGTACAGTGGAACTCCCTCCCTGAGCCTGTTGCAAGTGAACTCCCTCCCTGAGCCTGTTGCAACCTTGCAGAACCTTGATGCCTTCAAGGCAGCTGTGTGTTGCAAGTTGCAGCACTCACGCCCATAAACCCAATATTGCTTGTTTTTATCTGATTTTAGATATTCTTATCTATTCTTATCACCTTTTTCTGTCTGATACGAACAGACGCTGCGCTAGCCTACCTAGAATGTCCGTGAGGGCGTATGGCAGTATGAAGAGATAGATAAGATAGATATTAGGGGGAAAACATTCGAGATGGGCCATTAAGACTATTTACAAGAAGCCGCCTAAACAGAGGCATACTAAAACGAATTCCCCTGGACCCGTGAATTTAATAAGCCACTTAAATAAATTCTTCCGTGGTTTTAGATCTATGCGACCACTGAAGAAGGAAGGCTTTTCCACAGTGGAATAGTCATTCGGAAGAAAGGATTCTTCAGAGCATCAAGCTAGGCCATGTATTTGTGTACTGTGAATCATGAGATGCCCGGGTATATCTAAATCTGGGTGTCTGTGTCAGATATTCATCTGTTCCCGACAGCGCCTCCCCGTAATAATCAGGAATTGATTTTTGGGAGTAAAGAAGTAGAAGTAGAAGTTTGCCAAGAGACACTTACCGGAGTTAATCTTGTAAAGGAAAGTTAAGGAAGACTCCAGCCTGCGGTTCTCCAGGGATGGCCACTCAAGTTCGTCCAGCATGTCATCGACACTACTGGTGTTTTTCCATTGCTTACAGGCTCTTCTGTTCATCATTTTCCACATTTTCTGCCACAGTGTCATTATTAGGGATATCAAATAGTAGCTGCATTGCGTCGAAGAAAGACCAGTGTCTCTGTTGCTTTAGAAGGGATTTCCGACACATGTTGTCCCCATCCCAAGTTGTCTATAATAGCAAATTTTTTTTTTATTAAAGCTCCTGCATCGGCAATAGGTTTCGGAAACACATGTGACTAATTTCCCCGGCTTCCCGCGCAGATATTTGTTCTACAATTAGAACAAACATTGCGAAGAGAACATGTCGACATAGCAGCAGGAGTTAACCAACGATTACATGGACACGTATAAATAATAATTAACATTTACCTGATAATCAGCGCTTAACAAATAGCAAACGTGGTGGTTTGGCGCGATATACAAATGAATGTTAATTAAATATTTAAATATCAACCAATGCAACCCAAAACTTCGGAGCACGATAAATCTTTGAAAGTAATCACAAATGGCGGAAGATGTAAGGGTGTATATGAGTGAGCATCTGTCTAAAGAGAGGCATATAATTAATGAAAGAAAGTTACTTTATGACAAAGTTGTTAATTAAAACAGTCTTAGTGAGCTTGTGACTACTTTTGGTGAAATGTATGATCCCAATGTAAAAGAAGCCAGAAAAAAATCTCCGCATTTCTGTTCAACTTTCATTTGCACTGTGGAAAACACTTCTTGCCATTTTTCAAAGGAAATGCAAATTACACAATATATGCCGGAAGGTGAAATGTGCGATTTGCTCGCGATTTTCAACTTTACTCTGTGCAATGATTTTTCTGAGAAACAGATCAAGTCAATATAGCAAGCGCAAAAACAGTCCAGAAAGATACAACGAGAAAAGAGACTGAAGCTGAATGCAAGATTAAACAAGAAAATGAGAGTGGACTGCTTGCTCTTGGAGGTGGATGTTAAGATATTCGTCATAGCCATTGTAGTTTTAATATTCCTTCATTTTTCTCTGAAAGAATTAAATTGCACTGCATTTCTATGCTGCGTTTAGGATTAATTTTATGATAACGACCTTGGCACAGCATACGTACAATATAAATGAAAATGATCTAACAACAGGATCAGTTATCGCTAATTTTATGCCTGCTGTGCGATACAGATGGCGCTACAGAGGTGCGATTTACCTATCCCATGAGCCGTTTCTATATTTATAGCACAGCCGTTTCTAAACTGGCTCGCCTAGCTCAAGATTCGGATGACGCTGGTTTCCAGCTGAAGCCGTTTCAGCCGTCACGTAGTTCAGCGGAAAACTTAATCTCTTAACAGGTAAGGTATTTGGTATTTTGATTTTATGACACCTCCTGCTATAGCGGTCAACAATTTGCGATAATTAGGAAGTCTTGATATTGTTTATGATAAATTGCAATGTCTAGTTTGTTTTTAGCTACGACAGCGCTATTTAGTTACAGAATAAATCGCGGAAACAAGATTAATCGAGCGGAGCGACTATAAAGTTTGCTTCGTTCACTGATAAATTTCTGTTTTAAAGGTACAAAAAGTCAAACAATGTAATTACGTATGAAGTTACGCAATTAATTTAAACCATTAACACCGTTCAGTTCAAGACATAACCACATAATGCGGAACATGAAGGTGCGATCTACTAATTCCCAATGTATTACTCAAATATTAACTCATTTTTAAAGCATAATTGACATATGAGATTTCCAGACCAATCGTCTAGTAAATTTAAGTTATCAAAACATGGCCTCGAACTTGAGACTCGTCGACAGCAAGAAAAGAAACAATGAAAATAGTCTCTCTCTCTCTCTCTGTGCATATAAACATTTTAATAAATTTAATTATTTGTAACGTGAAAGCTATCGCGATCAACAAGTTGAACACAAACCAGGCTGCACAGGTACGCAGTTACTTTGCATCTTTCATCATTTGTTTCGCATATGAAATAAATAAATAAATAAATAAAATGCGATAACATTGACAGAGTAATTTAATCATTTTCATTTTGAGCAGGCAAGAATACACTGATCGGTACACTGATCGGTCCATAAGAACAGAAATAAGCTAAATGAGTGAAATTAAACAGAACTTAAATTTCGAAGCATGATTCGACTGATATCTATATCAGCGAAATACATAGACTGGATCAGTCTGTGGTAGCGCAGAACATCTGTGTCATTATAGTATAGCCATAAGCAGGGTTTCATATATCACCGCTTTAATCCCCGACAAGTTTTAATCGCAGTGTTTTCATAAGACAGGTGGGACACGCGTCCTGTGGCAATAGATCACAACTTTTATCAAAACACACAAGCTAGACACAGACCAACGCGAAATTGCATTTTGTAATAAGAAGAATTGGTTTGTCAACTTGCTAGCGCAGTTTTCGGCGTTTATTTCAAAAATATAAACCATTGCGAAAACTTGCCCATGCTATATATGTAGAGATTTTTAAGAAGCAAAAAAAAAAATAAAATTTCATTGAAAAAAAAAGTTTTTTTTTTTTTTTTTTTTTTTTTTTTAATATTTTCGCTCATCACATAAATTGCGGGTACACGTTAGGACCGCCTCGCCGAGGCGGTTCTAACAGGTACCCATAATGTATGTTTACGATGAAAAATAAGAAAAATAGGTGTACCCTTGCATACCTACACTTACGGCTGTATTCTCAACCTACACTCGAAGCATACTCCACTCAAACTCATTAAGATAATCTGATCAGTCACTCGTGTGAGTGTATAACTGTTCGATTCGGTATGCACATGTCCCACTCACACTCGAACTCAACTCAAATTTCGAGTAAACGTTGAGTGAAGGCGACACCTCACTCGAGCGCTACTCGAAAATTTTTGGACCCTTATTTCTCAACATTTTCTTCGAAAAAGCCCAATAATAGCAGATTACATACATCACCGGACCAAGCTTTATGCTCGGGCCAAATCTTTTCTTGAGAGGGGTCGCGAATTCTAGAACAGATTTTTCGATTTTCCCAAGGCATGTCATTTGCGACTATTTTGAACATTAAAAGCAATGATCAATATTTTAGGTGAATGGTCAACATTGTACATCCAGATGCAGACGCATTCATGCCTTTATGCTAGATATCGCTGTCACAGACTCACCCCCTCCACCCCAACGCACACCCATGTACTCACCCACCCACCCCAGAGAGAGAGAGAGAGAGAGAGAGAGAGAGAGAAAGAGAGAGAAAGACAAATAAAGCAACACGCATGCAGAGAGAGCAACACAGAAAGAAAGACAAACAAACAAACAAGCAGACAAACAAACAATAAAGAAGGAATGAGTATAAGCAAATACGATACCATGCGTGCACATCAAAATAACATAAGAGGTCACCGCAATATGCGGCGTCTAGTCAGAGTCTTTGCTGCTAATTTGATGGTATAATAACATCAAATGTCTATAAGATTTCAAATTTCTTTGTTTTATAATGAAAATCTGACACTCCAGTGAGTGATGGTTGAGTGACTGTTGTGCATACCAAATCTATACTCCACTCACACTCAATTTAATCCCACTCGACTCATACTCCAGCCATACTCTCGCGAGTTGAGTTCGAGTTTGAGTTTGAGTGACGGAAGAGAATATAGCCGTTATTTCTTTATAAATGTGGGGTTTAAGGGGGTATATTTAACATATTCAATGCTCAAATGTACAGTTGTCACAGTTACAAAACACGCCTCTCGTGTCGCGGCTAAGTTGAACTCTACTAATACACGTTCTTTTCTTCATTTGCTTGTTGTACTATCAAAAAATCTACAGGTAAAATTTTAATCTCCTAGCCTCAGGCCCTTGATCGACTGCCAGGTACACTATCGGAAAATCACGGAAATTTACGAAGATAACTTTACCTGTCTGGATGCGACTGTCACTAATCCCTTAGTTTGATAAGGTCAATATTGGATGATGAGATTTTTTGGGTATGTCTGCTACGTCATCACATGTTATCGGTATGGGGAAATTAGTACTGTGCCTTTCGAATACCTATTATCAAGTTGATGCAGACTTTCTCATATTCATCTACTTTTGATAATAGTAATTCCGAGGTATTTGGACTGGTAATGACTGGACTTTAACTGGTTCCGTGTTGTATCACTATTATACGTGTAGGGCCGGTACAATTTTAGCAGGCTGCATGCTTAGTTTTTAACCTAATCATGGTTGATAACTATGCTGCCTTCTTTAATTGCACACCGGTGGGTCGGGCGTCAGACTCTATGATGGCCCCGACTTAAAGCTATTCATTTTAGTTGGTTGGGGCCGGAGCTTCTTGTCTGTTGCTTGGCCCACCGCGGTCCAACTGGTGTTTTTCTTTTGCTCCGGAGTTAGTAGGTTATTCGGCGCCCAGGGATCTCCATCGTCGGGCAGCTTACTCAATCTGTGAGTCCTGGTTTTTGATTCATCAGGATGTTTATCATGATTTATTTGTTTGTTCTTGATGATTCATTGACTAGTTAGAGATTCACCACGAGGACCGAAGAACTAACTAAATGTTATGAACCACTGCAGAAGCTGAGGGTGAGGTTAGGTACCTGAAAAACCGGTTTAAGCCCGCCAGTAACTTTGTGTTACTGATCGTTCCAAGGCGATACTTCTGTGGTGGTTCTTTTTGTTTTATGTCTTGGTGTTTAAATTTTTGTGCTGTTGGCGCCTTATGTATGTTTTTATATTTTTAGTTAAGTTAAGGTAACTGAGTGGCCACCTATTGGGAAAATAGCTGCTCATTCGGCTTACGATATGTTTCATGGTATAAGTACCTGATTGTTAGTTTGGTTTTTTCCCACCTCGGTTTTTGGAGTGGGAATCTTTTTCTGATTGCGCCTTTTCCTGATCTTTGCCTACTTGTACCTTTTTGTATTTTCTGTTCGAAAGTATTTTTGCCGAAATATCATGTATTCTAAAAGAAATATTCATCGTCGCAGCCAATTTATAGTGAGGCGTTTTCAAAGTCCCTTAGTATATATACCCAAAAGACAGTTATGAATGATCAGCCCAAGATATATCCTTAAGTTACAAATAACAAATAATACACCAGATCACTCATTTGGGCATGACACTAAATAAGGGCGAAACGACTCATGGGTGAAACGACCCGGGGCGAAACGACCCAGGGCGAAACGACACACGGGCGAAACAACTCAGGGGCGAAACAACTCATGGGCGAAACGGCCCGGGACCGTCAAGTCAATGACGGATCGAAATGACCCTTAAACCGGAGAACCAATCAAAATCTTCCTTGCAGAAAAGTTCGGGAAAGATTTACTTCCGATTATGAAAACAAAACTGCAAAAAATAAATTTGTAATGGCAATCGCTCGTCCCCCAGGATTACAGTTCGATCACAATTGGCCTGAGAGCTCAGAGTGTCTTACTCTTGACTTTGGTCCTTTTGAAACAGTTCACAGATGGAAACGCATGCCAGAATGTGATGAATTTGTTGGGGCAAGGTTTGTTAATGTGAAATTAACAAGTTTAAGCTTTTCTAAAAAGCTTGTTTTTAATATAGGGATAAGATATGATTTTCCATTCATTAACATTCGCTAGGTCCTGAGGGAAGTGTTGAAAACCGAGTGCATAGCCAAGGGACCTAGCAAATGATAATGAATAACCAAACAGTGTTTTACCTGGTGCACAAAAATGCATGTTTTGACGCAATTTTGGACTGAATGTCCCCCAAAATATACCCAGGCGCGCCATGCGTGGCGCAATTTTGTCGGGTCGAAACATCCCAGTAATTTCGGTCCGGTTTTCTCGTCGCAGTTTCCAGCTTTAGTTACACCTATCGGAGGCTTGTTTCTGTACTCGATCTTATACAAAGAATCTTATTGACTTTCTGACTGGTTTGCTCTACTAAGAAGATGTTTATATCGTAATTGCGATAAACCCAGTCAACTCTCCAACATGGTGGCTCACTCGCGTCTGATGATAGATTTTTTTTTAACAGACTGAAATTCTGACTGAAAATAGCAAGTCAGCGGCGCCGGATGCCAATGTTAGCAAATGTCATTCAATGAGGGTGACGCGGCTACATCCAAGCAGGCATATAGATTTCAATTACACACTGCATCAGCAAACATTAGAACAGGTACAGTCCGCTAAATACCTCAGTTTAACTATCACAGATGATCTTGATTGGGGTCAACACATTTCTGAAATTACATGCAAGGCAACTAAGACTTTGGGTTTTCTTCGGCGCAATTTGGCATTGGCACCTAGGCATGGCTGAGGCTATCCGCACGACGGTCGTGCCGATAACGCCGCTTATCCGCACGACGGTCGTGCCGATAAGCGGCGTTATCGGCCCGACCGGTGTGCGGATAGCCAATGCTACAGGTATTGGCTATCGGCACGACGGGAGTATGAGATTTTCTAACGAGCGTATGTATGCATTTAACTATCAAAATGTCACTAAATAAATTAATTATGTGTTTAGCTAGTGGAATACATTCAAAATTAACATTTTTGTTAATTATGAATAAGCTTAAGAAAACTAATTTGATTTGATTATTCCAGCTGATTTAAACTGAATAACTGTAGATTTCTAACAGGGGAGAAAAATATAACCAATGTAAATGCTTTTTAATTGTGTTACTGATATGTTTCCATACTCCATTGTTAAAATCATTTTGGATCGCCACATTCTTTTATTATTTAGGTTGCGATAATTACTTTCTCATTTACGCATACGCATAGCTGACAGGTAAATTCATAGAGGCCTCTTCATAGGTAAGCCAATTTCAGCAAAATAATAATTTTGTTAATTAAAGGTAAAAAAAATCCTGCATGGGTAATATTCTGTTTCAGTTTTGAAGCCAGTGTATAATATTTATCAACTTAAAATGTACCAATTTCTTAACATTTATAGCATTTGGATATCGATGTCTCTGTCGTGCGGATAACGCCGCTTATCCGCACGACGGTCATGCCGATAAGTGGCGTTATCGGCACGACCGTCGTGCGGATAGCCAGTGTCCCTAGGCATACTAAGGAAGTTGCATACAAAACATTGGTTCGGCCTCAACTTGAGTATGCAGCTCCTATTTGGCATCCCTATCATGAAACTCAGATTGAGAAGGTGGAGAAGGTGCAGAGGACTGCTGCCCGGTGGACCTGCAGGCGATGGAGGAACACCAGTAGCGTCGGTGAAATGCTAGACGAACTTGAGTGGCCATCCCTGGAGTCTCGCAGGGAGCGGTCCTCCTTAACCTTCTTCTACAAGATACACTCCGGTACAGTGTCTCTTGATAAAGACAAATACCTGACCCCGGCACCCAATCTAAGGCATACTCGGGCATCACATGAATCACAATACACAAGACCATTTGCCTATAGTGATGCCCTGAAAAATTCCTTTTTCCCCAGAACTATTCCGGTTTGGAATAGCCTCCCTTCTTCAGTGGTCCTATCTAAGACCATTGAGGAATTTAAGGCTTCTATTTAAATCATTAGCCCAGAGGCATGCGTTTTAGTATGCCTCTCATCTATATCTTGTAAATAGTTTTAATGGTCCACCCCAAATGTTTTCTTTTCCCTTTACTAAATTCTAAATTTAGCCACCCACCCCACACCTGAGGTGATGATCAGAAATTGATCGACTCAGTATCAGAAGATAGATAGATAGATAGATAGATAGAAAAGCAGATTCCGCTGTCCCCAGGCGCAGAGAAACAGGAACATGAAAAGGCTATCCTCTATAAAGAAGTTTCTGACAGGAATGGCTTGCTCAATTTTCCTGGCTTCGTTTTGTTGATAAAACTGGCTTCATGCATAGTGACATTTGCTCAGCTGTTAAACTGGTTAGGACAACCCCAATTATTGATAGGTTAAGGTTGTAAATGAGAAGTACCTCACTTGACTTTTAGACAAGGAAACAGTTTTGAAATCAAATGCAACATTTTGCGGCTAATGAAAGATTTTGTCCCCTAAAATCATCCAGGTGTCCCCCATTTTGACAAAGCAGGGGGACATGTGTCCCCTAAAAATAAATCCCGAGGGAAAACACTGACCTTGATTAAGAGACCATTTTCCATCCTTCCCTTGAGCGGTCTTTTAATACAAGTTCTACAGTACTGTATTATAACAAAATAAATGAAACACAAGTTACAAATGGCAATGGAATTGGTGTAGCGAAATAATGGAAGCGAGGCAATTGGGACTCCGGTTACTATTTATACATAGTTTTAAAATAAGCTTCATATATGGCAGCTTCCTCACCCTGGTGACCATTTCTGACCATTTCCGTTTTGAAAAAATAATTGATCAATTAAGGATAATGCAGCGTGTGTTGAAAGGTGACAATGACGTCAATGTATTTCAGGCCTAGAAAAATCCACACGTCCGCTCGTATTTACGAGTGAAAGTTCGATGCGGGCGAGTGAAAATTTATCCCGGCTCGCCCGACAGGACGAGTAGCATTTTTGGGACTTACTTGAGACAGTAAATGTCCGTAAATGCAAAATTAGCTGAAGATTTCGTTTCCGATTGTCAACCGGATGTTTGCACTACGTCACTAGTCCACAGTAAATGAAATTCAATAAAATCCGGTACATGGTCCACATACCGGAAAACACTGGTCATTTTATTCATGGCGCGCCGTACTATCGAGACTTAAAGAGGTCCCGGGTTTTATCTCCATTTGATAAAACGGCTTACACCAAAAGTCAAATAATCGAGCATTATTTTGATATTGAAAGTAGACAAAAATGTCGAAGCAGGGCGACAATGCCGCGACATTAGTTTTTGATGATTTTTGTCTCTTGAAATCCAGATTTTAAGGACGAGTGCACCAGCAGTAAGGACGAGTGAAAATTGTTTACAACTCGCCCCACAGGACGAGTAGGTCCTCAGAAAAATTTCTATGCCTGTATTTGGAAAGTGAATTGATCAATTGGTATGATGCAAACGTCACGATGACTTCGAACTATGTGCAAAGTTTATGGATCAATTAGTATAATGCAGTGCATGTTGAAACGAAACGTCACGATGACGTAAAAGATAATTCTGGTTCTGGTAGACGAAAGATTTTTTTTCTATAAACGTACTGAAGAACAGAATAGAAGAGAACATTTTTACCACGTTCTACCATAAGAGCGACACATTACATGTATTTTTTTTGTTGTTGCTTAGGAGAAGTAAACATACAGTGGTTGCATACAAAGAAGCTATCTATGTCTTTGGTGGAGACAACGGGTAAGAATAATCATTATGAAAACATGTTCATGCAATAAACAGCATTTTTTTTTTTCATCTAAAAAAGGAAAATTTCCAGATGAAAAAATTTGATTGTCATGTTAATTTTGCTCAAAACATAGATTGTGGGTTCACATTAGAACTGCCTTACCGAGGCGTAAAAGTATCATTTCTTCACCGAAGTGTAATAGTACCTTAAATTCTTAATGCATTAACCAGGGTTCCCACGGGCACTGGAAAACATGGAAAATGGCTAAAAAAAATTCGATGCATGGAAAAATCATGGAATTTGAAAAATTATGAAATATCATGGAAAAATCGTGGAATTTTGTTATGAAATGCCAATTTGGATGTCTTTGGGATTCATTTTTTTCCTCGCTCGCTTTGCTCGCTCGATAAGTAGTGGTAAATAAAGTTCTGTTTTTCAAAAGTGCATTCAAACTAACTTGTCTTCATCAGAAAACAAGATAATACCTTGAAGTAAGTTACTTTTGAAAATATAATCATCTGTTCTTGCCTTTTAAGAGTGACAAATGACAAAAAAATAAATAGATAAACAGAAAAATTAGTCCTGGAAATTTAACTCCGTTCATGGAATTATCATGGAAAAGTCATGGAATTTTATTTTATACTTTTCGTGGGAACCCTGAAATTTAACGAGGCAGTCCTAGCGAGTACCCACAATCTATGTTTTGGATAGAAAAATAAGAAAACTATGATTACCCCTACATACTCCAGTGTTACTACATAAATTTAGGGTGTGATATGGTACACATTACACAGATATGTTATCCAGATGTGATATTTTATGATACATTATTATACCTCATAAATATTCATTGGCTGATTGTGGATTTTGATTGGTCAAGAGCAGGTCACGTGGAGGGTGCTATTCTATCATGTCGCATGATCATATTACCCTCTGACGTCATATCTGCCTTAAAAAGTGCAGGTGCACTTCTAGCAACATGCTTTTGTTTAAAGTGCACGAGGAGGGTGCTATTCTGTCATGTCCCATGGATCTTATTACCCTATGACGTCATATCCACCTAAATGTGAAGTTGCACATGTAGTCACATGCGTTTGTCATGTGTCATTGCGCTTAATTGTTTCTAAAGTGGTTCGGTATAATAAAACAATTGTTGTCCTTGAGTGAGGGTGACATGACGATTTTTTCACCCTAGACAGGTTATATTGCCCTCAGGTTTCGCCCTCGGGCAATATTACCTGCCTCGGGTGAACAAATCGTCATGTCATCCTCACTCAAGGGCAACAATTGTATAATATACTTCATTTCTACAATCTGACACAGCTTAACCTTACAGCGACATTGTCAAAAAGTTTGGTGTAACAGTATCATGCAAAGTTATTCAATTAATAATTGTATTTTTTAGGAAGAATATGCTGAATGATTTGCTGAGATTTGATGTAAAAGACAAGTCTTGGGGAAGGTATTTGAGCCTGTGCATGAGAAAACCAACAACTTGGGTTCTGACCAGGTCTGACACAAACCGGCCTGTACAGTCACAGAAGCAGGCTAGAAGCTCGAAATTTCGGTTTTAAAAAGAAGAGATATTGTACTATCCGTGTAGCGAAAACAAAGGCACTGATCAGCTTCACAGTACTGCGAAGCTGATCTACGCCTTTGTTTTTGCCTATGCAGATTGTTGGTTTTCCCATGCGGCGGCTCATGTGTCATTAAACAAGAAGTTACTGTAGATCTGGAAATATTTGTGAGATTTTTGCGAATATTCGCAAATTGGTTGCCTCGCGAATTCAAAGTTCTCACAATAAACTTTATAGAATACATGGACACTCACTCTCGAATTCAAGAGCTCGCTAATAATTCAGAAATGAAAAAATTGCGAAATAAAAGTCATGCGAAAATTTCTGAATTTACTGTTATATGAGCCGTAACGCAAGAAAACTGGTCTTAGGAGTTTTCGACCTGGTCCAACACAAACCTGCCAGGCCAACCTTAGAAATATTTTTGTTTCACCTTACCCGACCCTGTTTCTCAGGTGTGGGTCGGTTGGTCGGAATATTATTTTATTTTCTCAGGCTTTATATAGATTGAAATTTGTTTTTAGTTGTTCTACTATTATAGTTAAAACTTGATTGCAGAAATAATACTTACCTAGAAGGCTATCATTGAAAGCATTATCAGACAATAATTCAATGTATCCTTCTAAAACATGAAATTTTTGCCTCTCTGTAATTAACAATAATAAAAAAAAATAATCTTGCATGAAAAATTGCAATAAAATTTTTTGGGTAGGGGCAATTTTTTAGGGTCGTTCGGGTAAGGAGTAACAAATATAATTTTAATTTTGGCCCCAGTATAGTCACAGTGGAATGCCAGAAGTTTGAAATTTTGAAAATAAGTAGATGAGAAATTGTACCATACTATCCATGTAATGAAAATGAAAGCGCTGATCAGCTGTTCAGTTCCTGCAAAGCTGATTTGTGCCTTTGTTTTCGCGTGGGCTAAAAAGTCAGGTTTTCTATTGACACGGTTCATATGGTAAATGTCCATAAAGTCCACTGACCTAACACCCTATTATTATATGTGAGCCTGTGCATGAGAAAACCAACAATTAAGGTTCCAACCAGGTCCGACACAAACTGGGCTGTACAGTTGCAGAAGTTGGTTAGAGGTTGGAAATTTTGGATTTAAAAAGTAGTACTGCAGTTACTGCGAAGTTGATTTGCGCCTTTGTTTTCGCCTATGCAGATTTTCGGTTTTCCCATGCGGCGACTCATATAACCTTGCAAAGAGTGGGGGAGGTTTAGTCATTGAGAAACATTCTAATCATGTTGCAGTGGGTAAACATTACATTTTGCATGAAGTCAAGTCATGCTTAAGAATACTCACCATTATATCTGGAGTTCTAGACATGTTTAACTTAAAAGTTAAGCCGCTATTTTACACTGTCAACATAACAAAACCATCACAACCATCTTGAGAAAACCAACATTTTGCACATGCAAAAACAAAGATGCAGATCAGCTTCGCGGTTAACGCCTGTGATCAGCACCTTTGTTTTCACTATGAGCCTCGACGCGAGAAAACCGGTCTTCGGGGTTTCCGACCAGGTTCGACACAAACCGGCCTGTACAAGCTCAGAAAAGAGCTAGAAGCTTGAAATTTCGGATTTAAGTAAAAGAGGAATTGTACTATCCGAGTAGCGAAAACAAAGGCGCTGATCAGCTTCGCGGTTACCGCGAAGCTGATCTGCGCCTTTGTTTTCGCCTAGGCCAAAATCTGGTTTTCTCACGATGCGGCTCCTATAGGGATAGTACAATGCTTCTTCTTCCTAAATCTGAAATAATTTCCAGCCTCTAGCTGTCTTCTGTGGCTTTACAGTCTAGTTTGTGTCAGACCTGGTTGGAAACCACAATGTTGGTTTTCTCGTATCATAGCTGAAATATATGATAGATAACAAATATGTGTCAAAATACTTGGTAAATTGAGAATGGTGCCACTGGGTGCTAACAATTAGCAAGAATCTTTTCCTGTTTCCTGGAAATTCAGCTCGTTATGGTATTTTCATTCCTTGTATCAAACTGCAACATGAGAAAAATCGTCTTTTGGGTTTTCAACAAGGTCTGACACAAACAGGCCTGTACTGTCACAGGTTTTGGATTTGACAAGAAGAGGGATTGTACTGTATGCGTAGGGAAAACAAAGGTGCACAGCTGATCTGCACCTTTGTTTTCGCATAGGTTTTCTCATGAGATAGCTCTTTTTCAGAGCATTCACCATGGGCTCCCCACCCGCGCCAAGATACCACCACTCAGCTGTTGTCAACGAGGGCAGTATGTTTGTTTTTGGTGAGTTACAGTCAATTAATGGAATTGTGCTGAAATTGAGAGATAAAAAGACCTAGTTGAAAAGTTCCAAATTTATGTTACTAAATCATGGAAATACAACATTTAATTTTTAATTATTTTCTTGAATGTACTGTAGGTCATTTCAAATAGTAAAAAATGCTGTGACACAGAGCAAAGAACCTGGTGCGGCATAAACAGTGTTGAACAGTTAACAAGGTCATCATTTGAGCCGTGACGCAAGAAAACCAGTCATCAGAATTTCTGACCAGGTCTGGCACAAACCGGCCTGTGCAGCTACAGAACTTCTGTAACAGAAGATAGCTGAAAGCTTGAAATTTCAGATTTAGGAAGAAGGAGAATTGAACTATCAGAGTAGCGAAAACAAAGGCGCTGATCAGCTGTGCAGTTACTGCACAGCTGATCTGCACCTTTGTTTTTTGCATAGGCAATAATCCGGGTTTCTCATGACGCGGTTCATTTATGAAAGACAGCTTTTTGCATAATTTTCCTGTGTTTTAGGTGGTTATACAGGTGATATCCATTCTAACTCCAACCTCACTAACAAGAATGATCTGTTTGAATACAAGTTTGCCACTGGTCAGTGGGTACAGTGGAAGTTTGAAGGCTCGTAAGTAGTACTTTCCTTGCCATGTATGAAAACATGACTCTGCAATATACATCAATTTTGAAAATCATACATTTTCAGTTAAAAAGTGTGAAATGTTTCTAATTTTGCTCAAAACATAGATTGTGGGTACACATTTGAACAACCTTGGAGTATCAGTGAAGTGAAATTAAAAGATGTTCTGTTCAGCTATGCAGTTTCTGCATAGCTGTACTGGGCCTTTAACATTTGAGCCTGTGCGTGAGAGAACCAACAATTTGGGTTCCGACCAGGTCCGACACAAACCGAGCTGTACAGTCACAGAAGATGGTTAGAGGCTGGAAATTTTGGATTGAGAAAGTAGAGGATTTGTACTATCTGTGTAGCAAAAGCAAAGGCGCTGATCAGCTAATTCAGCTTCGCTTCACAGTTACTGCGAAGCTGATCTGTGCCTTTGTATTTGCTTATGCAGATTGTTGGTTTTCCCATGCAGAGGCTCATTTGCAAGAAATGTTTCACCCTATTCAGAATTTGCTGTATTTGCCTCCCCAAAACAATAATATGTGTAAGTGCACAGTCTCTGGTGTTTTATGATTTTAGATTTTTTCACCAATCACATCTCTGGTTTCTTAATATTTTTTATAGAAACGAAGTTTTTAATCTATTTTTCACAGAAAGTGAGAAGCCATAGCTACCCATGTTGCTGCAGTGTACAACAATAAATTGGTTAATTGTGGTTATAATGTACAGTGCACATTTTTGCATAAATACCCATGTCACACGATATTAACAGGCATATATTAACAAAGAAAAAAGCTGTGTATTAATGTGGAAATTCATATATGTGCACGTTTTTTATACACCACATTTATTTATGCTCGTTACCAGGTGCCATGGAAAACATGTGCTAATAATAAGTAACTGATGTCCGCCCGGAACAAGCATAAGATTGAAAGTTTTTACTCATATGAAAATGTGACAAGGCTTGAAAATATAGTGCACCACTATTTCGATCATTTGTGCAGAATTTATGCAATAATAGCAATCAAAAATGATTTTGTCATTATTTAACATTAGCTAGGTCCCTCGGGGAGTGTTGAAAACCTCGGGCTATGCCCTTGGTTTTCAACACTCCCCTAATGTTAATGAATGGAAAATCATATTTGATCCCTATAATAATATGAACCTCCTCATGAGAAAACCAACAATCTTCATATGCGAAAACAAAGACGCAGATCAGCTTCGCGGTAACCGCGAAGCTGATCAGCGCCTTTGTTTTCGCTACACAGATAGTACAATCCTTCTACTTCCTACATACGAAATATCATACTTCTAGCTGTCTTCTGTTACTGTGCAGTCCGGTTTGTGTCAGACCTGGTCGGAAAACACATTGTTGGTTTTCCCACGAGGCAGCTCATAATTATGTGGACGATTCAATTATCTATTATTCATAGGAAACCAGTTGCGAGAGCAGCCCATGGTGCCGCAGTGTACGACAATAAACTGTGGATATTTGCCGGCTACGATGGAAATGCAAGGCTTAACGATATGTGGACGATATCACTGGTAGGATCAAACGAGACGAGAGTTTGGAAGGAGGTAGGTAAAGGGAAGGAACTCTACGTTTTGCCGAAGTAAAAAATGGGGCAGATCAGCTGTATGGATATTGCCTTTGTTTTTTGCAACAGTTCTAGTATGGAAGTAATGATCTAGCCGTAGAGTGTTGGGGTTTAAACCCCACTCACGCTGAGTTTTTGAGCAAGACATATCTTACAGTAATACCATGCATTGCCGAAAGAAGCTTGGAATGGATACTACTGAACATCAGAAATGTTTGGACTGAGGAGGTCATCAAAGAAGGAGGCTTGTCAAACAAGTCCTATGACAATAGATGAGCCACGATGCGAGAAACACGGTTTTCGGAGTTTCTGACAAGGTCTGACACAAACCGGCCTGTGCAGTCACTGAAAATAGTTAGAAACTTGAAATTTGGGATTTAAGTAGGAGCAGAATTGTACTATCTGTGTAGTGAAAACAAAGGCACTGATAAGCTGTGCAGTTACTGCACAGCTGATCTGTGTCTATGTTTTCGCATATGCTAAATTCCGGTTTTCTCATGATGTGGCTCAGATATTATGAAGTATTATGTAGTTATGAAGCTGACAGAAGACAGCTTTAAGCTTGAAATTTTGGATCTATGAATAAGAGATATTTTACTATCTGTGAAGTGGAAAACCAAGGCGCCGATCAGCTGTGCAGTTACTGCTCAGTGGGTAAGTTCAAATGAAGTGCATGGACATGAAGTGGCCAAGCAGTTTAACAATAACAGCACTGTTTCTTAAACCACTGGATCATCTCACTGCTGTGTCTGGTTAGGGTTTGAGCTCCACTCTGGCCACATGTGAGACAAGCCAAGTTCTGTTTGCACGTGTGCCAGGCATTTTTTCTCGGGTTTTTCCGTTTTCATCCCACCTACCGATTGGCCCTTCTCATCTGATCAGATTGTCATTCCTTTTTGGTCATAAGTAGTAAGTACACAAATTTACAGTATGTCGGAGCGTTTCCAGTCCCTATTTAAAATTTGCAAGTGCTCTCAGAGAATTGCTCTTAAAATGTCTATTTGAAACAGTCTGATCAATGAATACATATGAGCCACTGCATGAGAAAACCAACAAAATGCTTAGGCGAAAACAAAGGCACAGATCAGCTGTGCAGTAACTGCACAGCTGATCAGCGCCTTTGTTTTCGCTACTCGGATAGTACAATTCCTCTTCTACTTATATCCAAAATTTTAAGCTTCTAACTTGTTTCTGTGACTGTACAGCCCGGTTTGTGCTGGACCTGGTCGGAACCCAAATTGTTGGTTTTCTCATGCACAGGCTCATATCTGTTATCAATGGTCAGCCAGCTTCGGCAAAGGAATTGCACTATAACCACATTAACCTGTTACCAGTCTCCAAAATGAAGAAATAACTGCAAATAACAAGTACGTTTATTTTGGTATTATAGGTTCAACAGAGTGGCGATATTCCGCCGACGTGCTGTAATTTTGCCCTTGCCGTGGCTCGAGATTCCATGTTTGTTTTTTCTGGTCAGAGTGGTGCTAAAATAACGAATAATCTCTACAAGTTCAACTTTAACGAAAGAAAGTAAGTTAACATGTAAAGCATTGCTTTAAAGGTAGTCCTTGTATTCTTGTTAAACTGAAACAAACAGAATTCTGTGTAAATTTCACAGTACTGAATTTACAGTTCTCACAATGTCCAGGTAAATCACTTTCAAGTTTTCAGTTAAGATTGGGTAGTGCAGTAGCCTAGTGGCCGAGCACTGGTTTCTGAAGGGAGAGGTCTTGGATTTGATGCCTTCCTCCACAGTGTGGAGTCCTTTTAAGGCTTTAGTAAGAAACAATAAGCTCCCCTTGCCACTTGCCATGTATCCTGTCCAGACTTTGACTGAAAAGTTGTTGGCTGGGATGTTAAGCCATAACCAAACTGAACCTTAGTATTTTTGCCTACAAAGCAACAATATTAATGTATCAGCACTTTTTTTTCACAACTAGGTGGACCCGAATCTCAACCGAGCATATATTACAAGGTGCCCCACCTCCTCCAGAGAAGAGATATGGACACACTATGGTATCATTTGACAGACATCTGTATGTGTTTGGTGGAGCAACTGGTCAGACACTGCCTAATGAGCTACACAGGTAAGATATATTTCGGTAATTAATCTGAAGAATCATACAGATAAGGCCCCAAGGTTATAAAACTTTGTTCATGCTCAACTCAGCTGAGCATGAAATTTCAAATGCTTCTTGATACTGAAATAACCAAAATCAATTGAAAATTCTGGTTTCAAGTCAGCTATTTGTCTTCCTGATAAATGTTAAAAGGCGAACAATTGTTGGCATTTTAACATTTATGAGCAGGATAAATTTTAGTCTCAGCTGAGTTGAGCAAGAAAAAAGTTTTATAACCTCAGACCAAGGAAACTCTATGGTATTTGATGAATACTTTTAAAACCATTTTAAGCCCCCCAGTAATTTTACATTATTGATTGTTCCAAGGTGATACTTCTGTTGTGGTTCTAATTGTTTAGTGTTTTGGAGTGGAATTTTTGTGCTGTTTGAGCCTTATGTACATTTTCATATTTTTTTTTAATGTCGGGTAACTTAGTGGCTGCCCTTGGGGAATACCTGCTTACTCAGCTTAAGATATGTTTTCTTGATATAAGTACCTATGTGTCATTTTATTTTTTTTTCCCATTCCTTGGTTTGTGGAGTGGGAATTTCTTTCTGATTGTGCCATTTCCTGATCATTGCCTACTTGTACCTTTGTATGTGCTTGGTGGAGCACATCTATATGTGTGTTATGGAGTGACCTTTCAGACCCTGCTGAATGAACTACACAGGTGAGATAACGGAGAGACTGCAAGCTTTTGGAAAAACTTACAACTTGTAATCCCAAGGGGATAACCAAAGGCTAAAAAGTCTTGGGCGGTGTTGCACAGCATGGGTTTTCATACCTGTCCCAACATGCATTTAGTATGACTAGGAGTAGGTTGTTGTTTACCCCCAAATTGTAAATCCTGTGTTACTCTACATGTATATGCAAAAACTCTATAGTCCTCTTTAAATAGTAGCAACATCGGCAGTTAACGATTCGTTAAAATTTCAAACATGATTATTACAAATACACTTATTTTTGTTGATAAAATATGAGAATCCTTTGCAGTACAAAGGATTCTCACATTTTGATAACAAAAAGTAACACTCACATTTTATCAACTAAAAATAGCAGTGTAATTGCTTACATGTATGTAGTCGGCATTTACTTAATGAGTTGAGGTCTTAACAGTGACGTTAAGCTAACAAAGTTTTGAACAACTGGCCCTTGCTAAATACCCAGGGGGCAGTCGCTGTGTCCCAACATGACATAAATATTTGACTGGGATGTAAACTACAGACAAGCAAAGTATCATTATTTATCTATCAAATTTCAGTTTTGACCTGGATTCCGAGACCTGGGCAGTGATAGAACCATCGTCAGAAAGTGTGGTAAGTAGGGTGACCAATATGTATGCTCGAAAGCTTTTGCGCGACTTGTATGCATACGTTTGGGGGAACTTTTTGCCACTTTCACACTATGTTTGCGCGAGCTTTTGGTAGACAGGTTTTGCCAAGACATTACCTGAAATGTGTGACAATTTTTCAATACAAATATTCCATTTATGGGTTTACCACTCCCATTCAGCAGCATTGAGATTCTGGGAAAAGTCAACGTTTGAAAAAAAAAAAAAAAATTGGTTGCTCCTCCAAGATAAGGGCTCCATTCCAGAATTTGAAAGACAATCGACAGGAATATGACAGTGGAGAAATTCATAGACTTGAGGTTATCAGAAGAATGGCATAATTATACAGCCCTGACTGTGAACATCTGAATGGCCGTATGATAAGCCGGGCAAGTTGGCTTGGATGAGGAAGAACCATCATAGTAATGCGCTAAATTGGAAAATAAAACTAAACATGTTCAAATCCCTTTTCCCACTATGGTTGATGAACATGAGGCAACAGAATATAAAGTATATTTTTTTCTGGCTAATGGAATGGGTACTCAAAAGGTTACTTCCTTTATACTTACTTACCTGTATTTACCTGGCAAAAAAATGGTCACACAAAAATATTCATGCTAACATACTGAAAAAATGTGCACAAACGTATGGTAGTGCAAATGTTAATTTTGAAAAAGTTACGCAAACTTATTCTCTTTGTTAAGTAAACCGTAATAATTTATTTGAATGGTGTCATGAGAAAACAGACTTTTTGCCTATGCGAAAAGATGCAGATCAGCTGTGCAGTAACTGCACAGCTGTCCAGTGCCTTTATTTTCATGTCACATATTGCACCATTACTTTTTTCTTAAATCAGAAATTTCATGCTGTTAGCCTTGATAGCTCACCTGAGCAGACGGCTCATGGAGAGCTTATGGGATGGGCATGCTCTGGTTTTATGACTTTACACACTGGTTTGTGGCAGAACTTGTTTGAAATCTAAAAGACACATTTTCTCATGATGGTGCTGAATATGTCATAAGCAGTACAAAAAAAAAAAAAGGAACTGATCACTCAACGGGAACTTTCACAAGTTTCTATTGACATGGCCAATGCATTTTTTGCATACTTGCAGGGTTTCATGTCCTATTTCAGTGTTTTAAATAAACAAAGTTCATATTTGATCTTGGCTTTGTCACATAGTATAGTATCATTTTGACTGATATATTAGATTTATTATGGGTTCAAGGTTGCAAGCAACACTGTAAAAATGAGGTTATATACTTGACGACTCTTCCAATGCTACCGATAGAGTTTTTGCTATAATTTCAAAACTACTCAAGATATTGAAATGAAAATTGCAGGGACGATAGAAAAATTCATTAGACGTGTACTGAAGGCAAAATGATGCCAACAGACTTGTATAAAGAAATGCACCCGGCGTTTGGACACACCAACCCTCATTTTCAAAAGTCACAAAACCTTGTGTAGCGAACAAAGATCTTCACAACAGTTTCTCCGTATTTCCTCTCGTTTTGTTTTCTCTTTTTGCCACAGCACATGATGGGATAAACAGTTCTCAGAAAAACAAATCATATGCACTGACCCACAGGGGTATGTGTATTAAGCCATCCAAATCATCGACTTAAATCAAATTGACCATATCTGTTCCATATCTGGGACATTATCAGCTGTGTAGGAAGGAGACGGTACCCTGCTAATGTTATACAGTTTTAGCAATTTGTAAGGTATGGTTGGAAGGGTATAGCGCAGTGCCAGTAGTAATTGTATGCGGTATGTGGCTTCGATGCGTAGTTTTTGGCTAGCTGTCATTCAAATAAATGGCGGCCTAACTAGGTAATTTGATCGGATCAGATGAATACATGTATTTTGGTGTGATAGTTTAGTTTGCTGTTTTTTTTTTGTTTTTTTTTTATTCTTCATTAATAGAAGATACAAAAAGAAATGCACTATAGCAATGGATATTGTAGGTCTATTGCTAAAATGATGTTTTGTTTAATCCCTCAAGTTTTGCGACTTTTGAAAATGAAGTGTAATTTGTCTAAACGCTTGGGATGTTTCTTAATAAGGGTTCGCTGGGATTATTTTACCTTCAGCACACGTCTCATGAATTTTTCTATTGACCCTGTGATTTTCATTTCAGTATCTTGTGCAGTTTTGAAATTATAGCAAATACTCTATCGGTAGCGTTGGAAGTGTCGTTAAGTATATATGAGCTGCCTCATGAGAAAACCAATAATCTGCATATGCGAAAACAAAGGCACAGATCAGCTTCGCAGTAACTGCGAAGCTGATCAGCGCCTTTGTTTTCGCTACAAAGATAGTACACTTACTCTTCTTGCACAGACCGGTTTGTGTTGGACCTGTTCGGAAACCACATTGTTGGTTTTCCCACGAGGTGGCTCATATACTGAAGTATGGACAGCAGAGGTTAATTTCAGCCTGCATATAGAAGGCTAAGGTTTGTCTCTTTTTGGTTTCAAGGGCAAAGATCAACCTTTCCTGACAGATTAAAGGCGAATATCAGCATTTCTTAATTAGGTTTACTGCATTTGCAGTGGGCGGTTTTGACAATTAAACATAGGCACAGGGGGGCAACTAAATACAGTTCAAACAGTCCAGTCTGACTCAAGTGAACCTTTGATAAAAAATTATATCCATCAAACATTATTTACAAGTTTATTCCTACATTTTAGCCGCCTCATGGGAAAAACAACAATTTGCATGGGCGAAACCAAAGGCACTGATCAGCTTCGCAGTAACTGCGAAGCTGATCAGCGCCTTTGTTTTCGCTACCAGGTTAGTACAATCCCTCTTCTTCCTAAATTTGAAATTTCAAGCTTCTAGCTGGCTTCTGTGACTGTACAGCCTGGTTTGTGTCGGACCTGTGTTGGTTTTCCCACAAGGCGGCTCATTTGTATATGTGTTAATGTGTTAATGCTACTAGATTTCGTTGCTCATGTTCTGTCGTATTCATACTTTTACCCCCCATCATAATACAAAAAGTTTTTCACACAACTAATAAAATACTAATCACCGCTGTGTCTGGCATGGGTTCGAGCCCCACACTGGGCAAATGTGAGACAACCAAAGATCTGCTTGCAGGTTTATCAGGTGGGTTTTCTCAGGGTTCTCCTGTTTCTGACCCACTTTCTGATTGACCTGTCTCATATGAGCTGAAATTATCTTGAAAGGGACATATTAAAACACTACAATTTAAAAAAACAAAACAAAAACACAACAACAACAAAAAACAACAATTTTTACATTCAGTTCTCTTCTCGTTCCCCATATGCTGTGGAAATACACCTGAAACAAATGTTTCTATAAAGCCAGGAGTCTGTGCGCACACACACGTATCTGCAATAATTCTCTGTCAGGGGTTGTGCTTCAACGCAGTAGTCACAAAAGTCAGTGTCGATGGGCTGGGCTCGACATGTCGATGAACATTTAGACTGTAGTGTGAATATTTTGAAATATTTCCCAACTGAAGATTGATACTGGGACTTTGTCGACCTTGTATGAAGACTCAAAAATATTAGAATGAGGGAAATTTTCATCATCATCTGAAAGTAAAAGCATAGGGATAAGTGGCTTGAATTGACCAAATTGTCAATCAAAATACATACTGACCTGTAAATGTGTGAGAAAAACCCAGAACAAATGCATGTGGCTGATTGTGATGAATAAAATTGTTACAATTAATCCTGGCAGCCCCCGTGGCCAAGCAGTTAAGATCGCTGTTTCTTAATCACTCGGTCATCTCACCACTGTACCTGGTGTGGGTTTGAGCCCAGCACTGGCCACATGTGAGACAAGCCAAGTTCTGCTTGCGGGTTGTGCCAGGTGGTTTTTCTCGGGGTTCTCCCATATTCACCCGACCAACTGATTGGCTCGTCTCATATGAGCTGAAATACCGTATTCGTTCTAATTAGCGCACAGTGAGCTTAACTTTTCAGAATATCTTAAAATTAAGATAACAAAATATTGTTCCAATTAGCGCACGTTACGAAGGAAAACACATATAATATGAGCCGCCTCATGGGAAAACCAACAATCTGCATATGCGAAAACAAAGACGCAGATCAGCTTCGCGGTAACCGTGAAGCTGATCAGCGCCTTTGTTTTCGCTACTAGGATAGTACAATTCCTCTTCTACTTAAATCTGAAATTTCAAGCTTCTAGTTCTTTTCTGTGCTTGTACAGGTCGGTTTGTGTCGGACCTGTTCGGAAACCACATTGTTGGTTTTCCCACGAGGCGGCTCATATATAGACTGCTGTAATAACCATGTCACAAATGTCAATGGTAATGTCATATAAGTGTTCCAATCGTCGCGAAATATTGTTTGACCAATTAAGGATACGTTTTAATGTGGTATAAATGTATAAAATTGGTATAAAATATCAATATTTTAGTCGAGTAGTGTGCGCAGTTTTTCCAGAAATGACCAGGGTGTGCGCTTATTGGAGCATGTGCGCTAATTAGAATGTATACAGTAATCTTTAAAGAGGCGTAAAACTGAATTAAAAAAAAAACCAACAACAATAAATCTCATGTAATATGAATGCAGGTTTATCTTTGTTTGTCTTGGATTTTAATGAGAGGTGGAGCAATGTTACCACATTGCAGTCACTTGTTGTGTGTGCACTTAATGCTTGTAAACTGTTGTGGGTCCATGAAAAGGGTACACCGGCTAACTTTAAATGACCATATTCTTTCTTTGGCCATGAAACTCCCAGCATTGACCAAACAGAGAATCTAGTGATGATGCATAAGCGGCTGCATCAGAAAACCAACAATCTACATATGCGAAAACAAAGGCACAGATTAGCTGTGCAGTAAGCGCCTTTGTTTTCATAGTAGGATATCTTTTCTACTTAAATCCAAAATTTCAAGTCTCTAGCCTTCTTCTATGACTCTACAGGCTGGTTTGTGTCGGACCTGGTCAGAACCCCAAATTGCTTGTTTTCTCATGCAAGGGCTGAAATGAAAACATGATAATTACGTGCCTGAAGGATAGTCTCTCAATTTGGATTAAAAAAAATAATAAATAAATGTAATAAAATAACTGTTACCTTTGTTATTTTGGCATCCAAGAACTAGATTTACATATGATCTGTGCTGTATACTTCAGTTCATTTGTTCTGACACTGACTTTGTTTTGCTAAATATGATCTGTTTCACAGAGTTTTCAAGTTAAAGCAACACAAGGGGTTGTTATAGTGCCTTGTGACAGTATTCAGTCAGCATTTATTTATGGCCAATTTTGATACAGTTACTTATACAATTCAGTGAAGGTTATGTAATATATATTGGACAAAATTAACACCACTTACTTGGAGAGGGGAATATTTCATAAACAATATCAGATTTTTGAACCTTGAATTTGATACTCATTTTTGTGCTCTGTATGCGATTTTTAGTGTATGCAAATCAAACTGGTTATCCAGAGGCATCAGCATGACTGTGTGCTACTGCAACTGATGCGGATAAAAATTTTGATATTTTCCTTATTTTTGCTCAAAACATAGATTGTAGGCGAGGCGGTTCTAACGAGTACCCACAATCTATGTTTTGGAGCAAAAATAAGAAAAATAGTTATACCCCTGCATACCCCAGTTTTTTCTATATAAAAGTGGGGTTTAAGGGGGTATATATTGCACGGACATGTTTTCATGATGCCTGTCTGGGAACAACTTTCCAGAGTTCATTCCAATTCGTGGAAAGTTGTTCTCAGACAGGTCCTTATTACATATTGTTGGACGTTATCCTCCTCCTCCTCCTCCTCCTCCTCCTCATCATCATCATCATCATCATATCCATTTATAGTCCAATGTCCTATTCTGTGGGTTGGACTTGTTGACAAGTCTCCTTTTTAGACAACCTCTCCAATCTGAGTGATTCTGAGGATCAGCAGTATCCATTCCAAGCTTCTTTCTGTCGTCCAACAAAACTTCATCCCATGATTTCCTTGGCTTTCCCGATTAATCAACTGCATTGGTTGTGTCTAGATAACTAGTGTGCAAATGTAATTTGAGAATGAATTTTTTGCAGTCTCACCTGTAAGAAGAAATATGATTCTTTGTGAGAAAAGCGACTACAGATTCGAACCTAGTCTTGACTAAATTAGGCTGTATAACCACAGTAGATGTTCAGATATTGGAAATATAACTTTACATCCAGGAAGTAATGTATAGCTCCTGAAGCAGATTATAAAGTGCAGTGCAACATGTGTTATGCAAAGTCCCTCCCCCCACCCCCATATGGTTTATTTCAAAATATTTTCATGATGATAGTATATGTTGAGGCACTACAAAAAAAATATGTCCTTGGTTTTGTTGATTATTTTGGGGATTTGGGCAGTTTTGAAGCAGTTTTAAATTTTTCCATTTAGAGTTAAATTGTTTTGATTCAGACACTGTTTTATATTTTGTTTGTTCTGGAATAAACGAAAATGAGCCAGGTCATGACAAAACCAACAACAAAGTTTCCAAACAGGTCTGACACAAACTGAGCTGTAGAAGCCCAGAAGATGACTAGAGGCTGTATTTTTTTTATTTAGATAGCAAAGGCATTATTAGCTCACCTGAGCCGTTAGGCTCACAAGGTGAGCTTATAGGATGGCCATGATCCGCCGTCCGTCGTCCGTCCGTCGTCCGTCGTCCGTCCACAATTTCAAAGATCTTCTCCTCTGAAACCACTTGGCCAATCAAAGCCAAATTTTATATGAAGCATCTATAGGAAGGGGGAACCAATGTGTATATAAGAAATCCAGGTCACATGACCAAGATGGCCGCCATGCCCATATATGGTAAAAACCCTTCAAAAATCTTCTTCTCCAGAACCGGTGGACCGATTTCAACGAAACTTGGCATGAAGCATCGATGGCTCAAGCACTTCAATGTATATATAAATCATGGCCCTGTGATGACCTTGACCTATTTTACAGCAAGGTCAACATAGGTCGTCAATGCATTTGAATGGGGAAAACTTTTAAAATGTCATTTTAAGTAAAAGTCTTGCAGGAAATGGGCAGTAGGACTGAATATTAATGATTCTGAAAAAATTTGCACCCCAGGGGCTCATATGCCCCCACCCCGGGGCAATATACATGTATATTATCATAATATTCAAACATCATCTCCTCTGAAACCGCTTGGCCAATTAAAGCCAAATTTTATGTGAAGCATCAATAGGAAGGGGTAATTAATGTGTATATAAATAATCAAGGTCACATAACCAAGATGGCCGCCATGCCCATATATGGTAAAAACCCTTCCAAAATCTTCTTCTCCGGAACCGGTACACTGATTTCAAAGAAACTTGGCATGGAGCATTGATGGCTCAAGTACTACAATGTGTATATAAATCATGACCCTGTGATGACCTTGACCTTTTTTATGGCAAGGTCAACATAGATCGCCTATGCATTTGAATGGGGAAAACTTTAAAAAGTAATTTGAGGTGAAAATCTTGCAGGAATGGGTAGTTTGACTGAATATTAATGATTCTGAAAAAAAAATGGACCCAAGGGGCTCATATGCCCCCACCCCGGGGCAATATACATGTATATTACCAAAATATTCAAACATCTTCTTCTCTGAAACCACTTGGCCAATCAAAGCCAAATTTTATGTGAAGCATTTATAGAATGAGGGAACCAATGTATATATAAATGATCCAGGTCACATGACCAAGATGGCCGCCATGCCCATATATGGTAAAAACCCTTCCAAAATCTTCTTCTCTGGAACCGGTGGACCGATTTCAACAAAACTTGGCATGAAACATCAATGGCTTAAGTACTACAATGTATATATAAATCATGACCCTGTGATGACCTTGATCTATTTTACGACAAGGTCAACATAGGTTGCCTATGCCTTTGAATGGGGATAACTGTTATTTGTCGGTTGAAGGGAAAGACTTGCAGGAAATTGGCAAATGGACAGGATATTGATTATTATGAAGAAAAATAATGGACACCAGGGAATCATCTGCCCCTTTACTGGGGCTTTTTTCCATAATATGCAAACATGTTTATTGGTATATACGTACAACAGATCTCAGGTGAGCGTTTACAGGACCATTGGTCCTCTGGTATTATTCATGTAGTTAAAACAATGGCTCTGGGGTGGGTAACAAGAATATTTTCGTTAGTTATACATAGCGAAGGCTTTACGAAAGCAGCAAGGAATGGATAGCGAAGACTTTACGAAT
Source organism: Rugalucina vietnamica (assembly GCA_964017185.1). Lineage (NCBI taxonomy): Eukaryota > Metazoa > Mollusca > Bivalvia > Lucinida > Lucinidae > Rugalucina > Rugalucina vietnamica. The sequence goes on from OZ024881.1 coordinate 42,175,197, forward strand.
ACGAAAATCCGGTAACAATATCGATTCGTAAACCCTTCGCTAGTTTCTGTTTCGTTAGTTAATAACGAAGATGTGTAGTTGCTGTGTAGAACAAAAATCTCATTACATGTGGAGAAAATGACAATTAAAACACAAATAAATAAATAAATATATAAGATACAATGAAATAAGATTACAAACAATAACATATTTTAGATTTTAAGAGGTGTTGAATGTATTTTTTTTATTTTTTTTTATTATTATCATTATTATTTTCTATTATTTTTCATTTATTTATTTATTTATTTATTTTTTTGCGGTGCTTCAAAACTAGAAATCTATTGGCTGCGTTAAGAAGTGGGGGGTCTTGGTCTATAACAGACTTGAGACAGTTGGACTCTAGCGCTGTTTTTGAACATCTTGAATTGGTCTCGGTCTAGCTCGTACGAATTCCGTACGTACAACCTAGAGAGAGAGAGAGAGAGAGAGAGAGAGAGAGAGAGAGAGAGAGAGGATAAAAAGGGTCACGCTTAAGTTACATGTACTTTAAAGCCTACTACCAAGTAGCTATCGTACGCTCTTTTTATTACGAATTCGACGTGAACAATATGCTTCGATTTTAGGGCTTGAAATCATTTAAAAATAAATAAAAATAAGTAAATACATGCAAATGAATCGTCCACCGAATGGTTGAAGTGTACGTCCCGATTTCAAAAACTACAGTACGGATTGTTCTGCCATATACTACAAGTTATGCATCAGTCATTTTCATCCCGGTTTCTCTAGGGTGAGGGATAACGGGGACACAGCGGGGCTAAAGTCCCAGGTTTTGACGGCAGTATAGGGGATGTGCGGGAGTATTAATGTCCCATCTATACATGGTCACATTAATTAACATTTAATGTTAATTGTACGCATTGTTAACATTTATGGTCCTTATTTAATTTGCAAAAGTACCTGCACATTTACATGCATAAATTCAATTCCCCCTGTCATGATTCAGTTTCATTAGAACAACTCCCGGCTATTATTTCACATTGATTTTGTCAGCCTCCGGGGATCCGGGGCTTCTAGCATTGATTTTACCACAAATCCCTCCTTTCAGTAGGGCTTTAAAAATTAAAATCAAAGCCCCGCTATACTCATGCCGTGGAGGGGCCGTTGATACAAATGACTGGGGATTTAGTTAAAATATACTTGTAGAAAGAAATAAGTAAATACAACTCGCCTTCGTCTCGCTGTAATACTTATTTCTTTGTACTCTTTTTAACTCACTCGTATCTCAAACAATGTCTGTACGACACGTTAAGGACAAAAATATGTCGTAGATGCTTTGAAGAAAGAGGCCCCTGTCAATACTTCAAATGTTTATTTATTCTTTCCAAAATGGCCGAAAAAAATAATTCATGCATTTTACCTCAAACAATCATATTTAAGAACAATATGACAGGGACGGAACGAAGCACAGAACATTCCATCATTGTTAATTTGCACTATGTCCAGATATTAAAATGTGTTTTGGGCTATTTTGGATTTCCTTCACTTATCCACTTTCATGATGAGAACATCTCTTATATATGTAAACAAGAATTCTTATCTTGCAGTTATGCACCTATTATGTAAATGAACTAATTAACACCTAGAGTCTTCAGCTACATTTACCTGTATTTTGTACATTTTCTTTACCTCAACAAAGTATTAAAAATGTTATTTTTTGGTCAAATTTAACGTTTGAAAAACAAAATTCAATTAACTTTTCCCCCTCTTTAAAGCTATAGCCTTAAATTTTTTGTACAATTTAAAAACTTAAAATTTATATATTTTCCATTCTTTTGATTGTGGTATCAGATTACCTTTTAATGACCAAGCAGATATCACACTCTGACCACTCCAACATTTTATTGCAATAATTACTACAGAATGAATCAAAGCCACCTGTTATCAGCAGGAAGCCTCAAAACCGCACTTCCTTATCTAACCCGAGTTAGCACCTAGTTTCTCGGGTAACCGCACTTAATTTTATAAGAGGATGTTCTCAGCATGGACAAACAGAAAAATGAAAAATGAAAGCAAATGAACCACACAGAAACATCCACTAGATTTGTTCAGTCGTAGAGATCTCGTCATGGTCAAGGTAACAAAGCATGTTCAAATTGCTGGCTGTTTTATGTGAATAAACTGGTTGCAGGATGATGACTTGTTTAACATTGGTATCCCATTTTCAAAATTTTGTCACAAAGTACTTTGAAAAATAATTGTTTAATCCGCACAACTCTTTCATTTCTAAAGTTAAATGCAAATTGAACATTTCAATGCAAAACTCGACGCTCCTTCTTCATTACAGCCAGTCGATTTTGTCTAAAATGAGGGTGCACGGTTTCTTGGGAAAAAAATCAGAATTATGCTTACCTGTTTTGTGGTAATGTCGACATGTTGGACAGTTCGAAGATGAAGGGAAAAAAAACTTTTTTTTTTTTTTTTTTTGAGGGAAAAAAAAAAACGTTTTTTTTTTTGTTTTTTTTGTTTTTTTTTTCAGAAATTCGATATTATCAGAGGTGGGGTCAGTAAGAATCCCACCAGACATAAAAATTTATACAATCGGTCAAAACATAGCCGAAAATGGAAATAATACCATTTTGAATGACAATATACCATTACCGAATGCTTAACGACAGCCTCAGATCCTTCGTAAAAGTTAGACTTTATAACGAAGATTTGTCACATTTCGTTATTTACGAAACCGTTCTTGTTAACCAAATTTTAGCTAACGAAGGTCCAACGAAGACATAGCGAAGAAAATTGGGCTAACGAAGCTTCTTGTTACCCACCCCTGATCAGCTTTGCAGTTACTGTGAAGCTGATTTGCGCCTTTGTTTTTGCATATGCAAAATGTTTGTTTACTCATGACACGGCTCAAATTAATGAAAAAAAAACAAAAAAGGAAAGGAACAAAAAATGTTGTCCTATATATCCATTCTTAGTATAATTGATTGTTTTCATTAATGTTCCTGTTATTCAGTAGACCTCAAACATTGAGTTAATATGCAATGGGTCTCTAGAGAGTTGAGTTCCTATTGGCAGTGAGATTCCATTACGAAAACACGCCCATGCAATTTATAGAAAAAAAAAAAATGGTGTTAAAAATGAAAATTTCTACTGGAAAAAATTTGATATTTTTCTTATTTTTGCTCAAAACATAGATTGTGGGTACACGTTAGAACCGCCTCGGCGAGGCGGTTCTAACGAGTACCCACAATCTATGTTTTGGAGCAAAAATAAGAAAAATAGGTATACCCATGCATACCCCAGTTTTTCTATATAAAAGTGGGGTTTAAGGGGGTATATATTGCACGGAAGTGTTTTCCTGATGGGCAGTGAGGTACAGCCTGAATCTTAGAAAAACTAATTTCCGGAATACATGACTCTGAGGAACTCATTTTCGTTTGGAAATCTCAAAAATCTAGGGTGTCAAAATCTTGAATGATAACAGCTACATGGTGCTGAAAACAACTAAGATACTGCTGAGGCTGCACACTCTGATCACTGCAATTCTTTGTATTTTGCTTAATATACATAAGAATTTCTCATGACATGGCTCATATGAACCTCCAGCAGAAGCAGTAAAATTATAGCCATAAATTAAGCATCAGAAATATGGATTATTGATAGTCATATGCCCATACAGGGAGAAATAAACCATCTTTCTCAGTTAGGTGTCTGTTGCCGAGAATAATATTGTTCACTTGTCGGGAATATTGCAACAAAAGCTGGTAACGTTTTTCATTATGAAAACATACTATGCAATAAACAGAGACTTTTAACATTGTAAACAATGAAAATTTTCATTCAAAAAATTGATATTTTTCATATTCTCGCTCAAAACATTGATTGTGGGCACACGTTAGAACCGCCTCAGCGAGGCATTTCTAATGAGTACCCACAATCTATGTTTTGGATCAAAAGTAAGAAAAAATGTATACCCCTGTATCATGCCCAGCTTTACTATATAAAAGTGGGGTATTAGGGGGTATACTTTACAGGGACATGTTTTTTTTATATCTGCACTTGATGCTATTATTCTAGTAGTCTTTAAATTCATATGTTTAGTTCACGTTTTTTCTATTTTTAAATAATTATTATTAGCAAGTTTCATTTTGCAATTTTTCTATTTCTATTCCCAATTAGCAAGTTCTTCAATTCTCAAACAATATGAGCCGCATCGTGAGAAAACCGGATTTTTGCCTAGGCGAAAACAAAGGCGCAGATCAGCTTCGCGGTAACCGCGAAGCTGATCAGCGCCTTTGTTTTCGCTACACGGATAGTAAAATTTCTCTTCTTCTTAAATCCGAAATTTCAAGCTTCTAGCTCTTTTCTGAGCTTGTACAGGCCGGTTTGTGTCGGACCTGGTCGGAAACCCCGAAGACCGGTTTTCTCGCGTCGCGGCTAATAAAGCTTAGTTTAAGTCATTATTAGCGAGATGTTTGAGTTCGCTAGGCAACAAATATTCACTAACATTTCCGAGATATTGCTCTACCGGAACATTTCTGTACTTAACTGTATATTATATAAGCCAAATTTAAGCTTTTAAAAAAAATAGATTACATCGATTCAGCCCTACCTTTAGTGTGTGGTATACTGCATAAGGCCAAAGCCACCCAGTTTGAAAGAGATCCTTCGCATGTTACACTGCAACCTCATTTTAACGCGCCTCACTGTAATGTGGTTTTCATTATAACACGGCCATGTCATGGATCCCAAACTGATTATTTTACAATATGTCTATAGTATGTAACCTCATTACAACACGGTTTCACTTATAACACGGTCTGCATCTATGGATCCCAAAGATAGTGTTATAACTAGAAATTGGCTGCAAGCAAGGCTTTCAGTATACCCCCCGCAAAATTATCTGAAGCTGGCCAATAACTTCCTAAGTCAAACATGCAGAAAATTTGTCTAAGATATCTTTTCAGCATTATAATCCTTCATGTACATCCCCAGTATGCCAGTCACATCTATAAGATATTAAAAGAATATATTGAAAGCTTGAGGTTGATTTCACTGTATGCACTATGATCATTGTTTATCATGAGAAATGGTAAAAATTGGCTAAGTTAAATAAAAGCTGTAAGTTTGTCAAAAATTAAATTTTCAGCATGAAGATTATTCATGCACATCTAAAATATATCTGGAACAAATCTACAAAGAAAGAAACATTGAAAGCCCTAGGAGGAGTTGATTTCACAAAGTATGCACTACCAACCATTATTGGAGCCGCATCGTGAGAAAACGGGATTATTGCCTATGCGAAAACAAAGGCGCAGATCAGCTTCGCAGTAACTGCGAAGCTGATCAGCGCCTTTGTTTTCGCTACTCGGATAGTACAATTCCTCTTCTACTTATATCCGAAATTTCAAGCGTCTAGCTCTTTTCTGAGCTTGCACAGGCCGGTTTGTGTCAGACCTGGTCGGAAACCCCGAAGACCGGTTTTCTCGCGTCGCGGCTCATTGTATATAAGCAATGGTCAAGAAATGGCTATGTTGAAAAATGATGTAAATTTGTCAAATATCACTTTTTCAGTATTATAATTATTCATGCACGTCTTCATTATGTGTGGAACATGTCTGCAAAGTATTGAAAAGAAATACTGAAAGCCCTAGGAGGAGTTGATTTCACAAACCATCATTGTATATAAGCAATGGTCAAAAAATGGCTATGTTAAAAAATGTTGTAAATTTGTCAAAAATTAATTTTTCAGTATTATAATTCTTCATGCACATCTTCAATATGTGAGGAAGATGTCTGCAAAGTATCAAAAAGAAATACTGAAAGCCCTTGGAGGGTTGATTTCACAAAATGTGCACTACCAACCATTTTTGTATATAAGCAATGGTCAAAAAATGGCTATGTTGAAAAATGCTGTAAATTTGTCAAAAATTATTTTTTCAGCATTATAATTCTTCATGCACATCTTCAATATGTGTGGAACATGTCTGCAAAGTATTAAAAAGACATACTGTAAGCCCTAGGAGGAGTTGATTTCACAAACTATGCACTACCAACCATTATTGTTTAAGCAATGGTCAAAAAATGGCTATGTTAAAAAATGCTGTAAATTTGTCAAATTATTTTTTCAGCATTATAATTCTTCATGCACATCTTCAATATGTGTGGAACATGTCTGCAAAGTATTGAAAAGAAATACTGAAAGCCCTAGGAGAAGTTGATTTCACAAACTATGAACTACCAATTATTATTGTATATAAGCAATGGTCAAAAAATGGCTATGTTGAAAAATGCTGTAAATTTGTCAAAAATTATTTTTTCAGCATTATAATTCTTCATGCATATCTTCAATATGTGTGGAACATGTCTGCAAAGTATTGAAAAGAAATACTGAAAGCCCTAGGAGGAGTTGATTTCACAAACTATGCACTACCAACCATTATTGAATATGGCAATTATCGAAAATTGGCTAAGTTCAAAATGCTGTAAATTTGTCAAAATTCATTTTTTCAGCATAATACTTCTTCATACATATCTTCAATATCTCTGGCACGTATCTGCAAAGTATCAAAAGAGAATATTGAAAGCTGTAGGAGGAGTTGATTTCACAAAGTATGCACTATTAGCACTATGGAAAACATTCTATGTATAGGTTTAAAAAGTCCCATAACTCTTGCAAAACTGACCCTTTGGCCCCTAAATTCATACCACACATGTGTTGTCTTATGGTGCAGGTGTGTTGAAAATTTAAAGAACATCGGGCAAAAACTTCTTAAGTTATTCAGCAAAGATGTCAAAATGTTGACGGAATGACGGAATCACGGACAGACTGAAAACAGTATACCCCCTAAAACTTCGTTTTGCGGGGGGTATAATGAGGTTGTACTGTAGTGACACCACATAATTGCAATGTCAGTACAGGTTTTCAAACCTGATCAATTATTATGGGTCTATTTTTTGATGGCCACAATAAGAGTAAAGTCCAATTCGCAAGGGCCAAAAATACACACGTGTAAATATACTCTGGTGTGCAAATTTTTCTCGGGGTAAGCAAATGGCGCATGCAAACGCAAATACACACTGGAGTATATTTACATGATATGGGTAAATTTACTCCTCTTTCTGACCAGATGCAAATTTTATTTTTACGTGTAAATTTACTATTATGTCCCATGCGAACGCAAAGTAAAATTTACCCATGGGTATTTTTATTTCAAGTCAATAGTCTGCTTTTAGATAATGAATTTTCACATTTAATTGATTATATATGACAGTTGCTGAAACTGTGGACAATGTTGCTAAATAAGAGTTCATTGCCATTCAACACATTTTAGATCATATGGGGTGCAAACAGTCACACTATTTCTTCATCATTCTTGGTGAGGATTCTTGGGACATTTTAAAAGTAATTTCTTGTGAAAGGATGATAATAGGAAATTGTATAACTAGGTTAAGCCTGACCAATGCATGATTCTCCTCTGCTGCCAAGTCCTACAAGAACACCTTGAAGCAGCCTCTTCTTGTTTTGCAAATGCAGAAAACTTAAATGAACAGGTTTTAATTTAGAAATGGTTTATTTACATACAAAAATACTCCTGGTGATAAAACCCATGCGAACACAATTTAAATTTACTCACAGGTTGATTTGCACACTGGAGTTTATTTACACACAGGAGTAAATTTACATGTGTGTATTTTTTGCGCATGCGAATTGGACTTATTGAGCTAGCATCTGCTGTAATTTAAGATTTCAAGATGTATGATTCAATACATATAGTGTATAGTGTCCTTGAGCAAGACTTTTACCCACAGTACCTATTCAAAACCCACATACGAGGGTGATCCAATAATGAATGGGACTTTTCTCCTATTTCATGAACCCTATTGACTGACTCAAGTTTACTACTTTCATTTACTAGATACACATCTGATCTCTCTATAGAGCACATTTTATCTGATTTGCCCAACAACTTTGGTTGCTATGGTTATTTGAGAACTACTCGTGCAGTATCCATGGCCACGATTTGTCCTTTGAACTAATATAGTATATTAAAATAGAGCTATGCCACACAGCTTAAAAGAGATAACTGATCATAGTTGAGTATTGTCTGTATAAAACATTATCTCTGAAATATTTTCCTACAGTTAATTTGGATCTAGCGTTAGTGATCAAGATGTGGTTGCCTAGCAACCGTTCTACTCTATGAATTCTGACTTTAAGCATTTTCTGAGTTCTGTTGTTGCTAAGCAACATAAATCTAAATGGTCAATTGTCTCTTTTGTAATTCATTTGCAATATTTGCATTATAACTTATAATTCCAAGGTTAAGAACCATTTATCATGTCATTTATACTCAGGATATGATACATTTCCCACCCCTACCCCCAATTTCGATGTATTTTTTCGCAAACAAAACCCAGCTTTTCTCATACAAATGCTCACCCTGTGTAAAGTTTCAGCTGTATATATGTGATATTTGCAGCGCATAAAGCCAACAATGCACTTTATAAACTACAATGTGTCTTTTGTGGATCCTTTGCCACCAGTTACCATGGCAACCAAATTTATGTACGTATTACCTACGTGGCCATGGGCTGTTGACTAGCATTCTTTCGTTGCTAGGCAACGGTAGGTTGTTTTCTAGATGTCAAATTTTAGCATTGATTTGAGGTTGCATTATATTGAGCAACAATAATTATTTACTCTCAACAAGCAAATTTTATTTACATAGAAATAATTCAAAAAGTCCCATTCTTTATTGGATCACCCCCGTAGCAGTTGCTATGTACCAACATGACTGAAAACAAAAACCCAAAAAGCCTGAACATTTGTTGACTGGGAAATTACCATAATAAGGTTGTTTTCTAGATGTCAAATTTTAGCATTGATTTGAGGTTGCATTATATTGAGCAACAATAATTATTTACTCTCAACAAGCAAATTTTATTTACATAGAAATAATTCAAAAAGTCCCATTCTTTATTGGATCACCCCCGTAGCAGTTGCTATGTACCAACATGACTGAAAACAAAAACCCAAAAAGCCTGAACATTTGTTGACTGGGAAATTACCATAATAATGAAATAATGAAAACAAATAAATAAAATGAAATAATAAAAAAGGTTAAATGTTAAAGTCATAATTATACACTGAAATTATATCATCTAGAAACCAAATGGCCCTGAGGTTATAAAGTTGTTGTTTTTTCATGCTCAGCTCAGGTGCGCATAAAATTTAAACTGCTCATAAATACCTAAATAGCCCAAATAAATTGAAATTTCAGGTTTAGGTCACCAAAGCTTGTAATTTATCCTGCTGATAAATGTTAAAATGCTGACAAAATGTTGGCATTTTAACATTTATGTGTATGAGAAATTTTAGACACAGCTGAGCTGAGCATGAAAAAAGTAAAACGTTTCATAACCTTGGGACAATCACATGTTGTCCAGGAATACCCTCAGTTTTACTCTGGGCACACGGAGTATCTTGCCAGTTTTTTTCTGAGCTGTATGCAAAACTCTGCTGTCGTCCGAGTATATGGTCAACGGCCGTAAATATGATACTAGTGATTTTGCTGTCGTCCGAGTCCTGATACGGCTGTCAATATACTCAGACAACAGCAAGGTTTTGCATGTGATGGTATACCAATGACTCGTACGGCAAAACAGGTAGCATCATTTGAATCACCTCCGTGGTATGACTAGAATTACAAGAGACTTGATACTGCTTCAGATGAGCCACATCATTAGCAAGTCTACTTTTCCCTAATGCAAAAATAAAGAGGCCCAAATCAACTTCATGGTTTTTCATGGTAGCTTATCACTGCATATGAGCCGTCGCGTGAGTAAACCAACAATGTGGTTTCCGACACAAACCGAGCTGTACAAGCACAGAGAAGCAGGCTAGAACCTTGCGATTTCGGATATAAGAAGAAGAGGAAGTGTAGTATCAATGTAGCGAAAACAAAGGCAATGATCAGCTTCGCGGTTACCGCGAAGCTGATCTGCGTCTTTGTTTTCGCATATGCAAATTGTTGGTTTTCTCATGAGGCGACTCATTTGTTATGCATAATTCAGTTCCCCCATTCCCTGTTGATTTATCTCAAATTTGAATTTTCAGGCATGTAAACCTGCATTTTGATGTTGCACAGTCTGGTTTGTAACAAATCTTATTAGAATCTCATCAGGTTTTTTTGCGGTTCAGCTTGGATGATGATATGAGCTGCGACACGAGAAAACCAGTCTTTGGGTTACGACCAGGTCCGACACAAACAGACCTGTACTGTCTCGGAAAAAGAATGAATTTCTGATTTAAGAGGTAGAGGGATTGTATTATCAGTGTAGCGAAAACAAAGGCGCTGATCAGCTGTGCAGTTACTGCACAGCTGATCTGCGTCTTCGTTTTCGCATAGGTTAAAATCTGGTGACGAGGCTGATAGTGCTGCAATTACTGTCAATATTCAATTTCAAGATAATAAATTATTGTTCTGTGGTATTCTGGGATGTGACATACTTTGAGCTGCTGCATCAGAAAACCAACAGTCTGCATATGGGAAACCAAAGGCGCAGGTCAGCTGTTGAGTAACTTCACAGCTGATCAGTGTGTCTGTTTTCGCTCCATGGATAGTTTAATTCTTTCTTCTTCATATATCGGGAATTTCATGTTTCTTTCAAGACTGTACAGCTCAGTTTGTATGGGACCTGGTCGGATATCCCAAAGCCCGGTTATCTTGTGTTTCGGCTCAATTATTGTTCTATGGTATTCTTGGATGCGACATTCTCTATAGTATTGTAACTTGATCTGTAACTTCACGTGATTGTACGCGTATTTTATATTATGCTATTGTTTTAGAAAGACATAATATTGTGAATTTCTGAAGAAAAAAAATGGAATATGAAGTTGTGATTGATTGATTGATTGGAGGTTTAACGGCTAAGATCATATGTATGAGCCGCCTCATGGGAAAACCAACAATCCGCATAGGCGAAAACAAAGACGCAGATCAGTTTCGCAGTAACCACGAAGCTGATCAGTGCCTTTGTTTTTGCTACTCGGATAGTACAATTCCTCTTCTACTTAAATCCAAAATTTCAAGCTTCTAGCTCTTTTCTGTGCTTGTACAGGTCGGTTTGTGTCGGACCTGTTCGGAATTGACATTGTTGGTTTTCCCACGAGGCGGCTCAAATTATTATGGAGACGGGACTTCAGTTAAAGCCATGGATCAAACCTGCAGCTCCTAGCTCCTAGTTTACAAGGCGAGTGACTTAACCACTGCGTGACAGAAGCATCTAATGTGAAGTTTGGCATGAAAATACATTAATTGTTTGTGTAATACAACAATCATTTTAGGATCAAAATAATCGAAATGTCATTTTAAGAAAATATTTTTTTATTATTATTTTTTTTTTTTTATTTTTATTTTTTTTTTTTTTTATGCAAAAATGAGTAAAAGAGTTAGACTTTCTAAAGGGTTAGGTGTGGAATCCATTGCAATAAAATTTTTGTGGTTAGGTTTAGGGATTTTTTTTTTTTTGGGGGGGGGGGGGGGAGAGGGGCATGTCTGGGTAAGGGATGAGGGACAGTGGTATTACAGTCAGGTTTGACATTTTTCATTTGGTACAGTGTGGCGTTTTTGCATTTAGAGTTTGACTGATTGCAAATAGTGTTCAAACTGATAATGAGCTGCCTCGTGGGAAAACCAACAATGTGATTTCCGAACAGGTCCGACACAAACCGAGCTGCACAAGCACAGAAGCAGGCTCGAAGCTTGAAATTTCAGATTTAGAAAGACGAGGAACTGTACTATCCGAGTAGTAAAAACAAAGGCGCTGATCAGCTTCGTGGTTACCGCGAAGCTGATCTGCGTCTTTGTTTTCGCATATGCAGATTGTTGGTTTTCCCATGGGGCGGCTCATTTCTAATGGCTTGCAATGTAGGTTCTCAGTTTTTATTCCAAATATTCACACATTTTCATTGGTCAGTGATATAATTATAGGTCATGCAATCAACCAATCAAAATCTTTTTCCTGGAAAATGAGCCAGGTCATGAAAGAACCAGCTGTTGTGTGACATAAATTAGACTGTACAACCACCAAAGGAATTAAGCAAATTTAGGGATTGTTCTATGTATGTTACAAAATCAAAGGTGCTGATCATGAGCTTCAGGATCGCTGATCTGTGCCTATGCTTTCTAATATGGGAAAAAAACAACACATGCGCTGTGTCATGAGAAAAAACCAACAATGTGGTTTCCAGACAGGTCTGGTAGAAACTGAGCTATACCAGCTCAGAATATGGCTATTTTAGATTAGATTTAGAAAGAAAAGGAATTGTACTATCCGTGTAGCGAAAACAAAGGCACTGATCAGCTGATCTCCATCTTAGTTTTTGCATATGCAAAACGTTGGTTTTCTCATGACACGGCTCTCATTTTCTTACATCATTATCATTGTGATAATTTTCTGCTATTATTTCAGATACCAGCTGGTCGACAATTCCATGCCGCGGCCATTGTTGCTGATGCTATGTACGTGTCGGTGTGCTGTGATAATTTTCTGCTATTATTTCAGATCCCAGCCGGTCGACTATTCCATGCCGCGGCAGTCGTTGCTGATGCTATGTACGTGTCCGTGTGCTGTGATAATTTTCTGCTATTATTTCAGATACCAGCTGGTCGACTTCTCCATGCTGCGGCAGTCGTTGCTGATGCTATGTACGTGTCCGTGTGCTGTGATAATTTTCTGCTGTTATTTCAGATCCCAGCCGGTCGACTATTCCATGCCGCGGCAGTCGTTGCTGATGCTATGTACGTGTCCGTGTGCTGTGATAATTTTCTGCTATTATTTCAGATACCAGCTGGTCGACTATTCCATGCCGCGGCAGTCGTTGCTGATGCTATGTACGTGTCCGTGTGCTGTGATAATTTTCTGCTATTATTTCAGATACCAGCTGGTCGACTATTCCATGCCGCGGCAGTCGTTGCTGATGCTATGTACGTGTCCGTGTGCTGTGATAATTTTCTGCTATTATTTCAGATACCAGCTGGTCGACTATTCCATGCCGCGGCAGTCGTTGCTGATGCTATGTACGTGTCCGTGTGCTGTGATAATTTTCTGCTATTATTTCAGATACCAGCTGGTCGACTATTCCATGCCGCGGCAGTCGTTGCTGATGCTATGTACGTGTTCGGAGGCACCGTAGACAACAACGTCCGGAGTGGTGAAATGTACAGGTTTCAGGTATGTTATTATGAGAAGATGAAATCAGTCAGAAATGTGGTGCAAAGTGCTATGGCTAAATATTGGCAAAGTTTAGGGGATTGTTTTAATTTTAGTTTGCTGAGATTAGTTTGTTGGTTGAGCAAACTTTATATATGCAAATTATTTGTCCCAAAAGGCGAATTAAAATAGTTCTTTTTCCAAATAGGGAGAATGATTGGTATTTGATAGTGAGATCTTAACATTTCTACTATATTACAAGTCAGGGACAGACAACTGGCTGACAGCTTGTAGACATCAACAGTTACTATTCCTTAAAAACCAACTCACAGACATGACTAACTGGCCTACTGTACAAGTCACAAAAATTAAAAAAAAGGCAACTACATGCACACCAACACTCACTCACATTCGTTGACATACTCAAACATTTTTATTTCAGTTTTCCAGTTACCCAAAATGTACCTTACATGATGACTATGGTCGACTGTTGGAAAGTAAACAGTTTTGTGATGTCAACTTTATACTCGGAGAAGTAAGATATTAGCCTTCGCTTGAGAAAACCAACAATGTTGTTTTTCGACCAGGTCAAACAAAAACTGGCCTGTACAGTCACAGAAGCAGGCTAGAAGCTTTGTATTTCAGATTTAAGAAAAAGAGGAATTGTACTATCTGTGTAGTGAAAACAAAGGCACTGATCAGCTGTGCAGTTACTGCACAGCTGATCTGCGCCTTTGTTTTCACATGCAAATTGTTGGTTTTCTCATGCGGCTGCTCAATTTTAATGATATGAGAGCCCCTTCATAAGAAAACAGTATTTTGGCATATAAGGAAACCTTTGTTTTCACTTCAGACATAGTACATTTTCTCCTCTTCTTAAATCCAAAATTTCAAGCTCCTATCCAGTACATTGCCTTTTCTTCTTGAATTCAAAATTTCAAGCTTCTAGCCTTCTGTGACTGCACATGCATATAATTTGTGTCGGACCTGCTCGTTTTCTCGTGTTGTCGCTCATGACTCCTATGGGGGTGGGGGATGGTGGTCTTGCGATCTGGGGTTCAAAAACCAACATGATAGTCTCCAGCTGGAAAGTAAGCAGGTCTGTGATGTTGATTTTAAATTTGTTTGTCATCTAAGCCTTAACTCATTTAAGCCTGGCGTCCCTTTTATGGGACATAGGCAAACAGCATAGCCCCAGATGTGACGCCGCAGAACACGGCGTCCCATCTGGGGCTATTCTGTTTGCTTAGAGAATTTTTATGGAAAAATTAAATAAAATTTAAAAGTCACTCCTGACGCCCCTACAAATGAAAGTGGACTCACCCTAATGATAATGATGGGAAAATCCATTCGTCAAATATGGGTTAATGAAGCAGGTAAAGAGAAACATCATGATTAAATATTAAGATAAAGACAGGCATTTGAGCCGCCTCGTGGGAAAACCAACAATGTGGTTTCGGAACAGGTCTGACACAAACCGACCTGTACAAGCACAGAAAAGAGCTAGAAGCTTGAAATTTCGGATTTAAGTAGAAGAGGAATTGTACTATCCGAGTAGCGAAAACAAAGTCGCTGATCAGCTTCGCCTATGCAGATTGTTGGTTTTCCCATCAGGCGGCTCATCTTAATAAAACAAGGTTGTTTGCTGGGCTGTAATTAAGGCTTTATTTGCATAGCTTTTCAGCAGTGTGGCACCAAGTTAAAATCAAAGTGTCTAGTTTGATTTCATACATTGCAATCACTGAAGACTTATTAAAGCGGTGCCTGTTTAAAAGTGAGCCTGTGCATGAGAAAACCAACAATTTGCATAGGCGAAAACAAAGACGCAGATCAGCTTCGCGGTGACCGCGAATCTGATCAGCACCTTTGTTTTCGCTACAAGGATAGTACACTTCCTCTTCTTCTTAAATCCGAAATTTCAAGCTTCTAGCTTTATTGTGTGACTGTGCAGCCTGGTTTGTGTCAGACCTGGTCGGAACCCCAAATTGTTGGTTTTCTCACGCACAGGCTCAAGTAGATAAATCTTGTCGGGGAGCATGAATGCTTAGTGGTAGAGCATTGGACTACCTAAAGAGAGGTCAGGGTTTTATAATACCTACAATCTCACTTGTGTCATTATGCCCCCAACTTTGAAAAAGTTGGAAGGGCATATTGCTTTCGGCTTGTCTGTCTGTCTGTCTGTCTGTGCGTCTGTTAACTTCTGAATGGTGCATGCTGGGGATTTGAAATTTCATATATGTATTCCTCATGAAAAAATAGTTGACTCGTATTTTTTTCATGTCCGAGTTATGCCCCTTTTCTGAGTTATGTCCCTTTAAAAACAAAATTTGAAAATCTTGTGTGCATGATATCTCAAAAAGTATTTGAGCTAGAGCCTTCACATTTGGCATACAGGTTAGGGCTGAGGAGTAGATGACCTGATCAATTTCTGAGAACTCTCTGTCAAATTTTGACAAAAATATGGAATTTTGAAAATTTGATCGATTTTTCCACTTTTCAGTGAAATTTGAAACTTTTGAACGGTGAATGCTAGGGATTTGAAATTTTATATATGTATTTCTCATGAAAAAATAGTTGACCCGTATTCTTTTTCATGTCCGAGTTATGCCCCTTTTTAGAATTATGTCCCTTTGAAAACAAAATTTGAAACTCTTGTGTGCAAGATATCTCAAAAAGAATTTGAGGTAGAGCCTTCATATTGGCATACTGGTTTGGGCTGCGGAGTAGATGACCTGATCAACTTTTGAGAACTCTCTGTCAAATTTTGACAAAAATATGGCATTTTGAAAATTTGATTGATTTGTCCACTTTTTCAGTGAAATTTGAAACTTTTGAACGGTGAATGCGAGGGTTTTGAAATTTCATATACAGATTTCTCATGAAAAAATGGTTGACTCGTATTTTTTTCATGTCCGAGTTATGCCCCTTTTTAGAATTATGTCCCTTTGATAAACCAAATTTGAAAATCTTGTGTGCAAGATATCTCAAAAAGTATTTGAGCTAGAGCCTTCATATTTGGCATACAGGTTAGGACTGCGGAGTAGATGACCTGATCAACTTTTGAAAACTTTCTGTCAAATTTTGACAAAAATATTCAATTTTGAAATTTTGATTGATTTTTCCACTTTTCAGCGAAATTTGAAACTTTTAAACGGTGAATGCTACGGTTTAGAAATTACACATACAAATTCCTCATGAAATAATTGTTGACCCATATTTTTTTCATGTCCGAGTTATGCCCCTTTTTGGAGTTATGTCCCTTTGAAATCAAAATTTGAAAATCATGTGTACAAGATATCTCAAAAAGTATTTGAGCGAGAGCTTTCATATTTGGTATACTGTTTGGGGCTAAGAGGAAGACCACCTGATTAACTTTTGAGGACTTTCCATCTAATGTTGATAAAATTACTCTTTTTTTTTTTTAATTTTTACTCCATTTCTAACTTGTCTGCAAAAAGCTTACATTCTGTTTCAGGATCAAGATCAAAACAGAGGCAGTCGAACAGCTTCTTCAGGAAATTATTATTTTTTTTTACATTTGAATGAAATTAATGGTTCATACAAACTGCCAGTTTCGGGACAAGCATACAGTTGGGGGCATAGTGTTTTACAAACACGTATTTCTAGTTTAAGCTTTATTTTGCTGGTTATGTATTTCCTTACCTATTTCAATTAATGTACAATTATATTTTTTGATCAGGAAAAAGAGAAAATCCCCGCCCACATGGCCCTAGTATCAGCCAGATCACCATGGTTAAAACAGATGATCAAATCAGCCAGAGAACAGGTCAGTTTGTTTATTTACTAAGTTAAGAAATTACCGGATGATTTTTATTTCACGAATATTCTGTCTGATTTATTAGCGAGCTTTTGAATATTAGTATCAGCTAGATCTCCATGGTTAAAACAGATGATAAAGGCAGCTCAGAGAACAGGTTAGTTTGTTTATTTACAGTTGTTTCAAGTTAAGAAATTATTTTGCGACTTTTATTTCATGAACATTTTTTGTCTGAATTATTAGCAACTTCTTGAATGTGAGGGAGTATTCATGCAGTTTATAAAGCTGGTTGTTGTAGTAAGTCTTTTAGCGAGAACTTTGCAGATACCAGAAAATTAAGTGCTTGCAAACATTTGAGCTGTCTCGTGAGGAAACCAACAATGTGGTTTTCAAACAGGTTCGGACACAAATAAGGCTGTACAGTCACAGAAGCAGGCTAGAAGCTTGAAATTTCGGATTTAAAAAAAAAGAGGAAATGTACTATCCGTGTAGCAAAAATAAAGGTGCTGATCAACTTAGCGGTTACCGCGAAGCTGATCAGTGTCTTTGTTTTCACCTATGCAGATTATTGGTTTTATCATGAGCAGGCTCATTTCCAAATTCAAAGTACAGTTCAACCTCATTATAACGCATCTCAGTATAATGCGTTTTTTAATATAACACTGCCATGTCATGGCTCCCAAAATGATAACATTGCTATATGTCGATTGTAAATAACCTCATTATAACAGGGTTTCTGTTATAACATGGTCTATTTCCATGGACCCCAAAGATAGTGTTATAATGAGGTTGACCTGTTCTCTTTTTTGACACAATATTATGAATGCATGATAAGAGGACCGTTTACCAGGGCCCAGATGTTCAAAACTTCTTTAGCTTTATTCTGTTGTTAAGCTTGAATTTGTTATGCATGAGCATGACACTTTAGCTCTCCATAGTTCTGGTTAATACCCAGGAAGCAGTGGCTTCAACCTGAAATGACGGAAAAATTATTTCTTGGGATATTAATTTCAATACAAACAACCAGGCAGCACAATAATGAATCAAAATCTTATGACTAAAGTTACCAATATGCTTATCACTTTATGACTCTAGGTTGGTCCTATAGAACCAATCATTGTAACCATAGAAGATGAATAATTACATAACATTATTAGCCAGGGCCCAGTTGTTCAAAACTAACAATGTCGTTAGTTAACGTTTCGTTAAAATTTCAAACATTAATATTACAAATACACTGTTATTTTTTGTTGAAAAAATGTGAGAATCCTTTGCAGTGCAAAGGATTCTCACATTTTTTTCAACAAAAAATAACAGTGTATTTGTTACTGTAGCTGATATTTGCTTAACAAATTTATGTCTTAACGATATCGTTAAGCTAACGATGCTTTGAACAACTGGGTCCTGGTGGTATATTTATGCCCCCAACTTTGAAAAAGTTGGAAGGGCATATTGCTTTCGGCTTGTCTGTCTGTCTGTCTGTGTGTGTGTGTGTGTGTGTGTGTGTGTGTGTGTGTGTGTGTGTGTGTGTGTGTGTGTGTGTGTACGTCTGTTAACTTTTGAATGGAGCATGTTAGGGATTTGAAATTTCATGTGTGCATTCCTCATGAAAAAATAGTTGACCCGTATTTTTTTCTTGTCCGAGTTATGCCCCTTTTCTAAGTTATTTCCCTTTTGAAAACAAAATTTGAAAATCTTGTGTGCAAGATATCTCGAAAAGTATTTAAGCTAGAGCCTTCATATTTGGTATACTGGTCGGGGCTGATGAGTAGATGACCTGATTAACTTTTGAGAACTTTCCGTCAAATTTTGACAAAAATACAGAATTTTTAAATTTTGATTGATTTTTCCACTTTTCGGTGAAATTTGAAACTTGTGGACGGTGAATGCTAGGGTTTTGAAATTTCATATACGGATTCCTCATGAAAAAATAGTTGACCCATACTTTTTTTCATGTCCAAGTTATGCCCCTTTTCTGAGTTATGTCCCTTTGAAAACAAAATTTTAAAATCTTGTGTGTTAGATATCTCGAAAAGTATTTAAGCTAGAGCATTCATATTTGGTATACTGGTTGGGGCTGATGAGTAGATGACCTGATTAACTTTTGAGAACTTTCCGTCAAATTTTGACAAAAATAAAGAATTTTTAAATTTTGATTGATTTTTCCACTTTTCGGTGAAATTTGAAACTTTTGAACGGTGAATGCTAGGGTTTTGAAATTTCATATACAGATTCCTCATGAAAAAATAGTTGACTCATATTTTTTTCATGTCCAAGTTATGCCCCTTTTCTGAGATATGTCCCTTTGAAAACAAAATTTGAAAATCTTGTGTGCAAGATATCTCAAAAAGCATTTGAGCTAGAGCCTTCATATTTAGTATGGTGGTTGGGGCTGAGGAGTAGATGACCTGATTAACTTTTGAGAACTTTCTGTCAAATTTTGACAAAAATACAGAATTTTGAAATTTTGATTAATTTTTGCACTTTTCGGTGAAATTTGAAACTTTTGAACGGTGAATGTAAGGGTTTTGAAATTTCATATACAGATTCTTTATGAAAAAATAGTTGACCCGTATTTTTGTTTATGTTCAAGTTATCTGCCTTTTTGGAGTTATGCCCCTTTTAAAACAAAATTTGAAAATCTTGTGCGCAAGATATCTCAAAAAGTATTTAAGCTAGAGCCTTCATATTCGGTACACTTGTTGGGGCTGAGAAGAAGATCACCTGATTACATTTTGAAGGCTTGCCGTCAAATTTTGACAAAATTACTCCATTTTGAAAATTTTACTCCATTTCTAATTTATCTGCAAAGAGCTTACATTCTGTTTCTGGATCAAGGTCAAAACAGAGGCAACCGAACAGCTTCAGGAAATTAAATTTCACCTCATTCAAATGAAATAAATGAATCATACAGGCTGCCGGTTTAGGGACAAGCATACAGTTGGGGGCATAGTGTTTTACAAACACGCATTTCTAGTTTAAGATTTAAATTGACCATTTTGCATTATCGGCTGGTTTCCAGCTTTCAAAAGATCAAGATTGGAACGATAGGTAACCAAAACCACTCTGACCTCGAGGTCAGGTCAGGGTAGTTTTGGTTATCTGTGTTTCCAATGGCAATAATTTCTAAGCTAGAAACCAGCTTATAAATGCAAACATGGCCAAATTAACCCATATTTGATGAATGGATTCTCCCATCATTGTCAATTGGATGAGTCCACTTTTAATTTTTAGGGGTGTTAGGAGTGATTTTTATTTTTTATCTAATTTTTCGATGAAATTCCTTTAAGCAAACAGAATAGCCCCAGATGGTACGCTGCGTTCTGCGGCGTCACATCTGGGGCTATTCTGTTTGCCTGTGTCCCATAAAATTGACGCCAGGCTTAAATGAGTTAAAGTTACCTATATATTTATTATCTTATTGTTCAAGGTTGGACCCACAGAACCAGTTATCGTGACCATAGAAGATGCAGATCCTCATGCGTTTGAACTGGTCTTGGCCTATATCTACACTGACAGGATTTACCCCGCTAAGAGTAGACACATACAACGCAGCAACGAGGTCACACTGGTCATGATGGATGTCTACAGACTGGCTGTGAAGGTATGATTAGAGCCTCCTGGTGAGAAAACCAACAATGTGGTTTACGAACAGGTCTGACACAAAGCGAGCTGTACAAGCACACAAGATGGCTAGAGGCTGGAAATTTTGGATTTAGAAAGTAGAGTTGCGAAGCTGATCTACGCCTTTGTTTTTTCGCATATGCAAAGTGTTGGCTTTCTCATGAGGAGGCTCATTAAAAAAAGAAAAAAAATGACGTGAAACTTACAATATGAGCTGCAACGCGAGAAAACGGGTCTTCAGGGTCTTTCACCAGGTCTGACACAAACCAGTTTGTGCAGTCACAGAAGACAGAAGAGACCTAGAAGCTTCAAATTTCGAATTTAACAAGCAGAGGGATCATACTATTGGAGTAGCGAGAACAAAGGTGTTGATCAGCTGTACAGTAGCTGCACAGCTGATCTGTGCCTTTGTTTTCGCGTAGACTCATAATCTAGACATTGTAGTGACAAAGGGTAATCAGGCACTGCCTTAAGCTTGGACGGACGCATGTCGGCCATGGTAAGAAGGTTTCGAGAGTTCAGTCCTGGCACATTATTTAAAATTTTTTGTACTGCTCAAAAAGCACTGAAGAGGGGCTATAGGTCACATTCTCTGACAATTCTAGTTTCTTTGCATGATGTGGCTCATTTATTCAAGAAAGTTGATTAACCGTAGAGAAAAGATGATTTTTGCTGTGAAATGAGAACAATTTAGAAGCCAACCAAAAGCTTTGATATAATGCTGTAACGTTTTCGTCTATAGGATTGTATGAGGAAATATGTTTTAAGAAATACTGAACAGTTTAGGACCAGATTAGACTTTGCTGTGCTGTGTATATATGATTATGTAAAAGCAGTTTCGTTTTGGTTTATATTGTTGCCTTAGCCTTACCCTAGCCAACTGGAGAGTGAACGGCTTTGCATTTCCATGTAAAAGTTCTAAGGCTTTTTGCTCTAGAAGTTTTGATTTACAACATTGTAGCTGGCATAAGATGTTTTGTGAAACCTTAAAAATGATATTAGATTCAAGAATTGTTCTATATTATCTGAGCCGCGTCTTGAGAAAACCAGATTTTTGCCTTGGCGAAAACAAAGGAGTAGATCAGCTTCGCAGTAACTGCGAAGCTGATCAACGCCTTTGTTTTCGCTTCACAGATTGTGCAATTCCTCTCCTTTCTAAGTCCAAAATTTTCAGCTTCTAGCTTTCTGTGATTGCACAGACCGGTTTGTGTCGGACCTGGTCAGAAGCCCCAAAGATTGGTTTTCTCGCATCACGGCTTGTCTATAATTGAACATCAAGGCTTTTGTCTTTGCGGATGCATTTTCAGGGTTATGTGATAATAAAGTCATCTCGGGAGCAAGTCTGACCTTTGCTCTGCCTATTGCCCTGGATACATGGTCTGATAGCTCCATCAATCGTTACTCGGGCACATTTCTTTTCTGAAAATTTGTTAAGGAAAATATTTCTGTGGCCAGTCTTTCTCTGCTGCTGTATCATTAAGAGCATTTGTCATATAGTGGTAAAAGAAATAAAGTGCAGTAAGTAAAAGAAATCTATATCTCTGTCTCTTTCAGTTTCATCTGTTATGATTAGAGCAGATATGTGTACAATACTTAAAGGCCAGTATTGGGCATAAAAATTTTCTATATCTCTTTCTATTACAGTTCCATATGCTACAACTAGAGCACAGTACTTAGAGGCCAAAATTGGACATAAAAATGTTCTTCTCTATTTCAGTTTCACATGCTATGAGTAGAGCAGCTATGTGTACAGTACTTAGAGGCCAAAATTGGACATAAAATGTTCTTCTCTATTTCAGTTTCACATGCTATGAGTAGAGCAGCTATGTGTACAGTACTTAGAGGCCAAAATTGGACATAAAAATGTTCTTCTCTGTTTCAGTTTCACATGCTATGATTAGAGCAGCTATGTGTATGTAGTACTTAGAGGCCAGAATTGGACATAAAAATGTTCTTCTCTGTTTCAGTTTCACATGCTATGATTAGAGCAGCTATGTGTATGTAGTACTTAGAGGCCAGAATTGGACATAAAAATGTTCTTCTCTATTTCAGTTTCACATGCTATGAGTAGAGCAGATATGTGTATGTAGTACTTAGAGGCCAGAATTGGACATAAAAATGTTCTTCTCTATTTCAGTTTCACATGCTATGAGTAGAGCAGCTATGTGTATAGTACTTAGAGGCCAGAATTGGACATAAAAATGTTCTTCTCTGTTTCAGTTTCACATGCTATGAGTTGAGCAGCTATGTGTATAGTACTTAGAGGCCAGAATTGGACATAAAAATGTTCTTCTCTGTTTCAGTTTCACATGCTATGAGTTGAGCAGCTATGTGTATAGTACTTAGAGGCCAGAATTGGACATAAAAATGTTCTTCTCTGTTTCAGTTTCACATGCTATGATTAGAGCAGATATGTGTATGTAGTACTTAGAGGCCAGAATTGGACATAAAAATGTTCTTCTCTATTTCAGTTTCACATGTTATGATTAGAGCAGCTATGTGTACAGTACTTAGAGGCCAGTATTGGATTAAAAATGTTCTATATCTCTTTCTGTTTTAGTTTCACATACTATGATTAGAGCAGCTTTGCGTGCAGAATTTGGAGACCAGTATGCCGCATAAAAATGTTGTAAATCTCTTTCTTATACAGTTTCATATGCTTCGATTAGAGCAGCTATGTGTACAGTATTTGGAGGCCAGTATTGGACATAAAAATGTTCTAATCGCACTACAGAATGCTGCCAGATTGAAATTAGATGTGCTGAAGGTAACAGGAATATTATTTTTTGTGTGATTATACATCCTGGGTCCGAGGTTATAAAACGTTTTTCATGCTCAGCTCAGCTGAGACTAAAATTTAAATTGCTCATGAATGACAAAATATCCCAAATAATATGATATTTCAGGTTTAGATCACCAAAGCCTGTAATTTATCCTGCTAATAATCGTTAAAATGCCAACAATTGTTGGCATTTTAACATTTATGAGCAGGATAAATTTTAGTCTCAGCTGAGCTGAGCATGAAAAAAGTTTTATAACCTAGGGACCTGGTCAGCAATTTTCAGTCATATTGGGACTGGCCGCTGATTCCTGGGTACTAGCAGGAACATTGTGGAGTTATATACTGTATACAGTAAGTTCGGAAACTTTTCGGTGACTTTTTTTTCACGAATTGTCCATTTCCGAAAAATTAGCAAGTTTTAAAATTTGCTAGCGAGTAGTCATGCAGTCTACTAAGCTCATAGTAAGCCTTTGGGAGAACTTTGATGTCACAAGGCATTAAATTCGCAAAAAAAAAAAATAATTTCACGCAAACATTTCCGAATTTACAGTAATTTGCTTGAAAGAAAGCAATTTGGTGCCAGTGAAGTTTGAACACTCAGCCTCTCAATCCTGGGTCTGACATTCTACCTCAATGCTACAACATTACCGGTACAAAAAATAGCCAAATAATAAATTCATGAAAAAAATAGTGTCCTGAATATTTCATGTAGCAGTTTTGATAAAAATTATCATTGCTGCATTTTCGGGTTTTATTGGACAACAAGAATTTGCTCTTTTGATGATTCTAACAAGAAATATATTATCATTTCTTATTATCTTTATAAAATTTCTGAATCATAAATTGTTAATGCTAAAGCCATACTGAGTGAAATATATAAGGAAAGGGTGTTACTATAATCAGATAATGAGAAAACCTTTTTGCATATGCAAAAACAAAGACACATTTCAGTTATGCAGTAACTGCATAAGCTGATCAGTGCCTTTGTTTTGCTACACGGATTGTATAATCCCTTTTCTTCTTAAATCTGAAATTTCAAGCTGCTATCCTTTTTCTGTGACTGTTCATGTCAGTTTGTTCAGACTGAGTCAGAAACATGGGAGACAGGTTTTCTCGCTTCACTGCTCAAATCATCATGAGTAAAGAGCTTGTGATGTTGAAATTTATCATTTCTACACCTTTATGTCAACTTTAGCAATGCAAAATTTTTATGCTACAGGAATATTGTCTAAAGTTCATAGTGAAAGAGAGTAACTATAACCAAATCATCATGAGTAAAGAGTTTGAGACGCTGGACCAGAGATTAATGGTAGAAATTATCCGGAGAAAAACACAGCCACAGAACAGAGGTCTACCTGAACATCATAGGGACAATACTGCATGTAAGTTGGCCTATTCAATTCAACAGAACTTGTTTGAAAATCAGAAATGACGGCAAATAATCATTTGAATGACTAATGGCAAAAAATGTAGGAATATACTGTTCAGACAGCCAAGAAACTAAACTGCTTTATCGGCATGCCGTGACTTAATGGCTTTTCTTGCAAACCAGATAGAGAAATCCTATGTTTTTCCCTGTCTCTTATCTCATCCTTGTATCTCACCCTAGGCGCACCTGAGGGCACATGTTTCTTTTTAACTCTGGTTGTATAGTACGTCACGCAATGTCTTCGTTAAACGCATACGTCACGACAACGTAAAAAATGTTCTATTTCAAAATGGCGGACGGTGATTGGAGTGTTTTTGCAACATAAATGTTATGAAAATCAATCGTCGCAGCAATAAGGCATGCAAGAAAAAGAATGTATCATGTGTGTAAGGTATGGATAGACAAATCTGTCCCTCAGGTCACAATTTCATCACTCGTCTGAGCCTTGTGATGCCAAAGTGACCCTCAGGACAGATTTGTCTATCCATGCCTGACACTCACGTAAGATTCTTAAAATCTGTCTACCCCATTAATAACCATGTTTTTCATGATGTTTCACCGTTGACTTTATAATGTATCATTGTGTATTGACCTTTTTTTTCCAGCGAATTCCTTAGAAAAAGATCTCGAAGAGTTTCTCAAATCAACCGGTCAAGATTGCTGTGATATTACACTTGTCTTAGACGAGACTTCCATACCCGCACACAAAGCTATTCTAGCCGCTAGATGTACCTACTTTGAATCAATGTTCAGGTCATTTATGCCAGAAAGCAATTCTGTGAAGGTACATTTTGTACATTTTTTCTTTGTTGCTGTTAGAACATGCGTGTATCCAGAAAATTTTCTCAGTGGGGGGGGGGGGGGGGGGGTCCAAATTCCCAGAAGGGGTCTGACGGAAAATTTCAACATGGCAAAAACTAATAATCTGGCAATTCCAGGGGGGGGGGGGGTCTGGACCCCCTGTCCCCCCCTCTGGATCCGCCTATGTAGAAGTTGGCACTTTTATGACATTATCAGCAGATTGAATATCGTAGGCAGCATGACTAATTGGATTCAGAATTTTAAAGCCTTTTGGTAAGAACAAAACCTTGTGTTTTCACGGGGACCCAACTGTTAATCGTGATTATTGATGCGACGTGGAATGTTAATGCATGCTAATATGAAGTTTCGTATTCGTCGGCGATATTGTTACGAATGCGACGTTCCACATCCTCTGCCCTTGAACGGTAAGTATCACATGTTTTACTCTCGCGAAAATAAACAAAGCCGAGTTTCCAAAATCGGCGTCCACAATGATCTGCAAAATTCTTCTATGTTCCCACTTGATGTCAATTGGAATACTTACGGCACTTGTGTTTTTCAGATAATGGTTTATAAAGTTGACATATAGATACAATTTTGCCACGAAAACTCATTACATTCTTAAATTCCTTTTTTTTTATTTGTCTTGGTCGTAAACTAAAAAGTATAACACAGTCCTGTGGGTGTCTTTATTGAAATACGTACCCAAATGGCTTTGTAAATGCACGTTTATCTATTGAGCGTGAAAAACAGTAAGATAAGCATCTGTTGTATGCATCGAAGACGTTGTTAAAATTTGATATGCGACACAGAAATGCATCGTGGAAGAATGAGACTGATGATTCAGTAAAATAAAATAGCAAATGTTGCGATTTATGGAGACAGTGATGCATTTATTCAATAAATATTTTTAGATACATGTTAAAGGGGACAACCATGGTTTTTATACTGTATTATTACTTGCAGAGGCTGGAGAAAGTTGTTGGAGCCTGAGGCCGAGGGTTCAAAGTGCTCCCGAAGACTCTTCAAATGTAAATGCAATGAAATAACCATAGTTGATCGCTGTTCTTGTATAACACAACATTCCAATGGAAACTGCCTCGCAACCGCACCTAAAAATCGCATAAACCCCTTTAATTCTGTTGTCCCCCCCCCTGCTTATCAGAAATGCATTGAGCCACTCATATTCAATGATAAAATTTTTTTTGGTTTAGTCTTAAATTCATTTAATGTAAGGAAACATATAAGCTCTGTCACTGATATGTCCGAAAATGATTTGCTGTTTCGAGGCAAGAATAAATCAGTTGTGTCACCAGAATGTTGACAAAGCTGAATCAGAAACCCCACTCTGTGACCTCATTCAAAATAAAAGTGGTATATGCTTTGAAGCTCGCTCAACGAAGTGTATGTAGTCCTAGGAAAAAACGCCATGCAATATTTCGCTTGATAAAGGCACTCGCCATGCTTCTGCGTGTACGTAAATAACTTTTGAAAGAGCACATCAAAAATGCTAATTCTTCCATGACTCATTCTAGTAGTACGTACCTTCGTCTTCGATGCATACAAAAGATGCTTATCTTACTGTTTTTCACGCTCAGTAAATAAATATGCATTTACAAAGCCGTTTGGATACAAATTTTAATAAAGACACCCACAGGACTGTGTTAAACTTCTTAATTTAAGACCAAGACAAAGAAATACAGAAGGAATTTAAGAATGTAATGAGTTTCCGTGGCAAAATTGTATCTACATGTCAACTTTATAAACCATTAGCTGAAAAACACAAGTGCCGTAAGTATTCCAATTGACTTCAAGTGGGAACATAGAAGAATTTTGCAGATCATAGTGGACGCCGATTTTGCAAACTCGGCTTTGTTTATTTTCACGAGAGCAAAACATGTCCTACTTACGGTCCGAGGACAGAGGATGTGGAACGTCGCATTCGTAACGATCTCGCCGACGCATACGAAATTTCATAATTTAGCATGCATTAACATTCCACGTCGCATCAATAATCACGATTAACAGTTGGGTCCCCGTGGTTTTGGAGGAATAAATTATCCTAAGCTTGCCTTCTTTTAAGTTGTTAAACATGCACATTTTGTGTCTTAAAACTAAGAATACCAAGCACGACAAGCACATTATTTTTAATAAGCATTTTGATGGCAGTTTATTGTTTGCACTTGAAAATTGACAACTTTACTACACCAAAAAATAAGAATTGGTTTTATATAGCATTAACTACGTTTCCAGATAGCAATAGGGGAGATGGTTCCATCAAGACAGGCGTTTGACAGTCTACTGCGGTATATATACTATGGTGATGTCACTATGCCACCAGAAGACTCCTTGTATTTGTTTCCTGCTCCATATTTTTACGGCTTCACAAATAACAGATTGCAGGTTTGTTGTCATAAGTTTCCATAAAAAATGTCCATGATATGTGTATACCTCCTTATACTCACTTTTACATATATAAGGTTACTTTATAAACTGTATAGACTGCAAGAGTAATCATTCATGAATGAAGAACCCTCCAATCATTATTCGAAAAGAAAAAAAGGCGAAATAAAGGTCACACGAAATTATCAGAACTTACAGTACTTTTATTAGCAAGTTTTTGACAATCGTAACAATGAGTTCTTATGCAGTCTATTTAATGTGTATAGTGAGTCTTTTTTCTTTGAATTCACAAGGCAGTAAATTTGCAGAAATTAAGGACTTATGGCTGGTCACTGTATATACATGTTTGAAGATTTACCTGTATAAAAAGCATTGTTTATTTTTGTCAACAATGTTACATTCTTTAGCATGCTTTATCATGTGGATGTTGAATAAGTTGCAAATACATGGATTTGTGTATACATGATTGTGAAATGAGTGATCAGCTCAAAGCAAGTGAGTCAATTTTCAGTTACTTCCGGGTTGAAATCGTGGGACCCATTTTTCCTAGCTTTTTAAAAGAAATAAGCCAGATTTTTCGATGTAGTCATTGACTTCAATCATATAAGAACCTGAAACAAAAGGCATGTCATCTTTTAGCAAACAATAAGCGCGCACAAGCCGCCCAAAGTTACCCACTTTCAGAATTTTCCAGAAAAACATGTTTACACTAACTTTTCCCAGAAAAATACATTTCCATGACCCCAAAATAATCCTTAATTTGTCAGATTATGTATCCTAGACATTTAGGCTTTGTGTAATTTTTATTCAAATGCATTCCATTTTCCAGGAAATGGGTCGCACGAAAACCAGTTACATTTCCAATTTTACAACCAAGCTATTTCAAATTTTAAAATAATAACTATATTGAGTCATTCCTAGTATCTGCGAAGTCTATATGCAATAAATGCACATCATCATTTGATTGACAGATTCAAGAAAACAGTAGATTTCTGTTTTACATACCCCACCCACTCATGTCAATATTGATAAATTCTTAAGTTCTTGCAAATATTATCGAATTTACAGTATATTTTGATACTATACAGTATATTTTGATACTTGAAACTTACAAATCTTATAATAAAATGGAACAGTTTCTTTATTAATCACTTTTTCTGATTTCAGGCCTATTGTAAGCATAATCTAGAGATGAATGTTACGGTACAGAATGTTGTACAGGTTAGTGTTTTAATCTTTTTAAACTTTTCTCTGGGAGGAGCACAGTGACACAGTGGTAGAGTACAGCACTCCACAGCAGGAAGTCCTGGCCCCCAGGTTATAAAACATTTTTCATGCTCAACTCAGCCTCGCTAAGGCTGTTTTAACATGTACCCTCAATCAATGTTTTGAGCAAAATTGTAAAAAAAAAAAAATCATAATTTTTATCGCACCTGCTTATAGCAGGGTGCGATATAGGAGTCATAATTTCTGTCAGTCAGTCTGTCCGTCCGTCCGTCAACATTTACGTCAAAGTTTAGTTTTCTCGACATCAGAGATAGCTGCGAGTCTGAAACCTTGCATAGTAATTGTCCCTGACATACCCTTCAAGCACGCACCTTAACCCGGTGGCTTTGACCTATATTTCACAGTCCACTGACTTTGAAATTTTTTTTTTGTCAACATTTACGTCGAAGTTTGGTTTTCTCAACATCAGAGATAACTGAGAGTCTGAAACCTTGCATAGTTTTTGTCCTGGACATACCCTTCAAGCATGCACCTTAACCCGGTGCCCTTGACCTATATTTCAAGGTCCACTGACTTTGAAAATTTTTACGTCGAAGTTTGTTTTTCTCGACATCAGAGATAGCTGCGAATCTGAAACCTTGCATAGTAATTGTCCTTTACATGCCCTTCAAGCATGCACCTTGACCCGAGGCCATTGAACTATATTTCACGGTCTGTTGACTTTGCTCGATGCAGGTGCGATATCGACCTCCGCGGAGTTCTTGTTGTAATAAAATTTGTCAATTTTGCAGCTTTTAATTTCATTGTATACTGCATAGGCATATTTTCGCAATATTTCAGATTTTGGAGGCAGCTGACAGGATACAGGCTACCGATATGAAGAAACATGCTCTCAGTATAATTGTACATCATTTCCCTAAGGTGAGTTCAGGGGTTAATGTAGCCCCGTCCAAGGCTTATAGATTTAGAAATAATCATTTATTGAACTTTTTTCAAACTTTTAAGCTAGATTATGGCTGTAGCTCAAAGATTTTTTGCACTGAAAACTGTTTTAAAAAACTAGGGTAATTTTTCACTCTTATTTGAAATAGAGTGAAAAATTACCCTTGTGTTTATCACCTATTCCCTCTGGAATAATTAATTGTGAAAATCTACATGTTTTTAAAAAGCTTAACATTATCATGTTGTGGCAAGTTATTTCCCTTGAAATGTATAAAACATTGAATATCAAAAATTATTTGATAACATTTATTGATATACCAAAATTTATACCTTACTCTTAAAAGAAAAAAGAAACCCATAAGCATAATATTTTTTATGGAATAAATGAAAGCTAAAATTCAAGACAATGGATTTTCCCATAATGTCAGTTCAATTGCAATAGAACACCAATTTGAATTGAAGTTGTAAGTTTAAAGAAAGGGATTAAGAAAATTTTGTAGACATAATTTCAAATTCATGATGCCCGTTCTAGACAATACCTTATATCCTATAGGTAACACGTACTAGACGTTATTTCTGAAGGCTGGTAAAACAGTCACAGACTGTGTCAATAGGATAAAAGTTACTGTGTTCCCCTACTTGCTGATTATGCACTAGTCATTTGTTACCACGGCCCCCCTAGACCCGGGGAATAGCGGTGACTTTGACTTTTCTGAAATCAAAGCCCTGCTAAAACCCCTGCACTGCGGGGTCAAAAATATAGTAAAAGCTCAGCTAAAAGCCCCCGCCCTGCAGGGACCTTAAAGTCAAAATCCCCCACTGTGCGTGGACCCATTTTAGTTGGTATAATACACAACAATGATCAGGATAAAGGCATAGCAGAATTTTTCAGCTAAATTAGTACATGTACATTTGTAAAATGCAGAGAACCTTCAACAAACAATTAATCTTTTACTGACCAAAAATATCATTTATTTAAGGTATTAAGGTATGCTTGTACCATTTTCAGTTTTTTATTCTCTTTGTTTTATCAAGTACACACAATGTATATTGTATTAAAATTGCTACATAATTGATTGCTCTATGTCTGCTAAGAGAGAATAAACTAAAATAACCTAAATCAGGTTGTTATAAATTTACTTTCCTCTACATCAGTTGGTCAAACTATTACTGCTTGAGCTTGTCATTTCTTCATTAATCATTCTGCATCCCAACTTATAATTTCACTACTTTGTTTTCAATGAGTAATTTCAAAGCAAAAATTTCTTTTTGCTTTTTGCTGAACAGTCTAGAGACTAAGTGCCCCAGCCACAATCAGCTGACAATTTTTATCTTGAAACAATTACAAATTTTCAACAACAGACAGATAATGCTATTAGATAGCCATATATCCTTGCATAGAAAAGTTCTAGGTATGAAAACAGTTTATCAACAAAACACCACAAGCTATGTTTGACATAAAACGAATATAAAAGTGCATAAAATGAACTTCACATGCATGTACAGTCTAGTCACATTCTTTATACACTGACATAATGCTATAAAATTTTGCAAAAGAGAAAACTTATTGAACTGACATAAATGCTGATTGTGACTTAACCCAGTAGTGACAGGAACAGTGGCTGAACCAGAGAACCTGCAAGGTTATCCAGGAATATTTTGACAATATCTTTTCTATTCAGATATACGGGCACAAATCTGTGCTCTGAAAAGGATCTAGTCCCAAGACTGTGAAGTAGCCTATTCAAGAACTGTATACATGCCACTTGCCAATTTTTGCATTACATATTATGGCAAATATTTTTTTCTCAGGAAGATCGCAAAATAAATTGCTCGCTTAAATATGAGCCACCTCGTGGAAAAACCATCAATGTGGTTTCCGAACAGGTCTGACACAAACCGGCCTGTACAGCTACAGAAGCAGGCTAGAAGCTTGAAATTTTGGAGTTTACGTAAGTAGAGGAGGAATTGCACCAACCGAGTAGTAGCGAAAACAAAGGCACTAATCAGCTTTGCAGTTACTGTGAAACTGATCTGCGCCTTTGTTTTCCCATAGGCAGATTGTTAGCTCACCTGAGCCGAAGGCTCACAAGGTGAACTTATAGGATGGCCATGATCCGGCGTCCGTTGTCGTCCACAATTTCAAAGATCATCTTCTCCGAAACGCTTGGCCGTTCTTGTTGAAATTTTATGTGGAGCCTCCTTGGGTAGTGGCATTGTAATTTTGATCGCGATATCTTGGTCACATGACCAAGATGGCCGCCACGCCCATATATGGTAAAAACCACTCAAAAATCTTCTTCTCCAGAACTGGTGGGCCGATTTCCACGAAACTTGGTATGTAGCATCAGGGACTTCAGCCCATCATAGTTTGATAAAATGATGACCCTTGGATGACCTTGACCTATTTTACGGCAAGGTCAAATTTGGAAACATAGGCTTTTACATTAGTGGAGATGGAAACGTCAGGATTTTGAGACAATCCTGCACTTCCGGATACAAGTATGAGACTTTCAGAATATGTTCTTTAATCCTTTCTAATAAATATTTTCTCGTTAGCCATCTCAAATTTTTCCATTTTCAAGGTGGCTAACGCAATTTTCAAGATGGCCGTCAAAATCATTTGATTTTACGATTAATTGACAAACTATACTACTGGAATTTGTAAATGGGTGGATTTTATTGCACTACTGATTGTCATTGCTTAAACCATTGTTCTGGGACTCATCAACGTGTCCAACAATGCCATTAAACTGCTTTTGTGAAAATATAATACCGTAAATTGCAATAATTTAAGCATCACTCAACAAGTACACATTTATATGGATCATTACAGGCTCCTGTGTGAAAAGACACAAGATAAATATGATTTTAGCATTACAAATATTTATTATATACTCGACTGATCTTTCAAAGTTGAACAACTGATATTTTTTATTTTAATTATAGTAGTATAGGGGTATATTTA
Organism: Rugalucina vietnamica; assembly: GCA_964017185.1. Taxonomy (NCBI): domain Eukaryota; kingdom Metazoa; phylum Mollusca; class Bivalvia; order Lucinida; family Lucinidae; genus Rugalucina; species Rugalucina vietnamica. Next base: position 42,208,354 of record OZ024881.1, read on the forward strand.
GCTACAGTCAACATGTACGGATGGTCAATATTGTTTTTCTTCTTTTTATTGAGTCAACATTTTTTGCAGTCATGCCTGCACTGAACTAACACTACTTGGTATGATTCAGTTCTGTGGTGAGTAAATGTGTCTTGCTCAAGGACACAACACGACGCCCCCAGTGGTGACCAAACCCAGGACCTCTCGATGCAGTCAGTCCGACGCTTAACCGCAAGGCTACCACTCTCCCCTGGTCATAATTGTAGGAAAACATAATGTTTAACATGAATTTATGTAAAGCACCTTTATTAAGCAGTCAATATTGTCTCCCAAATACTGAGATGTTAGTCATACCATTGAAGATCGGCAGAGGAATGTTCGCCCCTTAATAGGTAATCCTGGGTCGACTGGACAACAGCGTAGAACAGTCACTTGTTAGTCACAGTTTCGCAGATAGCTGTACTGAGTGAGACTTAGTGTGTAGAGGTTATTGAAAAAGAGTTGGTGTCGACTGTACTTTCTCCTAGTGTGGAGGCCAAAGTGAGAAGAGCCATAAAGGAGAAGTTGGCTTTGTGTAAGCTGCCATGATTGCCATAAGGCATCAATGGCCACCTAATGACTTCGATACTTCCTCTGACGGGCGATAAATATGTCAATATTGTCCATCCCATACACCTACCATGATCAGTCCAGATGGAGTGCTATACAAGTGAACATCATGGGTGCATCTGCGATCTAAACACGGGCGTCTCATAAACTGTATGTCATAGTGTGGAGAAAAGACAGGCAGGGTGTCATAGTGACAAATGTAATGTAGAGCAGGGTGCTGGATAGAGAATGGTGTCATCAAACACAAGCCTTAGAGGCGACTTTAAGCAAGAAACCACCATAGAGACTGGGTGTCTCGAAATTGAACCAAAATAGAATGGTACATTTGCATCCAACTGGGTGCAATCAATGTCAGTTTGGAAGACACAGAAGAAAACTGGAACATTCTTCAGCTATAGAACCTTTAGGACATCCATCTCGAAAACTCAGTTATTGGTTCGACGGGAATGGTTAAGATATTCGGAGGCTTCTAGAATCTTGAGGAACAGCACAAGCATTAAGATGATACTAGCTCCTTATTCAAGAAGACAAACCAGCAGCAATATTTGTCAACCTATATCAAAAGTCAGAGACATGCAAGCCTCTTGAAAGAAAATAGAAGAAATTCAGTTTGTCTGCTTGATAAATAACAAACCGTCATAGATGAAAGACAATTAAATACTAATAAAGTACTAAATCGTCATCAGTGATCTCTTATAAATGGGCAACGATAGCCAGAAAAATAAATCAAATATGCAAGGGTAAGGAGTCTCTAGCAGTTCAACAGACTCTCAGCTGGCAAATTTCCATGTTCAAATAAAAGTTCCGCTGCCGTCTGGGTGCTATCCATGACAGAGAGACTGAACGAGCTGTTTCACCGTGGCTGCATGGAGGAAGGAAGAATTCCCACAAAACATTCATCTTTACTCACAGAAAGGAAATCCTGAAGTCTTTGACAGACAGGATTTATTCCGGAAAGTCAATGCTGATTCAGAGATGACAAGAAGACAATAGATGATTTTCATATATAGCAAGACAATTTCATGAGAAATGTCAAGAACAGAAAGCAGACCTATATATGGCGCTTGTCAACTTCACCAAAAATTTAAACAAAATTGTGAGAGACTTGCGAAGATATGGGCTGTCAAAGTAAATCATGGTCAAATGGTCATCATGTGTGAATGATGATATGCATACACAGGACGATGGGGGAGTTCTATTAACCTTGTGATATGACAAATGAGGCCAAACAGGGTTGTACTAGGGGACAACACCGTTGTGTATGATATAATTTGCAATACTCATTGAAGCCGTTTAAGTCTGTAATACTCATTTTCCAATCACGAAAGTTTTTGATGGAAAGTTATTCAACCAACAGAAGTTGAAAACTAAAACTAAGGTGCACATAGATGTGCTGGATGGGATATTCTATGCAGATGACAAAGATAAGGGAAATGGCGAAGAATACCAGCTCACAGGCATAAATGTATGGTGCAACAGATCCACATGGATTACCTGTGATAGCTATGACCTTACAATCAGCAAAAAAGACAAATGTTGTGCTCCAGTCGGCACCGGAAAGCTGTACAATAATCCGCTAATCACTACGAATGGACATATACTTTTTTAATTCAGTTTTACGTCCCTTTCAAGATTATACAGCTCACGGGCCAATCAGTAGGTGGGCGAAAACGGGAGATTCCCGAGAGAAAAACACCTAGCACACCCGCAAGCAGAAGTTGGCTTGTCTCACATGTTGCCAGCGGGGGGCTCGAACCCACACCAGACACAGAGGACAAATACTGATTTGTTTAATACATCCTTCTACCCGAGAAGCAGTTTCTCCAGAACAGTGCGTATTGATGACTAGAACAGCAAAAGCCAGTGTGGCATTTGGAAGAATATGTGCAAATGTATAAGCGAAATGAAACAAAGGTCGATACCAAGCTGAAAGTCTACATGGCTTAGTCAACTCTCCTATATTCATGCGTGGCATGGCTATTATATCAACATCATTCAAAGAGATCACTTTGTCTACTTAAGGTGCTTGAGAAAACTTAAAATCAAGCGTTAAACAAGCTTACAGACACAGTGGCCTGGAGAAATCAAGGACGCAAAAATGCAAATGGTATTATAGTTTCACAGCTAAGATGCATCAGCTTTATGTAGGAATGCCTGATGAGCAACATCTAAAAAAATGTTTTCTACAGAGACTTATAGGATGGAATCCACTCTCAAGGAGAAAAAAACGGAAATGCTACAAAGACACCCGTAAGGTCTCATTAAGAATTAAAGACACCGATAGAGTCTAGCGACCAGGCTTCATGAACCAATCAAGCTGGTGCTACTCCTCCAACAGAACAGTAGCACATTATGAAGAAAATAGAATCTGTGACGATGCAAGCATATACGAAGATGAAGTCCAGAATGAATGAAAACTTTCTAATAGACTTCCTTAACTTTCAAGCGGGAGGTTAGAGCTTAAATTGTCCTATTCATCCACTATCAAAAATGTACAACTAAAGATTAAAAATGTGCACAGAAATTTGCATATGATACATTAAAGATGAAAAGTATTAGTAGTACATGCACTTCTTGTTGTTTCTGTTGTCGTCTTTGGTGTGAACGAAAACTATTTGGAAGCATCAGTAGCCAGCTTAAGTTTATTGCAATCCTAAGTAGCACTTTTTGCCTGTATATAGTTCATTTCATGTTAAAATCGTTTATCATGATATTTTATAATAATAATAATAATAATAATAATAAGAAGAAGAAGAAGAAGAAGAAGAAGAAGAAGCAGAAGAAGAAGTAAATGAAGAACAATTGTATTATCAAAATGTGCAGAGCAATGTGTATTTGCATTATAAATTTTCATATTTCCCAGTAAAGGTTAGAAACTTCACGATTCTTCATAAAAGCAATTCTAATCAGTTTCAAATTTTGCCCCTCAGCAACCCCATAATTCAAATAGACCTTATTTCCAGTACCCATTAAAACTGAAACTATGTTATTCATGACTTGAGTAAAGGCAATAATGACAATTGAATTTAGTTTTTTTCACTTAAGTATAAAAATAGTTTTGTTGCAAAACAGCTTTTTCAGCAAAATTGCCCTACTTTTCCCCATTGTGGGCCCCTTCTAAATTCCCACAAAGGCAATATTGACTCAATTAAATATTTATTTATTTGCAAATAATCCAGAAATATTATTTTCAGCATTATTAAGTTTTTCTCACTGACTAGAACACCATTTTCTGATTTACTATTTATTTTGGCAGCCATCTTGGAATTTCGAGCCGCCATCTTGAAAATTGGAGTAATTTTGATTGGCTAACGAGAAAATTTCAAATAGTTCATGCTTATAAACATATCTGCCAAGTTTCATGCTTGTATCCAGAAGTGCAGGATTCATGTTATTTCCATCTCCACTACATGGGAAAAAGTGAAAACTATGGATTTTTTGAAAACTATTGCAGCCTGAGGCCTGAAAAGTGGTAGATGCAAACAACTAATGGAGTATATGAAGGTATGTGATTAATTTAGGTCAAGGTCATCTCTTGACCTTGGCCAGTCTGTCGTCCATACACACTTTTCAAAGATCTTCTTCTCTGAAACTGCTCGGCCAATCAAAATGAAATTTTATGTGGAGCATCCATGGGGAGACAAAAGTTTGATCGCGAAATCCAGGTCACATGACCAAGATGGCCGCCACGCCCATATATGGTAAAAACCACTCAAAAATCTTCTTCTCCGGTGGGCCGATTTCCACGAAACTTGGTATGTAGCATCGGGGACTTCAGCCCATCGTAGTTTGATAAAATGATGACCCTTGGATGACCTTGACCTATTTTACGGCAAGGTCAAATTTGGATACATATGCTTTTACATGGGAAAAAGTGAAAACTATGGATTTTTTGAAAACTATTGCAGCCTGAGGCCTGAAAAGTGGTAGATGCAAACAACTAATGGAGTAGATGAAGGTATGTGATTAATTTAGGTCAAGGTCATCTCTTGACCTTGGCCAGTCTGTCGTCCATACACACTTTTCAAAGATCTTCTTCTCTGAAACTGCATGGCCAATCAAAGTGAAATTTTATGTGGAGCATCCATGAGTAGGGGAGACGAAAGTTTGATTGCGAAATCCAGGTCACATTTGCAAAATCCAGGTCACATGACCAAGATGGCCGCCACGCCCATATATGGTAAAAACCACTCAAAAATCTTCTTCTCCAGAACCGGCAGGCCGATTTTCACGAAACTTGGTATGTAGCATTTGGGACTCCAGCCCATCATAGTTTGATCAAATGATGACCTTGACCTATTTTACGGCAATGTCAATTTTGGAAACATAGGCTTTTACATTGGAAAAGTGAAACTATGTTTTTTTTGAAAACTGTTGCAGCCTGAGACCTGAAAAGTGGTAGATGCAAACAACTAATGGAGTAGATGAAGGTATGTGATTAATTTAGGTCAAGGTCATCTCTTGACCTTGGCCAGTCTGTTGTCCATACACACTTTTCAAAGATCTTCTTCTCTGAAACTGCTCGGCCAATCAAAATGAAATTTTATGTGGAGCGTCTATGGATAGGGGGAACAAAAGTTTGATCGCGAAATTCGGGTCACATGACCAAGATGGCTCTCATGCCCAACTATGGTAAAAACCACTCAAAAATCTTCTCCAGAACCGGCTGGCCGATTTACGCGAAACTTGGTATGTAGCATTTGGGACTCCAGCCCATCATAGTTTGTTTAAATAATGACCCTAGGATGACCTTGACCTATTTTACGGCAATGTCAATTTTGGAAACATAGGCTTTTACATCGGAAAAGGCGGAAAACAGTGGATATTTTGGAAACTGGTGCAGCCTGAGACCTGAAAGTTGCTAGATGCAGACAACTAATGGAGTCAATGAAGGTAAGTAATTAATGAAGGCCTAGGTCATTTCTTGACCTTGACCCCAGGTCATTTAAATATCAAAATTAAAATTATGGTTTTCTCAGAAATCACTGGGTTTGGAAACTATTGCAGCCTGAGACCTGAAACTTTGCAGATGCAGACAACTTATGAAGTCAATAAAGGTGTGTGAGTACATGTATTCAAGGTCAAGGTCATTTCATGATGACTTAATACTCCAAGATCAGGCTTCAGGTGAGCGTTCTCAGGACAAATGGTCCTCTGGTTTGAAAACTGTTGCAGCCTGAGACCTGAAAAGTGGTAGATGCAAACAACTAATGGAGTAGATGAAGGTATGTGATTAATTCAGGTCAAGGTCATCTCTTGATCTTGGCCAGTCTGTTGTCCATACACACTTTTCAAAGATCTTCTTCTCTGAAACTGCTCGGCCAATCAAAGTGAAATTTTATGTGGAGCGTCTATGGATAGGGGGAACAAAAGTTTGATCGCAAAATTCGGGTCACATGACCAAGATGGCTGCCATGCCCAACTATGGTAAAAACCACTCAAAAATCTTCTTCTCCAGAACCGGCTGGCCGATTTTCACGAAACTTGGTATGTAGCATTTGGGACTCCAGCCCATCATAGTTTGATCAAATGATGACCATAGGATGACCTTGACCTATTTTACGGCAATGTCAATTTTGGAAACATAGGCTTTTACATTGGAAAAGTGAAACTATGTTTTTTTTGAAAACTGTTGCAGCCTGAGACCTGAAAAGTGGTAGATGCAAACAACTAATGGAGTAGATGAAGGTATGTGATTAATTTAGGTCAAGGTCATCTCTTGACCTTGGCCAGTCTGTTGTCCATACACACTTTTCAAAGATCTTCTTCTCTGAAACTGCTCGGCCAATCAAAATGAAATTTTATGTGGAGCGTCTATGGATAGGGGGAACAAAAGTTTGATCGCGAAATTCGGGTCACATGACCAAGATGGCTCTCATGCCCAACTATGGTAAAAACCACTCAAAAATCTTCTCCAGAACCGGCTGGCCGATTTACGCGAAACTTGGTATGTAGCATTTGGGACTCCAGCCCATCATAGTTTGTTTAAATAATGACCCTAGGATGACCTTGACCTATTTTACGGCAATGTCAATTTTGGAAACATAGGCTTTTACATCGGAAAAGGCGGAAAACAGTGGATATTTTGGAAACTGGTGCAGCCTGAGACCTGAAAGTTGCTAGATGCAGACAACTAATGGAGTCAATGAAGGTAAGTAATTAATGAAGGCCTAGGTCATTTCTTGACCTTGACCCCAGGTCATTTAAATATCAAAATTAAAATTATGGTTTTCTCAGAAATCACTGGGTTTGGAAACTATTGCAGCCTGAGACCTGAAACTTTGCAGATGCAGACAACTTATGAAGTCAATAAAGGTGTGTGAGTACATGTATTCAAGGTCAAGGTCATTTCATGATGACTTAATACTCCAAGATCAGGCTTCAGGTGAGCGTTCTCAGGACAAATGGTCCTCTGGTTTGAAAACTGTTGCAGCCTGAGACCTGAAAAGTGGTAGATGCAAACAACTAATGGAGTAGATGAAGGTATGTGATTAATTCAGGTCAAGGTCATCTCTTGACCTTGGCCAGTCTGTTGTCCATACACACTTTTCAAAGATCTTCTTCTCTGAAACTGCTCGGCCAATCAAAGTGAAATTTTATGTGGAGCGTCTATGGATAGGGGGAACAAAAGTTTGATCGCAAAATTCGGGTCACATGACCAAGATGGCTGCCATGCCCAACTATGGTAAAAACCACTCAAAAATCTTCTTCTCCAGAACCGGCTGGCCGATTTACGCGAAACTTGGTATGTAGCATTTGGGACTCCAGCCCATCGTAGTTTGTTGAAATAATGACCCTAGGAGGACCTTGACCTATTTTACGGCAATGTCAATTTTGGAAACATAGGCTTTTACATGGGAAAAGGCTAAACCAATGGATATTTTGGAAACTGGTGCAGCCTGAGACCTGAAAGTTGCTAGATGCAGACAACTAATGGAGTCAATGAAGGTAAGTAATAAATGAAGGCCAAGGTCATTTCTTGACCTTGACCGCAGGTCATTTAAATATCAAAATTAAAATTATGGTTTTCTCAGAAATCACTGGGTTTGGAAACTATTGCAGCCTGAGACCTGAAACTTTGCAGATGCAGACAACTTATGAAGTCAATAAAGGTGTGTGAGTATTCAATGTCAAGGTCATTTCATGATGACTTAATACTCCAAGATCAGGCTTCAGGTGAGCGTTCTCAGGACCAATGGTCCTCTGGTTGGTTTTCCCATGTTGTGGCTCATATATTGGTTTACGGTATTTAGTTTAAAATACTATTGCAGGTTGCCAAGCTTCAGCGTATCCGGGGATTGAGTCGTGAACTCTTGCTGGATATTCTAGATGCCATCGCGGAACACATGAGTGAATCCGGCCTGTGCCAGGACCTCTCATCTGCAAGTCTTACGGACTGGGGGTCACCTTGAACATTTGTGCACGTACATTGTCACAGGTGGTATTGGTTAAGGGTTTGGATTCTTCAGTCTAACCCATTAATGGCAAATGGATTAACCCATTCCTATCAATTGGATGAGTCCACTCTCATCTTTTAGTTGGGCGGCATCAACATCTGGGGTTATTCTGTCGTCATAGGTCCTATAAATAGGGCACTGGGCTTCTATGAGTTAAACAGAATTCTCATTTACAGGTCCCAAGGTTATAAAACTTTTCTAATGCTCAGCTCAGCTGAGCATAAAATTCAAACTGCTCATAAATACCAAAGTAACCCAAATATATTCAAATTGAAGGTTTAGAATGCCAAAGCCTGTAATTTATCCTGCTGATAAATGCTAAATGCCAACAATTAAATGCCAACAATTGTTGGCATTTTAACATTTACGAGCTGGATAAATTTTAGTCTCAGCTGAGCTGAGCATAAGAAAAGTTTTATAACCTCAGGGCCTGTCTTTGGATGAGACTGTTAACCTGTATGTGCTATCACTGAGTAAAAGAGTTTCCTGTTGTATATACATGTGTGTTAATTTTTCAAAGTGCTGGCCACTTTTAAAAATATTTATTGATCTTTATATTTTGTTATAGTTTGTATAATACACTATGAATTATTATTTGAAATGTTCAAAATTTACATCATTGTAACTGTTCCACAAGAAAACTTGCAATCAGGTTTTTCAACAAGGTAGGAAACAAAAGGGGTGTAGTTTTGGTTAAGATAATGGAACTGTGCAATATTCTGTGAAAATTGTGAACATTTTTTTTTATTAAAAAAGTGCTATTTTATACTTTTTCTCAAAACTTTGGCAGTAATTGGTACTGCAAGTCAGAACTGATGAGTACTAGTTAACTTCTGTATTCATTCTAATAAGCACACTGTGCATGTAAGAACTAATATGACATGCTTTAAGGCCAAAAAAGAGGAAATATTAAACAAATATATGTGCCCCATTGTAACAGCTGTTTTCTTCAGGAAAACATGTCCATGTAATGAATACCCTTATACCCCATTTTTATATTGCAAAACTGGGATTTACAGGGGTACACCTATTTTCCTTATTTTTGATCCAAAACATAGATTGTGGTACTCGTTAGAATCCCCTTGCCGAGGCGGTTCTAACGTGGACCCACAATCTGTATTTTGAGCAAAAATAATAATATCAATAATTTTTCTACAGAAAATTTTCAATTTTTACAACTTAAGAAAAATCTATATATTACATGGACATGTTTTGGTAATGGTAAAGTTGCGGAGTATGCGTTGTACCATGATGATAACAATGGTCACATCACAGGAAAATCTGTCTTTGGGGTTTCTTGCTAGGTCAGACACAAACCAGTCTGTTCAGTCTCAGAAAAAATGTGCAATTCGAGGGATTGCACTCACTGTGTAGCAAAAACAAGTCACTGATCAGCTGTGTAGTTATAATATTGCACTGCTGATCTGCAACTTTGTTTTCGCATATGCTAAAACAAGGGTTTCTAATGTTTTGAAAGATTTTAATTTATTAATGAATTCATGATCTACATGTATATGTTCAAATGTTGATGTCTAAATAAAACTGGTGCTACAATTTTTGTTTTTGAATGAAATAAAACTGGATAAATGATCTAAATCTTCTTAATGTTTTCTATTTATAACCTCAAAGAATTAGAATCTAGAAGTAATAATTGAGCTGCCTCATGAGAAAACCAACAATGTGGTTTCTGAACAGGTCAGACACAAACCCAGCTGTACAGCTACAGAAGACAGCAGGAAGCTGAAATTTTGGATTGAAGATGAGATGTTGTTCTTTCCGAGTTGTGACAACAAAGGTGCTGATCCGCGAAGCTTCTTTGTTTGTGTGTCTTTGTTTTCGCCTATACAGATTGTTGGTTTTCTCATGAGGCGGCTCAATTATATTAGTTTCTGTGTTTCCTTTGAAGTTTTCATAATATTGAAGGAGGGGTACTACAAATCAATTTAGTGCAAATTTACATTGACTGCTAGAGATTGAGTGCAGGCCCCGAGGTTATAATACTTTTTTCATGCTCAGCTTAGTCTAAAATTTATTGCCAACCATTGTTGGCATTTTAACATTATTACAGGCTTTGTCGTAACCAGAATGTTCTACCATTTTTTATTATTTCTGTATTAACAAGCAGTTTAAATTTCATGCTCAGCTGAGTTGAGCATGGAAAAAGCTTTGACCTTGAGACCTGGTCTCTTAAGCAAGATGTCCTGGGTTCACTACCTACTTGGCTACTTCCGTTTTGTATTCTCATAGAGCAAGACATCTAAGTCTCTATAATACTGGTTAAGATCCTGGCATGTTGATCTGCTGTGTATACATACTATCGATAACCATACACATCCGTTAAAAATCTGCATACTGTTAATAAACTTTGCACTGTCTTCATGAAAGTTTTAAAAAGATCTTGGGGTACTCACCCACCTACTGACTAACCTGTCTCATCATATAAGTGAAATTATCTTGAAAAAGGACATAAAATGAATACAAATGCCAAGGATCATAGCCATGCTTCACTATACAAATACACTATACATACTGTTGATAAACCTTACACCCACTCTAGATATGTGTCCTGTCGATAAATTTTGTACTACTTTAGAAAGATGTAACAAGTAAAAAGCCAAATCTTGCCATTAACTTTTATAAACCATTTAAAAACGATTTTGAAAATCCATTTTTAGCTCACCTGAGCCGAAGGCTCACAAGGTGAGCTTATAGGATGGCCATGATCCAGCGTCCGTCCGTTGTCCGTCCGTCCGTCGTCCACAATTTCAAAGATCTTCTTCTCTGAAACCGCTTGGCCAATCAAAGTGAAATTTTATGTGGAGCATCCATGGGTAGGGGGAACTGAAGTTTGATCGCGAGATCAAGGTCACATGACCAAGATGGCCGCCACGCCCATATATGGTAAAAACCACTCAGAAATCTTCTTCTCCAGAACCGGTGGGCCGACTTCCACGAAACTTGGTATGTAGTATCGGGGACTTTAACCAATCATAGTTTGATAAAATGATGACCCTTGGATGACCTTGACCTATTTTACGGCAAGGTCAAATTTGGAAACATAGGCTTTTACATGGGAAAAAGTGAAAACTATGGATTTTTTGAAAACTATTGCAGCCTGAGGCCTGAAAAGTGGTAGATGAAAACATCTAATGGAGTAGATGAAGGTATGTAATTTATTTAGGTCAAGGTCATCTCTTGACCTTGGCCAATCAAAGTGAAATTTTATGTGAAGCATCCATGGGTAGGGGTGACGAAAGTTTGATCGTGAAATCCAGGTCACATGACCAAGATGGCCGCCACGCCCATATACGGTAAAAACCACTCAAAAATTATCTTCTCATGAACCAGAAGGCCGATTTTCACGAAACTTGGTATGTAGCATTTGGGATAGACTGGCTCCCGTTGTCAAACTTTTGTTTTTATCAGAAAAACATGCACAAAATCTTCTGATGGCTGAGTTTGACGACTGGTGAAAACCGTTTCTGCTTTCTTAGGTACATCTGACCTTACAACACTAGATGAACTGCTGAAACATTGAAAAGGGGTCTAATTGGCATCATAAATTCTTGGAAAATAAACAGATCCTTATCACCACAAAGTCTATGTATTTGATCTACAAAATTTATAGCTTGACAGCTCTAAAATTGGTTAAAGAGATTCAAAAAGGAAAAGGAAATAAAATATCAGCAAGCATTCAAAATACAAGCTATGACCAGACTGTTCAAATGTCTCGTAATATAACACTACATGTTATTGACCAGACTGTGCAAATGTTTGAAAGACATAAACCAGTACAAGTTATTGACCAGACTGCGCAAATGTTGGAAAGTAATCCACCAGTACAATGCACAAAAGTCGAAAAGCAATCCAGTAGTACAAATTATGGACCAGACTGTGCAAATGTTAGAAAGCAATTCACCACTACAAGTTATTAACCAGACTGCACAAATGTTTGGAAAGCAAGTTACCAGTACAAGTTATTGACCAGACTGCGCAAATGTCGGAAAACAATCCATACATACAAGTTATTCACCAGACTGTGCATATGTCGGAAAGGAGTCCACCAGTACAAATTATTGACCAGACTGTGCATATGTCGGGAAGCAATCCACCAGTACAAATTATTAACCAGATTGCACAAATGTTGGAAAGCAATCCACCACAAGTTATTGACCAGACTGTGCAAATGCCAGAAAGCAATCCACCGCACAAGTTATTGATCAGACTGTGCAAATGTCAGAAAGCAATCCACCGCACAAGTTATTGACCAGACTGCAAATGTTAGAAAGCAATCCACCAGTACATGTTATTGACCAGACTGCACAAATGTTTGAAAAGCAATTCACCAGTTATTCACCAGACTGCGCAAATGTCGCAAATGTCGGAAAGCAATCCATTAGTACAAGTTATTGACCAGAATGCGCAAATGTTGGAAAGCAATTCATCAGCAAGTTATTCACCAGACTGTGCAAATGTCGAAAAGCAATCCACCACAGCAAGTTATTCACCAGACTGTGCAAATGTTAGAAAGCAATCCACCAGTACATGTTATTGTCCAGACTGCACAAATGTTTGGAAAGCAATTCACCAGTACAAGTTATTCACCAGACTGCGCAGATGTCTGAAAGCAATCCATCAGTACAAGTTATTGACCAGACTGCACTAATATTGGAAAGCAATCCACCAGTACAAGGTTGACCAGGCTGTGCAATGTCGGAAAGCAATCCACCACAGCAAGTTATTGACCAGGCTGTGCAAATGTCGGAAAGCAATTCAACACAGCAAGTTATTGATCAGACTGTGCATGTTTTGGGAAGCAATCCACCACAGCAAGTTATTGACCAGACTGCGCAAATGTTAGAAAACAATCCACTAGTATATGTTATTGACCAGACTGCACAAATGTTTGGAAAGCAATTCACCAGTACAAGTTATTCACCAGATTGCGCAAAAGTTAGAAAGCAATCCACCAGTACATGTTATTGACCAGACTGTGCAAGTGTCGCCTACATGACAAGAAACCGCCGCTGCAAGTTATTGACCAGCCTGCACAAATGTCAGAAAGCAATCCACCGGTTCATGTAATTGACCAGACTGTGCAAATGTCTGAAAGGGCTGTGCCTGTACATTTTTTATACCATATTTTCAAATTTCAATCTGAAAAGAATATGTGATCCCTGATTTGATAAGGGTCATTAGCAGTTACATTGATAACATCTGTATACACTAACCACAACCATTTATAAATGGTTGAAGAGGTTAAACAGGTGAACTTAGAGGTGTCTGCGAGATTCCGTAGACATCCATTCCGCTTTTCACCAGTCCTATGTTCTGAGCCTAAGAAGAGGGGTAACTCATACAAGAAAATATTTATGGAGGTTATAGAACATGGTATGATAGGATGATAGTGAACATAGGACGGGGGCCAGTCTACATTTGGGACTACAGCCCATCATAGTTTGATCAAATGATAACCCTAGCATGACCTTGACCTATTTTACGGCAAGGTCAATTTTGTAAACATAGGCTTTTACATGGGAAAAAGTGAAAATTATCAATTTTTTTTTGAAAACGATTGCAGCCTGAGGCCTGAAAAGTGATAGATGCAAAGCAACTAATGAAAGTATGTAATTAATTAAGGTTAAGGTCATCTCTTGACCTTGACCAGTCTGTTGTCCATACACACTTTTCAAAGATCTTCTCCTCTGAAACTGCATGGCCAATCAAACTGAAATTTTATGTGGAGCATCCATGGGTAGAGATAATGAAAGTTTGATAGCGAAATCCAGGTCACATGACCAAGATGGCCGCCAAGCCCATATATGGTAAAAACCACTCAAAAATCTTCTTCTCAAGAACTGGCCGGCCGATTTTCATGAAACTTCGTATGTATTATTTGGGACTCCAGCCCATCAGAGTTTGATAAAATGATGACCCTAGGATGACCTTGACCTATTCTACAGCAAGGTCAGTTTTGGAAACATAGGCTTTTACATGGGAAAAAGTGAAAATTATAGTGTCTTTTGTGTCACTATGTGAAAAACAAAAGATTATCAGCCCTGTTATTTGAATGAAATGCAGCATATCAAAAGAACAAATAATCAAGATTCATCTGCATGCATTGGGGAGCCCTCAGACCACCAAACGTGTTTTAAAACTGGGCTTATTTTGTCATTAAAAATAAATACTGAGCCGCTGCACTAGAAAATAAACAATCTGCTAATGCGAAATCAAAGGCGCAAATCAGCTGTGCAATAACTGCACAGCTGATCAGCAACTTTGTTTTCGCTACTCGGATGGTACAATCCCTCTTCTTCTAAACCTGAAATTTCATGCTTCTACTTATCTTCTGTGCTTGTACAGCCTGGTTTGTGTCGGACCTGGTCGGAAAACAAAACTGTTGGTTTTCTCACGCGAAGGCTCTACTGGTAAAAAGGAACAAAATACACTTGAGACATACATGTGTACATTTATGTAAAGTTCTACATCAGTACAGGGACTTCAAAAACACTGGTGCACACATGTGTTTTCTAACTAGTGTGCACACACGGTTTCTATACATTCTCTGTTCTAAATCTTAACAAACATTGTCTTTGATAGACTTTTCCATGTTCTAGAGCATTCACAATTTCATTCCTTTTCTCTACAAGATACTCTGCAAGTATAAAGCATCTTTTGCAGTAAATTTTAGCATTTATATGATTTTTATGCACAATATATTAGGTATTCGCTATTTCGAGAGAGAGTACTTAAGACGCTACTCATAATCATGAAGTGAGTTTGCCACAAGAAAACTTGTATTTCGGGTTTCTAAGACTGACAAGTCTCAAACTGGCCAATCTTTTTCTGCCCATCCACAGAATCTTAAAGGAAACAAGGGGTTTCTATCTTGGCAGTCATTAATAATTATAAAAGTAACGATCAGGGCTGGGCCTATAGGCGTTAAACATGATTTATTATGAGATTGCTCTATAAAATGAATTGTATAGACTTTTGTTGAAGTATGACGAAATTAAAAAAGTATCTAGAAGATGGTATGAGTATTTAGCGGGGACATTACAAGTCTTTATGAATTTTATAGATACATTCCTTTTCACTCGAGCTTGCCGTTTCAGCATTTAGGTCATCCAAGTGGGTAACTTTTTTATTCTATTTTAGAACTGAAACAGTGTCCCAGGTGCCAGGTGTTCTGAAAATATGCTCAGCATTTATCTGTAGGTAACGATGTCACCTTTTCTGATAAAAACATTGTAATTGTTAGGTTGTATTTATTTCATTTTTATTTCAAAAAATTCTTTACACAACATATACAATGCATATTAAAAACACACATTTGAAATAGGATAGGAACAAAAGCAGAATTTTATTCATTTTAGCAGTTACCTATTTACATGTATATCTACATGGCCAAAACTTCACATAGTAAGATAAAAATTCACTTCAGCATGCCGTTTTAAAGGTTATTTGAAACTGTCACTCAAATGCCATTCAATGACCTTCCGCCAGTTACAAACAAGTACAAACTACTATAAATACTCCTTCTTTCCACTGGCTATTGTCCAGTGGAGATGTTGCATGCTTACCAGACCTTGTGTCCTTCAAGGTCGCAGTTAGTAAGCTGCAACATCCCAGGCCGCAGACCCAGAAATAGTTGTTTTTATCCTGATTTTTAACTCGTCTGAACTATTTTAGCCTATCATCTTTTATCCGTCTTGCTGAATGCTTTTAACCTGTCTTTTCTTTAATTTTCAGCCCTATTTTTTTTTTTTTTTTTTTTTTTTTTTTTGATTCAGTTTAACGTCCCTTTCAAGATTATTTCAGCTCATATGAGACGGGCCAATCAGTAGGTGGGGCGAAAACGGGAGAACCCCGAGAAAAACCACCTGACACACCCGCAAGCAGAACTTGGCTTGTCTCACATGTGGCCAGAGCGAGGCTCGAACCCACACCAGACACAGCGGTGAGATGATCGAATGGTTAAGTGCAGTAATGAAATATCAGCGCTCTTAACCACTCGGCCACGGGGGCCGCCCCTATTCTTTTCGACAGCGCACCTGCCTAGAATGTCCGTGAGGGCGTATGGCAGTATATGAAGATAGATAAATCAGCAGATCAATCCAGATTCTTTGTGGACAACATGAAAAGTAACTGAGATCTTCAGAACACATCTTGTTTATTACAAATGCTCTAACGACAAGCTCGAGTGAAAAGGACTGTATATCATTCTCAAGAAAAGAAAAAAAAAAACATTATGAAAACTGACCCTCCATTGTCACTCATATTCGAAGGAAAACCCTAACGCCAACATGAGCCGCCTCATGAGAAAACTAACAATTTGCATAGGCGAAAACAAAGACTGCACAGCTGATCAGTGCCTTTGCATTCGCTACACTGCTAGTACAATTCCTCTTCTTCCTAAATCCGAAATTTCGGGCTTCTAACAATCTTCTGTAGCTGCACAGGCCGGTTTGTGTCATATCATGGGAACTCCCAGAGACCGGTTTTCACAGAGACTCAGTGTAGCAAGGATCACTGTTTAGTTTATGAAGCTTGACTTGTATAGTCCTTTTCATAAAACAAGATTTGTAACCACTTCTTTCCTCTTTGAGATTTTTTCACGGTGGGTGGGGAGGTGGTGCGTTTTCTATCCGTGGTTATTCCAGTCTTTTGGATGCCGGAGACTTTAAAACGCGGTCTCGTCTCTACATGACTCTAGATGTTGAGTTAGGCGGAACACGAAATCAACAAACCGACATTTTACGTTGTACCAAATCACTAGTTTGGGAGCAATATGAACGACTTAAACGTTCTCGGAACCGACTTCAACACGCTCAAACGGTTTTTATCTGAATCATTTGAATATCTTGAATCCTCAAGATGGCTGTGGAGAGAAAGTAATAGTGATAAAATATTTGTAAAATCACACTCTTGGTTAGACATTGCGTGTTGTGAACTTCTAAATTATTTTCGAACATCATTTTCACCACTTTTAGACGTAGTTTAGGTGTTTTGCTGGAATTTACTGAAGGAAACTTGTCCCCAGAGGACGAAGCATCGTCAAAAACTTTCTCTGAGGAAGATTTTATTGACCAAGTGCGTGACAAAATACACATGTGAAACATGGGCCTAGCAAGGAAACATTGCCGCAACTAAACTGATTAAGTTCTGCGTTTTCGACAGGCTGATCATGATCAAGTCCCATTACAATTGAGTCGCGACGTGAGAAAACCGATTTTCGTGGTTTCCGACCAGGCCCGACACAAACCGGCTTGTACAGTCACAAAAAAGGCTGGAAGCTTGAGATTTTGAATTCTAACGTTTCTATCCAAGTTGCCTGCGAAAACAAAGGCGCTGATCAGCTTCGCGGTAACCGCGAAGCTGGGGTGCGCCTTTGTTTTCACTTGGCAGAAATCCGGTTTTCTCATCATGACGTGGCTCAGTCGACCCCGTTGCGCAGTGGTAAATAAAGTCGCTCGCATCTTAAGTGTAAACCAGGCCCCGAGGTTATAAAACTTTTTTCATGCTCAGCTCAGCTGAGACTAAAATTTATCCTGCTCATAAATGTTAAAATGCCAACAATTGTTGGCAATTGTTGGCATTTTAACATTTATGAGCAGGATAAATTACTAGTTTTTGAGTTTTGAACCTGAATTTTCCACTAATTTTGATTATTTCAACATTTATGAGCAGTTGAAATTTCATGCTCAGCTGAGCTGAGCTTGAAAAAAAGTTTTAAAACCTTGGGGCCAGGTGTCGCCGGCAGGTTCCAGCCCTAGCTATTCCAGTCTGTTGGATGAGACTTTAAACCGAGGTCCCGTCTCCATATGGCATTAGCTGTTGTTAGGACGTTAAACCCCAAATCAACCAACCAACGAAAATACATGTATACAATGTGCACGTAAAATTCTCTAGAAAACATTGATCCTGACACACCACTCGAGAAGCTGAACGACAATGCTTAAGAACGGTGAGTTTATTCCGAGACAAGACCAAAACCGGCATATGCTGCACCCTGATGTGAATAAGGCTCGTTATACAAGTATATTGGATTTACATATCCATACAAGGGAGAATCCTAAGAACATTGTACGAGGGTTGTTCAATAAGTTTTGACTGTTGTCCATTTCTACGAAGTATCGCGCTTCGATTTGTATAGAAATACATGTCATTTCCGTCGGTATGGAGAGGTCTAACGGAATACCGATGGAAATATTCTGTCTACGATTTGTACGCCTACAGGGATATTGGATATTCATCTGTGAAATATGAAGTTTAATCACCAACTGATCTGATTCTGTATTTCAGTGTAATGCTACATATAATGGACATCTCAGTTTTAGCTAGATCATGCCTTTTTTCCGTGAATATTGCTCGCTTTGTTGAAATCCAGTGCTGCTTAATATCCCAGACAACAGCTATGTTGATGTCGGGACGGGACTTCTACTCAATTTGGAACATAAAATTGCGTGTGGAACTTCATTACAAGTGAAGTGATGAAAGAGCTGAAATGATAACTTATGCTAAATGTAAGAGGGCTGTTCGAAATTATGAGTTATTCCATGCCAGCGCACATTGATAGTCACAGACACCATTTAAGCAATGATCTTGCGTGCCAAAACGAACTGCTTGCGCATACTCTGTCCAGGCTGGTCATACATGTATGTCTCATCTCGAGATAGAGAAATATTTATTGGTTTAGTCACAAGTCAGTTCCGATTCGATTAACCAGCGACCATGTAAAACACATTAATTTTATTTACTCAAATATATGTGTAAATTGTTAGCAAGTTCTGCCGATGACCATGCGTATACAGATGTAGAAAATTGTTGTTTTGACAGCAAATGTTGACATGGAAATTACACTAGCTTTTTAGGCCGTCAATCCCTGTTCACATACCAATATAATTTGGCCATAATTATATCTTGTTCTCATCAAATGTAATGATGGGCTTTGTACGTTTCGGACACGTGGTTAAAATTGTGAATGAGCTGCCGTTTAAATGTACCATTCAAGCGCAATGTAGATTTGATGCAATTTAAACGTGTCATCATTACGTCACTTCAAAATTACAACGATAGTAAATGTGTCAGGTGACCGGTACAAACTCTTGTCAAGAGCGAGATTTAACGAGATTTCATTGACTGGCTTAAAGACTTTTTCGCTTGAAAGACTATCTACCGGAGGGCAGATCGCACCTCGTTGTAACGGTGACAGTCTAAACTAGAGCATTGTGTTGCTTCTTTTCACAGCCAATTTTTGAGGTGATTTAATTCACACTATCGTTTTCATTTCATTCATGGTTTCAATGGCCGAGTTGACCAGATTGCGCTAGTAAAGATAACCAGATAAACATGGAGAAATGATATTGCCTTTTTGGGAGAGTTTTCTGGTCAGTTTTTAAATAAATAGAATTCTTCCCATTGATTCGTATGATAAAAGAATTTCGTTGGAAGACATTTCCTCTTCTGTCTTATTACAACATTTTTACCATCAAAATAGTCATACGGGAGGCCCAAGGAATGACACAAACAACCCAAGCGGCTATGAAACATGATTAAAATCAATAACAGAAAAACGACTGTCTCCCCAAAACCAACAATACTTCAGTATACCGATGGCTATATATTTTCAAATTTGTTATTTGCATTTCTAAAATAACCCTACAACATATTGAAAAGGCTGTGTATGCCAAACTCGAAGGAACGATGACATCGCCAAACTACCGGAAGTAAAGAACCCTTCGTTTTCCGTTGCGCGCAAACATTACTCGGAACAAGTTTTGCCCAGTCTAGAGTCTCATTCAAAATGTGCATGTACACTTGTATCTTTACAGTAGAGCATCAGGACCCCCGTTGCTATGCATTCTATTTTTTTTCTGCTTCCGCGATTTGGGATTATTTTTTGTCTTTAAAATGACAGCTATCAGATGCTCCAGTTTCCGGTAAATTTAGGGTGTGCATATACCCTTAAACGGCAGTGTTTGATGCCAAAGATGTATGCCTATTATAAAATAGAGTTCTCTTTGTCCATAAAACGTGTTTTCCATACCTGAAATCCAACTTTTAACAACAAACGACAAGTTATTTTTGTGGCACTATCAACTTCCGTTACTTTTCTACATGACAGTGCCTATCGTTAAATTTGGGTTATAAAAATGGTCATGGGCTAATTCGGTTCAGCCTCTTTAAGGAGCTAATTGAAGCATTGGTCCGCGTTATTGATCATATGTCAAACCGTGCGTTGACCCTCGAAGTGTGTAAATCGCTTTCTAAAACGGTCGAGTTTGACATAATTTTAGCGGAACGCGCAGGCGCACTGCGTTGTCTTCCAGATTACACGTGTGTGAGTTTGTGTCAAACGAAACACGGAAAAAACAAACTCATTTTATCGCGGACTTTGATGTGAAATGGTAAAACCCTTTAAAATTCTGCTAGGTCCGCCACTGTCAGAGACTAAAGTGACGTAATAGATAGCCTAATCGGTGATGTAAAACTCAAATCTATTGGCTGTTGTCTTGTGTTGAGATTTCCATATTGGAAAAAAAAAAATGGATCTTCGGTGAGTAAAGCATCTTTTGAAATAGAAAATTTTGCCTGTTTGAGATCTAAGTTTTGTGAGAACGAGTGGGTGAGTGACTAGAAGTTCACAATAGAGCACCTGTGCCTGGAGCGTTTCATTTAACTACTCGATTGGAGCTTTTTTGCATTAGAATTTCCCCACCCATCATCTGATCATGGTTTACTGGTGATACGCCAAATTGATACTAACTTCACCGAAGGGGGGGGGGGGGTCGCCAGGAGGGAAATTAGTCCCTGGCTCTCACAAGAGATGCGAACTTGGACACACAGTCATCAGTGCACATTTTATCCAGTCATCACCATAAAAGTCATCTTTTCCACTTCTGCTGATGGCATGCTTCTACTGATAACTGACTATACCCCTAATGCACCAGTCATTGTAACCACTGCATCCCCCCCCCCCCCCCACCTATGGGAAAGGGTGGGGGATAGCCGGGCTAAAGTGCGGGGCATTTACTTTTCGAGTGTCCCCGCAGTGCAGGGGAAATGACGGGGTTTTAACATTAGGATCCTTACCCCAGGGAGATTTTCTATTGCTAAGGGCGGGGCAAAGAGCAAAGTTATGACCTCCAGTTTACCCCCTGGGGGTGGGGCCTATAGCAGGGTAGCAGGGCACTAAAAGCTGATAAGTCACAATCCCCGCCCTTCCCCGTAGGTGGGGGAGCAGTGGTTACAAATGACTGGTGCATAACAACCAGTGTCTGATGAATGATTCTGAAACTTCTCGAAGAAAAAAATTGATCATGTTGTTCTTTCGTATGTCGAAAATTGCACACAAAAAATGAAAAATGGTATACAAATAAAATTTTTATGACAGAAAAATTTCTCTGACCAGGGCTTTTCCTTTCCATTGTGAAACTGAGCAAGGGATGTGACTGTTTTCTTATGATCGACCCAACCATTTTTACATAAATTCTCTGTTATTGACATGATGTTCCTGGTCATACTGTACAACATGTCTTTCTATGATTTGAACTGTCAGGCCTACTATTTTCCTGGAAAAATTTCCAGTATTTCTATTTACCCTCTGCATTTGACTAAGAAATTGTGAATTAAAGTCGGAACTGCCTTCTATGAACTTTTTGTACCTATTCATGTAGTAATATCCTATTCAGACATTATGAAAAGTTGCCCAAGCAATATATAGAGATTTTTCTCAGCTGTAAAATTTAAAAATTTCATTAAAAAAAATGATTTTTATGCCCCCAACTTCGAAGAAGTTCGAAGTTGAGGGGGCATATTGGTTTGGGTCTGTCCGTGCAGTCAGTCTGTCTGTCTGTCAGTCAGTCTGTCAGTCTGTGATGTGTGAGCACTCGGTCAGGAACCATTAGAGCTAGGATCTGTGAGAGTTATTTCCCTTTTTAATTCTTGATATTAAAAGTGAATAGATAGTGGGTACCTTGTGTGCGCAACTCCTCCTACAGTTTTATTCCGATTCTCTTGAAACTTTACAGATGTTGTGACCATGCTTTGAAGATATGCATGTGGTTTGGATATAAGCCTCAGATTAATTTTTGTCACTTTTTTCGCAATTTGAACTTAGCCATTTTTCGGGCTTTTTCACAATGAAAGTGAATGGGCAGTGGGTACCTTGTGTGCGCAACTCCTCCTACAGTTTCATGCGAATTCATTTAAAACTTTACATGTGTTCTGGGCATGGCATGAAGATATGCATGTGGTTTAGATATAATCCTTGGATTATTTTTTGTCATTTTTTTCACAATTTGAACTTAGTCATTTTTTCTGGCATTTTAGTGAATGGATAGAGGGTACCTTGTGTGCGCAACTCCTCCTTCAATTTTATACAGATACTTTTGAAACTTGACATTGTGACCATGCTTTGAAGATATGCATGTGGTTGGGATATACTAATCAGATTAATTTTTGTCATTTTTTTTACAATTTGAACAGTCATTTTTTGGACATTTGTACATCTTGAAAGTGACTTACCAGTTGGGGGCATAGTGTTTCATAAACACATTTTCTAGTTATTTTTTTTTTTTTTTTTTTTGCTCAAAACATTGATTGTGGGTACACAGTAGAACTGCATTGGCGAGGCGGTTCTAATGTCTGTTTTGGAACGGTTATAACCCCCTGTATACTCCAGTTTTCTGATACAAAATTGAAGTTCAAGGGGGTATGCTAAATTTTAAGTCCCAACATAGACAGCGGGTGGGAAAGAAAATACATAAAACACAACAAAATTTCCGACAACACACTGGAAGAGCAGAATGACTAGCTCTTTCCCAACAAGGTAGCCATCCGGCTAGGTTTCAACAGGAACGAAAGGGAACAAGTACGACAGAGAGGTAGGCATGAAACATATACCTAAAGTATTAAGACAATTCACTGACAAACTCTTTGTTTATCCATTTCAGTTAGTTGTTCCATCAGATTATGTTGCTGTGGGCTATGGGGTCAGTGAAAGTCAATATCAACTTACTCCTCAAGGGGCTTCCTGAAGGCAAAACACTGCAAGTGGCATAGCGCTGCACAATATTGCCATGATAGTTCAAGGTATTTCGTTTTGGCATTTTGATTTGGCATTGTCAGATATTTTGCTTTAACAGTACATGGTCAATCATTGAAAGAGAGTATACATGAGGACGAGATTGAATGACTTATTTTCTTACATACAGGTACTTATTCTTAGCTTTTTTGTAAACAAAACTTACACTGGTCAACATATACTTCGATTTGCGGACAGGACATATTCATGAAGTTTTGCACCGCTTAGATTTTTTCTGGCTTATGTGAAACTGGGTGCGTTTTTTCTGGGTACCAAACGTTTACCCAATCAACTAAAAATTCCCAATTTATTACAAAAAACTTACCCATGCTATATATATATGGCATGTTTTCAACGGTAGAAAATGAAAATTCATCGAAAAAATTCAATATTACATGTACATGTACTTCAAATTTTTATCAAAACTTTGATTGTGGGTACATGTAGAACCACCTAGTGAGGCTGTTCTAATGAATACCCACAATCTATGTTTTGGATCAAAGGTATGCCCCTGTAACCTTACGGTAAACCCCAGTTTACTATATATATAAAAATAGGGTCAAGGGGCTATACTTTTTTATGGATTTTTTCGTGATGTGAAGTGAAAAATTCTCCATTAGCAGAAAAAGTCAAGTTGAACATAACCTATTTGGCTGAAAATCATAGTTGAATATTCTATATAATTCAGGGTTTCCGACCAGGTCTGACACAAACCAGCCTGTGTAGCTACAGAAGCTTGAAATTTGTGATTAAGGGAGAACGGAATTTAACTATCCAAATAGCGAAAACAAAAGCGCTGATCAGCTGTGCAGTTACTGCGCAGTTGATCTGTGCCTTTGTTTTTGCATAGGCAAAATCCGGTTTTCTCATAACACAGATCAATTGATATTGAATTTGCTGTGTATTAACAGCTGGGAAAAAAATAAATTACATTCTATAGATCTCATTAGAAAATAATCAAATACCTGTATTTTCAGGCTTTGTGGGTATCATGGAAAAGGGATGTAGGAAATAGAAGTCACCATCCACTCTGCCTTTCACCTTTCCAAGAGTTACAATGCAGACATACAGGAGGAATTTGCTAACAATCAGTGTCAAAGTGCATTTTTAGCTCACCAGAGCCGAAGGCTCATAGGTGAGCTTATAGGATGGCCATGATCCGACGTCCGTCCGTCGTCCGTCGTTGTCCACAATTTCAAAGATCTTCTTCTTTGAAACGGCTGGGCCAATTCTTACAGCATCTACAGGTAACGGGAAAGATTAATTGTGTTTTTTGTTTTGATCGGATAAGAACTCTGGTTGCTATGGCAACTTATGCTTCCCATAGACTTACAATGGAAAAAGTGAAAATTGCCAGTTTTTGCTGTCTTGTTTGAGATATTTGAATTTAGTTTTTGCAGTCATGTTTATTGAGTAGTCCTTTATGTTTTGTGTGACTTTTGTACTAATTCTTTTTCTTGATTGGTTGCAGGGGCCCCATATAGGGCAAAATTTCGAAAAACATTAAAAAATCTTTTTCTCAGAAACTGTCAAGGGAATGAAGCCTGTACTTTGTATACATGTTCCTGACAGTAACCTCTACATATTTTGTGTTTTTTATTCCAGACGGATAAGAAGTCTGGTTGCTATGGAAACTTTTAGTTTCCATAGACTTATGATGGGAAAAGTGGAAATTGGCTATTTTTCCGGACCAATTGCAGATATTTGAATTTTGTTTTTGCAGAAATGTTTATTGACTGGTCATCTATGTTTCTTGTGACTTTTGTCCTAATCCTTTACTTTGATTCATTGCTGGGGCCCCATAAAGGGCAAAATTTAAAAAAATATTCAAAAATCTTTTTCTCAGAAACTGTCAAGGGGATGAAGCCTGTACTTTGTATACATGTTCCTGACAGAAGCCTCTACATAATTTGTGTTTTTTAATCCAGTCGGCTAAGAACTCTGGTTGCTATGGAAACTTTTCGTTTCCATATAGACTTATAATGGGAAAAGTGGAAATTTGCTAATTTTCTAATTCAGTTGCAGATATATTTGAATTTTGTTTTTGCAGAAATGTTTATTGAGTAGATATCTAAGTTTCTTGTGATTTTTTTTTTTCCTAATCCTTTATTTTGATTGGTTGCTGGGGCCACATAAAGGGCAAAATTTCGAAAAAAAAAAACAAAACATTTAAAAATCTTCTCAGAAACTGTCTACGGCATGAAGCCTGTACTTTGTATACATGTTCCTGACAGTAGTCTCCACATAATTTGTGCTGATAAGAATTTTTCGCCGCTATGGCTACTTAAAGTTTCCATAGACTTGTAAGGAGAAAAGTGGAAATTGGCTATTTTTCTGGTCTAATCGCAGATATTTGAATTTTGTTTTTGCAGAAATGTTTATAGAGTAGTCCTCTACATTTTATGTGACTTTTGTCCTAATCCTTTACTTTGATTGGTTGCTGGTTGGTACATATCTCGGGTCTCAGGTGAGCGTTTACAGGACCATTGGTCCTCTGGTTTACATTAACATCAGGAAAACATGTCCGTGAAACTTATACCCCCTTAAACCCCACTTTTATATAGAAAAACTGGGGTTTGCAGGGGTATACCTATTTTTCTTATTTTTGCTGCAAAACAGATTGTGGGTACTCGTTAGAACCGCAGGGATAATTTTGGAAGGGGCCATGGGCAAAATTGCCCTTAAATTTTCAAAATGGCTCCTTCATTTTGAAATAGTGGGCTGGTTTTATAATGTAAAGAGATAGGCAATAATGATTCTAGCGGAGCATTTTTCGCAAAATGGCCCCTTATATTATCAAGCCAACAATATCCCTGGAACCGCCTCGGCAAGGCAGTTCTAACGTGTACTCACAATCTAAGTTTTGAGCAAAAATAAGAAAAATATCATTTTTTTTTCAGTTGAAAATTTTCAATTTTTTAAAGCTCAAAAAATCTCTGTATATTGCATGGGCATGTTTTCGTAATGATACGGAAACATTTGCATAAGAAAATTTCTTTGACAAAGTCGGCAATTACAGTGTTTTTTATCGCACCAGCTTATAGCAGGGTGCAATATAGGAGTCCAAATTTCCGTCCGTCTGTTCATTCGTTCGTCCGCCGGTCGACATTTGCGTTGAAGTTTGGTTGATACTGTTATTGTGTAAAGACATTTATTTGGAAATTAGCTATATGGCTTTACTGATGAAATGTATTCTTTACAATTTACGCTACTATTTAAAAAAGGAAACTTCATAACATGACCTTTTGAATATATTAAATGAATAGCATCAATCCATTTAATTGAGTATAAATAAAAATAATAACACACATAATGTTGTTATATGTCTATTACCTCATATATTTGGCGTTTGTTAGCTCACCTGAGCCGAAGGCTCACAAGGTGAGCTTATAGGATGGCCATGATCCGGCGTCCGTCCGTCCGTCCCTCCGTCGTCCGTCATCCGTCGTCCACAATTTCAAAGATCTTCTTCTCTGAAACTGCTTGGCCGATCTAGTTGAAATTTTATGTGGAGCCTCCTTGGGTAGTGGCATTTCAAGTTTGATCGCGAAATTCAGGTCACATGACCAAGATGGCCGCCACGCCCATATATGGTAAAAACCGCTCAAAAATCTTCTCCAGAACCAGTGGGTCGATTTCCACGAAACTTGGTATGTAGCATCGGGGACTTCAGTCCATCATAGTTTGATAAAATGATGACCTTTGGATGACCTTGACCTATTTTACGGCAAGGTCAAATTTGGAAACATAGGCTTTTACATGGGAAAAAGTGAAAACTATGGATTTTTTGAAAACTATTGCAGCCTGAGGCCTGAAAAGTGGTAGATATAAACAACTAATGGAGTAGATGAAGGTATGTGATTAATTTAGGTCAAGGTCATCTCTTGACCTTGGCCAGTCTGTCATCCATACACACTTTTCAAAGATCTTCTTCTCTGAAACTGCTTGGCCAATCAAAGTGAAATTTTATGTGGAGCATCCATGGGTAGGGGAGACGAAAGTTTGATTGCGAAATCCAGGTCACATGACCAAGATGGCCGCCACGCCCATATATGGTAAAAACCACTCAAAAATCTTCTCCAGAACCGGCTGGCTGATTTTCATGAAACTTTGTATGTAGCATTTGGGACTCCAGCCCATCATAATTTGATCAAATGATGACCATAGGATGACCTTGACCTATTTTACGGCAAGGTCAATTTTGGAAACATAGGCTTTTACATGGGAAAAGGCGAAAACAATGGATATTTTGGAAACTGTTGCAACCTGAGACCTGAAAGTTGCTAGATGCAGACAACTGATGGAGTCAATGAAGGTAAGTAATTAATGAAGGCCAAGGTCATTTGTTGACCTTGACCCAAGGTCATTTAAATATCAAAATTGAAATTATGGTTTTCTCAGAAATCACTGGGTTCGGAAACTATTGCAGCCTGAGACCTGAAACTTTGCAGATGCAGACAACTTGTGAAGTCAATAAAGGTGTGTGAGTATTCTTCAAGGTCAAGGTCATTTCATGATGACTTAATACTCCATGATCAGGCTTCAGGTGAGCGTTCTCAGGACCAATGGTCCTCTGGTTTGTATTTATGTTCCATTCAACAGCTAATGCCATATGGAGACAGGTGCTTGATTAAATTCTTATCAATTGAATTAGGTAATGTTATTTTGTATGCAGAAAGATGCAGTTATATTGGTTTTAAGGACAGTTATTGATTGCGATTTCTACAAGCTTGTGTGGGTGTCAACCTACTGGATATCAACCTATATTTCACAGATTGTTGATTTTTCAGAATCAGATTTAGAAGTAAGAAGCATAGTGTGATAGTGGTAGAATTCAGGACTCCTGAGCAACATGTCATGGGTTCAAAACCTGCATGTGCCATTACGTTTCATTGAGCAAGTCTTCATTAACTTTCCAGTAATGCAGGTTAATTCCGAGGAAACGTTGGCTCCATTCCGACATGACTGAAAATATGTTGACTAGGACATTAAGCCATAACCAAACCAAACCACAAAGTGGTATAATTGACAATATTTCACCAGCAGATGTGGTTGGCCGTAGTCTATTACACCAAGCCTAGAATATATAGGTGTATTTTTGCACACCAGAGCTGAAGGTTCACAATGTAGTATACCAATAGTTGGTCATCCGCCTTATCCCACTCATCAATTGAAGCTTTTTTAGCTCACCTGAGCCGAAGGCTCACAAGGTGAGCTTATAGTAGAGTAGTCGAGCCGGCATCCGTGTGTCGTCCGTCATCCGTCGTCGTCAACATTTTCAAACGACTTCTCCTCTGAAGCTGCCAGGCCGAATCTTTTCATATTTCACATATAGCATCTACAGGGGGGGGGGGGGGGGGAACGAATATTTGTGTTGTTTTTTTCGATCGGATAAGAACTCTGGTTGCTATGGCAACTTAAGCTTCCCATAGACTTATAATGGGAAAAAGTGAAAATTGCCTATTTTTGCTGTCTTGTTTGAGATATTTGAATTTTGTTTTTGCAGAAATGTTTATTGAATAGTCCTCTACGTTTCATGTGACTTTTGTCCTAATCCTTTATTTTGATTGGTTGCAGGGGCCCCATATAGGGCAAAATTTTGAAAAACATTCAAAAATCTTCTTCTCAGAAACTGTCAAAGGGATTGAGCCTGTACTTTGTATACATGTACATGACAGTGGCCTCTACATAATTTGTGTTTTTTATTCCAGGTGGATAAGAACTCTGGTTGCTATAGCAACGGAAAGTTTCCATAGACTTATAATGGGAAAAGTGGAAATCGGCTATTTTTCCGCTAAAATTGCAGACATTTGAATTTCGTTTTTGCAGAAATGTTTATTGAGTAGTGTTTGACATTTCTTGGGAGTTTTGTCCTAATCCTTTATTTTGATTAGTTGCTGGGGCCCCATAAAGGGCAAAATTTTGAAAAAAAAAAAAAAACATTCAAAATTCTTCTCCTCAGAAACTGTCAAGTGGATGTACTTTGTATACATGTTCCTGACAGTAGCCTCTACATAATTTGTGTTTTTTATTCCAGTCGGATAAGAACTCTGGTTGCTATGGTAACTTTAAGTTTCCAAAGACTTTTAATGGGAAAAGTGGAAATAAGCTATTTTTTTGAAAACTATTGCAGCCTGAGATCTGAAAAGTGGTAGATGCAAACAACTAATGGATTAGATGAAGGTATATGATTAATTTAGGTCAAGGTCATCTCTTGACCTTGGCCGGTCTGTCGTCCATACACACTTTTCAAAGATCTTTTTCTCTGAAACCACTTGGCCAATCAAAGCCAAATCTTATATGAAGCATCTATAGGAAGTGCGAACCAATGTGTATATAAATAATCCAGGTCACATGACCAAGATGGCCGCCATGCCCATATATGGTAAAAACCCTTAAAATATCTTCTCCAGAACCGGTGAACCGATTTCAACGAAACTTTGCATGAAGTATGGATGACTCAATTACTACAATGCATATATAAAACATGACCCTGTGGTGACCTTGACCTATTTAATGACAAGGTCAACATAGGTCGTCAATGCATTTAAATGGGGAAAACTTTTAAAATGTCATTTTAAGTGAAAGTCTTGCAGGAAATGGGCAGTAGGACTGAAATTTAATGATTCTGAAAAAAAGGACACCAGGAGCTCATCTGCTTTTAAAATGGTATTGGTATATGAAGCAGATCTCAGGTGAGCGTTTACAGGACCATTGGTCCTCTTTTTTTTTAAATGTGTCATTGTGTCTTTGAGCAAGACGCATTAACTCGACGCGGTGACTCCGTCTCAACATGACTGAAATATTATTGCCTCCCGGGGCGTTAAACCTCAATTCAAACAACAAAAATCAAATCAGCTATCAAGGAAACATTTTTGTCAGACATCGAGGGTATAACCTCACTGGCCCAGTGGTAGAATTCATGACCTCGGACCTGGGTTCAGCGTCATCCTCAGCCATGTAGTGTTACTCTGAGCAAGACGCTTTCATCCCCCCCCCCCCCCCCCCCCACACACACACACACACAAGCGCTAGTTACGTGTTACTCAGAAAGCGATGGTTTCGTGCCGACATGAATTCAAAATTATCAGTGGGACGTTTAGCTTTATTAACTAAAACAAAAGAGCACCAGTTTTGTTCGACTAACGAAAACGATCTACTAACTCTTAGAATCATACAATACAAGCCAAGTCATCGCTGCAGCTACTTTGCATATGAGTGTTTGTGTAGACGATCTGCATCGAGTTTCTAGTCTAGTTGGCATAAACTTGTTAGATAAACCTTTTTGTGTTTGTCAAATTGAAATTCAAGGCTACTCGAACAGATAAATGAAAGTGAGACTCGGTAACCAAAGCACAGTCCATGATTTCCAGCACTTAACTGTAGTTACGTGTACAGACGCCTACATGTATATCGACTTAGAACATTATATGTTCACGATTCTCGCCAATTTCCAGAACGTACGTTATACGTAATATACAATCATGTACCCAGTTTTTGAAAACTTTAACAATTTGAAATGGTAAACTATGTGCAATTCTTGTCTTGTAAAGAAGTGGCGAAGCTACGAAATCAAAATCGTAATGCAATTGCGCCAAATGAGATTTTTTTGTTTGAAAATATCGCAAGTGATCCGAACTGGGAAACTTGATGTTCTGCTTCAAAGTCGTCGTGAGGTACACGTCATATTCACAATGAATCAAACTGAATTATATTTATTTACTTTTTTTATTCAGTTTTACGTCCCTTTCAAGATTATTTCAGATCATATGAGACTGGCCAATCGGTAGGTGGGGCGAAAATGGAAGAACCCCGAGAAAAACCCGCAAGCAGAACTTGGCTTGTCTCACATGTGGCCAGAACGGGGCTCGAACCCACACCAGACACAGCGGTGAGATGATCGAGGGATTAAGACCGCTCGGCCACGGGGGCCGCCGAATTATATGTAGAAGAATGATTATGCACCAGTCATTTGTATCCACGGCCCCTCCACGGACCTGGAATAGCGGGGCGTTTAACGTTTCAGTTTTTAAAGCTCTGCTAAAAGCCCGGTACCTGCTGTGTCAGATTTGTGGTAAATTCCTTGTTAAAAGTCCCGGCTCCCCGGAGGCTGGCAATAACATGGGACAACAGCTGGGAGTTGTTCTAATTAAAAATAAGAAAGGGCTTGAATTTCTGCACCTATATAAAAATGTGCATATGGAAATTATTCGAATTGACATGACTATGTATTGGCAGAAAATTAAAACCCCGGCACTACCGGGACTCGTCAGAGGTTAAATTCCGGCACTTTAGCCCCGCTGTGACCTCGCTATCCCCGGTCCCAGGCGGACCGGGGAATTAAACGACTTTGTAATGGTACATGGGTAAAAGCAGTCTACCGAGAAACACGTATGAATGTATGAACATGGTTAAGGGCGGTTACATGATCGTACATGGGTAAAAGCAGACTACCGAGAACACACGTAATATTGTAATTTATAATTATTATCGAGCAAGAATTGTTTTCATTCACGAAGTTTGCTAAATGGGAGGCAAAATCTGATAGGAAATGTAAACTTAACAAAATAAATAAATAATAACCAGAAATATCGTAACAGTTTATAGCAAACCAATTTATCACACGAAAGACAAATCGACACTGTGGCGTGCACCAGCTATGTTATTTTTATCGAGTTGCTTCCCTTGCACTATGCGCGTTCACACAACGAACGCATCTCAATGTATTGATACGGATCAGCTTGTGATGTACACAGTTTTCATCATGTCCGAAATCAAGACCTGCCGAATTTATGTGCATCGAAATCGATCGTGACCTATTTCCGCTAGAAATGAGTTTAAACTTCGTGACACGCTACGGCCGCCCCAGTCTGGAATGGATTACCTCACATACTCAAGAACTCACCCCAGTATATCATCCCAAACCCCTTTTGAGTGACAAGAATTGCCGAAAAGACTGGAGAAAATGATTGAAATTGGTCTGTCCTCGCGACTGTCATTGTTGTGTCACGTGACGTCGCTTACGCATCAAGAAATAGATCGAGGCGCCCATGGGAAGTTTTCAGTGGCGCGAAATATGAAAATGCTTAATACTTTTTAAACAAATCGTTTAAAGGGTTTATTTAAGTGTTTTCATTATATAAAATATATTTTCATCCCAATTTTTGCATTATTTGAATTTGTCGGATGACTGTTAGAATTCCTACGTCATGATCAACATACGGAAACTTTGTCAGAGCTTCGGAAACCCGGCGGAAATTGCCGAGTCCCACAATATAGTCCCCTCGGCACCGCCCGTCCCCACGGAAAGCTTGTTGGGTCTCCGAGTCTACAAAATCCGACAAGAAGTAGTTCTGTCGGACAGCGTTCCTGTTTTCATATAAAAAGGAGGTGCGCGGTAGCTCTTGGCCACTTTTTGTCGAGATTTTCTCAAGAAACTTAAAATACAGCGAACGTAGAGCAAGAGACTGGAGGGTAGTCAAGGTTCCTTAGAGTATTTAGGCATAGGTAATTATGATTCTAAAGTTCCTGGAATGTTTCTAGGAATTTTTATTACAGATTTTGGGTTCACCCGATAAAACAAATAAACAACAACAAGAATCAACAACAACAAGACTTAGAAAAATTCTGAAGATCGAGATTGAGAATCGAACCGGGACGACTTGACTTAGAGCATCTTGATTCGCCTCGTCAGATCAGAACGTCAGGCTCAAGAGTTGTCGCCTTTACAGTCCACGAGAAACAGCCTGTGGTCATGTCCAGAATTTAGATCAGCGTTCATGCGTTCGTCCGTCTAGAAGGTCTCGCCAGAAAGTGTCCACCATTTTTTTAGACTATTTTTCTGTTCCTTATTTTTACTTCTGCTGCGTCGTAAACAACGGGTTTCGGAGATATGGTCATGCTGTGAGGGAAGCCAGTTCCAATTGCATAGATCATGTTCTACACTGTTCAAACTAGATCAGCACCACGCACCTAGAACGCCGGTTGAGCACATCAAGGTCTACCCTGCTTGCTTTAGCTCATTTTTCTATCATGTTCAGACCGTATATTATACGAGTACAAAATCCAGTTCTGTTCCGCTCACAGTGATCAGCCTGCGCCCGCTAGAACCTATAAACGAATAACAGGACACAAGTGCTATCTAGCCAGATTAGTCACCACATGCACAGGCCCGTGTGACACGTTTCTGAGCCGAGTCTACACCGTCTGCTATATAGACCGCGGACCGAGGCAATCAACGTGTTAGAACAGAACAGAATAGAACTACGCCCTAATTACTGGCTCTCCTCACAGAATACGCGTTTAGCAGCAAATTAAAGACATTTTTGTTATAGAAAAGTTTACTTAACTACTTGTTGGACCTAGACGAACTGGTCTGAGAAGTTTGGGCTTCGAATCCGTACATGAGCGTACCGAGGATTTAAGCTTATATGTTGCCAAATAGAGGTTTATTTGGTGAGTTCCGATGGCTCGAGAATAGCCAGAACTCGTGTTTTAGAACATACAGTTCCCCTTTACAGAACTTGTTCGTGATTGAAGTTGCAGGAATCACGTCCGATGCAGTCATGGTCCGCGTGTTAGTGACTAGCAGAGACATCCTTGCGCTTCGTTGAGACTCTTGGTTGGAGTAACTGACGATGTAAAGCTTGGGCTTAAAGAATAAAGCTTGGGCTTAGAGAATAAAGCTTGGGCTTAAAGAATAAAGCTTGGGCTTAGAGAATAAAGCTTGGGCTTAGAGAATAGAGCTTGGGCTTAGAGAATAGAGCTTGGGCTTAGAGAATAAAGCTTGGGCTTAGAGAATAGAGCTTGGGCTTAGAGAATAGAGCTTGGGCTTAGAGAATAAAGCTTGGGCTTAAAGAATACAGCTTGGGCTTTGAATTTCATGTCATTGTACTTGTTTTATGTATATAGAAACTGTTTGTCCATATACCAGTTGAGCGTCCAAATTAATCATCACTCATCAGCTGATCTTCATAGGGATTCCGACCATCACTCACATCGCAGTTGTAATATCTCGTATTGCGTCAGACCGACAAGAATGAAGACTAGATCAGAGAAAAAGTAAAGAAAGCAAGACAGTCTATCATTCCTGTTTATTCATTGTAAATAACATATTTCGTGATTAAAAGTTGATGTTAACACGAAAAATCTCGTTTTAAATACACAAGATTTAAGGATAAGGTCTGGTATTTTACGCTGTAGGGACCAGTCCCCAGTGTGAGACTATGTTCTTGGAAACTTATATGCGCGCTTAGCCTCCAGGAATTTAGCTTCACATAGGATCCCTATTGCGTAAAAATACTTTATTCAAGAAGGGGACTAGTTGTGGTCCACTTCCGTCAGTCCGTCCGTTACTCTGTTCGTCCACAAAACCAGAGACCCCCAGCCATCCTGTAACAGTATATGAAAGGCCCTGATCATTATTTCTGATGGATCCGTGAATCATGGTCTTATGTTACATATTAAGTGGTGCCTCAGGAGCGCGATGACCTAGTGATAAGAGCGTCGAACGCATTAACTCCACATTTAATGGTTAAAAGTAGGAACAATGTCGACTTGTACACAAAAAAGCATGATTTTTCATTTTTTTTTCTATAGTCCAAGACAGTCGTGCACCACTGGACTTAGTTATGTTGTTGTTTGACAGCAATATCACAAGTGCATATACGGAGGAGGTGATTCTATTGAGCCGCGCCATTAGAAAACCGGGTTTTCGCCGGGTTTTCGCCTATGCGAAAACAAAGGCGCAGATCAGCTGTGCAGTAACTGCAAAGCTGATCAGCGCCTTTGTTTTCGCTACTCGGATAGTACAACCCCTCTTCTGCTTAAATCCAAAATTTCAAGCGTCTAGCTTTTTCTGTGACTGTACAGACCGGTTTGTGTCGGACATGGTCGGAAACCCCGAAAATCGGTTTTCTCGCGTCGCGGCTCATTTGATCCCGCCCCCGTCCGTATAATTCAAATTTTTAAGCATATGGGCGGAGTGTTTCGATGTTTCTTCCGAAATTGATATTTAATACATATATTTTCTTTTACCGTTTACCTGGTAGCGTGAAAGCCGGAG
Source organism: Rugalucina vietnamica (assembly GCA_964017185.1). Lineage (NCBI taxonomy): Eukaryota > Metazoa > Mollusca > Bivalvia > Lucinida > Lucinidae > Rugalucina > Rugalucina vietnamica. The sequence goes on from OZ024881.1 coordinate 42,243,551, forward strand.
TTGAGGGGTCGGGTGTTACACCCTTACTGGCACCGTAGGGCTATGAGTAAGAAAACTAAGGGTCCCTCCGCCAAGACACGACTGAACATCTGGACTGAAAAATGGTTCATTGGAACGTTTTTCCACAGAACAATTTATTTATTTAGATTTATTTATTTATTGTTGGCCATTCTTCGGATTTGGAGATAGACCTACAGAGCGCAAAGAAACGGTACAGGATTTTAATTCGACTTTAAAAACGGGGGAAAAATCTACATGTAGTATGACGGGCGGAACAAAATTATAACAATGCCCCTTGACGGTGTGAGGGTTGCGTTGTTGTCGGGTACTAAAATCGCCATGCCACGTAGCCTCTCGCGTAGCCTACGGGTTGGGCCGTCATTTCATATTAGTTTTAGATCTATAGACATCAATTTCTCTCAGAGACACAAAGCACAGAAGTTGCAGCACCAGTCATTTGTAACCGATGCTCCCCCTTTCCTCCCAGTAGTGCAGGGGAACTGACTGATTAAACTTTTCCACCAGTGGGATTTTGTATTGTGAGAGTGGGGGGAAGTAAAGTAACGTTACAGGGTTTGGACCCTCAGAGTTTGGACCTCAAACTCGTCCCCGCAGGGTGGGGCTTAAAGTGGAGCGCAGAAAAGTAAAAAGTCATTATCTCCGCCAGGGGGGGGGGGGGTCTCTGAGAGGGGGATGCAGTGGTTACAAATGACTGGTGCATAAGATCTAGATGGGACAGTACCGTCTTAAGTCAAGTGTTTGGGCCGGCCGGCGTCATTAAAATTAACAGGTGCTTTCAAAACCAATTAAGGATTCGAACACGTCCACGTGCGTACATCGTTACGGCTTAAGTGCCTATTATTCGTACCGTATTTCACACTTTAAAACCGATCAAATTACTTTCCACATTAATGTATAACCCAAAAAGAGAACCGCTAGATCCGCAACTGATATTCTTTTCGTTCATGACGTCATTGTGAGCGACCATCTTTGTCTGACGTGTCATTATTTACAGTTTCAACTGGCAAGTGTCGTTTGTGTTTTAGTGAGGTTGTCTTGATTTTTTTGCGAAATAATTTACATTTCTTGATCATTACTTTCCCGAAGTGCATTAAAAAGACTTCTAGGACGCCAGTATGGATTACTATGCTTGAATTTTGGTAAGGCTTTCTTCGTTTATGTATTTTTTCGTGTGTTTAAATTTGTCGTCAAGGACTCGTGAATTCCACATTTTCTCAATGGAGGTGACCGATGAAACCGGAAGCTCATTGTTAAATATGGGTTAAAAAAATGGTCATGTACCAATCGTGGCATGAATGACCTTAATTAAAAGAAGAATTATTAGAGCATCTACCGGTATGGGTGTGAATGCGTGCGTTTAATGATAAATAGATCAAAATTTAGATTTCCTGAGGCTGGTGTGTGCCGTCAAAAAACGGCCATTTTCATGGCGTCCGTGTGGCAAGGCTTTTGTGTGGCAAATGTCTTTGCTGACGTTTTTGGATAATATCATCCTTGAGCAATTCATTTCTTGGGGTTTTAGAGTCACGTATTCAAGTGTTTTCATGTAATCAGATGCTGAAAAGGTGAACCGTGGTTGCTAGCCTCAAAATAAAAATAGTCCCTTGGAATAAACGCACGTGAATTTTGTTTTTAAAAACGTCTACGCAGGCCCTCATGATCTTCTACTGTTATGGTCATTTAATCTATATGCTGACTTTATTTCCCCCTATTCATGGCGGTGATATTCAAAACATCTGACGTTCCTTACTCTAGTAGGCGTTTTCAATATTTTGTTTCTGTATTTATTTCATGAACCGATTGTGATCTCTTACGTGATTTTCAAACATGGACGGTAGATCTGTAAATATTTTCTCAAAATATTGACTTTTCTGAGATTTTTATTGCCGTAAATCTTCTTGAAGTATAGAATTTCTAGAACCAGTGACTGTATTGTATTTGCAGATTAGCTTTTGTCGGTAAAAGCAAGTGCTATTTTCTCAATAGTACGCAAACAATAAACGCGAAAAGTTTGTTTTACTTTGGTATAAAGCCTGTTTCGTCATTGTTTAAATTTTCCTCAATTCCTCGGACGTTTGTAAGCAGTGGTTACAGGTGAAATGTGACTAAGCATTTATATGTCTCCTAACTTCGTGTGGGACAGAAATGCGATGACGTTAGCACGCGACGATCCAGTCCGGTCCTTCAGTCTGTGACTCAAGATTAAAAGTAAACCACAGACCTCTGAGCCACAGAACTACATGTACTTCGCAAACGTGCCTTTGTAAGAAGAATAAGAAGAAGAAGAAAAGGAAGACGACGAAGAAGAAAAAGAATACGACGAAACCTTGAAGAAGAAAACAAAGCATTTTCTTTTACATAGCTTTACAATTCGGATACTCACTTTATTAATAACATGTATGAATAATATTGAAAAACATGCTTTTGTACAAAACGATTGTATATTTAGTAAATTATTGTATTTGTAAATTATATGAGCCACCACATGGGAAAACCAACAATCTGCATAGGCGAAAACAAAGACGCAGATCAGCTTCGCGGTAACCGCGAAGCTGATCAGCGTCTTTGTTTTCGCTACTCGGATAGTACAATTCCTCCTCTACTTAACACCAAAATTTCAAGCTTCTAGCCTGCTTCTGTAGCTGTACAGGCTGGTTTGTGTCAGACCAGTTCGGAAACCACATTGTTGGTTTTCCCACGAGGCGGCTCATATATAGAATGAACGGATAACAACAACTCACTGGTATTATCGGTCATGTCACGAGTTGATCGGACAGCACTAAGACTATCGAGTTAGAACATGTCACATCAGTTCTGAGACCATCAGAGTTTCGCAAATTCAATGACCTCACGTTACCCGAAAAAGAAACGAAAGGCAAACTGGGCATGATGAATAAACCACCACAAAAATAAATATGAGCCGCCTCATGTGAAAACCTACAGTCTGCATATGCGAAACCAAAGTCGCAGATCAGCTTCGCGGTATCAGCGAAGCTGATCAGCGTCTTTGTTTTCGCTACATGGATAGTATAATTCCTCTACTTTCTAAATCCAAAATTTCCAGTCTCTAGCCATCTTCTGTAACTGTACAGGCCAATTTGAGTCAGACCTGTTTGAAAACCACATTGTTTGTTTTTCCATGAGGCGGCTCAAATGTTACGTCCTATGGGCTAACTATAATTTGCGGAACGGAACGGAACGAAACGGAACAATGTTTGGGGTGCAAAGTGGGGGTAAATATGAAAATAAGACTTTCCGTAGTTTCATCACTATTAGCGTCACTTTACAGTCCATGTCTTTGTTTCCCTTGTGTCATACTTATTATCTTACGGCAGAGTGCATCTACGATACTTTAATATTACTACATACGTAAAATACTTGTGATTTATATTTTGAAAGACGGTTCAATATGTTCAGATTTGTTGCTCTTCATTGTTAAAACCTATGTAATCGTTCTTCTAAGCGTTTGTTGATGATAAATTATTTGATATGTAGTAAGAACGGTGAGAATAATAATATCAGATTACCTAATACTAATATGAGGTCATCTGAATTTCAACTCTTCAGGAACATGTTAACATGTAGCAACATCTGGTTCCGTTTCGTTCCGCCAAGTATAGTTACCCACACTGGTAGTTATAAACAACGGAACGGAACGGAACAGAAGTCTTGCAATACGGAAACGTACTACTACATAAGACTGTTGGAGTCCAGCAGAACAAACGTGTGTAAATGTTAAACTATGGAACTGACAGTTTTACACCCATTTTAAGAATAGTTCAGCTCATATAAGACGACCCAGTCAGGAGGCAGGGCGAAAACGAGAGAACCAAGAGAAAATACATCTGAAAACCCCGTAAGCAGAACTTTGTCTGTCTCAGATGTGTCCCATGCAGATCTGGAACCAGACATAGCGGTGATCTGGGTGATTTTTAAAACGTTCAATTATGAAAGCGTTATTAGACACTCGGCCTAGGGGACCGCCAAATTTTGACATTTAAAACCCTAATGCAAAACTGATGTATTCTGAAAAACCTATGCATACCGTAATATTAGTAGATATATCGCAGATAAAGAAAGAATGCATTTTGAGTTTGCCACATCTTTATAATTGAACATACGTATTTTATGCACTTATTGTCTTAAATGTACTGTTTGTTTCGAAGCCATGAGCGTTGTGCTGTTCATACATCGAATAATGTATAGAGAAGGCGTCTTAGTCCTAGAATAGTTCTTGGTTTATGTAATGGTGCTTTGTTCCGTGTCGTTCCGCAAAGTATAGTTATCCACACTGGTATTTATAAACAACGGAACGAAACGGAACAAACATTTTGTGGTAAAACGAACTTCAAGACTGAATTCGAGCTCCGGAAAAAATAACCGCAATAGTTTGATTTATTATTATTATTATTATGATTACTAATTTGTACTGATAATAAAGGCGAAGTGAACAAAAAATAGCTTAAATAGGAAATATGTTTTTGTCCGTACAGAACCTTTGTTTTTGGGTGGTAGTATCATGGCATAAGAAAAGTTCAAACATTTCCGTGATTTAAGTGAACAAAAATGTAACTTCGAATTCAATAGGAATTATGCTTTTGTCCGTGCAGAAACTTTGTCCTTGTGTGGTATCATGGCATAAGAAAAGTTAAAACATTCCTATGATTTACTGGGGACTTGTTCCGTTTCGTTCCGCAAAGTATAGTTATCCACACTGGTAGTTATAAACAACGGAACGAAACGGAACAAACTTTTGCAACACGAAAACGTACTACTCAAACTATCTGTTGCAGTCCAGCAGAAGAAACATAGGTAACACCCGAGAACTTAAAGATATGTTTAGACTTACATCCTTTTCAAGATTATTTCAGCTCTTATGAGACGGGCCAATCAGTATATATAGGTGGGGCGATAACTGGAGAACCCCGAGAAAAACCACATGCCAACACATACGCAAACAGAACTTGGCTTGTCTCACATTTGGCCAGTGCGGGGCTCGAACCAATTGAACAAACGTATTTTATGCACTTATTGTCTTAAATGCACTTTTGTTTCGATAAAAATTGAAGGCTATCCCGACAAACCATGAGCGTTGTGCTGTTCATACATCGAATAATATATATATAGAAGACGTCTTAGTCTTAGAATAATTCTTGTTTTATGTAATGGTGCTCTGTTCCGTGTCGTTCCGCAAAGTATAGTTATCCACACTGGTATTTATAAACAACGGAACGAAACGGAACAAACATCATGTAGTAAAACGAACTTCAAGACTATATTCGAGCTCCGGAGAAAGTAACCACACTAGTTTTGATTTATTATTATAATTATTATTATTATTATTATTATTACAAACATATTGTGGTATGAAAACATACTGCAGCAGCAACTGTATCTTTCAACACCCGAGAGAGCAAACTACTACTACTACTACTACTACTACTATTTTCATATGTCGTACTTTGTGCCGACGTATAATGCGATGTGAACAAAATATTCACTGGCAATTATGTATGTATATATGTATATATGTATTATTAACCAGGTTTAGGTGAACCTTGTCGCCCTTGTCGTATTGAAAATGAAAAAAATACAGTCTGTTGGTAGAATCGTGTATAGTCATAATTGTCTTAGACGAAGTAGAACCAGAACAGTAACATATATAAACAGCGGCGCCCGATAGACATGTAGAAGTGGAATGCTACAGCTAAAGGCCATGGGTTCAACTTAGATGATGCTGATTAAAGCCGTTATCGACGTACAACGTGTACCCAGTGTATGAAGACCCGGTTCAGTCTCAGTAAAGATAACAAAGACAGAACTGCAACTCGGCCAGTCAATAAGCGCATACACGCACCGCAAACACAAACTAAAAACTCTTGTAGTCGCAACATGTTTGTTCCGTTTCGTTCCGTTGTTTATAATTACCTGTGTGGACAACTATACTTTGCGGAACAAATGGAACAAGATATTAATTATTATAGCATCCCATAATGATTATTTATATATGCGCTTAGTTTTTTTTTTTTTTCTTTTTTTCATCAGACCCCAGTAACCGCGGCACAATTTAACCGAAATCAGCACAGTGAATGCGACTTTATTAAACATGTTAAAATCTTGACGCAGGAAACATGTTCGGCTGACTGTCAGTTTATGCAAAACCGCAAGTGCGTGCACATTAAAAATAAGAATAATACGTGAACTTAGGATGTATCAAGTGGTGTTCTAAAAGATAATGAAATGCAACGAAAATCATCAAAGCAGTCTGTCCGAAGGTTCAAGCATTAGCAAGCATCTGTTACTTTTTGTCGCTGGCTGGCTACAATATAGTCTTATCAGTCATCGATATTGCCTGTCGACATGTACAAATTCATGAAGTGGACTGGAGCCGTGGGCTGTAGTGTGGTTTTGGAGCGAAGTTCAAAGTCATTTCAAGTCAAAGGATGATTTTCGAAGACTCGGACACAGTCGCCACTTTCACCTGTCACACATTAGCGTATAAGTGAAACGCGCGCCGGGCGTGTTGAAAAAATTGCAAAATTCCACATACGCCAGCCGCACGTCGGAGACACGTTCAAAGCGCGTTACGAGCACGTTGGGTACGCTTGGTGCACGTCCGATGCGCGTCACGTACTGTACATCGCTAAAAATCGTCGCGCGTTTCGTGCGCGCGTTTGGGATCAATTTTTTTTTTAAACATGCTTAAAATTTTCTAGAAGATCGGCGTGTCCCGAGCGTGTGACTTAAACGTTTCGAATAAGTTCCACACGCCCTACAGGTGCGTTGAATACGCTTCGAATGCGTTTGGCACACGTTTTAGGCACGTCAGTGTACGCTACATGCACGTTCCGATTTTATTAGATATTGCTTCAGTAGCGTGCCCCAAGCGTGTGTGAGACGCGCGTTGAACGTTTGCTGCGCGTACGTAGCGCGTGCTTATCGTGTCTGGGACGTAACACAAACGTACTCTAAAACTTTGAGATTTTTATACGTCCGACACACGCCTCAGTCACGCGCTAATGTATGACTGCTAAAGCGAGCTAAAGGTACAAATTAGTTTTTGTACGTCCAAAATCTTCAAGATTTGAGATTTTTCATACATTTTTCAATTAAAGTGTCACACAACATAAGAAAATAAATAAGGCACTGTCATTCGTTGGGCAAGTTCATTCACAGGGCGATTAGAGCTCACCGTCTATAAGTACTACACCTTGTGAAAAAAAAGCTTGCTTTTCACTGCAACAACAACAACAATCCAGATAGTTTGATTATACCTTTTTCTTTACTTCCTGAGATTGATATCTCAAGCCCAGTAGTCAAACTTTTGTTATTCTCTGGTCTTAAATGACACCATTCTGTCTCCAAAACACGTCCATTCAAAGACTCCACTCCATGAATAAGTATATACCCTTACCCCATGATAACACTAATGACTACACGCGTAGTACATGGAACAAAGCGTGTTCTCAGCATTTCAATATGGCTGCTTCCAGTGACAGAATAACGTGTTATCCTGTGATTTCAAATTATAAGATGATGCTGACAAAACGCGGAGCTCACTGATATGCATATGTATGCGTTACCAAAGAAGTAAGCTATTTAAGTATTGTTTTTAGAAAATTTCATTAGAAAATAGCAGTTGCATCAAAATCAGAGGTAGACAATTTAATCATTTTCATTTGTTTCTGTATGGTTGCTAGAATGTGTACGCCCTGTTATCGAAAACGAATTATCGCTTTGCGTGTTCGGGACTGTTGGTCATGTCTTGGTTCATGGCATGCAAGAATATTCATTCAGTCTGCAAATCCGATAAAGTTGGCCGTGTCGTGGCTTATCGTTACATCAAGAACTCGCTTTTATAAAATAAACGGTGAGAGAATATACACCATAGCTTTAGCTAGGCGGATGATGATTATTATGTCGTTTTGTTCTTTCAGATGCGTGTGCCAGTATAAAGACAAAACCAAACTGTTTCATCGACTGCACCTGGCTGCGGTTTTCGGAGGCAACTGAAACTGTGCTCCATGCCGATTTTTCGGTAGCCAATATCATTTGTCTAAGGAAAGTAAGGGCTGCCATAGAACTGCGTAGCTCGCATGAATCACTCTTTGCATCTTAAAGTATCAAAATTTAGGTATGAGTGGAACAGCACAGACCAGTGCCTAACATCAGGCATTGTATCAACCGGAACAATCCACATTTTGAAGAACTACAGGAGTTCTTAAATCTTTAACCATATGTGAGACAAGTCATGTTCTGTTTGGGGTGTGTCAGGTGGTTTTTCCCCGGGTACTCCGGTTTTCGCCCCACCTACCGATTGATTCGTCTCGATATGAGTGAAAAAGCTTAAAAGGGACGTAAAACTGAATTAAAAAAAAAAAAAAAAAAAAAAAAAATCTTTAACCAACAACGTTAACATAAAAAAATTTCGAAGTTCATGATCTTGACCATTAAGGTCTGTCAAGAGGGTCGGGATGGTACAACATGCAATGTCCGACCAATATCTTACAGCAGGCAAAGTATAAACCAGGTCAATCCAAATGATTCAGAGATATACTCGTAAACTTTAACAACTTTAATATAAAATTTCAGTTTGTGACCTTAACCTCAATGTCAATCAAGGAGGTGGGGATGTTGCAACATAAAACGTCAGACCAATATCTAGAATCAGATATAGTATCCACATGTTCAAGGAAATGTTATGCGACAGCTTGCATGCTTAGTTTTAAACTATGCTGCCTTCTATAATTGCACGCCGGTGGGTCGAGCGTCAGAGTCTATGATGGCCCGAATAAAGCTATTGTTTTTAGTCAGTTGGGGCCTGAGCTTCTTGTCTGTTGCTTGGATCGCCGGGGTTTAACTGGTGTTTTTCTTTTGCTCCGGATTAAGTAAGTTATTCGGCGCCCAGGTATCTCCATCGTCGGGCAGCTTACTGAATCTGTGAGTCCTCTTTTTTATTCATCATGGTGGTTATCATGATTTATTTGTTTGTCCTTGATGATTCATTGACTAGTTAGAGATTCACCACGAGGACCGAACAACTAACTAAAGGTTGTGAACCACTGCAGAAGATGAGGGCGAGGTTAGAGCTCTGTAAAATCGATTTAAGCTCCCAGTAATTTTATATTACTGATCGTTCCGGGGAGATACTTCTGTTGTGATTCTATTTGTTTTGTTTTTGGAGTCGAATTTTGTGCTGTTTGAACCTTATGTACGTTTTCATAGTTTTAGTTATATATATATATATATTTAGTTCGGGTTACTGAGTGGCCGCCTATTGGGAAATAGCACACTCGGCTTACGATACGTTTTCTAAGTATAACTTCCTAGTTGTCAATTTAGTTTTTCCCATCTCGGTTTTTGGAGTGTGAATATCTTTCTGATTGCGCCTTTTCCTGATCATTGCCTACTTGACCTTTTTCTAAAACTAAATAAACGAAAGCATAATCCGACGAAAACATCATCCGACAACGGCGTAAGCGCAATTGAAGACTTCGAAGGCATGACACATATCGCCCATAATTCATGAGACAGCTTCTGAAACGTTATTCGGCGCCCAGTCTCATCAGCAAGATGGTAAGAAAGACCAACAGTCAACAGTGTCAAACGCCACGTATTCAGATAGTATATAGAAACAATAAAAAGGGAAAGCAAAAATAGGCATTATCATTGAAACCACATTTCTGTGCGGGAATCAAAATTTTGGCGTAATTTTGTAACGGTGTCGTGAAGACAAAACAAATTTCTAGCAATATTAAGATACAGAAGTAAGCCCCCTCCCCCGTCACACTAGTAATTACTTGTATTTGCGGATGGAATTTTTTAACTTTTTGGACTTTAATGATTTAAGCACCACTTTTACCTATGGATGTGGTTAGTTACTGGTACTAAATGATGGAAACGGACAACTCTTTATTATAAGGACATCTGCTGACAAGATGAGAAAAGTACCTAAAAGCCTAAAACCGAGGGGTCAATTTTTAAAGCACGTAATTTAAGCAAACTGTTAAATTGTATTAATGGGTATAATGTAAATTGTATAAAAATGGATTTAGCAGCCGTCCTAATTGCAAATAGGTGGTTTTTGTACCTACCCAAATATTTTTATTTCTCACATTGCTAATGTTCATGGAGCAAACATATAGTTTCCTATGCATTTTTCTGCATTTTTTGCTATAAATCGAAGCAAAATGGTTGTTGTCGACATAAACCGGTTTTTGTCTTGTTGTTATTACGCATGACCCTGCTCTAAGATCATTGTGTTGCCGCTTGAAAATTAAAAAACCGGAACCATTGCTATTTTTAGTTTTGAAGTATGTTCTCCACCTAGACCCAACAAATCATTTATACTTGAGACACCTAATATATATTTACACGATATATGTTAGCGAGAAGCTGGGTCTAGTGGGGGAACGATGTTCACCAGACCGTGGAACATAAGTATTTAAGTGTGACTGATAGCAGATTGACCTTAAAACATGTTTCAATGATGCACATGCGCAATAACAACAAAACCAAAACTGTTTTTTTTTTATTGACAATCAATTTTGCTTTGGTTTATAGCAAAAACTTACAGTCAAATACATAGGAAACTACAGTTTCGCTCCATGAACATAAGCTGTGTAAGAAATTGTAAATACTTGGATAGGCACAAACAATCAAGCGTTATCTCTTCCTGTTTGCACTTTGGAGCGCTGCCAGATTCATTTTCGTACAGTTTACACTTATACCCAATAATACAGATGAAAAGTTTGCTTTAATCATCAAGTTACGCGTTTTCGAAACGTACCCAACGATTTTTTTGGCTTTTAGGGACTTTTCTCATCTTGTCAGTAGATGTCCTGATAAGGACAGTAACAATATATACCGATCAGATGTGGATGTTGCCGGTTACTTGCGTATAGCGACGTTTGCTATGGCGTCAGCAGCAATTGCTTTTGGTCAAATTACAGTCACACTAGCACATACGGATGCCTGCAAATAGGTCGTATCGATTCCGTATCTTACTTGTATCACCCGTAGCTATTCGTACCGTATACGCAATCATCAGTAGCTGTGCGTATCGTATCTGCAGGGTCCGTTAGATACACGGCCAATTTTTGTAAAGATTCAAAATTCAGACACGGATAAAAAATCAAAGTAGATATAATAGCCAAGTAGGTTACTGTATAGGCGGCAACTTTATTATTCATATCTGGGCGTGGTCGGCTAGTCCATCTGTTTAAGTGGGAAGAAAAGGCGAACTCAGTAAGCGTAGACCATTGTCACATATTTTCCGTCAGAAATCAGCTACACGTATGTTGTCCAATCCAGCGGACTAGGCAAATTCGTATTTTATTCTTATTTTCTAACGGAAAACTGGTGAGTTGAATCTTTCAACGGTATACCTTTTGGTCTATTTAGCGTTTACCAATATCAAAAGAAGTATAGGTCTTATAAAGTATGCATGAGGAGCCGCCCATACACTAACCTATTTGCCGAATAATAACACGTCACTGCGATACGTAGTACTGAAGGCCATACGGACAAGATACGCGCATGTACGGTAGATAAGATACTATCCATTACGGACATTATGGATAGATACGAAAGACCTATCCGCAGGCATCTGTGTGTGACAGTATGACTATACTTTGACCAAAAGCAGTGGTTGCTCTATACGCAAGTAACCGGCATCATCCGTATCAAATCTATTGTCTGTAACATCATTATGATGCAAACACGTGTAAACTTACCGATCAAGGGATATCCGTTTCCATCCTTGAGAACCCGCATCTAACCGCATTTATAGATAATAGTGCTGCATAAATAATTTCAGCACCGCCCAAACAATTTCATTTGCAGTATATTTTTTATTTAATATCACAGACGATAATTAAATAATTAGATTATTGATGATAATTATGCATTTACCTATTGTGATTTTCAATACAATGTTGCAGTTCGTTTTGCATGAAACTGTTTGTTCCGTTTCGTTCCGTTGTTTAAAACTGCCAGTGTGGATAACTATATTTTGCGGAACGAAACGGAACAAGACGACTGCATAAAACCAGAACTATTTTAGCACTAAAATGCCTTTCTAGCTGGATGTATGAATAGCGCAATACTCATAGCATTAGCTTTTTTTATTTGTATCCAATCGAAACGTGCATTTTAAAACAAATCGAGCCCACATAAAATGCTTAACTAAATACGTTTAATTATGTCTCCTTATCATATATGTGCCGCGACGCAAGAAAACCGGTCTTCGGGGTTTCCGACTAGGTTCGACACTAACCGACATGTACAGTCTCGAAGAAGGCTATATATAGAAGCTTAAAATTTCTGATTTAGGAAGAAGAGGAAATTTACTATCCGTGTAGCGAACACAAAGGCGCTGATCAGCTGTGCAGTGTAATAATCTCGTTTTCTTACGACGCGGCTCAAATAATCATATATTACCGAATGCACACGACACGCATAGTTTCCAGAATCTCAATTTTGCATAAGAATTTTGTTTACAAAACTGGTGGCCTCACGGCCGAGTGGTTAAGAGCGCCTGATGTCATTAAAACTCTTAATCATTCGATCACCTCACTGCTGTGTCTGGTGTGGGACAAGCCAGTTCTGCTAATGGGTTTAACAGGCGGTGGTTTTCATGGGGTTTCCCGTTTTCGCCACACCTACTTAGTTGGCCCGTGCATACGAGCTGCAATAATCTTGAAAAGGACGTAAACCTGAAAAAATATGTGTAAGTTCTCGGGTGTTACCTATGTTTGTTCTGCTGGACTCCAACAGATTGTTTGAGTAGCAGTTTTCGTGTTGCAAAAGTTTGTTCCGTTTCGTTCCGTTGTTTATAACTACCAGTGTGGATAACTATACTTTGCGGAACGAAACGGAACAAGTCCCCATTATGTAAAAACGAACGTAAATCATAGGAATGTTTTCACTTTTCTTATGCCATGATACCACCCAAGGACAAACTTTCTGCACGGACAAAAACATAATTCCTATTGTTTGTTCGCTTCGCCTTAATTATCTGTACGTACACATTAATTATCAAAATGAATAATAATAATAATAATAATAATAATAATAACAACAATAATAATAATGATAATAATAAATCAAACTATTGTGGTTATTTTCTCCGGAGCTCGAATATAGTCTTGAAGTTCGTTTTACTACAAAATATTTGTTCCGTTTCCTTCCGTTGTTTATAAATACCAGTGTGGATAACTATACTTTGCGGAACGAAACGGAACAAAGCACCATTACATAAAACAAAAACTATTGTAAGACTAAGACGTCTTCTCTATACACTATTCGATGTATGAACAGCACAACGCTCATGATTTGTCGGGATAGCCTTCAATTTTTATCGTAACAAACAGTACATTTAAGACAATAAGTGCATAAAATACGTATGTTCCAGCATTCCCATTTACCCTCTGCAGAGGGGTTTTACCCCTAAAATTGTCATGTACCCTCAAAATTGAACATGCTGTCTATATGCTGCTACACATTAGGGGTACAAAATGAGGAAAAAAGAGCTTATGTACATGTACCCTCAATTTCAAAAGTCAGTGGGAACCCTGTGTTCAATTTCTCAGAATGCATTCTTTCTTCATCTCACCGCTGTGTCTGGTGTGGGTTCGAGCCCCGCACTCGCCAAATGTGAGACAAGCCAAGTTCTGCTTGGGTGTGTGTTGGCATGTGTTTTTTCTCGGGATACTCCAGTTATCGCCCCACCTACTAATTGGCCCGTCTCATAAGAGCAGAAATAATCTTGAAAAGGACGTAAGTCTAAAAATATCTTTAAGTTCTCGGGTGTTACCTAGGTTTCTTCTGCTGGACTGCAACAGATTGTTTGAGTAGTACGTTTTCGTGTTGCAAAAGTTTGTTCCGTTTCGTTCCGTTGTTTATAACTACCAGTGTGGATAACTATACTTTGCGGAACGAAACGGAACAAGTCCCCATTATGTAAAAACGTAAATCATAGGAATCTTGTAACTTTTCTTATGCCATGATACCACACAAGGACAAAGTTTCTGCACGGATATAAACATAATTCCTGTTGAATTCGAAGTTACATTTTTGTTCACTTAAATTATAGAAATGTTTGAACTTTTTTATGCCATGATACCACCCAAGGACAAAGGATCTGCACGGACAAAAACAAATTTCCTATTTAAACTATTTTGTTCGCTTCGCCATAATTATCAGTACAAATTAATAATCAAAATGAATAATAATAATAATAAATCAAACTATTGTGGTTATTTTCTCCGGAGCTCGAATATAGTCTTGAAGTTCGTTTTACCAGAAAAAGTTTGTTCCGTTTCGTTCCGTTGTTTATAAATACCAGTGTGGATAACTATACTTTGCGGAACGAAACGGAACAAAGCACCATTACATAAAACAAAAACTATTCTAAGACTAAGACGTCTTCTCTATTCATGTATACATTATTCGATGTATGAACAGCACAACGCTCATGGTTTGTCGGGATAGCCTTCAATTTTTTTTTATCGAAACAAACAGTACATTTAAGACAATAAGTGCATAAAATACGTACATGTGTATGTTCAATTGTATAAATGTGGCAAACACAAAATGCATTCTTTCTTCATCTCACCGCTGTGTCTGGTGTGGATGCGAGCCCTGCACTCGCCAAATGTGAGACATGCCAAGTTCTGCATGCGTGTGTGTTGGCATGTGGTTTTTCTCGGGGTACTCCAGTTATCGCCCCACACACTGATTGGCCCGTCTCAGTATGAGCTGAAATAATCTTGAAAAGGACGTAAGTCTGAAATATCTTTAAGTTCTCCGGTGTTACCTATGTTTTTTTTTTTTTTTTTTTTTTTTTTTTTTTTTTTTTTTTTTGTGATTCAGTTTATTTCAGCTCATATGAGACGGGCCAATCAGTAGGTGGGGCGAAAACGGGAGAACCCCGAGAAAAACCACCTGACACACCCGCAAGCAGAGCTTGGCTTGTCTCACATGTGGCCAGCGCGGGGCTCGAACCCACACCAGACACAGCGGTGAGATGATCGAATTGTTAAGTGCAGTAATGAAATATCAGCGCTCTTAACCACTCGGCCACGGGGGCCGCCTTATGTTTCTTCTGCTGGACTGCAACAGATTGTTTGGGTAGAACGTTTTCGTGTTGCAAAAGTTTGTTCCGTTTCGTTCCGTTGTTTATAACTACCAGTGTGGATAACTATACTTTGCGGAACGAAACGGAACAAGTCCCCATTATGTAAAAACGTAAATCATAGGAATCTTTTAACTTTTCTTATGCCATGATACCACACAAGGACAAAGTTTCTGCACGGACAAAAACATAATTCCTATTGAATTCGAAGTTACATTTTTGTTCACTTAAATCATAGAAATATTTGAACGTTTTTATGCCATGATACCACCCAAGGACAAAGGTTCTGTACGGACAAACAAAAGCACATTTCCTATTGAAGCTAATTTTTGTTCACTTCGCCTTAATTATCATCAAAATAAATAAATAAATTATTAATAAATAAGTAAATAAATAATAATATTGTGGTTATTTTTTCCGGAGCTCGAATATAGTCTTGAAGTTCGTTTTACCAGAAAATGTGTGTTTCGTTTCGTTCCGTTGTTTATAAATACCAGTGTGGATAACTATACTTTGCGGAACGAAACGGAACAAAGCACCATTACTTAAAACAAAAACTATTCTAAGACTAAGACGTCTTCTCTATACATTATTCGATGCATGAACAGCACAACGCTCATGGTTTGTCGGGATAGCCTTCATTTTTTTTATCGAAACAAACAGTACATTTAAGACAATAAGTGCATAAAATACGTACATGTGTATGTTCAATTGTATAAATGTGGCAAACACAAAATGCATTCTTTCTTCATCTCACCGCTGTGTCTGGTGTGGATGCGAGCCCTGCACTCGCCAAATGTGAGACATGCCAAGTTCTACATGCGTGTGTGTTGGCATGTGGTTTTTCTCGGGGTACTCCAGTTATCGCCCCACCTACTGATTGGCCCGTCTCATGTGAGCTGAAATAATCTTGAAAAGGACGTAAATCTAAAAATATCTTTGTTCTCGGGTGTTACCTATGTTTCTTCTGCTGGACTGCAACAGATTGTTTGGGTAGTACGTTTTCGTGTTGCAAAAGATTGTTCCGTTTCGTTCCGTTGTTTATAACTGCCAGTGTGGATAACTATACTTTGCGGAACGAAACGGAACAAGTCCCCATTTTGTAAAAACGTAAATCATAGAAATGTTTTAACCTTTCCTATGCCATGATACAACACAAGGACAAAGTTTCTGCACGGAAAATATCCTATTGAATTCGAAGTTACATTTTTGTTCAC
This sequence comes from Rugalucina vietnamica, assembly GCA_964017185.1. Taxonomy (NCBI): domain Eukaryota; kingdom Metazoa; phylum Mollusca; class Bivalvia; order Lucinida; family Lucinidae; genus Rugalucina; species Rugalucina vietnamica. The sequence goes on from OZ024881.1 coordinate 42,259,925, forward strand.
TTAAATCATAGAAATGTTTGAACTTTTTTATGCCATGATACCACCCAAGGACAAAGGTTCTGCTCGGTCAAAAACATATTTCCTATTGAAGCTAAGTTTTGTTCACTTCGCCTTAATTATCTGTACACATTAATAATCAAAATAAATAATAATAACTATAATAATAATAAATCAAACTATTGTGGTTATTTTCTCCGGAGCTCGAATATAGTCTTGAAGTTCGTTTTACCAGAAAATGTTCGTTCCGTTTCGTTCCGTTGTTTATAAATACCAGTGTGGATAACTATACTTTGCGGAACGAAACGGAACAAACTGTCATAGGGACAATAAATTCTAAAATTTATATTTGTTGTAGTATTGATTTACCGTCCTGTATTGGCCTTTACGTCCTATATTATGGCTCAGAATTCCAGATATTTTACAGGGAAACGTATATGGCACTACAGAAAATTAGTAGGTATTGCATATTTAGGTAGCATAGTTAGTTCTGGCCAGTATAGGTAGTTACTAGGTAGTTTTAATGGTATTGTTATTTAATATTTGCTACTAACCAGCGTTCACGCATGTTACGATTCTTTGCATTTGTTATTTACGTTACGACTTCAAACAAGTTCGTTTTTCTTGCTATATTTGGACTATTCAATTGTAAATAATTATAGTATTTCATAATTATAATTACATGAATGTTGTTTTTAGCCAATTTCTTTTACAACTGATAAGCTGCAGCATCTTTAGAGTCAGTTCGTCATTTAGAAGTGTAATATTTGATTATTATAACAAGATTTGATGTTATGTTGTAAATAAGTTAGCCGTGTCATGGTAAATTATAAAATTGTCAATGTATTTGCAATTTAAGGTTAGCTGCAAGGTAAACCAAAACCATTCCAGATATGTCATTTTATGTCCTTTGTATGTCGGCATTTGCCATTTACGTTACGGCTGAACAAGTTCGTTTTCCTTGTCATATTTGGAGTATTCAATTGTAAATAATCATATCATTTCATATAATTAAAGGCGTTTGTCTTTATATTTTGGATCCACGGGAGCAGTAGAACGACTTCTAGAATCTACTAAACCAGCCCGTCGACAGAAGCACAACGCTCATGGTTTGTCGGGATAGCATTCAATTGTTTTTATCGAAACAAACAGTACATTTAAGACAATAGGTGCATAAAATACGTATGTTCATTTGTATAGACATGGCAAACTCAAAATGCATTCTTTCTTTATCTGCAAAATATCTACTAATAACACGGTACGCATAGGTTTTTCAGAATACACCCGTTTTGCATCAGGGTTTTAAATGTCAACATTTGGCGGTCCCCTAGGCCGAGTGTTTAATAACGTTGATTTCATAACTGAACGTTTTAAAAATCACCCAGATCACCGCTATGTCTGGTTCCAGGTCTGCATGGGACACATCTGAGACAGACAAAGTTCTTTTTATGGGGTCGTCTCATATGAGCTGAACTATTCATAAAATGGATGTAAAATTGTCAGTTCCCTGGTGTAACATTTACATGCCTTTGTTCTGCTGGACTCCAACAGACTGATGTAGTAGTACGTTTTCGTATTGCAAGACTTCTGTTCCGTTTCGTTCCGTTGTTTATAACTACCAGTGTGGGTAACTATACTTGGCGGAACGAAACGGAACCAGATATTGCTACATGTTAACATGTTACCGAAGAGTTGAAATTCAGATGACCTTATATTAGTATTAGGTAATCTGATATTATTATTCTCACCGTTCTTACTACATATCAAATAATTTATCATCAACAAACGCTTAGAAGAACGATTACATAGGTTTTAACAATAAAGAGCAACAAATCTGAACATATTGAACCGTCTTTCAAAATATAAATCACAAGTATTTTACGTATGTAGTAATATTAAAGTATCGTAGATGCATGTACTCTGCCGTAAGATAATGAGTACGACACAAGGGAAACGAAGACGTGAACTATAAAGTGACGTTAATAATGATGAAACTACGGAAAGTCTTATTTTCATATTTACCCCCACTTTGCACCCCAAACATTGTTCCGTTTCGTTCCGTTCCGTTCCGCAAATTATAGTTAGCCGTCCTATGTAAACTTTGACAAGGAACGACTTTTCAATTAAATATTTGCACGGCCAAACATAGCTGACCCTTTTGGAAAATCCTAAAAAAATGCTGAGTGCAGCTTTCAGACAACTGCAAATCGCTTTGACTTGCTTGGAGTACGCTGCCTAAATGGAAGGTCGAACTAATGCTACGAATGATCTTTAATATGTCATTTTCTTATTCAATTTTGTGACTGAATGTTCACGGTCACTGAATGTTTTATCAGCAGGTGGAACTGAACGTCTGTGCAAAGTATTGAACCAGGTGAGATACAAACCGGACTGTGGTGTCGCAGAAATTGTCCGGAATAGCGAATTTTTTGCTGCGAAACGTGCCTTCATTTTATTTGCATATCCAATGAACATGTTCCACAGTGTGGTGGCTCTTTCTGCATTATTCTACAATTTCGATTGTTCTCCATTGTCGAAGTCACAGTATGATGTTGATTTTGACACAAAAACTCGCATATTTCACACGTCCATACTGTCGCAAGCTTTTGTTCTAAGTCAATAAAACAGTCTTTCAAAATACGGTGAGGAACGGTAACAGTTGGCGAGTAAACAGAAGAAAAATCCCAAAATTTTGGACATCCAGAATGCTTAAAGGTTTTGATACAGCGGAAAACTTTGACGCACAGAAGCGAATACGGCACATAGCAGAACTTTTTGCGCAAATATTGAACAACGGAACAAGGAATACATGACCTATGCAACCTCTACAAGTTTCTAAAAAAATAGATGCCAACACACTTTGCGATGTAACAATACTCCATAACCCCTTTGCTTTTTCACGCCCGGTAAAGTGCAAATTGACCACCGCCGGTGGTCAACGTAAAAAAAGTTGATATACATCCGGTGGTCGTTTTGAGCGTTTCCTGTTATTAGTTTTCGCGAGTTTGGTGGATGTGGAAGGTAAGATATTTTTGATCAAAAACGTATTATAAAAATCAAAGAATGTCAGGCTATCAGTTTTTTGCCGTTGAATGTCTAGCCGAAGTGGTAGTTGAAAAAAATAAACCGTTTTACTGCAATCCTTTCCGGCCCGTTTGATCGGTAGTGAAAACGAAAGTAGAATCTGGTCAAACACAGGTTAAAATGCCCTGATCGTGCCTTTGCAAGCTTTCTGTAACCAATGGTTGTTGCAGTTAGTTAAATTGACACTAAATTAGCTTTTCAGACATAATTTTAAAATATTTCAAGCTTTCCTTTCAACACTTAGATCGATTTTGTACCGGCGGTCAACTTGAAGTTGCGGTGGTCGTATTGATCAATGGGAATTACAATGTAAATTTTCATCGTGAGAGAAAGCCAGAAAAAAACATGCAACTTGATGTCGTTTTCTGTTAGGGGGCATGGCAACATTAATGGAGATGCATTCTAGACACAACTAAATCCAAATCAATGCCGTCGGTGTCGTTTTCACACGTCCATACTGTCTTGTAAGGCATGGAAACCTTTTATAAAAAGTGCCTCTTAAAATGCAATTCACCACAATGACTCGAATCTTATGCCCAGAGGACGACAGTGAGCGGTAGCGTGTTCATGACATGCGCAGTATGCTGCATGATACTGAGGGTATGCAGGTCACGTGTTTGTGTGTGTAAGCTATCGATGACATTTCCTTGAAGTATCCAAGATAAGTTAGTTATTCTGGGAAACATGAGCCACGTCATGAGAAAACCGGATTTTCGCCTATGCGAAAACCGAATTTTCGCCTATGCGAAAACAAAGGCGCAGATCAGCTGTGCAGTAACTGCACAGCTGATCAGCGCCTTTTGCTTTCGCTATACGGATAGTACAAGTCGTCCTCTATTATACCCAAAGTTTCAAGATTGTGGGCGCACAGGCCGGTTTGTGTCGGACCTGGTCGGAGATCCCGCCCCGAAGACTGGTTTTCTCGCGTCGCGGCTCATATAGAAAGGTTTCGTCCAATTCAAGATGAGTTCATAGACATATCAGATGTGTGTGGGGGGAGGGGGGCGTAAAGGGAAAACATAACAGAACTCATCTACCAGCAGCACTTGGATTGTTCTCGCATGTGCGGGATTGTGCCCCACGAGTGTGCTGCAGCAGCCGGGCCGCGGCGGAACCGGATACGCTTTGAAGACGAAAAGAACGCTGTGTCGAAAGGGACCTCGTTGCTTGCGCATCGACGTCGGCAATCATGTGATGCCTTTTCACACCCTGGTCCGTCATTACGTACAGGAAACTAAAGCAACGTATAGATTACTAAAGCGCAACGTATAGTTTACTAAAAAAATGGCGGATTTTGGTGGACACGAATCGGTGAGTAAGATTTGTTTATTGATTCTGATGTTCCTTTTTTGTTTATCTTAATCAAACACACCTTACGGACCAGCAAAACTATTGTGTTATTTGCCTCGATCGGTACATTCTGCAGGAAATCACCCATTTAAGTATAATGGTCGACACCCTTAGACAGCTGATTGCCAAATCGTGTGTTTTGAATTTCTCCGAGAAGAAAACCTTATATTGTGGTCAAAGTTCGATGGTAAATGGGTTGATTTTTGATGTCGAACATAGATACTGACCTAATAAGACGATCTGGCCAAAAAAAAATTTCAAATGTCATTTGATAGCGAAATTATTAATGATTTTTCATTACAACGCATTCGACGCCTAAAACGGCACAACGAAAAAACAACTAGGCCTAAGTTAAAAAATTGTTTGTTTGTCCTTTACCTACCCAGCATTTTAGACTTGGGTAGGTAGGTAGGAAAATTATTTTATTATTTTTTGCTTCCAGTAGAAAGTGGACAAAAATGCCAACATGTCGCGTTTTTGTCTAATACTGCTGGCAACACAGTTATTATTGGTTTTCATGTGTATGATCAATTGATCTTTCAGATTCATTGCAGTATAAATGTGCACAACAATGGTTTTGTCCCAGGTACTACCTGGCAGGTAGACTGACAGGATGCACTTGCACAGTGTTAGAAATAAGCAATTGCCCACTTGCCCCCCACGGGTTGAAATTGCTGGGGGCAAGTTGATTGACTTGTAAGGTTGCCCCCTGGACAACCTAAAATTCCAGAAAAATAATTTTGTTCAAGTAGTTTTACTTATGAAAACATTTTTTTATCTCTTGATAGCAGTGTAATAATCTTGAAACAGCTATTTAACTTATTCAAAACTAAAAACCAAAATATAGCTTTGATCGTGAAAATTAGCGTTTTAGTATGGGCAAGTTCGAATCCCATGGGGCAAGTTCAAAACACTCTCAGGTTGCCCCTGGACAAGTAACTGTATCGGTCTTATTTCTAACACTGCTTGCAGGATCATTAAACCACTAAACAATGTTTGATAAAAACTGCATTTCCTGGGCCAATCCTGGCAAATTATCTAAAGTCTGCCACAACAAAAATAAAAATATTTTGTCATACAAAATTGCAATATAATTTTTTGGGTAGGGGGGTAAAATGTGGGTAGGTAGGTAAAGGACAAACAAACAATATTTTATTTTCTGCCCTAAAACGTTCTAATTTGGGTAAAATAAACCTTATTACGATACTATGGACTCAGTTAGATCCTCTGAATGTCTGTCCACAATCTAAAAACAATCAAAAACGTATTAACGTAAAAATTCTTGAACGAGTTGATAACTTTGTATTTACACAGAAAGGATAGGACAGGAACAACGTCGCAACAGGAACTTCTCTTTGGGCGCTGGTTAGTTAGTTTGTGTCACTTGGCTAAACGTCTCAGTCGGTAATTCATCAGCATCACTGACACATTCTGGCCTAAAATACAGCAAAAAAAAAAAAAAAAAAAAAAATCAATTTAGGTTTATTATACGTTAGATAAAGTAGAAAATATAGCCCAGGAATAGACACAATTAAATTTAAAATCCAAACCCAGACACCAAGCGGGAAAGATATAGACTTAACAAGAACAAACATAATAGATCAACAGAAGGTTCAGGATGCCTGTACATGAAAATGTGACAACACACATGAAGAGCAAGATGACTAGCTCTTTCCAAGGAAGGTAGCCATCCGGCTTCCTTCAACTAAATACAAATTAAGCGTATACAACAGAAGCTGACATGCCAAACATACAACATAAAGAATCACAGTACAATCGCCTTAGAATGGTCAGCAAAAGAAATTTTACTGGAGGGCTTAAACCGGTTTTACTGGCGCCAAACCTCACCCTTAGTCTACTGTGATTCAATAACAAACAATGTTCGGTTCTCATAGAAGCGTCCTAGTTCGTCAATGAAGCATCACAGAAAACAAATGTAAACACTGTGATGAAACAAAAACGACGACTTAACAGTAACGCCGACACTGAAAAACCGCCTGGAGCAAAACAAAACAACTATTTCAACCTTGGTGGACCCGACCAGAGACATATGTTTATCCCGTAACCTTAACTTGTTGTCAGGTCCCTCCCATCTGTAAGACAGCTTTAGTTCTGTACCGTCATTGAGTCTGAGGGCCCATGCACCCACCGGCGTGCACTTAAAGAGGAAAGTAAAGTTTTTTACCGTATCTGGATTAAAAACTAAGCATGCAGTATATTGCATTAAATTCAACCGATTCTTCGATATCGATTGACTATCTTTTTTTAAATTTAATAGCAAAATGATCAGATTTTGTCTTTTCATTACTCTCATCCAAAATTTTTGTTAAATTTAAACATTAAGTCGCCATAAAACTCGAGTTTGGCTTCATATGATGGTTTTGATGCCTATTTTAATGTTTTAGGGTTTAACCTGTGAGCTATATCAGCAAATCTTGAGATAAAAGTATACAAATGAAAACTTTGGATGAAATAAAACGCTATAGTAACAAAGAATGTTACATACAGTATCGTAATAAGGTTTATTTTACCCAAATTAGAACGTTTTAGTTGTTTTTTCGTTGTATCGTTTTAGGTGTCGAATGCGTTGTAATGAAAAATCATTAATAATTTCGCTATCAAAGGACATTTGAAAATTTTTTTTGGCCAGATCGTCTTATTAGGTCAGTATCTATGTTCGACATCAAAAATCAACCCATTTACCATCGAACTTTGACCACAATATAAGGTTTTCTTCTCGGAGAAGTTCAAAACACACGATTTGGCAATCAGCTGTCTAAGGGTGTCGAACATTTTACTTAAATGGGTGATTTCCTGCAGAATGTACCGATCGAGGCAAATAACACAATAGTTTTGCTGGTCCGTAAGGTGTGTTTGATTAAGATAAACAAAAAAGGAACATCAGAATCAATAAACAAATCTTACTCACCGATTCGTGTCCACCAAAATCCGCCATTTTTTTTAGTAAACTATACGTTGCGCTTTAGTAATCTATACGTTGCTTTAGTTTCCTGTACGTAATGACGGACCAGGGTGTTTCATTGGAGGAAAATGTTCAATTTTCAGTTCTTTGCTACATAACTTCTTCACACTTGTTATAAGCTATTACGTATACCAGAATTTGCGTAGATATGCCGCAGTACGTACTGTCTCATTCGTGTGTTGTGACGTTAACACTCAGAAAGGTCAATGCCAGTAGGTAGACTCTTACGCATGTTTCCGACGTATGTAGGGCACTGGTCCGATGTTTATGCAACAAATGAGCAACATTTCCGTATTCTTACATAGATGACAATTCAATGCAGGCATTTCTTTGACAGGTTTTGATGTATGTTTTTGCCCTGACATTCCACGTAGAACAAGAACAACGTATCTAGGAAACAAAACATTCTTGGTGTTATAAGCTATATTGTACATGTACCTGGGCCCAGAATGACAATCCTCCTTTACTAACATTTGACATTTCGGAACTTCCGGTTTTTCTTTTGTTGAAAATCTCGTAAACGGTTGCAGATATTTTCCTAATATTTTATATTTGGATACATATTGATGATATGCATTGCATGAGCCATGAAAATTGTCAATCTAAGAAACTTCATTTTTTCATCCCATTTTCTGCAGCTTTTCAGAAAATTTTCGTTCTCAGTAAAGTTTAGGGGGTAGGGTAGATAAAACATGAATATTACACATCTTCAAATTAATTGCACTAGTTCGATGTTTATTTTAGCAGCAATATATGTATACATGGTCTTCTTTGTGTCATTGGTGTGCTGGTTTAAAAATATTAGGTGGTTTTATTAAATGGGCTTTAAGAAACAAAACAGCCGAAAAAAAAGGCTGAAAATAGCGATTTTCAAGTTGTTGGTTCTCTCTTATATGCACACTACCCCATATATTTCTTTCTTTTATTCAGACAATATTACCAAGTTCTATGTTGTGTGAAAATACAAGAAAAAGTTTGAATCAACAAATATGGGTTTGGAACATTTCAAAATATTGATGTTTTCCGATTTTTCAAGTATGGGGGTAGGATTGGAAAAGGAATCGTAAAATTTTGTCATCCACATCAAGTTGCTATTTTTTCTATGCTTTTGGTCCAAAATAGTCTGTGTTACGTAAATATTTTGACTTTTGAAAGCATTCTAGGTGTGTTTTTGTTCAAGACAGTTATGTTTCAAAGAATGAAAAATTAAATTGATTTTACTAAATTTAAAACATGGTGCTCAGAGGTCTCATTCAGAGGCCCGTAGCTTGAAAAAATGCACACTACCCTATATTTATTTTGTTTTCAAATGTATTGTGTTGTATTTTGCAATCAAAAAAGAGTGGTTAGAAAAAGGTTTGAATACTTTTTCATTGGCAGCGAACATCCTTAAAGGTAAGGAAGACGATTTAGTTAAGGTGAGAAATTTCAGCATCCAAAAATTTCAGTCTGACCTATTCAAGACGGTCAAGAGCATATGAGCCGCATCGTGAGAAAACCGGATTTTTGCCTAGGCGAAAACAAAGGCGCAGATCAGCTTCGCGGTAACCGCGAAGCTGATCAGCGCCTTTGTTTTCGCTACACGGATAGTACAATTTCTCTTCTTCTTAAATCCGAAATTTCAAGCTTCTAGCCTGCTTCTGTGACTGTACAGGTTGGTTTGTGTCAGACCTGGTCGGAAACCCCGAAGACCGGTTTTCTCGCGTCGCGGCTCATATGGTCTATGCTTAGTTAACTAGCTAGTCCTTACGCTCGTACGGCCTACTCAAAATTCGGACTAGTGTATGAAAAATAAGCATTCCAGTTGGCATATGCTAGATTCAATTCATGCGCCTATAAGACAATTTTTCTTTGACGAAGATTATTCGTCACAGAAACTTTGGCACTGAGCTTTCGTTCACACACAGTAAAGATTACTTATATTATATTATATTACTCAGCTCACTCACCTTTGTCACAGATATTTGACAACGAAACTTCGCAAAAGAATCGAACTTACACGAGCATATTTTTTCTGCGAAAACCCTACTTTGTCAAAGAAAAATTGTCCGTGGAAACGAGGCCTATGAGACCTAGCTTATAACATTTCTTGTGTGTGTGTGTGCTTTGGCTTATACCAGGCAAGATAATCTAGACAGTGTACAGTTATTTCCCTTTGACTGGATTTTTCGAAAAATTGCAAGACGTTATCAACATAAATTCCAATGATTTGTAAAGTTGACAAGAAAATTATCAAGACATCATCTTACATCTAGATTAAGACCGTTACAATTGTTGTCATTAATGTGCCAACACGGTTAAGGTGGTGCAAATGTCAACTTTATGAGAATCGTGCCCGGGGACCTGACTTACGATCGCTGGTCAGTTAGTTGGGGCCCGGGGCTCCCGGGGCCGGGCGATAATTGGTGTCGTGTGTGCTGACACGATTGTTTCGATTATCTCGGTGGATCTTCTAGGATTTTGACGGAAACAATGTTTTGGTCATTATATGTTTTTCTTTATCTTGACATAAGTCAGCAATTTATTTATTTATTTATTTATTTATTTATTTATTTATTTATTTATTGCACCCATCCTTATTTATTTGTTATCTATTGCAAACACCCAATATGATGATTCTGTGTATCATTTCAAGTATTTTCAAAATTAGGCTTGCTGTTTTACAATGAAAGTTTTGGTCAAAAACAACTGGCAAACCTTTTCAGCTGATGACACAACCAGGAAAAGGGTGTTCATTGCCATACTTCTTAAAAGTTTCTAGACTACACTTATATTTTCCATGGGAACAACAAACAGTTATTTTTAATCACTTCTGGGGCATTTTTAACTTTTTAATTGCCATTTTATCAGCTAAAAATGGTGTGAAAGTCACATTGGAATTTCTTACACCGATAAAAGATAGAACAAAAATTTAAATCCATGTCATAATCAAATTTATTGCTTGCCTAATTGTCGTCTTCAGGTAAATACATGGCAGGGGCGGATCACTCATAATGATAAGAAGTTATTACGCTTCGGGAAATATATCCTATCTTCCGTTAGGGGACATCACTCCTTTAACCCATATTTGACGAATGGATTTTCCCATCACTATCATTTGGGTGAGTCCACTTTCATTTTTAGGGGCATCAGGTGTGATTTTTAAATTCTATTCAATTTTTCGGTGAAAATTCTCTAAGCAAACAGAATAGCCCCAGATGGGACGCCGCGTTCTGCGGCGTCCCATCTGGGGCTATTCTGTTTGCCTATTGCCTGTGTCCCACGAAAGGGACGCCAGGCTTAAGAGTTAATATCAAATTATGGCACAATTTTGCCTGTAACATCATTCTGTAGCACCATTAGCTTAACGAAAACACACCCATGCAATATACAAAGATATATGAAATATGTATAAAATTGTATAAAATGAAACTTTTCAGTTGAAAATTCTTGATATTTTTTCTTATTTTTGCTCAAAACATAGTTTGTGGGTAAACGTTCGAGCCGCCTCGTCAAGGCAGTTCTAACGAGCACCAACAATATATGTTTTGGAGCAAAATAGGTAAGGTTTACCCCTGTAAACCCCCATTTTACTACATATATAAAATTGGACTTTATGGGGATATACATGTAGATGTTTTCCCTCGACATGTTTCCATTCTTTGGACAGCTTTGGAAAAAATACAACACACTACATACTTATAGAATGCGTATGTTTGTTTAATCTTTTCAATGGAAAGGAGAAGATAATTCTAAAAGAAAATATATACTTTATTTAGAGATTTAACATAACTATGTCTCGTCATATTTTCCTTTGCATTAAACCATAAATCCCGTTAAATCGGCACAATAAAGCATATCGTATTCGTTCTTGTTATTCCATATGCAAACAAAGTCAAAAGCCTCTTGAGGCCACTGAATATTCAAAGAATATAATAGGATAATCTTTGTTCGAGCTAATATTATCATAAATACATGTAGCATCTCTCTCTCTCTCTCTCTCTCTCTCTCTCTCTCTCTCTCTCTCTCTCTCTCTAATATTTCATGCCGCTGCAGTACAGCGCATGGTCTATCTTGGTGCAATCTCGATAAAAGACACTTCATCACCAAAACTTCTTGCTCAATATAAATCAGAAAATCAAATGGATATACAACAGTGAAGACAGTGAACACACTGCCACATTTGGACATGTTCTTGAGCACTTTTGTCCCAACACTTGAAGGACTACTGGTAGGACTGATAATCAAAATGGACTGAGTAGCATGTGTTTTGACTGATAATCAAAATGGAGTATGATTTATATGGCTATCTATTTTATTCTTTGTCAGTTTTGTCTGGCCAAAGCCATTTATAATACATATTTTAATTACAAGATTTTTCTTTAGAAAGCAGTTACCCAAGAAGTCATTGCCTGCTTTTCCTATATTGCTTCCAATGATATTAAAAACGAATTTATAAAAATCCAATAATTCTAGCATTTCTTATCACACCATATCGCAACAGATAAAATTCCTTGCGCATTGCGCCTTTAGTCAATTGGCCAATGTTCTATATCGATCCGCCTTCTAGTTTTATCATAGGATCTGGTTTGTTTACTGGGCGGAGTTTATATCCGCAAGCCGTTACCTTAAGTCTTTGAAACTTTGAACTCGTAACTCTATAAAGCGTTGCGACCATAGAATTATACTTTAAAAACATAACAAATCCGATTCGGTGTGAATTTTCTCTGGTCAGTGTCAATTGGACTTGTATTGCTCTTATATTTGTGATTCAAAATCAAAGTTTTTATAAAATTACATTGTACGGTGCGTTAATAAAAGCAAAGCAAACTTTCTGGACTTCGATACTCAGAACAGTAGAGGATTTTCACTTTCTTTCTTGGTGCTGAGAATGATAAATCATCTCGTGTATAATCCGAGAGATTTTGCATGAAAACGATAGTGCGATAACAACTATTAAAGCACGCGCACGTGTGCGGTGTTTAAGATAAGAATTGTGCAGAGGAGGCTTAAATCTCATTCCTTTTCAAAACTTTCTGTGAAGATTCAGGGAAAATAGGAATTGTCGAGCTATAGCGACATTGAAGACTTTTTATAAGACAGCGAAGACGTGGAAAAATCGTCAAGGTGGCTATCGACGGGGAAGCGGTCGTCATGATTTGTGCCGGCTGTGAGAGGCCGATTCTCGACCGATTTCTACTCAATGTGCTCGACAGAGCCTGGCACGTACGGTGTGTGCAGTGCTCGGACTGCGGTTGTGGGCTGAACGAAAAGTGCTTCTCCAGAGACGGAAAACTATACTGTAGAACAGACTTCTTCAGGTATTATTATTATTATTATTATTATTATAATTATCATTATTAAAAAATGTCTGACTGTAAGAAACGACGTTCTTATTCTTAAAATCAGACAGTCACAGTCTGTACTTAAAAGGAGTGGAACATGTGCTTATTTGTATATAAGTAAAATAATAGCGCAGTCGGTAGAGACGACGTACATATTAGTGGACTTTTCCGCTTCTCTACGGGTTCGAATCCCACGAACGTCATGTCTTTCAGAGCATTTTCTTTTGATTCTTTTTTTTTTGCGGGGATGCGTGTCTTTTTTCACAATATCCAGTTTTATCAAAGCAATGTAATCCATAAATCCTCATTGAAGTTACATATAAAATCAGGCAACATCATCACTGTCGATAGGGTACATGTTTGCAATATATTTTCTAACTATGCCGACATGACTTCAAGGCTATAACTTCGCCGGTTTCTTTCTTTCTTTTTTGATTATCAATTCTAGACGTTCCAAGGTGGAGGTTTTAATAAAGTCATTGTTTTATTTTAATAAATCAACGAAGTGACCATTAATCGAAGATTGGTTTGCCAATGCAAAATTTTCAGTAGATTTTCTAAATCACAGGCTATAGTTGTTTAATTTGATACATGTACACGCAAGCTTCTTTTTTCTTTTATATGTATATGGTTATTGTATACATTCAGGCAAGGTTGCATACATTAAAATTGAAGAAAAGAAATGAACACTGACACATGTTGTCATATTGCTACGTGGAATAATAGTATCATGAGCATACAATAATAAAATAAGTTTTATAGCATCGTAAATTTATGCAAATAGAACATATGTGCAACATGTTTTGTTTTGTTTGTTTGCGTTATGTATTTCATTATTGATAGTAAAATAATAGTATAACAAAGAACCAAGGCTGTTCAATGTGAGAACTGATAGAAGAAAAGATAGAAAAACTTGATCGAATTTTCATGATTCGAAGTTGAACCAATGTTTTTCTTTTTAAACAGGTTCAGTTGTGTCAGTCCGAAAGTCCAGTTGTAACAAAAGTTCCATTCGTTCAGCGCCTAATTTTCTTTTGAAACTTTTAGACTAAAAGTTTGGTCATATGGAGATATGCTCATGAAAGAATAACCTTTAAAAGTGGTTAGTTGGTTGATTGGGTGTTTAACGTCCCACCAACAGCTTAAGTCGTTTGGAGTCTCATCCGACATACTGGAGAGGCCCGGGATCGAACCTGCGACCTCTTGTTTATCACTACGCCAATGAGGCTTCTTTAAGCTTTGAAAAGCACAAAAATACATCAGGTCTCGAAGTTATAAAACTTTTCTCATGCTCAGCTAAGCTGAGACTAAAATTTAAATAGCTCATAAATACTAAAATAACCAAAATCAGTTGACAATTCTGGCATAAATTCCAAGAGGCGGTAATTTATCTTGCTTATAAATGTTAAAATGCCAACAATTGTTGGCATTTTAACATTTATGAGCAGGATAAATTTTAGTGTCAGCTGAGTTGAGCATGAAAAAAGTTTTATAACCTCGGGACCAGGTCTGCGTTTCTTTAACAGGGACGTTTTCGAAAAATATCAATTAATATTATCAGTGAATTTTAAGATCTACCTAAAATGCATGTATAATAAAAATAATAAAAACATATAGATGTAAAAGTACTTTTATTGCCCTATACATGTCTTATTTAAGCGGAATATTATGCTTTTCCTTTGATGTTATACATTTGTTTATGCAAAAACAAATTGTCCATTGCGTATTTCAATAAAAAAATATCTTCTGGGGTTCAATATATTTTAACGGTAACTTTTTATTGATTTAATTGAAAAACAGCTATCTTCAAAGAAAAGATGAAGATTTTTCATGTTTTATTGACATAAGAATATGTTTACAGTAGTTAATGAATTTCTTATATGCATTTTAATGTCTCAAATTGTTTTTACAATGACAAAGAACGATAAAAATCACTATAGGTTAGATCCCCAGGGTACGATGATAGAGACTTCAGCAAGTGTTTAGATAATTGAGCAATTAGTCTTCCTCATTGCCCGGGGGTAGTGGGAGATGTGTATCTTTGCTGGCACTTGCCTGGCACGAAAACTGTCACAGTCACATCATTTTGTATCAAACTGTTCTCACAAGTCTTGCGTCTTAATATATTCTTCATTTACTCAGATTTTTAAACTTTTACGTATACACGACACGAAGTGACACCAATTATACCAGCACTGTGGCAAAACCAACAGATTTCAGTCAGACCTTTTCTTTGTTGTCATCAAAAAGTCGATGCCTGCCCATATACGATTAAATCATCATCATCATCATCAACAGAAACAGCACCATCATCATCATCATCATCATCATCATCATCACCAGCAACACCACTACCACCACCACCACCACCACCACCATCATCATCATCATGACCACAACCACCACCACCATTATCATCATCATCACCACCACCACCACCACCACCACCATCATCATCATCACCACCACCACCATCATCATCATCACCACCACCATCATCACCACCACCATCATCATCATCATCTTCATCATCATCATCATCTCATCATCATCATCATCATCACCACCACCACCATCATCATCATCATCATCATCATCATCATCATCATCATCATCATCATCATCATCATCCGATCATCTTCATCATCATCATCATCATCATCATCATCATCCAGCGGTAGCACCAAACGTCTTAACAACGACCATTCCGTTTTGAATGGCAATTTAGAATGCAATAATTCGCACGATAAAACGGAAAAGTCATCGGAATAAACATTAATAACTTTTGATGAAATACCATAATTATTTTCCTAGTCTGTAAAATGCATACATGACAAAATTTTATGACTTAATGATATAAAATTGATAATTTTCGTTTACCTTATGCACCATTCTTAGCCGCTGAGTTATTTAATCTTAAAGTTTGGTTCCATATGACGATAAATCATTTTTCCAATTTAGAAATTTAAATGGCTTTTAGATGTGCTTTGTCTGAAAAATTCCAATATTTTCAAGCTCATTAAATGCTTTCATTGCCCTTTTTGATTAAAAGAATCTGTTTCTGATGGTTATTTTTTGAACTAGAATTGCGCAATTAGAAGTTCAGAATGCAAATTTTACGAGGGATGTTCTAGATATTTTAAGACGCCACCGCCAAGTAAAAACTACACATACATACGACATCATTTTTTCAAAAATATTTTATCGTACTATACTTCGCAAATCGCATTTTCCAAGTAGCAGCTTTCACATTTGTGAAACCAAACGTCGAAATACACTGAAAGCTAGATGGGTATTCAAACTTTTATGATACTCTATTGGTACCGCAGTCGAGTCTCGGTAAATTAGGTCGCATTCACAAATATGTATGTTACCCACACATAACAGTATGCATATAACTTTTTGTTAAATTGTTTTCAATATTTTTTTTTCAGGAGATTTGGAACAAAATGCGCTGGTTGTTCTCAAGGGATTTCCCCGAGTGATCTCGTGCGAAAGGCACGCGACCGAGTGTTTCATTTGAAATGTTTCACGTGCCTCACGTGCAGAAAACAGTTATCAACTGGAGAAGAACTGTATATTGTAGGAGAAAATAAATTCCTTTGCAAAGAGGATTACTTACACAACAAACTAGATGGTAAGTGTGTTTAACCCATATTCGCACGTGTATTTCACGCACGTGTATTTCACGTGCAAAATTTACAGTTATAAACTATAACGCGTATACACAGACACGCGTTTACTTTCGATATGCCTTGCGTGTACATTTACACATGGATAGGCCTCTCGAATATACGCAATTTATGGCAAGCATTCGCACGAGAATTTTTCTTAGAAGTGAACTATCGGCGTTCTCACATTTTGCCCTTCAAATGTATCTAGCTATACCGGAATAAATTAGACCAAACTTGAGAGAAAAGAACCAACAACCCGCAACAAATAATTAGTGATGACAAAATTAATTAGATTTTATTGGATTCTACATGTCATCCTATAGAACTTATGTTACATCAGTGACTATGACTGAATTTGTTTCACGAAAATCTGAATATTGATATCTAAAAAAAAGTTACAAGCGTCACAAACACAAAGCCCCATGCTGTTCGATATTGATACATATTTGAAAAGAAAAAGTTGTTCACGGATGCCTTCGTGTACGTTGCAACATGTTGGCTTTTCAACAGTCAACTTTCATTCATTGGAACGCTACTTTCTTCCAGCAGGGGGCTTTAAGGCATTGTGCAGAATTTCGATATGACTCTGAAGTAAGGTTGTTAAGTAAAAATGAATTTACATGTGCTGATTTTAAGAAACGATGGGCAAGTCTTGATGATTCAGTCGAGTCTTAAAATCATCGTATAGAGAATCTTTATATTTTTTGTTATTTTATCAAGCACGAGTCATACAAAAGCGATGAAAGGCGAGGCTTCACCGAAGATCTTATTTTACACACAAAGCAATGCAGATATAAATCCGGACGATATCAAACAGTTCCAGAAGTCAATTCTTTCAACTTTCTAGGCATGTTCAAGGCAAAGGTCAAACTGACCAGAAAAGAAACACCTGTCGCGTTGATTGCATGAACAAATATTTACTTGATGGAACCCAATATGGTTGATGCGATAAACGTAAATGATCGATCCTTGCAACAGGAATTCCTGGCTAGACAAAATGAAAAAAAAAATGGATAGAAAAAAATGCAAACGAAGCGCTCACTGGGTCCATCCATTTTGCGTAACTTCGGCTATATTTAACACAGCAACTTTCTTTCAGGGGTTTTTGTCCTGAATATTTTCGTCCTAAAACATGTAAAAATAGGCATTCTGAATGACAAAAACAATGTCAAGAGAAAACAGTTTGTGTACACTGAAGAATTGGTAGTCATTCATTGTAACGGAATGCCACATGACGTTATGGGATGGGGGCTCAAAAATACCCATAACACTGACCAGTCTCACAGCAAGCCCCTCCCTCAGGTATAAACTCCAGGGTCTGATATCTAGAACAGACATGTTTGCGCGTGATGGGCCACAAACAATGCGGGTTTAGGAGCATAAAAGTTTCACGGAAGCCGTCAAAGTTTGTTCAGTTTGGTGTCAGTATGTTCAGCCCTAGCTGTCGCTCACAGGCCATTGTTTGCGTGTTAAAGAAAAGAAATTCAACACCAACTTCACCACGGAGCCCTAGGGAGCACGCCTTTGTGGCAATTGTGCGAGGCTCTACAGAAGAGGTGTGCTGAATTTTCATGAACCTGACACCCAATTAAACACGAAAATTTTATTTCAACTTTGACACAAGCATACAAGTTGCAAGTTGATGTTTTTATACGATAAATTTTATGCAACTGCGCAAACAAAGCTTCAAAGGCACCCAGGAGTTCTTTCTTTTTTTTTCCATATTGGCCATGAGAACGTGGAAGGCCAAGAATTGAATGGAATTATTTTGATCGCAGTGGCCCCAGCCCATTACTGTGGCCTAGTGGGGGTGTTTGGCACTCCGAATCGAGAGGTCCAATGCCCAATGTATCCATGAATATTTTGTGAGTCTTTGAACTTCACGAACCAAGCAAACATGCATATCAGCGTATTTCAAGTACAAAACTCGTAGTTCTGTAGACTGGGAAAGCAATCAGTTGAGTAAAAAGGCATCGGGGGATTATTTAATGATAATTCTGAGATAATTTATCGCTTGAACCTTTTACTTTTCTCTGAAACAACCCTTATTTAGTGGGTGTTTCATGGCAAAGATTTGTTTTTGTTTGTGTTAGTTGTCACAGTGTTGTTTTTTCATCGATATTGTAGTTCGTTTTTTAACTCATTTCTTTTTAATTCAGTGTGATATAACCTGCCAAAGAAAAACTTCATTTTCAAAAGGCACGAACAGAGTCAAAATTGAATATAAACAGCATTTAAAATGACAATTCTAACGTTTATTTTACGATTATGGCTGTCTCATCAGGAAAACACGTCCATGCAATGTGTACCCCCTTGAATCCCACTTTTATATAGCAAAACTGGGGATTGCAGGGGTTCGCCTATTTTTCTTATTTTTGCTCCAAAACATAGATTGTGGGTACTCGTTAGAACCGCCTCGCCGAGGCGGTTCTAACGTGTACCCACAATCTATGTTTTGAGCAAAAATAAGAAAAATATCAAAAATTTTCTCATGAAATTTTCCATTTTTAAAGCTGACAAAAATCACTGTATATTGCATGGGCATGCTTTCGTAATGTGGTACCAGTTCTTCGTCAATGCAAGGATAAAATTTAGCCCAACTTCCATTTTGTGGTAATTCATTTGCTGCGACCGCTATAACGTGTCGGCCTACTCAGCAACTATACCAAGTTCAATATCAACCAGCTGTTTGTGACATACAGTACAATGGGCACCCCGGGGGTCCCGCGGCTACTCATAAACCGAACCATAATGTTCACCGCTCAACAATTCTATACTGCAACAATGTGATCGAAATATGAGACTGTTTACGTTTCAAGTTTAACCCTTAACATGCCAAAATACAAAAATCGCTGGCATATGTGTTAGACTTTCCTTAATTTCGAAGAATTTTTTCTCTTTCAAAAATGATGAATTCAATATACATGACGTGGTTGTTTTCGCCCATAAAGTATGCACAAACTCATTACTTTCGTTATTTGAGGCCGATGTTAAAATCAAAGCTACATGTACCTGTGCACAAACAGTGTACACTTCATATTTACTTTGTTGCATAGCCTAACTTAACAGTAAATTTGATTTTTCAAGTCTTATCAAAAAGTCGAAAAATCTTGAACAGGAATTGAGAGTTTGAACAAGGCTGTAACGAGTACATGTTCGTTCCGTCTTTTATTGTTCCCGGAACAATAGTCCCGCAGTATGTAAACTTGTCAAGTCGCATTTGTTAAATTTGTTTGGTATAGTGTAACCCGAGACACGAACGGTGTGGCGTTAGAATCGTTAGCTTAACATTATTATGTTGGAAGGTTACTAATAATTCGATAGTCTTATGTTGACACTTTGAAAGAGAAATATTTTGTATGAGTCAAATTTAAAGAGCAGACGTTTCAAATATTTGATAACAAGAAGCCTCTCCAAAGTTTCGTTTTGTCCTCTTCAATACTAACAAGCAAGTATTCCATTTTTAACAAAATCGAATTATTGCATAAAGCAGTAGAATAAGGTAGATTTTTTCTTTCTTTTTTAGATCGTGATCCTTTCTTTACATATTTAGCTGTGGGTTAACAATGCTGAGACCGGTTTAGAAACAAGAACCTACACCCTATCATAAGGCTGTATACCACCGTGCTCCCCAGGCAATAGCACATGATAACAAACAGTTTTTAGAGTAGTGTGCATCTGTGTCAAGTTCTTTTACTTTAATGGAGTCCACTCTAAAATAAACCAAGCACGTCCGGAAAATTCGGTCTAAATTGCTTAATGTTTAATCAAGATGCCATTTTGTTCTTTAGAAATATGCATAGCCATGATCAGAACACAGTGCTCATTACCGATATGTAAATGTTTTGTTAACAGGCTATCGAATTGCGATCCCCCAATTCCCCACATCACCATTTCCGCACAACCGACAATTTTCTGCCTATATTTATGTACCATGAAATAGTTATTCATTTTAAGTAGGGAAACAAGACATTGAAAAATGGACAGAATGCTTCTCTTGCAAGAATGAGTTGGAAATTATTTATTCAGAAAACAACCGTTGTCAGTCAAACTGTTATCTACATCAAATTCTGTCTGTCATCGCTTTGTTAAAGCTTGGACCGAGGTACGGTTCGGCGTCATTCTCGACGTGTGTGAAAAATTAATTTTTGAGAATGGAGTAGTTTTTAAAAATTCAAAATACATCATAATAAGCCGTAGATGCAATAAAACTTCGAATAAATTTAAATTTTAAGACAGAAAATTGTACGATAGCCTACCGACTTAAAATTGCTGAAAGTGGTGACCTGTTTGCTCCCCATTAGGCCTACAACATAATTGCATGAGTTTGTGAGGATATTAATTGCATTTGGCTGACCAATTGCTTTTAACTTTTTTTTTTCGAAAACGATAAAACATACATTTTTACAAATGGCTCGTCATAAATGATTGAGTGTAATAATCGACGCATAGAGGAAGCCAAATGGTGTTTGAAAAATGCCATTAAACAGGAAAGATGTGTCTCCTCCAAACATGTTTCACCTGGTTTCCTTTGGAACATTGTTAGACAAAGCGTCTACAGGTTAAAGATATGTTTAAATATTTTAGGCTAGTGCTAGTTGACTGTCCGCAGCGATTTGGCTACCAAGCAAGTTATAATTATGGAATTTTAGGAAAGTTTTTTTTTTCTTTTCTTTTCTTTTTCTTTTTTTAAATTCAGTCTCTTATGCCAGCAATTTCTCTTATCCTGTTTTCGATAAAAATGAAAATAGTGGCAAACAAATGCATCGTTTCTGCAAATGACAGACGTGAGGGCTTAATCAGTGTTGTATATCGCTTCCTTCTTTGTTCATCGTGTCCAAATCTGTCAATCATACCACTGAATTGTCACCTTGGATAGATTCGCGTGACAGATCGCTTCCATGATACGTTTTGGTTCCCGACTCATTTCAGCATTTATTTGCAAAGTGGCGCTGCGAGCCGGTTTTCAGTAATTCTAATTATAGAATTGCGGTAGACTGGTTATCATATTATTCACCTCAAAGTGATTGCTTGAGCCGTTTTAATGCAGAACAAGACTAAAACTGTCATTTCCATATCGATTGTGCTTCAAGAAACGGTTTTCAAAATGTCATTTAGCTTCCTAAACCAGCTCGAGCAAGAAAATGGTTTAATAATGTCATAACACACCACTTGGGGGTTCATCTTTGTGATCTGATCTGTAAAAACGCCATATGACAGACAAAACGCTGTTCGTTTCGCATTTCTTTTGTCGTGAATTCATCTGGGAGATGTTGTTTATTAGCTAGGAACTTCAAACAAATAATCTCATAATTCATTTAGTTGCTGCCCTCAAATCGATGTCATTTAGGAGAAAGTGAGGTTAGATTGTATTGTTTCAGTTTAAAATAATATCTAGGTTTACTAATTTACACTATATTATTCGATATCATTATGAGTTTATAACAGGCCACCATGTTTGATTAAGATAGTGAATAAGCATTTGTGCAAATTATATTACATATTTCAATCGGTTACACTACCAGAAATGCATATCCCGTTGAGATAGAATATGTCAGCGGTTCATTAAATTGCAATAACGCTGTGCATTATTTACTGAGATTTCAAAAGTAAATACCCCGACAACATGCACACCATACGAAACTAATTTTCTTATTTATTGTACAAAGGGATGCCAGAAACAGCATTTGCAGCAAACTAAATGCATTTATGAATGTCAACAGAAATAAGAATGCTATAAAACATCGGTAAATACAACTGGGGTATCATCGGCGTATATATTTATAAGTACTTTGCAAGTCTGATAGTCTATCTGTTTGTTTATGAATCTGTCAAAGTAAGAATGTTTCCAAGCTTTTTCTCGCGAATATGTTATGAGTATGCTTTTTGTCAGTCTTAAAATGCACATGCTTTAAAAACAAGGGGTAAATTGGGTTATACTTCATGTGCGCGAAATGTAGCGAGGACATAATTCAGGCGGACGGAGTGGGTGTCCTTGACTTATGCCTTATTGACAATATAATACCATTGCTATATGACATGGCTCACAAACCCGTACGTTACACATGATCCTAAGGAAGCTGCAAACCATAAAATATACGGATGGTAGGCGCCGAATGCCACAAGAAATTTGTCAAAAATGTTTACACAGTGTCATATAATTGATGGCGCGTACACCAGTCATTCAAAACAATGGTGTATGTAAACATAGATACACCCGGTGCTGTTCCTCTAAACGACATTACTGACAGGAAGATGCATAAAATATCGGCGTTAGCGCAAGAAAACCGCAATTAAAGAGTGAGTTTATGACTGACGAAAAGAAGCTTCTATGCTACATAAATATTTACTTTTTTCTTCGATGCATAGAATTTTGAAATAAAACCCGAGCTTCTTCTGTTTTTATCGTACGCATTTTATCATAAACAATGGTGATAAAACTTGTTGAGAAATGATTTATCGTGCACTCTGAAAAGCATCGCGAGCGACATCGGTAGTGTCTAGGATTTTCAAGTATTTTTTTTTTTAAAGAAAATCGTCTCCGTCATTCTATTTAACAGCATTTAGTCATTTATTTATTTTGTATTATTTTATCTATCGGTAGATCGACCTCACAAGTTCCCTGGAAAATCCTGAATAATTCCTAAAGCATTGCTGAAAATCTTACATAATGAAAACACTCTTCACAACTTCTTGGTTCGTTTAGTCTGTTTTACCCACCGCTTTCAACACCGTGTGCGCAGGAATTCGTGCGAATTCACTTGGAATGATCAGCATTTTGGTCGAAAACTACAAATCTACCTTTCACCTTCGCCTATGTATCTATCATACACGCCAGTTCACAGCATGCTATTCGGTCCAAAATATCTTTCCATCCAAAATGTCACTTCTGTAAAGAGTTTTGCACACTGAGTGCCTGATGCCTGTGCCAAATAGTAATGCGGGACTGGTGTTTTTGGCTTCGGTACTCCGTGGATCTTTCCAGTCATATTTGCCGTTTCTCGACTAAACCACAACTTTCATTCTACAACTTTTTTCTCTCTCTCACGAAATCTGTTATTTTACTTATACCGAGCTACCTGCAACAACACTTTGAGCCTGACCACGAAAATCCCTCATTATTACGTTAAAGTTTAAACCAATTCGTACAATCGGTCTGCGCTTTCTTTTACAGCATCAAGTAATTCCCCTGTCTAGTTGGTATTAAGCCGCTTAGAACAACAATGATATATATTATATTTTTACTTATCCTAATGTCAGAATATGTAGCTGAGCACAAGGTTTCATTACTACCACAAGCCACAAACACATCTTCTCATCCGACAAGGCCGAAATACCAAACGGTACGCTACAGGTCTGCGAGTGAAGGCATTTCGTGGTGGCATTTATTGTTGTAAGCGGCTTGTACTACATCATTTTAACTGTTCGTTTATTGTCTTCACAGTTGTAACATTGTGGTGCTCCTGATGCGATTTAACCACTTAATGACAAAACCAATTCTCAGGATGGCCTCATAGACACGACTATAGACATGTTTATAGAACAAACACCCCGGTTAACGCGCAGCAATTTGTCTACGAATCGGTTGCCAATTAGTTTTGTGGGAACTTGACAAAGTGAGCGGGGATTTTTGGGACGTTTATGTATTATTTGGGGACACACTAACCGCCCATCCACATACCGGTGATTTCTTAGCAAACTGATAAGATTTTTATTGGTCTCAAATCGGAAGAGATTGTTAAATGTGTCTGTTACTCGGACTTACCCGCATTTGTTATACTCAGGTTTGATTGTATGCGTCCTGTTTCAGGATCACTTAAAACAGCCAGCCTATGCTTCCCGTTAATACTAGTATTATTGAATTTCTCATCTATAGTTAGATTCGCTAGACACCTGGCACAGAATCTAAACAAAACTGTGGAAGACGAAGATCATATTTTCATCAAATTGCCGGAAGACTTTAGAAAATGTAAGGAATAACTTGTTTCTAAATATAACCTCTTTGATTCCAGGTTCTGACGGTGAAGATGAGGTCATGGATTTTGACAGCACCTTAGACAGCCAGGATGGTTTAGGAAGTGAAAGAGACAATTTATATGATGAAAAACATAACAGCAAACTGGGTACCCCAATAGATATAAACACCAGTGACAATCCATTGAGCAATTCTAATTTCCACAATGGACGATTGAACAATAATTGCTCCTCGCCAATTAAATCTGAAAATTCAGTTTACACAAACTCAGTTTCAAACTCGATGTCCATGAAGTTGGAAATGTTAGGCGAGAACATGCCCCCTACCCCACCCACCCCCGATAATATGAACCTGAACTGTAGCACAACTCCCGGAAGTGACGAAAGTCTGGATATTAATGACAATGGTTCCTGTGGTGATCTCAATGACAATGATGATTGTAACGATAGCAACGGGAACCCGTCTGGAGCCGGGAGCAAGCGGAGAGGTCCAAGAACGACAATCAAGGCGAAACAATTGGAGGTTCTAAAAGCAGCGTTCAACGCGACGCCTAAGCCGACACGTCATATCCGGGAACAACTAGCGGCAGAGACTGGACTTAATATGAGAGTTATACAGGTAACATTGCTACATGTCTTCTTCTTCTTCTACTTCTTCTTCTTATTGGAACCAGCATAAGGAATGGTGGTGGGGTAAACCTATCAAATTTTCACGATGCTTAATGGCAAAATGATATATATTGATGCAAGGTCCAAATTACAATTCAGAAAAGGAAATCTGAGCAATTTCGTTTGCTTTTGAAAATTCTGGCAATACCAGCAACATTGACAAGGGTAATGAAACCCTAACAAAATTGATTTTGTGATTTTATTTTCGATTATCTTCCTGTACCTGTACTTCATATGAAATTCTTATCTTTCCAATGCCGTTTCTACTGCCCATGCTTCCTTTTGCCAAACGATCATCAATGCCAAATGATGGATTAACAGATTCCGATGACAAAAATGAACCGTTAAGAATTCTTTCTTTGCTCGCATTGTTTTCTTGTTTTAATCTCGAACTACGTTTCCCGTCAAGTGTAACGAGATTTAACGAGACGTAAGCGAAACAATCACCCCGGGCTGTGAGAAGCTTTGAAGTAATATCTGATAGCTATGCTTGATAGAAAGCTTTTTCAAGCTGTTAAAAACCTTTCCTAGGTGGCCCTCTATGAATGCTTTTAAGTGCGGATGAGTAGTTTGTACGGATCTATCAGTAATAACTCAAAATCCTGATAAAATGCATATTTTTATCTTCAAGATTTTGAGATAAAAAGTAAATGTTATTGCTTATAAGTATGTTTAACAGTTTAAATATTTTGTTTAAGTGTGTTTCGTTGACACACAGTTCTTATTCTGCTTTTACTGGGAAATTTTTATGAAACGTTCGACGTTGGAAACGAGACTTTTTTGTGTTATACAAAGTTCGATAATCTTTTGGACCTGATTTACACCGAAAATGAAATTTATGCAGTGTATCAAGCCCAAGGTATGTCTTCTTTGTATTACATATATTGGGCATTACATTCACAAAACGGTACAAAACTGTAGCTCAAAATAGTCACTAAACATACAAAGGTATAAAAGGCAACATTTTTGAAAAGAATCTTCTTGTGCAATCATTACGTATTCCATAACGCATTTTTTCTCAAATCTTAATCCAGCCATTAAACACATAATCTGTACATGCTCCAAATAATTCAAAATATTTAATGTTCTACATGAATAACGCAGAGAATTACCCTTGCATCGCTTAACCTATTCACAAAGTATCTTGCCGTCATTTCAAATAACTCCAAATCTCAGTTCATGATATGGTTATAAATGTGCGGATGACTGCGTTTTCTGAATCTGAAATATATTCTCCCTTGACTTTTTCAAGTGAATGATAATTCTGTTTCCGCCCTGTGACAACAAAATCATCATTTCAATGCGGATCCGTTTTTAATAGACTCAAATATTGCCACTGCATGGCAGCTACAATGATGTAGGGGGATGCGACACGCTTCCTGTCAGTGTAAAATCCATCGGCCTGTAAAAACCGCACCATTCTTGTTTAACGTCTCTAATGCCACGCCGTCCCGCTCCTGACCTCCGCGGGAGGGGTTGAGTGGTACGACACTACATTGTGAAATTGAATTAGCGCACTTTAAAAAGTTCTTGAAATATTTCAAGGGTACTCTAGTGAGGGTCTAGATTTCATTCGATGGGAACTGACAGAAGGCATTGATCAATGCGTATGATTCGGTTTGAATGAAACCTGTCAGATATTTTTTGGGAAAATTTAAACTTCCTCTTTCGATTTTTGGCTTTGTATTTGGGGCAGTAATTCTGTAAATACATTCTTTACGAACCGCAGACATATTAATATCGGACTATAAATGATAAAAAAGTATATTTGACTGTTTCAAAAGTCCCTCCCCATCCCTTTGAACCAGTATTTGCTGCTTTGTACCTTCACCATTTGAATGTCAAATATTTCATGAAAACCCCATTTATAACAGAGGGTGCATCCAGTGTCATTTACGCTGAATCCACTCATTATACAATCAAACTGTCCAACTACACAAATAAATGACCACTAATAATCTCGCCTTGACTACCTCCTAGTTAATAAGATAATAATCAGGTACTGACGAGAAGGCGTTGTACCGCATCGCGCAGGCGTAAAAATGGCGTGAATGAGCTCTGTCAGGGGTAAAACCCAGATATCAAATGATAAATGACTAATAACTGGTCACTCGGTGATGGTTGGACCTTTGACCATTTTCAGTCTTTAAACGGAGACCGTAATTTTTTCACTGGTCATTTGGAATAGTGTGACAGATGCTGGTGAATGAAGTGAACTGAAATAAAACGAAGATCGATATTTATATTCCTTTGTTTTATGTGCTGAAACATTTGTTTCAATTCATATGAACAAAACTAATGGTGTTACAAAGAACACTGAAAATATTATAAGCGAAGCAAGTGTCAAAGATGTTTTGACAGATCTTGATGCATTCAAAGATTTTATCATAGATGCACAAGATAATTAAGCTTGTGGTGTCCGAAGAAGTGTCGACATGCTTGGCTTTTTCGTCGTTTCCCTTAAACTAGTATCATGATGAATTGTTTAAGATAGGTTGGTTGTAGCAAATCTACATATGGCTCTAAGTTTTTTTACAAGGCCATAAGCTTCACTCTTAGATCTAGAACTGGTAATAAGCTTTACTATAAAATCTAGAACTTACCGTCTCAATATTCATGTACAAACCATTTCCCCGAGTTCACGTTTTATATGTATAGAATAATTAACTGATTTATCCTTATTTCAGGTATGGTTCCAGAACAGGAGGTCCAAGGAGAGAAGAATGAAACAGTTGAGTGCACTGGGAGCCAGGAGATTTGGTTATAGAAGTCCACGGCGCATGCGCTCTCTGTGTGGCGACAGGGACGAGGCTGATATGATGGGACCTGGATTTGGTTATTATAATGGTGAGTTATGGATGGTGTAAAATAAGAAGCAGCCAAATTTGTATCTTAGATTGTGAAAAAAGTAACGATCGACCAGAAGGCATGGAAGCTATTGACGAACCAAAACAGCAACAAAAAGTCACGAGTAACTTACATTATGACGATGGACAAAGTAATGTTGTCAATATTGAAGTAAATGTTTATCTTTAAAACCGAACTTATGATAAGTTAACAGGTACCTATGCACCATTGGTAAATGATGATGTCAGATTTGAAAAAAAACTTTAAAACGGCACTGACAAAGTCAAATGGGTGTAAGTTCATCAGTCTCACCGTGCTGTTCTTTGAAGTTTGAAATCCTATTGTCCGCCATTAGAAGCCATGGGGCTTTATGTGTCGCAGAAACAGCAGGACGTTAGCTGATTGGATATAAATGACTACCAAAAATATCATAAAACACGTTCAAGTCTCGAACAGCGTGATTTAAGCTTGAAATATAGCTTTAACCCTTTTCTTAAGTCCAATTTTACTACGTTGAACAGACTATATTTTAAAAGTGTGGTCTTTTATTTTGTATTTCTAAATGTTTTATGGGAATATCAAAAATAGCTTCTGACCCAACCCATGAAATGATTTCAGTAGAATGGTTTGAGCCGCGACGCGAGAAAACCGGTCTTCGGGGTTTCCGAACAGGTCCGACACAAACCGGCCTGTACAAGCTCAGAAGCAGGCTAGAAGCTTGAAATTTCGGATTTAAGTAGAAGAGGAATTGTACTATCCGAGTAGCGAAAACAAAGGCGCTGATCAGCTTCGCGGTTACCGCGAAGCTGATCTGCGCCTTTGTTTTCGCCTAGGCAAACATCCGGTTTTCTCACGATGCGGCTCGTTTGATTTCTTTAAAATCCTCAGATTTATGATCATATTTATGCCTTGATATTGGCGGCTGGATTATGAAAATAATAATCATAAATTGATTTAAAGGAACACCCAAATTTGAGGGGGTTCAAGTTTTCAAACAATCTATTGGATGTTTAAACAATCTTGGTTGAAATTTATATAAGCGTTATGTATAGGATCACTATTTTAAGATCACTATTTTAAACGGTTTACGATGGGATGAGATAATAGCCAGTTTATTAATATTTTGTCAGAATACTCGTTAATTCAAAATTCTGCAGAATATTTAATGTTGTAATTTATAATATATTTTCACATAAATATTCACCGAGGCCATAAATATTGGGCTTTAGTTTTATGGTTATGTCTTGCTTAAGGAGCTTCCATAATCATAATCATAATGTGTGTCTCAGAAAGGTTTATGAGACCCTGCAGCCATTAACAAAATGTTCATTTTCAGAAGCAAATTGCAATTTTACTTTGCGCAAGCGACATAAATGCATACTGCTAATCAATGCAAGCTGACGTGACACCCCTAATGTTTATTGCTGCAAAAGAAGGCTAGATGGTGAACGCAGGTGCTTATTTTTCCTTATTTTCACACCTTTAATTTGGTTTATTTCTTTATTTTGCAGAAAACGAGTCAGATATGTATCCCGGGTACCAAGGCGGTTTCAACAACTTTTTCCCGGGACAAGGACCAGAGGGTCCGGGAAATATGAACTTCATGGTTCCAGGCTCTCAGACTACACCACCCATAGGGATGGACCCCGGCATGCGTTCTAGAGGTTGGTGTCTTCTCTGAATAGTTTAACCGTAAATTTCGACAGATGAATGGAAGCAATGTCCAGGAACTGTTGCAATCATTTTTTGTAGTTTTTTTTTGTTTCGTTTTCTTTTTCTCTGTTATCTCTACGTATTCTTGAAATCCTTCGGCTTGTTACTTCCTATTATTTTTGTTAACCAACTAGATATAATGTATGCCAGTTTTTGCCAGTAAATTTCTCATTAGTGACTGAGTATGCAGGCCCATGCCGTAAAATGCTCCATTTTGATTACGATAAGCACCCTTTATCTGAGCCGCATCGTGAGAAAACCGGTCTTCGGGGTTTCCGACCAGGTGCGACACAAATCGGTCTGTACAGTCATAGGAGCAGGTTAGATACTTGAAATTTTGGCTATGAGTAGAAGAGGAATTATACTATCCGAGTAGCGAAAACAAAGGCGCTGATCAGCTTCGCGGTTACCGCAAAGCTGATCTGCGCCTTTGTTTTCGCCTAGGCAAAAATCCGGTTTTCTCACGATGCGGCTTATCTCATATTAACTCTTCTTAATGTCTAGTAATGAACGTTACAAACTGCATTTCACGGCATGAAACTCGTTGTTGATGTTAAATACAATGTAAAACATTCAAAATACATAACCATTTACCTTTCTTCAATGAATAAGCCTAGCGATGAGAAACTTTGCCTTTGGGTTTCATAAAATATGTAAGATTAAAGGCATGGGCAGTGTCACTATTTGATGCTAATGCTACATGCCCCTATCTGTAAAATTATGACACAATGCAGGGGCTAAAGGCCTATCGAGTATGGATTCCATTCTTAGCTTTAATACAAATACTATTAATAAGGCTATGTAAAACAAACTTAACCACTTTCTTAGAATTTTAAGACGAAATTATGAAATAAGCAAGTTTTCACCAAAAAATCTAAAATGATATATTAAGTGTAGGCTCAAATGCTAATGAACCTATTAGGCTTAGTGTTACTAATAATGCACCGGTGCAACCGATTTTGATTCACCAACAAGGTTAATGCTTCAGAATTTATGATTTTATCTATCACATCACAGCGGTATAGAAAGTGTTATGTATTCTGAACATACATTATATTCCAATTAAGCATGAAAAACATAATGCAAGACAATACTTAATAGCTTGCGTCAGACGAGTGCAAACATAACACTTTATGCACTTCATTCCCCTGAGTCTGTTTAAAAGATAGTATCTGAAGTTCTGTTCTGTTCTCCTCTGAAAGTACACGATGTTCCATTTTGTTTATTTATTGACGCCGTTAAAATATTTTAAGTTTTGTAGAAACAGTGGTTTATGATGATTAGGTGTGTATTGATATTACAACAAATAACCTACCAGTACCCCATTGACTTTTTTCTGGAAAAGCCGTTACATGTATGGAGAATGCCATGAACCCCACTTAATTAAGGCAAACAAATAATTAACTTGTGTTTCCGAATGGGGAAAGTTTACTATGATTTGGTAACGTTTTATAATAATAAAAAAATAATGTATTTACCGTTACTCATTTCAGGTCCGATGGGTCCAGAAGGTCAATTTCTCCCCGGTGATATCATGCCTCCATCCTCATCTCCAGACGATCTACCACTTCACTCGGAGGAAAACTTTCTTTCCAACGGTCCAGGACGGCCAAACACTATGAATGGGTGTTTTCCGCCATTAGCGCACCTTGGACATAGACCGGAAATGACATCAGAAGTATGGTGAAAAGATGAAAGTCTTTATACGTCATTTCCTGTTATTGTTATCGTGTT
Organism: Rugalucina vietnamica; assembly: GCA_964017185.1. Lineage (NCBI taxonomy): Eukaryota > Metazoa > Mollusca > Bivalvia > Lucinida > Lucinidae > Rugalucina > Rugalucina vietnamica. The sequence continues at coordinate 42,291,274 of OZ024881.1, forward strand.
TTATTTATTGAAATATTTGTTGAATATATATTTACGCCATGTTAACAATAAAACACAAACTACTTGGTTGAAAGATAGGATGGGCTATAAATTAAAGCTACAAAAGTGTGACAACAAATGAGCCGTGACGCGAGAAAACCGGTCTTCGGGGTTTCCGACCAGGTCCGACATAAACCGGTCTGTGCAGTCTCAGAAAATGGTTAGAAGCTTGAAATTTCGGATTTAGGAAGAAGAGAAATTGTACTATCCGAGTGGCGAAAACAAAGGCGCTGATCAGCTTCGCGGTTACCGCGAAGCTGATCTGCGCCTTTGTTTTCGCATAGGCAAAAATCCGGTTTTCTCACGATGCGGCTCAAATTATTGTGAATTCAAATTCAGTGAAGTCATATGGCAAACACTGGAACATTGTGCTTTACTACCGGCAAATGCAGGTAGTTCTTTGAGTCAGTATTGTTATGTCCGCATGTTCGGAGAAAGCCCATATCGATTCTCTGTGTCGTGCAACGGTTTGATGCACGTGTTATTTTGAAATAGACATGATTACGACAATGTGACGTCGTTTCCGATTCTGACAACGCCTCGCTTGAAATGAAATCAAAGGCACAGATGAACTAACTTTGTGTTTTGATTTTGTTTCCTGCTGTGCGTCAAATGGATCGAGCAGACGACAAGTAGAACATTAGAACCGAAACGGACAAAAAGTGCAAAAAATGCGAGTTAATAAAATCTATTGCATGGTATTGTAGGACTTAAACATGTGCTCTGTATAATAGAAATAAGCTCAGGAACAGATCAGCATACATAAGTATTGTTTTGTTAGAGCCATTTCGCGAGAAACCCCGTTTCCTGTTTGCCTCTGTCATCTTCGGCGGCTGGTAAACAGATAAGACACAGACCAAAGACTTACAAATTGTTTGGCTCTTTTAAAGTATCCGTTTTAAACTTCGTTAAAAAAGGCGGAAAGAAGGTCTCGAACTATAAATAATCAAAGAAAAAGCAGACGACATAACCGGAAGTCGAATACCCAGCATGCAAAGCGGTGTTTCTCGCGAGAAGTCTCGTTTTTGTCTCTCATTGTCACGTGGTGTTGCTTGTTTTCATGTGTATAATTGTTAAAGAATTGTTTATGTATATGTATTGAAGATTTATCGATGAAGAATGCAGAATTAAATGTTGAAAATTGCATAATACGTATACTGTTTCTTTCTGATCCTTTTATTTACAATTTGTGATTTATGCTGAATGAAAGCCTCTGTCCTATCAATGAATGTCTATGCAATAAACCGTCCAGTAGGGATATAGACATTTTTCACCAAAGTGAATGATATCATCTACACCCATGAATTATGCTACAAGAGGAGCACTGTGTTTACCCATCTGAATGCCGAAATCTATCACGATAAATATTACGTAAAGGGATACTATAATTGCGAATATGTCTAAATTACATAACATATCTGATTGCCTTTTGATAAATCATGCGTAACAACGTTTATGCTCGGACTTGCTTAGACATTCGCTGAACAAAAAATGACTCATAAGAGCGTAAAAAGCCTAAAAAGATCACCATGACCCGCAAACGGGACACAATATACTTATTCAAGGTCGGAACACATGTACAATGCGTTGCTTGTCTATTATCGCATTTAAACGCCATTTAAACAAGCTGTATCATGCTAAACATTAAGTACTACATTAATTTAAAATCCATTTCCCTTATAGTTTGTCATAATCATAAACGCATAAGCCACTGTTTGATAATTAATGGAAGGAGAAATGATCACCTCTTCAAACAAAAAGGCGTGGCATAAAGAGCTCTTTTATATAATAGTTTAACAAGTGACCGTTATGTATTTCTTAGAAAAAACGAAAAGGTAAGCTGCATGCAGCGTTCTCTTTGATAAGTTATCTTCATGATGCTGAAAATTATTATAAATGCATTTATTGTATTTTAAAGAAAAGAATATTTGTAAAAACACGTGATGGTAACAAGACTTTTTGTTTCAGTGTTTAATTTCTTCTAGAATGCAATATTGAGAATATTAATTGATGACCTTGACCTCCTTTCGGGCATGATCAAACATCACCGAAATAATACGCATAATATGTGGATATGGAAAGGTTTCTACCAACAGACGCTTGCATGTGTACAGACTAGAAAGAAAGAGTCTTATTATGGAAATACTCTTTCAATTAATATGATGACATATTTTCAAAAGAAAACTTTAAGAAAACCTCGAAACTGAAGAGGGGAAGTGTTATAATGTATATACGCAATTGTTAAATTTGTTATGGTATTTTTCCAAAGCAATTGCCTGTAAAATGTGCATTGAGTTACTTCCATTGAGTAATAAATTTTAATATATGTCTGTTCCCAGAATCCTCCTGAGTGAATAATACAGTCCCTGAGGGGTCATTCGTGTGCACGAGAGGTCCAGAGAAAATTTTTCCATAAATGGTTAGAGCCATATCTGAGGTGCAAGAAAATCGAGGGTGATCGGCTGAAATCATGGTGCGGTCCGAGAAATCCAATATGGCCGCCAAGAAGTCGACCAATTTTCTTGAAAATGGCTGTATATATAAAATTAGCTACCACAACATGCTTTTACTTGGTTTTTGTACTCAAAATGATTATACTAGAAGAAAATAGATACAAATAGAATGTTTCATGCCATTTTATAATGGCTAAACATCAAAAATATTTTTCAGGGGCCTGAAAACCATACAAAATTGGTCAAATTTTGATGAAAATATGAGGATGGGGTACAACTGTTTCCTTCACTTTCACTCAGTATTGATATAATACTTAGAAAACACCACTTAAATATTAATTAGTTATTAGGCTAAATGACTAAGTTCTTTAAAAGGCTTTATTCTGACCCAGATGTCTGATAAAAGTGCCTGAAAAGTGGGTGGGGTAAACAGACCCTTTCGATAAAAATAACCATTTAACTTAATTAAGTTGTCACAGCTTGCTTCTAATTATTTATTTTGGCATAAAATGTTTATAATAGGTAAAAAGTGATACAAATACATGCATTCATGCATTTTTACACAATTTTGGTAAGAGAAATCCATCTATAAAATTTATTTCTTTGAATGGATTTATTCTGATCTTGAATTCAGATAGAAGTGCCTTAAAGTGGGTAGTGTAACATGTGTAAACAAACCCTTTCATCAAAAATAAACTATGAACTTAAGTTATCACAGCTTGCTTCTACTCAGCTATTTTTACACAAAATGTATAAAATGGATAAAATGTGATATAAATGCATGCTTTCAAGCCACATTACCCATCTTTAACACTAAATATCTTAAACTTGTATCAGAAAAATGTACGTGATTTGTCCTATTTAATGTAGATTTCACCCAGTATTGATATTTTGCTTGAAGAATGCCTGTAAAGGGTCAGATTACAAGTCTTATATCAAGTAATGACCACCTTAGTAAAAGAAATATGGCTATTTTCCATTTATGGTGTTTATTTACTCCGCCCACATTTAAGAAAGTTGGATTGAAATCAAAATAAAGAAAAAAGAGAAAATCATTTGTTTATCATGCTCCTCTTTAAACCTTAGCTGCCTTCGAATGTCTGAAAATGATATTTAAAGTGTTGTCAACACTCTAGCCCCTACATGTTTGATTGGATCTTCATAATTCTTGCTGGCAGAAGCGTGGAAAACCATAATATCTAGCATAAGTTCGAATTCGGCCATATTTGTTCGTTTTCATATCGAACGGACGCCGGCTCGAGTAATATTCGATAAGCTTACCATTTGAGGAAACTAAACAAAATATAGAAGATATCAAAGCTCTAGACCGTCTGGCCCAGAGAAGATGTTTTTATATATATATAATCAGCTTCGCAGTAACTGCGAAACTGATCAGCGCCTTTGTTTTCGCTACACGGATTCCGAAATTTCAAGTTTTTAGCCTTTTTCAGAGACTGCACAGACCGGTTTGTGTCTGAGCCAAAGGCTTATCAAGTGAGCATATAAGATAGCAAGACTCCATGAACCATCGTCGTCCGTCATAGACTTGCATTGGGAAAACACAAGACCCATAAATCCTATATTGTGTATGTAGCAATGTTTGGTAGTCCAAACAAATAGATATCTGCCATATAGGCTTATAATGGGAAAAGTCTTCTCTAGAACCACTAAAGCTAGAGCTTGTATATTCAATATGTAACACTGTTAAGTGGTACCCTACATAAATCTTGCCAATCATGCCCCTGGGTCCAAATTAACTAAGCACCGAGGGTCATAAGCCCCCATAGACTTACAATAGGAAAGCCAAATATTCCTCTCTGAAATCACAAAGTCCAGGGCTTTTATATTTTGTGTATAGCAGTGGTTAGTAGTCAGTCCCCTTTATAAATCCTGCCAACCATGCCCCTTGGGTCTGCGATAGGCTTATAAGAAAACACAACATGAAAACATCTTCTCTGAAACCACAATATCCAAAGCAGGGATATCAAGTATGCAGCAATAATGTTATGAGGCACAATCAAGCCCATGGCGTCAAATTTGACCCCATCTTGAGATTATATATACTCCCATATTCTTACAATGGTAAAACACACAAAAACCTTCTCGGAAATCAGGACGCCTAGAGCTTTTATATTTTGTGTGAGGCAATGTTAAGGAATCCTATTTATAAGCCCTGCCAACCATGTCCCTGCAGTCCATTCAGACTATGCCACAGGGGCCTCATTATCTGTCAATCATATGCTTATTATAGGAACAAATCTCCTTCTCTGGAACTGAAATGCTCAAAGCTATTAAATTAAGTATGCAACAATCTTGTATGGTGCTTATAGATCCAGCAAATGTTGCCCCTGGGGTTGAAAATGACCCCACCCCGAGGGGACAATAGCTCCCATATACCTACAACGGATATAGTATACAAAAAAGCTTCTTCTAAAACAATGATCCTTAGAGCTTTTATATTGTGTGTGGCAATCTTAAGTTATCCTCTTTGTTAATCTTGTCACCCGTGTTCCTTGGTTCCATAAGGACATATCCCATGGTAGGGATCATTAGCTCCCCTTCAAGTACAAAGGTACAAGTAGGCAATTGGGCGGCCACACAGTTAACCGAACTTAACTAAAACTATGAAAACGTACATAAGGTTAAAACAGCACAGAAATTCGACTCCAAAACACAAAACAAATGGAACCAGAAGTATAGCCTTGGAAGGATCAGATATATAAAATTAGTGTGGGGGATAAATCGATTTTACAGAGCTCTAACCTCAACCTCTTATTCTGCAGTAGGTCACAACATTTAGTTGGTTGTTCGATCCTCATGGTGAATCTCTAACTAGTCAATGAATCATCAAGGAAAAACAAATAAATCATGATAACCACTATGATAAGTCAAAAACGAGGACTCATATATTCAGTTAGCTGTCCGACGATGGAGATCCCTAGGCGCCGAATAACTTACTGAAATCCGCAGTGAAAGAAAAACGCCAGTTAAACCCCTGTTGGCCAAGCAACAGACAAGAAGCTCTGGCCCCAACCAACTAAAATGAATAGCTTTATGTCGGGGCCATCAACAGAGTCATCAGAGTGTGACGCCCGACCCACCGGCGTGCAATTAAAGAAGGCAGCATAGTTATCAAACCATGATTGGGTTAAAAACTTAGCACGAAGACTGTCGCATAACACTTAAGTTATAACCTATCCGTGTGTAGCGTGTACTGAATTTTCTGAATAGTGGTAGATGGAATATTTACATCGGTGCTGCGTTAGACCTCTCCACACGGAAGTGGAGCGAGGTCACAAAGTGTATCGGAATGCTGGTTAGCCAGCTGATCTAGAATAGTGGCTGACAGTAAAGTAAAAGGTTCTGCTCATTGTTTTTATTATGTCATCACAATTTGAGTTTCCTGAAATTTTTTGGGCCGTATCATAGTGTGGTGTTATGTCAGGCAAAGATGGCATATAAAGCATGTATTTATCCAACTGGTGTTACATCAGGCAAAAATTGCACATAACCATGTATTTTTATCTCTTCCTTACTATCAAAAATATAGTACTGGAATACTAAGCAGAAGGAAGTTGTAATAGCTAACTGAGATTAAATAGTCATTGTTTGTAAAACGGTGCGTTTACCCCAACCACTTTTAAGGCAAAGCAAAACCAGAATAAATGCATTCAAAGACCTTAATTATTAAGGCATCTTTACCATTTAATTTTGAGAAAGCTTTGATCGAGCAAAAGATGAAATTGAAGGAAAATGTTGCACACATTTGTCATTTTTTCATTAAAATATGACAAATTTTGGACATTATTCTGATCCTGGTCTAGGATGTTTGGGGTTACGTTCGGGTAAAATTGCATGAATGCATGTATTTGAATCGCGTTTTATCTATTTTAAGTATTTATGTCAAAATAAGTAATTAGAAGCAAGTTGTGACAACTTAATTAAGCTAAACTGTTATTTTTGTCGAAAGGTTCTGTTTACCCCACCCACTTTTGAGGCACTTTTATCAGACATCAGAGTCAGAATAAAGCCATTTAAAGAACTCAGTCATTTAGCATAATGACTAATTAAGAGCAATTCTCTGTAACCACTTAAATTTTTACATAGGGCCGTGGCACGCATAGTCACCGATTTTGCTGAAACTTTCCTATCTTGGTCATTTGAACACAAAACTAATTAATCAACACTCATTTGGTCCAATTTCATACCCGTTGCCATGGAAACCGCAAATGAATATTTTGGAAAAAAGTGAGTCAAAAATCACCTAAAATTAGGTATTTTCCAGCTGAAACTGTTACTTTATGCAAATTCAGATCCAACTTATGGTCCACATATATGAATATATAACTTAATCTGGTTAGAAATACAAAAACAAAAATTGATTTGGAAAACCTCTGATTTTATCATGACTCTGCAAAGTGGGTGGGGTTTCGAAGATTTGAAAAATGTGATTTTTAAGCATTTTCAGGGACAATTCTCATAGTGAGTGCAGTCGGTTGCAGGTATACACGCATATTCACGGTATACAACAATGTTTTGTTAACCAATTTCTGAAAAGACATGTTTGGGAAGTTAGGTCTGAATATGCGTAATGAGGGTACTGACGCATAACGCAAATTTATGAGTGTCTGTCCTTTTGGTCTCATAGAATTCTACTGTGAGGACATAATTGATTGTAAATTATGTGATATGTTGCAATTGAACCTAGTCTTCAGAAAATATGGCATTTAATCTTCAGTGACCTTCTAAAGGTCAAGGTCAAGGTCACAGAATAGAGAAAAATGACACAAAATTGGCTTTTTTGCCCATGTTTAAGTTGATTTTGCCTTAATTGAGGCTCAAATTTGTTTCTTTATTGAATATTTATGCAAATCACCACAAAGTCTTTCACGCTGAGATATTTTTGTCCACCAGGTGACTTCAAGGTCAAAGTCAAGGTCACCAAAAGTTTAATTTTTTAGGGGGTAAAATGGAGTTTTTGTTGAAGAAGTAAACAAATTAAAGTATTTATTTTTATCGTATTATGCTTTTTCATTTATACATGTGTTAATAAATCTGATATCATTCAGATGATCCACCTGCTGACCTTAAATAACCTTTTAAGGGTCAATGTCAAGGTCAAAAATGCAAGAAAATGTGTTAAAATGGCATTTTCTTACCAGTGTTTTGTTATTTTTCCCAGCGTTTGGTGCAAAATTGCTTCAATATTTGTTTTAAAAGCTTGAGATATGTTGTTTATGAAACAACGGTTAAGAAAATATGGCATTGAATCTGCAGTGACCTTCGGAAAGTCAAGGTCAATGTCAAATGTAAGAGCAAAATGGCACAAAATTGTTGTTTTTGCTCATTTTATGTTGATTTTGCCACAATTTAGGCTCAAATGTCCTGTCTTTATTGAATATTTATGCATATCACCAGAAAGACTTTCAGCTGAGATATTTTTGTCCACCAGGTGACTTCAAGGTCAAGCTCAAGGTCACCAAAAGTTTAATTTTTAGGGGGTAAAATGGAGTTTTTGTTGAAAAAGTAAACAAATTAATGTATAAATTTTTATCGTATTATGCTTTTTCATTTATATATGTGTTGCAAAGTCTGATATCATTCAGACGATTCAACTGCTGACCTTAAATAACCTTTAAAGGGTCAAGGTCAAGGTCAAAAATGCAAGAAAATGGCCTAAATTGGCATTTTCTTACCAGTGTTTTGATATTGTTCCCAATGTTTGGTAGAGAATTGCTTCAATATTTGTTTTAAAAGCTTGAGCTATGCTGTATATGAAACAACGGTTAAGAAAATATGGCATTGAACCTGCAGTGACATTCAGAAAGTCAAGGTCAAGGTTACATGTAAGAGAAAAATGACACAAAATTGGCTTTTTGCTCAAGTTTAATTTGATTTTGCCATAATTTAGGCTCACATTTCCTTTTTTATTGAATATATATGCATATCACCACAAAGTCTTTCATTCTGAGATAGTTTTGTCCACCAGGCGACTTCAAGGTCAAGCTCAAGGTCACCAAAAGTTTAATTTTTAGGGGATAAAATGGAGTTTGTGTTGAAGAAGTAAACAAATTGAAGTATTAATTTTTATCGTATTATGCTTTTTCATTTATATACGTGTTGCTAAGTCCGATATTATTCAGACGATCCATCTGCTGACCTTAAATAACATTTTAAGGGTCAAGGTCAAGGTCAAAAATGCAAGAAAATGGGTTAAAATGGCATTTTCTTACCAATATTTTTGTCAAGTTTGACATATTGATTTTTTAGATAATTACACCTGAATTGTTAGGCCAGTGTTTTGGAGATTTTATGGTAAAGATTTAAGTACAATAATAGCTATTGGAAGTGTTGAGGTGTGATTTTGATTTTAACTGTAAATGAGTGAATTGTTATCAAATGAATTGGACAAATGTTTTGTTTGTGAAAGGATGTGAATGTTGTAGAATTGACATTGTGGAATATTTTCATGTGGATCTGTGTGATTAGCATGGAATTGTAAGTAGTTTTTATTTTTGTATATATGTTTTCTTGAAATGTGACAATTATGGGATTTTGAAAATTATTGAATTTTTGCAATAATTTTGTAAATTCAGTTTGAGTCCGAAATTGAGTGTAATCACCTTTGTTCTAGGTGGCCTCTTTGATGTTTAGAGTCTCGGTGTAGCTTGAGAGCTGTGAATGAGTGGAGTGATGACTATCAAAGGAGAGCTGAAAAATATAGTCTATGTCCAGATTCGTTGAAATATTTTGTTCTGAGATGACAATTTTCACGTGGTGTATTGTTGCATAGACATAATCTGCTAGTTGTTATCTAACAGTTAGAGTTGCTAAAGACAATACAGAATTTAATACGATTATATTCTGATGCCATAAAAAAACTCCAGATACTTCTACGGAATTTAATTAATTATCTTTTAGGAAGACGGATCAATAAAATCGCATGGACGATATACATAAGCTAAATTGGCATGAACCCATTCTGAAATGTGTACATTTGTTGTATAGTTTGATGATATGATGCTATGCAGACTACTTACTTAATTATATGAAGTAGTGAACTATTCTACAGACTTTTCTGCGGCGTGTCGTATGTGAGTGAAAGAGACACTATTGATGATTAGACCTGACAGCGATTTGTGACCAAGACTGTACCTGATTCAGAAAATTAGAATTAAACATTGACGTTTTATATCTATCACGTATATAATGAGATATAGTATGATATTGGACTTTTAAAGTTGATAAACATTAGTTTAGAGTGTCTTTCACTTATAGATTGGTATCAGTGTTGATATACTAAGTGGTTTATGAATAGCTGGTTCCTGTGGTTTGAAAATTGCTTTGTGGCATTGATTATCTGAGAACTGCTTTGTGGTGTTGTGGCTTTGTGGTGATTTTCTTAGTGGTTATATATATATCGTGATCAGCTGTTCATGTGAAAGATGCCAATTTGTGGGTGAAAACTTATGGAAAATATTTAGGTAGCTAAGATTGATATATGTTTATTTGTGTATGTGATTTGATGATTGTAGATTTCGATGCACAATAAACATGAAAGAACTTGACACCGAATCTGCTCTTGACAATGGCGATCCCGGCAGGATCCCTTTTTTTTAGGGATTTGAATTTGAAATAGGTTGTGTTATAATTTTTCTCAGTTTCATTGTTCACATACGGATCTGGACAGTTGTACAAAACTAGAATGGATAAGTTAGAAAGAATGAAATAGGGAAGCAGTTGGGTTTAAGAGGGGAAGGTCTGAGAACTTTTATTGAACAGAGAGAGGAGAAAGAGAAAGAGAAAGAGGAGAAACGTGAGGCACGTGAGGAAAAGAAAGAGGCTGAGAGATTAGCACGTGAGGCAGAGAAAGCTGATAGAGATCGCAAAAGTTTGTTAGAAAAGATAGAACGTGAAGAGAGAGCTAAAGAAAGGGAAATGAAACAGAAAGAGATAGAGTTATTACATGCAGAGAATGTATCAAAATTAAAATTACAGCTTGCAGAAAAAGAAATTGAACTTGCTGAAATAAAGAAAGATACAGGGTCAGTAGTAGGGGTAACTCATCATGATATTACAGCAAAACTCCCTTAGCTCCCTGCCTTCTGTGAAGGCAAAGATAGTATGGATTCCTATCTCAAACGTTTTGAAAGGTTTGCTGAAACAGCTATGTGGCCCAAAGATAAATGGGCAACAAATTTGTCCGCCCTGCTCCAAGGAACAGCACTTGATGTTTATTCCAGGTTAGCTCCTTCAGATGCATGTAACTATGATATTTTAAGAGATGCTCTCCTTAAGCGATATCAGCTAACGGAAGAAGGGTTCCGGCAGAAATTCAGAAATAGCAGGCAAGAGGTAGGTGAAACCTGTTCTCAATTTATGGTAAGGTTAGACAGTTATCTATCAAGATGGATGGAGCTTGGTAATGTAAAAGAGACGTATGAAGCATTGAGAGATTTATTTCTCCGAGAACAGTTTCTTGCTGTATCTAACAAGAATTTAGTCATCTTTCTAAAGGAAAGACAAATTAAAACAGCAGGAGAGTTAGCGACATTTGCTGACCAATATATGGAAGCTCATGGGGTAAGTGATAATATGTTTCGCTTGTCTTTAAATCAGAAGACAGAGACAAAATCTGAAATCTCAAGAAGCAATTTCTCACAGGTAAATAACTCTGATAATATTTTACAGCCCAGATTATTCAAAAAGAGGGTTTGTTATAATTGTGGGAAAAAGGATCATTTCATTAGAAATTGTCCTTATAAAACTAATATCAAGCCAGGTTCTTCGGTAAGGACAGCAGCAGTTTGTACTAAAGAAGACAATATGTTTGAGGCTGAAATTGAAACTGAGGGTATCAGTCAGGAAGATACTAGTCAAGATGTACCAAAGTCGGTAGCGACCTGTGTCGTGTTAACTCCAACGTACAATGTTAGTGTAAGTACTCATTCAGGGAAGACAGATGACACATTAGTGTACAGTTCACCTCTAGTTAGTGTATTAGATGGTCAAACTAATGGTAGTCAAAGTGGTATGCCAGTTACTGATGGATTTGTTGGTCAAACAAAGATTAAGGTATTGCGTGACAGTGGCTGTAATGCTGTAATAGTTAAGAAATCACTCATTGATTCAAAACAGCTAAAAGGACAATCTCAGACTTGTGTTCTGGCTGATGGCACTAGGCGCACTTTCCAAACTGCTACCATTTTGGTTGATACACCATTTTTTTCAGGTGTGGTTGATGCATTATGCATGGAAAATCCCGTATATGAGTAAGTCATAGGAAACATTTCAGGTGTTCGACCAGCTGATGATCCTGATGTGAATTGGAATGGTGACCAAATGAATTATGCTAACTCCATCTCAAAGGTATGTGCTGTTGAAACAAGGGCTCAAAAATTGAGAAATGAAAGTACAAGTCCCTTGCAGGTACCCAAGTGTATCCGTGAGTTTTCTAAACTAGAAGTTATTGAAGGTCAGAGTCAAGATAAGAGCATAGAACGGTATGTTACTGCTGCAGTGACTTCTGAAAAAACTATATCAAAAGGAGGATCTGTAAGTTGGTTCAGCAAAGAAAATGGCATTGTCTACAGAAAGTATTAAGCTAAACAGGATGATGGTAAAGTATTTAAGCAGTTACTGGTTCCATTAGTAATGAGGAATGAAGTTTTGAAGTTAGCTCATGACTCTATTCTTGCTGGTCATTTAGGTGTCAGGAAAATGAAACAAAAGGTCCTGAGTGAATTTTGGTGGCCAGGTCTTGATAGGGACATTCGTAAGTATTGTAGATCTTGTAGTGTGTGTCAGAAAACTGTCCCAAAAGGAAGACTGGGTCCCTTACCCCTTGGTAAAATGCCCATAATTGACACTCCATTTTCACGAATTGCAATTGATCTGATCGGACCAATACATCCCCCATCAGAAAATGGTAACCGATTCATATTGACTGTTGTCGATTATGCTACACGCTACCCTGAAGCTGTCCCTTTAAAGAAGATAGATACTGAAACAGTGGCAGAAGCATTAGTTGATATTAACAGTAGGGTAGGTGTACCTAGAGAGGTTCTTAGTGATCAGGGAAAGCAATTTACATCAGATTTGATGAAAGAGGTAGGACGCCTTCTGTCCATAAAACAGCTTACAACTACTCCCTACCATCCATTTTGCAATGGATTAGTGGAAAGATTTAATGGTACATTAAAGGCCATGTTGAGACGGGTAAGTGAAGAACAACCTAGACTGTGGGACCGGTATATTCCGTCCTTGTTGTTCGCTTATAGGGAGTCTGTTCAAGAAAGCACTGGGTTCTCCCCATTTCAGCTGCTCTACGGCAGACAGGTAAGAGGAAGGTACAAGTAGGCAAAGATCAGGAAAAGGCGCAATCAGAAAAAGATTCCCACTCCAAAAACCGAGGTGGGAAAAAACCAAACTAACAATCAGGTACTTATACCATGAAACATATCGTAAGCCGAATGAGCAGCTATTTTCCCAATAGGTGGCCACTCAGTTACCTTAACTTAACTAAAAATATGAAAACATACATAAGGCGCCAACAGCACAAAAAATTTTAAACACCAAGACATAAAACAAAAAGAACCACTACAGAAGTATCGACTTGGAACGATCAGTAACACAAAGTTACTGGCGGGCTTAAACCGGTTTTACAGGTACCTAACCTCACCCTCAGCTTCTGCAGTGGTTCACAACATTTAGTTAGTTCTTCGGTCCTCGTGGTGAATCTCTTACTAGTCAATGAATCATCAAGAACAAACAAATAAATCATGATAAACATCCTGATGAATCAAAAACCAGGACTCACAGATTGAGTAAGCTGCCCGACGATGGAGATCCCTGGGCGCCGAATAACCTACTAACTCCGGAGCAAAAGAAAAACACCAGTTGGACCCCGGTGGGCCAAGCAACAGACAAGAAGCTCCGGCCCCAACCAACTAAAATGAATAGCTTTAAGTCGGGGCCATCATAGAGTCTGACGCCCGACCCACCGGCGTGCAATTAAAGAAGGCAGCATAGTTATCAACCATGATTGGGTTAAAAACTAAGCATGCAGACTGTCGCATAACATTCAAGTTATAACCTATACGTCTGTAACGTGATATGATTTTTCCGAACTGAAGAGAAAAATCATTTATTCCTTTAAGTTTCTTTAATTTGTAAACCAAGTCACCATAAAATTCAGGTTCCGAAAGGCCCTCACTTAAAAGTGTCTTTAACCCAACATTATATTTGGAAATCAATTCATAGTGTCTACGATAAAATTTAGAAAAGAGGCCCACTGTCAATACTCAAACAAATATGGACTAAAGAAATTGAGGATAGTGAAGTGAAAACTGCTTATCAGTATGTTGTAGACCTTAGAGAGCGCTTGGAAGACACATGTGAAATAGTAAAGTCTGCTTTAGAGAGTAGCAGCACAACTTACAAAAGGTATGCTGATGCAAAAAGTAAGGATCGGCAGTTTAAAACTGGTGATAAAGTACTTCTTCTCCTTCCTAACAATATGAACAAGCTTCTTATGCAGTGGAAAGGTCCTTTTGAGGTGGTTGATAAAGTTAACCCATATGACTACAAAGTGAATATACATGGTAAGATCAAGACATATCATGGAAATATGTTAAAGCACTTTTATCATAGAGATGAAGAAAATGTAGGTCTTACTGAATCAGATGTAGTGTCAGCTTCTTGTATTTCAGTAGTAGAGGATGAGGTTGCAGAAGAAGAAGAAGTAATGACGGGCCATTTAGACACAGGAAGTAGAGAAGTAGGTGTACATTTTCCAGTTGTTGATTCACAAGAGACAATATCTGATGTTAGTGTTAACACTGATCTTGATGAAGAACAGAAAAGTCAGGTAATGGATCTCTTGAATGAGTACTCAGACATTTTCACTGACATTCCAGGGTCCACTGACATAGCTGAACATGACATTGTTCTCACTTCTCAGCAACCTATTCGGTGTAAGCCTTACCCTGTCCCCTATGCATTAAAACAAGAAATCAAAAAGGAAATTGACAACATGCTAAGACTTGATATTATCGAACCTTGTACTTCATCATATGCTTCACCGGTGGTCATTGTTAAAAAGTCTGACGGTTCAAATAGGTTTTGTTGTGACTTCAGAAAGCTAAATAAAGTTACTGTCTTTGACGCGGAACCCATGGGAAATCCGGATGAACTATTTGCTAAAATGGCTAAAAGCAGGTATTTTACAAAACTTGATCTCGCTAAAGGCTATTGGCAAATCAAAGTTAAAAAGCCTTGCCAACATTTTACAGCCTTCATTACTTCTGAAGGACTTTTTTCCTTCAAGAAAATGCCATTTGGCTTGGTCAATGCGGGGGCAACTTTCTGTCGGGTGATGAGGGTACTTCTTAGAGGTATGTCTGATACTGATAACTTCGTTGACGACATAATGGTTCACACAGAGACGTGGGATAGACACATTTCTGAGTTACAAGAATTGTTCAAAAGGTTGAGAGAAGCAAAATTAACTGCTCGTCCAACAAAATGCATGATAGCAGTTACACAAGTTGGATTTTTAGGTCATGTTGTTGGGAATGGTACTGTGAAACCTAATCCAGAAAAGGTTCTCGCTATCCAAAAATGCTGCAGGCCCAGTACCAAAAAGCAGGTACGATCATTTATGGGTTTAGTTGGGTACTACAGGAAGTTCATTCCTAATTTTAGTGCCATTTCAGCACCATTAACTGACTTGACTAAGAAGGGGGAACCAACAAAGGTAAGGTGGGATCAGGAGCACGTGATTGCATTTCAGACACTTATAAGCTTACTAAGTAAGTCTCCTATACTTTGTTTACCTGACTTTGAGAAGCAATTTATAGTCCGCACTGACGCATCTGATATAGGCATTGGTGCAGTGCTGCTACAAGAATATCAGGGGTGCAAGTTCCCAATTTGCTATGCTAGTAAAAAGTTACTAGACAGAGAAAAGGCTTATTCAGTTATTGAAAAGGAGTGTCTTGCTGTAGTCTGGGCGGTCAAAAAGTTCCAGAGCTACTTATATGGTACACATTTTGTGCTGGAAACAGACCATGAACCTTTAGTGTATCTGAATAAGGCCAAGTGTGCTAATGCAAGGTTGATGAGGTGGGCCCTTTCTCTACAACCATTTAAGATAAGTATTATAGGAATCAAGGGTAAAGACAATGCAGGTGCCGACTTCTTAAGCAGAATGGTCCAGCAATAAAGAGGTCACAGTTGGTTAGTAGAAAGGCAGTCATGACAAAGGTTTCAAAAATACATTTTAATGATTTTTGATCTTAAGAAGGGAGGTATTGTCAAATTTGACATATTGATTTTTTAGATAATTACACCTGAATTGTTAGGCCAGTGTTTTGGAGATTTTATGGTAAAGATTTAAGTACAATAATAGCTATTGGAAAGTGGGTTTTTTTTTTTTTTTTTTTTTTTTTTTTTTTTTTTTTTTTTTCCACCTCGGTTTTTGGAGTGGGAATCTTTTTCTGATTGCGCCTTTTCCTGATCTTTGCCTACTTGTACCTTTTTAGCAAGTGTTGAGGTGTGATTTTGATTTTAACTGTAAATGAGTGAATTGTTATCAAATGAATTGGACAAATGTTTTGTTTGTGAAAGGATGTGAATGTTGTAGAATTGACATTGTGGAATATTTTCATGTGGATCTGTGTGATTAGCATGGAACTGTAAGTAGTCTTTATTTTTGTATATATGTTTTCTTGAAATGTGACAATTATGGGATTTTGAAAATTATTGAATTTTTGCCATAATTTTGTTAATTCAGTTTGAGTCCGAAATTGAGTGTAATCACCTTTGTTCTAGGTGGCCTCTTTGATGTTTAGAGTCTCGGTGTAGCTTGAGAGCTGTGAATGAGTGGAGTGATGACTATCAAAGGAGAGCTGAAAAATATAGTCTATGTCCAGATTCGTTGAAATATTTTGTTCTGAGATGACAATTTTCACGTGGTGTATTGTTGCATAGACATAATCTGCTAGTTGTTATCTAACAGTTAGAGTTGCTAAAGACAATACAGAATTTAATACGGTTATATTCTGATGCCATAAAAAAACTCCAGATACTTCTACGGAATTTAATTAATTATCTTTTAGGAAGACGGATCAATAAAATCGCATGGACGATATACATAAGCTAAATTGGCATGAACCCATTCTGAAATGTGTACATTTGTTGTATAGTTTGATGATATGATGCTATGCAGACTACTTACTTAATTATATGAAGTAGTGAACTATTCTACAGACTTTTCTGCGGCGTGTCGTATGTGAGTGAAAGAGACACTATTGATGATTAGACCTGACAGCGATTTGTGACCAAGACTGTACCTGATTCAGAAAATTAGAATTAAACATTGACGTTTTATATCTATCACGTATATAATGAGATATAGTATGATATTGGACTTTTAAAGTTGATAAACATTAGTTTAGAGTGTCTTTCACTTATAGATTGGTATCAGTGTTGATATACTAAGTGGTTTATGAATAGCTGGTTCCTGTGGTTTGAAAATTGCTTTGTGGCATTGATTATCTGAGAACTGCTTTGTGGTGTTGTGGCTTTTTGGTGATTTTCTTAGTGGTTATATATATATCGTGATCAGCTGTTCATGTGAAAGATGCCAATTTGTGGGTGAAAACTTATGGAAAATATTTAGGTAGCTAAGATTGATATATGTTTATTTGTGTATGTGATTTGATGATTGTAGATTTCGATGCACAATAAACATGAAAGAACTTGACACCGAATCTGCTCTTGACAATTTTGTTATTTTTCCCAGAGTTTGGTGCAAAATTGCTTTAATGTTTGTTTTAAACGTTTGAGATATGTTTTATATGAAACAACGGATAAAATATGGCATTGAATCTGCAGTGACCTTCTGAAAGTCAAGGTCAAGATCTCAGAATCGAGAAAATGAAATGAAAATGTCATTTTTTGCCAGTATTCAAGTTTATTTTGCAATAATTGATCCTTGACATTCTTGTTATCATTAATGATTATACACAATTACACAAAGTCTTCCAATCTGTGATAATTTTGTACACCAGGTGACTTCAATGTCGAGGTCAAGGTCACCAAAACTTTGAATTTTAGGGGGTATAACGGAGTTTTTGTTAAAATTGTAAACAAATTAAATTATTAATTTCAATCATATTATGCTTTTTCATTTATATATGTGTTGCAAAGTTCGATATCATTCAGACAATACACCTGTTGACCTTCAATAACTTTTAAGGGAAAAGGGCAAGGTCAAAGATGTAAGAAAATGGCTGAAATCGGCATTTTCTTACCAGCATTTTGTTATTTTCCCCCAATTTTGATGCGAAACTGTTTTAACGTTTGTTTTTAAAGCTTGACATATAATGTATATGAAACAGCTTTGAGAAAATATGGCACTGAATCTGCAATGACCTTCAGAAAGTCAAGGTCAAGGTCAAAGAATCGAGAAATGACATGATATCTCAGCTGAAAGACTCTGTGGTGATATGCATAAATATACAATAATCTTTTAAGAAAGTAATTTGAGCCTAAATTATGGCAAAATCTACATAAACATGAGCAAAAAAGCCATTTTTGGTCATTTTTCTCTAACATGTGACCTTGACCTTGACCTTTAGAAGGTCACTGCAGATTTAATGCCATATTTTCTTAACCGTTGTTTCATATACAACATATCTCAAGCTTTTAAAACAAATATTAAAGCAATTTTGCACCAAACCCTGGGAAAAATAACAAAATGCTGGTATGAAAATGCCTATTTAAGCCATTTCTTGCATTCTTGACCTTGACCCCTAAAAGGTTATTTAAGGTCAGCAGGTGGATCGTCTGAATGATATCGGACTTCGCAACATATATATAAATGAAAAAGCATAATACGATAAAAATTAATACTTTAATTTGTTTACTCTTCAACAAAAACTCCATTTTACCCCCTAAAAATTAAACTTTTCGTGACCTTGAGCCTGACCTTGAGGTCACCTGGTGGACAAAAATATCTCAGAATGAAAGACTTTGTGGTGCATAAATATTCAATAAAGAAAGAAATCTGAGCCTAAATTAGGGCAAAATCAACTTAAACATGAGCAAAAAAGCCAATTTTGTGTCATTTTTCTCTTACACGTGACCTTGACTTTCCGAAGATCACTGCAGATTCAATGCCATATTTTCTTGACCGTTTTTTCATATACAACATATCTCAAGCTTTAAAAACAAATATTTAAGCAATTTTGCTCCAAACTCTGGGAAAAATAACAAAATACTGGTAAGAAAATGCCATTTAAACCCATTTATTTGCATTTTTGACCTTGACCTTGATCCTTAAAAGGTTATTTAAGGTCAGTAGGTAAATCTTCTGAATGATATTGGACTTTGCAACACATATATAAATGAAAAAGCATAATTCGATAAAAATTAATACTTTAATTTGTTTACTTCTTCAATAAAAACTCAATATTACCCCCTAAAAAATAAACTTTTGGTGACCTTGAGCTTGACCTTGAAGTCACATGGTGGACAAAAATATCTCAGCGTGAAAGACTTTGTGGTGATATGCATAAATATTCAATACAAAAGAAATTTGAGCCTAAATTATGGCAAGATCAACTTAAACTTGAGCAAAAAGCCAATTTTGTGTCATTTTTCTCTAACATTTGACCTTGACCTTGACTTTCTGAAGGTCACTGCAGATTCAATGCCATATTTTCTTAACCGTTGTTTCATATACAACATATCTCAAGCTTTTAAAACAAATATTGAAGCAATTCTCTACCAAACATTGGGAAAAATATCAAAACACTGGTAAGAAAACGCCAATTTAAGCCATTTTCTTGCATTTTTGACCTTGACCTTGACCCTTAAAAGGTTATTTAAGGTCAGCAGTTGGGTCGTCTGAATGATATCAGACTTTGCAACACATATATAAATGAAAAGCATAATACGATAAAAATTAATACTTTAATTAGTTTACTTCTTCAACAAAAACTCCATTTTACCCCCTGGAAAATTAAACTTTTGGTGACCTTGACCTTGACCTTGAAGTCACCTGGTGGACAAAAAATATCTCAGCTGAAAGACTCTGTGGTGATATGCATAAATATTCAATAAAGAAAGGACATTTGAGCCTAAATTGTGGCAAAATCAACTTGAACATGAGCAAAAAAGCCAATTTTGTGCCATTTTTCTCTAACATGTGACCTTGACCTTGACTTTCCGAAGGTCACTGCAGATTCAATGCCATATTTTCTTAACCGTTGTTTCATAAACAACATATCTCAAGGTATTAAAACAAATATTGAAGCAATTTTGCACCAAACGCTGGGAAAAATAACAAAATAGTGTTAAGAAAATGCCAGTTTAAGCCATTTTCTTGCATTTTTGACCTTGACCTTGACCCTTAAAAGGTTATTTAAGGTCAGCAGGTGGATCGTCTGAATGATATCAGACTTTATAACACATATATAAATGAAAAAGCATAATACGATAAAAATTAATACTTTAATTTGTTTACTTTTTCAACAAAAACTCCATTTTACCCCCTAAAAAATAAACTTTTGGTGACCTTGACCTTGACTTTGAAGTCACCAGTTGGACAAAAATATCTCAGCGTGAAAGACTTTGTGGTGATATGCATAAATATTTAATAAGGAAAGAAGTTTGAGCCTAAATTATGGCAAAATCAACTTAAACATGGGCAAAAAAGCAAATTTTGTGTCATTTTTCTCTATTCTGTGACCTTGACCTTTAGAAGGTCACTGAAGATTAAATGCCATATGTTTTGAAGACTAGTTTCAATTGCAACATATCACATAATTTACAATCAATTATGTCTTCACAGTAGAATTCTATGAGACCAAAAGGACAGACACTCATAATTTTGCGTTATTGTTGCTATGGTTATGCATATTCAGAACTAACTTCCCAAACATGTCTTTTCAGAAATTGGTTAACAAAACATTGTTGTATATCGTGAATATGCGCTAATACCTGCAACCGACCGCACTCACTATGAGAATTGTCCCTAAAAATGCTTAAAAAACACATTTTTCAAATCCTCGAAACCCCACCCACTTTGCAGAGCCATGATAAAATCAGAGGTTTTCCAAATCAATTTTTGTTTTTGTATTTCTAACCAGAATAAGTTATATATTCATACATGTGGACCATAAGTTGGATCTGAATTTGTATAAAGTAATAGTTTCAGCTGGAAATACCCAATTTTAGGTGATTTTTTGACACACTTTTTGCCAAAATATTCATTTGCGGTTTCCATGGCAACGGGTATGAAATTGGACCAAATGAGTGTTGATTAATTAGTTTTCTGTTCAAATGATCAAGATAGGAAAGTTTCAGCAAAATCGGTGACTATGCGTGGCACAACTTTTTAAGTGGTTACAGAGAATTGCTCTTAATATTTAAGTGGTGTTTTCTAAGCTGTATATCAATAATGAGTGACAGTGAAGGAAACAGTTGTACCCCATCCTCATATTTTCATCAAAATTTGACCAATTTTGAAAGGTTTTCAGGCTCCTGAACAATATTTTTGATGTTTAGCCATTATAAAATGGCATGAAACATTCTATTTGTATCTTATCTCTTCTAATATAATTATTTTGATTCTAAAAACGAAGTAAAAGCATGTTGTGGCAGCTAATTTTATGTATACAGCCATTTTCAAGAAAATCGGCGGCCATCTTGGCGACCATCTTGGATTTCTCGGACAGCACCATGATTTCAGCCAATCACCCTCGATTTTCTTGCACCTCAGATATGTCTCTAACCATTTATGGAAAAATTTTCTCTGGACCTCTCGTGCACACGAATGACCCCTCATGGACTGGAGAAGAAGTTTAATGAATTTTCTTTTTAAAACGAATGAGTCATTGTGTATACATATGTATGTAGATCTACAGCAATAGTAATATAATTCGTCTATTGGAAGACAAGGAAAGTCATATTATTTTTATCTTCTTGTGACGGGGTGGCCTCCCTTGGAAAACTTGTGTTGATGCAACGCATTAGCGGCATCTGGAGTGCCTGTACCATGCAAATTAGAATCTCGAAACTTTGTGAAGCGAGCAAGTGTTGACTATATAGCGCAGTAAACCACCCTTGCAGCATGCTTTTTCCACCTACGAGGTTTGCTATGGCTTGGCTCGGCTAAACGTTGCACTCTGTATTAACGATTTTCGTGAAGTCAGTGATTTTCATGAAATGTAGACTATACGTTTATAGGTGTTCCAGGTAACATTACCTATAAAAGTAGAGTCCTGGTAAGCACTTGGGTCATGCAACCATATATTTACTTTTACAGCCCCCTTTCACTCGAGCTTGCCGTTTGAGCATTTGCATTACACAAGAAGACCATATATTCTGAAGATCCGCGTTTCTGTTCATGTTGTCCACAAAGACACCTGGAATGATTGATCTGCTGATTCGATTTACATTTTCAAAGTAAACGACCTTTAAAACTGCAAGCTCAGGTGATTTTTTTTATCATACTATGTGGAATTTTGACCATGTAGATACCGATAGGTAACTCCTGAAATTTACGAAATTCTGCTATTGTCCATATCTTATTTCAAATTTGTGTTCTTAATATACATGTATATGTTGTGTAAAGAATCTTGAAATAAAATATGCTTAACCAAACAATTACAAAGTTTTTATCAGAGGTGACATCATTACCTAAAGATAAATGCTGAATAGATTTTAAGCACATCTGGCACCTGAGACACTGTTTCAGTTCTAAAACAGAATAAAAAGTTACCTCATTTACACACAAACTCGATTGACCTAAATGCTCAAACGGCAAGCTCGAGTGAAACGGGCTGTATGTAAAGGGGAATTACTATGCTCGGAACCGGTTCCAGCATACTTCAATGGGTGGCTGAGATAAGTGGTTAAAAACCTCAACATTTTCAAGAATGTACTAGCAAATTGTTGACAAGTTGATCTCCTTGATTTTTTAATTCGTTCAGAATGTCAGAGCGAAACATCAGTACGATGAAAGGAGCTTGTTTATTAAATATCCCATTTATCATTTTTTCTAGACATATGCCGTATGGTCTCTAAATATTCTGGAGAATAAGTATCAGGGATCAGGGGCTTGTTGTAAAATTCTTTTTGATATGGACTTCTATGTGTTAGCCAATTCATTTCTGTTTTTAAAAACAAACAAACATTAAAATGAGTAAAAAGATAAAGCTTACCCCATCAATATCTTGGATCGCATCTACAGTGTAAGTGGTCAGTGGTCACTATGTTACCATATGAGATACATAAATTGAGCCGCCCCGTGGGAAAACCAACAATGTGGTTTCCGAACAGGTCCGACACAAACCGACCTGTACAAGCACAGGAAAGAGCTAGAAGCTTGAAATTTCGGATTTAAGTAGAAGAGGAATTGTACTATCCGAGTAGCGAAAACAAAGGTGCTGATCAGCTTCGCAGTACTGCGAAGCTGATCTGCGCCTTTGTTTTCGCCTATGCAGATTGTTGGTTTTCCCATTTGGCGGCTTATTATCATTACTTTTGTTAATGTTATGGCACACAATCTGCAACTATAGTATATATAGCTGGATTTTGACCATAGACTGATCAACAGTTTAAAAGATTGACTTCAATAACGAAAGTAGTGATATGTATCATATGGTTGCATTGTGCCATTTATATAAACCAAGATATGAACCATTCTTTCCGAGTATCCATCCCGACATGACTGAAAAATTGTTGACTGGGACGTTAAACCTAACACCAAACATGGCAAACAAAAATGTTTGAGTATACATATATTTTCGAGATTTACCAAAGACGAAAATGATTTATCATGTTTTTGATCTTTCATTCATTATCGTTAATAAACAGCGTATAAAACAAATGAGCCGCCCCATGGGAAAACAAACAATCTGCATAGGCGAAAACAAAGGCGCAGATCAGCTTCGCGATAACCGCGAAGCTGATCAGCGCCTTTGTTTTCGCTACTCGGATAGAACAGTTCCTCCTCTACTTAATTCCAAAATTTTAAGCTTCTAGCCTGCTTCTGTGACTGTGCAGGTCGGTTTGTGTCAGACCTGTTCGGAAACCACATTGTTAGTTTTCCCACGAGATGGCTCAAATTTTTAGAAAACTTCAATTTGAGAGAGTTTTTGCTGTTTTTGAAGGCAGTAATCTTATCAGCACAGTATCAAAGCTAAAGACGGGACCCCCTGGCTGGCTACTTGAAGACCCCCTGTCAAGAAACATAAGTTCTGTATCAGAGATAATTCCGAGAATTGCCTCGATCACCCACATTGAGGTATATGATACAGTTCTAGGATATTAATGGTTGGAGTTGTGTCGTAGCTATATTTTATGTATTTCTTTTAATGGCAATACTTTACACGATCTATTTCAACGTTTCACTTAAAGTCAAAGACTGGTTTTTGTTTTGTGACATGTCCGTGTAATAGATGAGTCAATATATATTTTTGCAACCATTTGAAGGGGTTAGTTGTTAAAAATTCAAACATCTCAAATAGGAAAGTGACATTAATAAACAAGTTTATGGATCTCTCCCCCGTGTAGAACACTATTCGGTGACCCTTAAAAGATATCTAATTTGCATATTCATGAATTTTAATGAAAACAATAAAAATGACAAAAAATCGTTAAAAATCAATAAATAAACTAAATTTGAGGTCGAAACTATCATTGTGGCACTTTGTTATTGAACCAATAATACCATGTGGCAAATTTATTGATGTCATGGGCCAAAATGACAATTATCTTATTTGCATATTCATGAATATTAATAGAAAATGTCGAAAATTGAGGAAAAACGAGGGATAAACTCTAGCAATTTCAAGGTTTTGAATGGGTTACAAGATCTACATTGCATCCCTGAAACCGATGTTCATGGCTGCCAGTGTGTTCAGAAGGACCATCTAAATGCCATAAAATATTGTCCTCAACGATGGACACATTTGCATGATGTAAAATTATATAGTTTCCGCATCCACCCCTTCTGTGATTCTAAAGAATAGGGTGTACTCACAAAAATACTCATATACGAACAAAAGCGTGCTCTAAAATACTGTAAGGGTTTGGTTGTGATGCGTGGATGATCAATTTAACCGTAATACCTATTTTTCAAATCATTGATATTGCTTATTCATGAAAATGAACGAAACACACAAGAAATCAGAGAAAAAGCGGGTACACATACAAAGTCACTTAAACCATAGCTGTTCACAAACCTAGGATGCTGAAAGAAGTATAAAATGAATGCTATGGCAATGTTCTATCACCCTTAAGTCTCATATAAGAATGATCTTATTTTTTTTCAGTTTCATGAATTTTCATGAAAACTTCATAAATTTGAATGAAAAAATGGAAAAAAATTAACCGGCAAACCTAAAAAATGGTGTGTATCTCGGCAACCAAAAGCCCTTATACGCTGAAAATGGCATGAATTGATTGCCAGGACATTAGTATACCATCCTGTACTACAATATACAAGTCAATTGATTTTTTGTATTATCAATATTAACAAAACCTTTCGAATTTAGATGGTAATTACGGAAAAATTAAGGTGGTATACATAGAAAATCACATGTATCTTGGCTACTGACTGACCTAGAGAGCTATACTTGGTATCAAAAAATTGCTAGAACAATGTTCTATAACCATATAATTCGATATTTAAATCACCAGCTTCTTTTATTAGAATGATACTAATGAGATTTACATAAATAATGGAAACATCAACAAAAAATGAAGCGGTACACCAACAAAATTGCATATATTTCGACTCCCAATGGCTGTAGAGATCTCAAAATGACATCAATGATAGCTAGGACAATATTGTATTATCATGTATTCAGATAAACAAGGGTACACTTGCTGGCAACCAAGATTCAATTAAATTTATTAGAGCACAATATTTTTCTCTTATTCTGAATGATCTCATTAATACCCATACAACAAAAGTCACTATTTATTTATATAACAGGTAATATGGTTATAGAATATTGTCCTATAGCACTCTAGGTCTATCAGTAGCCAAAATTCATTTGATTTTCTATGTAAACTGCCTTAATTTTTCCGTAACTTTCCTCTAAATTCAAAAGGTTTTGTTAATATTCATGAAATAAAAAATTGAATGACTAACATATTGTAGTACAGGATGGTATAATATTGCCCTAGCAACCGGTTAATGCCATTTTTAGCATGTTAGGGCTTTTGCTTGCTGAGAAAAGCATCATTTTTATGTTTGCCGGTTAAATTTTTCACTTTTTCATTCCTATTTATGAAGTTTCCATTAAAATTCATGAAATTGAAAATAAGATCATGCTTATATATGAGACACAAGAGTCAGAGTACATAGCCATAGCATTTATTTGATAGTTCTTTTGGCATCCTGGGTTTGTAACAGCTCTGCTTTTAGTGATTTTGTACGTATACCCCCTATTTCATCTAGGATTTTTCTCCGATTTCTTGTGTGTTTATTTTTTTTCATGAATAAGCAAAACCAATGATTTGAATAATAGGTATTAAGGTTAAATTGCTAAGTCCATGCATCATTATATGACCAATTATAATATTCTAGAGCATGCTATTGTTTGTATATGAATACTGTTACGCATACACCCTATTCTTTAGGATCACACAAGGGGTGGATGTGGAAACTATATAATTTTTTTACATCATGCAAATGTGTTCATTGTTGAGGACAATATTTTATGGCATTAAGATGGTCCCTCTGACCACACTGGCAGCCATGAAAATTGGTTTCAGGGATACAAGATTGATCTTATAACCCATCCAAAACTTGCAATGGCTTTAGTTAATCTCAGTTTTTCTTTAATTTTCTATATTTTATTAATATTCATGAATATGCAAATGAGATAATTTTCATTCTGGCACATAACATCAATACATTTGTCATATGCTATTACTGGTTAAATTACAAAGTGCCACAATTATAGTTTCGACCTCAAATTAGTTTATTTATTGACTTTTCATGATTTTTCTGTCATTTTTTAAATATTTTCATTAAAATTCATGAATTTGCAAATTAAATATCTTGTATTTCTTACCATATGATGAAAGGGCAATATATAAGCTTTAAAATGTGACCAAGTTCAGTAGTAATGAATTTTGTATGCACACATCCATGCTCCATTTTTTTAAATGACCTAAATTAATTTTCAAATGTTCAAATGCGAAAAAACACCGCTGATTTTGAGAATCTTCCGAAACCCAAATAAAACTGAATCATTCCATATTTTGGACAAAGGAAGTGCGGTTTGTTGGATACAAAGACAATGTTGAAATTTGCAGACAGTTTGAACCGAAAAGACAAAGGCATAAATGTACAGGTTATTATGCTGAAAGTTTCTTTTTACTGGCTTAACGTATACTTTGTTCTCTTGTTTTTTACTAGAAAAATTAGCTTTTTGATGAATGTTCAATTATTTCCTTAATGTAATAACAGGGTAATTTGGGGTAATATGGACAATTGGGGAATATGGGTCACCTTGTGTTTTCTTCAAATATTTTACTCAAGACTCATGTTTGACAAAAAGTAATAACATTTTGTTATTCCCTGGCTACCCATTCATTTTTACATTTATACCTAAGCTGGTGTTTTCGGACAGGTTAAATTAATGAATCCAAATAAAACAGCCTGTGAACATCGTGCCCTTAAAATGTTTTAGTTTACACTTAAGAACCAATAAAGATTAATGATATTTATAAAGAACCAAGTTTCACGTAAAATTAACCTAATACACCATTTTTTGAAGATGATGCAAATGGTCATTTGCATGACCTATTTTTCAGTGTTGGAAAATTTCTCCATTGACATAACCGTCGTGTCTGGGGTAATATGAACCATCAATTTCCCAATGTAAATTTTCCATTTGGGGTAATATGGACCATCTAAGAATTTTATCTCAAACTCTTTCTGAAAGTAATACACTGAACATTTGATACCACATGTCTTTAGAATTTTAACTTTTGCACTTGCGTGATATGTTTTAAGCTATCTTTGAAAATATATTGTTTTACAAATGAAGTTTATAAGCAAAATGTACATATTTTGAAATCTGTGACATTTTTGCGAATGTCCGTTTTGTAAGTTTGTCAAGGTGTTATGAATTTTGATGCGAAATATTTTTTCCAGTGAATTTGTTTCGTGAACATCTATGTTTATTTTATGCTAAATAGACTTTTAAATAGAAGTTTACATTTTGTTTTCCGAATTTATATGTTGACATCATCAGCATTTTAAAGTTGTGGTCCATATTACCCCAGTAGAGTGGTCCATATTACCTCAAATGTTTGGGGTAATTTGGACCACCCAGTGGGTGTGTTTATCGTAATACGCAACAAAAACTAGCACACAAAATGATGTAAATTTTATATTAAAATGGTTTACAGATGCCTGCCTCAAAATAGACACGGTATACAATAATAACGTAAATAGCCTGTGGTTGAACTGATTCGTTTTGTGCTTAAGCGGTCCATATTCCCCCAAATTACCCTATATATTACTTGATGTAACGTGTGTTTGATAAACAGACATATTTGACATCTATTTGTTGAAATTGTATAAACTATAAAAGTTTGATATTTGGAAGAAGCAAAAACGTTCAAATGCAGGTAGTATTGGCCGTATTGCGCAATTCTGGGTACTGAATCCTCATCAGTGACCCTTAATAAAGTCTCCAGACTCTCTGGCTGTATTGGAATTGCTGTGTTGCTCTGTGTTATACAATGAAACTCATAAAATCAAAGCATATGAGAAATAAATATCCTTTCCTCGAAATATTGTCCCTGATGTAACGATTTCTGTCCCTGATGTAACACTTTTCACTGTTACATCACGGACCGTTACATCAGGGACATATTTTAGATAAATCACATGTAAATTGCTTCCAATATACTTGTGTGTTCATTGTTAAGGTGAAATGTTTACACAACCACTAAACACTTTTTATGAATAGTACCTACATATTGTCGCTTGAAACAAATAACCAGTAGAGGCTGTTACATCAGGGAATTATTACAAATATACTCAGTCACCTGAAAATTGTAATTATTATTTTTTCAGATCTACTCTATAGATATGTCATAATGGCAGTCAGCCATATTTAATTTCAATGTAGCTCTTCAAAATGCAGATAAATGTTCCACCTTTACCAAGGGGAGTCACCTTGTACTTGGTATTTTTTAGATAAATTGTTACATCAGGGACAAAATGCTAGGTACAAAGTTTGAACACGTAAATTTAGTATTAAAACCATGGGTACTAGCTATCAAAATGTATAATGTCGTGCATGAATGATTGAATAAAGATGGAGTAGTATTTAGAACAACCACCTTAGCAAAAAAATCATTGAATCAGAGACAGATATAAAAAAAAATCATTTTGCAGACAGCGAAAATATGCCATTTTAGATTCTTTGAGTAACAATTTTTTATATTTGCTAGCACTTTAACGATTTTGTTTTGGCTGACCCATACTCACCTCGATTCACACCACATTCCAAGCATAAAACATTTACCAGAAGTAAACGGTTTTCAGAAAAAAAGTGCCCGGACAGGATTTGGTTACGAAAAAATATATTGACTCAGATAGAATTTTCTAAAGCTGTATACTTGGATTTTTTTCAATATGCAGGGCAGGGCTTAGCTAAGCCCAGCCTTGGATGATTTCATTGTTGAGATAGGGTCCCAGAGCTGACAATGTATAATTGAGGTAAAGATGACTATGCTTGTTGTCTTTGTGCTATACCTGTGTTTCACCTGAATGATTTCAAAATAGGTGAAGTGTATGGTAGACACACAAGAACATAAACATTTTGTTTCTAAAATATAACCATACTGCTACACTCAAATACACGTATTTATATCAAGTTAGCCAATGCCTCTATTTTTGTTAACAACTCTTTGCTTTACTGATGGTACATGACTGCAGTAGAAGGTCAATAAAGTACCGGCATTCGAAAAAATAAAGCGATTCGGAGAACCAGCTGATTTGACTTATTTTTCCTACAAGGTCAGCTCGGTCAAATTAGCAGCAAATTTGCTGCATCAAAAACGGTGAAGTTAGCAGCAATTTTACTGCAGCAAAATCGGTCATGTTACATGTAACAGCAATTTTGCTATAGCAAAAGCAGTCAAGTTAACGGCAATTTGGCTTGCAGTGTTATAATTAAATTTGCAGCAGCAAAATACAGTCAAGTTAGCGGAAATTTTGCTGCAGCGAAATTTGGTCAAGTTAGCGGAAATTTTACTGCAGCGAAATTTGTTCAAGTAAGCAGCTATTTTGCTACAGAAAAAAACAGTCAAGTAAGCAGCAATTTCGCTTGCAGAGAACATTTTTGTCGCAGAATGTTTTGGCTTTAATCTAGGTGATAACACATAAGACAATGACATTTTTTGCCACAATCACATCTTTTCGACGTCACCTACAAAAAACGTTCCATGTACGTGGAAATGTTTGTCACCATTTTTTATTATTTTATTCTTATTATTTTTTTTTCTTTTTCGTCTGGCTGTGATCGCTATGTAGAAAATGATGAATGCTGCAACATAACTTTTGTAGACCTCATATTACCAACTTTATGGAAAATGTTGATGATTTTTTACAGTTTCGTCTGGCTGTGAGTGCTATAGGAAGCGAAAACTTATGCTGCAAACAAGACTTTTCTATCCCACCCATAACATAGACTAAGGACAAAAGTTCCCTACCAACAGTAAAAGTGTCCATAGACTGGGTAATAGGTGGGATAAAAATGGGATAAAAAACGTCTGTGATGACATTCATCATCTTATAGCGCTCATAGACGGACTTAAACGAAAACGAGAGAACAAATTGTGCCGTAGCTCAACTTAGTGATTTGCTCATCAGTGTAAGCTTCAAGACAGACGATGATACTCTGGAGCCTTGTCTGTATGAACAATAGACAATAGGTGGCAAAAGTTTCGCTGCAGCTAACTTGACCGTTTTTTGGGTTTTTGTTTTGTTTTGTTTTTTTTTTTTGGCTGCTGCTGCTGCAACAGATTCGCTACAAACTTTACTAAGCTGTCAGTAGCACTTTACAGATCCGTACTGTAGTTATTGCACTTTTTTTCTGTCGCCTTCATTAGTAAATGAGTAATTTAAAGTACGCCTGCATCATTTGATATTTAATTGTATCAGAATTAAAGTTTTAAACTTGAAACGAAAAACAGAGAGACATACAACATGAATGTTTACCAGGCATTTACTAAGGGAATTTTCAATATGGTCATACATAAATACAGTCATGTAGTACAGAATATTTTTTTCTATGACAGTATGTGTTTACCCATCATTTTCTGTGCATGAGGTTTAAATTTTGACACTGATTGGTTCAACAATAACAAGTGGGTCAAAGTAACAGTCCAAGTGAGAACTACCTATTTTTAAATGTAATGGTCAACTTTGTCATTGTCTATCAAAAATTGACAGGCTCCGCCCTGCACATTGAAAAAAATCAGACTATAAAATGTTTAAAAAATCTTTAGTTGCAAATATTTTGCTGGTCATCATTTTATTTACAACCGTTTGGAAATAGAGATTTTTCGTAAAAAAAAAAAAAAAAAAAAAAAAAAAAAAAAAAAACGGCTTATGATAAACCTTTGTTATTAGCGACGTTTTCGTATAAATCGTTATGGACAAACGTTTGTCAATAGCGAAAATACGTGAAATCCACTATTTACAAACGTTTGTCAATAGCGATTTATTCGAAAAATCGCTAATGACAAACGTTTGTCAATAGCCACTCCGTTTTTTTCCTCTAAACAGTGTGGCTACATGTTAGAACCGCCGGCGAATCGAATCTGAGTATCCACAATCTATATTTCAGAGCAATGGTAAGAAAAAGAGGTATACTGTTATGTCCCATTGCACCACTCATTCATCCGAGGTTGGAAGGTCAGGTTTGCAGATCGCATGATGCGTCGCCTCTATAAATAGCGCAGCTATTCGATAAGCGCAATCTCTGACTTACTGTGTCAGGGAGTCGACTCTCTTTTGCTCAGTGGTTTGGGCAATGGATTTCTACCCCGGCGATCCGGGTTCGAATCCCACCAGGAACGTGTTTTTTTTAAACTATGCCTCATTTCTTAGTTACAGATGTTCATATTCGTAAGATGGGGGCTCGGCCGAGATGGACAAAATGAGTCATTCAAGTAAAAAATGACTTTCTCGTTATCATGAATAATTTCTTTTCAGAAATGGGGGGCAGTTATGTCCCATTGCACCGATCATCTGCCGTAGTTGGAAGATCGGGTTAGCAGATCTCATGCTGCGTAGCTTATATAAAGAGCACAGCTATTCGGTACAATGTATCATATAAGTACAATCTCTGACATACTGTGTCAGAAAGCCGACTCAGGATTTGGCACAGTCGTTAGAGTATTGGATTTCTATCCCGGCGATACGGGTTCGAATCCCATCAGGGACCTGGGATTTTTCTTTTTTTCAAACTATGCATCATTTCTTAGTTACGAATTTGCATATTCTTAAAAATACCTTTGTACACCCCAGTTTTACTATATAAAAGTGTATACACTTCACAGACATGTTTTCAATCAACTTTAACTTGTACTTTTCATTTCTAAGTTTAAACTTTATCGCCAGACAGGTTCTATATTGCTCTACTTCTGTGTTCCCTCTTAATGTCCGCTTTGTTCTTTCTCGGCGCAATATGGGCTCGTAATATGGCATATCCTGAACACTGCTCTTCAATTTATACCGCTTATTCTCAGCGGGTTTGATTCTAATGTAAAATCAAACTTATCAGTCCAACAAATAGGCGTTGGCACATCAATTTGCATTTTTAACACTTAAGGTTACATACATAGATAAATCACGAATCTGCATGCGCAAATGCATTTGAGAAACTGTCTTAAACGTCAACACTTATCAAATACATATGATACTTTACTTGAACACCTAGAAACCCTCTTACCGAATTTAACATTTGATTCTTAAGACACGCTGAAAAGTCACCAAAATTTACATACTTCTTCTATATATTGTATATTTTTGGACTTGGGTAAGTCGATCTGACATATCTGTTTAGAGCAATCTTTGCCCTTAAAACCATATGAATTTTCGTTCAAATTTGGCAAATATTCTTTCAGGATATACACCGCTTTGTTATGGAAGTTGGGCAATTTCAATGGCGAATATTTAAATATCTGACCTTTTCTGTTTCTGCTTGTATGAAATCTACATTCTAGCCATCAATCAATGGACTTATCACAATCCATCAATGCTACCCGAACCAGAATTTGACAAACATATCAAGACACCTAAATTTAAACAACTGGGTAGTCTTCTAGTTGAAATGAACATTAAAATGACATCCATCATTTCAAATTTATGGTTTCTAAGCATTGCATGTATAATTTTTACATAACATTGGAACCCGGTTTGATCTATTTAAGTTTTTTGAGGACGATAAAATATTTTGTCAGGTAAAATACTTTGACCTACGTGTTTGAATAAATGATATGGGATTTCATCAAATTGTATTCATAGGTCGAACGTTTTAGATATTCTATTTGCTCTGTCACACTATATAGAATATGCCGTCTGTTTCACTAACGAAATGTATGTGAAAGAAGTGTGCCAGCAAGTCAAAATTGAGCCTATGCATGAGAAAACCAACAATTTGCATATGCGAAAACAAAAACGCAGATCAGCTTCGCGGTAACCGCGAAGCTGATCAGCGCCTTTGTTTTCGCTACACGGATAGTACAATCTCTCTTCTTCTTAAATCCGAAATTTCAAGCTTCTAGCCTGTTTCTGTGACTGTACAGCCTGGTTTGTGTCGGACCTGGTCTGAAACCCAAATTGTTGGTTTTCTCATGCACAGGCTCAATTCATTGTAAGGTTTTGAAATTTCCCGGCTTGTCATTACTGGGATCCTTCAAGAGCAGCGAACATATTCATGAGAAAAGGGATGGGTCATACCGCGGTTTCGGCTACTGAAGCCTCTTCAGTGACCCTTCAGATTTTGCAACATGGTGCCAACGAGAATTACTGTAATGTTGCATCTTCAACAGGGTAGTCGAATAGTAGTTTTATCCAAATGGGGCCAAATATATTATACTTTGGTTAGAAAATGAATCTTAACCGATAATAATTTTCTGATTTCTCAGAATACCCTCGCTGGGAATGTTTCCTCGACCTACCCAACATATTTAATTTGTCAAGCTACATTCAGCCATCATATCGAATTCATCCTTTCATTAGACAAAAATTATGTTTTTAATAGTTTTGCTGAAAACATAGATTGTGGGCACCCACAATCAGTGTTTTGGATCAAAAATAAGAACCAGAGGACCAATGGTCCTGTAAACGCTCACCTGAGACCTGAGATATATACCAATAAACTTGTTGGCCTAGAATGGTAATATGCATGTGTATAACCCCGGGACAGGGGCAGAATAACCCCTGGAGTCAATCTCTTTTTCAAATCATAAAAATTCAGTCCATTTGCCAATTTACTGCGTTTTGTCCTTCAAATGACATTTTAAAAACTTTCCCCATTCAAATACATGGGCGACCTTAGTTGACCTTGCCGTAAAATAGGTCAAGGTCATCCCAGGGTCATGAGTTATACAAATTGTGTAGAACTCCATTCCCAGATGCTTCATGCCAAGTTTCAAAATCATAAGCCTTCTGGTTCTGTAGAAGAAGACTTTTAGAGGTTTTTACTATTTATAGCCATGGTGGCCATCTTGGCCATGTGACCTTGACCATTAATTTTATACATACTTTCATTCCCACTTCCTAATTTTGCCTCACAAAAAGTTTGGCTTTGACTGGACAAGCGGTTTCCGGAAAGATGTTTGAATATTTTGTACATGTATATAGCCCTGGGGCAGGGGCAGACTATCCCCTGGGACCAAAATATTTTCATGAGCACAAATCTTCTAACCATTTGCTTATTCCAGGCAAGTTTTTTCTGACATAAAATGACGTTTTCCTATTTTTTCCCATTCAAATGCATGGGCGACCTAAGTTGGCCTTGCCGTAAAATAGGTCAAGGTCATCCAAGGGTCATGATTTATACAAACCTTGTAGAACTCTATTGCCTGATGCTTTATGCCAAGTTTCAAAATCGTAGGCCTTCTGGTTCTGCAGAAGAAGATTTTTAAAGGTTTTTGCTATTTATAGCCAAGGCGGCCATCTTGGTCATGTGACCTTGACCATTTATACAAACTTTCATTTCCTCTTCCTAAGGATGCTCCACATAAGGTTTGGCTTTGATTTGCCAAGCGGTTTCAGAGAAGAAGATGCTTGAATATTATGGTCATATACATGTATATAACTCCGGGGCAGGGGCAAAAAGACCCATTGGCCCAAAATATTTTCATAAACATAAATCTTCTGTCTTTTGCTCATTCCTAGCAAGATTTCGCCATTAAATATCATTTTCCTATTTTTTCCCCATTCAAATGCATTGGCGACCTAAGTTGACCTTGCCGTAAAAAGGTCAAGGTCATCCCAGGGTTATGATTTATATAAACTTTGTAGAACTCCATTGCCTGATGCCAAGTTTCAAAATCGTAGGCCTTCTGGTTCTGCAGAAGAAGATTTTTAACGTTTTTTTTGCTATTTATAGCCATGGCGGCCATCTTGGTCATGTGACCTGTACCATTTATACAAACTTTCGTTTTCCTTGCCTAACGATGCTCCATATGAAGTTTGGCTTTAATGAACCCAGTGGTTTCAGAGTAGAAGACGTTTGAACATTGTGGACAATGTTCAACGACGACGAAGACAACAACGGACGGACGACGGAGCATGGTCATCCTATAAGCTCACCTGTGAGCCTTCGGCTCAGGTGAGCTTAAATAGGTATACCACTGTAAAACCCCAGTTTTACTATATAAAAGTGGGGTTATATGGGGTATACATTTCACGGACATGTTTTCCTGAAGGTCTTTTGAAGGTGCATTCTTGTATTAGTAGTCGCTTGGTTTTGGCCCAGGTATGAAACTCAACCATAAACTCCAACCAACTCGTCCTTTCGCTTGTCCGACCTCCCTTTTTCGTGTATTTACAAATGACGGTTCAGTTATTTGCAATTGTTGCCGTTTTACTATAATATTATCTTGGCATAATTGTGTTATTCATTTGAAACTTCGTGTTAAGATATATGTATTTTCAAATCGCACATCTAGTGTACTGCAAAAATATTTGTATATTGCACAACGATAAGAAATTGATAAGAAATAATACTTTGACCCCGACGTGGTTGCATTTGATAAAACATTTGATTCCGGCGAGAGTGCATTTGAATAAAATATTTGACCCCGACGTGATTCGAACACGCAACCTTCTGATCTGGAGTCAGACGCGCTACCGTTGCGCCACGGAGTCATATGAACATAATTGGTGACATGAAAATCCTATTATACTATCTTATCAACCTTAAGTATTGTAAACACAGTTTGACACTGTCTTCTGCACTTGAGTCGTTTAAATTATGTAACACTCACACAGCACCGCACTGTGAGTTAAGCCCTAAGTTTGTGCGGCCCCAAAACGTCTCACCGTACATCATCCATAGTGCAGATTATATATTCCTTTTGGTCATTTGAGACCAGTGAGGATATTCTCAATCTGAGATGTCAGAAAATTGTTGTTGGTTTAGATACATTTTCTAACCAACATAATTATTATTTGTTTGACTCCATTTGAAAAATACTAGTCTTTGTATCGACAGCCCTCTTGAAAGGTGCAAAATTACAGTAATTCGCTTTGGCGCCTTTCTGTCAAATCTAAAGGGTCACTGACGTGGCTTTTAAAAGTAGCCGAAACTTCGGTTCTTTTTCAACTCTAAGCAAGTTCTTGTGGGGTGTATGTGACTGTACGTGCAGAGAGGGGTTGCATTTATCCATATCATTTACGTACCGTTTTAAGTCACCTCCTATTTGATTTTCTTCCTCCCGTTCGACATTTCTGTCGTTACCTTGGAATCTCATTAGGCCCCAATTTAACATCATAGGGAAAACATGTCCGTGTAATGTTTACCCCATTGAACCCAACTTTTATATAGCAAAACTGGGGTATGCAGGGGTATACCTATTTTTTTTATTTTTGTTCCAAAACATAGATTGTGGGTACTCGTTAGAACCGCCTCGCCGAGGCGGTTCTAACGTGTACCCACAATCTATGTTTTGAGCAAAAATAAGAAAAATATGGCGAGGCGGTTCTAACGAGTACCCACAATCTATGTTTTGGAGCAAAAATAAGAAAAATATCAAAGATTTTCTACTGAAATTTTTCAATTTTTACAACTTAAAAATCTCTGTATATTGCATGGGCGTGTTTCCGTAATGTTAACTATTCACTATTTGTTCCAGGAATTACCTATCTCTATCAACTTTGGCCTAATGCGGAACATTAATACGGAGTTATGTGCCTTTTGCCCTGTTGTCATATCCCCATGCCTTTGCTTAGGTATCATTTTGGCCAAAAATGAGAAATCAAAATACATAAACGAGCTATGATATAATAATAATTGAGCCGCATCGTGAGAAAACCGGATTTTTGCCTAGGCGAAAACAAAGGCGCAGATCAGCTTCGCGGTAACCGCGAAGCTGATCAGCGCCTTTGTTTTCGCTACACGGATAGTACAATTTCCCTTCTTCTTAAATCCGAAATTTCAAGCTTCTAGCTCCTTTCTGAGCTTGTACAGGCCGGTTTGTGTCGGACCTGGTCGGAAACCCCGAAGACCGGTTTTCTTGCGTCGCGGCTCATATTGGAAATACGAAGGCCGCTATAATTTATGTGTTTTTGATATACATCATTAATCTTTTTCCTGACAAAAATCTTTAAATGTGAAAAATAAGCAATTTATGATGATCTGCATAATTTTTCAAGCGTCTTGCGCCAGCGCAATGTTCCGTAGCGTAAGATTATGATCGCCAAGTCGCAAGATTGAGAAGATACAGCGGTTTTACATCATTAAGCACGAGTTCGATATATCATCCTTAAGCAGCAGGAGAAAAATAGAAGATTTATTAAAGTTTGCACAGAATTTCAAGGTAACGAGATGAAGGAAGAAAGAAAAGTAAAGTCAATGTGACTTACAAATAAGTAAATACATACATGCATGTAACAAAAAAGCACCCTCTTCCCACCGTGGGCATGCAGTCACACAACATTCCGTACTGGTACCGTAGAAATTATATATGTATTTTTTTAAATAGTACTCTCAGTGTACAATGAATATGCATGGCGCTTTCTTCTATTTCCAAGACAACGAAGGGGCACCATGTAAAAGTCACATTTTAGCCCCTTTTGGCACAAGGCAATTTTAATAAGGAGTACAAGATATTGCCGACCCAATTCAAACAAAAGACATGTGCCTCGTGAGACAGGAAAATGTATATGCAGGTATTCCCAGTTATATACGATTAACACAACGTTATCATGTGATGTCAGTTTTGTTTACAATACATAAAGGTTGATAAGATTGTAAGATAGAATTTTCATATGTCACTTAATATGTTCATATGACTCCGTGGCGCAACGGTAGCGCGTCTGACTCCAGATCAGAAGGTTGCGTGTTCGAATCACGTCGGGGTCAAGGTTTCACTTTTGTCTAAATCACAAAAGCAGTCTTAATTTTATGAATAGAAGGAATTTCCATTGCTAAACGTTTGCTTATGTTTTGTGCTACAAATGGTGTACTATACCAAAAAGCACCAATCGCAAATAAATCGTAAAAGCAAAAGTTAGATAAGCTGGACAAGCTACAGGATCAAATAAAATATACACATGGAAATAAGTTAGGGAACACCTGTCATAATGTGACTACCAACTTTGGACTGTATATATCCTTCTTTGTAAATATTATGAAGAATGTTTTGACAATTTGTCAGAATCTGCAGACTCCAAAGTTGCTTCTATATGAAAATGGTTAGCATCAAACATAAACTGCGGCAGAGAGCGGCCAACTTTGGTTCAGAAAATGTTTGCTAAATTTAAGAAACGCACTGCTACTCTTTGCGATAACTTCATTATTTGAACTCACATTGTCGTAATTTTTCGTAAGCATAAAGCTGAGGCATTGCTTGTGGAACTTGGATCATAAATTCTTTATTTTCTGACCGACTGTCGGCGGTAGGCCCATACTTTTCTGGGGGTAGGTTTCATGCCTACGTTTTGTTCTTTGGGTATACATTTTGCAGGTTGTAAATGTTGGGCCAGATATTCGATATGACCATTTAGGAATCTAAACATGTACGTTCTGGTTAAAGTGTCCTAGCGGAATTATTCTTTTACAGCTTTATTTGCAAAATATTCAAGAATTTGGGTTTCCGTAGAAATCAATGCAAACTGTAGATTTTGTATGATTAGTTGGTTTGGAGATGAAGCATGAAGTTTTAGGTCCGAAGTCGTTTATTCATTCAAAACGATCAGATTCAACATTTTATTCCTGTTTTGCTTTCAAAAATTGAGTTTTGCGGAGTGCAGAAGCAAAAAGGCAAACTTGTATTCAGTAAAAGTGGATTTTTTTGCATATGGCATATTGTATCCTCCGTAGCACAAAGACGAAATGTTGTCAATTTCCATAAATTGGGCTGTATCTAGGCTAAGGTATGAAATATGTGTGATAGAAATTTCAGTATCGCCAGAAAAAAGGAAAATGGATTTTTTGAAACTCTCCCCAAGGGCTCAAAGTGTTCCCTAACTTATTTCCATGTGTATAGTTTCAGGATAAATCAGCTGGAAGTAACCGGACATTCTTGTTAAGAAAACACCATATGCAATAAAGGTTTTCCTTACAGCTGTAAAACTGATTTTTTTTTCATAGTTTTCATGTTTTTGCTCTTACGAATATGAAAATTCGTAACTAGGAAATGATGCATAGTTTAAAAAAAATCCCGTCCCTGTTAGGATTCGAGCCCGGATCGCTGAGATAGAAATCCAATACTCTAACCACTGAGCCAAAAAGTCGACTCCCTGACGCAGTATGTCAGAGATTGTACTTATCGGATACATTGTATCGAATAGCTGTGCTATTTATAGAAGCTACGCATCATATGATCTGCCAACCCGACTTTCCAATCACGGTAGATAATCTCGAATGAAAATGCAGTGCAATGGGACATAACATTGCTCAAACATTGATTGCTGGAACACACTAAAACCGCCTTGACGAGGTGGTTGTAACAAGTATCATACAATGTAAATATATGTTTTGGGCCCAAAATAAAAATGTGTATATCTGTACAGTATTGTAAGTGTACAAGTGGGATGCAGATGGGTTTTACGTTTCACTGACATGTTATCCTGACATTGAATGTGTTGATGGTTGAGCAAGTTAAATAATAAAGAACGATTTCGAGGAAGTGGACTTGTTCACGAATGTCTTGTGTAAGCTTAAGTTAAAGAATGAGACACATAAGTTTGGTATAATGAAAGAAATGTTCGATAAGCTAAATAAAAGCGGAACCGGAGGGATACGATGGTGGGTGTCATAAAAAAGAACGAGTTCTGAAAAAGATTTACTGTATGATGACGAGTTGGTACGATGGCTAAGTTACAATGAGCTTGGTTGAATGGAAAAATTCAGAAAAATCCGTATGAAATGCTGGATACCTTTCATTAGATAGATAAAATGATATTGACATTGAATAACTGGGAGGGTAAGTTGTATATGATGCACTTGTCATCGTTGAAAAACCTGACATACTGGATAAGTTAAATAATCATGTTGTTTATAGGTGACTAAATACAGCCTTCTTCAGCATTGGGTCAATCAAGTTTTTGTGTAAGACAAGTAACATTTTAATTTTATTTCAGAATTGAAACGGTGTCCCAGGTGTCAGGTGTTCTTAAAATCTACGAGGGTGATCCAATAATGAATGGGACTTTTCTCCTATTTCATGAACCCTATTGACTGACTCAAGTTTACTACTTTCATTTATTAGATACACATCTGATCTCTCTATAGAGCACATTTTATCTGATTTGCCCAACAACTTTGGTTGCTATGGTTATTTGAGAACTACTCGTGCAGTATCCATGGCCACGATTTGTCCTTTGAACTAATATAGTATATTAAAATAGAGCTATGCCACACAGTTTAAAAGAGATAACTGATCATAGCTGCGTATTGTCTGTATAAAACATTATCTCTGAAAGATTTTCCTACAGTTAATTTGGATCTAGTGTTAGTGATCAAGATGTGGTTGCCTAGCAACCGTTCTACCCTATGAATTCTGACTTTAAGCATTTTCTGAGTTCTGTTGTTGCTAAGCAACATAAATCTAAAGGGTCAATTGTCTCTTTTGTAATTCATTTGCAATATTTGCATTATAACTTATAATTCCAAGGTTAAGAACCATTTATCATGTGATTTATACTCAGGCTATGATACATTTCCCACCCCTACCCCCAATTTCGATGTATTTTTTCGCAAACAAAACCCAGCTTTTCTCATAAAAATGCTCACCCTGTGTAAAGTTTCAGCTGTATATATGTGATATTTGCAGCGCATAAAGCCAACAATGCACTTTATAAACTACAATGTGTCTTTTGTGAATCCTTTGCCACCAGTTACCATGGCAACCAAATTTATGTACATATTACCTACGTGGCCAT
Organism: Rugalucina vietnamica; assembly: GCA_964017185.1. Classification (NCBI taxonomy): domain Eukaryota; kingdom Metazoa; phylum Mollusca; class Bivalvia; order Lucinida; family Lucinidae; genus Rugalucina; species Rugalucina vietnamica. Next base: position 42,332,440 of record OZ024881.1, read on the forward strand.
GGGCTGTTGACTAGCATTCTCTCGTTGCTAGGCAACGGTAGGTTGTTTTCTAGATGTCAAATTTTAGCATTGATTTGAGGTTGCATTATATTGAGCAACAATAATTATTTACTCTCAACAAGCAAATTTTATTTACAAAGAAATAATTCAAGAAGTCCCATTCTTTATTGGATCACCCCCGTATTCAGCATTTGTCTTTAGGTAATGCTGTCACCTCCTCTGATAAATACAGTGTAATTGTTTGGTTAAAGCACATTTTTTTTTCAAAATTCTTTGCACAACTTATTAAGAAAACACATTTGAAATAGGATAGGAACAAAAGCAGAATGTTATCCATGTTAGCAGTTACCTATTGATATATACATGACCAAAATTCTACACAGTAAGATAAAAATGCCATTTGGGCATGTCGTTTTAAGGGTCATTTAGTTTGAAACTGTCACTCAAATCAGCAGGTCAATCAATTCAGATATCTTTTTGGACAACATGAAAAGAAACCCAGATCTTCATAACACATGAGCCTGTGCATGAGAAAACCAACAATTTGGGTTTCCGACCAGGTCCAACACAAACCAGCCTGTACAGTCACAGAAGAAACCCAGAATCTTGAAAATTTGGGAATAAGTAGAGGAGGAAATGTACTATCCGTGTAGCGAAAACAAAGACGCTGATCAGCTTCGCGGTTACCGCGAAGCTGATCTGCGTCTTTGTTTTCGCCCATGCAAATTGTTGGTTTTCTCACGCACAGGCTCACATAGTTTTCTTGTGTAATACAAATGCTCAAACGGCAAGCTCGAGTAAAAAGGGCCGTAAGAGATATGAATGATAAGTGGGGTGAACCTGTGAGTTGTTAACGCCAGAAATAATAAGATAGATATATTGGACGAGGTGAACTGTAAGTCGCTTAGTAAGAGAACCAGAATAATGGGCTTGGTGGTCTGATTAAACACTGTAACTTACAAATTGTTGTATACTCTTTCCATAATAATTCTGAAAAATATCATAATGAGAAATCTGTATCTGGTACTATACATTAGATGAGTTGTATGTTTAGATTGGTGCACTGGACGGCTGGCATTACGAAAACATGCCCATATAACACATATTTTTCGTATGTTGTAAAAAATTAAAATTTTCATCAGGAAAAAATTTCGATATTTTTCTTATTTGTGCTTAAAACATAGATTGTGGGTACACGTTAGAACCGCCTCGCCGAGGCGGTTCTAACGAGTACCCACAATCTATGTTTTGGAGCAAAAATAAGAAAAATAGGTATACCCTTGCAAACCCCAGTTTTACTATTTAAAAGTGGGGTATAAGGGGGTATATATTATACGGACATGTTTTCCTGATGAATATGAGAATGGGTGAACTGGGAGGGCTAAAAGGTGAGTTTATGGACTGGATATTTAGAATGATCGTAAAGATGCAAGTTGGTAAGGAATTTGATAATCTGGAATAATTGTATCATCTTGATAGGTTAAGCTGCTGCTTTCATACTCTCAATGAATCAATAGATGACCTGAATAAGGTGGGTAAATATAAAAGCAAGCTAGATGAAACATATGAGGTTAGAGGAAACATGGATGCGCCGGATGAATGAAATGAAGAGGGGAATGCACGATTTGGTTTTAATTTATTGTGGTCCGTAAGACATTACTTGCCTTTTGCATTGAATATTCAATGATTATGGCGACACATACTGTCTTTGTTCCTTATATAGATAGGTTATATTTAACAACAATTGCCTAGTACATGTATATGCAGGTAAAGTAAAAATTATTGTCTTGTCCTGCCAGTCAAGAAGAAAGTTACATTCTTATGGCTTACACAGAAACCTTTATTGATGAAACGGTGAAGTAATCTAGTTAAGTAAAATATCTAAACGTAGAATTTTATGGAAGGCCGGGGCGACGCCTTCCATAGAATTTCTTTAACTTTACCAAACAATATTGATGACTCATTGATGAAATCCTATATGATTTATTCAAACTCATATGTCAAATTCTTACACCTGATAAAATATTTTATTGTCGTCAAAAACTTAAATAGATCAGACCGGGTTCCAACATTATGTAAAAATTATACATGCAATGCTTAGAAAGCATAAATTTCAAATGATGGATGTCATTTTAATGTTCATTTCAAGTAGAAGAATACCTAGTTGTTAAAATCTAGGTGTCTTAATATGTTTGTCAAATTCTGGCTCAGGTAGCATTGATGGATTGTGATAAGTCCATTGATTGATGGCTAGAATGTAGATTTCATACAAGCAGAAACAGGAAAGGTCAGATATTCAAATATTCGCCATTGAAATTGCCCAACTTCCATAACAAAGCGGTGTGTATCCTGAAAGAATATTTGCCAAACTTTAAGGAAATTCATATAATTTTGAGGGCAAAGATTGCTCTAAACAGATATGTCAGCTCGTCTTACGCAAATCCAAAAATACAATATATAGAAGAAATATGCAAATTTGAGAGACTTTTTTCGGTGTTTCTTTAGAATGCAATTGCTTAATTCGGTAAAACGAGGTTTGTTAGTGTAAAATAAAGCATCATATGTATTTAACAAGTGTTGACTTTAGGGCAGTTTTTGAAATGAACTTTTGCAGTCTCATGATTTATGCATTGTAACCTTACGCATTAAAATGCAAATTTGAGTGCCAACGCCCAATCGCCTTGCTGATAAAATGAGCCTTCGCATGAGAAAACCAACAATTTGCATATGCGAAAACAAAGGCGCAGACCAGCTTCGCGGTAATCCGCGAAGCTGATCAGCGCCTTTGTTTTCGCTACACAGATAGAACAATCCCTCTTCTTCATCAAGCCAAAAGTACACGCTTCTAGCTATCTTCTGCTACTGTACAGGCTGGTTTGTGTCGGACCTGGTCGGAACTCAAATTGTTTGTTTTGTCACGCACAGGCTCAAAATTGAGTTTGCAGTGAAATCCTTTATGGTGCGTATAAGTAAAATAAGATGTAAAGCAATGACCAGAATTGCCATATTCAGAGTCCATACATACACACTGATACTCTGTGTCGATAAAGCTAATTTAGCAAAAAGGGCACAGAAGTAGTGCAAACTAGACATGATACACTGTATACTGAATAAGTATACAAGCAAGCTCATCAGTATCATTCAGTAAAGTTTCAGAGACTTTAGTTTAACCAGAACTTATCTCAAAGAGTGAATTAACATCTAACAACTAACAGCCAATTTCACACATCTAGAACAAAGGGAAAAATAAGCAACTATCAGGAACTGGTGAAATCAGAACCAAAGTCATCCCCTTAAACCTAGGTGGGGAAAACAAAAAGGCAATAAGATACTGTTTCAAAAAGATCAAAAGATCAAATCGCAAGCCGAGTTCGCAGCTATTACTCTAAAGGTGTACACTCGGATGCCCGAACTGAAATACGTGTAAATATATGAAGGCGCAAACAGCACAAATATCGACATCAAAACATGAAACAAATACAACCACAACGTAAGTACAGCACTGGAACGGTCAGCAGATCTTACCCTAAACTATTAATTCTGCTCAAGAAACAAATATGTTAGTGTGTAACCAAGTGAACCAAAGTGAGCGAATTCTAACAAGTGTGGTAACAGAGACAGAAACACTTCAGTATAGTTCACACTATCTCCCTTTGAATGTTTTACTGCTTCCAAAGGATCAAACCTTTATATTTTATTTGCTATTACTGCAGCTGGTGCTGTGCCGTGTGGCGACCCTAGAAAGTCTCCCCGTACATCATCCATAGTGCAGATTAGTATCTTTATTTAAGTCCTTTGAGATCAATTAAGATTTTCAGAGTGTTCGAAACACTCACGTTTAGAAACATACTTCTAAGCAATGTTTAAATTATTTGACACCGTTTAGGAAACGTGTCTTTGATTTAGTATTCGAAATTGCAGAACAATAGTCTGCCATTAGTTGCCGGTATAAAAAGGGCAACTGATGAGGGTTCATTACCCGAAATTGCGCAATATAGTCCACACTATCTCCCTTTGAATGCTTTTACTGCTTCCAAAGGATCAACCTTTATATTTTATTCAATTACTCTGGAAATCTAAACGGCACTGCATGGTCTTTCATATTAAATTGTAAATTTTTACCAATAATTAAATTCTTTCTGATACTAAATGGGCCACAACTTGTTGAGAGTCGTGTTTTCCTTACAATATGTTTACACAAACACTGCCGGCCACATACGAATTCACATAAAGGAACAAAAGACGTCAACTTTTTTATGTATATGTTAATGTACATTTGATTTCTCGAGCTGCATACATAGAGGATATTCAAGTTTTTGGAGTGAATATGAGTTTTATTTCATTGAGTGAAGTGAATTTTTTTTTATAATTTTTCACTTCACGAGATGAAATAAAAGTCATATTCACGACAAAAACTTGAATTTTCTTTTTATTATATTGCATGTAGTCATTGTAACGTTGCGCGCTAAAGCATATGACGTCAAAATCTTAAATGACGTCATTACGTCACGTCATTACGTCGCTATTGTGTGTGAACGTACATTGCGTCAACAATAGCATAGATTATAAAATTTAGTTATGTATAAATTAGAAATGAAACGGTGGAATCGTAATTTGCGTATTCCCAAATCTTATATTTTCACATATGAAAATATAACTTTTTTTTTATATTTTCACAAGTGAAAATATAACTTTTTCAAATATTGGTTATATCTAATACATATTTCTCTATATTTCATCACTTGCCATATAACAAAGGTCAATTTGTGTCCTGCCGTTTCATCATGACTCGCTTTGTTCTTGACGTCCATCACATAGAAATGTACACAGAAAACTGTTCATTTCATTCTCGTTTCAACCTTCTTCAAACAGGTAAAGGACTCCGGGCTGTCTCTCTCATTTAGTGTAAAATATAGCCTCAAAATGACGGGGGCGTGTCCACAGAACTATGATTACGCGCGCACCGGTATGCCTTTTGCCAAAAAAAGCATGTGTAAATACGCGAAATAAAAGAGAGCGGTCCATTTGGCTGGTGTGATATTTGCACACTAGCTACTGATTGGGGTGTCAAAATTTCAACACTGGTTATTAGCTACATCGATGACAATGGCGCTACATTATTACGAAAACTTGCCCATGCAATATACAGAGGTTTCTGAAGTTGTAAAAAATGAAAAATTTTCAGTAGAAATTTTTTGATATTTTTCTTATTTTTGCTCAAAACATAGATTGTGGATTCACGTTAGAACCGCCTTGCCAATCTATGTTTTGGAGCAAAAATAAGAAAAATAGGTATACGCCTGCATACCCCAGTTTTGCTATATAAAATTGGGGTATAAGGGGGTACACATCACACGGAAATGTTTTCTTGATGTGAAAAGGTTCCTTTCAGCCATTTTGGTGGTACCTATTTTGAAAGTTAAGCATACTGTTTACTAAGCTGTTGGGTTAATTTCACAAACCACGTGCCCTAGTTTGCTTTGAACTGCTTCTTAAAGCTTCAAATTCAATTCTGCTTGGTGTAACAAATTAATTCCAGGGTTTGCTGATACGTAAGCTCGGTCCAAGACTGTCCACAGTCCATTCTTTTATTTTTAATGCTAACAAATACAAGTTTTCAATGCCTACCCCCAGTCTAAGTATATCTGGTCAGTTTTTTTTCTGATGGTCTGAAAGAATATCTTTTCAATAAGAGGAGTTAATAATAATAAAGAAGATTTAGATCCTTCGAAAGCAGTGAAAACATTAAAAGTGCGAGCCATATTGCACAATTTCGGGTAATGAACCCTCATCAGTGACCGTTATGAACCGGCAACGGAAGCCAGGCAATTACAGTAAGTCCTTCAAGATTCAATCACATTCGAAATATAAGAAAAATATAGGGTTTTGAGCTAGGCTAAATGGGTCCTAGCGTTCTGCCTCTGCATTGAAGATTGTTGTTAAATACCATGAGTTTGCAAAATGTCATTAAGAAGTTTCACATTTTTTTACCAGAATTATTTTTCAACACCACTATGCTGACCAATAGATTGACAATTCTCAAAATTTCAGAAGACGCACTACATTTCCCAGAGGGGTGCTGTATTTCTCATTGTCCTGCGGTTGGAACTATTGTATTATCTTTAAATCACCGTTATTAAGCGATTTGGGTTCTCTGTTGGAGTGAAACTATACGTCTGGGCAAAAGTTGGGAAATCATCAAATCAACCTACATTGGATGCAGTGTCGTATCATCCTAGCATGACATTTGTGGCGAATAAACTTGCCCGTCATTATCGTTTGTATGATTTCATTCTCACTTAATGACGATGAAATTCTCTCAAACAAGCAGGATAGTCCCATTTAATGCAACACTACGTTCTATGGTGTCACACTTAGGATTATATTAAGCCCCCCGACCCACCCCTCCAAAAAGGGCATAATGCCTATATAACTTACATGCACCTGCTTTCGTTTATATAACATGTTGCTAAATTCCATTACCATTATTCTAGGATTACGTTAACCATACTTTTGAACCTATTAAGGTTGCCAGCATAACTGATGTCCACCTCTATACGTCTTGGCAGAAAATAAGGAAATCTTCGATCATTCTGAGACGAGGCCGCGTTCGATTATCTCCAACAATTCTTCCAGTTGATTGCGTACTTTAATAGAGTTGTGAAACGCACCGAAAACAAATATTGTCTCTTTTCTGATCGAGTTTGCCCGTCTTGGCGTTGACTGGATTAAGCTATTCTCGCAGACTACGTTTATAAAGTTAGAGGTCAAACGATACACTTGTTTAAATGCGTCGAAGATTTCGGTTATTAAACAATATAAAAAGACCGTCTTTGTTTAAGAAATAGATCAGCTCTAGCAGTGAATTGTTGAGTAATAATTCACTGTTTGGAGGTCAGTTGTAAAGAAGATCAAATCACGAGCGCGTAGCGCGAGTGATTTATCTTCTTACAACTGACCGACAAACAGTGAATTATTACTCAACAATTCACGCACTTGAGCTGATCTATTTCGATTCTAACACACAATAAACGGAATAAATGTTGTTGAAACCGTCGATATCGTTCAGCTTTCCGCCATTGCATTGCAGATATCCCGCCAAATATTTGACTGTAATGCAGGTATTTACACACACTTATTACGTTTGTTGTGCGCTAAAACGACGTTTCACCGTCTAACGCTGCTTTGTGGGATAGCTGACGTCACAAATGCCGCAAAGTAACGTCACGCTTATTCGCCCAGTGAAATTGTTGCACAATATATAGAGGATATTTGCTTTTTTGAGGTGAATACCAAATATATTTCATCAAGTGAGTTGAAAACATCAAAATTTTCACGAGTGCGCAGCACGAGTGAAAATTATTATGTTTTCAACTCACGAGATGAAATATATTTGGTATTCACCGAAAAAAAGCAAATTTTCTTTTTATTTTATACAAAGCACAGGCATTTTCCAATGCACAAGGAAGGCGGTGAAAATGCAAAAACAAAAAATTTTTGAAAACACGAATAGTTTTGGTACCACATTGTTCCTTATGTTCTAACTAAGAAAATGAATACCCACACTTTATGTTTTCGTTCATAAATAACAGAGTTATAGGCGTTTGAATTTCTGAAGTGAGACACATTTAATGACGTCAAGTAAATGGAAACGTCAGAAGTAATCCAAAAAATCTGACGTCATTACAGTGACGATATAGGCTGATATCAGTCACTAGTGACTTTTGATATCAGTGAGATTTGATATCAGTGAAATTTCATATCAATGAAAATACCAATTTTATCAAGTTTTGATATACACTGGGTTTCACTGTAAAGTATAAAATAAAACACGTTTTTTTACCATTGGCTATATAGGCGAGGTGTGTTAGAATTGCGGTTCATTTGGACGTCATTGCAAAATCATTGTATGTAGAATGTAGAGTAATCATTCGACGATAATTTTGTTTTAGCTTCGGTTTTTCCATATATTCTCTTAATTGCGTTGCATATTATGTTATTTACTCAGCCACCAAATAGAGCGCAGATACGAACCGCTTTTTTGTTGCATGCTTGTACAAACAAGCGCCACATTATGTGTCGCTATGGGTCAAGACTTCAAACTTTTTCAATCAGTCGAACATGCAGATACAACTTTTCAATGTAAGTAATAGTTTAAAAACCTATATTATCTTGCGTTAAGTTTCTTAACGTTAATTAGTGGAAGAGGGACATGACTATCGTCGACAATTCTACAACGCAATGTTTTGAAGTACTTCTTTCTTGATTGTTGTTGAAGTGAAGGCTTAAATTTCATCAGGATAACATGTCCATGAAATGTATACCCCATTAAACCCCACTTTTATATAGTGCAAATGGGGTATAAAGGGCAATGCTATTTTTCTTATTTGTGTTTCAAAACATAGATTGTGGGTACTCGTTAGAACCGCCTTTTCTTGATTATTGTTGTAGTGAAGGCTTTAATTTTATAAGGAAAACATGTCTATAAAATGTATACCCCATTAAACCCCACTTTTATATGGTGAAAATGGGGTATACAGGGAAATGTTATTTTTCTTACTTTGTGTTCCAAAACAAAGATTTTTGGGTGGGTTCTAACGTCACAATCAATGTTTTGGGCATTAATACTCTAAATATCAAAGAATTTCCAATGAATTTTTCATTTTTTCGAATGAAAAAATTCTCTGTTAATTGCATTTTTTGAGCAAGTTTTCGTAATGTAATAAAATTTGATTTTAGAATGCCTGTGTATATGTACGAATGGAGTATAATAGGGAATCAAATAGACACATGGTCATCTTGACATTCCGTTCTGAAACGATTGTATTTGAATAGCATTCAAATTTAACTTAGAATTAAAATATTTTAGATACTTTTTTTTTATAACGAGAAGCACAAGCATTTGATTGTGTGTATATACAAACCCTTCAAAATTGTTTATCTTTTTCGCATATCTTGGGCAATCATAATGCTACGCACTATTACATATTCTTAACAATGCCACGTCAAATGCATATCAAATATTTGGCGAAGCAAGTCAGAAATGTTAATGTCTATCAGGCAGAAAATAATGATAAATTAGATGAAAAAATGATAGAAACGAGTCAAAAATGATGAGGAAAGCCACACAGAGGCCATCAAAGAAAACTTGACTGAAAATTTTGTAGAAAATGATGTTATCGTTTCTCACCTACCCGAGTGTTTTCAAGCGCCGTCTGTTGATATGAGTGTCTAATTCATAAACTTTCGAGAACATTATAAGCTCATTAATCATCCGTTCAAAAAGTCGTCTGCTTTTGTGAAAACATGCCTCGGTTCCAAATGCTTTTGGAAGAAAACAGACAGATTGGAACAATTTGGGCACTATCTTAATAATTTGATGCCAAACATAGTTGTTATTTAATGTCGCATTCTGATTGGTTACCATCGAAGATAAGGAAAGCGTATGTGCAAGCCGAGTAAGAATGAATTGTGCACGTGCATATGTTTTTTTTTTATGTGGTACATGTAATTGCCTGTATCGCCGTGTTGGCAATTTACTGCAACGTGCTCCAAGTTCACACGGATAAAATCGCATGCGTTTTCCTATTAAGACAAGATATGTAAGTTAAACCTTTTCCTTGAAAAAGGAAAACAAAATCCAATAATCCACAGACAATCTTCATGGTATTTAATTGAACTGAAAAAATATGATCCACGCCTATGTAAGCGGTTAACAACCTCCCAAGGGACTGGAACTGAAGATGATTATTATCTCGGAGAAGCTGTAGGTCTAGCTTATTGTTTGAGAGTTGATCGACTGAGCGCTTGTTACTGCGTGTAGCCTTTAATGTTCGCTAATTTTGTAAATTTACTGTGAACACGGATAAGATCGTTGAACATAGTTTTTTGGCTTAAGCGATTTTCAGGAATTATTTTGAAGTCTTTCGTGTGTCGGCCTCCAGCAAAATCAACCAAAACGCAGTCTGCGATAATGTTTCTATGATCTCGTTGAGTTCTAGAACTTTTCGAAGCTGCTTGGTAGAGAGTTATGGTCAGATGACACGCATGTCCTTGAATGTATGTCACTGGTCGGCCATAGTCAACTTTCAAATAATTCCAAATACATGTATTTCGGTTTTTCTAGCTATGCGTTATTGCGTTGTTTACCCGTTCATGATAGACGTCATAGGTAAGGAACTATTGGGTACATTTGAGCCGCATCGTGAGAAAACGGGATTATTGCCTATGCGAAAACAAAGGCGCAGATCAGCTTCGCAGTAACTGCGAAGCTGATCAGCGTCTTTATTTTCGCTACTCGGATAGTACAATTCCTCTTCTACTTAAATCCGAAATTTCAAGCTTCTAGCTCTTTTCTGAGCTTATACAGGCCGGTTTGTGTCGGACCTGATCGGAAATCCCGAAGACCGGTTTTCTCGCGTCGCGGCTCATTTTAAATAATTATGTCCATAATTTCCACGTGATCTTGGATCATGTTGTAGTTTTCTCGAGCTCTTCACCGTAGTTACATTTGAGCCGCCTGGTGGGAAAACCAACAATGTGGTTTCCGAACAGGTCTGACACAAACTGGGCTGTACAAGCACAGAAGATGGCTAGAAGCTTGAAATTTCGGATTTAAGAAGAAGAGGGATTGTACTATCCGTGTAGCGAAAACAAAGGCGCTGATCAGCTTCGCAGTTACCGCGAAGCTGATCTGCGTCTTTGTTTTCGCCCATGTAGATTGTTGGTTTTCCCATGAGGTGGCTCATTTATTAGAAATCGTCAGGCCATAAGCATTTGAAAGTTAATGCACATATATGCACTCGCCATATAAATGTGCAATGTTCTGTCACTATTCGATCAACAGATCAACTTAAGCATCGAAATTTACAATTGTGTTTGGTATTATTATACGTGAACGACGACTGGAAGGCGCCCAAATTTACTAACTGGACAATACTTCTCCTAGACGGTTTGGAACCAAGGCATGTTTTCACAAAAGCAGACGACTTTTTGAACGGATGATTAATGAGCTTATAATGTTTTCGAAAGTTTATGAATTAGACACTCATATCAACAGACGGCGCTTGAAAACACTCGGGTAGGTGAGAAACGATAACATCTTTTTCTCCAAAATTTTCAGTCAAGTTTTCTTTGATGGCCTCTGTGTGGCTTTCCTCGTCATTTTTTGACTCGTTTTATCATTTTTTTCATCTAATTTATCATTATTTTCTGCCTGATAGACATTAACATTTCTGACTTGCTTCGCCAAATATTTGATATGCATTTGACGTGGCATTGTTAAGAATATGTAATAGTGCGTAGCATTATGATTGCTCAAGATATTCGAAAAGATAAACAATTTTGAAGGGTTTGTGTATAGGCATAGTGAAATGATTGTGCTACTCATTATAAAAAAAGTATCTAAAATATTTTGTCTCGAATTTCAGTTTTGAATGCTATACAAATACAGGCATTTCAAACCGGGATATCAAGATGTTCACGTGTCTATTTGATTTCCAATTATATACAGTTTGCCCGTAATAACAGTCATTCAATATCAAATTCCATTAAAAGAATATAGCAATAACAAGTATACCCCATTTGATTTCACTAATGATCAGTCCCAGTCAAATCTGGAACGCATTTGACCATTCTATCAAACAACATAGTCTCGTTTTTGCTTTGTCACACTGGCGACTTTCTCCACCAATCTTCCCCAATTTTGGGGTTCTCAAATCTCTCTCATTTTGTTTTATCTCAACAGCTCTTGCAGTTTAATTACCTTCAGTTTAAATCTACTTATAAGACGGGTAGTATTACAGCCAGTCTGCTGCTTTTAACATCACTCTTTTACTATCATGTAGTTACATATAAACAAATCACTGCGGATTTCATGATATATGACCAGTTTATCAAAACACTCTTGCAGAGAAGTGTAGAGCTCTAGATAAGTCAACTTGGAGAAAGTCGCCTGTCTGTTGTTCGGTTTTTCTACCTTGGATTTCTTAAGCAGCTTTTTAACATCAAGTGTGCTGCGTTTCGGTTATATCAGAACGGAGCCACTAGATCTTGGATATAAATTAATAAAAATAAAACCGCCTTTAAGATCCTTTAAAACCAGTAATATAGAGCTAGCGAGCCCTACTCATGAAGACAACCTCTAACTTCTTGATTCGGAGTTCGATGCTCTACCCATCCCTCGAATTAAATAGGTCAGTGTTTGGTTTTAACTTATGCTAAATTGCCAATTCCATCCAAGACAATGGCAATGGCATTTAAATGTGCAGTCAATAAAAATGACCATTAGAAAAATAATCAAAAAATCTTCGACGCATTTAAACAAGTGTATCGTTTGACCTCTAACTTTATTAACGTAGTCTGCGAGAATAGCTTAATCCAGTCAACGCCAAGATGGGCAAACTCGATCAGAAAAGAGACAATACTTGTTTTCGGTGCGTTTCACAACTCTATTAAAGTACGCAATCAACTGAAAGACTTGAAAGAGATAATCGAACGCGGCCTCGTCCCAGAATGATCGAAGATGTTCTTATTTTATGCAAAGACGTATAGAGGTGGACATCAGTTATGCTGGCAAATAGAAAGGAGGCGGTTCTATCTTTGTTTGGGATCAACACTAAGAAAAAATGTAAACCAGGTTTATGTCACGCCGACAAAATCAACTACAGAAACTGTTTAAATTTGTTCATGTTTCTCAAATTTATTTAAATGTCATTTCAAACATTTTTATGTATTCTCGTCGTACTGTTAATGTAAGACATGCATATAACGCATTTTGTACACGACTAATATCTGTATTTCACTGATGCGAAACATTGCAGAAAAAGCAAATACTGATAGCTTTAACTTTTTAAACATATTGAAAAATATACATGTATGTTGAAGGCGCATAAGTTTTACTTGTTCAACTGCTGAAGGGAAATAATGATAAAAACTTCAGTTACTGTCAACTTATCATGCACATCTTTATAACATACATGTATTCTTTCAAATGTCTTTCTGTCGTCGCCATCTTTTACGGCATGGTTAATTATCTAAGATAATGATCTTTATGTGCATCTTTAAGACTGCAGTTGACAATTTCTATTCTTTTAGTTGATAAATTCTTATCTGATGTCCAGAGATCAATCACTTTTGAGCTTCCTGCACTTGCCCAATATAAAGTGGGATATTCGTTGAGTTCAGCACTTCACTCCAAGTGCTTGTCGAATAAACGTCATACGCTCACTAAGTGTTTGACTCTTTGGACGTATTCCTTTTAGGTAAGTGAATCTTCTTAATTTATCTTTCTCTTTGTCTATCTTTTTAACTAAAATTTCCATTGCAATAATCAAAGTTATTTTTTATTCTTGTTTGTAGCAATTATTAAGTTTCAGTGAATGTATCTCTGTTTTGGGTGCGCATAAATTATGATATACAAATTGATTACGTTTTTAGTAACATGTGCATGTTGCCTGTAATTTGCATTTATGCTCAATGTGTGTCCTTTAGTCTCCGACTGTTTGATGCACGCATGTTACGCATGTAGATTTGTTAGCATGTATTGTTTCTTTCGCCTGGAAGACTGTTTCATGGCATGCATTCTATGCATGTAGCTAAATTAACATACATTGTTTTCATCACCTTTGAGCATATAATGCATTTACATGTAGTGCACGATATTTAGTATGCAATGTCGCGGTTTTGAGTATTGTTTATTTATTTGTAATATTGTTGTTGTTATGTTATTTGTACATAAAAAGACTTCACTCCAAGTGCTTGTCGAATAAACGTCATACGCTCACTAAGTGTTTGACTCTTTGGACGTATTCCTTTTAGGTTGTCCTCGCATGTCACAAAGATTCCCGCGTAAAACGAGACAACAAACTCGTTGGCGGAGAGTCCAAATCTACCACGTGCAGCTACATTCCCCAACATCATTCCAAGCAACAGAAGTCAGGCGGTCAGACAGTCAGTCGGAATATACTTTATAGTTTATACACATAGCCGAGCCTTCGTCGACCAGCCAAAGTCACCTCGAATACAACCGTCTGCGTCAAGAGTACAGCCAGGCGATACTACAGAAACAGGTACCACACCTCAACATCTAAGCGCTAACTTTTCGCCACCCAGAACGATGTCGTTAAGTGTATCACAGGACATATTCTGCGATGACAAAGTCTGCTTAGAAAATGTTCTAAAGCAGTATGCTGAATTCTGTAAAGTAAACACACTATCGCCTGATCAGTCACTAGTTGGAATACGGTTCTACTTCGACGGCCAAGCTGCTAACATGGATATAAGTTATTCCAACCAAGCAAACAACGACCTTGTACAGCAACTTGCTTCGTGGGTCAGTGCAGTGCAAAGACAAAACCCTTTATCACCTTCAACACAGCGGGATTATCATCATCGATCCTACGCAATACCACCAAGACACCACTACCAACCACCACAGAAAAGGCCGCAGCATCTACCAACAGCTCATAGGCCAACACAACACACAAGACATCGAAACAAAAGAAGAACATGCTTTGGATGTGGGGGTGAGTCATGTTTTTTGTACAAGCGTTCAGGTTGCCCTGCATATAATGTCATTTGTCAGTTGTGTAGCAAAGTACACCATACTGCTATTGCATGTAGAAGGAATTCTTGTATATAGTGTTTCGCGCCTGTCCATGGAAGCAATCTTTCAATGGATGGACACAAAGTCATAAATGCTCAGCAAATTTCACTCCAGACTCTGACACATTAAATACGATTCACAATAGCTATCAATATAGCTCAATCTCTTTCCCCATTATTCAATCTTCATAATGGCTGTTTAAGTTTTTGTCAGCATGTTAAGTCGATGACATGAGGAGATCGGTCTGTTAGTAACTTTGGTACTGTTCTGCTTCCCAAAATCTGACGTCAATTTCTTCTTGTCCCAATTTTTTATTCTTCAAAAAGTTTTCTAAAAGGTTCATTTTTTTAAATTTTTATTTCACTTCTGGTGGTCCAAACAACAGAACTTTACTGACTTTGCTGATGGCTATGTGATCCTTGGTTTATGTCTAAAGACAAGTGCGTTTGACGCTGAACGTCAGCGGATAAATTATGGAGAGGCATTTTAGGTGAACTTTTAACAAAACATATTGAGCTTACTTTTGCAAAGCATAATGACTTGACAATTCTTGTACAATCTCTGGTGGGCAACTGACAATGACAGGCAGTGCAACTGAACGTAGGAAAACATGACTAAAAACACCTCAAATGTGTTTATCATGACAATAACAGAGGAATTGACAATAGTGTTTTTGTTCCATATTCAGCGTGTGTTGGTACATTTCTTATTGGTAACATGCTTTACTTTCATTCAATTCACATGTTACTTCTTTGTGATAAAAGTCGGTTTATGTCGACCACCTTGGATTCATCCAGCTTTGGAGGACCAAAGCTCAGCAGGCAGGAGAGTCGTGTCACGCCGACAAAATCAACTACAGAAACTGTTTAAATTTGTTCATGTTTCTCAAATTTATTTAAATGTCATTTCAAACATTTTTATGTATTCTCGTCGTACTGTTAATGTAAGACATGCATATAACGCATTTTGTACACGACTAATATCTGTATTTCACTGATGCGAAACATTGCAGAAAAAGCAAATACTGATAGCTTTAACTTTTTAAACATATTGAAAAATATACATGTATGTTGAAGGCGCATAAGTTTTACTTGTTCAACTGCTGAAGGGAAATAATGATAAAAACTTCAGTTACTGTCAACTTATCATGCACATCTTTATAACATACATGTATTCTTTCAAATGTCTTTCTGTCGTCGCCATCTTTTACGGCATGGTTAATTATCTAAGATAATGATCTTTATGTGCATCTTTAAGACTGCAGTTGACAATTTCTATTCTTTTAGTTGATAAATTCTTATCTGATGTCCAGAGATCAATCACTTTTGAGCTTCCTGCACTTGCCCAATATAAAGTGGGATATTCGTTGAGTTCAGCACTTCACTCCAAGTGCTTGTCGAATAAACGTCATACGCTCACTAAGTGTTTGACTCTTTGGACGTATTCCTTTTAGGTAAGTGAATCTTCTTAATTTATCTTTCTCTTTGTCTATCTTTTTAACTAAAATTTCCATTGCAATAATCAAAGTTATTTTTTATTCTTGTTTGTAGCAATTATTAAGTTTCAGTGAATGTATCTCTGTTTTGGGTGCGCATAAATTATGATATACAAATTGATTACGTTTTTAGTAACATGTGCATGTTGCCTGTAATTTGCATTTATGCTCAATGTGTGTCCTTTAGTCTCCGACTGTTTGATGCACGCATGTTACGCATGTAGATTTGTTAGCATGTATTGTTTCTTTCGCCTGGAAGACTGTTTCATGGCATGCATTCTATGCATGTAGCTAAATTAACATACATTGTTTTCATCACCTTTGAGCATATAATGCATTTACATGTAGTGCACGATATTTAGTATGCAATGTCGCGGTTTTGAGTATTGTTTATTTATTTGTAATATTGTTGTTGTTATGTTATTTGTACATAAAAAGACTTCACTCCAAGTGCTTGTCGAATAAACGTCATACGCTCACTAAGTGTTTGACTCTTTGGACGTATTCCTTTTAGGTTGTCCTCGCATGTCACAAAGATTCCCGCGTAAAACGAGACAACAAACTCGTTGGCGGGAAATTTACTATAAAAAGTGGGGTTTAATGGTGATATACACTGCACGGGCAGGTTATCCTGGTATAGGTAGAATCTTTGCGGTAACCTGATAGAGTAGCCTTACAAAACGCTGCAGAAGCTGAGGGTGAGATTAGGACCTTGTACATCTAACCAAACCGTCTAGGAAAAGTATTGTCCAGTTAGTAAATTTGGGTGCCAAACACGATTGTAAATTTCGATGCTTTCTTTGTTCGAAATGCGACTGAAAATCGCACATGTACATGTCGAGTGCATATATGTGCATGATTTTCGGATGCTTATGACCTGACGATTTCTAATAAATGCAACTACGGTGACGAGCTCGAGTAAACTGCAACATGGTCCAAGATCACGTGGAAATTATGGACATAATTGTTTAAAATGTACCCAATAGTTCCTTACCTATGACGTCTATCATGAACGGGGAAACAACGCAAGAAACCATAGCTAGAAAAACCGAAATAATTGGAATTATTTGATAGTTGACTATGACCGACCAGTGACAAACATACAAGGGCATGCGTGTCAACTCACCACTAATCTCTGAAAGCAGATGATCGCCTCATCAAACAGAACTCAACGAGAAACATTATCTGAGGCAGGGTTTTAAACGATTTTGCTGGAGGCCGACCCAAGAAAGACTTCAAAATGATTCCTGAAAATCGCTTAAGCCAAAAAACTATGTTCAACGATCTTATCTGTGTTCACAGTAAATTTACAAAATTAGCGAACATTAAAGGCTACACGCAGTAACAAGCGCTCAGTCGATCAACTCTCAAACAATAAGCTAGACCTACAGCTTCTCCGAGATAATAATCATCTTCAGTTCCAGTCCCTTGGGAGGCTGTTAACCGCTTACATAGGCGTGGATCATATTTTTCAGTTCAATTAAATACCACGAACATTGTCTGCGGATTATTGGATTTTTTTGTCTTTTTCAAGGAAAAGTTAACATATATAAAATCCTAACGCACAGGATTTATCCGTGTGAACTTGGAGCATGTGGCAGTAAATTGTTCCAACTCGTCTACACAAGCAGTAATACCACACACGAAAAAAGCATATGCATGTGCACACGTTTATTACTCAGCATGCACATTCCTTTTCCTTATCACCGGCGTTGACCAACCAGAAAGCGATTTTATTAAAATAACAACTACGTTTGGCATCAAAAAATTATTAAGATGGTGCCTAGATTGTTCTAATTTGACTGTTTTCTTCCAAAACGTTTGGAACTATGGCATGCTTTCTCTAAAGCAGACGACTTTTTGAACGGATGATTAATTAGCTTATAATGTTCTCGAAAGTTTATGAATTACACTGAAAAAAAGTTATAAGAGGCCACCTCATATTTTATCTTCTAGTTCAGAAAGTAAAATACGATCAATTAAAATTCATGACCATATGAATAAACCAATGTCTAACAGTGGCTCTGTGAGTTTCTGCATTCCAAAATGCGTGATACTTCTCACACAGACGAAGCATGTGTAAAGGTACCATCATTTTAAAAAATCACATTTTATAAACATCAAATTAAATGTCATATTATGACGTTGTGTTTTTACATTTAAATTTATTTGAAAGTGCTACTGACTGCCATGATGCAAGATAAAATTAAGTCAAAAAGTTTTGCTGCAATAAGAATCTTCGTTTCTGTTTTTTACATGCAAGAAGACAACAACCTGAATAACAGGAATTCAGCTTTTGTATGCAATTTGCATACCAACTTTGTTCTTCTCCAGTTGCGTTATTATCAGCAGCACGGCATTGAAATTTTCAGCGATTATTTAGATCAAATACTAGATTCTGATAAACTTTGAAAATTCAAAAAATCGTCCACAAATTTTATTATTTTGTTCGTTAAAAATTGGCATTGAAACCGGAAGTGTGCGGCAGCCTTGACCTGTTGGTCCTCGAAAATGGTCTAAAACAGTTCAGTCGAGTTATATCTCTCATTTCCAGGCCTCTTCAAGTGAATTTAACAGGGGTCAACATGTGTAAGAGGCGCATTTATGAATTTTTCAAAAAATCTCAAAATTGGCGATTCTTAAAAATGCATAAAAATTCTACCAGTAGAGAAAATTCGAATGTTTGATGTTTTTCCGAGACTTAACGACCCCTTTGATGACACCCGTTCCTAATTTTAATAAATTGTGTGCTGTATCCAATTTTTTATTCAAAAACATTGATTTTTGCATTTTTACTCCAAAAACGCTTTTAGTGAAATAAAATCATTTATTAACACTTTGGAACTTTACTTACTTGAAAGACACGTCTTTCGGCAAAAAATCGTGCAATTTTGAATATGGCTTAGAAACAAAAAATGAGTTTGAAAAGTGGCCTCTTATAACTTTTTTTCAGTGTAGACACTCATATCAACAGACGACGCTTGAAAACACTCGGGTAGGTGAGAAATGATAACGTCTTTTTCTCAAGGTTTTCTTTGATGGCCTCTGTGTGGCTTTCCTCGTCATTTTTGGACTCGTTTCTATCATTTTTTCATCTAATTTATCATTATTTTCTGCCTGATAGACATTAACATTGCTGACTTGCTTCGCCAAATATTTGATATGCATTTGACGTGGCATTGTTAAGAATATGTAATAGTGCGTAGCATTATGATTGCTCAAGATATTCGAAAAGAATGTGAAATGACTGCGCCTTTCATTATAAAAAAAGTATCTAAAATATTTTGCAGTCTCGAATTTCAGTTTTGAATGCTATACAAATACAGGCATTTCAAACCGAGATGTCAAGATGTTCAGTGTCTATTTGATTTCCAATTATATACAGTTCGCCCGTAATAACAGTCATTCAATATCAAATTTCATTAAAAGAATATAGCAATAACAAGTATACCCCAGATTCTTGATTTCACTAATGAACGAATGAGTGATCAGTCCCAGTCAAACCTGGAACGCATTTGACCATTCTATCAAACTACATGTAGTCTCGTTTTTGCTTTGTTCGGCTTCTCTACCTTGGATTTCTTTTCAACATCAAGTGTGCTGCGTTTCGGTTATATCAGAACGGAGCCACTACTTCTTGGGTATAAATTAATAAAAATAAAACTGAGATCCTTTGAAACCAGTAATATCATAGAGCTAGCGTACCCTCCTCTAACCTCTTAATTCGGAGTTCGATGCTCTACCCATCTCTCGAATAGGTCAGTGTTTGGTTTTAACTTATGCTAAATTGCCAATTCCATCCAAGACAATGACAATGACATTTAAATGTGCAGCCAATAAAGACGACCTTTTCACATTCTTTCGAATAGAAATATAATCGAAATCCTCGACGCATTTAAACAAGTGTATCATTTGACCTCTAACTTTATTAACGTAGTCTGTGAGAATAGCTTAATCCAGTCAACGCCAAGATGGGCAAACTCGATCAGAAAAGAGACAATATTTGTTTTCGGTGCGTTTCACAACTCTATTAAAGTACGCAATCAACTGGAAGAATTGACGGAGATAATCGAACGCAGCTTCGTCTCAGAATGATCGAAGATTTCCTTATTTTCTGCCAAGACGTACAGTTATGCTGGCAAATAGAAAGGAGGCGGTTCCAACGAGGACCCACTATCTATGGGATAAAAACTAAGAAAAAATGTAAACCAGGTTTACTATATAAAAGTGGGGTTAAATGGGGATATAAATTGCACGGATAGGTTATCCTGGTAGAATGTTGAATAGTGTGCTTTGAAGTAACATCAGGAAAACATGTCCGTGAAATGTATACCCCCTCATACCCCACTTTTACGTAGCAAAACTGGGGTATGCAAGGGTATACCTATTTTTTTTTCTTACTTTTGCTCCAAAACATAGATTTTGGGTACTCGTTAAAACGTGTACCCACAATCTATGTTTTGAGCAAAAATAAGAAAAATATCATTTTTTTTACTGAAAATTTTCAATTGTTACAACTACAAAAATCTCTATATATTGCATGGCCGTGTATTCGTAACGCCCGATATATAGTAGCCTAACAAAACGCTGCAGAAGCAGAGGGTGAGGTTTGGGCCTTGTAAATCCGGTTTCCCCCCCCCCCCCCCACCCCCAATTATTTTTATTACTAATCGTGCCAAGGCGATGCTTCTTTTTGGTGTCGATTTTTGTGCTGGTTGCACATTATGTACGTTTTCATATTATCAGTTAAGTTTGGTTAACTGAGTGGCCGCCTATTGGGAAATAGCTGCTCACTCGGCTTACGATATGTTCTCTTAATATAAGTACCTGATTGTCAATTTATTTTCCCCACCTGTTTTTCTTTTCTTTTTTGGCGTGGGAAAAGTTCTTTCTGATTGTTCCATTTTCTGATCATTGCCTACTTTTACCTTTTTAAAACATAGCAAGTATCCTAAAACATCATGGTAGGCAGGATTTGCAATCGAAGAATAGAATAAAATAAATCAAGAACTTATTATTGTACCTTTGGAGTTTGATTGATATTAACATATTTGCTAAAATGAATGCATAATAGCAAAATCCATACTAAAAATGATACAACAGAGCATCCACTATGTACATGTCAGTATTGTGTTGATAATGTCCCAACTTTCGATCAGGCGTATAATTTTATCCCAACAAAGAACCCAAATCGCTTGATAACGGTGATTTAAAAATAATACAATAGTTCCAACCGCAGGACATTGAGAAAGACACCCCTCCGCTGGGAAATGTAATGCATCTTCAGAACTTTGTAAAATTATCAATTTGACGGTCTGCTCTATGGCGCAGAAAAAATAGTTCTGGGGAAAAGACGAAAGTTCTTAATATTATAATTAATGCGAGTTTATAATATATGCACCGCAAAAGTTTAAATAAAAAATTTTGGTATACGGCACGATTTCGTATGCATAGCAGAGCACCAAACTCTTCAAATTGAACACAGATTTGCTTGATTTTCAGTTTTAAGGTGTTTAAATTACCTCCCTTGCACATGCAAATGTCTATTCAAAATGAGTTTGGGCATAATTATTTAACAAAAAAACAACAACAAAAAAAAAAAAAAAAACAAAAAAAAAAAAAAAAAAAACAACAAAAAAAAAAAAAAAAAAAAAAAAAAAAAAAAAAAAAAAAAAAAAACGCTGCTTCACTGGGTATTCATATTTTATTGAAGCTATGCAACGGCACATTATAAACATCGGCAACAGAGAACACGTGACTTTCGGTATTTCCGGTACAACTTTACCAAATGTACAAATAAACGGTTGAGATTAATCATCTGTTGGTATACCAGAGTAGAATCGCAGTTTCTTTCTGTAATTTCGTTTGTCATATTCCTTTGAAATAAATTTCTCAGGAATATTTACCAGGTAGTAAATCAGAGGGAATGGGCTGTAAAATGCCTCCAAAACGAGCGGATGAATACATTCGTTCTCCATTGGTGCCTGTATGTAAACTGTTTGTCATCAAGTTGCAGCCAGGTGCCATGCGCGTGTTCATTAGAGAAATTTTCTTACATTTGTATATGATTCAGTCAACTGGACTTGTGCGCCTTATTCTTCGAAACAAAATAAGTTACCCCCCCTCCCCCCCCCAAAAAAAAAAAAAAAAAAAAAAAAAAAATTGGAAAACAACAGACTTGAGATAATGGTATAAATGCATTCAAACAGATTCACATTTTAAAAAACCAAAGTGCAACATGCATGGCGTACGCGCAATAATCAGCTTGGAAATATGGAATGAGCATTGAAAGATACATGGACTCGCTCCCTATTTCGCTTACTAGTAGTTGACAAGCAAACCAGGCCACGCGTTTTGAAAAGCTTACTAAACATTGCGCTTAACTTCAACATAGACATCATCAAAACGCTTGAAAGAAAACCTTTTGTACATTTGCATTGTCATCAAGGTAGCTAATAATAGTGTTGAAACTTTGACACCCCAATCTGTAGCTACTGTGCAAATATCTCACCAGCCAAATGGACCGCTCTCTTTTATTTCGCGTATTTACACATGCTTTTTTTTTGGCAAAGGGCATACCGGTGCGCGCGTAATCATAGAGTCATGTGGACACGCCCCCGTCATTTTGAAGCTGTATTCTACACTAAATGAGAGAGACAGCCCGGAGTCCTTTACCTGTTTGAAGAAGGTTGAAACAAGAATGAAATGAACTGTTTTCTGTGTACATTTCTATGTGTTGGACGTCAAACATGAAGCGAGCCACGACGTGACAATATCCAAAATCGTTTTTTTTTTAGAACTTCAAAAAAGACACGATTCAGCCTGTGACATCAGTCAAGTACATGTAAGCGCTTTTTGCAAGACATTCATTTCGTTTTTATGCCGCGGTACATGTATTTTCGATATTATTGGACACCACGAAACAGGGTTCCAAAGGCGTGATGTGGCTCTGTCTAATGTGAGTACATAGTTGCTTATTAGTAATAATTCACAATTTTATATGAAAGGTCATGTGGTGCCGTTTATCTTCAAAGAAAGTTGAGACTAAATTATATGTCCAAAGTATATATTAGAAATGCTAGAAATTCTCCCAACGGTGAGCTTTGGTCCAATTTACGGCCGCGGCGTATAAAAGTTTATGGTGGTGTATGCGCCACCTGTTAGTCTGGTGATGTTTTGTTTAAAAACTAATGACTTCGAAAATAACTTTAAAGATACATGTACATGTATTGTGTAACAGAACAACAGGCTGCAAAGAATTTTAGAATTGGCGGAGCGTTGAAGCGCTGTACCACCAGGATAACATTTTCATGTAATACATACCCCCTTATACCCCACTTTTATATAGCAAAACTGGGATACGCAGGGGTATACATATTTGTCTTATATTTGCTCCAAAACATAGAATGTGGGTACTCGTTAGAACCGCCTCGGGCGGCGAGGCGTTTCTAACTTTAACCCACAATCTATATTTTGAGCAAATATAAGAAAAATATCAAAGAATTTCTTCTGGAAAAATCTCTGTATATTGCATGTTGCGTGTGCATGTTTTTGTAATGCACACGTTTCCTACTGAGTCGCGGCCGGTTAATCCTCCTACTTTCGTTTTGTTTCTCACCAGTTACCCGCTTGACACATTGTTCATATTTCAATCTTACAACTAGCGTTATGTCATTCCACGGCTAAGGAAGTACGTTTGAAAATTTAATCGGGTTGACTACCCTTTATTTCCGACCTTTCAGATGCGTTAAAGTCATCAATTGTTTATATGACCGCAACAGAAGTTATCCGCATGGCGCTAACACGGGCTAAATACAGCTCCGCAGAAATCGTCACGCGCTAACGGGCACGTGATCCCAGGGCGGAGAAGCATTGTGGGAAAACCCTGTGAAAATCGAAAGGATACCGTGATTGATCACAGAAGGGCAGAAAGAGATGGCTTCGCCCTCATGGACAACAATGGACCTCATGTTGAGCCCATGAATAATGCACAACTTCACAGCATTAACTTTGTAAGGTAGATTTCGATTATACTGAATGAAATGATGCATTCGTTTAACCCATATTTGACGAATGGATTTTCCCACCATTATCATTTGGGTGAGTCTACTTTCATTTTAGGGGCTTCAGGTAGGATTTTCAAATTTTATTCCATTTTGCGATGAAATTCCTCTTTTAAGCAAACAGAATAGCCACAGATGGGACGCCGCATTCTGCGGCGTCACATCTGGGGCTATACTGTTTGCCTATGTCCCACAAAAAAGGACGTCGGGATTATATGAGTTAAAAAGGACGATGGATTTTTAGAAACAAAAATCAGGCTAAGCTTTAACTTTGTCTTTCGGAAATCTACCTTATGTCATCCAATGCATTGCCTTTATTTGCATGCTACATATTTAAAATATGTCGTCATATTTCTGTAACAGAAAATAACCCGTGTTTTCTTTTCTAATAATTGCAAGGCTCCCGACCTTGTAAGGGGTCGTCGGTTTGATTCCAGCGGCTTCTCAAAAAAGGTACAAGTAGGCAAAGATCAGGAAAAGGCGCAATCAGAAAAAGATTCCCACCTCAAAAAACCGAGATGGGAAAAAAAACTAAATTAACAATCAGGGGCCAGTTGTTCAAAACTTCATTAGCTTAACAGCATCGTTAAGACCTCAACTCGTTAACTTAATGCCGAGTACATAGGAAAATACACTATTATTTTTTGTTGATAAAATGTGAGAACCCTTTGCATTGCAAAGGATTCTCACATTTTTTCAACAAAAAATAACAGTGTATTTGTTCTATAAATGTTTGAAATTTTAACGAATTGTTAACTAACGACATCGTTAATTTTGAACAACTGGCCCCAGGTACTTATACTATGAAAACATATAGAAAGCCGAATGAGCAGCAATTTTCCCGATAGGTGCCCATTCAGTTACCTTATTGTAACTAAAAATATGAAAACATGCATAAGGCGCCAACAGCACAAAAATTTTAAACACCAAGACATAAAACGAAAGAACCACCACAGAAGTATTGCCTTGGAACGATCAGTAATATAAAATTATTGGCGGGATTAAATCGATTTTACATGGCCATAATCTCACCCTCAGCTTCTGCAGTGGTTCATAAGTTAGTTCTTCGGTCCTCGGGGTGAATCTGAAGTTTTCTCGGATGTGTAATTCGTCTCCACGTGACCATAGCTGTTGAGCACGAAGTAAACGCGAAATAACCAACCAACTAAATCAGTGTAGGTTCTAGATGAGACTATAAAACTGTCAACTTCGACCAGTGTACCTTTAGAATCTATGTCTTTTAGTTTAGTATCACTGGATTTTTGCACTCTGTTGGAGGTCGTTTCGGTGCTGTAGTTGCGTTCGACTGAATTGTTGTTATCGTTACAGCAGACAGATTCCGTTTATTTTGATGAAACCAAGAACAAAAAACGGCTCACATGGGGTGCTGGACCCAGTTGTTCAAAGCATCGTTAGCTTAACGATATCGTTAAGACATAAATTTGTTAAGCAAATATCAGCTATAGTAACAAATACACTGTTATTTTTGTTGAAAAAGTGCAAAGGATTTGCAGTGCAAAGGATTCTCACATTTTTTCAACAAAAAATAACAGTGTATTTGTAATATTAATGTTTGAAATTTTAACGAAACGTTAACTAACGACGTCGTTAGTTTTGAACAACTGGGCCCTGGACAGCAATATTATGAAAATAAAGGTGAGTTTGGCGTGGATTATGGGGGATAAGGGCACATATGACAAATAATACTCTATTTTCATAGTGTCATTTTGAATGAAAGGATTCTGAAGTTTCAGTAAGTTCATAGAATGACCAGGATTCGAAACAATTAAATTCAAAAGCCCGGAGGCAGACACCAGGCGAACAAGAAATGACAATGCAATACACCTTGAAAATTTTAACATAACGCACCAGTCATTTGTATCCCCGGCTCCCCGGGGCTAAAATGCCTGGCATTAACCTCTGATGTGTCCCGGCAGTGCCGGGGATTTGCCGGGGTTATGATTTCCCGCCAATACACTGTCACATTAATTCAAATTAGATTTTAATGATATTTTTAACATTTAATTATCTTTATGGTACTTATTTAATTTCCAAATGCACCTAAACATTTATATGCATAAAATGAGGCCCTTCTCCCATGTTTCAGTTTCATCTGAACAACTCCCAGCTGTTGTTCCACGTTATTGTCAGCCCCTGGGGAGCCGGGGCTTTTAGCAGGGGTTTTACCAAAACTCTTGCCCGGCAGTGCCGGGCTTTTAGCCGGGCTTTTAGCCGGGCTTTAAAAATTAAAAAGTTAAAAGCCCCGCTATTCCCCGGCCCCGGGGGAGCCGGGGATGCAAATGACTGGTGCATAACACACAAATAGCCAAATGACAAGCTCATTCTCAACGAGGTAGTCATCTGGCTTGCATCAACTGAGCCGCATCGTGAGAAAACCGGATTTTTGCCTATGCGAAAACAAAGGCGCAGATCAGCTTCGCAGTAACTGCGAAGCTGATCAGCGCCTTTGTTTTCGCCACTCGGATAGTACAATTCCTCTTCTACTTATAGCCAAAATCTCAAGCATCTAGCCTGCTTCTGAGATTGTACAGGCCGGTTTGTGTCGAACCTGGTCGGAAACCCCGAAGACCGGTTTTCTTCCGTCGCGGCTCAACTAAAACAAAGATAACGAGCACAACATCTTTGGCATACGAAACAACTCGCTTTTAATTTCCTTAAATAAAATAAAACCGAAATCCTTTAAGAGCAGTGAGCATATTAAAGAGAAATTCTGTTAGCCATCTTACTCACTAGCAAAGTTATACTGTGTCCAAAGTAATTCATGGTTCCCCACAACCGTTAAGGGCATCTATCTGTTCTACATATACCAAGAACATAAAGCTTTTGGTACCACTAAAACTGGTTTATTTTGAGATTGTACTACCAAGAACAAGTATGATTCACAATTTCTGATCATTTCTAGATACTTTCTCAATGATTGACAAGCAGCAAAATATTTGTTCCATGTTAATTAGGGATTTTAAGTGGCCTTCCGCAACAGTTGTAGAAATGTACAAATATTCGATGTTTATTTATAAGAGCACACTTTGATGTTTGTTGCACGCGAAAACGAATTAGATTTTGTGTAAAGTTTCAAGTAGTTCCTTCAGAAGTATGGTTAAAATAACATTTCTGTTTAATATATCATAACTTCGAACCGTTTCGAAGACTCGGCTGGGTGCACAAAAATATAAACTAAAAGACTTTTTGCATTTGGAAATGCAATAAACATTTGTTACCCATTTAATAACACTTAAACTGCTAGGCGTGGATTGTCTGCGTGGCAAAACGCAGTTTTTGTTAGAAAATATGAGACGGACTTTGCAAAAATCATAGTCTTATCTTCAACGTGGTGCACAATTTGAAACCAACGAAAATACAACGAAGCATGACAAGAATTCATGAGCACACATCATAGAAAATTTCAGGAGAAGATGCAACGTTAAACATTTACTAAAGTAAGAACAGAGGGACCAGGAATCGATGCAAATGCAATTAAATTCAAAGTCCCAACATAGACACCAGGCGGGAAAGAAAATATAGAAACACAACAAAACATTTTAAGACAACATACACGAAGAGCAGAATGACTAGCTATTTCCCAACAAGGTAGCCATCCGGCTAAGTCTTGCGTTTCTTTTGATAGAGAAACGTTTCTACTAGCGTGCACACATTATGCCAGAATATACGTGAACATGTCGTTGTTAAGGTACATGCGTATCGGTTGGGCGTATGGTTACATGTCTCGTATTTTCTGTCAAAGATGCAACGAATTTAAAAGTGTAACTGCGAATTGAGGTATTCATAGTTTGTATTTGTCGTCTAACATAATGGTCGAAAACCATAACTATAAAACAGAATTATCGAACTTTGACCGACGTTTTATTTCCATGTATATACATGTACGTACTTAATAAAAAAATATTTGGATAGAAAAAAGTTTGACCCCGACGTGATTCGAACACGCAACCTTCTGATCTGGAGTCAGACGCGCTACCGTTGCGCCACGGAGTCATATAAGTATATAAATATAGAAGTGACATATGACAACTATACATTTAATTTAGTATCGGTTTGTTTTAATCTATAATTTAGCCGTGAGAAAACCGGTCTGGGTCCGACACAAACCGGTATGTACAGTCTCAGAGATTTCGGATTTAAGAAGACAGAGACGGGGCTTGTAGTATCTGTATTTAGCGAAACAAAAAAGCGCTGACCAGCTGTGCCTGCATAGCTGATCTTCGTCTTTGTTTTCGCACAGGCAAAAGGCCGGTTTTATCATGATGCAACTCTTACACCACGTGACAGGTTTGGATAAGACTATATGGCTCGTTTTATTATACCGCTAGCCGGTTTATATACTGGCAATATAAGGAAATTAGAGAAATGTCTCGACATCTGAAATGCAAAATCAAAAAAATGTTCAGTTTTCATTTGCACTTTAAAACGTCAAAATCGCGACCTGAAAAGCCAACCACCACCTGTGTTTTTGTAAGAGTAACTCTGTTAGCCGTCTACTGAACGATAAAAGCCGTCAACCCTTTCTTATGTTTTTCTCGGTAAACAAAAACCTGTTTACTTTCAATTACCACTGACTGATATGCGCATGTCTGTGCATAATATAGGGGCGACTTTGTTGTTTTTACGCGTAAAATAAACGATAATGTAACCAATCGCCACGGGGGAGTAAGCTGATACCTCGAAGTGCGCATGACCGGAATACCAATATGACATAAAACACAGAAAAACAGAAATTTAGCGTAAGTATGCATCAGGTCCCCGAGCCGATCTGGCTTGTAAGCGTAGATTCCGTATAACAAATGTTGTAATCTATTTGTCTTGCTAGTTGGTTTGAATTAGTTCTGACCATGCCATTGCGATACCAATGCTGCAATTTTCTATACTTGCTCATTCTGCTGTATTGCTTTTCATAGAGGGGCGGTCAACAAATGTCTATCTGATAATGTGTTAGATAAGGGGACTGCCTCATGGAAAGGATCGGTACACTCGGTCATCCTCTTTGTCAAATTCCAGCCTTTTAGAATAAAATAAATTGTTTATTTTCAGTTGATATGATTCATAATTGTAATTACTTTTTAACAATGTGGTCTTCAGGTAAGTCAGAACTCGTTTTATTGGGAGGGGAGCAGTAAATGCTAGCCTCGATAGTTTTATAAGGGTTTCACAAGTTTTGGCTCCAGCTTTTACTCTTGGTAATGCTCGTAAAATGAGTATAAAATGAGGATAAAATCAAGGAACAGCAAATTTCAATTTGGAAACTCATTGAAGACGAGTTGTAGCACTCAGATTGTGATGAGTTGGTCAGCTGAATGCCATTCCAACCATCTTCAGAGAACATTTTCCGTAATTGCCAGCTAATTATGCTAATTGATATAGTTACCGTGTTTACAGACAAATTTTGGCTGAAGAAGACTCTTGAAGTATCAGTACGTTCGTGGTATACAGTATAGGTAAAGAAGTCGACGTCATAGTATAGTAACTGACAAAACATTTTTTCAGCCTTCAGGCTAAATTACGTAAACGATTTTACATGTATTCATGTTAACTTGGAACACATGTGTCGTTAGATGTGGATGGCCTATTGAATTGGCGCTTGACTGTGAACACTTCAAAAACAAAAATTATCATATTTAACAGTCGAGGCCGTCAAAAACAAAATACAAAATTTACGCTTAAAGGTTCTGAAATAGAAATCACAAATGAATATAAATATCTCGGTATATATTTTAGCCAAAGCGGCGCCTTTGCAACAGCGAAAAAGCATATAGTAGAACAAGCAAACAAGGCCGTTTTCTCTCTTATAAAGAATATTAAACGACTGTCACTGCCTTACGATATACAAATTGACTTATTCGATAAAACTATAAAGCCAATACTTTTATATGGATGCGAAATTTGGGGCGTGGGTAATAACACAATGATAGAAAGAGTACAACTTAATTATTATAAGCGAATTTTTGGTTTGAAAAAATCCACACCCTCATATATGCTGTACGGGGAGTTGGGTATTATGCCAGTTGAAATCGAAATTCACACGCGCATAATTTCATTTTGGTCAAAACTTATTGAAAACAACCCAATGCACAAACTTTCGACAATGATGTATGGTATAATATTTACAATATCAAATCAATCAAGAATTACATGCAAATGGATCGAGTATACAAAACAACTGTTATATTCACTGGGGTTTTCCGGCATATGGGATGACCAAGATTTTCCATCAAAACTCTGGCTGGTAAAGGCAGCAAAGCTTAAACTTAAAGACTTATTTCTTCAAAAATGGAGAGGAGATATTGATATTACCTCAAATAACAATTTTTACAAATGCTTTAAATCTGATTTTGTACAAAATGAATACATCAAACTTTTACCCAACTCACTATGCAAAACATTTATTCGATTCCGAACGCGCAATCACAAGTTACCGGTGGAAACCGGCAGATGGGCAAGCATACCACTAAATGAAAGAAAATGCCATTTATGCCATTCTGATATAGGCGATGAATTTCACTATTTGTTAGTTTGTAACAATTTTAACGCAGACAGGCGAAAATATTTAAAACGGTTTTATTACACCAGGCCAAACACTTTTAAGTTAGAACAATTATTGAATACACAGAATACTGAAGAATTAAGGAAACTTTGTTACTTTATTAATATCATAACAAAATAAGCAACATAACCCTTATTATAAACGTGTAAAGATATGCTACGTACAAATTTCATTTAACATATAATATACCATATAAACCATACTATTTAGACTTTCAACACACACACACACACACACACACACACACACACACACACACACACACACACACACACACACACACACACACACACGGGGTGAGACATGGTATACTCTTGTCTTTGAGTTAGACAAGTGAATGCCCATTGTCCAGCATTATGTAATGGAGAGTTACCGTCATGTCCCCTTAAGCCTTACTCCAGTTTTTCGTTTCGGCTGGAGTGTGGTAATAGGTAGGCAGATAGAACACGGTTTCTTGAAAGCGCATGTATATATATACATTATATATATGTATTTTTTCCATTGTTTTTCTTAAATGTGCATGTTTGTACATGTATTGTAATTTATGTACAGTTTATTCATTTTGTTCTTGTGTGTGCCCGTATAAGCCTTTACATGTTGATTGAATCATTGTATTACAAATGCCGTCTTTAAATACTAGTAAGCCGCAACAATTTAGGAATCCCTCTCGGTACAAACACAAACCGAACTGAGATTGAATACAAACGGTACACAAATACACATAGAATTTGTACTACCTATGAAGTGAAAACTATGCGGCATTCTGGCAACTGAACTTCCAACTTTGCTCCTGCTATAAACAGTCTGTTTTTCTTATGGCACCACTTAACTAACTTGTAGTGAATATACTGAGTCGTTGCTTCATGTATAATGACCCAAGGGAGAAAATCAGCACTCTTCTGTAAAAGGTCGTTCTCCCAGTTCAAATTTTCAGTTATCAACACTGGCACACTGTATATCTTTTGTTCTACCGCCATTTACTTATGTATGTCTATTTTTTCATCTCTTGTTGTTTACATTGTAAACCAGAGAAATATGAATAAAATATGAATAAAATTTGAGAACAAGATGACCTGTAGTTTGGCAAATTCTGCTCTGGAAAAATTGATCAGTGGACCGGTAAAAATTTACCAGTGAACTGATACCTGTGGTTTTGACCCTTCTGGTACACCATAGAAATTTTGTGACAAAATATTGTGATCCTTATAGACGGGACACTTCTTGTAAAGCACGAAATATTCATGCAACACGTATTTGCGGTTGAAGGCTTGTCAACCACCTGAAGATGAGAAACTACAGACCTCGGCAATCACAATGAGAGTGACGTTAGAAAACAAAAACATTTAACAGGAAAAGACGTTTCATTCAGAGTTCTAACGGTTAATATCTGGCGTCGCTCTCGTGTTAATTGTCGTGTACAGTGCATACACAGTGTATAATGTACAATTCTTTCGAATGTGGCGAAAGATAGATGTTAATCATGCGAATAACTGATGTCAACCAAGACATTTCTGGTGGACATAGGAATAAGGACCTCTAAGTCACTTTATCCGACACAGAAGACTACTGGTTGGCCACAAAGTGAACAGCTTTCAGAGCGCAACTCGGAGGGTCTCTTGGTGTAGCTGTCAATTACTTAAAATTACCGAAATCTACTCCAACATGCATCCACATGGTCATGAAGAACTATTGCTTGTGCGTCGGTTCCGTAAGTACAGATATTCATTATTCCAGCTTTGCTTTTACTGCTTAATTCCGCAAGGCAAATTAACTTTTTAGATTTGCTGTATTCCTAGTTATTTTTGGTCCGTGTTTCTTTTTCATGATACTATAGGGTACCTACCACCGGCCTTAGCAAACCGACCGCAAAAATTCCTTTATAATTTGAACCGCCTCGTGGGGAAAACCAACAATGTGGTTTCCGACCAGGTCCGACATAAACCGACCTGTACAGTCACAGAAAAGAGCTAGAATCTTGAAATTTCGGATTTATGTAGAAGAGAAACTGTACTATCCGAGTAGCGAAAACCAAAGGCGCTGATCAGCTTCAGTTACTGCGAAGCTGATCTGCGTCTTTGTTTTCGCCTAGGCAGATTGTTTGTTTTCTCACGTGGCGGCTCATTTTTAGCTCACCTGAGCCGTCAGGCTCACAAGGTGAGCTTATAGGATGGCCATGATCCGGCGTCCGTCCGTCGTCCGTCCGTCCGTCGTCCGTCGTCCACCATTTTCAAAGATCTTCTTCTCTGAAACCGCTTGGCCAATCAAAGCCAAATTTTACATGAAGCATCTATGGGAAGGGGGAACCAATGTGTATATAAATAATCCAGGTCACATGACCAAGATGGCCGCCATGCCCATATATGGTAAAAACCCTTCAAAAATCTTCTTCTCCGGAACCACTGGACCGATTTCAACCAAACTTGGCATGAAGCATCGATGACTCAAGTACTACAATGTGTATATAAATCATGACCTTGCGGTGACCTTGACCTATTTTACGGCAAGGTCAACATAGGTCGCCTTTGCATTTGAATGGGAAAAATTGTTAAATTGTCATTTAAAGGAAAAATCTTGCAGAAAATGAGCAGTAGGACTGAATATTAATGATTCTGAAAAAAATTGGGCACCAGGGGCTCATCCGCCCCCACCCCGGGGCAATATACATGTATATTATCATAATATTCAAACATCTTCTTCTCTGAAACCGCTTGGCCAATCAAAGCCAAATTTTACATGAAGCATCTATGGGAAAGGGGAACCAATGTATATATAAATAATCCAGGTCACATGACCAAGATGGCCGCCATGCCCATATATGGTAAAAACCCTTCAAAAATCTTCTTCTCCAGAACCGGTGGACCGATTTCAACAAAACTTGGCATGAAGCATTGATGGCTCAAGCACTACAATGTGTATATAATTCATGACCTTTTCATGACCTTGACCTATTTTACGGCAAGGTCAACATAGGTCGCCAATGCATTTGAATGGGGAAAACTTTTAAAATGTAATTTAAAGTGAAAGTCTTGCAGGAAATGGGAAGTAGGACTGAAAATTAATGATTCTGAAAAAAATTGGACCCCAGGGGCTCATGTGCCCCCACCCCGGGGCAATATACATGTATATTTCCATAATATATATTCAAACCTCTTCTCCTCTGAAATCGCTTGGCCAATCAAAGCCAAATTTTATGTGAAGCATCTATAGAATTGAGGAATCAATGTGTATATAAATAATCTAGGTCACATGACAAAGATGGCCGCCATGCCCATATATGGTAAAAACCCATCAAAAATCTTCTTCTCTGAAACCAAAAGACTGATTTCAAGGAAACTTGGCGTGAAGCATCGATGGCTAAAGTACTCCAATGTATATATAAATCATGACCCTGTGATGACCTTGACCAAGTTTATGGCAAGGTCAACATGGGTTGCCTATGCATTTGAATTGGGAAAACTGTTAAAATGTCATTTGAAGGGAAAAGCCAGCAGGAAATTGGCAAATGGACAGAATATTGAAGATTCTGAAAAAAGAAAATGGCCCAAGGGCTTCATCTGCCCCTGCACTGGAGTTAAATACCATAATATTCAAACATGTTTATTGGTATATGCAGCAGATCTCAGGTGAGCGTTTACAGGACCATTGGTCCTCTGGTTATAACTTTCTTTTCCTTAAGGATAATGTTGAGGCTAATGTTAGGTAAGAAAGTATGACAAAACCGGGATAATTGAATGAAACACCTGTGTCTGATTGAGAAAATGAGAGCCCCCGAAAAATCCTGTTTATTTTTTAATATAAAACCCGAGTAGTTTTTTTTTTCAAACAACAAACGAGCATATCTATTTGTTCGAGCTTCTGGTGACTTTTTGTTATTTCATTGGTTCCAGTGTAGTGCCAGTAGCATGCCAAACCTATTTCAGCTTTTCTATGTTGAAAAATGTATGGCTTGGTTTGAGTCGAACTAAAACAACAGGTTTTCCTAAAATGATACTCGTAAAATAAATGGAATCTACTGCATTGTATCAATTGAAAAGGCGGTCCGTTTGAACCATAAGTATTGCGGTGACATGGTGAATGGAAAATATAGGGTTTCAATCCCAGCATGACGTGTTCTATAAACAATCTGCTATCCATCAATTTTGGTTCGAATCTGAGCCTGTACAGCGGTGTTCAGTTTAATTTGAATGTAACATTATATCATTTATGGTTAGGAAGTTTAATTTTGCGACAGGTTTGGGCCAAGTGGTTCGTACGAGTATGACTTCAACTGTAGAATTGGATCGAACAGGTGCGAAAGTTAAACAAAACACGGATGACTTGTTAGTGGAAAAATACGAAACGTACCTGAGGCGAATCGTAAATAAGTTTCGTACTCGGTACTATTGTTGAATCCCGTTTGACGCAAGAAAATCTGTATATAAATTTTCCAAACAAACAGGTCTTGTAAGAGAACCATTTTGAATTGCGATTTCGTGATCTTGGCCACCGTTTATCGGTTATATGTCACAATACAGACAGTGATCAGGCAGTGCGGTTTTATTTACAGATGTGAATTGTAATTTCCAATGGGGGTAAAACAACTTCTATTGTGACATGGCTCAGCTGTTTGGGGTACTAAGTATAGGTTGTGTCATTTTAACTGTAAGCGGTTACGGCATAGAAAGTCACGGTGAATTAATATGATTATTTGCGGTGAAGTTGTTACCTCAACTGAAAAGGCAACCACGTTTTGATACTATTGAATCATTCATGATTCTACATCTTCTGTACCTTGTAAAATCACACCGTGAGGCGTTGCGGTTTGGTTGAAAATAATCTACTAGAATGTAATTCTGACTTCGTGAAAAGTAAGAATAGAATTGAATTGAAACTTTACCGATCTCTGAAAAGAATTTAATTCGAAATTCTGTTGATGGATTTGACTGGCAAACTACCTTGTAATTCTAACTGCAACTCTGAATTAAATAGGCAAACTACCTGGTAATTCTAACTGCAACTCTGAATTGAATTGGCAAACTACCTTGTAATTCTAACTGCAACTCTGAATTGCATTGGCAAACTACCTTGTTACAGAGATATATACTATATATATATTCATCTTTATCTCAGCTTGTTATTCTAACTGCAACTCTGAATTGTATTGGTAAACTACCTTGTAATTCTAACTGCAACTCTGAATTGTATCGGTTAACTACCTTGTTATTCTAATTGCAACTCTAAATTGTATTGGCAAACTACCTTGTAATTCTAACTGCAACTCTGAATTGTATTGGTAAACTACCTGGTAATTCTAACTGCAACTCTGAATTGTATCGGTAAACTACCTTGTAATTCTAACTGTAACTCTGAATTGTATTGGTAAACTACCTGGTAATTCTAACTGCAACTCTGAATTATATCGGTAAACTACCTTGTAAATCTAACTGCAACTCTGAATTGTATCGGTAAACTACCTTGTAATTCTAACTGCAACTCTGAATTATATCGGTAAACTACCTTGTAATTCTAACTGCAACTCTGAATTGTATCGGTAAACTACTTTGTAATTCTAACTGCAACTCTGAATTGTATTGGTAAACTACCTGGTAATTCTAACTGCAACTGTGAATTGTATCGGTAAACTACCTGGTAATTCTAACTGCAACTCTGAATTGTATCGGTTAACTACATTGTTATTCTAATTGCAACTCGAAATTGTATTGGCAAACTATCTTGTAATTCTAACTGCAACTCTGAATTGTATTGGTTAACTACCTTGTAATTCTAACTGCAACTCTGAATTGTATTTGTAAACTACCTTGTATTTCTAACTGCAACTCTGGAGTGAATAGACAAACTACCTTTTCTAATTCTAACCTAACTGCAACTCTAAATTGTATTGGCAAACTATCGTGTAATTCTAACTGCAACTCTGAATTGTATTGGTAAACTACCTTGTAATTCTAACTGCAACTCTGGAGTGAATAGACAAACTTCCTTTGCTAATTCTAACCTAACTGCAACTAAATTGAATTGACAAACTACCTTGCAATTCTAACTGCAACTCTGAATTAATTTACAAACTACCTTGTAACTCTAACTGCAACTCTGAAGTGAGTTGGCAAACTACCTTGTAATTCTAACTGCAACTCTGAATTGTATCGGTAAACTACCTTGTAATTCTAACTGTAACTCTGAATTGTATTGGTAAACTACCTGGTAATTCTAACTGCAACTCTGAATTATATCGGTAAACTACCTTGTAAATCTAACTGCAACTCTGAATTGTATCGGTAAACTACCTTGTAATTCTAACTGCAACTCTGAATTATATCGGTAAACTACCTTGTAATTCTAACTGCAACTCTGAATTGTATCGGTAAACTACTTTGTAATTCTAACTGCAACTCTGAATTGTATTGGTAAACTACCTGGTAATTCTAACTGCAACTGTGAATTGTATCGGTAAACTACCTGGTAATTCTAACTGCAACTCTGAATTGTATCGGTTAACTACATTGTTATTCTAATTGCAACTCGAAATTGTATTGGCAAACTATCTTGTAATTCTAACTGCAACTCTGAATTGTATTGGTTAACTACCTTGTAATTCTAACTGCAACTCTGAATTGTATTTGTAAACTACCTTGTATTTCTAACTGCAACTCTGGAGTGAATAGACAAACTACCTTTTCTAATTCTAACCTAACTGCAACTCTAAATTGTATTGGCAAACTATCGTGTAATTCTAACTGCAACTCTGAATTGTATTGGTAAACTACCTTGTAATTCTAACTGCAACTCTGGAGTGAATAGACAAACTTCCTTTGCTAATTCTAACCTAACTGCAACTAAATTGAATTGACAAACTACCTTGTAATTCTAACTGCAACTCTGAATTAATTTACAAACTACCTTGTAACTCTAACTGCAACTCTGAAGTGAGTTGGCAAACTACCTTGTAATTCTAACTACAACTCTGAATTATATCGGTAAACTACCTTGTAATTCTAACTGCAACTCTGAATTGTATCGGTAAACTACCTTGTAATTCTTACTGCAACTCTGAACTGAATAGGTAAACTACCTTGTCATTCTAACTGCAACTCCGAATTGTATCGGTAAACTACCTTGTAATTCTAACTGCAACTCTGAATTGTATCGGTAAACTACCTTGTAATTCTAACTGCAACACTGAATTAATTGGCAACCAAAATGGAAATTCTAACTGCAACTCTGAATTGCATTGGCAAACTACCTTGTAATTCTAACTGCAACTCTGAATTGTATTGGTAAACTACCTTGTAATTCTAACTGGAACTCTGAATTGAATCGGCAAACTGCCTTGTAATTATATCTGCAACTCTGATTTGAATTGGTAAACTACCTGGTAATCCTAACCGCCACTCTAAATTGTATTGGTAAACCTCCTGTTAATTCTAACTGCAACTCTGAAGTGAATTGGTAAACTTCCTTGTAATTCTATCTGCAACTCTGAATTGTATTGGCGAACTACCTTGTAATTCTAACTACAACTCTGAATTGTATTGGCAAACTACCTTGTAATTCTAACGGCAACTCTGAATTAAATTGGCAAACTACCATGGTTTTTCAGAATACTGGACTACTGTTGGCTGTGATGTTAAGCCATAGTCAATGACTCCGTCACGACAATATTGGACTACTGTTGCTGTGATGTTCAGCCATAATGAACGACTGCGTCCCGATAATAATGGACTACTGTTGACTGTGATGTTAAGCCATAGTCAATACCTCCGTCCCGACAATACTGGACTACTGTTGTCTATGATGTTAAGCCACAATCAACGTCTCTGTCCAAACAATACTGGACAACTGTTGACTGCAATGTTAAGCCATAATCAACGACTCCGTCCTGACAATACTGGACTTCTGTTGACTTGAATGCTAAGCCATAATCAACGACTCCGTCCCGACAATACTGGACTACTGTTGACTGGGATGTTAAGCCATAATGAACGACTGCGTCCCGATAATATTGGACAACTGTTGACTGTGATGTTAAGCCATAGTCAATAAGTCCGTCCCGACAATACTGGACTACTGTTGTCTATGATGTTAAGCCACAATCAACGTCTCTGTCCAAACAATACTGGACTTCTGTTGACTTGAATGCTAAGCCATAATCAACGACTCCGTCCCGACAATACTGGACTACTGTTGACTGGGATGTTAAGCCATAATCAACGACTCCGTCCTGACAATACTGGACTACTGTTGACTGGGATGTTAAGCCATAATCAACGACTCCATCGCGACAATACTGGACTACTGTTGAGTAGAATGTTAAGCCAAAATCAACGACTCCGTCACGACAATACTGGACTACTGTTGACTGTGATGTTAAGCCATAATCAATGACTACGTCCCGACAATACTGGACTACTGTTGACTGGGATGTTAAGCCATAATCAACGACTCCGTCCAGACAATACTGGGCTACTGTTGACTGTGATGTTAAGCCATAATCAATGACTACGTCCCGACAATACTGGACTACTGTTGACTGGGATGTTAAGCCATAATCAACGACTCCGTCCCGACAATACTGGACTACTATTGACTGGAATGTTAAGCCATAACGACTCCGTCCCGACAATACTGGACTACTGTTGACTGTGATGTTAAGCCATAATCAATGACTCCGTCCCGACAATACTGGACTACTGTTGACTGTGATGTTAAGCCATAATCAATGACTCCGTCCCGACAATACTGGACTACTGTTGACTGTGATGTTAAGCCATAATCAACGACTCCGTCCTGACAATACTGGGCTACTGTTGACTGTGATGTTAAGCCATAATCAATGACTCCGTCCCGACAATACTGGACTACTGTTGACTGGGATGTTAAGCCATAAACAACGATTCCGTCCAGACAAACGTGGGCTACTGTTGACTGTGATGTTAAGCCATAATCAACGACTCCGTCCAGACAATACTGGGCTACTGTTGACTGTGATGTTAAGCCATAATCAATGACTCCGTCCCGACAATACTGGACTACTGTTGACTGGGATGTTAAGCCATAATCAACGACTCCGTCCAGACAACACTGGGCTACTGTTGACCGAGATGTTAAGCCATAATCAACGACTCCGTCCAGACAAACGTGGGCTACTGTTGACTGTGATGTTAAGCCATAATCAATGACTCCGTCCAGACAATACTGGACTACTGTTGACTGTGATGTTAAGCCATAATCAATGACTCCGTCCAGACAATAGTGGACTACTGTTGACTGGGATGTTGACCCATAATCAACGACTCCGTCCCGACAATACTGGACTGCTGTTCACTGGGATCTTAAGCCGTAATCAACGACTCCGTTCAGACAATACTGGACTACTGTTGACTGGAATGTTGTCATAATCAACGACTCCGTTCTGACCATACTGGACTACTGTTGACTTGGATGTTAAGCCATAATCAACAACTCTGTCCCGACAATAATGGACTACTGTTGACTGTGATGTTTAGCCATAATCAGCGACTCCGTCCCGACAATACTGGACTACTGTTGACTGGAATGTTAAGCCATAATCAACGACTCCGTCCAGACAATACTGGAACACTGTTGAGTAGAATGTTAAGCCATAATCAACGACTCCATCCCGACAATACTGGGCTACTGTTGACTGTGATGTTAAGCCATAATCAATGACTCCGTCCCGACAATACTGGACTACTGTTGACTGGGATGTTAAGCCGTAATCAACGACTCCGTCCCGACAATACTGGACTACTATTGACTGGAATGTTAAGCCATAATCAACGACTCCGTCCAGACAATACTGGGCTACTGTTGACTGGGATGTTAAACCATAATCAACGACTCCGTCCAGACAATACTGGGCTACTGTTGACTGTGATTTTAAGCCATAATCAATGACGCCGTCCCGACAATACTGGTCTACTGTTGACTGGGATGTTAAGCCATAATCAACGACTCCGTCCCGACAATACTGGACTACTATTGACTGGAATGTTAAGCCATAATCAACGACTCCGTCTAGACAATACTGGACTACTGTTGAGTGGAATGTTAAGCCATAATCAACGACTCCGTCACGACAATACTGGACTACTGTTGACTGGGATGTTAAGCCATAATCAACGACTCCGTCCAGACAATACTGGGCTACTGTTGACTGATATGTTAAGCCATAATCAATGACTCCGTCCAGACAATACTGGACTACTGTTGACTGGGATGTTAAGCCATAATCAACGACTCCGTCCAGACAATACTGGACTACTGTTGACTGGAATGTTAAGCCATAATCAACGACTCCGTCCAGACAATACTGGACTACTGTTGAGTGGAATGTTAAGCCATAATCAATGACTCCGTCACGACAATACTGGACTACTGTTGACTGTGATGTTAAGCCATAATCAATGACTCCGTCCCAACAATACTGGACTACTGTTGACTATGATGTTAAGCCATAATCAACGACTCCGTCCAGACAATACTGGGTTACTGTTGACTGTGATGTTAAGCCATAATCAATGACTCCGTCCTGACAATACTGGACTACTGTTGACTATGATGTTAAGCCATAATCAATGACTCCGTCCAGACAATACTGGGTTACTGTTGACTGTGATGTTAAGCCATAATCAATGACTACGTCCCGACAATACTGGACTACTGTTGACTGGGATGTTAAGCCATAATCAACGACTCCGTCCTGACAATACTGGAATACTGTTGATTTGGATGTTAAGCCATAATCAACGACTCCGTCCTGACAATACTGGAATACTGTAGACTGGGATGTTAAGCCATAATCAACGACTCCGTCCTGACAATACTGGACTGATGTTGACTGGGATGTTAAGTCATAATCAACGACTCCGTCCTGACAATACTGTACTACTGTTGATTGGGATGTTAAGCCATAATCAACGACTCCGTCCTGACAATACTGGATTACTGTTGATTGGGATGTTAAGCCATAATCAACGACTCCGTCCTGACGTTACTGGACTACTGTTGACTGGGATGTTAAGCCATAACCAAACGAAAATAATTTTTATCATCTAAATATTTTCTGTGAGAGTTGATATTTTGAAGCAAAACTTCGGAATCCTGCCATCGCATTATACCAAGACTGATGCATTGATTGCAGTTCACATGTGTTAGTAACCGGCATCAAGTTTGCTGCAACCAATTTGTTTTATACTCCAAACTGTTGCAAAACCTACATATAATCTGACATAACATCTCACAGAGTCTTAATCCCCTTTCAGAATTGAGCCGCCGCATGGGAAAACCAACAATCTGCATAGGCGAAAACAAAGGCGCAGATCAGCTTCGCGGTAACCGCGAATCTGATCAGCGCCTTTGTTTTCGCTACAGGGATAGTACAATTCCTCTACTACCTAAATCCAAAATTTCCAACCTCTAACCATCTTCTGTGACTGTACAGCCCGGTTTATGTCGGACCTGGTCAGAACCCAAATTGTTAGTTTTCTCACGCACAGGCTCAACTCTTTTTCTCTACACCTGAGCACATAAAGTTCCCATTCCCGTGTGTTTTATGCCTACCCACGGAGTTTGTTATGAGTTGTTGAGTAGCTCTTAATGCCTCAGAACTTCGGCGCAGTAGGAGAAATGCTGGCCCACACATGCAATTGATCTTAAAATCCACTTTCAGCGTGCCGGCATCATTGGCCATATAATAAAATCCCATAAATCATTGCGTTTTCGACACTTTTATCTAGTATAAAAAGATTTCTTCAAAAAGCTTAAACATGTGGATAAGCATGTAATAGGCGTGGAATTAACGTTAATACACAAACGAGATATTTTGCGAAGACGGATGGCATTTTATGAATGTTATTTATTAAAACTAGGAACTGAAATAGAAATATAAGTTATAAATTAAGAATTTTTGTACGTATGTTAAAGAATGTCACCGTGTTAGTCACGATTAATATTTTACAGATATATCCAGGGATCTCCATCGTCGGGCAGCTTACTGAATCTGTTGAGTGCTCAGTAATTGATCTCTGACCAGCATCTCGCCTTTGCAGCGGATCCAAACATTCAATTGTTTGGTCCTCATAGCGAAACTCTAAATAGTTAACTCATTTAAGCCTGGGGTCCCTTTCATGGGGCATAGGCAAACAGAATAGCCCCAGATATGACGTCGCAGAACACGACGACCCATCTTGGGCTATTCTGTTTGCTTTAAGGAATTTCATCAAAAATGGATTAAAATTTTAAAATCATACCTGAATCCCCTAAATATTAAAGTGGACTCTTTCGAATGGTAACGATGGGGGAATCCATTCGTCAAATGTTGGTTAATGAATCATCAAGGTAAACAAATACACGTACATGTTAATTATAGATGATGAATAAAAAACGAGGACTCCACAAATACAATATGTTGCATAGCAACTGGAAGCCTAACAACAGCACTGAAAATCATGTGCTTGACCCAGTCAAGCAACAGATAGGAAAGCTCCGGTACCCAAAACGGTTGTAGAAGTACTTGTAGATTGACTACATGGAAAATTAACTGTATGTATACTCCTCCTCAAAAAAATCCGGTCACCCAGTTGTGTTTCAACTACACGATTAATGAATAGGAATTACGTTCTGTTGTTTTTTTTGTCAATTTAAAAATTGTATGGCACAATTTGGTGTGTCAACTGCCCTTTGGCATACAGTGCACATCTTTTGCGCATGCTCAGTATTAAACTCGGATGTTCTTGGGTGATTAGGATCCAAGTGGGTGGGGATCTAGAACGTCAGCCCAGCCCCGTGTCTCTCCAATGTTTGCTTCTACGGACACAACCACAGCATAGAAGCCTCTGTGATGTAGTGTTAAAGCTACTCACTGTATAATCAGGGAACATTTGCTCGATTCAGAAAACATTTAGCCTTTCTGATGACATTTTAGCATGTCGTGTCTTTTTATGACATAAACTGTTGAAAGGGCGTAAAACCCCTTACACAGCAAAACTCATTCCTCAGTTAGATTGGGAATAGAGTAGGTAAGAGTAAAAATCTGTCAATTAAATTTAATCAAAAGTATGTATAATGCAAAACCAATTTACAATTTTTGGTGAACGGATTTTTTTAGGAGGAGTATACATGTATTTTGCATAATAAGGATATTTTAATTGCTTGGATAAAAATATGAAAGAAAGAAAATTCTTCATGACCTGTTGCCATTAGAATAAATGTTTACTTCTGATATAAATGTGCACAATTTTAGAGTATTAATCTTTGAGTCAAAGATAAGTCGAATTGGGAGGATTGATGGGTACATTAACCCCCGCATCCACCCCCGCCCTCAAAACGGGTAATAGAAAATCGAGTTTTGGTTATTGCGAAGTCAGAAAATAGCATTTCGAATTAAGGGTCGGCAGTGACACTGTATCAAAGAAA
The DNA here is from genome assembly GCA_964017185.1 of Rugalucina vietnamica. Lineage (NCBI taxonomy): Eukaryota > Metazoa > Mollusca > Bivalvia > Lucinida > Lucinidae > Rugalucina > Rugalucina vietnamica. The sequence goes on from OZ024881.1 coordinate 42,376,611, forward strand.
AAGACACAACTTGAAAAAGCTTTAGCTTCGGTCAATTTCTTGTTTCAAATTTAAACTTGGTCAATTTCTTGTTTCAAATTTAAACTTGGTATATAGAAATGAAACTTTGATAGCTTTTGACCATATCTTGAAATTAACCGCAACGCACATGATTTTCCAGTTGTTTGCTCTTCTGTACTTGTAAGTTCTGTAGATGAAATACCTTGCCTGAGGATAAGGAAGCTGGTCCCCCGGGTGCTTGGGACAGGCTACGATATGAGCCGCCCCATGGGAAAAACAACAATCTGCATAGGCGAAAAAAAAGGCGCAGATCAGCTTCGCAGTACTGCGAAGCTGATCAGCGCCTTTGTTTTCGCTACACGGATAGTACAATCCCGCTACTTTCTAAATCCAAAATTTCTCGTCAACAGCCATCTTCTGTGCTTGTACAGCTCGGTTTGTGTCGGACCTGTTCGGAAACCAGATTGTTGATTTTTCCACGAGGTGGCTCATATGTTTATTGTGGCACTTTCTGGACCCTCGTTTTAGACATTTTTCATTTAATCTGATTAACGATTCGATAACGTTTCACTGGACGCCCTGGGCCATCACACACCACGGACGTAACGTAACCAACCGCAGTTGCGATCATTTGAATTATCCATGTTATTTTAACCGTCTAGTCAAGGGTCAACCGTCAAGTGTTGACATTCAGAAAGTGAAGATAGGCTTGAAATGACTTCCTTATTCCATTTGTGCCAGTTCGTGAATCTGTATTAAATCGACAATATTGAGTTGTAGGGCTAGGCGTGACTTCATTATTGATGTAATCACTTCTAGGGTTTTCACAAAGCCAAGAAATGAGTTTTCAAAGCTCATGTGACACTTGTTAACTCGCAATTTTGTTTTCAATTTCACCGGGAGACCCAACACAATTAATTTTTCTTCGCGTTAGATCCGTTCACATGAAAACGTCATTTCCAAACAAGACGTCGTGTAGTTAGTAATTACGTAATGTAATGATGCTCTTAATGAGTTTTTGATTGGGTCAACACTGAAGAAGACATCGTTATCATTCAAAACCTTGTTAGTTTCCTCCACTTATTTTGTGCTTAAAGAATGCATATAATGTACATTTTTTCGAACATTTTTTGTGCCTTTCATTGTATGCAAGACAAAGTCTCAGGTGAGCGTTTGCGGTGTATATTAATATATATTTGTCATTTTTGATTTTTAGCTCACCTGAGCCGAAGGCTCACACGGTGAGCTCATAGGATGGCCATGGAATTCATATCTTGGTCACATGACCAAGGTGGCCGCAACGCCCATATATGGTAAAAACCCTTCGACAATCTTCTCCTCCAGAACCGGTGAGCCGATTTCTTCGAAACTTGGTATGTAGCACTGAGGACTCCAGCCCATAATAGTGAATGTAAAAACAATAGATTTTTTTTTGGAAATATGCAGACAACTAATGAAGTCAGTAAAGGTGTGTGAGTATTCGAGGTCATTGTCTAGATGACTAAATACTCCAAAATCCGGCTTCAGGTTAGCGTTCTCGGAACCAATGGCACTCTCGTTTATTTATTTCATTCAACTAAAATGCTGTTTTGAGACCGGTGATAACTATTTGAGGCATGTGCAATGAAACTTTTATTGCTTGTGGTTCCAAATTATATTTCTGTTTGAGCTTGCTTTCGTGGAATCAAAAGATTATTTTATTCGTCTGTGATGATCATTTTATTCCTTTGGTTGTGGTTAGCAAGTGCAAAAATGTGCTTAATCTTGGGGATGAGTTTTAAAAAATGCGATATCTAGTACTTCTCCCCATAAATTACCTCAAAACGCATAAAAACATCATAAAACATAATCGATATACCATTAATTCAGCCATGACTAGTAGATGTGCTTCAGTTGATGCTTAGAACTGATCGTCTGCTTAAGAGGAATTCTGGCGCCAAAGACTTCGGTGCTGCGCCTGAAGAGGGTGTCGTCTGCACAGCAAGCGATGTTTTTGCACATCGCTTTTGCAGACGAATATTTTTTCAACGCTCATTAAGAGGTTATCAAATGATTTGCTTCCACTGAGAGCGAAGCATTGTGTAACGCCGCGTTTCGAGTCTGGATTTGCAATTAACAGTGAAAAGTAGGCAATGGTAAGGAACCGATGCAACCAGAATAAAAACCCACCAAACACCCAGAAACGAAACGGTGAACGATACAAATACATACGAAATTGTTACTGATACACAGAGAACTAAGATAAGCCGAATGAGCGGCCATTTCCCTGAAGATAGTCACTCAATAATATTAGAGCCGCGACGCAAGAAAACCGGTCTTCGGGGTTTCCGACCAGGTTCGACACAAACCGGCCTGTACAATCTCAGAAGCAGGCTAGATGCTTGAGATTTTGGCTATAAGTAGAAGAGGAATTGTACTATCCGAGTGGCGAAAACAAAGGCGCTGATCAGCTTCGCAGTTACTGCGAAGCTGATCTGCGCCTTTGTTTTCGCATAGGCAAAAATCCGGTTTTCTCACGATGCGGCTCATTAGGAAGAGGCTAGGGACAAACGTTTGTCAATAGCAAAACACGTTAAATCTATATATAAGGGGGGGGGGGGGGCTTAAACCGGTTTACAGGCACCTAACCTCATCCTCATCTTCTGCAGTGGTTCAGAACATTTAGTTAGTTGTTCGGTCCTCTCAGTGAATCTCTAACTAGTCAATGAATCATCAAGGACAAATAAATAAATCATGATAACCACTCTGATGAATCAAAAACGAGGACTCACCAGATTCAGTAAGCTGCCCGACGATGGAGATCCCTAAGAGCCGAACAACTAACTGAAACCAGGAGCAGAAGAAAAAAACACCAGTTGAACCCCGTTGGGCCAAGCAACAGACAAAGGTACAATTTGACAATGATCAGGAAATGGCGCAATCAGAAAGAAATTCCGACTCCACAAACCTAGGGGTGGGAAAAAAACTAAAATGACACTTAGGTACTTATACCAAGAAAACAAATAGTGAGCCGAGTGAGCAGCTATTCTCCAAGAGGTGGCCACTTAGTTACCCAAACTTAACTAAAAATATGAAAACGTACATTAGGCTCAAACAGCACAAATATTCGAATCCAAAACACTAAGCAGTTAGAACCACAACAGTAGTATCGCCTTGGAACGATCAGTAATATAAAATTACTGGGGGCTTAAACGGGTTGTACAGGCGCCTAACCTCACCCTCATCTTTTGCAGTGGTTCAGAACGTTTAGTTAGTTGTTCGGTCCTCTTGGTGAATCTCCAACTAGTCAATGAATCATCAAGAACAAACGAATAAATCATAATAACCACCCTGCTGAATCAAAAACGAGGACTCAACAGACCGACGATGGAGATCCCTAAGCGCCGAACAGCATACTGAAATTCCATAAACCGAGGGGTGGGAAAAACTAAAAAGACACTTAGGTACTTATATGATGAAGCAAACATATCGGAAGCCGAGTGAGCAGCTATTCCCCAATAGGCGGCGACTCAGTTACCTGATCTTAAAATTTGGAAATCAACTCATAGTGTATGCGATAAAATTTAGAAAATGTTTCCGAAGTTTATGTTACCGATAGCCCTGCTGGAGAAGTTTTGCTGTTAAACATTTGTTTCGCGCGTTGAAGTCCACTACATGATTGCAGACTCACTTTTTCTGTTCAAATAGTCAGAAATTTACTGTAGCAACGGTGCAGCATTTTACATCGTTTACCTACCGCAAAATAAATGAGGCAAAATACATGGAATATATTGCTAAATGAATTGTTGACATAGTATGGTTTTGATATCAGATTGGAAATTATGCACATCCAAAATCACGAACGCGAGACTTTCAAAATGACTTTTTAATGATATAATATTATGTAATATTTCTTAAAAGCGCATCTAACTGCAAGAAAATATCAAATGTGTATTTATTTTTCAGATTTTTTTCTATTTAAAAATGATTGATGTTTCTTTTGATGTCTCTGAAGCCTGACTGAAAAACTGTTTCCATCAGGAAAACATGTCCGTGCAATGTATACCCCCCTTATACCCCACTTTTATATACCGAAACTGGGGTATGCAGGGGTATACCTATTTTTCTTATTTTTGCTCCAAAACATAGATTGTGGGTACTCGTTAGAACCGCCTCGCATAGATTGTGGGTACTCGTTAGAACCGCCTCAGCGAGGCGGTTCTAACGTGTACCCACAATCTATGTTTTGAGCAAAAATAAGAAAAATATCAAATTTTTTTCCGGTGAAATTTTCATTTTTACAACCAAAAAAAAAAAAAAAAAAAAAATTCTATATATTGCATGGGCGTGTTTTCGTAATGTTTAAGCTGATGTCAAATTGCTTAACCTTCCTCTTGCGTCTTTGTAAATCTGGACTCAGTCATAACAGCCATGACAAGTTTGGACCATCGTTTTTTGTTTATTTTTTTGTTTCGAGAGCACCGGCATATTAAATATGTGAGAAAAAATCCGGGCGCGAAGTAAAATGATCGAAACAGTGAAACTTATTAAAGTACCTTGAACGCGTGCAAGAAATGTTATATTTTTATCATCGATAATAAATACAATGGATTATGAAATCTGCAAAAATGATGTTATGATTTATATTATCCTGATCTGATGTCATGAATTGTTTATAAAGCATGATGCCCTCACAAGAAGAATTCTTTGATGTTGATACGATATGAAGAGTTAGTGCTGACGTATTCTGTAAGGTGTTGACGTCTAGTGCGCGGTGGCCGCCCCTTTGGAAATGTTAAGCGGTGCTGTTGCTGTATATCTGATGTAATCGTAGTACCTGTTTGATACATCCTAGATATTAAAAGTTATCCATGGCTCTGTGTGTATGTTGCACAAAATCAACACGTACTCTCCTACCGTATTTGTTTTAATTAGCGTACAATCTCCAATAAGCGCACATCCACGTGTTTTTCCAAATATGTATAAGCGCACACTGGCCGGTCGGCCTTTTTTCACCGGTATATCATAGTATGTGACTAAAATATTTTGGAAAGATGTGATAACATAGAATGTAACACCATTCGAGTTTTGGACCAGATTTTTTTTTCAGAAATGTATGTACGAGGATAGGTCAAACATGTTTGGTCATAGGTGTAATATTTCGTTATTTCGGCATTATTATGATACCAAAATCATGACCAAAAGACATAGTTCAAGTTATTCGTATTGAAAGACACAGGGGTGTAACCACTGGCATGTTTTCTTTCAATAGTGAACCTTATAGTGTGCGTTTCATGTGTTGTATATTTATAACTAGCAGCCACATTTCCTTCAATTTTTCTGTGAAAAATTCTGTTATATCAGTACGGAAACTGCTCCGTATTTACTCGGAATTTTCCGTAAAAAATCTTTCGAAATCCTTATTTTTACCATTCTATCATATCATGAGGTTAATTATAGATAAGAATGTTTATTTGTGACTTTTAAGTTACATATTGAGTTTTTCACTTGCCCTCATCAAACCTCATTATTGACTTTATAGGTATAGGTTTGAAGGGCTAAGTTTCGCATGGAGATGTTTCCTTGAGGTTTAGACGAGGAATGTGACAGAAATTAACGTTACCAGCGCGCTGCTGACGGTATTATTGAAGTAGTTACCCTGTAACCTTTCACATACCACCGCATCATTATATTTGCTTGCATTACTATGATTTTTTTTGATACACTTACATGGTTAAATGAAGCTCAGAAGCTCATACCTAGATACAATGTACTTTTGAATTCAAACTGCTGTTTCAAAATATGATACGACTAGTCGATTTAAACATTTCGTTGTACAAACAATAAAATTCCGTTGAATAAGTTCGATTTTTGTAAGATATATTCACTCATGTTCAAAAAATATTGAACATTAATTACATTCTTTCGGAGTCATTTATCTGTACATAATTCCATCGTTTTCTTTAAACCATATTAGTATCAGACAGTCACCTGTTTTAAAGTGAATATTTCATTTCATTCACGGAGAGCTACGAAAAGTTTTAACACAGTAACAGCCAGACAAATTTTCTGCCAGATATACCTGTAGATATTTTAAAATATTTTGTAATGACAGATACAAGTGACAGAACTTTTTGACCAATCCCCGTACTCTCTTTGGTTTTGACATTTTCGCGGCAATCTGTACGCTAAATAGAACAAAAAGGAAACATTACAAAAGTCAGTGTATCTATGGAATGGAGGTTGGAGAAGGACGTGTGAGTCATTAGAGGTAATTATACGTAAAGATTGATATATTTTGGGCTTGTCCAAGTGACATAAAACTTGAGTAGAAAAATTCTAAAAGTTATTTCCCAGCAAAACGTACACTCATACAGTAATGACTTTTTTTATGTAACGTCGATATTAAAATGGCTTTACGCTTCATTTCTTCCAAAGAATGGACACGAACGTTTTTTTTTTCTCTCAAAAACTAAGTACCAAATAATGACATTTTTTATCGTTTTTAAATTAGCATTCTGCATGTTAAGATACACTTTCCATAAAAAATGAACCATTTAGAGCAATTTAATTTCCTGAAATTTAGGCTGTTTCCAAACAACAAGTTCTACAACGCGTAAAACACTCTAGACTTGCTCCAGACTTAATTGTATTGTAATTTCATCGCGGTCACCTTTGATAGTTTGAGAACATTGAAAAATGGAATTTTTGAAACGTGAGTTAATTTTGGGCCGGTTTCACCACTTTCCACGAATTTTGCTTTGATCAATATCATTTTTAACTAAAATGTAACTTCGATCGCATCACTTAGAATAATGTCTTGTAATGCTACTTTTTGCAATCTGACTTATGCATAGTTGTATCATACTTCTCACATCAATACTGATTATTTACCTTGAACAAGAGCATACATGTATTAGACGTATGATCTACTTGCTTTGAAACAATGTTTTGCGATTTCGGTTTGTTTCTTGGAAACTACCCTATTGTAGTATTGACAGCAATTGTCAGAAAGCACCTGCTCCTAGGAACTAATCAATACTATTGCTTTAAACGATGGCCTATTACGGTCGTCGTAGACTTAACATTATCGCCACAAATACTGTGATTAAAGATTATGAGTGCCTAGTAATTGCATTGGGAGCTCGTATCAAATAAACTCTCTCCCGCCATCTGCATTTATCAGACATAAAACGAAGATTACTGTCAATCGGGGAAAGAAGAAATCCTCCCGTAGGACCGGGCGAGGAAATATTTAAATCCGTCTCATATTTGCCCTTTGAAATTCCTAGGAATTATTGAAGACACATAATAGCCTTGTGGACGAGACTCATCAATTCGATTCCGAGATAAAATCCCCCTAATACGTAACTTTGGTCTCATTTGCATATTCTGTGACGTATTTATAGCCAAGTATCATTAAAAAGAACTCAAGCGGTATTAAGAATCAGAGGACGTTTTTACCACAACGAAACGCGACCAAGTGACATCAGATTCAAACGAAAGTTTAACAGATACCCTCAACCTATCGATTATTGTTTATTCTTAAACCAACTTAAACTTAGTACAATTTAGTCTCTGGTATAAATAAATAAATAAATAAATAAATAAATTTGTTTTATAGATCTGGATACACATCTATTTGTCCGCTCTACACTCATACCCATGGAATTGGGCATCGGAGGAACACGAACACACTACCGAATAAAAATTGTGTAATCGTGTACAAACACAGTCAAAGAAACCGGACAGTGTCAGCCACTTCCGGTTTCTACGACTGTCTGCTAGTCACGTGATTATTTACTGTAGTAGGAGTATTTCGTTCTCGAAACACAAACCATCACGTTCTAAGCTCGAGCGATATTTTCATTCCTTACAGTACATTATCTGGAGCACCCTATCAACCGAAATGAAACTATTTAAAATGGGAATCAAAGCCTGAAATGTCATTTTTTCCGGATTCTTGATCATAAGAGACATCTACTAGAGGAGATCGGAGTTTCAGGACCTAAGACAAATCTCCTGGGAGTCCAAGTCATATCAAAATAACGCCAAGTCATTGATCCGGACTCTGATACCGATTCATGTCTATTAGATTTGTAGCTTTCGTTTAATAACTGTCTAGAATAATCCTCCATCGTCATTTATTTAACAAAAACATTAATTATATTGGAAATGATGGAAGGGCTTTGCAGAAATATAGAGTATTAACTCCTGACTTCATTCGCAGAGTTTTCAAAGACCCTCCGTAAATGCTGCAAAGACCCATTGTCGGCGCCTTTATATTATGAGCTAATAGCCTGAATAATTAAAATGACATGGTCATTGCATTGTATGAATATACGGATCTTTGAAGCATTTAAAAAACGATCCTTTGATCGGATGAAAAATTAATATAGGTCGGATTTTTATTTTCCAGAATCGATTCATTCAACCGGATTTGCTTCCCATATAGTACAAGACTGTTAGAAAACTAAATAAAGATGAATATGCAAAAGAGTATGTGAAAGTCCTCAAACCAACATTCAATATAACATTTGGCGCCATTTGGATAATACTAGTCCTGTAGAAAGGTGCAGAATTGCAGTAATTCACTTTGGTTCCATGTTGTTAAGTCTAAAGGGTCACTGATGAGGCTTAAGTAGCCGAAACCATGGTATGGCCCATTCCCTTTGTCATTAAAAATTTCACTGCAAATTTTATTGAACCGAAGTCACGTGACATGAGTGCATATATTAACACGAATAGTTTAATTGTACTCAAAAATGCAGGAGTTGCATTTGCTGATTTTTGTCAGGTACAACCAAAAGGAAAATCGCTATATCTCAAGTTGATGTAAAAATAAGGACCAGTTATTGGTGTGAATTTATAAATCGTTATGTACATGTACAGTTTCAATGAATGGATTCAACTATAAGTTACACATACGCTTAAATGCTTATAGAGCACCAACAGAAGATATGAGAGAGAGAGAGAGAGAGAGAGAGAGAGAGAGAGAGGGAGAGAGGGAGAAAAAAAGTATAGTGTAGTATGTATACACCTTATCTTATGAAAACAAATTTCAGCGAATTTTTCTGTCACCATTTGTTTTGCCAAAACAAAAGCCTGACATCCCCAGACAACAGAGGAATCTGTTAACAAGAACGGCCCTCTCCATTATCTTTGTACGTGGCATCTCATTTTCTTATCTCCTCCAAGCAGTCCCAAAATCGATGAGAAACCTCCACTTCATTATTTTTCCTTAATAACTTTTAGATTGAATGTCAGTTTCAGACATTGTATAGAATCGGCGGCACAAGATCAGAGGCGACTGACGCGATAGAATGTTATCGGAGCTCTCAAAATTTCCAAGAAATATTCCAAGAAGTGTCCAGATCACGTCAGTTTGTATTGTTTCTACAGGAAGGTGGGCTTTGGGATGCGGTGTGCGGTTCTAGATTGTATGTCAGTTGCAGGAATTATTTAAAATCGGCGGCACGAGCTCAGAGCCGCTACATATTATCAAAACTATCAAAATTTCCAAGAAGTATTTCCAAGAAATGTCCAGATCACGTCTGTTTGTATTGTTTCTACAGGAAGGTGGGCTTTGGGCTGCGGCGTGCAGTATAGATTGAATGCCAATTGCAGGTCTTGTTTTAGAATTGGTGGCACAGGTCAGGGACGAATGAATATTATTAGAACTATCAAAACGTCCGAGAAATACTTCCAAGAAATGTCCAGGTCGTGTCAGTTTGCATTGTTTCACTACCCAGCGGGCACATGACGTCATAATCGTCATATCAACGTCGATGCAACGTCGCATCGACGTTGATATGACGTCATTATGACGTCATGTGCCTGCTGGATAGGAAGGTGGGCTTTGGGATGCGATACGCTGTTCTACATTGGATGTCGGTTGCAGGCTTTGTTTAAAATCGGTGGCACAAGATCCAAGGCGACCAGAGCTCTCAAAATTGTCAAGAAATATTCCAAGAAATGTATACATCACATCAGTAAGTATTGTTACCCTAGGAAGGCGGGCTTTGAAATGCGATGCTTACTGTTAGTTGCAGAAAGTCTGTGATGAACGTCTTCGGAGCCGCTTCACTGAATTATAGAAAATAAATAAAAAGGTAAAATATTTTTGTTGACCCTCAGCTCGATTTCTCCATTACAGTAAACACCCGTGACCTTTTTGTTTTTATCGCAAATGGGACATAGAAATATACACGTGGAAATAAGTTAGGGAACACCTGTAATAATGTGACCACCAACTTTAGACTGTGAATATCTTTCTTTGTAAAAATTATGAAATCTGTAGTATCCAAAGTTGCTTCTATGTGAAAATGGTTAGCATCAAACAAAAACTGCGGCGGAGAACGGCCATCTTTTATTCAGAAAATGTTTGCTAAATTTAAGAAACGCACTGCTAGTCTTTGCGATAACTTCATTATTTGAACTCACATTGTGGTATTTTTTCGTAAGCATAAAGCTGAGACATTGCTTGTTGAACTTTGATCATAAATTCTTTATTTTCTGACCGACTGTCGGCGGTAGGTCCATAGTTTTTCGGGGGTACGTTTCCTTATCACGTTTTGTTCTTTGGGTATACATTTTATAGATTGTAAATGTTAGGCCAGATATTCGATTTGACCCTTTAGGAATCTTAACATGCACGTTCTGGTTATAGTGTCCTAGCGGAACTATTCTTTTACCGCTTTATTTGCAAAATTTCCAAGAATTTTGCTTTCCATAGAAATCAATGCAAACTGAAGATTTTGTATGATTAGTTGGTTTTGAGATTAAGCGTGGAGTTTTAGGTATTCATTCAGAACGATCAGATTCAACATTTTATTCCTGTTTTGCGTTCAAAAATGAGTTTTGCGGAGTGCAGAAGCAAAAAGGCAAACTTGTATTCAGTAAAAGTGGAGTTTTTCACATATGGCATATTGTATCCTCCGTAGCACAAAGACAAAATGTTGTGAATTTCCATAAATTGGTCTGTAGCTAGGCCAAAGTATGAAATATATGTGATTAAAATTTCAGTATCGCCAGAAGAAAAGAAAATGGATTTTTTCAAACTTTCCCCAGGGGCTAAAAGTGTTCCCTAACTTATTCCTATGTGTATATTTCATTTACTAACCGAAAATGTCCGGACCCGGGAGTCACTGCCTACTGCGGGTACCTGTGCGGGCCAAATACAAACCAATAAGACCTAAATCAGTGATATTGTTGGCCCAAAACATGTATGGGGCCATTTTAAGAAAACCTCTCATTCATGCAGCTATAGAAACATGATATTCTATCTTCTTACATTAGAGACACGGCCTCTGTTTAATAATGAAGGCGCCGTTTTAAAAATAAAACGCCGGGCTTTCTGCCCATGGCCCCTTCCAAAATTATATCCGCCAAATAATCTTTCTTTTCGCCAGAGTTGTAATACACTGTATTAGAGGCAACCCAGAACGTGTAATTTTAAACAAAACTGCAACGTTCACGACTGCCAAAAAGGGCGTTTTAAATTGCATAAAAACACGTGTTGGCAATCCATAACGGACAATGATTTATACTGAATAAATGATCGTCGTTTTACAATCTAAAACGCATTTTGTCAATCGCGAATACAAAATAGGCTGTTTACGATTGCTATTATTACGGTGTGCTTACCAACGTAAGCCTATGGTTCTCGCTGTAGGGCCAAGACAAACAGCGAAGCCCCAAATGTGACGTCGCAAGATTTGACACGCTGTCCAAACCGGGGCTATTCTGGTTGCATAGGGACAATCTATCAAAGTTGAAATTAAATTTCATAATAACTCTTGATTCCCCCAAATGAAAATAGGGTCATCCAAATGAGACGCCTCATGGGAAAACCAACAATTTGCATATGCGAAAACAAAGGCGCAGATCAGCTTCGCGGTAATCGCGAAGCTGATCAGCGCCTTTGTTTTCGCAACTCGGATAGTACAATTCCTCCTCTACCTAACTCCAAAATTTCAAGCTTCTAGCCTGCTTCTGTAGCTTTACAGGCCGGTTTGTGTCAGACCTGTCGGAAATCACATTGTTGGTTTTCCCACGAGGCGGCTCAAATAATAATAATGGACGTGTCTGTCACTGTGAACGCGCAAGAAAGTCGTCGATGACAGCTATTCGCTTTTGAGAAGAATCCACCATGTTTTTTAACTCACATGTTGTTCAGAAATATGATGAAAATGGCTCATTTCCCAGCCGACGGATGTAACAGAATCGTCATCAGCGGTGAATATGATCCGATTTGGAAGTCGTTCTGGGGATAATCGGTCATAATTTCCTCCAACTGAAGAGCATCACCACAGGCTATTTTCTGTTGACAAGTTCTCAGTTTTACCAGAATTTCCCCGATATATGCCCTCCCCGCCTTCTTGAATTTCTAACAAGTTCTGTCCGGAGGTCTTGGCTTTTCCAGGAAGATAAGTTGATTAAGACAAGAGCCTTTTAAGGCTGCAATTCTGTGAGAAACCTTGCATGGAATTCTCTTTGATCGTGCAATTTCTTCTTTATGGTGACACTCAGATTTCAAATGGACTGAGAAACAAGATCTGTTAATACGCTGTGAAAAGAGATTTCTTACGTTACCAGGGTACGATAAATGCTCAATTTTATTCAAGCGTATGATGGTCATGATCGGATACTTCATTTTAAACCAAGTACGCTTAAACGATTCCTACATGTACATGCGAAAAGACCCTAATTGTAGTAATATCGAAGAGGAAGGTTTTGTCACAACAGAATAACACAGTCAAGGGCTATACATCAGACATTAAATGCGGGCTGGTAAAGTGACGCAGATACTGGATGCCAATGTACAGGTTGAGTTTGTACACATGGAATTTGATTCTTACTTTAAAAGCAGTAAACGCAAAGAAAAGACACAACGAATCGGAGCTCATTAAAAGTGATTGCGGTTGTTTGTTTACATGTGGTTCTGTTAGTTTTAGCGTCAGCCTCAGTGATGATTCTTCCATGTACGAGAATGTACATGTATCAGCAAAATGGTGTTTGTAAATTTCTAAAAAAAAGAAGCTGCGCAATAGTTTGAGCATATGCCCTCTTCACAATATCTGCATTTCAAGTCAGTTAATCATATTTCGATTTCGATCCTATTTTTGTCATCTCCTGACCTTTGTAGCGCACAATTTTGATATCCTTGGACCACATTGCATTTATGTACCATACCTTTGAAACCATACATCCTTGTTACACCTAACATGACATTTTTATGCAGTTTTGGTTGATTTTGCGATAACAATACTTTTACACCTTCATTGTCCAATTTAAAGTCTTCTTTAACGCCTTCGACAAATTTTTTATTACCCCCTTCCTTTTCATTATGTGAAATATTAGCTTAAACCGAACAAAGGGACCCGCGATAAGGCGAAATAAAACCGACAACCAGTATTTTATAGTTTTGTTTTATTTGCACGTCATGCGTCTACGGTATTGGTATGCAATGACCCCAATAATTCCACGTGTTTCTAGCTATTCATATACAAATTCTAACAATATTAATGAGTGGGGGCCACCCGCGATTCTGTCAAGAAATATCGCCTAATACGTGTAAATTTCCGTATATGTTTCCATATTCTACCGTAAATTATGTCGCCAGTTTCGGTATTGTCGGACGTCCTGTAGAGTTAAGTAGGGGCTATAAGGATGTTATGATACTCCTATCACAGGATGGTATCCACAAATGAGCCGCCTCGTGGGAAAAACCAACAATGTAGTTTCCAACCAGGTCCGACATAAACCGACCTGCACAGTCACAGAAAAGAGCTAGAATCTTGAAATTTCGAATTTAAGTAGAAAAGGAACTGAACTATCCGAGTAGCGCGCTGATCAGCTTCGCAGTTACTGCGAAGCTGATCTGCGCCTTTGTTTTCGCCTCGGCAGATTATTGGTTTTTCCATTTGGCGGCTCAACTGTATGAGCAGAGGCTGGGAAAAGATCTTGTCTCAGCAGCGATATTTGAGAAATGACAGTGGGCTATCCGGTTTTACGTCCATATCTCACCGTTTTAATGCAAGGGTTGAAGAGTAACAATTAAAACAACCACCGAACACACACTTTCGTGCAAAATGTTCGGGAGGTCTACGTTTTATGTTTGACCTGCATAGCTTCCTGGTGTGGTCTTACGCAGTAGGTGGGAGTCCAGCGTCCTTGTCGGAAAACAAAGATTTGTCAGTATACATAGTAGTAGAAAGTGGGCTTTTCACGTCTTCCCCTTCTGGATGGACCTAATTTAAGACCCTAAGTCAAGGACGAATTTTGTCTTTAAGCCTTCGTATCTTTTACTGAAGTACCCGGTCATCATACGTTTGAATTAGAATTCAAGCTTTTGATTTAGTATGGTAACGTAAGAAATGATCTTTTTTTCAATGCGTATTAACTGATCTTGTTTTTCGATCCATTTGAAACCTGAGTGTCACCATAAAGAAAAAAATCCACGACGAAAGAGAATTCCATGCAAGGTTTCTCACAGAATTGCAGCCTTAAAAGGCTCTTGTCTTAATCAAGTTATTTCCTGGAAAAGCCAAGACCTCCGGACAGAACTTGTTAGAAATTCAAGAAGGCGGGAAGGGCAAATATCGGGGAAATTGTGGTAAAACTGAGAACTCGTCAACAGAAAATAGCCTGTGGCGATGCTCTTCAGTTGGAGGAAATTATGACCGATTATCCCCAGAACGACTTCCAAATCGGATCATATTCACCGCTGATGACGATTCTGTTACATCCGTCGGCTGGGAAATGAGCCGTTATCATTATATTTCTGAACAACATGCGAGTTAAAAGACATGGCGAACTCTTCTCTTTACGAGTGCGAATAGTTGCATTTGGAAGGCGACTTTGCTGCGGCAGAATTAGGCTGCTATTACCACGCCAATGGAAAACGTGTACAAGGCACCCCAAAAATGTTTGCTTGGTGTTGACGAGACTGTGTTAACTGTATATTCTGTGAATAATAGGGAATATTTTCATTTTCATGTCAAGCTTTCAAATTCGAGGACCATTCTGTACTTATGTTATCCTTTTGAAAATATTATTATTATTATTATTATTATTATTATTATCTTCTTCCTCTTCTTCTTAATTATTTTGCAGTCATTTCTCATTTCTCCCGTCTGTCGAAGATGTGTTTAGGCAGCATTGCGTCGGTTGGTAGATAGAGCAGGCGATCTGCATGAATACATCAGTTCCATAGCATGTGCTGTTTGTCTGTGTAGGAGGTTTGGTATCTCTTGCGACAGATGTTGGTGAAAGGAAACGAAAATAGACCATACGGTAAGCGAATCACAATTTGTCATCAGGAATACATGTCCGTAAAATGTTTACCCCCTCAAACCCCACTTTTATATAGCAAAACTGGGGTATTCGGGGGTATACCTGTTTTTCTTATTTTTGCTCCAAAACATAGATTGTGGGTACTCGTTAGAACCGCCTCGGCGAGGCGGTTCTAACGTGTACCCACAATCTATGTTTTGGGCAAAAATAAGAAAAATATCAAGTTTTTTCTGATGAAAAATTTCATGTTTTACAACTTTTAAAATCTCTGTATATTGCATGGGCATGTTTTCGTAATGGTTACAGCACGAGCACACACGCAAATATCCATAATACGAAATCCTATTTATTCCGTCGAGTCTGTCAGAGAAAATCTAACAGTTTGAGACAGTTTCAGTCAGCTGGCACGCGAAGCAACTGGTAGCAGGTACGCGAACAATGGAGTTGGAATCATAGAACAGAGCTACTATCATTGCACAGCTAACCACCGTCTACTAACTATTTTGATAATACATTACCGACTGACTTGCAAAAGCAACTACAATAGTTTGTCCTAGTAAAAACGTTGCTATTATATAATTTCATTTCCATTTTTATACAAAACACTCATTTGTTTAGGTCTATGTCTTGTCTGAAACGCATCTGGTGCAAAGTAACGCGTAAGTGAGTAAAATTTCCCATGGATGAGAAAATGTTCGTTACTTTTCGTATTTTCGCAGAATTTTTCACACCCCAGGTGTTCAAAGAAACGTAAATGCTGCACATCCATCACCGCTAGTTTATTCATGTAAACAATTTGGGAAATATTCAGCGGACCACCTAAATGTACAGCATTATGTAATGGAAAAATCGTAGAATGGGATCGTTGCGTTTACCAAGAAACTATTGGTACACATCAAAAAGCTGAATGTCGGATGTTACTGTTGTTTAATTGTGATTCATAATATCGAAATCGTTAAGCTAAGTATTTCGAAAAAAATATAGACGGAATCATATTTGATATTGCAGAACTGGATGTGACGTGAGGCTATTTCAAATGTCTCGGTCAGTAAGCAGATTATAAACAAAATATGATAAATAGATTCCTTGAAATCAGTTGATCATTCCAAAAAGGGTTGTCCACACTGTACAATTTAATGATTTCTGGTAATGAACCATCACCAGTACTAGCTCCGAAAGCCGACGGCGTCGGTACCAAACCTTCAGTGCTTTACAATACATCATGACTGCATTTGCCTTCGTGGTTTTTTATGAAAACCGTTTATATACAAGGAATCCTGGCACAGATGTTTCTTTGCTGTGGGGGATATAGACCATACATCCACAGTTTATTTAATAATCGCAACTTTTAACCGGTTGGAAAAACTAAAGTGTTAATGTTAGGATGCAGGTGTGAACAGTTTGGCCTTCCGTAATAAGAACTACTGAATTACCCTATCATAACACATGTTAGTTTATTTTGTAAACGGCTGCAGGCTGAGGCAATCCGTTACCGATATTATTATTGCTACCGGTGCGTCCCGGTAAATAGTACATTTCAATTGCGTGTTGAAATAATTGCACGATAAGGCACCAATACTGTTCGTTCCAATGCGATATTTATGTTGTGGTTCTATTTGTGTGTCGATACATGTATTTGAGATGTTTGTGCCTATAGCGTGTGCGTACCCATACACATGTATTTAGTTAATTTCATGTTACTCAGTCGCCTTTTGGAAAAAGCTGCTCACTAGGCTTACCATACGTTCTCTAATATAAGTACCTGCCATTTGGTTTATTTCCCATCTTGGGGAGGGGACTGTAGTTATTATTGCACCCGTTCCTGGTGAAAATTGGCTCATAGATGTGTGATGTGTTCAGGATATTTCAGACTGCCTGTAAGCATATAAACACCTCCTACACCTTTCTACAGGAAACATATGGTTTTCTATGTTTGTTTCTGTTGTTTGATCGGAAATTGTTATCTGAAAAGTCACAATTTTGGGATGGACCTGGCCAAGAAGTTAATAGAAGGGGTGTACACTAACTCTCCGCAGCCCCTGTTTATTTCGAACCATCGGAAAAAATAAATAATTGCTAAACTTGCACTGTACGTCGTCAACTTAAATGATGAATCAAGAGACTTATGAGAGTCGTTTCTTAGTTCGGGCAATTTGAAAGTAATGCACATTGGTTTCATCATCATCATAGTTTTGATGGTTTCTGTTTAATGAACTCATTTAAGTCTGGTGTACATTTTACGTAACGCCGCAAAACGCGGTGTCCAATCTGGTACTATTCTGTTTGCTTAGAGAATTTTCATCGAAAAATGGAATCAAAATTTCAAATCACTCCTAAAATGACAGTGGGTTCATCCAAATGATAATGATGGGAAAATCCATTCGTCAAAATCGGTTTATCGAATACCATTGTTTTAGGTATACTTGCTTTTGAAGTAACTATTAAACCCACTAGGCGTTAAAATGACAAATCTACAAAGGTAAAATATTTTATATAATTGTGCATCATTTAGACATAATAATATTATGAGTCTACTCCTTTGTCTCGATTTTAACTAGCCAAGATATGTTCATCAGAAAATATCACGTGCTCTTACTTTCAAGAAAAGACAATTTAAATTTACAAAAAGGCCAAAAAAAACCCCTTATTTATCAGACTAGTAGTTAGTCTAGTAGCTAGAGTACGAGATATTTTCTGATGTACACATCTTGGCTAGGATTTTATTTAAAATCGAGACGGATAGGAGGAGTATGCACCTTTTAGATTTAAAGATTTGTTTTTCTCTTTTTTTGTAGACAAGTTCATTCTAACGCCTAGGATAGTTCGGGAAACGAGCATCTTGAAACTCAAGATATCCCAAACCAGGAGCCTATAATCTCTCACGAGAGAAGATTATGTGCTCCTGCCCAAACTTAACCGCAACAATCCGTGTGCGTCCAAAGCCTGCGGTTCATTTCGTCAATGACAGAGCTCTCAAGAAAGATCGTAACGCAAACGACAGGTAAGTTATTATAACGTAAGAGTATATCACTCTGCAGCTCGGTTGGTTGAAAGATAGACGAGCCGCTGCACCAGAAAACAACTATCTGCATATGCGAAAACAAAGCCGCAGATCAGCTCTGCAGTAACTGCACAGCTGATCAGCGCCACTGTTTTCGCTCCATAGATATAAAAATCCGTCTTCGTTCTGAATCCGAAATTTCAAGCTTCTGGTCCGATCCTTTGGCTATGCTGGCCGGTTTGTGTTGGACCTGGTCGGAAACCCAAAATTTTGATTTTCTCATGCCAAGGCTCAGATTCTGTTGAATGGTGTGTGAAAATATGATCATACTTCTAACAAAATACCTTTCAGCGATATATGATCATGGAAGGATGCGAAATAGATAAAAGTTTATTGTTCTGGGCCTATGGTTCATTGAAAAAAGGTAGAAGTTTGAGATTTTTGTGATTTGTTGGTATGAAAAACAGTGTATTATCTCAATGACGCACAAAATTACCCGACTGCAACGTTTTTCTGCAATATCAGTCGTTACTGTAAACGAGCATCCTGACGCATTACGAAAACACGCCTATGCAATATACAGAGACTTTTAAAGTTGTAAAAAATGATAATTTTCAGTATAAAAATTTTGATATTTTTTTTATTTTTACTCCAAAACATAGATTGTGGGTACACGTTAGAACCGCCTCGGCGTATGTTTTGGATCCAAAATAAGAAAATTAGGTATACCCCTGCACACCCCAGTTTTACTATATAAAAGTGGGGTATAAGGGGGTATGCATTACACGGACATGTTTTCCTGATAGAATAATCTAAACCTAACCGCAGCAATCCAAACGGCAACGACCCAAAGCCTGCGGTTCATTTCGTCAATGACAGAGCTCTCTAGAAAGATTGTAACGAAAACGTCAGGTTACAAGTTATTTATTACTCTGCAGCTCGGTTGGTTACATGTAAGGTGACTCCACATGTCGAAAAACAAATTGCACTTTTTTCTGCTCAGTCAGTAACTAAAAAGACTTAGCACAAGAGTTTGTATTGATGCCAGGGAGTTTGATGTCTGTCTTAAAGTGTTTTGGTAGTAATGATTTCGATGTGCTGAGCCTTCAAAACCATGCCCATGCCCATGTCAGGACTTTTTATCATTATACAACTGTACCAAATCTTCAAATCTGTAACAAAGATGATAAAACTCGGCTGGAAAAATAATGAAGTTATAGGCAATTTAATATGCAAACAAATGACTGTAAGGGCCCCGCCATTTTGTTTACTTGGTAAATTTTCATATTTTTTATTTAAATTAAAATAAATACTAGAATTAGAATGAACACTAACTTCTTCAAGCAGTGGGGCCAACTACTGTCTGATCACCATCTTTCAGAAACTACATTTTTCCAAATCTCACTTTTCTGAAACACCACAAGAAAAATATGACAATGCCATCTTTTTGCAACTCATGAGTCCTAAAAAGTGCCACAAAAAGTTTGAAAATCGGTTCACTAATAAAATAATTATGCTCGAAAATCATTTTGAATAGGCATTTGGCATGTGCAAGGGAGGTAATCCAAACACCTTAAAATTGAAAATCAAGCAAATCTGTGGAATAATTTTAAGAGTTTGGCGCTCAGCTATGCATGCAAAACAATTTTGTTTTGGTTTAGTGCATTTTAGATGACAAATAATCAATTTAGATTTTTTCCGGGAAAATAGTTACCTCCCCTGCTAGCATTTTTACAATGGTAAAAGCCCTATTCAAAATTATTTTCTTGAATAAAATTTTTATTTGTTGACCGATTTTCAAATTTTTTGTGGCACTTTTTAAGACTTTTGGAATGCAAAATGGTGACATGCTAATATTTTTCTTTAGGTCTTTCAGAAAAGTGAGATTTTGAAAAATGCAGTTTCTGAAAGATGGTGTTCAGACAGTAGTTTGTTTAAATTCTGAAGAAAGAATTTTCAAAATCGCCCCAGAAATCAAGCAATAACAGCAGTTTGAAAATATTCAAAATGGCCACCTAGAATCCACTTTTGGTAATGAACGGAGCCTGAATCAAAGTTGGCAAATCAAATTAAATGACTTTTTTCGACTACTTTTTAAACAAATTTTGATATCTGTTTATTTCTAGCAAAAAGCAATATTGTTAAATGAATTGGTACAACTGTATCATCAGGAAAACATATTCATGAAATATATACCCCCTTAAACCCAACTTTTATATAGAAAAACTGGGATATGCAGGGGTATACCTATTTTTTTTATTTTTGTTCCAAAACATAGATTGTGGGTACTCGTTAGAACCGCCACAATCAATGTTTGAGAAAACATATTAAAATTATCAAACATTTTCCAATGAAATTTTCAACTTTTAATGCTATAAAATATCCCTGTATATTGCATGGGCAAGTCTCGTAATGGCACCCGGTGGTACATGTAAGACGGTAGTCAATGGACCTTCAATATAGCGTTTCGGATACCCAATAAAAAGCAACATTCAAAATCACATTTTATTCACTTTTAACAAATATCTTTCCCAAATATTCCAACAATTTAACTATCACACAACAACACAATTATGTAACATTGAAGACAAATTCAGACGATAATCAGTCACAGTTTAACATTTTTCTGTTATTTTGGTGTCTCTGAAATCAATTTTAGATATGGCCAAAAAAAAAAAGAATGTTTCCGGTAACATGTCAGAAAAAAATGGGTCTATAGGTAGGGATTTTTTTTTTTGAGGGAAGCCTTACCATGTAAAATACCTGAACATAGATATACAGTTTAGTTTTCTCCTCCATACATGTGCATATACACAGTTTCTTAGTTAAAACTTCAATTCAACATTTTTTATTTGGATGAAGCTTCCACTTGGTCCACATGATACTTCAGCAAATACTTAAGATATACAGGTGATAATGCAGTACTGTTTCAAAGCACTCAATATTTGCATTGTGAATCTGCAATTGTGCCTGTAAGCGTACATAGTGATTCTGCAAATGGCAATATTTTACTGCTCACAAATATAGTATATGTTATAAATAAAAAAAAATGTTGTCATTTCAACTCATTTGTCCTTTGCTATCATTTTCAGATTAGATATGCCAGTGAACAGTCCTTGCTGAATGTGCAAACTGCAAAATTTTGAGAATTTGTTGGCCACTGCCACTGGAGGCCGCCATTTTCTACTGCACATGCGCATGTATTGATCGTATAATCGACGCTACGCTGTGATATTCTACGGTATTCTTTTGCCGGTCTGGTACTTGAAAAACACGATCTTTTTTCGATTTTCGAGTTTTTATTTTTGGAAAACAGGAAAAAAATATTAGAGTCGGGGAGTTTTTGACAGGGTCGGTCGGGTTACCGGAAACATTCTTTTTTTTTTTTGGCCTAGGTATAATGTTTTGAATGCCTACTTGTAAATCTTTGTGTAGTTACCCTTAATATGTTATCATCACAAAACTATAAACAACGAAATACGAACAAGATCTAACCAACACATAACCAACTTTCAAAAAACAAACCATTACGAAAACTTGCCCATGCAATAAACAGAGATTTTTTTAGCTTTAAAAATTGAAATTTTTCAGCTGAAAAAATTTGATATTTTTCTTATTTTTGCTCAAAACAGAGATTGTGGGTACACGTTAGAACCGCCTCGCCGAGGCGGTTCTAACGAGTACCCACAATCTATGTTTTGGAGCAAAAATAAGAAAAATAGGTATACCCCTGCATACCCCAGTTTTACTATATAAAAGTGGGGTTTGAGGGGGTATACTGTACACGGACATGTTTTCCTGATGACAGTAACTTCCTAGCACATATACCATACCAATAAATAATGATCTGTCATTTTCATACTGTTTGTAACACACTTGTAACAGTCTAGTCATCAATTATTCTTCGTACTTTACTATTTTGTCACCATTCACTAAACACCTAGTTGTATTACAATGTATCACACATATCAAGATCAACTTAACATGCATTCTTTTTCAAAACGTTTTCGACGCTGATTTTCGAAGAAATGTATATTTTCATCGCATTTTCATAACCCTATTTACGGTCTTTAAAATAGTAGAACAACTTTGGACTGACGGACTATGGAAAATCCTGAAATAGGTATATCAAACCCGAATTTTATTTATCCAGTTTCAAATACAAATAATGTTTTTCAGCTATTAATTTTCCGAAAGTTTTGCTCACCGTCAACGATAACACTGTCCAAACACAATTCCAGACTGGCGATTCCAGTTTCTCAACGAGGGCTCGAGTCAACGTCATCTAAATATCTGATATAACACTGTTGCAGCATCAACTTACAGGTAAAAACTTTCGCCAAAACCCGAATACTGTTCAGCTTGGCATTGCACATGCATTTCCTACATGAAATACTTTCAATCTATTTTTAGATATGACGTCACCAAGTGTCCGACGGAACATCCGGGTGATTCGGCGGAAGTGACGTAAATTGGCCGGCAAGAGATCGAGGAGGTAGAGGTTGTGGCATGCCGAACTGATCCTCTGGGTGCATGAGGGAGTCGGGCGATGAACTGGGTGGTGGCAACATGTCGGGTGGCAAATACTGGCTTTCTGGACCCATTGGTACTGCAAAAACGACCAGTATACAAAGTATTACAGAGTTTATAAACGAAGAATACGCATTCGAACAAATATTGGAAATTTATTTTGTTGAAAGTCACGTTTTGTTGCATTATCCTACCGATGTGAATACCATTTCACGGTCTACAAATATATAATAAATATACAAATGGAAATAAATATGGCACCAAGCCTTCTCTTTCCACTAACTGGAACTGGCAAGAATCAGCTAGCTTATTCACCTCTGGTGTGTAGCCGGTTTCATCATGATGTAGTTTGAACAATGACATCATGAAAACATGTCCGTGTAATGTATACCCCCTTGAACCCCACTTTAATATAACAAAACTGGGGTACGCAGGGGTATACCTATTTTTCTTATTTTTGCTTCAAAACATAGATTGTGGGTACTCGTTAGAACCGCCTCGGCAAAAATGAAAAAAATATCAAAAATTTTCTACCGAAATTTTTCATTTTTTACACACATTTTAAAATGTTTATTGCATGGGCATGTTTTCGTAATGGACAAATAAAGTATTTCATTTAATTTCATCATAACATCTTTCGTTAGATTCAACGCATAACGTAAAGCATACATACCACGTGATAATGGTAATTCCATCCCAAGGGGCGGTGTCCCTCGACCAGAGGGCGGCAAGAAATTCATGGGATGTCCTTCCGGTACAGGGCCTGGGTAAAAGTCAGGACCGTAACCTTGGTAGCCAGGGAAAAATTCTTGGCCGTTATCTGAAAGTAGAAAATTTGAGATGAAAATAATTTTGTTGATATGTTGTATATCACGTCGAGTTATTTGGACACACTAGTAGACCCGAAGTTGCAAGCAGTTTCGTTACATGCAGCATTAATCGCCACTTATGTTTCTTTTTCAGCTATTCTATGTCGGCGTTTCACGGGAGAATCCAGGAGCCCTCTCCGTCCAAAAGGATGATGGTCTTAGATTAAAAAAAAAAAAGATTCTTTTGCATTTCTTTTATTCGTTTTAAATTTTATAGGTAAGTACCCAGTATCATTTCCTTATAACACAATATTACTGTCTGCCAGTTTTTGGTTAAGAATGTATTGGACCCATTTCAATATTAATGTATCTGCATGTTTTTACATGATAAAAACACAAAATGGTTCAGAACTGGCTTTGCTCTAAATCAATTTATAAAATGACCACTGAAGCCAAGAAAACTCTCCAAAAAATTCCTCTTTAATGACTATCTGTCCAAAATAAAAAGTGTACTGGTTAAATTAAATTGTACAGTGCCTGGGACGTACAAGAACACATGTATAGTCTTGAATTATTATAATTATCATTTAGATCTCCTGTCATTTTATGTTCTTGTACGTCCCAGGCAATTAAGTAACCCACAGACTAAATGATTAAAAGAACAAGTAAAAATTTGTACGTCGCAGGCAATTAAGTAACCCACAGACTAAATGATTAAAAGAACAGGTAAAAATTATAAAAGAACACCAAAAGAAGAAAAAATGAATAAAAACAAGAACACAAGTTATGGTTCTAATAGCCTCAGAACTTTGGAACGAAAGATGAATGAAATGAAAGAAGTGGCTATATGCATGTACATTGGTATTAATTGTTTGTTGCACGCATGATATGATGTCCAGCGTTTGCAATCTATATACTGTTTAATTACAAAGTTCATTGCTATGTTAAATCCTTTAAAAAATTGAAAACTGCATATTATAATAATTGAAAATTGCATTCGTTTTCAGCAGTATGTTTCTATCTGGCGTGGTTATGGTCAGCAACTGGCATTATTCCAATTCAATTACTGTAATGAGACCATTGTGGTCAAGGCAATTACTTAAACGAGGTCGAAATATGTATGTGGGTAACCATTTTGCAAGGGCTATTTCGACAGATGGAGTTTACTACAAATGATGTACATGCATCGAAGTGGGTTGAATTTTGGTTGTAAAACAAAATATGAATGCTGAATCTGAATAAAAAAGAAACCCCTTTCAAAGATGAATAATCAGGAAACCCCTATCAAATATGAATAATGATGAAACCCCTATCAAAGATGAATAATCAGGAAACCCCTATCAAAGATGAATAATCAGGAAACCCCTTTCAAAGATGAATAATCAGGAAACCCCTTTCAAAGATGAATAATCAGGAAACCCCTTTCAAAGATGAATAATCAGGAAACCCCTATCAAAGATGAATAATCAGGAAACCCCTATCAGTAATGAATTATCAGGAAACCCCTTTCAAAGATGAATAATCAGGAAACCCCTATCAAATATGAATAAAAACAGCAATCATTGTGTCTTAAAGGGTAGAACTCAAAATACATTCATAAGAAATGTACCTGAACATAAAAGATAGACATCAGACTATTAAAAGCTGTGAATAACAGAAAATGTCCCAAAACCCCCAAAACAAAATTACCAAACCGTAAACTGAAACAATGACCGTGTTCCCTGGGTTTTTAGGTTATCATAAAACATTGATGTTTACGACAACAGGTCCTAAGTTCGTCAAGTTCGTCCTTACAACGCAACAACATTGGCTCAACATCTGAAATTATATACAAAATAGAACATTAGATTGCTGCGCCGTTGGGACTAAACAGAAACTCCATGGAGGGTCATAATCATAGTAGAAATGTCTCTCCTATCATTGACAATGGTGTTTTTTTTTTCACATCAGAAAAGCTACCGCCGTGGTCAGCAATCTGAACTGGCCAAGTTCCAAACCAATTACCGTAATAGGACCATTGTGGCCAAGAACATGCCAAGTAATTATGATAACCGCACGAAGATTTGCCTGGTACATGCGTTGAAAATACATTTGGTCTTGATGAAAGATAGAAAAATACATATTTATTGTCTTATTATTCTGTAAAAATTACCGAAAACTGCTGTATTTTGAAACATACGCATCGCGGTACATGTGAATTACTTTGAAGAGCATTCTTGTATTGAAAGATTTTGAATATCGATGCACCATTTTCCCCTTAAATCAGTGAATCCGATTGTTGTCCTGTATGTCCCAATAATCGAATTTTAGATCGTTCTTTCAACGAAATATTTGTTGCCCAAAAAGTGAGAGCTACCACAATCCTATAATTTTCAACTGACAGATACTCGGCCCTGTCACTTTCCCATCACTCTGGGCTCGCATGCCATTGACAGCTCGTGTCTTTAAGTAGAAATACCAACATTTCAACCAGAAACTTAATCTAGATAACGCTTTGATAATTTTCTCGAAGAGGAAATGAAAAATTCCCGAAGGGTGGAACTAGACACGGCATAGCTCGTGTTTTTGAGACGGCTATAGGCAAAAGAAATTGTCTTCTAGTCTAAAGCCTTGTCATGCGAAAAAGACTTCACTTTCCATTTTATACGATTAAGGTCACATTACGGCGTTTAGTTTTTTCAAGTTATTTGGACATTGTGCCTGACGAATACTCAGATCAACCACGAGATAGCCTTGTCACAGGTTTTCGCCATAACAATTACACATATAGTATACGGATAGCGAAGATGTAGAGCAATATGTACCACATGCAAATACATTTGAGCCTGTGCGTGAGAAAACCAACAATTTGCAGGGGCGAAAACAAAGACGCAGATCAGCTTCGCGGTAACCGCGAAGCTGATCAGCGTCTTTGTTTTCGCTACACGGATAGAACATTTCCTCCTCTACTTATACCCAAATTTTCAAGATCCTGGGTTTCTTCTGTGACTGTACAGGTTGGTTTGTGTCCAACCTGGTCGGAACCCCAAATTGTTGGTTTTCTCACGCACAGGCTCATTTTTCATTATCGTGGTCAAAAACTGGCGTAGATTTCGTTTCATCGGTGATGGTGAGAGTTTGCAGGCTATAAAATTAGAAATTCCTGAAGATGGTCTGAGAATGCGAGGGTATTTTTCAATTTTCAGAGTTAATCAAACGGATGTAAAACCAAGTTTCGTAATTACATCTTTAGGAACATCTTCAGTCACACTGACCCGAAGTAAGTTTAGTGTCTTCACTTCAAGCAAATGCATTTCTAGGTAAATAGAAGATAAAATGGACATGTTATTATCCAAACGCTGAGAAAATAAATGCTTTATTTTACTGCACACCAAATGCACTTTTGTAAGTTAAGATAAAATGGAAAGTGTGAAAGACGTCAACATATGAGCCATCGCATCAGAAAACCAACAATTTGCATATGCGAAAACAAAGGCGTAGATCAGCTGTGCAGTAACTGCACAGCTGATTTCGCTACACGGATAGTACCATTCCTCTGCTACTTATATCAAAAGTTTCAAGCTTTTAGCCTTCGTCTGTGATTGTAAAGCCCGGTGTGTGTCGGACCTGGTCGGGAACCCAAATTGTTGGTTTTCCCACGCACAGGCTCATATGTGAATACATGTATATAATATCCCAACATTGTAACAACCCAACAAACAAAAAAGTACATGTATAACCTCGAAATACAAAACAAATTCAAAACATGCAACCCAACACCATCTAAATCATAAAGACACTTTCCCTCTTTTTTTAGGATAGGATGTTATGATTATATTTCATATTTACGGGAGTATTGCGGCGTGTCGGGTTCATCTTCAAAACACAACACACTAGCTGGACCCTCTGAAATTTGATATTACTCTGCATGGTAGGAATAATTTTTAATGGGCGGAAGAGGTGTGAAAGTTGGTCATACCAATATTTGAGCCGCCACATGGGAAAAACAACAATCTGCATAGGCGAAAACAAAGACGCAGATCAGCTTCGCGGTAACCGCGAAGCTGATCAGCGCCTTTGTTTTCGCTACTAGGATAGTACAATTCCTCTTCTACTTAAATCCGAAATTTCAAGCTTCTAGCTATTTTCTATGCTTATACAGCTCGGTTTGTGTCGGACCTGTTCGGAAACCACATTGTTGGTTTTCCCATGAGGCGGCTCATTTATTACAGGTCCGACCAAAACAGTAAACACAATTTTATGCCCATCTTTGCACGTAATAAAAACTGAAATGGTTCCATTAAAATTTAAAGTACATGTAGCATTTTCTCACAATTGTTTTGATTAAACATTTATACGAAAGCTAACTTTTAAAGAATTGATTATCGAAACTTTTACAGAGATGAATGAACAATTGTTTTCAACAGTGCTGTTTTCAGATGAGCAAATAATTTTACGTTAATACTTTTACGTTCAAAAGATCAGATTAAGCCAGAATTTTGTCCTCCGTCGGTGCGTCAAAATCAAGTTTTAAATATTTGTTTTCCCCAAAGTTGAAGCTACATTGCACTTGAAGGGTGACCGTCATTTCATGAAGAGATGATAACCTTTTCTTTAACCATGTTTTGCATGCAGTCTTCGTGTCCCTCGTCAATATTTGAGCCGCGTCATGAGAAAACCAACAATGTGGTTTCCCGACACAAGCAGAGCTGTACAAGCACAGAAGGTGGTCAGAGGCTTGAATTTTTGGGATTTAGATGTAATAGAGGAATTGTATTATCCGTGTAGCGAAAACAAAGGCGCTGATCAGCTTCGCAGTTCTTGCATATGCATTTTGTCATGACGCGGCTCATTTTTTGGATAGCAGAATCACAAAGGAAGCGTTGTTTTGAGATTTTTTTTCCTATTTCTACAGACAATGTCGTTGTCCTTTAACTAATGCATATTTGATGACAACTGTCATCTGACTACTCCAAGTTTGATATAGATATTCATCAACTAAGTTGCACGTGAGACATGTCTTCAGAAAAATTCCTTTTCCGTTTCGGATCCTGCAGTGAGTACTAAGGCCAGCATGGTGAGCGCCAAGGATTAGCTTGTGGTGGCGTCATGACACTGTACTATCTAAACACATTACGAAAACATGCCCATGTAATATACAGAGATTTTTAAAGTTATAAAAAATGAGAATTTTCAGTAGAATATTCTCAATATTTTTCTTATTTTTGCTCAAAACATAGATTGTGGGTACACGTTAGAACCGCCTCGGCGAGGCGGTTCTAACGAGTACCCACAATCTATGTTTTGGAGCAAAAATAAGAAAAATAGGTATACCCCTGCAAAGCCCAGTTTTGCTATATAAAAGTGGGGTATAAGGGGGTATATTACACGGACAAGTTTTCCTGATGAGCAGAAAGCCAAGAAGCCGAAGTGCAGCGTGGACTATCTATTTGTTCGTGTCTATAACGCAGGGTTTCTTCAGAACAGGCTCATTTATTATATAAACAATTATGTGGTTTTTGGAATAACTTAAAATGTTTTGATAAACCTAATTTTAATTTAGGGGGAAGGTCAGTTGTAGACAAAAATGAGATCGGGATAGTTACCTATTTAACAGACGTCACCGTCCTCTGACGTATTTTGATGTATGCGAAGACCGAGCGGAGCCGAAAATATTATGTCATTTGCTGGTGTATGATGAATTATTTTTTGTAGGGTAAACATTGGCTACGCGTTATGTCTTTTTTCTTGCTTTTGGTATACCAAAGTATACCAAAGCACTGGCTTTGGTGTAATCTAGTGTACCAAAATACTGGCTTTGGTGTGTAATTAGGGGTACCAAAGTACTGACTTTGGTGTAATTTGGTGTACCAATGTACTGGCTTTGGTAAAATTTGGAGTATTAAGATACTGGCTTTGGTGTGCCAAAGGACTGGTCTTGGTGTAATTTGGTGTACCAAGGTACTTGCTTTGTTATAATTTGGTGTACCAAAGTAATGGCTTTGGTGTAATGCTCTGTACCAAAGACTTTGGTGTTATTTTCTGTACCAAAGTATTGTCTTTGGTGTAATAAGGAGTACCAAAGTACTGACTTTGGTGTAATTAGGGGTACCAAATACTGACTGGTGTAATTTGTACCAAGGTAATGGCCTTTATGTAATTAGGAGTACCAAGTACTAATGGTGTAATTTGTTGTACCAATCTAGTGACTTTGGTGTAATTAGGTAAACCAAAGTACTGAATCATGCTAAATACGACTTTTGAGTAATTAGATGTCTCGTTATATGCATGTATATGACTTAAGTGCACCATATCATAATTGAGCCACCACATGGGAAAACCAACAATCAACATAGGCGAAAACAAAGGCGCAGATCAGCTTCGCAGTAACTGCGAAGCTGATCAGCGTCTTTGTTTTCGCTACTCGGATAGTAAAATTCCTCGTCTACTTAAATCCGAAATTTCAAGCTTCTATCTCTTTTCTGTGACTGTACATGTCGGTTTGTGTCGGACCTGGTCGGAAACCGTATTGTTGGTTTTCCCACGAGGCGGCTCATATATGGTTTGGGTGCAATTATGTCTACCAAGACTATTCTGTTCTGCTTTTGGAGTGGTATTGTGACAAAGTTTGGCGACTCACCATTATAATACCCGAACCCTGGTCCCATCAGTTCGCTCTCTTCTAACTCACTGGGTGACATTCCAGCTCGTAGAGCGCGCATGCGCCTTGGACCTCTGAAGAAATGACGTCTGGCTCCCAGCGCACTCAACTGTTTCATTCGGCGCTCCTTGGACCGTCTGTTCTGGAACCATACCTGAAGGAGAAACAGAATAAATGTTAATACGTTTTTTTTTTTTTTTTTTTTTTTTTTTTTTTTTTTTTTTTTTTTTTTTTTACATTTTATTTTCAGTTACTGAAATAGCCAATTGGCCACAAAACAATTCACTGGGTATTGGATACATGTACCACGATTTCTTCTACGCAAGAATCGGGCGACGAAATTCATGTTATTATACTTGTAAAATGCATAAATGTCCGATTATAAAAATTAACAAAATATGGGAAATAAAAGTACAGAGATTACGATTCCTACACCATTAAATTTTAATCATTATAATTCATTAATAAACGTCATAAATACGATTTAACGTCATAAATACGATTTAAAAAATGATTTACTTCAAAGAAAGTGTTTAACACAAGATGCAGCTAATGTTCATCACGTTCATTATGACACTAATTGACCCAAGACGTGTATCGCACATTGTTTCAATGGCAGACCTGCACATGATCAGAACATCCATAATACAGTCAGACAGTGATTGCTGTGATGCGGGCATGAATAGTTTAGAGTACATATATCAGTAACACAAATGGTTTTCATTATTTTTCATTGTTTCGTTTTTCAGTACAGAGAGGATTTTAGCCTTAAATTCCACTGTATGAATAGGTAAAAAATAAGCAATGATCAGGAAATGGCGAAATCAGCAAGAAATTGCCAATCCAAAAACCAAGGTGGGAAAAACAACTGACAGTCAGGCACAAACACAAACAAACATATCGTAAGCCGAATGAGCAGCTACTAGTTAGGTGGCCACTCAGTTACACGGACTTAGCTAGATACATGTACATGTATATGAAAATGATTAGATGCAACCGGTACAAAAATAAACGCCAAAAACATTGAACAATTAGAGAAGCGCTAATTATATAACAAAATCAATTTGAAGTGACGAAGAGCTACAAAAATGCTGTAAAACCAAATAAATAAATTCTTTTATTTTGTTTTTATTTTGTTTTATTTTGTTTTATTTGCCAGTGGTTGTTTACAGTTTGATCCCTAACTTAATCGTGTACTACGACGTGCTTTGGAATACGATGGCGATGTGAGTTATCAGAATAGGTCACAAAAAGCTTTAAGGTCTGATTCAAAGTGATCTTTTCTTCTTTGTATTTTCTGTTCTTATTTATTATTAATTACACCTTTGGTGCGTTGCAGTGCAAGTTCACACAAAACAAAAAACTCGTCTCGTATTAACTTACGGGCGGTAAATCTTTAAAATAAAGAGAATGGACACACACGCACGTCTACACGTCAAATGTAATCGCTTTTGATTACTTTGAAATCAAGTGCATTTAAGTTATGCACACCACAAAAGTTTCCTACATCGAGGGTTGATGTAAGCTGTCTCACCCCCTCCCAGCTTCAAAGTAACCTTTCTTAACAACATTCTGACTTATTCATGAACCGTGTTACAGCCATGTAATAAAACCTCCAACGGTGTTAAAGCTGTCTGTGAATTTTTTTCTGAACGAGAGTTATAGCAACTGCAGTATGGTACCAAGCCGTCACTAGTACATTAGAAATGAAGGTCTTCTATTTTAAATTGTTTAATTATTAATTATCTCGAATTTTATATCAGAAATTCGGTAAACTTTCATTGTTTTATTTTTACATCTTTTAAATAATATTGTTTTTCAATCACTGCATCAGAAAACCGAAGAGCTCTAGATAGCAACAACCAGATTAGTCTGGGCTCAATTTTAGCAGAAGCTGAAATTGAAGTTCGTAGACTGAATTTAATGGCACAAAGGCTTCGCCATGGAGTGCCCCGACCATGCCCGTCGCGTTTAGAGAAAGCCATACAAGACCACTCTGATCTGTGCTTCAGAACTACAAAGAAAAAGCTTTTGTAGTGTCTAAAATGTAAATGAAAACTGACAGAAACCGGATCAATTTCAATTGACCACTGCCGGTAACATTCAACATCAGAGGGCGCTTCGAGCTGAGTTTAATTGACAACACGAATATAGCTGGGATGAGTATAATTGGCGACACGAACACATCGGGCACGAGACAGGTGCACCGTTGAGAAGTTGTCAGGCTTCAATTTGCAGTTAGAAGAAACACGGTCTGTTTCCTTACGGGGAACTGTCGGGTCAAATTACTGGTATAAAGGGTGATAGAAGGTCACGTGTGGTTTTGATTACAATTATTTTATTTTGAGATGCAGGCAAGCAGATTTTAGCACTACTAAGGGCACTTTTGACGACGCGCATCAACAAAGAGGCAGAAAAATTTCAAAAAGTAATTTTTGCTCCTGATGGTCAGGATAATCCCGTGTAATGTATACCCCCTTAAACCACACTTTTATATAGCAAAACTGGGATGTGCAGGGGTAGACCTACTTCTCGCATTTTTGCTCCAAAACATAGATTGTGGGTACACGTGAGAACCGCCTCGGATCTATGTTTTGGAGCGCAAATAAGAAAAATATCAAAAAATTTCAGCTGAAAATTTATCAATTTTTAAAGCTCAAAAATTTCTGTGTATTGCATGGGCAAGTTTTCCAAATGGGTCGCCGCAACTTGTAACTGAACTGAACTTTATATACAACTGTACGTTTCAGGTAAAACAATATTATATTATCAAGCAGCTTTACCATGTTTACAGCATGGCAGTGCGCTATTTATCAAGCAGCTTTACCATGTTTACAGCATGACAGTGCGCTATTAAGTCAACAGAATAGCATGGTCCATCAAGGTCGTATGCCTGGTGATCTACATACATATTTTATTGGCTGAATCACTCCTTTTCGGCGAGATTTATGATGCGGTTAATATGGCGTAACTCGGTTTTAAATTGTTATTTTGAGGTGGTCAAAATAGGATCAAAAAGTCATAAAAACTTTTATATCCCTTTAATCCTATCCTTACATTGTTATCGAATCAAAACATTGACATAAGTTGTTTTTATTGGTTTCTTATGTGCCGAAAAAGAGAAATCCACCTTTACACATGCGAAATTGATATGTGGGAAGATGATAAGTGCATCTGGATTATTTGTTGTGCAATCCATTACTCTTGCCATCATTTTTGACATCGGTTGGACCAGGCCGGATACTTTAAGCTAGGCTTTCTTATGATACGCTTCAAATAAAATGGGTTTAACGGTTATGGGCATGCTTTAAAATCCTGGGTGTTTTTATTTTGCGGTGAGCATAAAAGTTGCCAAACCATGTTGAATTGCCGTCTGTTAGAATTTATTGGTATTTAAGGGAAGTTATCTGTTTGAAATGCCGACAATTATGAAATAAATTTCTATAAAATGACAATGCAAACTGTAAACCCGGTATTTTATTGGTAGGTAATAACTTACTATGTTGCCCATGGATATGGCCATTTGCTCCATGTTCGTGCGAGGGGAATAGAATAGAATTGAGAGGATTTTGTTGTACATTTTGAAAAAAATATTGCAAATTATTCGGTCAAATTTTCCTTCAAATTTCGTTTTCAGAATAGAAAAAAAATCTCAAAAATGGCTAATCCATAAGCCCGGCCTTTGACATCCTACGTAATCATGTGACTACGACTACTGTGAGGATATCCCTTTTAAAAAGCAATGCAAACATGGATACAGATGCACAGGACCTTTCCCATGATGTTTAATAAAGGTGGCAATAAATGTACACTTCATTTTTATTTTTTACACTTGTACAGCACAAAGCTGTCAATTTTATCCGGGTACACGTGTTCGATTGACCTTTCATGTCAAAAGGAAAATAAAAACCACAATCAAGAATTATACCCGATGAACCCTGAATATTTCTAAGCAACAACAGAATGACATCAAAAAGTTGTAGTCACGTGTTTTAGAAACGCAGCTGGCAACCTTAGCACAGCAGTGAAAATGAACGACAGAGTCAATTTGTACTCGAGCCAATTCGTTCTGAAGATCGTTCGTACTTATTTGGTTATTGGTACTCCGTTTATTTGCAATCAGTCTGTACTCAGCTTCTAAAAGTCAACATGAACCACATTTGGCTATATTCTATATGTAATTGACTAAAACATATATGATGGTGAGCGTTTTTCGTAATTCTTATTCACAGTTTGCAAACGCTACCCGTTCCATGCGCCAGGAATTTAATGACATCCTCTGGTTTGGTTCTGCGTCATTTATTGAGCTAGTCGACCAAACATGGGCATCAACATACACTCTTACTTTTTATGCTACAAAATGCATTTTACGTCTCTCCTTTTCTTTTTTGCATGAGCTCAACCGCAGCGCGACAGGATATTCCATAAAATAGACGTTTCCTATAACACACGAATAAAGTAGGACTAAAAGATTTCTCCGCGATAGCAACTAGTCCCTTGAATTAGCGTAATAATTAAAGCACCGTTTCTCGAATTATTGACGGGATTACAGTTCTGCATCGCTGGGTGGGTGGCAAGTTATGCGGAACTTGACATGAAAGATTTTCTATTCCTTTTTGTTCTATTTAATTAGGTGTAAACGCCAGAAACCCGTGTAATATCGGACAAACATGCTTTATGTTTTTGTATTTGTCGAAGTTCACGCAGGTCGTTTTTGAAATCTTTTATTGATCAGTATAATGATCGGATGCAGGGCTTGGAAACGCATGTTATGTGAATACATTGGCAGTGTGAAGTGACACGTTATCCTGGGGTGCGTCAATGTAAACACTTACCACAACGTTTGATTCTCCTGTACATATGGACTTTCGTAATCATTTTCAGTCATCTTATCTTATCTTATCTTATCTTATCTTATCTTATCTTATCTTATCTTATCTTATCTAATCTATCTATCTATCTATCTATCTATCTATCTATCTATCTATCTATCTATCTATCTATCTATCTATCATAGACGATCAGTCCATTTTTATCCAGTGCCTCCTTATACCACTTAACACGTTCTTCAGTTTCTTTGCTGTTATGCTTTTTGTCTGTTTGCTAGTTTATTTTTGTTGTCTTTCATGAATTCCAAAAAATGGGAAAGCATTTTTGCCATTGTAGATTTATGTATAATATTTCAAGGGATATAACTGCTGTATATTTTTGGATCCATCCGGTCTAGTAGTACTGTACGGTATGCAAGGTGGTGTTTAATTTATGTCTGGGTATCAGTGACATCTGTATAATTTCGAACTGCAATTTTGTATCGAATCTGTCTTTTTGCTTCCTAATTAGCCACATCATTTACCGTATTTAAACCGATGCATATTTCCCATTGCTTTGCAACCATAAATTCACCATTTAAACACAGGTATCGTTTAATATAAATCTGAATCTTTTTATCTTCGCAGTCATCTTTTCATATTAATGATACATTTATTCACACATGTTCCACATATTTACAAGGTGCTGTTAGATGAGTAAATCTAAAAAGCTAGTCCGCAAAATTGGTATGTGAGCGGCAAAATGATGGAAAAGCCGAGGAGCCTCATCAGAAAACATCCACTCAGAGTGTCAACAGTCTTCACCAATAGATAGTTAACTGATGCAGACATAGAAAATGCGATCACGTTGTGCGGATGCCTTGGCTGATCTCTGAGAATTCGCTGACCGCACATTTTCTTATTTGTGCTATTTTCCGGTACTGCGGCTCGGCTCGGCTAACATTAGAATCATAGACCGCTGTCTCCGAAAAGGTTTGATTAAGAATGTAGACAATGCGTACGAAACGGCGTATGCTTTTATAAGATGCGTATCAAACGAACTCAACCCACCCATGCCCAGACAGAGTTAATTGTACAAATTTCTTCTCTAATGCAAGAGAATTTTGAACATAAGAGACCGCCAACGTGGTTTAATGCGCGGATAAATTTGAATGCGCATATCGATATGAAAGTGACAGGCATTTTTCTATATCATGGATAACCTTAATTCAAGCATTAGCCTTGATTTTGAGCGCGTGATTGAATACTTGCTTAGATATGTTGCTAGTTCTTTGTGCGAAATCCCGACCATCAACGAGGAAGGCGTTTTAAGTTCTCAGCAGGGCTAAACTAGCAAACTATATAATACATACTGATTCATTTGGCATATCAGGAGCCTAGAAGATTATAATATGTTCCTGGGCATATCCATTTAAAAATTTATAAATGATGAAACATTTGAGAACTAACATTGACAAACCTCTCGCTAATCAGAAATGTGATGCATCCGAGAACACAAAATGGGACGAAGGGAGAAAGGCAGAAACTATACACAAAATGGGACGAAGGGAGAAAGGCAGAAACTATGTCACATAGAAAGAACAATTAAACAGAGAATGAATTTTGGTACCGGGCGGGGGGGGGGATATAAAGTTCCAATAGTCCGCGGTTTTCACCAATTGAAGTTACGACCGTGGTTCTGGCGGCGTTATTATCAACACCAGTACTGCTTTTCTAGGACCAAACTTTCACTGTTTTCTAATCAAAACTTGCATCTGACATGTGATCGATTCGAATCCGGTTTGATCACATGACCGGTTGTCAATATTCAGATTCACACAGACGCTTATCTGAAGACATCCAACTAAGTCTTCCCGGCTGCTTTCATCCCGATATGCAAATGAGGGATCAAGAAACAAAAGAAACGAATTCATTATGGATACAACAAACTCCCCTGTAAAACGTTGGTTTCTAACAATTTCCTTTCGGTAAAAGACACTTCAGCAAAGACCATTTCCAACAAAAGAAGTGATACTGATTACGGCGATGTTTACTAAAGTTTTCAGTTGTCAATTTTTGCTTTTCGCGCATCCTACACTTCTTATTGTAAAATTCCTTAACTAAGATTTTTTTTTATTTATGTACGAACAAATTTTACACTGGAGAAGATTCTGATTGCAATCATTTTAACCTATGATGCTCATGTTTCATTTTTCTTTGAGAAGTTTCCGACCATTTCAAGAAAGAATAGGTTCTACCAAAAGCCCATGAAGTCCTACTCATCTACTTTTGGTTTTAAGTTTTATTTACCCTCCCAAGACTGTGTGTTCTGAAGAACGAATCATTATTCACAATGAAAGATACATTCACGCACTGACATTGGGAGTCACGGCACGTTTTACTACGGGTTTATACTCGTATGACGACGCAAGTCAAGTGGACTATCATTCCAATACTTGGTAACTCATGAGCTAGTTCCAAACAAGCGCAAACCAATCTCTGTATATTTTTACTCGGACAAAAGACAGTCCGTTTATTATAAACGGACTGTCTTTTGTCCGAGTAAAGGCATAAATTCCTTGAAGCCTTATCTGATCGCCCTCTGTTTCTGAAGGGATTTGTCTTCAATAATTTTATTGCCATGCGACAGAATGTACTTCAATATTGCATACGAAATAAGCTCTGATCGCAAGTTGCAGCTAATTGCCAAGCACACAGAAATGACAATGTAGGTGCGAACAGCTTTGTCGGTTCAGTACGAGTTCGTATACCCCCGGTACTCTGATACATTACGAAAATTTGCCCATGAAATATACCGATTTTTTTTTTCAGGATTAAAAATTGAAAATTTCATTGGAAAAAAATGATATTTTCAATATTTGAGCCGCCACATGGGAAAACCAACAATCTGCATAAGCGAAAACAAAGGCGCAGATCAGCTTCGCAGTAACTGCGAAGCTGATCAGCGCCTTTGTTTTCGCTACTCGGATAGTACAATTCCTCCTCTACTTAACTCCAAAATTTCAAGCTTCTAGCTTTTTTCTGTGACTGTACAGGCTGGTTTGTGTCGGACCTGGTCGGAAACCACATTGTTGGTTTTCCCACGAGGCGGCTCATTTATGCTCAAAACATTGATTGTGGCTGCACGTTACAACCGCCTCATACTACTACCGCAGTCAGTGATAGTTTGGCGTTTGCCTGTTTTAATGTCCTCCAGTAGCATTGTCAAATGATTCCCAGTGCAATATTTCATGTTTTCTACGAGAGCTCAAACCTCATCAATTACACTGAGCTACTTAGTTGCTCATTTATCAGGCCTTAAATGTGATACAGCTTCCCGCAGTTTATGGGAAGCAAGCGGGTTTAGTGATGAATGATGTTTAAAATCTTCATAAACGGCCATATCCGTATTCTCCATAAACAAATCGCTTGAAAGATGAGTTCATTTTTCGTGGTTGGTTAAATTTACATTATTTTTGCTGAAACCGCAAGGGTCCATAACTATTGATCAAGCCAGTGTGTTATTGTAAGGTTTGCTGTTTTATCTAATACAGGTTAGGTAGTATGAATAAAAATATGTCAGTGACATTTGTGCACGGTCCTGTCCTGTTAGGAGCTGGGCATTCGTTTGATTTTCGTATTTCCTTCAGTTTTCATTGCGCATGCTCTATATATGTGCAATATCTAGTTTCTGCGAAATCGTTTTACAAACATGTGCCTAAATCTAATCAATTTTGTATATATTGAAATTAACAGAATTAGTTTTCTCTGAAAATAAATCAGTTTTCTGTGAAAATAAATCTAAAATGGCAGATATCCGCTATCAAAACAAATGCCGCCACTGGTACCGTTACATTACTGCGCATGCCAACTAACCGGAACGCTTCGGGCAAACAAGTGTCATCTAGCGATACTGGCCGAATCATTCCGGTTGCAACGCAGAAGTTTTCCGAATAGCAAAAACAAATTAATAGATGGCCGAAAACGTGTCATAGAATAATTCCAAATGACCAGAAACTATTTGACAGAAAATGTTTTTGGATCTCTCAGGTCTAACTATCAATTACAAGGTAAATGGTGCGATTTACAGTTATAATTGAGCCGCGACGGGAGAAAAACGGTCTTCGGGGTTTCCGACCCGGTCTGACACAAACCGGCCTGTGCAGATACAGAAGATGGCTAGAAGCTTGAAATTTCGGATTTAGGAAGAAGAGAACTTGTACTTCCGTGTAGCGAAAACAAAGGCGCTGATCAGCTTCGCAAAACTGATCTGCGTCTTTGTTTTCGCATAGGCAAAAATCCGGGTTTCTCACGATGCGGCTCAATTATGAGGGTGGAAAACTACTTAAACTTCACCAAAATATACGGAGAAATAAAACGGGCAATATAGTTTTATAAAGTGTTGATCACAACAATGAGATAAATTTTAGTATGCACTAAATCCAGAACAAAATTGTTAGAATATACCATAAACAATTCGTTATGCAATAGCTTTATGTCATGAAGGAACTTTTATAACACCCGGGCTAAATGTCCAGGGTCAACTCAAAATACGGTGAAACAATATTTTATGTTGATTGAATATAATTATAATTTAAACAGACTTAAAAATATAAAATAAGTTTCTAACATTAGTTACATCAAAAAATATCACAACAATGACAACGGGTATGGCACAAAAGAAAAATGATATCACTGAGATGTGATATATTTTACTAGAATCAAAATGAAGCTATTATAAAAGTTTAATAAACATCAACAAAAGTCACCAAATGGTAAAGAGTAACCCATCGGAAGTGTACCCGAGTAACATAAGGACACTTTAACATTCACGACATGTTAAACTTGATACCGGCTTTATACAATTCTTTTCCTTGTACAGATGACTGCCATTAATATTTGACCAAACCATATTCTGAAATTTTTACCAGTTGGTAAGAGTTTAATACTCGAATTCGCCTGGTATGTTTTTGAAAATAAACTTTTGTCTAATAGAGATTATCAGACCTGACTGAGGGCCACAGGGAAGATTTGGCGTATGTTTTATTGGACTTCCATTATTATTATTATTATTATTATTATTATTACACATAATGGTCCATTGTAAGTGATCCAAAATGTGTATCATTTATCGCTCTCAATTTGCTCCAAATACATATGGTTATAATGTGGGGTGGCACTGTATGGAAAACCATGCGTGGGCCATTCAACGGGCCACCCGTGGCTACATCCGATATCTTTATGGTAAAATTATAAACCCCTTTTTAAATCGACTCAATTGAAACAGTCGGTCTCACGGAGAAGAAATTTTAAGCTTGTTTGAGCCATTTCATGTAAAAATGCAGCTCTGCTGTGCTCTTACATTTAACATTGTGTGCACTCGCAAACCGACCAGCTTATACGGGATGACCTCTTGTAGTTCATATATATTTTTATTTCCATTTCCCGAAATACCAGAATAACCGAAATTTCAAGTGCGCTGTGACTCTCTGCACGCCTGGTCGAATTTCCCATAGACTGTATCGTAAGTAGGCCCACTTCTTAACAAGCTGTTCAACGTTTCATATTTTTCCTTTCAGAATTGTTGTCTTTATAATGTTATTTTGTACCTACTATTCAATATTTGTTCTACTTCGATCCAGGCTTAGATTTCTATGTCATATGTTTCAATTTTGTGTGAAAGTTTGAATGAAGATAGTTTGCATTCACTTTTTTCCCGACATTATTCATTCCAACCTAATAACCTCGTTGAATCTTACACCAGGGAAACATGTCTCTGCAATGAATGCACCACTTTTATATAGTAAAACTGGGGTATGCAGGGGTATACCTATTTTTCTTATTTTTTGTCCAAAACATAGATTGTGGGTACTCGTTAGAACCCAATCTATGTTTTGAACAAAAATATCAATATTTTACTATATTGAAAACGTTCAAAATTTTATGACGTTGGGGGAAATCTGTATATAACATAGACACGTTTTCGTAATGG
Source organism: Rugalucina vietnamica (assembly GCA_964017185.1). Lineage (NCBI taxonomy): Eukaryota > Metazoa > Mollusca > Bivalvia > Lucinida > Lucinidae > Rugalucina > Rugalucina vietnamica. Next base: position 42,417,667 of record OZ024881.1, read on the forward strand.
TCAAGTACCCTCTAACGGTGCAGCACTTTGCATTGCGGACAACACACAACAACAAAGAAAAAAAAACAACTATCGAACTGAATAAACAACTCACCTGTATTACCCGCATGTTTAACCCCGTCTCCTGGGCCAGCTGTTCTCGTATATGTCGCGTCGGCTTCGGCGTCGCGTTGAACGACGCTTTCAAAACCTCCAACTGTTTGGCCTTTATTGTAGTCCTTGGTCCACGCCGCTTGCTCCCGGCTTTTGTGCCCTCTACTCCGTCCTTATTGTTATTATTGTCATTTGTATCCATACTAGAACAGTTACTCCCGGGATTTATGTTTGTCATAATCTGCGAGTCCGGAGAACGAGGACTAGGGCACGAGTCTGATAATTGATCAAGAGACTCGTCTTTTATGTGTATATTCCCAGGTGAACCTGGGGAGTTTGTGAGATCAGATTTGTTCAGCATTGGATGATGGTTGTTCAATAATGGGTTTTCATTTTGGTTATTAGGTAGGTTTTGAAGGAGATGAGGTTTATTGTCCATATGGTCGCTATCAAGTGAAAAGTCTCTATCAGATAAATTGTCCTGGTTCTCCAAAACATGCTCGAAGTCGCCTTCGTCTTCTATATCTGAACCTGCAAAATATGAGGAAAAATACTTCAGAAAACAGGTTCATCAAAGCTCGTAAGTTTTATCAAATCAGGTGGTACGTATGACACAACAGGTATATACTCAACAAAAAAAGTTAAGGAAAATGTGTTAAAGTGCTTATTGCAGTAAATCTAGTAGAGAGTTAGAAATACAAATTTTAGTATGTTATAAAGTGTCTTTCTATCTTTCCAATGAGGCATCATTCAAACTTGTAGCATCAGCAGTGGCTGGGAAAAACAATGTCAAAGTTGACTAGTCGTCAATCCAGTTTTCACAAAATTGCAATATTGTTTGGTTTGAGTAAAAAGTGTCAATGTAGGCTCTTGCCTTAAAAGCATAGACTTTAAAGACAAGTTTTCTCATGACAACAGATCAGTGCACAACACAAGATGTTGAGGCATGTGATACTGCTTTTCCTGCATCAGCATCATTTCCTAGATGGCAATAGCAGGCTGCAAAGCACCACAGTCAACCGACAATTCTTTAATCTGACCAGCAATATGCCAACTTTGGTGCTGAGAAATCAGCATTTTTTCCTCCTAAAGCACCACAGCAAGAGCCTGGAGAGGTTTTGGTGCCAGTATTCCATACCAGACCATATCATACTGTTCCAGAATGTGTAACACTTGTTCAGCGGGAGGCATGTCTGGTGGATGGGTTGCCTAGTCCTTGACCTCAACGTTGTACCGACGTAGGTAATCTTGGGTGATACTGGGGCGATTTCATCTGACATTGTCCTCCGGGTACCAACAATGGTACTGGTGCTGAAAATGCTTTACAACAGGTTTGCTCACCTTAGTGTGTGCACTGTACAGCTGTTCATGAGAAAATGTGTCTATGGAGACATGGTTATTGTGTGAAAAAGCTCCAGTGACAATTGATGCACAAATTGAACAATATGGCAATTTTGTGAAACATGGAGGGGCGACCAGTCAACTTTCACATTGATTTTTAAAGCTTCTGTTAGTGTCATCATCTCAAATAAGCCCTCATTTGAAAGATAAAAAGACGCTTTATGATGATATGGAGTTCATATTTCATGAAATATTACAGTTCTTGTGTTACAGGCCCTCAAACACATTTTCCTTAACTTTTTTTGTTGAGTATATTATCAAAGTTCCTCAGTGACAAAGAATTATCTATATACATGTACCTGTTAAGTTCGTCACTTCACCGAGACGTACACCACTACAATAGGGGAGATAACTATATATAATTGCGTCCCTCGTCCCGTTTTGATACAGTTGATAAAGATCCAGCCTTTTACGCTAACAACTTTTGTAGGCTGCGCCTGACGCTAGAGCGCATGTGGATACTTTGCAGATAGATTGTTTACTTCATTCAACAGGCCACTTCGTCATCAATTAAAATTCCATCTAATTTTACGACCTAAAACGATTGAGCTGTAAAACTGTTTCAAGATCAGACAAGACCGTTGAACTTATGTTGCAGAAACGTATATAACATGCGCATAACGACCGCGCAACTGTTACCCTCGAGAACCCGTCAAAATATATCACTCCACGCGCTAGAAAAAATAGTTCTTGTCAAAACTATGCATTTCAGACATTTGTAAGCAATTCTTTGCCATAGTTTCTACGTAAGTATGGAAAAATAATCTACAACGCTTGACCCAACATGGCGCCACAAATCTGAGTTCTGATCAATTTAGGCGCTCGTTTTGTCGTCTGCGGTGTAACCTTGCATCAATAAGATCCAAGACAATTAGGAAACTCTTCGATCTCGCGTTTTCTCGTCGCGCTTCGCCGCATTTCACGGTGCTTTTCGGCAATCTTCGGATATTTGATACGCAAATGTAAACATCAGAGGCATGCTTTTCAAATCAAACATTACATTTTATGTAAGAAATCATTTGAGAATGTACTTGTTAGCTCTAATTAAGATAAAAACTACAGAATTCTGTGCAGTAATGACAGACAGAGAGGAGCAGTTTGTTTTTATTTGAATCTTCTCAGACGCTTATGCAGTAACTGATGCAGACAGTGCCGAGTTAATTTCTCTAGAAACCTTACAGTTAGTTGACGTACATGTATATGTTCGATCTGAAGTTAAAACATAAAACCCCTATCCGTACCGTCGAAATACATCAGAAAAAACATGTCCGTGCAATGTATACCCACTTAAACCCCAAGTTTATAAAGTAAAACTGGGGTATACAGGGGTTTACCTATTTTTCTTATTTTTGCTCCAAAACATAGATTGTGGGTACTCGTTAGAACCGCCTCGTCAAGGTGGTTCTAACGTGTATCCACAAGCTATGTTTTGAGCAAAAGTCATGAAGAAAAATATCAAAACTTTTCTACTAAATATTTTCATTTTTTACAACTTAAGAAAAATCTGTATATTGCATGGGCAAGTTTTCGTAATGGAAATAGGCCTGTAATTTCGTTCCTTTTAGGTCGCCATTTGCAACTGTTTGAAAACATGTTTATGCAAATATCGAACGGACAACATTATCTATTCTCCGTATTCTGAAGCAGCTCAAAATATGACAACAAATATTGCCATTAACCCGTCTTGAAACAATATAAGGAAACGTTAGTATGAAAAATGACAGTCTTAAGTCGTCATTTTTCATAGTTATGTTAGCAGCAGGCTTAATCTAAGTGTTTGCACGGAAACAATTCATAAAACGTTATGAGAGAGGAAACAGGACACTAGAGTATCAATCAATTTAAGTCCCTTCGTTTTTCATTGATCATCGGGTTGGGCCAAAGGGAGGGAAAATTCGAAAAGAGGCTGCGCGTGCAAATGTAATTTTAGTGAGATGCGCTTGCATATTTCCGGTTTATTTTTATGCAGCCTACATTTAGGGTCTGTCTGAGCGTGTATACAACCCATCTCTCACCAGGACATTTGTTTTGTATTCTACGTCGGTCGCACGTGCAAGTTTGGCATCATTTTGCTAAAGGGAGGCTTCATTAGTTGTTGACATTAACATGAATAATGAAGTATATGAGCGGTCCCCAGTAATTGTTTAAAAAGGTACCAAAAACACTTGAAGCGACAATTTACAATCGATTGTGGCTGGAGAGCCTGAAGAGGTACAGTGTATGGCCAAAAGTAATATTACCATTTTACAAACGATGCAGTAATTCTATATTACTGATCGTTCCAAGGCGATACTTCTGTGGTGGTTCTAATTGTTTTATGTCTTGGTATTAATTTTTGTGCTGTTTGCACCTTATGTATGTTTTCATATTTTTAGTTAAGTTTAGGTAACTGAGTGACCACCTATTGGGAAAGTAGCTGCTTATTCGGCATACTATATGTTTTCGTGGTATAAGTGACTGATTGTTGATTTGTTTTTTTCCCACATCGGTTTTCGGAGTGGGAATCTCTTTCTGATTGCGCCTTTTCCTGGTCGTTGCCTACTTGTACCTTCTTATGATAAGAAATTAACACCCATATCTATAAGTTTCTGTGTATTCTAAAAAAATATTTACTTGCATTTCCTGTACCACTCCAAACTTTCTCTGCAGAGTTCCACTTCAAGAATCCACTCCAATACGGCAACCCAAGACTCCAAGCCTTTATCCCAAACCCATAAAGTACACAATGCCCCTACCATATACATATTATAACTAACTGTGGTTAAAACATGAGATATTATATCAATGCTCAACCCACATTTACTTAATTGAGTTTTACATAACATCGGGTTGTCACGTAATGCCTTCGGGACACATTCGGGAATGCATTTTACACCTAACACGATGTCGCCAGGCCATCGTGATGCCATCGTGAGGCCTTCGAGTACCACTCGCAACAACATCGTATGCAAAACTACCAGTTCTTATATCTTCTTGAGTGCTTCGGGTATAATCGTGAGCTATTCGTGTGTCCATCGTGTGACCATCGGTAGGCTTCGTGTATGCGTCGGTTCAATTTTGGCTTTTTACCAAATTCGGGACGAAAATCGCGCGAAATTCAAAATTTCATATTCGTGTGGCCATCGTGTGTCAAAATCGGCTAGGTATGACGCCACCTTAATACACATACAGGTACACGTATAACACCAAGTGCATTTTGTTTCATGATGTTAAATTACAGAATATAGTGTTCGTTTAATGCCATTATTAACCATATTAACAAGAGGAGACTGGCCACGTGTCAGAACCCTAATACATCATTTTGTGACGTGTTATTCGTTTTAATTTTCAATAGTTATAATTTAGGTTTTAAATAAGTCTTACATCCGTAAACAGCGACACCCATGGTTGAGCGGTTATTAGCGCTGTTTCTTAATCACTCAATCAGCTCACCGCTGTGTCGGGTGTGGGTTCGAGCCCCGCACTGGCCTCATGTGATACGAGCCAAGTTCTGCTTGCGGGTGTGCCAGTTGTTTTTTCTCGGGATTCTTCCGTTTTCGCCCACCTACTGATTGGCCTGTCTTATATGAGCTGAAATGATCAATCTTGAAAGGGACGTTAAACTGATTTACAAAAAATAAAAATAAATAAAAAATAAATAAAATAAAAATAAATAAATAAATAAAAGAAAGTAAAATAAATAAATAAAAAATAAAAATTAAAAATTAAATTCGTAAGCAAAATATTGCGGATAATTTGAAATATGTTTCCAGGGGTATCAGTTTGCATCTGTGCATGCAATAATACGACAACCACTCTACACATGCTTGCGTTATGACATCTGGGCATATCCTGTACATGATTGAATTGTTCTTTATTCTATTGACAATGTTCAAGAATTATTTGATCAAACTTTCGAGTTGTGAATGGCTCAATAAAACAAATAAACTCCTGTTTGTTTCTTACTTAATGTTTGCATTAAAGTATCAAATTTCTTACATGTTCTAATGATTGACATATAAAAAATGGTTTAACCGTGAGAATTCCAGGAAATGCATCTTGATCTGGGTCAGTTTCTATCAGAGAGAGAGAGAGAGAGAGAGAGAGAGAGAGAGAGACAGACAGACAGACAGACAGACAGAGAGAGACGGCAAAAGACAACGACCACTTTAAAGCGCTTTAGATCAATCAGAAACTTTGAAAGTTTGATGGTTTTTAGACAGCAAAGTATTTCAGGCGGTACATTTCTGGTTGCCAGCAGAGGAAATCTAATGTCTAGTATACGGACATCAAAACGTGAGTCTTGATGGCTGTAGAAACGTAATTTTTATTCACTGAACAGAAAAAACACATGGCGCGCACTGCCACCCCCTTTTCACAAGAAATGTCACGGTTCCTTTCTTTACATGTAGCTGCGACAGAAGGATACACAAGCCGTGAAAGAAATATGAAAATAATGCTTAACCAATCGAAGAATCTGTCACAAGATTTCATAAACCATAATCTCTATGTGACTGGAACACAATCTCGTTAAATCTGCGAAATCGATTCATGCACACGCCGACAAATTCATAAAAATGCGACAAGATTTGGACATTTCATAGAACATTTTGTGCAATGTTCTGTGCAATTCTACTAACTATATTTGTTGGGGTATTATCGCATTATTCGCTACAAATATAACGTCCTGTTGGCCAGTGGAGCTCCTAAACGCATTACCGCGGTTGCAAATAGGGCTAACAAGGTTTGCGTCCGCTCTAATATGATTTGGGAGTCGCCTAGGCGAAAGATATTCCCGTTTATGAAGAATATTCTATCACTGATTGAAATTAACGCTGGTATTTGAAATCCAATACAACAGACAACTATTCTTTGATAGCAGCAGGGGCGAGCACATGTACATGTATTAGAGACGCATGATTCGACTAATATGGAATCATTTTAAGAAATGATTAAGGAATCAGGACACAATTACTTCCCTTGAATGGTAGAACACGATACGGATATACTTACACACAAAATAGTTCCCCTATTTATTGGGGTGTAAAGTTGACAAATCATGTTGAATTTCTGCTTTTGATATCAGTTTGGTTAGATTGTTGTCTAAGCTTTCAGGAAATGTTAAATTAGTGGAGATATCTGGTAATTTCAGGTATTTAACTGCCAACTGAACCACCCCTTATGCGGTTGCTCCTAGGCAGGCGGATAATTGACGAAGACACCGGTATGTATAGAAATTGGCAGATACCTCCCAAACGAGCCGGTCAACCCCTATTTTAATCTTGATAAAAAGTACTGGTATACAGTGTAGACTTGGGGAAAAGCTTCAGAACAAAGCCAGCAATGTCAGTTAAGAAGGTAGGAGGCAAAACAAATGATTAAACTATATAGTAAAATTAATTGTGGTCTGGGTCCTGCTATGCATGGCATATAATTTGGGTACCTGATGTCTTTATTTTTCAGATTTTTGCTGTTTTAGAGCTGCTAGAGTCCTGAGATTTGCCAGATAGACAGGAGGGAAACCAAATTTGAAGTTACAAGCTACTTGGTAAGAGTTTTTCTTCAACTTTTCCAAATTTATTGCGGTCGCTCGGCTAAAGCGGTGCCCGAAAATTGTCAAAATTTAAGGTCATTGCACTGTCTACATGCTGTTGAGGACTCAGACCTACTAAATTTGCTGTAGAAAGATAGAATACATCTCAGAGGTTGCAAAACACTTTAGTTTGTTTAAATATTCCCATTATCAAGGGAGATATTGCAGAAAAACAACATATTTTTGACGTCGAAAAATGGTCGCGAAAAGCGCCACAAGCCGATGAATGGGGTATATGTTTTTAAATGTCTGTCAGACTATGGAACTTGATTCCATTGATCTTATACTGCCAGGACTGTCTCTGTAAAGATGCTATTGCAGACTAATAGGCTTTTCTTTTGATTTAAAAGCAAAATAAGGGCTTGATAGGAATCAGGACACAATTACTTCCCTTGAATGGTAGAACACGATACGGATATACTTACACACAAAATAGTTCCCCTATTTATTGGGGTGTAAAGTTGACAAATCATGTTGAATTGCTGCTTTTGATATCAGTTTGGTTAGATTGTTGTCTAAGCTTTCAGGAAATGTTAAATTAGTGGAGATATCTGGTAATTTCAGGTATTTAACTGCCAACTGAACCACCCCTTATGCGGTTGCTCCTAGGCAGGCGGATAATTGACGAAGACACCGGTATGTATAGAAATTGGCAGATACCTCCCAAACGAGCCGGTCAACCCCTATTTTAATCTTGATAAAAAGTACTGGCATACAGTGTAGACTTGGGGAAAAGCTTCAGAACAAAGCCAGCAATGTCAGTTAAGAAGGTAGGAGGCAAAACAAATGATTAAACTATATAGTAAAATTAATTGTGGTCTGGGTCCTGCTATGCATGGCATATAATTTGGGTACCTGATGTCTTTATTTTTCAGATTTTTGCTGTTTTAGAGCTGCTAGAGTCCTGAGATTTGCCAGATAGACAGGAGGGAAACCAAATTTGAAGTTACAAGCTACTTGGTAAGAGTTTTTCTTCAACTTTTCCAAATTTATTGCGGTCGCTCGGCTAAAGCGGTGCCCGAAAATTGTCAAAATTTAAGGTCATTGCACTGTCTACATGCTGTTGAGGACTCAGACCTACTAAATTTGCTGTAGAAAGATAGAATACATCTCAGAGGTTGCAAAACACTTTAGTTTGTTTAAATATTCCCATTATCAAGGGAGATATTGCAGAAAAACAACATATTTTTGACGTCGAAAAATGGTCGCGAAAAGCGCCACAAGCCGATGAATGGGGTATATGTTTTTAAATGTCTGTCAGACTATGGAACTTGATTCCATTGATCTTATACTGCCAGGACTGTCTCTGTAAAGATGCTATTGCAGACTAATAGGCTTTTCTTTTGATTTAAAAGCAAAATAAGGGCTTGATAGGAATCAGGACACAATTACTTCCCTTGAATGGTAGAACACGATACGGATATACTTACACACAAAATAGTTCCCCTATTTATTGGGGTGTAAAGTTGACAAATCATGTTGAATTGCTGCTTTTGATATCAGTTTGGTTAGATTGTTGTCTAAGCTTTCAGGAAATGTTAAATTAGTGGAGATATCTGGTAATTTCAGGTATTTAACTGCCAACTGAACCACCCCTTATGCGGTTGCTCCTAGGCAGGCGGATAATTGACGAAGACACCGGTATGTATAGAAATTGGCAGATACCTCCCAAACGAGCCGGTCAACCCCTATTTTAATCTTGATAAAAAGTACTGGCATACAGTGTAGACTTGGGGAAAAGCTTCAGAACAAAGCCAGCAATGTCAGTTAAGAAGGTAGGAGGCAAAACAAATGATTAAACTATATAGTAAAATTAATTGTGGTCTGGGTCCTGCTATGCATGGCATATAATTTGGGTACCTGATGTCTTTATTTTTCAGATTTTTGCTGTTTTAGAGCTGCTAGAGTCCTGAGATTTGCCAGATAGACAGGAGGGAAACCAAATTTGAAGTTACAAGCTACTTGGTAAGAGTTTTTCTTCAACTTTTCCAAATTTATTGCGGTCGCTCGGCTAAAGCGGTGCCCGAAAATTGTCAAAATTTAAGGTCATTGCACTGTCTACATGCTGTTGAGGACTCAGACCTACTAAATTTGCTGTAGAAAGATAGAATACATCTCAGAGGTTGCAAAACACTTTAGTTTGTTTAAATATTCCCATTATCAAGGGAGATATTGCAGAAAAACAACATATTTTTGACGTCGAAAAATGGTCGCGAAAAGCGCCACAAGCCGATGAATGGGGTATATGTTTTTAAATGTCTGTCAGACTATGGAACTTGATTCCATTGATCTTATACTGCCAGGACTGTCTCTGTAAAGATGCTATTGCAGACTAATAGGCTTTTCTTTTGATTTAAAAGCAAAATAAGGGCTTGATAGGAATCAGGACACAATTACTTCCCTTGAATGGTAGAACACGATACGGATATACTTACACACAAAATAGTTCCCCTATTTATTGGGGTGTAAAGTTGACAAATCATGTTGAATTGCTGCTTTTGATATCAGTTTGGTTAGATTGTTGTCTAAGCTTTCAGGAAATGTTAAATTAGTGGAGATATCTGGTAATTTCAGGTATTTAACTGCCAACTGAACCACCCCTTATGCGGTTGCTCCTAGGCAGGCGGATAATTGACGAAGACACCGGTATGTATAGAAATTGGCAGATACCTCCCAAACGAGCCGGTCAACCCCTATTTTAATCTTGATAAAAAGTACTGGCATACAGTGTAGACTTGGGGAAAAGCTTCAGAACAAAGCCAGCAATGTCAGTTAAGAAGGTAGGAGGCAAAACAAATGATTAAACTATATAGTAAAATTAATTGTGGTCTGGGTCCTGCTATGCATGGCATATAATTTGGGTACCTGATGTCTTTATTTTTCAGATTTTTGCTGTTTTAGAGCTGCTAGAGTCCTGAGATTTGCCAGATAGACAGGAGGGAAACCAAATTTGAAGTTACAAGCTACTTGGTAAGAGTTTTTCTTCAACTTTTCCAAATTTATTGCGGTCGCTCGGCTAAAGCGGTGCCCGAAAATTGTCAAAATTTAAGGTCATTGCACTGTCTACATGCTGTTGAGGACTCAGACCTACTAAATTTGCTGTAGAAAGATAGAATACATCTCAGAGGTTGCAAAACACTTTAGTTTGTTTAAATATTCCCATTATCAAGGGAGATATTGCAGAAAAACAACATATTTTTGACGTCGAAAAATGGTCGCGAAAAGCGCCACAAGCCGATGAATGGGGTATATGTTTTTAAATGTCTGTCAGACTATGGAACTTGATTCCATTGATCTTATACTGCCAGGACTGTCTCTGTAAAGATGCTATTGCAGACTAATAGGCTTTTCTTTTGATTTAAAAGCAAAATAAGGGCTTGATAGGAATCAGGACACAATTACTTCCCTTGAATGGTAGAACACGATACGGATATACTTACACACAAAATAGTTCCCCTATTTATTGGGGTGTAAAGTTGACAAATCATGTTGAATTGCTGCTTTTGATATCAGTTTGGTTAGATTGTTGTCTAAGCTTTCAGGAAATGTTAAATTAGTGGAGATATCTGGTAATTTCAGGTATTTAACTGCCAACTGAACCACCCCTTATGCGGTTGCTCCTAGGCAGGCGGATAATTGACGAAGACACCGGTATGTATAGAAATTGGCAGATACCTCCCAAACGAGCCGGTCAACCCCTATTTTAATCTTGATAAAAAGTACTGGCATACAGTGTAGACTTGGGGAAAAGCTTCAGAACAAAGCCAGCAATGTCAGTTAAGAAGGTAGGAGGCAAAACAAATGATTAAACTATATAGTAAAATTAATTGTGGTCTGGGTCCTGCTATGCATGGCATATAATTTGGGTACCTGATGTCTTTATTTTTCAGATTTTTGCTGTTTTAGAGCTGCTAGAGTCCTGAGATTTGCCAGATAGACAGGAGGGAAACCAAATTTGAAGTTACAAGCTACTTGGTAAGAGTTTTTCTTCAACTTTTCCAAATTTATTGCGGTCGCTCGGCTAAAGCGGTGCCCGAAAATTGTCAAAATTTAAGGTCATTGCACTGTCTACATGCTGTTGAGGACTCAGACCTACTAAATTTGCTGTAGAAAGATAGAATACATCTCAGAGGTTGCAAAACACTTTAGTTTGTTTAAATATTCCCATTATCAAGGGAGATATTGCAGAAAAACAACATATTTTTGACGTCGAAAAATGGTCGCGAAAAGCGCCACAAGCCGATGAATGGGGTATATGTTTTTAAATGTCTGTCAGACTATGGAACTTGATTCCATTGATCTTATACTGCCAGGACTGTCTCTGTAAAGATGCTATTGCAGACTAATAGGCTTTTCTTTTGATTTAAAAGCAAAATAAGGGCTTGATAGGAATCAGGACACAATTACTTCCCTTGAATGGTAGAACACGATACGGATATACTTACACACAAAATAGTTCCCCTATTTATTGGGGTGTAAAGTTGACAAATCATGTTGAATTGCTGCTTTTGATATCAGTTTGGTTAGATTGTTGTCTAAGCTTTCAGGAAATGTTAAATTAGTGGAGATATCTGGTAATTTCAGGTATTTAACTGCCAACTGAACCACCCCTTATGCGGTTGCTCCTAGGCAGGCGGATAATTGACGAAGACACCGGTATGTATAGAAATTGGCAGATACCTCCCAAACGAGCCGGTCAACCCCTATTTTAATCTTGATAAAAAGTACTGGCATACAGTGTAGACTTGGGGAAAAGCTTCAGAACAAAGCCAGCAATGTCAGTTAAGAAGGTAGGAGGCAAAACAAATGATTAAACTATATAGTAAAATTAATTGTGGTCTGGGTCCTGCTATGCATGGCATATAATTTGGGTACCTGATGTCTTTATTTTTCAGATTTTTGCTGTTTTAGAGCTGCTAGAGTCCTGAGATTTGCCAGATAGACAGGAGGGAAACCAAATTTGAAGTTACAAGCTACTTGGTAAGAGTTTTTCTTCAACTTTTCCAAATTTATTGCGGTCGCTCGGCTAAAGCGGTGCCCGAAAATTGTCAAAATTTAAGGTCATTGCACTGTCTACATGCTGTTGAGGACTCAGACCTACTAAATTTGCTGTAGAAAGATAGAATACATCTCAGAGGTTGCAAAACACTTTAGTTTGTTTAAATATTCCCATTATCAAGGGAGATATTGCAGAAAAACAACATATTTTTGACGTCGAAAAATGGTCGCGAAAAGCGCCACAAGCCGATGAATGGGGTATATGTTTTTAAATGTCTGTCAGACTATGGAACTTGATTCCATTGATCTTATACTGCCAGGACTGTCTCTGTAAAGATGCTATTGCAGACTAATAGGCTTTTCTTTTGATTTAAAAGCAAAATAAGGGCTTGATAGGAATCAGGACACAATTACTTCCCTTGAATGGTAGAACACGATACGGATATACTTACACACAAAATAGTTCCCCTATTTATTGGGGTGTAAAGTTGACAAATCATGTTGAATTGCTGCTTTTGATATCAGTTTGGTTAGATTGTTGTCTAAGCTTTCAGGAAATGTTAAATTAGTGGAGATATCTGGTAATTTCAGGTATTTAACTGCCAACTGAACCACCCCTTATGCGGTTGCTCCTAGGCAGGCGGATAATTGACGAAGACACCGGTATGTATAGAAATTGGCAGATACCTCCCAAACGAGCCGGTCAACCCCTATTTTAATCTTGATAAAAAGTACTGGCATACAGTGTAGACTTGGGGAAAAGCTTCAGAACAAAGCCAGCAATGTCAGTTAAGAAGGTAGGAGGCAAAACAAATGATTAAACTATATAGTAAAATTAATTGTGGTCTGGGTCCTGCTATGCATGGCATATAATTTGGGTACCTGATGTCTTTATTTTTCAGATTTTTGCTGTTTTAGAGCTGCTAGAGTCCTGAGATTTGCCAGATAGACAGGAGGGAAACCAAATTTGAAGTTACAAGCTACTTGGTAAGAGTTTTTCTTCAACTTTTCCAAATTTATTGCGGTCGCTCGGCTAAAGCGGTGCCCGAAAATTGTCAAAATTTAAGGTCATTGCACTGTCTACATGCTGTTGAGGACTCAGACCTACTAAATTTGCTGTAGAAAGATAGAATACATCTCAGAGGTTGCAAAACACTTTAGTTTGTTTAAATATTCCCATTATCAAGGGAGATATTGCAGAAAAACAACATATTTTTGACGTCGAAAAATGGTCGCGAAAAGCGCCACAAGCCGATGAATGGGGTATATGTTTTTAAATGTCTGTCAGACTATGGAACTTGATTCCATTGATCTTATACTGCCAGGACTGTCTCTGTAAAGATGCTATTGCAGACTAATAGGCTTTTCTTTTGATTTAAAAGCAAAATAAGGGCTTGATAGGAATCAGGACACAATTACTTCCCTTGAATGGTAGAACACGATACGGATATACTTACACACAAAATAGTTCCCCTATTTATTGGGGTGTAAAGTTGACAAATCATGTTGAATTGCTGCTTTTGATATCAGTTTGGTTAGATTGTTGTCTAAGCTTTCAGGAAATGTTAAATTAGTGGAGATATCTGGTAATTTCAGGTATTTAACTGCCAACTGAACCACCCCTTATGCGGTTGCTCCTAGGCAGGCGGATAATTGACGAAGACACCGGTATGTATAGAAATTGGCAGATACCTCCCAAACGAGCCGGTCAACCCCTATTTTAATCTTGATAAAAAGTACTGGCATACAGTGTAGACTTGGGGAAAAGCTTCAGAACAAAGCCAGCAATGTCAGTTAAGAAGGTAGGAGGCAAAACAAATGATTAAACTATATAGTAAAATTAATTGTGGTCTGGGTCCTGCTATGCATGGCATATAATTTGGGTACCTGATGTCTTTATTTTTCAGATTTTTGCTGTTTTAGAGCTGCTAGAGTCCTGAGATTTGCCAGATAGACAGGAGGGAAACCAAATTTGAAGTTACAAGCTACTTGGTAAGAGTTTTTCTTCAACTTTTCCAAATTTATTGCGGTCGCTCGGCTAAAGCGGTGCCCGAAAATTGTCAAAATTTAAGGTCACTGCACTGTCTACATGCTGTTGAGGACTCAGACCTACTAAATTTGCTGTAGAAAGATAGAATACATCTCAGAGGTTGCAAAACACTTTAGTTTGTTTAAATATTCCCATTATCAAGGGAGATATTGCAGAAAAACAACATATTTTTGACGTCGAAAAATGGTCGCGAAAAGCGCCACAAGCCGATGAATGGGGTATATGTTTTTAAATGTCTGTCAGACTATGGAACTTGATTCCATTGATCTTATACTGCCAGGACTGTCTCTGTAAAGATGCTATTGCAGACTAATAGGCTTTTCTTTTGATTTAAAAGCAAAATAAGGGCTTGATAGGAATCAGGACACAATTACTTCCCTTGAATGGTAGAACACGATACGGATATACTTACACACAAAATAGTTCCCCTATTTATTGGGGTGTAAAGTTGACAAATCATGTTGAATTGCTGCTTTTGATATCAGTTTGGTTAGATTGTTGTCTAAGCTTTCAGGAAATGTTAAATTAGTGGAGATATCTGGTAATTTCAGGTATTTAACTGCCAACTGAACCACCCCTTATGCGGTTGCTCCTAGGCAGGCGGATAATTGACGAAGACACCGGTATGTATAGAAATTGGCAGATACCTCCCAAACGAGCCGGTCAACCCCTATTTTAATCTTGATAAAAAGTACTGGCATACAGTGTAGACTTGGGGAAAAGCTTCAGAACAAAGCCAGCAATGTCAGTTAAGAAGGTAGGAGGCAAAACAAATGATTAAACTATATAGTAAAATTAATTGTGGTCCGGGTCCTGCTATTAAGGATTGAAATTCAGATTTTAGCTTTCACTGGATGATGAAAAACATTAGGCTGTTTTTAATGTCTGTGAAGGGCTTCTCGGAAGAGAAGATACTTTCATCTAGGGCGAATGCAATAAAAATGTAAATATTCAACACTGAATGGAATAAAGAAATTGATTACATATTATTGATGCAGTTGATTTCATATTTTATTTTGGGGGTTCTTCATTCAGTGATCCGTGATCAATTGTTGGCGTTTTGTCTGGATGACTTCAATGCAAGAACCCCTTGTCCCGTTTACAACATGAAGTTCGCCCTCTTTGTTCTCAAGGTAATGTAAGAGAAAAATGCTTAAAGTAATACAGTAGTATGAAATTGTTATCTAACGTGCGACATGTCGTATCAATATTTCGGTTCGATTGATAATTATTTCATCTTCGATACACATTAAAAAGTGCTATCAAAATATTTAAGAAAAAATAATATCGCACCACTAAACTCTAATTAAAGGAATCGATTCGGAAACGCATATTTGGCCCTGTACATATTCATTTTGATGTTACAGTACGTGTTACAAATCAAATTCCAACGATTTACCCCATAATAAGTACACAATCATCGATTGAAAATTACGCTGAAATGCGTCTCGAATCGCGAAGGTTGTCGCCATATTTGTTTACCTGTGACGTCACTCACTCACTTTCGGTTGAGAGCCATTTACAAGCGTTCGTACTCCACTTCATGAATTTTATCGATAAAATTCGCAGAGAAAAAAAAAAGAAATAAAAACAGAAAAAAAATGTCATCTGTCACAGGGATCTCGCGGACGCAGAGCCCTGCGCCCCGGGACGAGTAAATCTGGGCGCAGACACATTGTTTTCCTCAGTGGTGATTCCCGGGGAGCAAGTTGTTTTTGCCGCGATACGTCCCAATATTTACCTGTGTTTTGTTGTCTATGAGCCCAAAAAGCATCTTATATAGAGACATCCATCCGAGTGTATTATGCACCTTTATGATGAAAATCCAATCAAAATTATGTAACGATAGTTAGGTAGTTGATAATCTTTCATACGTATAATGGGGATCAAACGATTTAAAGAATGGCGGTCGCATCTTTTGATTGCGCGTGTCTTTATGTAAACAACTTATAATGGCGATCAAACGATTTAAAGAATGGCGGTCGCATCTTTTGATTGCGCGTGTCTTTATGTAAACAACTTATAATGGCGATCAAACGATTTAAAGAATGGCGGTCGCATCTTTTGATGGCGCGTGTCTTTATGTAAACATCTTTTAATTGCACATCATCATTGTTGACAGGTCAGCTGACCGTTTGAGGCGTGTTTACCGAGTCACATGCTAAAAATAATTATCCGCATGAATGAAAATCTTTTCTGGATTGGTGGCAAACAAATTAGAAACACATGCGCATTGAAAAACATTTAGTGATGGGCGGTTCATCTCCGATTATAAATTAAATAAAATAGATAGCTGAGGCAAATTAATAAAATCATGTAAAAAAAAAAAAAAAAAAAAAAAAAAAAAAAAGTGAGATTACCCCTGGAGTGTGTACCTATTCCGTTTTGGAATAAAATGGATGAAAAACTTGCGAATTCCTATTCTTTTTCTATTGTGCACGATTCTTTGACGAAATGCATGTGAAATGCCAAAATTCGGAATAATAACTACCGTGCGTAGATACATGTAAAGTAATTCCATTCCGTTCATACTGGATTATTAATAAGAAATAGTGAAAATGTCTACACCTACGATTTTTTATCGCTTTGAGGGAAGCAAAAAGCCGACGACACGTATGTGGAAAAAAAAAAAAACTTTTACCCCCTTTCTGTAGCTTGTTTTTACAGTTAATCGCCTGGCACTGAGGCATCTTCGGTAAATATTATTCTCCGGTACTATCACATTAACACTTCTATCAAGTTTAACGCAGAAAATATCCACAAATAAAAAATAAAATAACGAAATTATTGCGAGAATATTTGAACGTCTTGCAATTGAAATGAGCGGCTTAAAGAGAAAGTGAGTGAGTGACGTCACAGCTTTATACTGGTTACCGCGTTCACCGTGTAATTATCGATAAACCGGTAACCATACCCGATAAAGATGGCGATTCACTCAGATGCAGGAAAAACCGAAGGTTTCCCAACTTTGAATATGAATATTTTGCGTAACAAACCCGATATGCATTCTCTTGTACCAGGAATGAATTTATGATGGTATTTTACGTATACATACGGCGTCTTTTGCGGTTCCGAATCCATTCCTTTAAGATACAATATTTGAGCCGCCTCGTGGGAAAACCAACAATCTGCATAGGCGAAAACAAAGACGCAGATCAGCTTCGCGGTAACCGCGAAGCTGATCAGCGCCTTTGTTTTCGCTACTCGGATAGTACAATTCCTCTTTTACTTAAATCCGAAATTTCAAGCTTCTAGCCCTTTTCTGTGCTTGTACAGGCCGGTTTGTGTCGGACCTGTTCGGAAACCACATTGTTGGTTTTCCCACGAGGCGGCTCATTTTTATTTTGATTACTGTGCGATATGCGTTACGAGGAGTCAACTTTATCAAAGTTCAAAGGCCACAATTTGCCCACTGGGCCGAAATGTCAATGAATCAACATTGCGATCAAAATTAATATAATGATGACCCTTGTTAAAATTCCTGGCGTGAATTGTTGTTCTTGACCCATTTCTGAACAAGTGGTAAACTTTTGAAATTCATATCTAACGAAAACAAAGGGCGCAAAGACGTTTAAAACTTCAAAAGCATCCGGTATGTCCAACTGCAAAAAATGTCTATCACCAATCATTTCCATGCACACACATGCAAACATGTACTCTAATACGCAGTTTTAAAATGACCGTCACTACCACATTGATAGAGCTTGAAGAGTACGTACCCATTCCTCAAAGGACTGACAAACACAGTTATAACAATATTTTGATTTTGGGTAACGAGGTTCCTTTATCAAAGAATTGTTCCAGAGGAACAATTATTGAATAAAAACAGCATGGGGACCATGTAAAAAAAAAAAAAGAAATCCCAAAAGCAAAACCTTACAAAAATGATTTGATGAGTTTGACAAGCGAATCGAAAGCACAGTGCAAATCGTTTTCAGCGTTCGATGTCGAACAAAGGGAAACACATACAAGCCATTGTCAAGTAAAGCATAATATGCCGTGAGTCCGCATCATAACGAAAACTTGCCCATGCAATATATAGAAATTTTTTTCAAAAAAAAAAAAAAAAAAAAAAAAAAGTCAAAATTTCATTGGAAAAATTTTGAGTTTTTTAATATTCTCGCTCGAAACATACATTGTGGGTACACGTTAGAACCGCCTCGCCGAGGCGGTTCTAACGAGTACCCACAATCTATGTTTTGGAGCAAAATTAAGAAAAATATGTATACCCCTGCATACCCCAACTTTGCTACATAAAAGTGGGGTTCAGGGGGTATTCATTACACGGACATGATTTCGTGAAGGATAACGTTTCCGTTGCCCGTAAAGGGTGTAACAGCAAACATGTCGAAGTGAAATTTTCAGCAACTGTCCCATTTCGATGGCTTTATTCGTAACAACTCGTGACTTCTAAACATGGTTCAGTATATTTAGAAAATAAACAAGACAGCGATCGGTCTGTCTTTATTTACATATATTTACACAAATCCGAGTATATTATCAAGATCTATATCATGTCTAAAATAACAGCAATAATGTAATAACATGTTGCCTCGAGAAATAAAGAGATTTTATCAACTTTGTGCGTAACCTTGCAATGAAATACAAATTAATTGCGAATAATTGATTTTCATTGCCTTGAAACTATTGGTCTGACAGTACATGAGTTGTCATCTAGTTCGAAACCATGTAAACCGAAATCAGTATTTTCGTTAACCACATCAACGTCATACAAAGTCGACGTGAATTTGTTTGACGGAAAGACAAGAGAATACAAATATGCATTGTTTGCTACATGGGTTGGCATGGGAATATACTGACTTGTATTGAATAAAAATAAAACTGAGATCCTTAAGAGCAGAGAACACATTAATGAGAAAGGGGATGGGCCATACCGCGGTTTCGGCTACTTTAGCCTCTTCAGTGACCCTATAGATTTGGCAACATCGAGCCAAAAGCAAATTACTGTAATCAGTGTGCATCTTTCAACAGGGTAGTCAATACAAAGACTAGTAAAATCCAAATGGGGCCAAATATTGAAACATCTATGGGGTTTCCCTATATGGGGTTTCTCATTGGCGTATTAACATGTACATGTGTTCTGTTAAATGTTTCCATTACGAAAACTTGCCCATGCAATATACAGTGATTTTTAAAGTTGTAAAAAATGAAAATTTTCAGCAGAAATGTTTTGATATTTTTCTTATTTCTGCTCAAAACATAGATTGTGGGTACACGTTAGAACCGCCTCACCAATCTACATGTATGTTTTGGAGCAAAAATAAGAAATTTAGGTATACCCCTGCAAACCCCAGTTTTACTATATAAAAGTGGGGTTCAAGGGGGTATACATGTCACGGACATGTTTTCCTGATGCGACGTTCGTCTTTATCCCCAAAACGTCAAATTTTCCTCGCCTGAAATAGATTCTGGTGTCTTCGAACTTTGTCGTAGATCACCTCTTTTAACGTCCAATAAATTCACGTCATCATGGCTTACATGTTTTTAATGACTCAATAGCTATAATGTATTCTCGCGGTGTCGTCTGCGAGCGACGGAGGCAGAAGAGGAAAGACGCATAATCCCGCAAAATCTCGGTAAATCCCGCGGGATTACGATTTTGCAGCCGACTTCAGTAAAATGGCCCTGAACGCGCATTTGACTTTCATGAGGATTAAAAAGGAATTATTTTGTTGCCGTTCGTCGATATTGGTGGGAGTCAGCGTGGAATAATAATGGCATTTGAGGCTGGAATTCACAGAAATAAAACATTGACATCCATATTTGATAGGAATGAGAAACAAAAGCAGAAATAAAAGAACTTCTATGACCGAAAACAAAGAAATGCTGGAAGAAACGCAATCAAGGCAGTGTCCTTGGCGGAATGACTGGCTCTACAGACGAAAAGAATTCAAGTTGTAATGACCATGTCTGTTAACGTAATAGCTGATTCCCTGATAACAACTTCCTCCCCCCTCCCACAGTCATTATTTGCTAGGTAATTATTCTAATTATAAAACCGTTGTGAAACAATTGATACAGCTTTCGATAAAATATCATGTAGACCGGGAAATATTTTCTTCCACCTGAAACTGTTGCTTATCTCGATTATCGATTAGTTATCGGTTAATATCGCGATTTTACCGTGATAATCGAGATTAACAATTATTACCAAGTTATGATACCTACATGAAATGAGCCGCGACGCGAGAAAACCGGTCTTCGGGGTTTCCGACCAGGTCCGACACAAACCGGCCTGTACAAGCTCAGAAAAGAGCTAGAAGCTTGAAATTTCGGATTTAAGTAGAAGAGGAATTGTACTATCCGAGTAGCGAAAACAAAAGCGCTGATCAGCTTCGCGGTTACCGCGAAGCTGATCTGCGCCTTTGTTTTCGCATAGGCAAAAATCCGGTTTTCTCACGATGCGGCTCAAATCGTCTTCAAAGCACATTTCCATATTTTCCGAAGGATTATCTTAGAAACACCTCAGCTCAAATTGACTGTTACAATCAGCATGTTATGCGATAGGGGTCAGCTATTAAGGGCTGTTAGGGGCTGATAGCAAACCGACAAATGCGCAAGATAACGTGTATCGAATATCGACAGAAATAATTGAATTAAGAAAGGTATGAGGCTAATAAATTCAAATTCGATATTTGATCGTTTTGCAGGTTAGTCCGAAATCAATCGGCATCAGGATAAATACCGAAAACAGCCGCATGAATGGGTCAGATGACCACAGAGCAGCTGCAAAAAGAATGAAAGAGAGATTATTTTGATTGGCCTGATAAACAGGCGCTGTCCGCAACTTGAAGCCACCACCAGACTGTCCAGGGCTCTAAGATTTTCTTCACATTTAGGCTAGATATTTGAAAGCTTATTTGTAGTTTTTGCGGTCATGACTCGGATCAGTCTGGTTTTATCTCAGATCTTCTTTGGGTCATTAGACGGCAAAGGCTCTGCTGTTTTGTCACAATGTGGCTCTTATACTTTACTTATCACATGTAATTTGTATGTTTGTCATATATGTATAATTGCTCTCTTACGCCATCCATGTATGGCCTGAGTTTATATGCAATAAAGTTATGTTCATGTTCATGCTCGTAGGTTGTTGATAGGCTAAATTCAAATGTGCCCGCCCCAACCAAAAGAAAAGCTTCAATGGCTTCTTAGAGTTAAAGTCAATGTTTATTAATCAAACAATCATATTTCACCGTGCAGTATCAGTCTATTTTTCCTCCCAATTTATTCACCATCACATATGTCATTACCTGTCAGAGATCGAGGCACGAGCTCTGATCTTGACGAAGCTTGGATCTGACTTTAATATCTGAGCCTTCGCAAGAGAAAACCAGCAATCTGCATAGGCGAAAACCAAAGGCGCAGATCAGCTTCGCAGTAACTGCGAAGCTGATCAGTGCCTTTGTTTTCGCTACACGGATAGTACAATACCCTTACTTTCTAAATCCAAAATTTCCAGCCTCTAACCATCTTCTGTGACTGTACAGCCCAGTTTGTGTCGGACCTGGTCGGAACCGAAATTGTTGGTTTTCTCACGCACAGGCTCATCTTTTATCACCGCCCTATCATTCTCATTGTGATGAATCGACACGTGGAAAGCCTGCATTCATGGTGTTTTGACCGGACAAGACGCGAAACAGTTTGCGTACGAAAGCGGGCAGCTAAACGTATGAGCATTATGCTTTCTATGTAACCTAAGTTTCCTCTGTTTCTATGCAAGAACAAAAGACAAACCAAACAGCCTAGTTTGTGCATGTTTTATTGGCATATGGATTAAACGGGAGATTTTCACTAGAAACGGTCCATTTGATAATCGGAAGTTAATTGAACAAGTGTCGACACACATTTTATCACCTCTCCGGCATATAACTCTCATATCTTCACCCGTATAACTGACAGAAAGCATACAGGTCACGTGCATAACATATGCGGACATATATACTGATTATGGTAAAAATGATTTATGGTTCCTGTATATTAGAACTGTCATGCAGAACTGGGTGAATAAAAGGCACCCCACGCACACACGTCGAGTTTAAAGCCTCATCTGTCTATAATGTCATTACGTTATTAATCTGCGAATAGCCCAAGCAACGTAAAAACTCGAACTCAAACACTGAAACAGTAAAAAATTCAAAAAAGTTATACCAATCAGTACCGTATGCAATCTTAATGCAACTGAAATTCTAGCTGAATCAAACTTAACAGTGATTTATGTTGAAGGCATCCAATATGGAGTTCCAGTTTACGTAAAAATGGTCACAGAAAACAAAAATAATGTTAGATTTCAAAATCTTCACTTGTGTACCGAAAGTGTACTTTGATAAACTTACACCCGTAGAAGTACTGTTAATTGATATATTAACGGTAGAGGAAACATAGTTCCAATATTAGGAAAAAATAGACAACGTTATAGGAAAAGTACGTGTTTTTTTCCGTATCATCGTTTTCGATGTTCGCATTTTGGTTCTAAAATCATACAGTGAATCACCGGATGCAAGAATGGTATGGACTTACGTGCTGTTTGTGTGTCTTTCTATGTGGCACCATATCGAACAGATATTTATAAGTTTCTCAGTAAACACTCAACAAAAGCCATAATGAAATGCACTGGGTTCAAGATTATATGAAAAATTAATAAACACGTGAAATAAGCAATTTCTCGCTTTATGGGTATATGAATTATTTCCATATTAGCAACATCCCCGGCAGTTTAAGTGCATTAATGATCGTTTTCAATAACTGCTTTCCGTAAAGCGTTAGAAATTAATCACCATCTCGGAATCGTAATATTAGGTGTCGGAGAAAATTATAGCTTTATTCGCAGGAATAATAGTTCTACTAATTATGTAATTTGTATCTTTTTTCTTCCTTCTGATTTGATGGGTACATCTGGTTAACATACGCAAGTTATTTTCAGTTTTCTATTTAAACAGTTTGCAACTTTGCTTATTTCCTCGTAATACGTGAATATAGAGTTAAAACCCATCGTACCTCATTTTTCAGGTGTTTTTTTTTCTAAAACATACAAAGTGAGTATCCGTTGCATTGAAAAGATTTCCTCATGGGTCCATTTTTGAATCTTGGACCGACTGACTTTAAACGGAGAAAAATCGCATTTACTAGGGCCCATTTTTGCATCTTGGACAGACTGATTTTAAACGGAGAAAAATCGCATTTAATCAGCTATAAGTATTTCTTTATCTTTCTTTCTTTCTTTCTTTCTTCTTAATATATTTCGCCAGTTTTTGAAATTGAATAACTTTTTTTTTCTAGGAGGTTGGTTTTCGTTTCGGGGAGCACCCGAATGTTCAAACCGAGCTGCATCTACTTTATTACACAGAAGTGTACACGTGAAAGAATTTTGGGGAACAGTTTTAAGAGCACACAAGTACGAAATAAAAATCATAGAAATTAATATTGAAGTGAAAACTATAAAATTTCTTTGTTTTCGGTTTCAAAGCAAATCTATATTTTCTGAAAGTTGAAGAATGAATAAATTAAAGAATTCTTATTTTCAAGGGGAACAACTTTATTTTTCAAGTGAAAGCTTTTTAATACAATGGTTATACAGTGAAATAACATTCAGGACGATTTTGTGCTTGTTTCATGTCCATTCATCTTGTCAAGAACCTTGGTGTACAGTTTTTTATGCCAGCATCAATAAAATGTCTAAACTTTTACTGCCACGCCTCTCAAAACTTCAATATCTCACTGCCAAGCATATATTTATTTTATTATTTTTGTTGATTTATTAATTAATTTTTTAAATATTATATTTTACATATATGCGTGTATCATATATCACTGAATAGGGCTTTTTAAGCTGAAACATCTGATAAACAAAACATTAACCTCCCTTTAAAACTTTCACCTATAACCCGGGACATACCGGTATACCAGTCGTCGGTGGCAGTGAACGGCAAAAACGACTACAGTGGGAGGCGGCAGTGAATGTGAAATGAAAGTGTTATGAATTTGATTGTTTTCAGTAATTTATTTTTAAACGCCATCAAAATCTTTCTAGGAGTGTTCAGAATTGGTAAAGTATGCCAATACGTATGTCACGTAAATCCATGTTTACAAATAAAATCTTGGTGCAGATGAGTTGACAGCCAACTTAATTTTCCCGCTGCGCAAACCAATGTAATATAACTATATCGCCTATTTACTGTAAATTTTAATTGATATGTTGAAAAATTACCTACACCAGATTTTATTCATTTAAAAACCAAAGCCACCCAGAATACAACCAACACTATATCGCATTACGCTTTATTCATAACTCATCCTGTTAGGCTCTCAAATTTGATAGTCAGTCTGATTTTTCATTTTCTGCTTTTCCGAGTTTTTCTATGTCGTCCATGTTAACTGAATGGTGTACTTTGTTTCTAGTCCTGCATTTTCACGATGCCAAACTAGCGTAATTAATTACATATGTTGCATTTCAACAATGTGATAAACAGTACACGTGCTTGTGGACATCCATACTACAATTTGATACCTACCCATCAGATTTGAATTTTGTAGCAATTCATATAGTGTAGATGATAATGAACACAAAACCAATGCGAAATATGCTGTCTTTTTGTTTAGATTGCTATTTTACTATTTAAAAAATAAAAATATAATGAACAATAGTGGATTTAGAGGGCGTTCGGGGTTATTCACTCAAACACCTATGGGACCAACTTATTTTGGTTTCATGGGGGAAAGAAAACAACATCATGTAAAATGTAGAATACAAACCCCTTGATGGGGTTGAACAGCACTCCCGGAAATATTGGATCCCGGGGCCCCTGAAAACTACCTGTGTCTCGACATTTTGGTACTTTGAAAAGTCCATGACACCAGGAAAAACAACAACAACAAAAATACTTTGAAACATGTTCTTGAGACGATTCAAAGACGACATACTGTTTCGATAAACATAAAGTTCTTCTAGTTACCCGAAATACTCTTGAGATACATTTAGGGTGTGTGAATTGATGAGACCTCAGAACAGGACATTAGCATGTCATCATATATCTTGAGTAATTTTGCACGCTTTGTTTGAAAACTATCGCAAGTGATGAAAGGAAGATAGCTTTACAAACAAAACACGATTGAATATACTGACACATGCATTAATCATTCTTCAACATCAGTTGACAGTGAAGAAATTACGCCTATATTTTAGTTTGAGGGTAAAAGCCAACTCCATCCTGACAGAAATGATAAAAGCCGGTATCTGAAGAATTTTAAAAGAGAGTACGTCGTAAGTATTGAAATTTTCAAAAAGAGGCATTTGAAAACAAGGCCACACATGTTTTAAGAGATACGCAAATGGTAACGGAGACCTTTTTATGAGCAATTATAGACGGTTGTCGTAAAATAAACCACACATGACAGGACAGTGATGTCGCAATCCATCCATGAATTTGATAATAATCTGACATTTGATGCCACTGACAAACTCAGTCGGTTTGTACCATTATGACTACAGAAAGCACAAATATTAGCTTAGTGTAAAATGACACAAGGTATAAAACATTGGCTGTTCTATTTGATTGCTTCACTTTGCTTCATTACAAGTGTCATATAAGCGCTTATATGCCACTTGTTCATTATTATTGCCAAAAAAGACAGTTTGTATCTGAACTGGTATAAACGGAATCTTTTAAATTGTATAAACTTTGGAAATCTTCATGACACGCCCACCTTTGCCAATTGAGGACCACATGTTTAACAGACTTGAATTAAGCAAGATAATTATATTATAAGAGAAAACCATCCTACCTGATAACTTCGAACTTATATAGTCCTCCTTACATATGAATCTATTTTCGTCCAGAATATATAGTTCTTCTCCAGTTGAGAGCTCTTTCCTACACATCATGCACGTGAAACACTTAAGATGAAAAACCTTATTCCGTGCACGTCGAACTAGGTCACTGGGCGATATACCTAGAGAACAGCCCGCACATTTTGTCCCGAATCTCCTGCAAATAAATAAATAAATAAATATGATTTATTTCAAAAATGTTTATTTATATGTACTAATTTATAAATGGTGTCTTTCAAACGTGTATTTATATATTTTTAGATTAATTTATTCATGCATGTAACATTTAAAATTGAGCCGCATCATGAGAAAACCGGATTTTTGCATATGCGAAAACAAAGGCGCAGATCAGCTGTGCAGTAACTGCACAGCTGATCAGCGCCTTTATTTTCGCAACACGGATAGTACAATTCCTCTTCTACTTATATCCAAAATTTCAAGCATCTAGCACTTCTCTATGACTGTACAGGCCGGTTTGTGTCGGACCTGGTCGGAAACCCCGAAGACCGGTTTTCTCGCGTCGCGGCTCAAATGTGATAGACAATGTGCTTTATAATGTTTATGTTTCTTTATAATTATGTATGTATGTATGTGTTGATCTTACCGAATAAAAATCAGTCAATCAATCATGGTTTCAAACCTATGTTTTGTTGCCTTACGCTACCGCACTCCCTAACCTCGGGCTCACACACACCCGCTCGAGTGGCCCTACACAAGCTGGGGTAATGATACTGTAACGTGAGTAAAAAAGTAACAGTTACGTGTGACAGTGGAAAAGCATGCTCATCCACTAAGGAGGTTAAGTGCGCTCTATAGTTTTGCTTCACGATTTTCACAAACTATACTAAGTTTCTAATTTGCATATTCAGTTAACCATGGCTCTAAAACGTTCCACCAACGTATTGTTACATCGAGTTACGCACCTTCACAACAGTAAGCAAAGTGCAAGTACAAGGACAACAGAATGTGGAAAACAGGTTGAAAATACATTAATAAGGATCATTATGTGCCTCGCATCATTTGCTCTTTCTTTCGTTGAAATTTTAATGAGATTTAGAAGCTTTCGATTCACTCAGCTGTTGGAGCGTAATCACACAGAATTTCTGATTAATAATTTGTAGAATAAAATATGACACTAGCGCACACAAACACCCGTGAAGCATACAGAGTAGGCAAAATAGCTAAAAATAAAGGATTAGTCCCGCCAGGGCGATTCTTCTATCCCCTTTGGTGTCACACCATGAAGAATGAATACTAAGGTCGATTTTAAGCGATCACGCTTGGTTAGGTATTCTGTGTTAATTTTTACGGCTAGAATATTATCCGTAATATTTTTCATAAATTTTTAATCTTTACGTGGCAGTTACTCACATAGAAAGAATTTTTGATGCTAAAACATGATTATAATTTGTAATCTTTGTTAGGACTGACTTGAGAGGCGGTGAAGTGCATGTCTGAATACTGGTTCCCACCGAACACCTGTAGCAAAAGAGAATTAACCTTGGCTAGTGGGGTGTGTGGGTGGCAGGAAATGTCGCATTGTAAATGTAACTGAAGAATGGATTTGAAGGGGTACGGAATAACGAATAGAAGCGACCATCGGATGTACATATGTTGTGCCTAAATGACAAATCATTTCTCTTGTACACGTCAGTCAGATCGTGGCCATATCAATATTAAGTGGAATGAAAATAAGGTACCAAACGAAGGACGCATACAGCACTGACTGTACATAATATCTTCGTTCATGTGTCATTTCACATGTGACCTGAGTTCATCAATAAATCGCATCGCATTGCATCACATCGCATCATATCGTATCGTATCGCATCTCGAATAGGATGGTATCGTATGGTATCGTATCGAACCGTACCGTATCATACCGTACCGTACCGTATCGTAACGTATCGTACCGTATCGTGTCGAACCGTATCGAATCACGGCGTATCGTACCGTATCGTACCATATCGTATCCACAAGGCAGGGCTTGGGGAGGGGCTGGTGGTATTGAAGGTAATGACCTCGAAATTCGTTCGCTGTCAGCCACTTTACATTTCGATTTTTCAGTACAAAACGTCTCGGAATCCTTATAGAATGCAGATTACAGCTACCGGAAGAGCATGTTGTTAAACAAATCAAGGATAAAATCTTTATGTCTCAGACATACAAGGTATATCAGACATCTCATGACATACTAAACGCTCAACAATCGTGATTCCCATTCGATAATCGATATTTCGTTTTAAATAATGAATTAGAACAAACGCCGTATTCGCCTTAAAAAGTCCACGTGGGGATACGAAAAAACGAAACAAAAGTTTTTGCATGTGTGGAACTTTAAGTTGTCACGCGAGGAAGTCATTAGGACAGAGATTGTCACGAGCCGTGCTAGTCTTGGGTAAAAGTGGAACTGCATTGTACTTTCAAGTCGCAAGATAGTCACCTAAGTGTATATTTACTGTAAAATATATCAACTGATTTCATGGTTTACGTCCCACTCGACAGCTATTAAAGGTCATATGGAGACGAAAACTATCTGTTGATCTTCTCACTCGAAGGACAGGGAAGAGAAGCTCGGCTGTAAAAGTACGTGCTTAATGTAATTATATATATGTCTTAGTTTATTAAGGTTTTTTCTTTTAAAATAAACTGCAAGTAGACATTTTTATTTTAAGTTTAACCCTGGTTTCCAAGGACAATTTTTCTTTGACGAAGATTATATATGTCACAGAAACTTTGGCAATCAGTTTGCGTTCACACACAGCAAAGATTACTTATATAAGGCCTCGTTTCTACGGACAATTTTTCTTTGACGAAGATTATTCGTCACAGAAACTTTGGCATTGAGTTTGCGTTCAAACACAGCAAAGATTACATATATGTTCAGCTCGCTCAATTTACACGAGCGTATTTTTCTGCGACAAACCTACTTTGTCAAAGAAAAATTGTCCGTGGAAACGAGGCCTTAAGCATGGGAAAGACAGGGAAAGAAAATGGCTTCAAACGATGAAATCCAAAAAGTTACTATTTTGAGTAAAGATATGGGTATGGTAGGACATTTTTTGTCATTGGCCTGATCTCGTAAAGTGGCAAAAGACGAACACTCTGTTTAGAACCATCAGGGAAACATGTCCGTGCAATGAATACCCCCTTGAACTCCATTTTAATATAGAAAAACTGGGGTATGCAGGGGTATACCTATTTTTCTTATTTTTGCTCCAAAACATAGATTGTGGGTACTCGTAAGAACCGCCTCGACGAGGCGGTTCCAACATGTACTCACAATCTTTGTTTTGAGCAAAAATAAGAAAAATATGAAAACTTTTCAGCTGAAAATTTTCAATTTTTAAAGCTCAAAAAATCTCTGTTTATTGCATGGGCAAGTTTTCGTAATGTAAAATGAACGGAGATGGTAATCATTTATAGAGAGCGCTCTCACTCGTAGGAAGGGAAGAGTGACTGGGAACGAGGCTATTCGTTACCACTCATAATTCACATTTTAAAAGTATTTTTTCAAAAATTATGGCCAAAAAGATATATTTAAACATATTTTTATCCATTTTAATAAGTGTTTGATTGAAATTTAATTGTATTAAGTCGTTTATATGTTATGTGCCTTTTCTGAAAAACCATAATTTTATTTTGATACCTGCTTATCAATCATTTGACGATGAAATCAAACGGTATTATTCTAAAAAGTCATAAATCAGCCATATTATATTTACGTATATCTATAAATCATACGGAATAGATTATACAGAATTGATGAGAGTCCTGTGTTTTACCCACGATATCGAGTCTGTCGTAATGGACATTAAGGAACCCAAACGACCCAAAACAAAATGACATGAAAGGATTCGTAATACATCAATATTAGATGAACATTTTTCCAGACTGTGTTTTGCGAATCTCATGAATTATCAAAACATGTCGCATGATGAACTAACGAACCATGGACCATGTAAGGATTACACTTTCCTTGGATATGTGTAATATGTATTGAAGGCCCCACAGAACATCAATTAGAAGTATCAGGGGGAGTGGTTCGATACCCGGCGGACTTCTGAAGTCTAACGGATGAGACTAATGGTTCCGTATGATCTATGCTATTTAGTAGGACCTAAAAACACGATATCAACCAACAGAATGCCAATGAACGCCAATAATTTCTTTAATCAAATGAAGACCGTGACCTTGTAGAATAAGTCAAGGTCAACCAATAATTTCATGCGGGCTGCCATGGTCTGAGAATTTCTTTTTAAAAAGAGATTATTAGTACAATACTACATACACGGCAACTTTCCACATGACAACATTTTTCCCATCAGGGTAATATAAAACAAATAAAATCTCGCAATACTGGGCGACTTTTCTTTGAAGAAATAGGTGAGAGTCGTTTAAATCACCTCGGGGACACAAACGAGATAACGACATTATCTTTATGCTACATCTAGTGCACAAACGAAGTGCGAGATAAATTAATAATTGATGCTAATTGATTGATATGCAAAATAAGTTCACATGGGTATCTGTTTACAGTTTTACGAAATTTCCATTCGAGTTTGGCACAGAACCGTTATTTTAAATTTTCTCAGGCCTAACCGTCACGTTTCATGTGTACTTCAAATCAGAGACCTTTATGCCGTTTACTATTCTTCGAATGTTTATGTGCGACATTGTTGTTGATCTTTGAAACCCATACATGCTTTAAGCTTTAGAAGTTGGGTACTATCAGGGGCTTATATAAATATTCTTGGAGTAAATGTAAGCCTCGCCTCTATTAAAATATAATTCTCGTATCCTCAGATGCTATGACATCCAAACATCTTGTATAGTTTTTCCCTTCGCAGTTTACTTCTTTTCTGGTTGCAGTCCATACGTTATACGATATGCTTCGTTTGAAATGTGATATTTTCTTGGCAAGTAAAAGAAAGGTATCCTTGAACTATCACGAAGAAAGTAACAATAATTCGAGTTGTTCTGTAATGCACCAGTCATTTGGTACCACGCTCCCCCCACCCCAGTCCCTGGGAAAGCGGGGACTTTTACTTTTCTTAAATCAAACCCTGCCAAAAGCTCCGCAATGCGGGCACAATCATTTGGTAAAAAACCTGGTAATGTCTCCCCCACTGGAGACATTACATTACGAAAACTTGCTTATGCAATATACAGATATTTTTAAAGTTGTAAAAAAA
This sequence comes from Rugalucina vietnamica, assembly GCA_964017185.1. Taxonomy (NCBI): domain Eukaryota; kingdom Metazoa; phylum Mollusca; class Bivalvia; order Lucinida; family Lucinidae; genus Rugalucina; species Rugalucina vietnamica. The sequence goes on from OZ024881.1 coordinate 42,448,821, forward strand.
GAAAAAATTCAGCTGAAACATTTTGATATTTTTCTTATTTTTGCTCAAAACATAGATTGTGGGTACACGTTAGAACCGCCTCGGCGAGGCGGTGCCGAGGCGGTTCTAACGAGTACCCACAATCTATGTTTTGGAGCAAAAATAAGAAAAATAGGTATACCCCTATATAACCCAGTTTTGCTATATAAAGGTGGGGTATATGGGGGTATACATTACACGGACATGTTTTCCTGATGACTGCCGGAGAGACTTCCCACACGGTGGGGACAATAAGAAGGTAAATCCCCCACTCATTTCCGGACTGGCGGCCGTGGTTACAAATGACTGGTGCACAAACCTTTCTTCCTGCAGAGTAGATATTTTGTGATATACATGTGCAGCTTGATGAGACGTTTTTGATATATTCACAAAAACAATATTCGTTTGCCAACACGATGTCAAGCTGTTGCAGTTCAAGAATTCAAAAGGCTTGCGTTTTGTTATCTTTCTTTATTTTTTCATTCTGTCGGCCTGTGGATATTGATTTTGCATTGTGGAAGCTTTGCGAGAGTCACATTTTGATTCAAATGATATTTGCGCAACATATTGTAGCTACAGTCCTAATGAGGATTTCATACCGAATGATCTTATATTCTGCATTATAATTATATTCGTATACATTTTCATCAATTGTATATGGGCATACAATTAAAATTAGCATATATGTTTCAGTTATTGCAAGTACACATAAAATTATGGCTTTGTGACACATTGATTTTAAAGGAGTAGCATTTTAAAAAAATATGTTTTATATGTTAAATGCATTTTCAATGAACGCATTATGTCGCAATTTAAGTTATGATACTATAAAAATTCTTTCTGAGATCTTTGAGTGAAAACTTTCTACGGTTCTCCATTTCAGTGATTTTAAGTTAAAATGTACACGTTCCTTAAATAACATTTCGGACACATGTTCTTAATTGTCTTGTCTTTCTGTAGATCTCTATATAGTTCTTTTATATATCTTGATTCAATTTTATACCTGGTTTCTTTACCTTACTAATCACCAATCTCCTTCTCATTTCAAGTTTGCCCCCATTATGAAAACAAGAAAATCATTAATTAACCTTAATAATGATAACAGTTGGTACACAGCGCCCTGACTAACTCATCTGTTTCACCTAAATGACAGTTTACATCGTACACATTTGTCGCCCCGATTTTATCTCGTGTTTTATGGTTGCTGTGCCTATAATGATCTATAGGAAGAAAATCAGATTAATAATTTATGTTTTATGGCAGAAAACGCTTGTTCTTAATGAAAAAATCGATTCTTAAACAAGGACGTTTGTCACAATTGTAGAAATCTTCACAGTTAAAGACAATCAAATCTTAAACAGTGTATCGCATCAACCGTCGTTTGACCATGAAAACCGGGGACGGCACCAAAATATTCTAACCTAGATACAAATTGCCGTCATGAGGTTGTTTCTGAATGACATCTATGCATAAATTGTGTTCATTACGAAAACTTGCCCATGCAATATACAGAGATTGTTTTTAGTTGTGCAAATTTTCAGTAGATTTCTTTTCTGTTATTTTTGGTATACCCCTGCATACCCCAGTTTTGCTATATAAAAGTGGGGTTCAAGGGGGTATACATTACACGGACATGTTTTCCTGATGCTGTTTCTTTACAAGTTAGTCAATTTTGCTATTCAAAAATGAATATACATATCCCCATACATGTATATTTGGCTTCATTCGTGAAAATGACTTGACACTGTAAAGTCTTCATCTATTTTATTGCTGACATTGAATTAAACAATGAAGCAACATGTTAAGTTTGTTATATCTTTTTAATATGTTGTTATGTTTTAAGTAATTGACATTTCTAAATTCAGCTAGGCCAAAGAAGACGAAAACAATACACAGTTCACAATACACAGTTCACAATACACAGATCACAAAGTGTTGTTATTCTTGATTTCTAACGTCCGTTAAACTGGAAGCTTTCGACATCGATATTTGTATTGAAATTTTATTTAATTTCAACGGGAGGTTAGTTGGTGAAGTTCCTTTCTCCATTTTATTATACATGCAACTGACATTTAGTTTTTCATAGCGTAAGCAGCATAAATATTTCATAACCTTGTCTTTTAATCCAAAAGATATTAATTTTGTCGATAAATGAATCTAGGTTTCACATTTTCCTGAGCATTTCAGATTCTTCGAAATTGATTTTGCAAACAGAAGTCTTCTTGACTTCCGACTTAATTAAATTTGACAGTGATATGCAAACCAAAATTCACATTTTAAAATTTTTAAAATACGATATACCGACGAAATAAAAGCATATTTATATTCATTGTATTTTTTTTTTCATTATTTATTTATTTATTTTTTTATTTATTTATTTATTTATTTATTTATTTATTTATTGTTTGATTTATTAGAATCTCGCTCTCGGTGTATTATTTCTCATAATTTGCTTGCAGGAAACAAATGCAATTTAGACTTCATTTCAATATTTATACTCAAATCTGCAATAAAACGACAAAAATATTTGCGACTGTAAAATGAAAATTCATTTTTAAAAGTTAATATTTTTTCCCAAACTGTGCACTATACCTAATTTTAATATGGGCATGAGTTTCTTTTACGATAGCTTTATTTTAGTCTATCACCAGCATGTGTTGAGTTTCATTTTGCCGTCAACGTTATCGGCCGTCAACGTCAACGTTATTTTTCTCCTTCCAACAGGACACTCTACGCCGTATACTACAAAAATGTAATTACCTGAAGAAATCATTTTTACAGTAAAGTTTCCCATCTCTTGAGAAGCATTTCTCGGTCAAGGTCACTGCGCAGTCTGAGCACTGCACACACTGTATGTGCCATGCTCTATCCAGCACATTTAGTAAGAACCTGTCCAGGATCGGTCGGCCGCAACCCCCACACTGCATCATCCCCGGGCTCTCCTGTCCGATCGCCACTTTGAAGTCCTTGTTTTTCATGCAAAAATGAGGGTTTTTCTCGTTTTTCAAACTTGTTTTCTATAAATTTCAGAGTTTTGATTATTTTCACATGAGATATTATTCCATATTCCAGAGCACAATGTATTATTATATCATATTCTAAGAAATAACAGAACCAGAAACTGGTATAGTTTCAAACTTTTACTTTTTTTGTGTTTAACTTTTCTATATGCATTTAGCAACGATTTACACTTTCTAATTTTTATAAAGTTCAAAACTCTTTCTTCCTATGCCACCAAATTCCAGGAAAATTCCAGTTAAACACCTGTCCACTTCCAATAATGGTCACTTACTATTCTGTCGCAGAAAAAATCCTTTTTTCCTACCTTTCCATTTTCCAATATTTGTATTTCGATGTGTATTTTTCGATCAGAAACACCCGCAGTGCTTCAGTCTGGTAGGCTGGCCGTGTCTTAATTAGTAGGCGGGGCATTCTAGCAATAGCCTAACCAATAACAAGAAATAGCGTATCCTATCTTTCGCAAAAATCAAATATTTTCTAGCAATAGGACATGCTATGCATGAATATGGAACATGTTCAGTTTCTGATTGTATTTCATCGCAGCTATCTGTTTTCATATTGTTTTGCACTTTAATTTGATAATAGCTCGAATGAAATTCTTTAACATGAAAGGTACATATTAATACGTCCCTAGTGGGTTAATGGGAATAGTTTGCCTTCGCTCTGCTGTTACAATTTTACCGCACGTTAGTTTAGTTATAGATGATTTTCTACTATTATTTCCAAATTTGCAAATTATACAAACTGTATTCAAATGTACAGAAAGACTGCTTGGCTGTATTATTGTATAAAGCTCATAAAATTCAAGATACATGGGCGAGAACATGCTTTTTCATTTGCGACATTTATATTTTCGGCTTCAGAAATGTTTAAACAAACAAAAATAAATGCTGTGTAGTAAATATGATTATTATTTTTGTACGAATATTGTCGCAAAGTAGCTCGGACCATGAATAAAAGCTACACATATTATCAGGGTGAACGCAATTTTCGTACTATCCTCTTTAAAATTGGCAATGAAATCTAAATCTTAAGATACAAAATAATAAAGAGTCTATAATATCTAAAGTCATCGAAAAATAGTTTTTCAAGGGCGGTCATCGGGAAAGGTTGCGTCCGAAAGAAAACAACAATATTTTGCATAGCCCGAGGGTAGCATCGTTGACCCTTGCAAAGACAGTCATTCTATTGTGAGCCTGTTTTATTTTGTTTTATTTCAAAACATCTTTGGTCAAAGAGAATCTTTGTTCAAATAAATTCAAAACCTCAGTAAAGTTTCCTAAATCTTACCGCCCTTTTGTCACACGAACTCTTTTGTAAAAGCGAAATCTTGTTACGTTTTCGCACCTTTATGTTGTTTACAAAATGAGCCGCATCGTGAGAAAACCGGATTTTTGCATATGCGACAACAAAGGCGCAGACCAGCTTCGCGGTAACCGCGAAGCTGATCAGCGCCTTTGTTTTCGCTACACGGATAGTACAGTTCCTCTTCTTCTTAAATCCGAAAGTGCAAGTCTCTAGCCTGCTTCTGTGACTGTACAGGCTGGTTTGTGTCGGACCTGGTCGGAACCCAAATTGTTGGTTTTCTCACGCACAGGCTCATAAAGAGATTATTCAGTGATCCAAATCATTCTTGCACCAAGGTGCTAAGTTTTGAAAATATCCTTACGGATCCTTGACACTGGGGTTATAAAATAAACAGATTTCGTCGTTAAATTTCGTGTGCGATTGGTATTTTTATTTTATTTTTGGCCCTAAAACCGGTTCTGTTAATATTTAAACAAGGACAAAGCCACACAGTCTGATCAGAAATGTTTTATTTTTGTCTTTAATTTTTCGCTTCAAAAATACCATGGTATATAAAACAATTGTAGCTCTGTTTAATACAAGGGAGACAAATCCAATAGAATATACGAGTAAGACATTATTTCAGTATATTTATTACGAAATATCATTTATCTTTTCTAATAACACGGTATTCTTATTAACGCCCCAGTGGGAAGCACTGAGATCAAAGTCACGAATTCTCTCACGAGAGTCTCGCGATACCACAAATATCACTCCGCGCAACCCGATAACGTTTCGGCTTTCACCTCGGGGGACTACTTGACGCCCCTTTGAATTAAGATCCGGGGTCCTGACATCTGTCCGGGACACTGAAGGGTTTTAATCTCCCATCGGTATCTTGCCTTATCCACACCTTATTCAACCTGTTATTGAAATCAATGCTCAACGTTATTATAATTGGGAGATAAGCAAACAGTTACATAGTCGATACTTCGTATATTTTGAAGTGCATTCTGGTCCGTTCTGATCTGCACTATCTCATAACTAATGCATGAAAACTGAACCTCAGTTGAAAGCAGAAGCATGGATTCGCGACTCACCAAAAATTAGGTCAGTTCAAGTAACTGAGTGGCCACCTTTAGGAAAATAGCTGCTTGCTCTCCTCTCGTACCTATTTGTCATGTTGGTTGTTTCCCAACTAGACTGTGGTTTTGATAGCAGAGCTTTGTTATATAGTCAGCGCCTTTCATATGATGAACTTTGCATTCGAAATTCAGAACAGCGTTTGTTTTTCGGACCATCGACCTGATACTATCACCTGCTCTTCAACGATTGTCTATATTATTGCTGTCCTTTATCTTCGTGACAAAATGATTCAGTTCTGTTTACCATATCTGAGTCTTGGATTCACACTCAGTCGACAATCGTGAGGTCGTCAGCTCTCGCGGGGATTATGAGAAAACATTATCTCAACCGTCCTTGTGCAATCGCGAATACTCGTGTAAAAGAGCATTCTTATCAGCCTGGCGCGTGCCTGACACACGCATTTATTCTTCAATAAATTTGCCATAAACTGACAGTAAAATGTTATCGATAATATTATATCTTCAAAGCCCGTCTTTTACAATGATTTTTCTCCCACAGCAGATGAGAGATAGGGAGAGTGCGGACTGCCAGGAATGCGGACGGGATTTTATTAAAGATATGACTGAATATAAATACAAAAACTCTCTGTGCTCAAATGGCATTGATTATCTGTTGTGCTCTTCGCCCGATGGTTACCTCGCTGACAAAGAACTGGGGTTTGCAGGGGTAAACCTATTTTTTTTTTTTTTTTTTTTTTTTGCTTACATAGATTGTGGGTACTCGTTAGAACCGCCTCGCTAATGTTAAAATTTCGGCGGTATCTTGCCTGTGTTGCCAGGGCTGGACTTTTAATTTTAACAATCCCTGACCCTTCTTTTCTTGTTACTTGTACTTAGTTCTTCTTGTAGAACTACATGCATGCTCCAATGAAGCGGATCAGATTAACCTCGCGGCTTGTCCATTACATTGCGGATCCCCATAAAACCTGGATATTTCTTTTAGTGGAAAAATACCAACACTCTCAATCATGGTAAGACTTTGAGTGCAATGAAGTACTGATGATGTACAGTGGTATTTGACGTTGTCGAAGCTGTTCCAAGCCTACGCTGCGCACACAAAACCTACCGCTGTTTTCTGACGACCCAAATGTATTGACAACCTAATCCTACAGATACCAATTACGTTTTCAAGACATAACTCATTCGTCGGACCTCGGTCCTAATCGTTTAGACAGGCTAATGGTGATGAGATTCACACGATCTCGTACAATCTCGTTCGGTGGTCGATAAATACATCACTGATACTGATGACGTATTCACTCATGCGGAGTGATTCGGGTTTTATCGTTAGTCATTTGGTGACAAAACGAAAGGATACATTTAAATATTGTGCAACTTATGATCACTTATGCACCGTTTGGATTGTGATTATCGCCTCCTTAATAGTCTCTCACTTCCTGTATTGTAATCACGTGATTTTAAATGGACTGGTTGGCATGATTATTCAAACATTTACTTCATTATTCCGTGGTTTATTGACACATTCAACTGTCCATACTTCCGAACTGTAATCGTTGACCGTTGCCCTAAGACTAATCAGACAAAATATGAACCCATTAATGACGAATGAATTCGCCTATCATTATCATTTGGGTGAGTCCACTTTAATTTTCAGGGTCTCCAGGTGTGATTTTAAAACTGCATCCCATTTTTCCATGAAATTCCTCTAACCAAACAGAATAGCCTCGGATGGGACGCTGTGTTCTGCGGCGTCACATCTGGGGCTAAACTGTTTGCCTAGGACGCCAGCCTTGTATGAGTTATAGAAGAATCGACGTCAGATGTGACGAAGTGACTTTGAATAAATGTGTCGCGGTTGACTCGGGTTCCTTCTAAAGATTAAAAGTCTCCCAGCGAGCGGGCACATGACGTCACATCGACGTCGATCTGACGTCATTCTGACGTCATGTGCCTGCTGGGCTAGCTATAAGAGTTCTTACGTTTCTGTCATACCGGAGACGATAGCATGATTTGTAGTGTGTCCTATTAGAAATAATGAATAGTCGGAAATGGGATGTCATCTTCGCCAGATCATGCAGTACGCCAGTCGCTTGTTAGTATCCACAGATATTGCCACCAAATATACAAACAGGTGTGTCAGAATAAACGTAAGTCCCAAAATGACCATAGCTGTTGGTTCTAAGTATATAGCAGCAACTCAAACAAGCAAACACTGAAACAACAGTTTTCTGCCAGAGTAAAATGAAAACAAGCTCTTTTAAGAGCAGCGAAAATACTATCATGAGATAGAGAATGGACCATACCGCGGTTTCGGCTAATCAAACCTCACCAGTGAAGAAAATTGATCAAAACAGATAATATTATTTCTCAGAATATCCTCACTGATTATAAAGGACAGGACTACTGATGTTCACCTGAATCAAAAACACTTTATTTTTGCTTCATGTACCCTGCTAATGTGATAAAAATGTAAGCAAGAAATCCCTAACCCCTTTCGTCCTTCAATCTAGCCTCGATGGACCGTTGCATCAGAACAATAAAAGCGAATTTCATCACGCTATACGAGTATAAAGAAGTAGTTGCGAAAAAAGCGACACGATGTTGTTACTGTATGAGCTATGTGCACATCATGAAAACATCTCCATGCAATGAATACCCCCCTGAACCCCACTTTTATATAGTGAAATTGGGGTATGCAGGGGTATACCTATTTTTTCTTATTTTTGCTCAAAACATAGAATGTGGGTACTCGTTAGAACCGCCTCGGCGAGGCGGTTCTAACGTGCACCCACAATCTATGTTTTGAGCAAAAATAAGAAAAATATCAAAATGTTTCAGCTGAAAATTTTCAATTTTTAAAGCTAAAAACTTTGTATATTGCATTGGCAATTTTTCGTAATGGTCTCCACTCCATACCGAGGATAAACCACATGATAGTAAGTTTTAGTAATGCGCCATGTGTGAAAACAAAAAAAAAAATGGTATTTTTAATGGCTTACTTTATTACATAATAGATGTAAAATGATCCCTGACTATCATGCTGCAGGGAACCTGTGATTTAGCATGTACTGGTTTCCCGTGCTCATTTCACTGCCCTGATATTTTCTAGTTAATGGTACCATCATTGCTTCGCCCTATGATTAAAGGACATCGTTTGAACTGTCATCTGCAGTCCTAAATGGAGCCGCATCATGAAAAAGTCCCGATATTTTGTATATGCGAAGACAAAGATGCAGTTCAGCTGCGCTGATCAGCTGCTGTACAGTTACTGCACAGCTGATCAGCGTCTTTATTTTCGCTTCATGGACAGTGCAATTCATTTATTCCTAGCTCTGAAAGTTTAAGCTTCTACCCTTTTTTCTATGACCTGACAAGCCAGTTTCTGTCGAACCTGGTGGGATACTCGGACTGAAGACCGTTGCTGAATTGGTGAATAGCATTGGCACAGCATGTCCTCTTGCAAGTTCTAACGGTTGCCCTATTCTGTCACCCGCGACAAATGAACGCACGTGACATCGTACCGAGTAAATCATTGTTCCAATGAAAGATTCCGGACAATGCGAAGGATTTATTTCATGACATGAATATTTGAGAACAATGTTTGAACGAATAATGCCACCTTGTATGAAAAAGTCTGTGACCCTTGGACAGAATTATCATCATTATGCAAATTCGAAGAAAATGTATTACAGTACATCACACAAGAAAGCCGCAAAGCTGTTTGAGATCAGCGAGGATTTTCTGAGAAATCAAAAAATTATTATAGGTTATATTAAGATTTATTAGATTAGTTTTCGTACCAACGTTAAATGTTTTGGCTATACATTGTACTAGTCTTTATATCGACTACCTTGTGGAAAATTGCAAATTAAAAGTTAGACCATTCTGCCTTATTGCCCAGTGCTCTAAATCAATACATCTCCCACTTTGGACACATTCCCATTTCAAGTTATTGCGATAGCAAATAAATGAGACTTTAAACTGTACATAATAGCAGTTTCTGGAAATTGGAAAACAGGAAAACGACGAGCAAGAGCAATAAATTCCCTCGACTATGACAATAAATTGGATGATTGTTGGAAGTGCTGATACTGTTGTTCGTTGGGACCAACTAGAAACATGACGTTTGGTATACTAAATTGGGTTTCTGTGTTTAACTGCTTAGTAACTGGATGGTCTAAGTATTGCCAACCGCAGCAAATATTATCACCTACCAAATTTTCTATTCTGCTAAGTCGAAATGTGCAATTTTGTCATCGCGTTTATGCCTAAATCATGCAAATTGCCCTAAATATCGGACATTTTGGTTTCTAATAAGCGAACCTTCGGATGCGAACCGAACTTCAGAACGGGATCCGAAGTCCGAACGTTTGGACTCCGTTTGGCATCGTTACTTTACATGACATTTGTTGACCTCATAAAAAGCCTTTGGCACACTAAGTCGTGATGGACTCGGGAAAAGCATGGCCAAGTTTGGCTGACCACCCAGATTCAAAGCAATGGTGCGGCAATTTCATGATGACATGCAGACATGTGTGCAAAATGATATGATGGATAGTTCTCTGAACCCTTTGGGGTAACGAATGGGTGGAGTCAAACATGGCTGTGTTTATGGCACCGACACTGTTCAGCATGATGTTTTCTGCCATGCTTTGTGATGCTTTTCAGGAGAATGACACTGGTTTTCCATTCAGGTACCGTTCCGATGGCAATGTATTCAACCTTAGAAGGTTGCAAGCCAAAACTAAGATGCAGACTGATACTGATGACTGATGTGCTGTGCTGGATGAGCTCCTCTGTGAGGTGATATAGATAAGAGCCATGGATCAAGTGTCGCAGTCATGTGATAACTATGATCTCACAATGGGCCAAAATAATGTACGGGGAGACTTTAAGGGCCACAGGGATGCAAAGCATGCATACTGTCTTAAAGCTAGCACAGTTAAGATGGACTGATCAAGTTATTATAATGTCTGATGAGCGACGTCAAAAGAAAGTCTTCTATGGAGAACTACGGGAGTGAAATCGCTCTCAAGGTGGCCAGAAGAAACGATACAAAGACACCTGCAAAGTCATTCTGAAGGATTTCGACAAACCAATGGGGTCTTGGGAACAGAGTGCACAGGAGCGATCAAAGCGGCGAGGTCTCATCAACAAAGGAGCAGCTCTCTATGAAAAAAGAGAATCAGCGAAACTGAAAGAAAGCACAGAGAACGCAAAGCCAATACCAGTGGGCCACCAGCTGATTCCATGACATTGACTTGCTCTACTTGTAACCGACAGTTTAGAGCTAGAATTGGCCTAGTCAGCCATCAAAGAACTCACCAACACACACGAACCTTATTCAAGAAATAATGATGGTCTTTCTCAGTAGTGAGAGACGAACGACCAACATCTGATCAACGTCAATGATGACGACCAAATGACGCCGTCATGAAGTCATATGCCTACTGAGCTGTTTTCACGTTCAAAATAAATCAAACTTGGCTCGTGTAAGGATTGCGTGTAAGAGTTAGTTTGGAACCTTATTTAATTTTGCCAACCAGCAAAGCAGCCATACTGACGGATGGTATGGTAAAACCAAATGTGTGCTAATTTGAAACACATTTGCTTGACGTACAGCTCGGTTTCAAAAATAACATACCCTTGCCATGTCGCAAAATAAATTGACCTCTTTATCTTCATTGCATCGATCAATGCTTGATGACTGTTGACCTGGTTTAAATGAAACTTTTACATTTTACGCATATATGTATGTGTGTTAAAATGGTATTAAATTTATATTGATCATGAGCAGTCCGATCGGATAGTGAGCCGCCTTTGGCGTATACCACAATTCTGACAGATTTAAAGTCAAGTTTGCAAGTTTAGGCGGTTGGTATGATGTACGTACTGTGAATATTGCCACTTTCTGACCTGAATGCCATTCATGGACATCTATTTAAGATACCTTAAAACTTGCACCAGATTCGCTTTACATTTAAAGTACTAAAACAATGATTAAATAGACGCTATTCCTTTCATTACCGGTGTGTGTTAAGGAAGCAAAACTGTTCTTACTGTCCATTTACATCTTACTGTATTTTCTTGCGCCTGATATTTGTTTTGTTGGGGTTTCTCTGGAATTATTTCTTATATAAACCGTCTTCATAAGATCACCAGTCACAGTATTTCAATCAAATATATTCACATACCAACAAATGTCTTTGATTAATATAAGAATATCTAAAAATAATCATTTCAATTATTACTGCTATTCTCAGATGCAAATTTATAAAATTGGATGAATTTGAAGAGAATTTTTATGCTGAAAACATGCATTGCAAGGTACTTATATACAAGGCAGTGGGTACATTAAACTCACACTTTCTGATTCTATACTTTTTCGAGTGTGCTGCAAGTTTTATGGTGTCCCAAATAGGTGTCAATGCATAGCATGCAGGTCATAAAGTGGCAATATTCACAGTACATACACCATGCCAACTGCCTGAATTTGAAAACTTGACTTTAAATCTGTCAGAAGTTTGGTATACGCCAAAAGCAGCTTCCTGTCCGATCGGACTGCTCATGATCGATATAACATTTATACCATTTAAACACATTTAACCATATGCATAAAATGTAGAAGTTTCATTCGTACCAGGTTAATAGCCATCAAGCAATGGTCGATGCAATGTAGGTGAAGAGGTCAATTTATTTTGCGACATTGCAGGGGTATGTTTTTTTTTGAAACCGAGCTGTATATGTCCTTTCTGAATGCAATAGGGCTTATTTGGCAGTGTTGTTTACACAGGTATCAGATATTACACATAGCTGCATTAGGTACAAACTTTCTACTGCTAGTGAATGAACCTAATGGTTTTTCTATCGAGTTAGTCTGACCTCTCTATGGTTTTCATTGTTTATTTCAATAATTACCCATGATAATGTAATAATAGATAGCATACACTTCCATATAATTGAGCCGCCTCATGGGAAAACCAACAATCTGCATAGGCGAAAACAAAGGCGCAGATCAGCTTAGCGGTTACCGCGAAGCTGATCAGCGCCTTTGTTTTCGCTACCGCGGATAGTACAATTCCTCTACTTTATAAATACAAAATTTCAAACTTCTAGCCTGCTTCTTTGCTTGTACAGCCTGATTTGTGTCGGACCTGTTCGGAAACCACATTGTTGGCTTTCCCACGAGGCGGCTCAATTATATATAGTAGAACATGAATCTGTCAAACAATTGCAACATTTTTCGAGACATGTGTTACTATTATATTCAGTGACCAAAACCAAAGATGGTCTTAATGAATTCTGCAAAAATTGTGTGAATTTAATAAACATTGAAGTATACTGATATAAATAAATAAATAAATAAATAAATAAAATGATACATTATCAATTTAATCAATGATACATCATTAATATAATCAAAGCTTTGCTTATGTGATTTAATACACATCAAGTACTGACTTTAATGCACTTTAAGTAAACTTAACTTTTTTCTTCTATCACCCATGGTATTCTAAAATAGGAGATACATGTAAGACAGTGTAATAAAGCAATAATACTGAGGGCCACAGAGACGGTGCACTCTAATCGGTCCTTTTAACCTTTCTGCTGCTTCAGACCAGGTGGTTGAGGGTTCAATCTCCTTCTGCGTGATAACAAACTATTGATTTTGGTTGTTTACTTTTACTGATCTTGCTTACAGAGTACGCTACTGTAGGTCAGTGCGGTTACGCCCACGTTCTTAGCTTATGTAACCGACAGAGTGGCTAAACTTGCTGCAATATGAATCATTGTCCAGACACTAAAATATATCTGACATCAATCAAATATGATTGACAGATACGCCACTTTGCTGAAACAAAATCGAACAATTTGCCTAAACAGTTCAAACGATATCCGTCTAATTTGTTTAAACAGCGAAAATGACATATTTCTGCGACAAGATTGTGATTGGGGGGATATTGGAAGCATGCATGTGGTCACATGATCTCTTATTAATTTACAAAGTAAATGAAAGCCTGCCAGTAACTTTGTGTTACTGATCGTTCCAAGTCGATACTTCTGTGGTGGTTCTTTTTGTTTTATGTCTTGGTGTTTAAAATATTTTCATGCTGTTGGCGCCTTATGTATGTTTGCAAATTTTTAGTTAAGTTAAGGTAACTGAGTGGCCACCTATTGGGAAAATAGCTGCTCATTCGGCTTACGAAATGTTTTCATGGTATAAGTACCTGATTGTTAGTTTGGTTTTTTCCCACCTTGGTTTTTGGAGTGGGAGTCTTTTTCTGATTGCGCATTTTCCTGATCTTTGCCTACTTGTACTTTTTTTTTTGTATGATATATATATTTACCATCAATCAATGTTGTTATACAGCCGAGTTTCATCTCGTATGTTTGAGCATACACGGCGAGCATAGCAGCAATATTCTCACGACATGAAACACAATTTGCCCCATTTTGAAAAAGATGGATTGTCAACAGGGAGTGCAAAGGGGAGCCCTAATATGCATTTGCATTCATCTACATAAGCTGGGTTGTATTTTATGTTTAATGTGTTAGAGAGTCAGGTCCGACCAGGCCACGGTGCCAGTTTAAGGATTCGCAAATAATTACAAATAAACACGCGTTTTACGGTTTCCACATCACTCCTTGCAAGAGGCAAAGCTCCGCTTGAATACCGCGTACTTATACATATACCATCACGTCCAAAATAAAAATCACAAAATGCCAAAATCAATTAACAGCACTGTTGTGTGGCTATTTTTATTATGTAACTTTGGAGCATTTTACATAATAATTTCATTTTTAAAACAAAATTATTAATGAATTAAATTTAACAATTTAAATGATGTAATCTTTGGCAAGTCACGTCCAAGCATTTAACATTTAGAAGCGATAACTGCTCAAGACATACTATACAACTATAGTTGTAAATTTTTGGATACAAAGTCAACATTTGAAAAATATTGAAAATAAAAGCTATGATCTATATATCAAAACGATTCTCTGACTTTATAGAATAAATCTTTCTAATCAGAAATTGCATTTTGTTTATATTTTCGGTAAAATTTATAAATTTTGATAGTAAAATGTGTTAAATCCAAATTTTCTTCATTGCAACATCATATATTGAATTTAGTATCAAAATGTTGGTCTCAAATAGAAAAGTAGGAAAATATTAAGGGTTTTGCAAAATATTCATTTATAAAAATTTTATTAAATAAAAACTGAAATATAGTTTTGAATTTTCAACATTATTTTCATGTACATTCATAGATCTGCTGACATTTGGTACTTAATTCTCATCGCCAAATTAAGTTTCACACATTTTTGTCCTCAAAATTGAACAGAATTCAGATGAAAGCGGTCTCAGGTAATTGATAAGCTCAAGGGACTTAGGGTGGCAGATGAGAACAATAGTTTGAGAATTAGCTGCACAGTGTCATAATTGAGTTACCTTATGTTAGCAGATGACAATTACGCATGCGCACTGACCAAGATCACTCAGGAGTAGCGGCTGCGGCATTCGCACCTTTTTGTAACAAACTTTCTCATTGGTCAGTGACGTGTTAATTGAGGTCATGTGACCCACCGGAAAATAGCGCGAGGGAAGTAGGTGCTGGCTTGGTCTTCACTCTGTGGATGACCAGCTACAAATAAAGACGTACTTTTAAAGAAGCTTCCCTTCGTTATTTTCAGGTAAGAAATGTTATTTTATTTTGTATTATTTTCTACATGTAATTTTGTCTCACTCACAAGTTTAAAACAGTTTAAAAATATATATGTTATACAAAATGTGTACATGAAAATCAAATAATTGATAGCCTAAGAAGCAACAAGCTTGTGACACAAATAATGCACTTAAATGATGATATTTCGAAAGATTTTGGTTTAAACTTTATTTCTATTGTTCAAGTTAAACTTTGGCACAGAAAGCTTGGGAGTGAGATACATGTATGGTTTAAATAGTTCTTGAAATGTTTATTAATGATTTATATTATTTTTTTTTTGTATAATGTTCTGCATAAGTTGATCTATGTGGTGATATGCAACTCTTGGAAGCACCTACTAAGTTAGAGAAATTATTGAATATTTCCGGGCTTCCGGCCTTTATCAGCAGCTGTGTCCGTTGCGATCTGTTTGGGTACTTTGCGCGTTCTTTCCATAAAACCGGAAAACGAAAATGTTTCAGGAAATGAATATAAAATTTGAAGTTTTTATTAAATTGCAAGCTAACCAAAGTCAGCTTTATTTTGGTTTTTATCACTGATGCTAAACAATGTTATTATGCACCTAACTGCCAAGTGCTGGCTCACAAACTTTGACATGAAGGTAAATATTTAAGAAACTAAATGACATTTTGGTAGAATCCAAGAGATTGCATGTTCACATAGGCAAATTGCAAACATATTTCATTGATGCTGACTGCTCAGCTGATGAGGCTACTAGCAGAATCAGTAAATAATTTTTTTTGTCTTGTATAGCCATGTGGAAACCATAAATAAGATTTACCTGTATTTATCAGACATAGAAATTCTCATTTTAAGACCTCATTGGTTGCATTTTGGAGCATTGGGTTTCATTCACCTGTACAGAAGTATATTGCACTGTTCGCATAAAAGTGACTATTATCCTAATGTGGTTTATAAAGTTATGAAGTCTTGTATTTCTGGTTTCCACATTTTTTTTATCCTTTTTGTATGTAGGGGTTTGAATATTGTTTTTAAGAATTCATCGACAATGGTGAGGATGGTTACTTTCAATGTACTAAGTATTCAAATCAGTTTTGTTATGCACTCAGAGAGTTCGTCTCAGATGAATATGATTATGTCTGTTTTTGCGTTCAAAATCTGTAATTATGCATGTGTCGGCTGTGAGCCATATGCACATAATAGCTGCTATTTACTGTACACACAAAGTAACCATTTTCCTCGACCAATCATGTATAGTTGGTTAGAAAGTCAATTGTTTGTGTTTGTCGACCACATCTTTTGAGGCTAAAAAGGAATACTTCTTTCCTGTTTTAATTTAAAATGCATATGAATTCAATCTTGTTTCATTAAAGGCAAAACTATTTCAAAAGATTTAAAATAGTCACAGATGATGATAAAATAAAGGGGTCAGACAGATGCCAACTGTTGTACTTCAACACATGCTCAAAATTAGATTAAAACAAACAAGAAACAAACAACATTTTAAACGACACATAGTCCGGTAATGCAAGAGGCATAATCAAGGTTGGTTATTTTGAGAAAGACAGTACATTTTACTTTTTGATCGGTTTGCTGCTGTCAGTTAAATGTGAATAATTTCAGCTTGTTTATGGACAGATCTTCCTTATGGTCCTCTAGTAGGCAAAACTTACTAGTGGTTACCTTGCATATTTTGGGAATGTTTTGTTAATGTTTTTATGCTTCATTTGCTCCGCAAACAGACCAAAATGTTAAATACATTTCATAATATTGTTTTATTTTGGTCATGCATCAAACACAACTTTTATACAGTGGATTTTGGCTTCACCAGACCACTCATCACTATTGAAAATTCACAATTTGTCCAAAATATTATCTTTGTATAGTTGTGTTGATTTTCTGAAATTAAAATGTGATATAAAGTAAAATCTTTAAAATGCACAGAATTAAGCAATAGTTAGCAGTGCCGAAACCAAGAAAACAATCAAATAATATAGACCAGAATTACTTGAAAGACTGTCAAAATGTAAAGAAGTATTCACAGGAATGTTATGCCACTTGTATTTAAACGAAAACCTGTTTCTTGCATATGTTTCTTTTAAACAGTCATTGTAGCTAGGGTGTACATGTAAATGTGCATGTTATATCAAGCAGTGTCTTCACTGGCATCATATAAATAATATACTATTGTGCACATTCTATTTTGTTGTATCCGTCATAGGGAATTAATGCGCAATTCAGATTCCAATATAACTATGTCGATTCCTCCTTGTTAGTTATTTGTCGCTGAATAATGAACAAACATTTGACAGACATGTTCGAGTGAGTTCATAATTGTTAATTTCATGAAAATTGCAATGTATACTATTTAGTGCTAATTGTACGTTGGAAATCATGTGACACAGTGTATCCTAAATAAAAGAAAGCTATCAGCAATACTACTACACACACACACCGTCCAGGATTGCAAGTCCTTAGCTCTATCCCATCACATACTGCATTAGGGTCTAATGAGAGGCTAAAGCCCCAGTGAGTCCGAGCCTGGGTACGACATTATATAAATACACTGAATGGCACATGTGCTCCAATTTATAAGAAGCAGTACTGAAATCCTCAAGCAAATCCTTGTGGGCCTGGCAAGCGCGCAATGATATGTAAAAGGATTCTCAGGAACTAAAACTTTAATTAGTCAAAATTTATTTATCTCAGTTCATAGATTAATAGCGACATGAGGTACAATGTTTAACAAATTGCAAGATTTAAATATTTTACTTGGTGCTTATAAATGTTTGAAGAATTAACTCCCGTTAACTTGAGTATAGCTCAGAGAAGGCGCATTATCTCCCCTTACTGATACAAAGAATTGAATTTGTTATAACCATATATATTAATTTGTATATTTAACTCTGCGGATGACCAGCTACAAATAAAGACATACTTTTAAAGAAGCTTCCCTTCGTTATTTTCAGTTTGAGCAAACGACAGCTACTGACAGCCAATCAGAGCTAATATTCCCCACGAACTTCAAATCATAAAAATTGGTGGAGAATCCGGGTAAACCTCGATGAGCAAAGAAGGTGCTAGACCCACAAACTACAATTTACGATCAGCGGGACCAGTAGATTCAGATACTTCTGACAGCGAGGACGAAGGTGCGAATATGAACCACAACAACAACATCCAACTGGAGCCATTCAAAGGACAGGGTGAGGACCCAGAAAAATGGTTTTTATATTTTGAACGGTACTGCCAGTATCACAATCTCAATGCAGATAGGGCGGCATTAGCTATGCCATTTCACTTGAAAGGTGTAGCTAAGATATGGTTTGATAGTTTGCAGGCAGGGACTCAAGCTTCGTTAAGACTATTAAGAGAGGCTTTTATAGCTAGATTCAAATCAACAAATAACGTTGACATTTCTGTTCTATCACTGACACAAAATACAGACGAAACTGTAGAGGAATATTTTAGTAGGTTTATAGACAATGTGTCAGGCAAAGACTTGCCGGAAAACATCCAAATTTCTATAATGACGAAAGGGCTTCTGCCTCAGCTAGTAACTCTTGTGATGCCACAAAATCCACAAACTTTAGAGGATTTGAGACAGGCCATGGTATTGGCAGAACAGACACAAAAGGCTACTCAACCAAAGCCTGCTGTAGCAAGTGTGGACCAAACACTGACAGAGGAAATCCGGTGCCTAAGGAACCAGCTGTCGGAGGTGTTGGCGATAAGTGGACCTAGACAACCCCAACAGCCACAACCGACATACCAGAACTATCGACCAAACAACTACAACCAGGGACAGGGACGACAGACATATCAGGGCCCCCAGAGGGAGTACCATGCACCACAACAACAACAGGACAGCTGGAAATGCTCATTTTGTGGAGGTAAGCGCTATCACATAAGGTCTAATTGTCCAGCATCAAACCAAATTTGTAGATATTGCAATAAGAAGGGCCACTTTATGAGAGAATGTAGAGCAGCAAGGCGTTCTAGTAATAGGGTTTAGGGACTCGCGCCTGTCTGCAAGTCCGAAAGACATGTGGATGGGCACAAAGGCAATGGCAATAATCAGCCTGCATCAAGTCACTCTGAAACAAAATCCACTTTATCTGATAAACCTTCTGTAAGCTTGGTTTCTTCCCTTCAAGAGAATACAATCCTTGTGACCATAGGGGATAAGAAAACGCGTTGTTTAGTTGACACCGGCGCCACAATTTCATGCGCTTCATTAGCATATTTAGAGAAAACTGGCATTAATTGCGCTCATTTGAAACCAGCTGATATTAAGTACATCACAGGAGTTGGCAATGAAACACATTCTGTTCTAGGGAAACTTGAGATTCCATTGAATATTTCTGGCATAAAGATTTCTTTTGATTTCTTTATTCTTCAAAGCCTGACACACCCTGTGATCTTAGGAATGGATTTTCTCAAATTTCATAGGGTGCAAATAGACCTTGACAAAAGAAGAGTATATATTCATGATAAGCTTGTAAGTGCCTGCTTTCTAAAAAGAAAAACCGGTTTAGCTAGAACTGGAAAATGCATCACAATACCAGCTGGTTCTCAAATGAATATAGAGGTTAAGGTATCAAGAAGAAAAACAGGAGAGGTTGTACTGCTGGAGCCTATTCCAAACTTAGAGTCCAGACATTTAGCAGGTGCGAAGTGTCTTGTGACTGTTAAGCGAGGAAAGGTGCCAATGAGTATATTGAATCTGACCGAATCTGATATAAATATTCCGGGACATACAGTGGTTGCAAATGTTAGTGACATTGATGTTAACAATATACAGTCTTTAGATAGCCAGTCACAGCCACAGGGTACAACAGTTGGTGCTGCATCAGGAGGTAGGTCAGAAAATACTAGCAGTAATATTGAGTTCAATGTTTCCAATGAAAGCCTTTCACCTGGTGAGAGATCGGAACTTCTCCAATTTCTGAAGAGAAATGAAGATGTTTTCTCAACCTCCCTTCAGAATTTGGGCAGGACAGATCTCTACCAACACAGAATTGAAACAGATCCCAATGCACCACCTGTGCATCTTCCTTTCTATAGACAAGCTCCACATATAAGAAATGAAACTCAAAAGTTGGTTAATGAAATGCTCAAAGATGGTATTATAGAACCATCATTCTCAGTCTGGAATAGTCCAGTGGTGCTTGTCAGAAAGAAAGATAACACATTCAGGTTTGCTGTAGACTACCGTAAACTGAACAAGATAACTATGTCAATTTCACACCCATTGCCCCGCCTTGAGTGTGTATTTGACACAATTGGGCAAGCACGTGCGACCATCTTCTCGACTTTAGACTTAGCCTCTGGGTTTTGGCAAATCCCGATGGACCCTGATACCCGACACAAGGCAGCATTCATAACACACGATGGTGTGTATGAGTGGACTAGAATGCCCTTCGGTTTAAAAAACGCCCCTATGACGTTTCAGATGGTTATGGGGTCCGTTTTACAGCAGCTTAATTGGAAACATGTTCTCTGTTATATAGATGACATACTGGTTTTTAGCAATTCTTTCCAAGAACATTTGCAGCATCTGGAATTGGTGTTCGAAAAGCTGAAAGGAGCTGGACTCACCCTAAAAGCAGATAAGTGTCATTTTGCTGTTGAAAAAGTCCTGTATCTCGGTCATATTATCACCAAAGATGGTGTCTTTGTGGATGAGAAGAAGACTGAAAAGGTAAGTCAGTACCCAACGCCTAAATCTCAAACGGAGGTTCGTAGCTTCCTCGGCCTCTGTAATTACTACAGAAGGTTTGTCGAGAACTTCTCCAAACTTGCCACACCATTAAATCAACTTTTACAGAAAGATGTAAAATTTAATTGGACCAAAGAATGTGAAGAATCATTCCAAGCACTTAAAAATGCTTTAGTAACTGCTCCAATGCTGAAATACCCTGATATGAATGCACCATTTATTTTGTCGACTGATGCAAGTGGTACTGCTTTAGGCTATATTTTAGGTCAAAAAGGCCCAGATGGTAAGGAAATGGTAGTGGCATATGGGGGAAGGTCTCTAAAACCTGATGAACGCAAATTCACGGTGTCAGAGCAAGAATGTCTGGCTGTAGTTGATGGTATCAAAGCATACAAAGAGTACCTCACTAAACATTTTACGGTTATAACAGATCACCAAGCATTAAAGTGGCTAAATTCAGTGAAAGACACATCTTCTAGACTAGGTAGATGGGCATTGGAACTACAGGGGTATGACTTTGACATTATTCACAAACCAGGTAGAGTTCACATGAATGCCGATGCTTTATCAAGGAGGCCATATGATGATCAAGTAAATACAGGTAAGGCTTCGATTCAGGTCTGTGCAAATGAATCTCTGCTGTCGCATGGAAGTGCTGCGCAGTCCGATCAAAACAAGGAATATATTCAGGTAGAATTTACATATGGGTCAATACCACAAGTGTCAAGTGCAGACATAACAGACGAGAATACCATTCCGAAAACAGACACAGGTAAGTCGATCCCTGAATTACAAAAAGAGTGTCAAGATTTCAAATATATCTATGAATATCTTGCATCCAAGACTTTGCCAGAGGATGAGAAGCTTGCACATAATGTTGTTGTAGAGTCAAGCCAATATGCTCTTCTTGACGGTCACTTATATCATTTCTATCAGCCAAGGGTGAAAGGTTTACCAGCTTCACAAAGGTTAGTTAGACAACTTGCTTTACCCGGTCCATGTAGACCAGATGTATTGAAGTCCTTTCATGATTCACATGCTGGAGGTGGTCATCTTGGAATTCAAAAGACATTCGCCGCCATACGAGAGAGATACTTCTTCCCAGGTATGTACCAGATAATAAGCAATTATGTAACAACCTGTGATCTCTGTCAGAGAATGAAAACTGACAGAAAAAGACAGCCACCCCCATTGACACCCATGCCAGTTGAAGATGTCTTCAGTAGATGGCACATGGATATTTTAGGCCCCCTGCCAAAGGTAAATGGTTATCAGTACATACTGCTAGTTGTAGACAGTTTCTCCAGATGGTGTGAAAGCTTTCCACTGGAAACACAAGATGCAAAGCAGGTAGCAACAGTTTTGTACAATGAAATTATCACCCGTTATGGAGCACCATCCTGTCTTGTTAGCGACCGTGGTGCCAACTTCATGTCAAAACTGGTAAGTGCTTTATGCGAAATGTTTGACATCACTCGTCATCATTCATCCTCTTACCACCCACAAACAAATTCGACCTGCGAGCGTATGAACAGCACTTTAGCGCAAACACTCAGAATGTACTGTAACAAAGAACAAACAAATTGGCCGCAATATTTGCCAAGCGTCATGATGGCATTTAGAATGTCCCCTGCCACTGAGTCCACAGGCTTATCACCATTTCATATGGTATTTGGGAAGGAAATGAACCTCCCAGTTGATACTTCGCTAGTCCCAAAGCATACAATGGCACCAGATGCAAAAGCTCACTTTGATGAACTTCTCGAACGTTTGAAGATTGCGAAAGAAATCGCCTTGTCCAACGTAAAAGATTCTCAGGCAAAATCGAAAGAACGTTTCGATAAGAAATCAAAAGAACCTACTTTTGATCTTCATGACAGAGTTTTGCTTAGGTGTTCTAAAGTGCCAACTGGTCTCTCTCCCAAACTGTTTGACAGATTTGAAGGTCCCTTTTACATCACAAAAGTTGGACCTAATTACACTTACATGCTGAGGCGCTGTTCAAACCACAAAGCAATAAAATCCCCAATTAACGCGTCCCGATTGATTCATTACAAAGACCCATATATCATGAGGGACCTACCAGATGTGAATGAGGAAGAAGAAACTGACGAACAAGAGGTAAGCATTCCCCAGAATGAACATCCAACTACTGCTGGTAGCGACAATACAACAGAGAACCAAGCAAAAGAGCAAAATCCGCCTGATGCAGATAACACTGCACAAGGTAAAACAAAAGCCAATCCACCTTCGAGTCAGTCAGACGACACATACTATGAAGTGGAAAGTCTTCTCAAAATGAAGTACATCAGAGGTAAGAAACACTATTTAGTACACTGGAAAGGAAATTACAGTGATACATGGGAACCAGAAGAGTTCATAACGGAGAAACCAAAGCGAGAGTTTCACATACGCCGTGCCAAACAGGGCAGAAGGAAACGTAAGTCAGGATATAGATATTTCACGAATTAAACATCAATGTCAAAATATTTAAAACCCTGAGTTCCAAGGTCAAATAACAGGCAAAAATCTGGAAAGATAATTGGGGTGATGTGGGATCGAAACAGTCTTTCAGTTGCCAGAGATTTTAATTTTGGTATTTTTCAATTCATGTCTGAATGTCAAAAAGTTTTCTTATGAAGGAGGCCAAACCTTAATAAAGTGGAGGTTAGCTTCCTCTTTATTGTTTAATAGTGCTAGACAGTGGTACCCTGTCAACGGCTTTCCGACATAATTTTTTTTATTATTTTAGTGTTACCTGGACAACTGAGAGGCTTGTGGCTGATCCTATTGACCTTCTTCCTGCTTATTTGCCAGATGAACGAGGGAGAAGCAAAAGAGATAGTACAAAGACTTAATTATGGCATAGTTTTCAAACCAGAAGTTGATATGTTCATGGCTCAAGAAGAATGGCTTCATACATTCCAAATTCCAATCCCTAGGAGACTTGGCTCTCCTAATGTTGGTTCTTGTCATAGAGATAATGAGACATGCTTTCTTATAAATCAGGCATTTTTGCAAGTCATGGTAATCAGAACAGAAACAGCTCTTCGCATCAATAATACGGTCAATACTATTAGGAAATTGATACCAGAAACAAAGATTCATAAGTCTAGAAGCGCACGCTCGTTGCTGCCATTCATTGGCACTTTATCGAAATCTATTTTTGGGCTTGCGGACGAAAAAGATATCGAAATCTTAGCAAAGCATATTAATGCTCTAACTCGGCGGACTGAAGGTTTATCAGAAATCTTATCACAACACGGAACTCATTTTAGTTCTTATATTAAGGCGTCAAACAAAAGAATGGATAATCTTATGGCAGGAATTCATGAAAATGAAATGGCAATTGATTATATTCAATCAAAAGTAGAAACCGTTGCAAGCAATTTAAAAGAAATGTTTTTGCGCATGAATACCCGTCTAATAACACACCTTGAGCATGCTAACAGGTTAAATAATGAAATTGAGGAAATGAAATTGGGATTGCTTGACTTGGTTAATGGTAAACTCTCTCCATTGCTCATCCAACCTGAAGTAATAGCTGCAACACTTCATGACATCCAAAGACTGTTAAATCAGAAATATCAAGGGTTTCATTTAATAAGCAAAACGGTACAGGAAATTTATACATCTGCTAAATTTTTATACACAAGAAACAATAGCAACATTTATGTTACGGTAAAATTCCCTGTTTCCTATCAACAACATCCACTGACAGTTTATCGCATAATCTCAATGCCTGTTCCAATAAATGAAACTTCAGAACATGGGACACATTTGCTAAATCTCCCAAAATTTTTGATCATTTCACATGACAATGAATATTATGCCACTTTATCACAGGAGGAATTCTCTTCCTGTACTGGGAGGAACCCAACCTATTGCACTCTAAATAAAGCATTAACTCCAGCGACAACACCATCTTGTGAGTATGGGTTATTCGCAAACAACAAAGTAACTGTTAATTCTTATTGTGACTTTAGGTTTGTACATAATCAAATAGCACCAAAAGTAATTGAAATAAACCCAAGTACCATTTTATTATATAGAACACCTGTTTTGTCCTTAGAGTGTGGAAACGAACAGAGAATGGTCAGTGGTTGTGATTATTGCATAATGAAATTCCCATGTATGTGCTCGGTTACCACAAGTCAATTTTTCTTGCAGCCCAGATTAACTGCTTGTCAGAATGAAACTAAAAATGTAACCAAGTTACATCCACTGAATTTAGCTCTTTTACAACAGTTCTTTGATTCATCAGTAATTAAGCACATTTATGCTGATACTGCTTTCCTCAGACCAATAAACATAACAACGCCAGTTTTTAAAATCTACAAACATAAGATGAATAATATATTGGCTGATGACATAAAAACTCATTTGAGTCTAAAACGAATGGCTGATAAAGCTAAAAATGATGAAACCATTTTCAAAACATTATCTGAACCTCTTTTAGAGGGTGAATTAAGCTTAAACACAAGTTGGCCTGACATAAATGCAATTTTAATATTCATATCAACTACTCTAACTATTGGATCTGTTTTAGCAATAACTTGGATGTACTTCAGACTTCGAAAATTGTCTATGACATTGTTGATGTTGCAACAAATGCAGTTAGCAGATACTATGTCAACATTACCGTCTTTCATTTATAAACAAGTCCAAAGTACTGATACATCAGACTCTCAAACTTATTTCAATCTGACTCTTAGTTGGAACCATGCAATATTTTTGCTTACTACATTGATTTTGATATTGATTATTGCCATTTTAGCTAAACTGCATAGACGAATCAAATATGATGCGCCTTGGCTATATGTAGAAATAGCTTCGCAAGATGAATGTCTGTTAATGCCTGTGATAAGATTGCCTTTGTGTCCAGCCGAATGTAAATTCCAGCTACCAAGCACAATTGGTAGTCTTCTTGTAATAGGGAACAAGTTCGCACCCCAGATGAACATAAGTTGGCCAAATTTTGCAGTTACCAACAAGCAAAATGGACAGAACATGTTGGTGCCTGAAACATTTGACCTTTCTTTTATTCATGCTTATAAGCTCAAGAAAATGCTGAATAAGCCATTCTTTGTACATATGTATGTAGCACATAGTGGATTTCTAAAACAAATTGATTGAAGCAATTTGGTTTTACATTTATCATGGTACAGATGTTGGACAGTTTCGCCTTATTAGAAAGCGCTTACAAGGAAAATCAAATATGAACTTTCTGTAACCAAGGAATTTTGTGATTTTGTTGTCTATGTTGTCATTTAGTACATGATACACACTCTTAAAACATTGATGTATATCCTCATGTATAGAAATTTTGAAGAATGTTTTGTAGCAATTTAAATGTTGTTTTCTCATTTATCTGAAATAAGCATTGTCTTTATAGTAAGAATGTATTATTTGTAGTGTTTTGCATATCTATCTTTTTCATATTGTGTGACTATTTTTCATTTTTTTTTGTAACTTTGGAGTCCAAAGTTTTTGTAGAAGAGAGGCATTGTTGTGTGGCTATTTTTATTATGTAACTTTGGAGCATTTTACATAATAATTTCATTTTTAAAACAAAATTATTAATGAATTAAATTTAACAATTTAAATGATGTAATCTTTGGCAAGTCACGTCCAAGCATTTAACATTTAGAAGCGATAACTGCTCAAGACATACTATACAACTATAGTTGTAAATTTTTGGATACAAAGTCAACATTTGAAAAATATTGAAAATAAAAGCTATGATCTATATATCAAAACGATTCTCTGACTTTATAGAATAAATCTTTCTAATCAGAAATTGCATTTTGTTTATATTTTCGGTAAAATTTATAAATTTTGATAGTAAAATGTGTTAAATCCAAATTTTCTTCATTGCAACATCATATATTGAATTTAGTATCAAAATGTTGGTCTCAAATAGAAAAGTAGGAAAATATTAAGGGTTTTGCAAAATATTCATTTATAAAAATTTTATTAAATAAAAACTGAAATATAGTTTTGAATTTTCAACATTATTTTCATGTACATTCATAGATCTGCTGACATTTGGTACTTAATTCTCATCGCCAAATTAAGTTTCACACATTTTTGTCCTCAAAATTGAACAGAATTCAGATGAAAGCGGTCTCAGGTAATTGATAAGCTCAAGGGACTTAGGGTGGCAGATGAGAACAATAGTTTGAGAATTAGCTGCACAGTGTCATAATTGAGTTACCTTATGTTAGCAGATGACAATTACGCATGCGCACTGACCAAGATCACTCAGGAGTAGCGGCTGCGGCATTCGCACCTTTTTGTAACAAACTTTCTCATTGGTCAGTGACGTGTTAATTGAGGTCATGTGACCCACCGGAAAATAGCGCGAGGGAAGTAGGTGCTGGCTTGGTCTTCACTCTGTGGATGACCAGCTACAAATAAAGACGTACTTTTAAAGAAGCTTCCCTTCGTTATTTTCAGGTAAGAAATGTTATTTTATTTTGTATTATTTTCTACATGTAATTTTGTCTCACTCACAAGTTTAAAACAGTTTAAAAATATATATGTTATACAAAATGTGTACATGAAAATCAAATAATTGATAGCCTAAGAAGCAACAAGCTTGTGACACAAATAATGCACTTAAATGATGATATTTCGAAAGATTTTGGTTTAAACTTTATTTCTATTGTTCAAGTTAAACTTTGGCACAGAAAGCTTGGGAGTGAGATACATGTATGGTTTAAATAGTTCTTGAAATGTTTATTAATGATTTATATTATTTTTTTTTTGTATAATGTTCTGCATAAGTTGATCTATGTGGTGATATGCAACTCTTGGAAGCACCTACTAAGTTAGAGAAATTATTGAATATTTCCGGGCTTCCGGCCTTTATCAGCAGCTGTGTCCGTTGCGATCTGTTTGGGTACTTTGCGCGTTCTTTCCATAAAACCGGAAAACGAAAATGTTTCAGGAAATGAATATAAAATTTGAAGTTTTTATTAAATTGCAAGCTAACCAAAGTCAGCTTTATTTTGGTTTTTATCACTGATGCTAAACAATGTTATTATGCACCTAACTGCCAAGTGCTGGCTCACAAACTTTGACATGAAGGTAAATATTTAAGAAACTAAATGACATTTTGGTAGAATCCAAGAGATTGCATGTTCACATAGGCAAATTGCAAACATATTTCATTGATGCTGACTGCTCAGCTGATGAGGCTACTAGCAGAATCAGTAAATAATTTTTTTTGTCTTGTATAGCCATGTGGAAACCATAAATAAGATTTACCTGTATTTATCAGACATAGAAATTCTCATTTTAAGACCTCATTGGTTGCATTTTGGAGCATTGGGTTTCATTCACCTGTACAGAAGTATATTGCACTGTTCGCATAAAAGTGACTATTATCCTAATGTGGTTTATAAAGTTATGAAGTCTTGTATTTCTGGTTTCCACATTTTTTTATCCTTTTTGTATGTAGGGGTTTGAATATTGTTTTTAAGAATTCATCGACAATGGTGAGGATGGTTACTTTCAATGTACTAAGTATTCAAATCAGTTTTGTTATGCACTCAGAGAGTTCGTCTCAGATGAATATGATTATGTCTGTTTTTGCGTTCAAAATCTGTAATTATGCATGTGTCGGCTGTGAGCCATATGCACATAATAGCTGCTATTTACTGTACACACAAAGTAACCATTTTCCTCGACCAATCATGTATAGTTGGTTAGAAAGTCAATTGTTTGTGTTTGTCGACCACATCTTTTGAGGCTAAAAAGGAATACTTCTTTCCTGTTTTAATTTAAAATGCATATGAATTCAATCTTGTTTCATTAAAGGCAAAACTATTTCAAAAGATTTAAAATAGTCACAGATGATGATAAAATAAAGGGGTCAGACAGATGCCAACTGTTGTACTTCAACACATGCTCAAAATTAGATTAAAACAAACAAGAAACAAACAACATTTTAAACGACACATAGTCCGGTAATGCAAGAGGCATAATCAAGGTTGGTTATTTTGAGAAAGACAGTACATTTTACTTTTTGATCGGTTTGCTGCTGTCAGTTAAATGTGAATAATTTCAGCTTGTTTATGGACAGATCTTCCTTATGGTCCTCTAGTAGGCAAAACTTACTAGTGGTTACCTTGCATATTTTGGGAATGTTTTGTTAATGTTTTTATGCTTCATTTGCTCCGCAAACAGACCAAAATGTTAAATACATTTCATAATATTGTTTTATTTTGGTCATGCATCAAACACAACTTTTATACAGTGGATTTTGGCTTCACCAGACCACTCATCACTATTGAAAATTCACAATTTGTCCAAAATATTATCTTTGTATAGTTGTGTTGATTTTCTGAAATTAAAATGTGATATAAAGTAAAATCTTTAAAATGCACAGAATTAAGCAATAGTTAGCAGTGCCGAAACCAAGAAAACAATCAAATAATATAGACCAGAATTACTTGAAAGACTGTCAAAATGTAAAGAAGTATTCACAGGAATGTTATGCCACTTGTATTTAAACGAAAACCTGTTTCTTGCATATGTTTCTTTTAAACAGTCATTGTAGCTAGGGTGTACATGTAAATGTGCATGTTATATCAAGCAGTGTCTTCACTGGCATCATATAAATAATATACTATTGTGCACATTCTATTTTGTTGTATCCGTCATAGGGAATTAATGCGCAATTCAGATTCCAATATAACTATGTCGATTCCTCCTTGTTAGTTATTTGTCGCTGAATAATGAACAAACATTTGACAGACATGTTCGAGTGAGTTCATAATTGTTAATTTCATGAAAATTGCAATGTATACTATTTAGTGCTAATTGTACGTTGGAAATCATGTGACACAGTGTATCCTAAATAAAAGAAAGCTATCAGCAATACTACTACACACACACACCGTCCAGGATTGCAAGTCCTTAGCTCTATCCCATCACATACTGCATTAGGGTCTAATGAGAGGCTAAAGCCCCAGTGAGTCCGAGCCTGGGTACGACATTATATAAATACACTGAATGGCACATGTGCTCCAATTTATAAGAAGCAGGACTGAAATCCTCAAGCAAATCCTTGTGGGCCTGGCAAGCGCGCAATGATATGTAAAAGGATTCTCAGGAACTAAAACTTTAATTAGTCAAAATTTATTTATCTCAGTTCATAGATTAATAGCGACATGAGGTACAATGTTTAACAAATTGCAAGATTTAAATATTTTACTTGGTGCTTATAAATGTTTGAAGAATTAACTCCCGTTAACTTGAGTATAGCTCAGAGAAGGCGCATTATCTCCCCTTACTGATACAAAGAATTGAATTTGTTATAACCATATATATTAATTTGTATATTTAACTCTGCGGATGACCAGCTACAAATAAAGACATACTTTTAAAGAAGCTTCCCTTCGTTATTTTCAGTTTGAGCAAACGACAGCTACTGACAGCCAATCAGAGCTAATATTCCCCACGAACTTCAAATCATAAAAGCACTACCATAGAATTAGACAATGGCATATTCCGTTAAACGTTCTGACCGAAGGGGTCATCAGTTAAACATGATTACATGACTTCTTCATCATTATCTCCCAACCCCTATAATTTTCCATTTAGGTCTCTAGCAGTCTGTCCTTAGGCTTTTATCAGGCAGCCTCGAATTACCGAAAAATTACAGAATAATTACAGGAATTGTTGATAACTCGTTTATACGATCCTACTCGGCACACGACATCGACAAATAAACGCTAAAATAACTGCCAGAAACTTAAAAATGACCAAATCGATATTTTCATAGGAATTGTAGATTTTTTTTTTATTTTGTAACAGTTGCTGACTGAGTGCTCGCCTATTGGGGAAGAGCTGCTCACTCGGCTTACGATATGTTTTCTTGGTATAAGTATCTAAAAGTAAATTCTGTTTTTTCCCATCCCTCGGTTTGTGGAGTGCGAGTTTCTTTCTGATTGCGCCATTTCCTAATCATTGTCTACTTTTACCTTTCAAAATGTGCTGTAAATGCTTTTATGAATCCCGTAGTTTCAATTTTCAATGTATATAATAAAATATAAAGGTTTGATCCTTTGGAAGCATTAAAAATATTCAAAGAAAGATAGTATAAGGATAATATAAGGATTCATTTGGTATAGCACAAGTATCTGCTTTTCCATGAACTATGTTCAAGTATTCTGGACCACCTTCAATGTTGCATAAGTACTATTGCTCAGATAATTAAGCTTCAAGTATTCCAGAGGATTCTTTACATTTATTAGCGCATGGATGGGCTTAAAAACAAGCGATAACTAGAAAATGCTTTGATTTATTGCCCAGTTTATGTTATATTGAATGCATGTATAATACTTTATGGGATTATAAAACGGATAAAATTCTTATGAAATATCAATTCACATACATGTACACTCAATATAGTTTTACTTTTGACGCACAAGAAGAATCATATTTACGTCTAATTTTATCACCGTCGTAGCAAGTGATATACACGTTTCCACACAGACGATATACCTTACGACAGCAAGTTTATGGTAGGAAGATTATTTGATATAAAAGCTGTAGCCCTGACTGTCCTGCTGCAGGGTTGCTGCGATTGGGTATATACTAGCTTCCCGTTCTCATTTATTTCCATGTCCTGATATTTTAACAGTACCGTCATCGTTTTGCCCAATTATTAAAGAACATCGTTTGAACTGTCGTCTGCAGTTCTTACATGTAACCACATCATAAGAACTATTACCCTGTTAGCAGATTCAGAGAAAGCAGCAGCTGCTTAGCATATTTGCTTTGGCTGGACGGACAGTACAATTCTTCTTGTTTTAAATAAAACAATCAATCTTTTACCCTTTACTTCTCAGATTATATTGGCCAATTTCTATCGAACCTGGTCGGAAACACCGAAACCCTTTTTTCGCACCGCGGCTTAATTAGTGAAGTCGCATTGGCACAGCATGGCCTTCCGCAAGTTATTCTGCTGCCCGCAACAAATTAACGCACGTGGCATTGTACCGAGTAAATCTTTGCTCGAATGAAAGCTTCCGGACAATTCGAAGGATTTATTGCATGGCATATATATTTATATTAAATAATGCCGCATCGTATTAAGAAGTATGTGACTCTTGGACAGAATTATCATCATTATGCAAATTAAAAAAAATCATTACAGTATTTCACACAAGAAAGTCACTCGGAGAGGCGAATGGGCAAATGACCAGCATAATTTGCGCGATTTTTTTTCTACGAAATTGCGAGAAATATTCTATCAAAAGCGCGTTTAAAAACCACGGATTTTAAATGCTTTTACATGTATTTATTCAGTTATACTTGTGCTATGATTGTATCGCATTATCAAGACCAAACTTATGATAGCAGGATTCAGCTATAGTGCTTGAGAATGCTCCATGTTGTCATGGCACTGTCTGTTCTCAAGCGACCTTTGCATTTCTTAGTCGTACACCTCCAAGAAGTATCCCCACTTTTCAGTACAGTTTCCATTCTATAAATATAACCCTTGTATAACAAGCTTTTCTTTTCTTTATAAGTGTCCGAAATTAATTTTAACTTCATAATAATCTTAAAAAGTCACAATCCTTTTAAAAACACTATAAAAAGTATGTTAAACTATGATTTACATAATAGTCGTATAGCAGGTTTAAACACAGGTAACATAAGTGATTACCAGCTAATTACCCTAAAGGTCATAACATGTGCATTGTTGTCGTGGCTTAACGAAATACCCCTTCACCCCAAAAGGCATCATGCTATAGATGTTTTGCAAAAGTTTGAAAACGAATGCAACTCATAGAAATAACGCCATAATAATGTAGCAATATATATATGGCATTCTGCCTTTATATCATCTGAGTTGCTCTAAATCAATACATCGCCGCTTTGGACAGATTCCCATTTCAAGTTATTGCGATAGCAAATAAATGAGGCTTTAAACTGTTTCTGAAAATTGGAAAACAGGAAAACGACATACAAGGGCAATAAAATCCCCCGAACTCGACAATTGTTGGAAGTGCTGATACTGCTGGTAGCTCAGACGCATGAGTTAGGAATAACTAGAAACAAAGCGGTTGGTATACCAAATTGGGTAACTGCGTTGAATAGCTAAGTAACTACTGGTTGTTCGGAGTATTGCAAATTGATGCATATGACGTCATAATAACATCTGATCAACGTCAATGATGACGATCAGATGACGTCGTCATGAAGTCATACACCTGCTGAAACTGAATCTCTTGCTCTTGTACATGTAACTGTTTGAAACCTTATTTAACTTTTCGAATAAGCAAAACAACCATAGAAAGTTAAGCGAGACAACTGTCATCTAGTTGGGTTCCTTGTTGTATATTACATTCATTCATTTACACTGCACTCCATGTATTCAGCAGTCTGCAAAACAAAACGCTGTGCCAGACTAGTAAGACTGGTCAGAACGCTCAAGAACGTTCCATCAGGAAAACATGTCCGTGCAATGAATACCCCCTTAAACCCCACTTTTATATAGTAAAACTGGGGTATGCAGGGGTATACCTACTTTTCTTATTTTTGCTCCAAAACATAGATCGTGGGTACTCGTACGTGTACCCACAATCTATGTTTTGAGCAAAAATATCAAAATTTTTGAGCTGAAAATTTTCAATTTTTAAAGCACAAAAAATCTCTGTTTATTGCATGGGCAAGTTTTCATAATGAAATGATGGTATCACAAAACCCAACAACTTATTGGTTAAATGTATGTTCAGCTGAAACACATTTCATTTGACGCCTACGTCCAGTATGAAAGTATTTTTTCTGAGTCGAAAAGCATAGGCTTATCGCCTTATTGGTATATATTTTGTGGAAGGCCCAAGCTTCGGTTTTTGGAGGGAATTTCTTACTGATTGTGTTTTTTCCTGATTATTGTCCACTTTTATCTCCAAAAAATTTCGGAGAGCGTTGTCCAAGCGGACATATATTTTAGTATCACTGTATGAATCATTGTCCACACACTAAAATATATCTGACATTAATCAAATTCGATTGACAGATACGTCACTTTGCTGAAACAAAATCCAACAATTTGCTCAGCAATATTTTCTAAACAGCGAAAATGACATATTTCTGAGACAAAATAGTGATTGAGGAGATATTGGAAGCATGCATGTGGTCATATGATCTCCTATTAATTTACAATCGAAATAAAGGCATGCCTCTGTGTGATATATATTTACAATCAATCAATGCTGTTATACAGCCGAGTTTCAACTCGTATGTTTGAGCATACACGGCGAGCATAGCATCAATATTCTCATGACATGAAACACTATTTGCCCCATGTTGAAAAAGACGGATTGTCAACAGGGAGTGCAAAGAGGAGCCCTTATATGCATTTACATTCATCTACATAAGCTGTGTTGTATTTTATGTTTAATGTGTTAGAGAGTCAGGTCCGACCAGGTCACGGTGCCAGTTTAATGATTCGCAAATAATTACAAATAAACACGCGTTTTACGGTTTCCACATCACTGGACTTATGACATTATGGGCTTATAAAACGGATAAAATGCTTATGAAATATCAATTCACATACACCCAATATATTTTTACATTTGGCGCACAAGAAGAATCATATTTACGTCTTATTTTATCACCGTCGTAGCAAGTGATATACACGTTTCCACACAGAAGATAAACCACACGACAGCAAGTTGTTAGTAATGCATTATGATATAAAAGCTGTAGCCTGCAGGGATGCTGCGATTGGGTATATGCTAGCTTCCCGTTCTCATTTATTTCCATGTCCTGATATTTTAACAGTACCGTCATCGTTTTGCCCAGTTATTAAAGGACATCATTTGAACTGTCGTCTGCAGTTCTTACATGTAACCACATCATAAGAACTATTACCCTGTTAGGCATATGCGAAGACAAAGATTCAGAGAAAGCAGCAGCTGATCAGCATATTTGCTTTGGTTGGACGGACAGTACAATTCTTCTTGTTTTAAATAAACAATCAAGCTTTTACCCTCTACTTCCAGATTATATTGGCCAATTTCTATCGAACCTGGTCGGAAACACCGAAACCCTTTTTTTCGCACCGCGGCTTAATTAGTGAAGTCGCATTGGCACAGCATGACCTTCCGCAAATTCTAACGTTTGCCCTATTCTGCTGCCCGCAACAAATTAACGCACGTGGCATTGTACCGAGTAAATCGTTGCTCGAATGAAAGATTCCGGACAATTCGAAGGATTTATTGCATGGCATATATATTTGAGAACAATGCTTTGATAATCAAGCTGATGTTATCGAGGCTTTTAATTCCACATCTAGGTACCTCGATGACCTATTGAACATTGACAACCCTTATTTTGAAGGTATGGTCAATCAAATTTATCCACCTGAACTTCAGTTGAACAAAGCCAATATCTCAGATACTGAAGCCCCCTTTTTAGATCTACATCTTTCTGTTGCAAATGGATTTGTTTCTTCTAAAATTTATGATAAGCGCGATGACTTTGATTTTGATATAGTAAATTTTCCTTTTTTGGATGGTGACGTTCCTCGTCGTGCTTCTTATGGTGTATACATTTCGCAACTTATTAGGTTTGCTAGAGTCTGCAATCATGTTACAGACTTCAACGCTCGAAATAAATGTTTAACGGCAAAACTTCTCCAACAGGGCTATCGGTATCATAAACTTCGAAAAACATTTTCTAAATTTTATCGTAGACACTATGAATTGATTTCCAAATATAATGTTGGGTTAAAGACGCTTTTAAGTGAGGGCCTTTCGGAACCTGAATTTTATGGTGACTTGGTTTACAAATTTAAGAAACTTAAAGGAATTAATGATTTTTCTTTTCAGTTCAGAAAAATCATAACACGTTACAAATGTATAGGTTATAACTTGAATGTCATGCGACAGTCTGCATGCTTAGTTTTAAACCCAATCATGGTTGATAACTATGCTGCCTTCTTTAATTGCACGCCGGTGGGTCGGGCGTCAGACTCTATGATGGCCCCGACATAAAGCTATTCATTTTAGTTGGTTGGGGCCGGAGCTTCTTGTCTGTTGCTTGGCCCACCGGGGTCCAACTGGTGTTTTTCTTTTGCTCCGGAGTTAGTAGGTTATTCGGCGCCCAGGGATCTCCATCGTCGGGCAGCTTACTCAGTCTGTGAGTCCTGGTTTTTGATTCATCAGGATGTTTATCATGATTTATTCGTTTGTCCTTGATGATTCATTTACTAGTTAGAGATTCACCACGAGGGCCAAACAACTAACTAAATGATGTGAACCACTGCAGAAGCTGAGGGTGAGGTTATGGCCATGTAAAACCGGTTTAAGCCCGCCAGTAACTTTGTGTTACTGATCGTTCCAAGTCGATACTTCTGTGGTGATTCTTTTTGTTTTATGTCTTGGTGTTTAAAATTTTTTTGTGCTGTTGGCGCCTTATGTATGTTTTCATATTTTTAGTTAAGTTAAGGTAACTGAGTGGCCACCTATTGGGAAAATAGCTGCCCATTCGGCTTACGATTGTTTCATGGTATAAGTACCTGATTGTTAGTTTGGTTTTTTCCCACCTCGGTTTTTGGAGTGGGAATCTTTTTCTGATTGCGCCTTTTCCTGATCTTTGCCTACTTGTACCTTTTTAACAAATAATGCCGCATCGTATTAAGAAGTATGTGACCCTTGGACAGAATTATCATCATTATGCAAATAAAAAAAATCATTACAGTATTTCACACAAGAAAGTCACTCGGAGAGGCGAATGGGCAAATGACCAGCATAATTTGCGCGATTTTTTCTTACGAAATTGCGAGAAATATTCTATCAAAAGCGCGTTTAAAAACGCGGATTTTAAATGCTTTTACATGTATTTATTCAGTTATACTTTTGCTATGATTGTATCGCATTATCAAGACCAAACTTATAATAGCAGGATTCAACTATAGTACTAGAGAATGCTCCAAGTTTATCAGCACATATGTTGTCATGGCACTGTCTGTTCTCAAGCGACCTTTGCATTTCTTAGTCGTACACCTCCAAGAAATATCCCGACTTTTCAGTACAGTTTCCATTCTATAAATATAACCCTTGTATAACAAGCTTTTCTTTTCTTTATAAGTGTCCGAAATGAATTTTAAAATCCATAATATTCTTAAAAAGTCACATTTTAAAAACACTATAAAAAGTATGTTAAACTATGATTTACATAATAGTCGTAAAGCAGGTTTAAACACAGGTAACATAAGTGATTACCATCTACATGTAATTACCCTAAAGGTCAGTTGTCGTGGCTAAACGATATACCCCTTTACCCCAAAAGGCATCATGCGATAGATGTTTTGCAAAAGTTTGAAAACGGATGCAACTCATTGAAATAACGCCCTAATAATGTAGCAATATATATGGCATTCTGCCTTTATATCACCTGAGAAGGTTTTTCAGTTGCTCTTAATCAATACATCTCCCACTTTGGACACATTCCCATTTCAAGTTATTGCGATAGCAAATAAATGAGGCTTTAAACTGTACATAATAGCAGTTTCTGGAAATTGGAAAACAGGAAAACGACGTACAAGGGCAATAAAATCCCCCGACCTCGACAATAAATTGGATGATTGTTGGAAGTGCTGATACTGTTGGTAGCCAAGAAGAATTCGTTAGGACCAACTAGAAACATGACGTTTGGTATACTAAATTGGGTTTCTGTGTTTAACTGCTTAGTAACTGGGTGGTCTAAGCATTGCCAACCGCAGCAAATATTATCACCTACCAAATTGTCTATTCTGCTAAGTCAAACATTACGAAAACTTGCCCATGCAATATACAGAGATTTTTTAAGTTGTAAAAAAATGGAAATTTTGAGTAGAAAACTTTCGATATTTTTCTTATTTTTGCTCAAAACATAGATTGTGGGTATACGTTAGAACCGCCTCGCCGAGGCGGTTCTAACGAGGACCCACAATCAAAGTTTTGGAGCAAAAATAAGAAAAATATGTATACCCCTGCATGCCCCAGTTTTACTATATAAAAGTGGGGTTTAAGGGGGTACACATTTCACGGACATGTTTTCCTGATGTCTGCTAAGTCAAAATGTGCAATTTTGTCATCGCGTTTATCCTAAATCATGCAAATTGCCCTAAATATTGGACATTTTGGTTTCTAAGCGAACCTTCGGATGCGATAAATTGGATCCGAACTTCAGACCGGGATCCGAAGTCCGAACGTTTGGACCGGTTGACATCGCTACTTTACATGACATTATTTTTGTTGACCTCATAAAAACCTTTGGCACAGTAAGTCGTGATGGACTCTGGAAAATCATGGCCAAGTTTGGCTGACCACCCACATTCATAGCAATGGTGCGGCAATTTCATGATGACATGCAGACAGGTGTGCAAAATGATATGATGGAGAGTTCTCTGAACCCTTTGGGGTAACGAATGGGTGAAGTCAAACATGGCTGTGTTATGGCACCGACACTGTTCAGTTCGGCATGATGTTTTCTGCCATGCTCACCGATGCTTTTCAGGAGAATGACACTAGTTTTTCAATCAGGTACCATTTCGATGGCAATGTTTTCAACCTTAGAAGGCTGCAAGCCAAAAGTAAGATGCAGACTTGATACTGATGACTGATGTGCTCCTCTGTGCAGATGATATGGATAAGAGCAATGGACCAAGTATCGCAGTCATGTGATAACTATGATCTCACAATGAGCCAAAAAAGGCAGAGGTTGTACACCAACCAGCACTGGAAAACCTTACAATGGAACAACCTTTACTGTGAATTGTCAAAATCTTGGCTACCAACGTCATGCAAAGAGACTTAACTGCAAAGAGACTTAACCACTTCGACCTAAGCTGTTTGAGAAAGCTATTAAAATCAAGTGGCAAGAGAAGATTCCAGACACAGAAGTCCTGAGAAAAATGAAAATAAAACTAAGATCCTTTAAGAGCACTGAGCATATTAATGAGAAAGAAGATGGGCCATAACGCGGTTTTGGCAAGATTGAGTGAAAGAGAATCACTATAATTTTGCAACTTTCAACAGTGTAGCCGATACAAAGACTAGTAAAATCCAAATGGGGCCAAATACATTAAACGTTGGTAAACTAATTATATATTTTTTTTTATTTCTCAGAATATCATATCTAATCTTAATCGACCAAAATGAAAATATAATCTGCACTGTGGATGATTTACGGGGAGACCTTTTAGGGCCGTAGGGATGCAAAGCATGCATACTGTCTTAAAGCTAGCAGTTAAGATGGACTGGCCATGTTATTATAATGCCTGATGAGCGACTTCAAAAGAAAGTCTTCATGGAGAACTACGGGAGTGAAATCGCTCTCGAGGTGACCAGAAGAAACGATACAAAAGACATTCGCAAAGCCATTCTGAAGGATTTCGACATACCAATGGGGTCTTGGGAACAGAGTACACAGGAGCGATCAAAGTGACGAGGTCTCATAAAAAAGGAGCAGCTCTATATGAAAGAAAGAGATTCTGGGAAGCTGAAAGAAAGCACAGAGAACGCAAAGCCAATACCAATGCGCCACCAGCTGATTCCATGACACTGACTTGCTTTACTTGCAACCGACAGTTTAGAGCTAGAATTGGCCTAGTCAGCCATCAAAGAACTCACCAACACACATGCACCTTATTCAAGAAATAATGATGGTCTTTCTCAGTAGTGAGAGACGAACGACCAACATCTGATCAACGTCAATGATGACGACCAAATAACGCCGTCATGAGGTCATATGCCTACTGAGCTGTTTTTCACGTTCAAAATAAATCAAACTTGGCTCGTGTAAGTGTTAGTTTGGAACCTTATTTAACTTTGCCAACCAGCAAAGCAGCCATACTGACGGATGGTATCGTAAAACCCAACAACATATTTGCTAAATGTGTGGTAACTTGAAACACATTTGCTTGACGCATATGTCCTTTCTGAATGCAATAGGGCTTATTTGACAGTGCTGTTTACACAGGTATCAGATATTACACATAGCTACATTGGGTACAACAAGGATAGCCATAACATCTCCGATGAGTTCGAATTTCATCCAGATCCGACCCTTGACTGTGTAAAAAATCAATATTTAGTGTTGTGCCCACTCCGGCGCCTTCATCTTTATTCGGATCTTCTTTAATCTTGGAAGTAACATCCGTAACATCTCGGATGAGCAGATCCGACCTCTGGCCGCGGAGTTATCTGCCCTTGAGTGTTTGAAAAATCAATATTTAGTGTTGTGGTCACGCTAGCGCCTTCATTTTTATTCGGTTCTTCTTTATTCTTGGAAGTAACAAGGACATCCATAACATCTCGGATGAGTTCGAATTTCGACCAGATCTGACCTCTGACTGCGGAGTTACTATCTGCCCTTGAGTGTTTGAAAAATCAATATCCTGTGTTGTGGCCACTCTAGCATCTTTGTTTTTCAGTGGATCTTCTTCATTCTTGCAGATAACAAGGATACCTACACTATCTCGAATGAGTTCGAATTTCGACCAGATCCGACCTCTGACTGTGGAGTTAGCTGCCCTTTAGTGTTTGAAAAATCAATATTTTGTATTGTGGCCACCCTAGCGCCTTAAATTTTGATCGGATCTTCTTCATTCTTGGAAGTAACAAGGATAACCATAACATCTTGAATGAGTTTGAATTTGAGCCAGATTCGACCCTGGACTGCGGAGTTAGCTGCCCTTGAATGTGCGGTCTGTCATCCATACACACTTTTCAAAGATCTTCTTCTTTGAAAATGCTTGGCAAATCAAAGTGAAATTCTATGTGGAACATCTATGGATAGGGGGAACGAAAGTTTGATCGTGAAATCCGGGTCACATGACCAAGATGGCCGCCACGCCCATTTATGATAAAAACACCCCAAAATCTTCTTCTCCAGAACCGGTATGCCGATTTTCACGAAACTTGGTATATAGCATTTGGGACTCCAGCCCATCATAGTTTGATCAAATGATGACCCTAGGATGACCTTGACCTATTTTGCGGCAAGGTCAATTTTGGAAACAGAGGCTTTTACATGGGAAAAAGTGAAAACTTTGGATTTTTTTAAAACTATTGCAGCCTGAGACCTGAAAAGTGGTAGATGCAAAAAACTAATGGAGTAGATGAAGGTGTGTGATTAATTTAGGAAACATAGGCTTTTACATGGGAAAAAGTGACAACTAGGTCTCGGGTAAGTGTTTACAGGACCAATGATCCTATGAAAACTGTTGCAGCCATAGACCTGAAATATGACCAAGATGG
Source organism: Rugalucina vietnamica (assembly GCA_964017185.1). NCBI lineage: Eukaryota > Metazoa > Mollusca > Bivalvia > Lucinida > Lucinidae > Rugalucina > Rugalucina vietnamica. The sequence goes on from OZ024881.1 coordinate 42,489,937, forward strand.
CCGTTATACCCATATATGGTAAAAAAAAAAAAAAAAAAAAAAAAAAAAAAAAAAAAAAAAAAAAAGATGTCGAGTGACTATACTTGTTGACTCTCAGGTGAGCGATCGTTGCCTTTGGGCTACTTGTTTCTAAATCCCACTGTTCATTTTTTATTGTATGTATATAAATATTGTGAATTTATATTGAATAAAAACTAAGCGTAGTTGTTTGCTTGGATGATTGAATGTTCAAGCACATTATGAATAATATGACACCCTAATGTCGGATAGAATAAAGCGGAGGCAATGTCCCGACATGACCATTGTTGTTGACTGGGTCGCTAAACCTCAAATCAAATATTTTATGTATTGAATGACCCACATTGAACCCTCCTAATTACTAATAATGAGTAAATACTACTGGACTTTGTCCTTATTCCCCCAGTGTAAAGCATTGAAAATGCTCTAGCAGCTGGGAAAGTTTGTACCCAATACACACAGCATACGAGCCGCCTCGTGGGCAAACCAACAATGTGGTTTCCGAACAGGTCCGACACAAATCGACCTGTACAAACACAGAAAAGAGCTAGAAGCTTGAAATTTCGGATTTAAGTAGATATCCGAGTAGCGAAAACAAAGGCGCTGACCAGCTTCGCGGTTACCGCGAAGCTGATCTGCGTCTTTGTTTATGCCTATGCAGATTGTTGGTTTTCCCATGAGGCGGCTCATTATTATAGAATGTCTGATTCGACAACTATAGGTTAAACACCTTGGCACATTTTTGTGGAAGGCCCAAGCTTTGACTGGAACATTGGCCATTTACATGTAAGTTTTCCTTAACGTTGGGGCTCATGTCTCATTATCTGTTATTCAACTCTATTATTTCCTATCGGAATGTTTCAATTAAAATTCGCAACACCTGAAATTTCAGCTTTTTCATATGTATTTGATGTTTTGATAGAATCCTTTTTAGAAATGACTGACTGCTGTTTGAGTGGAAATTTCTTTCTGGTTGCGTCATTTCCTGATCATTGCCTACTTTTTTACATCAGAGTTCTTGTCGATGTGCCTTGTAGCGGCCCTAAAAGTCTTTCCATACACCCATTTAATGCTCTTATAGTTTTGATTGCAATCAGTTTGCATTTCGTATCTCACATCGAAACTTGTTGAAGGTCACTAGCTTACCGCTACCAGCGATTCAATCAGGAAAACATGTCCGTGAAATAAATACCCCCTTATACCCCACTTTAATGTAGCAAAACTGGGGTATGCAGGGGTATACCTATTTTTCTTATTTTTGCTCCAAAACATAGATTGTGGGTACTCGTTAGAACCGCATCGGCAAGGCGGTTCTAATGTGTACCCACAATCTATGTTTTGAGCAAAAATAAGAAAAATGTCAAAATTTTTCTACTGAAAATTTTCATTTTTTAAGACTTTAAAATCTCTGTTTATTGCATGGGCAAGTTTTCGTAATGTAACGTTTCTTTCAGACTTGGATCTGAGATGTAAACTTCTGTTATACCGTTCTCTTTCACTCGAAAGACTTTGCATTACGATTAAGTGCATGGTTTATTCTATAACCGGTTTGAGTGTCGCGCTTCTTTTTTGATACTGCAATTACATGTATGACTATCACAAAGAGGCCTGGAATTACATTATTTGGAGTGGGAACTTCTTTCCGGTTGCGCCATTTCTTTATCATTGCCTAAATTTATTTTTATGCAAGTGATGAAATGAGAAAACGTCATTGCATTGATAAAATCAACGGTAAAGCGTCAAAACATCTGATAAACGTAGATGTGTGACTTAACGACAGGACGAAGGTGAAAATACCGAATGTTTTGCATGTTTGGTTACCTGATGTCGACTTGATAATGATAAGACTATTATCATCATTGCATACTTATGTACCATCCCATGTTGCGTTAAAACTGGTTAACGGAATGCTGAAATTTACAATAATGAAGAATGAGCAATAAACACCGTTTAAATTATTCGATGAGGACCAAGATACGACTCAACATGCTTTTTGTGTGTTTGAATTGATGCTTAACGTACAGGTACCGTGGAAATTGGTCACCAGAGTGTTTGTTTTGACGTTCGTTAAACAGACTTTGACCTTATACAAACTGGGGAAAACGGATAATCTGCGTTGAGAAAACACTCGATTTGCGTACTGTATTCGACAGTTTGTCTGTTGATCATTTTTAAATCAGAAAAATTGAAAAACGTTATGGCGTTCTCTTGCAAGAAGGATGTTGGATTTTGACGTTATTATCAACGTTTTATTGACGTCTTATTTTCAAATATTTACATTTTTATTGTAATCGCCTTAGATGAAAGTATCTTTCTTGATGTTCTTCATTTCCCAATGAAAAACATTATGCCACGTGATCTAGGGCCACGCCTATGGGCGGTGCGACGTCAAAACCCATCCACTAACGTTGTTTGTTTACTCTACTTGTCGTGACGTTGGTCGCGTATCGCCATGACGTTAGGCGCGAAAATTTGACGTTTTGGCTGTTCCAAAATTACGTTAAGTTGGATTTAACGTCAAATAACATGAATATGGACGGTGATATGCGCAATTAAAAATCTGATTCTTGATTAATAATATAAAATGTAAATATAAGTATTGAAATTCAGATTTTAGCTTTCACTGGATGATGAAAAACATTAGCTGTTTTAATGTCTCCGAGAAGCCCTTCGGGCTTCACAGACATTGAAACAGCCTAATGTTTTTCATCATCCAGTGAAAGCTAAAATCTGAATTTCAATCCTTAAATGTTATAGTTTTAACGAGATATCTTTTTATTTAATAAAACGCATCTCTGGTCTCTAACGCATTTTGCCATTGGCGTTGGTGACGTTAAACGTCCCATATCAAAACCTTAAGTTACCACAGATCAATGGTTACATCTGCATTAATATTTTAGGGTTGTTGGAAACAAAATATTGGTTTTGGTTGTTTACTTTTACTGATCTTGCTTACAGAGTACGCTACTGTAGGTCAGTGCGGTTACGCCCACGATTTTAGCTTATGTAACCGACATAGGGGATAAACTTGCTGCAATATGAATCATTGTCCAGACACTAAAATATATCTGATATCAATCAAATATGATTGACAGATACGCCACTTTGCTGAAACAAAATCCAACAATTTGCCTAAACATTTCAAACGATATCCGTCTAATTTGTCTAAACAGCATAAATGACATTTCTGAGACAAGATTGTGATTGAGGAGATATTGGAAGCATGCATGTGGTCACATGATCCCTTATTAATTTACAAAGGAAATGAAAGCATGCCTTTGTGTGATATATATTTACCATCAATCAATGTTGTTATACAGCCGAGTTTCAACTCGTATGAAACATACACGGCGAGCATAGCATCAATATTCTCATGACATGAAACACTATTTGCACCATGTTGAAAAAGACGGATTGTCAACAGGGAGTGCAAAGAGGAGCCCTAATATGCATTTACATTCATCTACATAAGCTGTGTTGTATTTTATGTTTAATGTGTTAGAGAGTCAGGTCCGACCAGGTCACGGTGCCAGTTTAATGATTCGCAAATAATTACAAATAAACATCACTGGAGTCCCCTTGCAAGAGGCAAAGCTCCGCTTGAGTACCGCGTATTTATACATATACCATCGCGTCCAAAATAAAAATCACAAAATGCCAAAAACAATTAACAGCACTACCATAGAATTAGACAATGGCATATTCCGTTAAACGTTCCGACCGAAGGGGTCATCAGTTAAACATGATTACATGACTACTTCATCATTATCTCCGAACCCCTATAATTTTCCATTTAGGTCTCTAGCAGTATGTCCTTAGGCTTTTATCAGGCAGCCTCGAATTACAGAATAATTACAGAATAATTACAGGAATTGTTGATAACTCGTTTATACAATCCTGCTCGGCACACGACACCGACAAATAAACGCTAAAATAACTGCCAGAAACTTAAAAATGACCAAACCGATATTTTCATAGGAATTGTACGAGATATTTTTTTTTATTTTGTAACAGTTGCTGACTGAGTGCTCGCCTATTGAGGAAGAGCTGCTCACTCGGCTTACGATATGTTTTCTTGGTATAAGTATCTAAATGTAATTTTGTTTTTTCCCATCCCTCGGTTTGTGGAGTGCGAGTTTCTTTCTGATTGCGCCATTTCCTAATCATTGTCTACTTTTACCTTTTTCAAAATGTGCTGTAAATGCTTTTATGAATCCCGTAGTTTCAATTTTCAGTGTGTATAAGGATTCATTTGGTATAGCACAAGTATCTGCTTTTCCATGAACTATGTTCAAGTATTCTGGACCACCTTGAATGTTGCATAAGTACTATTGCTCAGATAATTAAGCTTCAAGTATTCCAGAGGATTCTTTACATTTATTAGCACATGGATGGGCTTAAAAACAAGCGATAACTAGAAAATGCTTTGATTTATTGCCCAGTTTATGTTATATTGAATGCATATAATACTTCATGGGCTTATAAAACGGATAAAATGCTTATGAAATATCAATTCACATACACCCAATATATTTTTACATTTGGCGCACAAGAAGAATCATATTTACGTCTTATTTTATCACCGTCGTAGCAAGTGATATACACGTTTCCACACAGAAGATAAACCACACGACAGCAAGTTGTTAGTAATGCATTATGATATAAAAGCTGTAGCCTGCAGGGATGCTGCGATTGGGTATATGCTAGCTTCCCGTTCTCATTTATTTCCATGTCCTGATATTTTAACAGTACCGTCATCGTTTTGCCCAGTTATTAAAGGACATCATTTGAACTGTCGTCTGCAGTTCTTACATGTAACCACATCATAAGAACTATTACCCTGTTAGGCATATGCGAAGACAAAGATTCAGAGAAAGCAGCAGCTGATCAGCATATTTGCTTTGGTTGGACGGACAGTACAATTCTTCTTGTTTTAAATAAACAATCAAGCTTTTACCCTCTACTTCCAGATTATATTGGCCAATTTCTATCGAACCTGGTCGGAAACACCGAAACCCTTTTTTTCGCACCGCGGCTTAATTAGTGAAGTCGCATTGGCACAGTATGACCTTCCGCAAATTCTAACGTTTGCCCTATTCTGCTGCCCGCAACAAATTAACGCACGTGGCATTGTACCGAGTAAATCGTTGCTCGAATGAAAGATTCCGGACAATTCGAAGGATTTATTGCATGGCATATATATTTGAGAACAATGCTTTGATAATCAAGCTGATGTTATCGAGGCTTTTAATTCCACATCTAGGTACCTCGATGACCTATTGAACATTGACAACCCTTATTTTGAAGGTATGGTCAATCAAATTTATCCACCTGAACTTCAGTTGAACAAAGCCAATATCTCAGATACTGAAGCCCCCTTTTTAGATCTACATCTTTCTGTTGCAAATGGATTTGTTTCTTCTAAAATTTATGATAAGCGCGATGACTTTGATTTTGATATAGTAAATTTTCCTTTTTTGGATGGTGACGTTCCTCGTCGTGCTTCTTATGGTGTATACATTTCGCAACTTATTAGGTTTGCTAGAGTCTGCAATCATGTTACAGACTTCAACGCTCGAAATAAATGTTTAACGGCAAAACTTCTCCAACAGGGCTATTGGTATCATAAACTTCGAAAAACATTTAATTGCACGCCGGTGGGTCGGGCGTCAGACTCTATGATGGCCCCGACATAAAGCTATTCATTTTAGTTGGTTGGGGCCGGAGCTTCTTGTCTGTTGCTTGGCCCACCGGGGTCCAACTGGTGTTTTTCTTTTGCTCCGGAGTTAGTAGGTTATTCGGCGCCCAGGGATCTCCATCTAGCTACAAAGCTTCCAATTGGTATAACATTATTAATGAATACAGAGTGCCTTCATCCAGAAGTAAGAGAACAAGAGGGAGGCTCTAAACTACTCAGCAGATTGGCAGAATCTTTACCAGGCATTTCTAAGGAAGCAGTTGCTGACTGAGTGCTCGCCTATTGGGGAATAGCTGCTCACTCGGCTTACAATATATAGATCTATTCTTGTTAAACGTATCCGAATGACATTTTGTTTTTCCCGTCCCTCGGTTTGTGGAGTGGGAGTTTCTTTCCGATTGCGTCATTTCCTGATCATTGTCTACTTTTACCTTTTTCAAAATGTGCTGTAAATGCTTTTATGATTCCCGTAGTTTCAATTTTCAATGTGTATAAGGATTCATTTGGTTTGGAACAAGTATCTGCTTTTCCATGAACTATGTTCAAGTATTCTGGACCACCTTCAATGTTGCATAAGTTCTTTTGCTCAGATAATTAAGCTTCAAGTATTATCGAGGATTCTTTACATTTATAAGCACATGGATGGGCTTAAAAACAAGCGATAACTAGAAAATGCTTTGATTTATTGCCCAGTTTATGTTATATTGAATGCATATAATACTGTATGGGCTTATAAAACGGATAAAATACTTATGAAATATCAATTCACATACACTCAATATAGTTTTACGTTTGACGCACAAGAAGAATCATATTTACGTCATTTTATCACCGTCGTAGCAAGTGATATACACGTTTCCACATAGAAGATAAACCATACGACAGCAAGTTGTTAGTAATGCATTATGAAATAAAAGCTGTAGCCCTGACTGTCTTGCTGCAGGGATGCTGCGATTGGGTATATACTAGCTTCCCGTTCTCATTTATTTCCATGTCCTGATATTTTAACAGTACCGTCATCGTTTCGCCCAATTATTAAAGGACATCGTTTGAACTGTCGTCTGCAGTTCTTACATGTAACCACATCATAAGAACAATTACCCTGTTAGCATATGCGAAGACAAAGATTTAGAGAAAGCAGCAGCTGATCAGCATATTTGCTTTGGCTGGACGGACAGTACAATTCTTCTTGTTTTAAATAAAACAATCAAGCTTTGACCCTTTACTTCTCAAATTATATTGGCCAATTTCTATCGAACCTGGTCGGAAACGCCGAAACCCTTTTTTCGCACCGCGGCTTAATTAGTCATCAGGAAAACATGTCCGTGCAATATATACCCCCTTGAACCCCACTTTTATTAAGTAAAACTGGGGTATGCAGGGTTATACCTATTTTTCTTATTTTTGCTCTAAAACATAGATTGTGGGTACTCGTTAGAACCGCCTCGGCGAGGCGAGGCGGTTCTAACGAGTACCCACAATCTATGTTTTAGAGCAAAAATAAGAAAAATATCAAAATTCTTCTGCTGAAAATATTCATTTTTTCAACTTTAAAAATCTCTGTATATTGCATGGGCATGTTATCGTAATGTTTCCGCAAGTTCTAACGGTTGCCCTATTCTGCTGCCCGCAACAAATTAACGCACGTGACATCGTACCGAGTAAATCATTGTTCCAATGAAAGATTCCGGACAATTCGAAGGATTTATTGCATGGCATATATATATTTGAGAACAATGCTTTTACAAATAATGCCGCATTGTATAAAGAAGTATGTGACCCTTGGACAGAATTATCACCATTATGCAAATTTAGAAAAAAACATTACAGTATTTCACACAAGAAAGTCACTCGGAGAGGCGAATAGGCAAATGACCAGCATAATTTGCGCGATTGTTTTTTCTTACGAAATTGCGAGAAATATTCTATCAAAAGCGCGTTTAAAACCGCGGATTTTAAATGCTTTTACATGTATTTATTCAGTTATACTTTTGCTATGATTGTATCGCATTATCAAGACCAAACTTATAATAGCAGGATTCAACTATAGTACTTGAGAATGCTCCAAGTGCATCAGCACATATGTTGTCATGGCACTGTCTGTTCTCAAGCGACCTTTGCATTTCTTAGTCGTACACCTCCAAGAAATATCCCGACTTTTCAGTACAGTTTCCATTCTATAAATATAACCCTTGTATAACAAGCTTTTCTTTTCTTTATAAGTGTCCGAAATGAATTTTAAAATCCATAATATTCTTAAAAAGTCACATTTTAAAAACACTATAAAAAGTATGTTAAACTATGATTTACATAATAGTCGTAAAGCAGGTTTAAACACAGGTAACATAAGTGATTACCATCTACATGTAATTACCCTAAAGGTCAGTTGTCGTGGCTAAACGATATACCCCTTTACCCCAAAAGGCATCATGCGATAGATGTTTTGCAAAAGTTTGAAAACGGATGCAACTCATTGAAATAACGCCCTAATAATGTAGCAATATATATGGCATTCTGCCTTTATATCATCTGAGAAGGTTTTTCAGTTGCTCTTAATCAATACATCGCCCGCTTTGGACAGATTCCCATTTCAAGCTATTGCGATAGCAAATAAATGAGGCTTTAAACTGTACATAATAGCAGTTTCTGAAAATTGGAAAACAGGAAAACGACGTACAAGGGCAATAAAATCCCCCGTCCTAGACAATAAATTGGGTGATTGTTGGAAGTGCTGATACTGCTGGTAGCTAAGAAGCATGAGTTAGGAACAACTAGAAACAAAGCAGAAAATTTTTGCTATTTTCCTTATTTTTGCTCAAAACATAGATTGTGGGCACACGTTAGAACCGCCTCGCCGAGGCGGTTCTAACGAGTACCCACAATCTAAGTTTTGGAGCAAAAATAAGAAAAATAGGTAAACCCCTGCATACCCCATTTTTACTATATAAAAGTGGGGTTTGAGGGGGTATACTTTACACGGACATGTTTTCCTGATGTAAGACTTGTTGGTATACTAAATTGGGTAACTGCGTTGAATTGCTAAGTAACTACTGGCTGTTCTGAGTATTGCAAATTGATGCATATGACATCATAATAACATTTGATCAACGTCAATGATGACGATCAGATGACGTCGTCATGAAGTCATACACCTGCTGAAACTGAATCTCTTGCTCTTGTACATGTAACTGTTAGTTTGAAACCTTATTTAACTTTTCGAATCAGCAAAACAACCATAGAAAGTCAAGCGAGACAACTGTTATCTAGTTGGGTTCCTTGATGTATATTACATTCATTCATTTACACTGCACTCCATGTATTCAGCAGTCTGCAAAACTAAACGTTGTGACTGGTCAGAACGCTCAAGAACGTTCTGTGAAATTTCCGTAAAAATGATGGCATCACAAAACCCAACAACTTATTGGATAAATGTTTGTTCAGCTGAAACACATTTCATTTGACGCCTACGTCCAGTATGAAAGTAATTTTTTTGAGTCGAAAAGAATAGGCTTATCGCCTTATTGGTATATATTTTGTGGAAGGCCCAAGCTTCGGTTTTGGGAAGGAGGGAATTTCTTATTGATTATGCCTTTTCCTGATTATTGCCCACTTTTATCTCCAATAATTTTCGGAGAACGTTGTCCAGGCGGACATATATTTTAGTATCCCTGTATGAATCATTGTCCACACACTAAAATATATCTGACATTAATCAAATTCGATTGAGAGATACGTCACTCTGCTGAAACAAAATCCAACAATTTGCTCAACAATATTGTCTAAACAGCGAAAATGACATATTTCTGAGACACGATTGTGATTGAGGAGATATTGGAAGCATGCATGTGGTCACATGATCTCTTATTAATTTACAAAGGAAATGAAAGCCTGCCTCTGCGTGATATATATTTACCATCAATCAATGTTGTTACACAGCCGAGTTTCAACTCGTATGTTTGAGCATACACGGCGAGCATAGCATCAATATTCTCATGACATGTAACAGTATTTGTCCCATGTTGAAAAAAAAAAAAAAAAAAAAAAAAAAAAAAAAAAAAAAAAAAAAAAAACGGTTTGTCTACAGTGCGTGCAAAGAGGAGCCGAGATAAGAGGAGCCCAGATATGCACGTTTATTCATCTAAATTAGCTGGTTTATATACTGTATATTTTGTTTTATGTGTACGATAGTCAGGTCCGACCAGGTCTCAGCGAATTTGGTAGGATACGCAACTCATTACAAATAAATGAAAACGCGTTTTACGGTTTCCACATCTTTACGTACAAATAAGCACGGATTTTACGGTTTCACACCACTTGTGTCTCCACTCAAGAGGCGAAGCTATGCTTAAAGCGCGTACGTTTACACGCACCATCACTTCCTAAAATAATAATCACAAAATGCCAAAAACAATAAACAGCGCTACTTTAGTATTAGACAATACCATATTCCGTTACACGCTCTCACGGAAGGGGTCATCAGTTAAACTTGATTTCATAACTTCTTCATATTATCCCCGAACCCCTATAATTTTCCATTTAGGTTTCTAGCAGTATGCCCTTAGGCTTTAATGAAACGTCCTCCAATTACAGAATAATTACAGGAATTGTTGATAACTCGTTTATACGACCCTGCTCGGCACATGGCATCGACAAATAAAAGCTGAAATAACTGTCAGAAACTTTAAAATGACCAAACCGTTATTTTCAAAGAAATTGTAGATATTTTGTTGACGGCCCCCGTGGCCGAGCGGTTAAGAGCGCCGTCTCTTAATCACTCGATCATCTCACCGCTGTGTCTGGTGCGATATCAAGAAAGAATCTTGAAAAGAGATAAAACTGAATTAAAAAAAAAATTGTTTCGCTATAACGTACTGCCAATGCTTCTATGAATTCCATAGTTTCAATTTTCAATGTGCATAAAGATTCATTTGGTATAACACAATATCTGCTTTTCCATGAACAATGTTCAAGTATTCTGGACCACCTTCAATGTTGCTTAAGTAGTAATGCTCAGATAATTAACCTTCAAGTATTTCAGAGGATTCTTTACATTTAGTAGCACATGGATGGGCTCAAAAACAAGCGATACCTAGAAAATGACATGACTGGAAAACCAAACAAAAAGTTTCTCACAAAGAAGTTAACAATAAACACAGTGACCTATAAGTCGAGGCGTCAAAGTCGAAATTGAGAGAACCTGGGATTGAACCGCCCGCGACAGTGCCGGGTTGTTTGTTTGTTTGTTTGTGTTGAGGTTTAACGTCCCAGTCAACAATTTTTCAGTCATGTCGGGACGGAGCCAACGCTTCCTGGGTTTAACCAGTACTGTAGGGAGTAGATGTGCCTTGCTCAAGGACACAACACGGTGACGCTTGTGGGGTTCGAACCCAGGACCTCTCGATTCGGAGTCCGACGCTCTACCACTACGCCACCGCGCTCCCTAGTGCCGGGTTGTGTCCTCAGTCCTCGTAGTACTTGTTAATTACCCAGGTAGCGGTGGCTCAGTCCTGACATAACTAATTTTTTATGGGGCATTAAACCACAATATAAACAAAACAAATGGGTCGCCGCATATGAAAGCCAACATAACCCATAGACTGTAAGACAAAAAAAAAAAAAAAAAAAAAAAAAAAAAAAAAAAAAAAAAAAAAAAAAAAGGCGCAGATCAGTTGTACAGTTACTGCACAGCTGACCGGCGCCTTTATTTTCACGATTTCACTGCACAGCTAGTACAGTCCCTCGATTTCAAGCTTGTAGGCTCTTCTGTGAATGTACATGCAAATTTGTGACGAACCTGGTCGGAAACCAAGATGTTGATTTTCTCATGCGAAGGCTCAATTGTAGATTTTACGAGCACCGGTTCAGTATTGAGTATGGTTTGACTGTTAGAAGCCTTTTAGCATAGTACATATATATATGTTCACATACAATATTCCGATTGTTCCCTAACCGTTTCCCTCAAACCAATATCTCGAATTCTAGATTTCGGATTCACACACTTTCTTACAAGAATTTCCAACTGCTGCAGACTTAGAGTATGAGCTTGTTTTCGGCTTTGGTACAGATGGTTTAGGGCATGTCGCGTCTTGAAATTCGGCGTCACAATGCTCACGAATCTGCTCGTATAGGTACCATTCCCGTTCTGCGTTTAGTCCTGGTGGTGCGATGATCTTGGGCATAGGCAGATAATGTACATGTACTTTGTCCACGGGCTGACGTAGTATGTTTATCTTCTTTTCTTCAGACGACGGAAGCTCTCTAACAAACACATGACCCGGATGTTGGGAAGAGAATCTGAAATGCTGGTACTTCATGATGTTTGGAATTTTCTTAAAACTTTTCTCCAAGTACGGTTTCCAGTAACGAACTTCAACCAGGGTCTCTCAAGTTTGTGGGTCAGAAACATGCTGAAGAATGTTGATGTTCTTCGTAGTAGAGTTCGATACAACATCAGCTAGCTGTGATACAGAGGACACATACGATCTCTTGTATTTCAGTTCATTGAGACCAAAACACCAGTCAGGCCCGAATCGTGTATGGCAGGGAATCATGAAAGAGCATTTATGTCATCACTGAGACGGAGTATCGTCCGTAGGCACAAATATTGCATTAGAAAGTTGTTTTTGTTTTGTCCACGGCAATTGTCACAATGGAGATGCACTTTCTTAGCTCTAGGCGCGAAATGTTTGAAGTAGTGTTCTAGGTAACTAATTGTTTCATTGGCTCCTTTGCCTGTGAAATCCATCTCATCAATGAGGTAATTGATCTGTTTGGGTAAACCTTCAAAACAAACACCAAACAAGTGACAAAGTGACATTTTCGGGGTGTCTTGAAATAAATTGGACCGACCTGCTGTGGCATATGTGGTATTTGTAGATTCTGTGCTTAGTCAAAGGAAATATGGACAGGTCCTTCTATAACGTCTTCGCTTGACTGCTCCGCGGACAATGAAAACATATACTCACTGGCATCAGTACACTGACTCCTATAATATTCCCGGTATTCCCTGGCTCTAGCTAGATGTTCTTCCTGCGTCCTTAGTCGTTCACTCTTGTCGGCTTCACTACAATTCACTGATTTCATAATTAGGCTGTTATTTTTCTGACAAGTGTCGCACAAATCTGAAGAGATCTTCATGTCACAGATACTTGGGAGGTACATCGCCAGATACATTTGAATTTTGTGAGCCCGACGGCTGTAAGTCCACTTTCACCACAACTTTCAACATGCTGATTCCAAACACCGGACTTTGTGATATCGCTGGGAAGCATCATTACTGAATAGTCCTTCATGTTCGACATGCGCCCAGGTAACGGCATAGCGTGACAGTCAGCGAAGTTCTAGATGAAAGTTACCACCTGTTTTTCCTGTTCTGCACTGCATGCATTGAGTGGCACCTTCCTGGCATTCTTGTGAATTCGTGGTGTGACCCCGTTTATATCGAAATTTTTGCATAAATTTCTATATCGCTTCTCTCCAACTCCATGCGCGAACAGGTAGGTCTTCTTGCAGACTTGCAGGCCGAAAAGGGAGAATTGCACGGACGCTATTTTCCTTTCTGATACCTTAGTGTGTGATACCGTCTTCTGCGTTGTCTTAGCTTGTTTGGGGGTCAGGCGAGTCTGTTGCATATGTGAGAGAAGAATAAGGTCAAAACTCTCAGATGGAATCTCAGACATATCAAGCCGGTATGCCTCAATCGCCCCTCTACCGATGGTGTCACTACACGAACCACCTGGAAAATAAGAGGGAACGATGCTTTAAACCCATGACCATTATTCATTTGACTTTCAAATGAGACCAAAAACAAGAATATTTTAACTAGGAGTGTTAAAGTAGATATTCTTGTAAAGATGAAAAAAATGTTGAAGTCTGTTAGGAATTTACGACGCTGTGCGTTTTAACTTCATCAAAAGGTCAGTATATTATGATTTAATTCAACGCTTATGTTAATTTATGGGCTTTGGACAACTATGTGTTCATAATGATGTCTTATAAAATGTGAAAAAAAAAAATAAAAAAAAATAAAAAACATTGGACCAGTATACAATCAACATATCGTATATATATTATCTAAATTTGAAACTCATCTCTATCGATTCTTTCTTGTCCTTTTTTTTTTCTTTTTTTTTTTTTAAATATTCTTAGTTTTTATCATAATTTTCTGTTTAGAAACAATTACAAATGCCGTCGAACTATTGCAAATGTTGCAACATGCTACCCATAATAATGTCAGTAGATTTCGTGGCTGTTTCCAGAAAAAAGAAATAATAACATTTAATAATAAATCATTACCTTTCATTAGATGACAACCACAGCCAGTCCTGAAGAACTCAGACAGACTTTCCGTGAGCGCTATATCCTCGCTTCTCTCAAAGACCACCCCATCTCCAGAATCAGAAACTGTCGAACCACTATCACTGTCCGAATCACCGGCATTTTCAGAATCAAGGTCATCAATCACTGGCTGTTCATTTGTGTTTGAATAAAAATAATTGTTCACATCAGTTACTAAATCTAGGGTGGCATTATCTTCATCTTCCAAATTAAGAAATCAATTATCGGGCAGCAAATCTCTTACAGAACTTGTTGTATTTTGACTCATATTTTCGCGGTTAATGAACTCTGAATACTCTTCCAAGGGAAATAACTATACAAACAGAAAAACAAAATGACAAGTCGTCGGGAAAACATTAGAAAATTTGGATAAAAAGTGTTTGAAATAGCTAATTGAAAACACACACCTGATTGTCGGGTGAAGAAAATAATTGGAACGTAACATCAACTTTAGAACGTCGTTTCTCGAAACGAAGTCATCCACCCAACTCGTACCTTTTTGCGCGACGGGTCACATATAGAACTTACGCCATAAGAATGTAGTAACACGTACAACATTCTGCCTTTATATTGTTTATTTTGTTCTGACAAGGATGTTCATTTGCTCTAAATCAATACTTTGCCGGCTTTGGACAGATTCCCATTTCAAGCTATTGCGACAGCAAATTAATGTTACTTTAAATTGTACTTAATAGCAGTTTATGTAAATTGGAAAACAGGGAAACGACGCACAAGAGCAATAAATTCCCTCTCCCTCGACAATGAACTGGATGATTGTTTGAAGTGCTGAACAACTGGTAGTCCAGAAGAATTTGTTAGGACCAATTAGACACATGGCGTTTGGTATACTAAATTGAGTTGCTTAATAACTGAATTGTCTGAGTATTGCCAGTCCGGGCGATGATTATGGCGTCATATTACCATCTAATAACGTCAATGACGACGATAAGATGACGCCATCATGATGTCATATTCCTGTTGAGCTGTTTTTTTTTTTCGTTCAAAATGAATCAAACTAGGCTCTTGTGACCTTTAATTTGAACCCTTACTTCACGTTTTGAATCAGCAAAGCAGCCATAGAAAAGTCTAGCGAAAGAATTGGCCTCTAGTTACTAGGTGAATTGCTTCTTGTTTCAATGCATTCTTTAAGTCACACTCAATGTATTCAGCAGTCTGCAAAATGGCTTAGTAGTAAGATTGGCAAGAATGCTCAAGAACGTTTAATCGAATTTCCATAAAGTGATGGTTACACAAAATTCAATAATTTATTTGTTAAATGTTTGTTCATCTGAAACATAATTCATTTGACGCATATGTCCAGTTTTATCTGACTGGTCTACATGTATGTCATATTAGATAAACCTGTATAAGCCGGAATAGCACAGAATCAGAATCAGAATAGTTTACTGGTGAAACAATCGAAATAAAAGCATGCCTCTGTGTGATATATATTTACCATCAATCAATGTTATTACATAGCCGAGTTTCAACCCGTATATTTGAGCATACGCGGCGAGCATAGCATCAATATTCTCATTAGATCAGATGGCTAACTGTCACTCCGCTCCACTTCGGTACCTCGTTCCACTTCCCTGACATGGAGAGGTTTAACGGAATACCGATGGAAATATTCCGTCTATATTCTCATGGCATGTAACCAGAATTTGCCCCATGTTGAAAAAGACGGATTGTCAACAGGGAGTGCAACGAGGAGCCCTAATATGCATTTAGATTCATCTGCATTAACTGGGTTATATTTTGTGTTACTAGTATATGTGTAAGATAGTCAGGTCCGACCAGGCCACAGTTACGTAGAATTCGCAAATCTTTAAAATCGAACACACGTTTACAGTCTGCAAATCACTATACAAGAGGCGCAGCTACACTTGAATACCACGCACGTATACATGTACCATCACTTCCAAAATAATAATCACAAAATATATAAAAAATCAATAAAAAACGCTTCTTTAGCATTAGACCATACCATAATATTCCATTAAACGTTCTGACGGAAGGGGTCATCAGTTAACCTTGATTACATGTCTACTTTTTCACTATCTCCCATCCCCTACAATTTTCCATCTAGGTCTCTGGCAGTATGTCCTTACGCCTTTATCAGGCATCTACCAATTACGCAAAACTTACAGAATAATTACAGGATAATTACAAGAATTGTTGATAACTCGTTTATACGATCCTGCTCGGCACACAATATCGACAAGTAAACGCTGAAATAACTGTCAGAAACTTGAAAAAGATCAAACCGTTTACTCCTAGGCCAAACTCTAGCTCCTTGCTGATTTTCAGGTTTCTAGTAGTATGCCCTTAGGCTTTTATCAGACGTCCTACAATTACAGAATAATTACAGAATAATTACAGGAACTATTGATTAACTCGTTTATACGATCCTGCTCGGCACACGACATCGACAAATAAACGCTGAAATAACAGTCAGACAATTTAAAATAACCAAACCGTTATTTTCAAAGAAATTATAGATACTTTGTTGCGTTAAAATCAGATGTCAATGCTTTTATGAATCCCGTAGTTTCAATTTTCAATGTGTATAAAGATGCATTTGGTATAACACAATATCTGCCTTTCCCTGAACTATGTTCACGTATTCTGGACCACCTTCAATGTTACTTTTAAAAGAAGTAATGCTCAGATAATTAGCCTTCAAGTATTCCAGAGGATTCTTTACATTTAGTAGCACATGGATGAGCTCAAAAACAAGCGATACCTAGAAAATGATTTTGATTTATTGCACAGTTTATGCTATATTGAATGCAAATAATACTTTATGTGCTTGTAAAACGGATGAAATGCTTATGAAATGTCAATTCACATCCACTCAATATAAGTTTACTTTTTAAGCACAAGAAGAATCATATTTACGTCTTATTTCATCACAGTCGTCTCGAGTAACTGAGCAAGTAATCTAAACATGTAAAATACGCACATACCGATATATACGTCTCCTCCGCACACAGAAGATAAACCTTACAATAACAGGGCTTAATTTTTTTTTTAAATTCAGTTTTTCGTCCCTTTCAAGATTATTTCAGCTCATATGAGACGGGCCAATCAGTAGGTGGGGCGAAAACGGGAGAACCCCGAGAAAAACCACCTGACACACCCGCAAGCAGAACTTGGCTTGTCTCACATGTGACCAGAGCGGGGCTCGAACCCACACCAGACACAGCGGTGAGATGATCGAGTGATTAAGAAACAGCGTTCTTAACCGCTCGGCCACGGGGGCCGCCTAAGGCTTAAATTGGTAGCTTATTTGAAATAATAGCAGTAGAAAACCGGCTATTAGCCTATGCGACGACAGGTCAGCACCTGATCAGCGTCTTTGCTTTCGCTTTACCAACTGTACAGTTCTTCTTGTTTTTAAATAAATAATATCAAACTTTTATCCTTTACTTCCTTCTGTATGACGTGTATGATTGTATAGGCCTGTTTCTATCGAACCTGGTCGGACACCCCAACGACCTGTTTTTTTTCGCATCGCGGCTAAATTAGTGAAGTCGCATTGACACAGCATGGCTTTTTGCATGTTCTAAGGGCTACCCTATTTTGTCGCCTGCAATAAATTAATGCACGTGGCATTTTACTAAGTAAATCTTTGCTCAAATGAAAGATTCTGGACTATTCGAAGGATTTATTGCATGACATGAATATTTGAGAACAATGTTTTAACAAATAATGCCGTCTCGTATTAAGAAGTCTGCGACCCTTGGACTGAATTATTATCATTATGCAAATTCAAAGAAAATACATAACGGTACATCACACAAGAAAGTCACTCGCAGAACCGAATGGGTAAATGAGCAGCATATATCAATATATTTTTTTTCTTGTACATTTTCCTTATTTTTACTCAAAACCGCCTCGAGGCGGTTCTAATGAGTGCCCACAATCTATGTTTTGGATCAAAAATAAGAAAAATTGTATACCCTTGTATTCACCGTTTTTTTTAAATACATAAAATGGGGTTTAAGGACATATTTTCTGATGATCTTTGGCCATCATGAGATATCCTTAAGATGTTTTGCAAAAGTTTGAAAATGTACAATGATTAAACATGTATATAGGAATTACGCCATAAGAATGTAGTAACACGTACAACATTCTGCCTTTATATTGTATATTTTTTTGAGAAGGTATACTGATCAAAATAAGTTTATTCCTACTATAATGTTTTGAAAATTGTGTAAGGTATTAAGTTATTGGAGCAGATTCTCTTTCTCGGACAGTTAATTTCATCCCTCTAGATGATTGTTACACAAACATAATGGCAAAAGATAGGCAGAGAGGAGACCTATCGACCCTCATTCCAAGTAGGGGTCACTATGAAAATTCACACATGAAGCTGCTGAAAAAGCAAGACTTTTCAGCTAGCATCGATCGGAATTTACGCGGACAAAATTTCATCTCTATATTAAGCACAAATGAGCACATGTCAAAGTTTCATTTCCGCTTGGAATTTGGTGTGTATTAATGCGTGTACGCATTACAAGTGACGTCAAATGGTAGTGACAGAAAAGGTGATCATTTCGCTTTAAAACAGAGGTTGGAAATCATTTGGGTTTAGGTCACCGATAAAAACATTTTTTATTCTCATTGATCATTTGTACCATTAAAAGCTGTCTAAATATTGGATTAAGCTGGCGATCAAAGACTAATTTCCGCATTACGTGACTGAAACGTTAAAGCTGACGTTAAAAGTAAAGTCGTACGTGTTCTTTACTGAGAACGCCATTTTGTGATTTAAACACATCTTTAACAATCTTTATTGTGTATCTTTTGAAACGCAGTGATTGGTATTTGATTCATTTCAACGTAACCGAACGTCAGTCGCGCAAAATTATGCACGATTTTCTTATTCAGTAGACTATCCAGAAATGTACAGACAAATGTTTTGTCATAATCAGAAGCTCTAGATACAGAGAACAATCATTCAGAAAGAAATTTTCTAAATTGAGAAGTTTTGAACGTTTTTGGGCACATTGAAAAATAAGGCAAATTAACGTCAGAATAACGTAGTCTCTCACGCGTGTCTGAAGAAACAAATTGCAAACCTTTGAGCGGATTCCTGCTTCCTTGACACCAAACAAATGTTTTAAAGCAAGTTTTGTCGAATGTGACAACACATAAAAATGTGGGCACTTGAGTGGTATAAATATGGATAAAATGACGTAAAATGACGTCAAGACAATTTTAAGTCAACTTTTGCCGTGAACCTTTTCTTGAATGTGTTTCTCAATAAGTACATACTACAAATTAAGTAATATCCCACACGTCTAAAAATAATCGACAACTATAAAGTAGGAATAAACTTATTTTGGTCAGTATAGTTCATTTGCTCTAAATCAAAACTTTGCCCGCTTTGGACAGATTCCCGTTTCAAGTTATTGCGATAGCAAATTAATGAGACTTTAAATTGTACATAATAGCAATTTCTGTAAATTGGAAAACAGGAAAACGACGTGAAAGAGCAATAAATTCCCTCGACTTTGACAATAGATTGGATGATTGTTGGGGGTGCGGATACAACTAGTAGCCCAGAAGAATTAGCTGGGACCAAGTAGTATACCATATTGGGTTACTGCATTGAATTGCTTAGTAACTCGGTGGTCTATATAAGTATTGCCTATCCGGGCGATGCATACGGCGACATAACACCATCTGATCAACGTCAATGATGACGGTCAGATGACGTCGTTATGAAGTCATATGCCTGCTGAGATGATTTCTCGTTTAAAATGAATCAAACTTGGCTCTTGTAAATGTTAGTTTGAAACCTTACTTCACTTTTCGAATCAGCAAAGCAGCCATAGAAAAGTCAAGCGAAAGAATTGTCATCTAGTTTAGTGAATTGCTTCAAGATTCGTTACATTTTTTGAGTCACACTCTATGTATTCATTATTCTGCAAAATGGAAACCTTGAGTCAGACTTACTAGTAAGGTTGGCAAGAATGCTCAAGAAAGTTCCATCGAGTTTTCATAAAAATGATGGTTACACAAAATTCAACAACTTATTTGTGAAATGTTTGTTCATCTGAAACACAATACATTTGACGCATATGTCCAGTTGTATCTGACTGGTCTATGAGATCTACATGTATTAGCTGGAATAGCACAGAATCAGAATTAGAATAGTTTACTGGTGAAACGTCAAATTGACAATGCCACACCCGTAGGTGGCTCTTAAACGGATGGGGTTTATTCCCGATCTGTCACAAGAGAAGTAAATTTGGATACACAGTCGTCTGAAATTTCAGCAGAGGAGATCAGAGAATGAGGGAAGTCATTCCAATCTCTAATAGTCTGTGGAAAAAACTATGTAAATAGGCATTTGTACTCGGTGAAGGTATATAAAATGCCAAGGAGTGTTGATTTTTACAGCGCATATTCTTTGGGATAATTGAACGGTGCGTATTTTTAATCTCCCGTTTAGACCTTTGTAAAGCAATATAATTCTATTATCCTCCCTTCTGTTTCTGCAGGGATTGCCGTCTAAGTTTTTAAGGATGCCAGTCATACTATCTTTTTCGTATGTATAATAGTTACAAACCTAACTGCACGCTTTTGCACTTTCTCCAAATTATCTATCAGACCTTCATAATGAGGGTCCAAAACTGAGCTACCATATTCAAAAATAGGTTTCACCAGACCTTTACATCTTGGGGGCAAGAAAATAGATTTCGTCTCAAAAAAGGGAGAAGGCAGAAGAGGGCACATGCATTAAACACGAGGTTGGTTTTGCACATTTTGAAAGGGCATCCTAATGGATATTTTGCATTTTGAATGGAGAGGAAGATATTTATCCAGCACAGCAATTGACAATAAAGATTTTTATGTCCAATGATAATAATGCAAAATTAATACTATAGTTTACTTTGACGTAGATATATTTGGAGAATGTTGTCCATGAGGATATAATATTTTAGTATCCATGTATGAATCATTGTCCAAACACTAAACTATATCTGACATTAATCAAATCTGATTGACAGATACGTCACTTTGCTGAAACAAAATCCAAAATTTGCTCAACAATATTGTCTACACAGCGAAAATGACATATTTTTGAGACAATATTGTGATTGAGGAGATATTGGAAGCATGCATGTGGTCACATGATCTCTTATTAATTTACAAAGGAAATGAAAGTATGTCTCTGTGCGATATATATTTACCATCAATCAATGTTGTTAAACAGCCGAGTTTCAGCTCGTATGATTGAGCATACACGGCGAGCATAGCATCAATATTCTCATGACATGTAACAGTATTTGTCCCATGTTGAAAAAGACGGTTTGTCAACAGGGAGCGCAAAGAGAAGCCTTCAATATGCATTTGCATTTATCTACATAAGCTGGGTTGTATTTTGTGTTATATGTGTAAGATAGTCAGTGGTAGAATTCGCACATTTTACAAATGGACACGCGTTTACAGTCTGAACATCACTAGGGTCTTAATGCAAGTGACGAAGCTACATCTGAATACCGCGTACGTATAGATGGGCCATCATGTCCAAAATGCCAAAACAATATTAAAACAGTGCTACTTTAGTATTAGACAATAGCATATTCCGTTAAACGTTCTGGCGGAAGGAGTCATCAGTTAAACTTGATTACATGACTACTTCATCATTATCTCCAGACCCCTATAATTTTCCGTTTAGGTCTCTAGCAGTATGTCCTTAGGCTTTTATCAGGCTGCCTCGAATTACAGAATAATTACAGAATAATTACATGAATTTTTGATAACTCGTTTATACGATCCTGTTTGGCACACGACATCGACAAATAAACGCTGAAATAACTGTCAGAAACTTGAAAATGACCAAACCGATATTTTCATAGGAATTGTAGATATTTTGATGCTTTAAAATGTGCAGTCAATGCTTTTATGGATCACGTAGTTTCAATTTTCAATGTGTATAGATATTCATTTGGTATTACACAATATCTGCTTTTCCATGAACTATGTTCAAGTGTTCTGAACCACCTTCAATGTTGCATAAGTAGTATTGCTCAAATAATTAAACTTCAATTTTTGCAGAGGATTCTTTACTTTATTAGCATATGGATGGGGTTAAAAACAAGCGATAACTAGAAAATGCTTTTGATTTATTGCACAATTTATGATATATTGAATGCATATAATAATTTATGGGCTTATAAACGGATAAAATGCTTATGATATATCAATTCACATACGCTAAATATAGTTTAATATTTGAAGCACAAGAAGAAGAATATTTACGTCTTATTTTATCACAGTCGTCCCGAGTAAGTAATCTTACACATCGATATAATACGTCTCTACACAGAAGATAAACCTTACGATAACAAGTTTTAGTGATGCATTATGGTAGGAAGCTAAAATTGGTAGCTTCTTTGAAATAAAAGCTGTAGACTTAAAATGAGTCCTGTCTGTCCTGCTGCAGAAAAGATACTCACGGGCTTCCTGTGCTCATTCATTTCAATGTCCTGATATTTTCTAGTTAACAGTACCATCACCACTTCGCCCAATTATTAAAGGAAATCGCTCGAACTGTCAGCATGTAACCACATCATAAGACAAAACGCTGTTCGCATATGCGAAGACAAAGATTCAGAGAGAGAGAGAGAGAGAAAGAGAAAGAGAGAGAGAGAGAGTCTGAGAGCAGCAGCTGATCAGCATATTTGCTTTCGCTTTACGGACAGTACAATTCTTCTTGTTTTTAAATAAACAAAATCAAACTTTCATTCTTTACTTCTTCTGTATGACCTGTATGATTGTATAGGCCGGTTTCTTTCGAATCTTGTCGAAAACCCCGAAGGCCGTGTTTTGCATTGCTGCTAAATTAGTGAAGTCGCATTGACACAGCATGACCTTTTGCATTTATTTATTCATTTTATTTTTTTATATATACTGTATTTATAGAGGGTAACACAATTAGCTTAAGCTATTCTACCTTGTGGCCCTCTTATAACAAATATGTATATACATATATACAAACATTTGTGAATATGAGCACATTAAACATAAAATCTTTTTAAAATTAAAACATGCCATTCTTTAAAAAGATTAAGAAATGTTTTAAGAACAATGCAGTTTTTAAAAATCAGTTTAAGAAACATGTACATGGAATTAAGTGCATCAGCAGATTAAAATATTTTTAAGTACATGAAATTAAGTGCATCAGCAGATTAAAATATTTTAAGTTGTTTTTTAAAAGTTGAAAGAGAATCTGCATTTCTTGTCGTTTGAGGAAGAGCGTTCCACAGTTTCGGGGCTGAGCATGTAAAAGACTTATCGTAAATGGTACTATATGCCCTTGGTATGTGTAGGGATTTATTTTCTGTTGATCTTAAATTCAATGAGTGTGTTTCAGATAGAGGTTTTAATAACTTTGAAATGTATTCTGGGGTTTGTTTATTAAGAGCTCTGTAGGTAAGAACTGCCTTATTTTATTTGATTCTATTTTCTATCGAAGGCCAGTTGAGCTTTTGAAACATCTCTGAAGATGGTGTGTCAAAGTCAGCACTTAATATGATTCTAGCAGCGCGTTTTTGTAATTTGGATACTCGTTCAATATTAGGTTTTGAGGCTGACCCCCAAATGATAGAACCGTAATCTATCAAAGGAAAAATATATCTCTGATAAAAACGTTTCTGCACATCAACATCAACATATTCTGATAATTGTCTTAAAAGCGAAATCTTACTAGAGATAGCCGAACATAAGTGGTGTATGTTCTTACGGTTTCCCTGTTCTGGCGCCCGCAACAAATGAACGCATGTGGCATTGTACGGAGTAAATCTTTGCTGGAATGAAAGATTCCGGACAATTCGAAGGATTTATTGCATGGCATGAATATTTTAGAACAATGTCTTAATAGATAATGCCGCATTTTTGTCATGGCTATATCCCTTTCCCAAAACTAACGATTTTATGCCCAATGATAATAATTTAACATTAATATTATTGTTTAATTTGAAGAGAACGTTGTTCATGCGGATATACAATTTTAGTATCCCTATATGAATCATTGCCCAAACACTAAAATACATCTGACATTAATAAAATCTGATTGACAGGTACGTCACTTTGCTAAAACAAAATCCAATAATTTGCCCAACAGTATTGTCTAAACAGCGAAAATGACACATTTCTGAGGCAAAATTGTGATTAAGGAGATATTGGAAACATGCCGGTGGTCACATTATCTTTTATTAATTGATAATGGAAATGAAAATAAGCTTCTTTGTGATATACATTTTTACCATCTATCAGTGTTGTTACGTAGTCGAGTTTCAACTCGTATGTTTGAGCATACACAGCAAGCATAACATCAATATTCTGATGACATGTAACAGTAATTGCCCCACGCGTATTACGGTTTCCACATCGTTACAAATGAACACACGTTTTCAGGATTCCAAATCACGCTTTTCAAGTCACTAGGTACTCCATTCAAGAGGAGAAGCTACGCTTGAATACCTCGAACGTATACAAGTACCATCCACAAAATGCCAAAAACCAGTTAACAGTGTTACTTTAGTATTATACAATAGCATATTCAGTTAATCGTTCTGACGGAATACATGTAGGTCATCAGTTAAACTTGATTACATGACTTCTTCATCATTATCTCCCAACCCCTATAATTTTCCATTTAGGTCTCTAGCAGTATGTCCTTAGGCTTTTATCAGGCGTCCTCTTATTCTCCAATTACAGAATAATTACAGAATAATTACTGGAAATGTTGATAACTCGTTTATACGATTCTGCTTGGCACACGACATCGACAAATAAACGCTGATATAACTGCCAGAAACTCGCAAATGACCAAACCGTTATTTTCATAGGAATTGTAGATACTGTACATGTATTTTGTTTCGTTAAAATTTGCCGTCAATGCTTTTATGAATCCCGTAGTTTCAATTTTTAATGTTTATAAAAATTCAACTGGTATAATACAATATCTGCTTTTCCATGAACTATGTTTAATAATAATTCTGGACCACCTTGAATTTTGCAGAAGTGTTAATGCTCAGATAATTAAGCTTCAAGTATTCCAGAGGATTCTGTACATTTATTAGCACATGGAAGGGCTTAAAAACAAGCGATAACTAGAAAATGATTTTGATTTATTGCCCAGTTTATGTTATATTAAATGTATATAATACTTTATGTTCTTATAAAACGGATGAAATGCTTATGAAATATCAATTCGCATACACTCAATTTAGTTTTACTTTTGAAGCACACGAATAATCATACTTACATCTATAATTTTATCACCGTCGTCTCGAGTAACCGAGAAAGTTATGTAAACATGTAAAATACGTATGTTAGGCGACTAAGTCGGAAATGCGCTTAAGTAGGAAAAAGTTACGACTATCTAGGAAAACGTCCGTCAGGCGCTTAAGTGGGAAATGCGACTAAGTGGGAAATGCGACTAAGTGGGAAAACAACTAACCAACTTGGAAAAGTTAATACGAGTCGGACTTATAATTGCAACTTGTTAAATACATTAATATAGGATATCAATACGCCGTGTCTTGAGAAAACCTGTCTTAAAGATTTTTCAACCATATCCAACACAAACCTGAGAACATGTCGCCGCGAAATTTTGAGAATTTACAATGCGAAAATTTCGCGGCACGTGGACAATTGTCGTACGAATGTCGTACGAACATTCGTACGACAGTCGCGCGACAGTCTTGAGAATACATGCGAACATCCCGCGAGGAAATAACGAAAAGACGAAAACACACAAAAAAAAAACGAAATTACGAAAAGACGCCACGCGAAAAGACGAAAAGACGAAATAACGAAAAGACGCAACGCGAAAAGACGAAATAACGAAAACAGGCACTAGAAAAGACGCCATTATGATGGCTACAAAATTGCGTTCTTTTGCATGGCGTTGTTTCGTCTTTTTGTGCAGCAATTTCGTTATTTCGACTTTTCGCGTAGCGTTATTTCGTCTTTTTGCGCGGCGTTATTTTGTCTTTTCTTTTTTTCGCGCGGCGTTATTTCGTCTTTTCGCATGGCGTTATTTCGTCTTTTCGTCTTTTCGCGTGGCGTTATTTCGCTGCAAAATATCAATGGCACTAACAAGCCACCATAAACAAGCCACCATACGCGAGTATATGGCGAGAAATTAAAACTAGGCGACATTCGTATGAATGTCGAGAGACACGCTCACGAATGTCTCGCGACTGTCGAACGAATGAAAATGAAACTAAAGCTACATTCATGGGAGATTCACAAGACAAACTCACAAATGTCTCGCGATTGTTATACAACAGTCGCGCGATTATCGTGCGACTGTCACGAGATATAAAATTAGACCGAAATTCGCGAATTGGTCACATAAACGCCCATTCAATGAGACTGCAACGTGGAAGTTGCATTTATATCGTTAATCTTTGTCGCGAAATAGTCCCGAAACAATCTCCATTTGTCACTTTCCAGTGATATAGGGGCTTTACGAACAGGTTCAGAGGCTCCTACTTTATGATCAACGCGCCGTCTTTGTAATAAAGGTTGTAACGTCGCTAAGCTGCACGCAGTACTTGTGATATAGGAGAGGTAACTGTAGGACATGATCCAGTACTTGTGATATAGTGGATGTACCGGTAGTGCAAGGACCAGTTATTGTGATATTAGGGCCGTAACAGTAGGACAGGATCCAGTGCTTGTGATATGGGAGAGGTAACTGTAGGACAGGGTACTGTCTGTAGGACAGGTACTTGTGATATAGGGGATATACCAGTAGGACAGTGTCCAGTTCTTTTTTGTGAGTTAGGGGATGTACAGGAAGGTAAGGATACAGTTTTAGGGATATAGTGGCATTTGCGGTAGGACAATGACCCGTACTTGTGTTACAGGGGAGGTATCTGTAGGACCAGTACTTGTGATATAGGGGATGTACCGGTAGGATAAAGATTAGTACTTGCGATATAGGGGAGGTAACCGTCGGACAATGTCCAGTACTTGTGATTTAGGGGATGTACTTGTAGGGCAGGTCCCAGTTCTTTTAATGAGGGGATGTTGCGGTAGGACATGGTCCAGTTCTTCTGATATGGGGGATGTACCGGTAGAACATAGTCCAGAACTTGGGATGTAGGGGAAGTACTTATGATATAGGGGATATACCGGTAGGGCAGGGGCCAGTACTTGTGATACAAGGGAGATAACTTTAGGACGGGGTCCATTACTTTTTATGTAGGGGAGGTAACTGTAGGACAGGTTCCAGTACTTGTGATATTGTGGAGGTTACTGTTGGACAGGGACCAGTACTTGTAATATAGGGGAGATAATAATTTTAGGACAGGGACCAGTACTTGTGATATAGTGGAGGTCGATGTTGGACAGGGACCAGTACTTGTGACCAGTTCTGAAGGACAGGGACCAGTACTTGTGGTTTGGCGGGGTAACTGTTGGACAGGGACCCGTTCTTGTGATTTAGGGGAGGTAACTGTAGGACAGTGTCCAGTACTTGCATACAACTTCATTACTTTCTCCCGCACACAAACGTTGAACTGTATAAATGCAAAACAACAGTAGAAAAATAAAGGATCTTGTATCTTTGAATGGGCAGAGAATAGAAAGGGAAAGTCAAAATGGATGGTGGCGAGATTTATGTGAAATTATACATGATAAGCAGTTCTGCTTTTCCGATTGTTTACATCAATAAATATCAGCCAAACACCAATTATCAGCTTACCGCTGGCTTATCGCCTGCGAATTGTGTGTAACCGACAAAAACCTGTATTGGGGGTTAATGCTGGCGTCATACCTAGCCGATTTTGGCACACGATGATATGAAATTTTGAATTTTGCCCGATTTTCGTCACGAATTTGGTAAAAAGGCCAATTTTGAACTGAAGCATGTACGAAGCCTGTCGATGGTCACAAGATGGACACACCAATATAACACGAATATACCCGAAGCACTCACGAAGCATATACGAAGTTGTAGTTTTGCAAACGATGTTGATGCGCGTAGTACAGGAAGGCTTCACGACATCGTGAGGTGTAAAATGTATTCCCGAAAATGTCCCGAAGGCATTAATAAACATGACTTCACGATGCTAAGTAAAAACCAAATGTTGATACCAGATACCAAGAACAAAAAGGTACAAGTAGGCAATGATCATGAAATGGCGCAATCAGAAAGAAACTCCAACTCCACAAACTGAGGGGTGAGAAAAAAAACTAAAATGACACTTAGGTAATTATACCAAGAAGACATGTCGTAAGCCGAGTGAGCAGCAATTCCTCCAATAGGCAGCCACTCAGAAACCTGAACTGAACTAAAAATTATGAAAACGTACATAAGGCGCAAACAGTACAAAAATTCGACTCCAAAACACAAAACAATTAGAACCACTACGGAAGTATCGCCTTAGAACGATCAGTAATATAAAATTACTGGGGGGGGGGGCTTAACCCGGTTTTATCTAATCACATTAGAAGTTTTATTAAAATTCCTTTCATCAATAAAGGAATTGACTTTATTGATTTACCAAGCATATTCCAGGATAAATCAGTGAAACAGTCTATACCTACCTACTTCCAAAATTCAGAACCTCCTATTATTTGTTACAAATATAACAAACCAATCAGAAATACACTTTTTAATTTCAATAAACTTGTTTCTGATCTTGATATCCATGCTAATACTCCTAAGTCTTGAGATTGTAAAGATTCAAAATATGTTTATCAACCCGCTGGACATATTGTTACTGGAAATTTAAAAATAATTTCGGATTCTAGAATTCGCAAAATTGTTTCTAAAGGTCCGAAATATAGATTCCCTTCCTACATTAATTTCGACAAATGTAGAGAGGAGATTTCATCTGCATTAAATGATTTCGGTAATCGATGGTGTAAACGAGAGGGTGTTGAGGATAATGCTCTTAAAGAATGGAAAAGAAGTATCTTCACTATCGTGGATAAACGTATTAAGTTTTATTCACAAAATACTAATCTTTTACCTCCTAAACCCAAATCGTCATTTAGGCATTTGAAGCAGGGTATCCAAGAATTTCATAGAAAGTATGTCTTGGTTCCGGCAGATAAAGCCGCAAACAATGTTGTTGTCGTTTGTAGGCTTCACTACGTTAACACCTTAAAACAGGAGCTTGATGGTACCAGGGCTTATCTGGAGACAGATACTGATGAGGTGTCTGTAGTTAATGCCCACTTAAACGATTTACCTGTTAAGTTTTCTGTTTGTGTCAATGAAGGCCAAGACAAACTTCCTACGATGTATTGGTTACCTAAGCTTCACAAAAGACCATACAAAGCTAGATTTATTGCAAATTCTAGCTCTTGTACTACCACTGAACTTTCTAAATTATTAACTTCCTGTCTTACTGCTATCAAATCTCATGTTATAAGATACTGTGAGACAGTGTATGAAACTTCAAATAAAAATTGGTTTTGGTCAATTAAAAATTCTGGTGAGGTGCTCAGTAAATTGAAGTGTAGAGGGTTCCGTGCGACAAGCTTGTCCACATATGATTTTTCTACTCTGTATACAACATTACCACATAATCTAATTAAAGAAAAACTTCTGGATTTGATAGAGTGGACCTTCAAAAGGGCATTAAAAAACTATGGTTCACTTTATTTGGCATGTAATGACAGAAAGGCTTTTTTCACTTCCTCTGACCAAAGTCGGTATACACTTTGGTCATGTCAGAATGTATGCGACGCCTTATCCTATCTCCTTGATAATATTTATATTAGATTTGGGACCAAGTTATACAGACAAATTGTTGGAATTCCGATGGGTACAAATTGCGCACCTCTCGTAGCTGATTTATTTTTATACTGCTACGAAAGAGATTTCATGGATTCTCTTAACCATGATAATCAAGCTGATGTTATCGAGGCTTTTAATTCCACATCTAGGTACCTCGATGACCTATTGAACATTGACAACCCTTATTTTGAAGGTATGGTCAATCAAATTTATCCACCTGAACTTCAGTTGAACAAAGCCAATATCTCAGATACCGAAGCCCCCTTTTTAGATCTACATCTTTCTGTTGCAAATGGATTTGTTTCTTCTAAAATTTATGATAAGCGCGATGACTTTGATTTTGATATAGTAAATTTTCCTTTTTTGGATGGTGACGTTCCTCGTCGTGCTTCTTATGGTGTATACATTTCGCAACTTATTAGGTTTGCTAGAGTCTGCAATCATGTTACAGACTTCAACGCTCGAAATAAATGTTTAACGGCAAAACTTCTCCAACAGGGCTATCGGTATCATAAACTTCGAAAAACATTTTCTAAATTTTATCGTAGACACTATGAATTGATTTCCAAATATAATGCTGGGTTAAAGACGCTTTTAAGTGAGGGCCTTTCGGAACCTGAATTTTATGGTGACTTGGTTTACAAATTTAAGAAACTTAAAGGAATTAATGATTTTTCTTTTCAGTTCAGAAAAATCATAACACGTTACAAACGTATAGGTTATAACTTGAATGTTATGCGACAGTCTGCATGCTTAGTTTTTAACCCAATCATGGTTGATAACTATGCTGCCTTCTTTAATTGCACGCCGGTGGGTCGGGCGTCAGACTCTATGATGGCCCCGACATAAAGCTATTCATTTTAGTTGGTTGGGGCCGGAGCTTCTTGTCTGTTGCTTGGCCCACCGGGGTCCAACTGGTGTTTTTCTTTTGCTCCGGAGTTAGTAGGTTATTCGGCGCCCAGGGATCTCCATCGTCGGGCAGCTTACTCAGTCTGTGAGTCCTGGTTTTTGATTCATCAGGATGTTTATCATGATTTATTTGTTTGTTCTTGATGATTCATTGACTAGTTAGAGATTCACCACGAGGACCGAATAACTAACTAAATGTTATGAACCACTGCAGAAGCTGAGGGTGAGGTTATGGCCATGTAAAACCGGTTTAAGCCCGCCAGTAACTTTGTGTTACTGATCGTTCCAAGTCGATACTTCTGTGGTGGTTCTTTTTGTTTTATGTCTTGGTGTTTAAAAAATTTTTTGTGCTGTTGGCGCCTTATGTATGTTTTCATATTTTTAGTTAAGTTAAGGTAACTGAGTGGCCACCTATTGGGAAAATAGCTGCCCATTCGGCTTACGATTGTTTCATGGTATAAGTACCTGATTGTTAGTTTGGTTTTTTCCCACCTCGGTTTTTGGAGTGGGAATCTTTTTCTGATTGCGCCTTTTCCTGATCTTTGCCTACTTGTACCTTTTTACAGGCGCCTAACCTCACCCTCATCTTCTGGAGTGGTTCACAACATTTAGTTAGTTGTTCGGTCCTTGTGGTGAATCTCTAACTAGCCAATGAAGCATCAAGGACAAACGAATAAATCATGATACTCTTCTTGATGAATTAAAATGAGGACTCGACAGACTAAGTAAGCTGCCCGACGATGGAGATCCCTGGGCAGCTTTGTCAGTTTCTCTCTTCTAAAATTAGAATTGGAAATGCCAACTAAACCAGGAAAAGGGCATTGGAAGAAGATTGCACTTCATTCCAAAGTTTCTTCCAAGGTTCAACTCCGGGCCAAGAATCCACTACTCTACAAGAAAAAAGGTACAAGTAGGCGACGATCAGAAAAAATGCGCAATCAGAAAACGATTCCCACTCCAAAAACCGAGGCGGGAAAAAACCAAACTAACAATAAGGTACTTATACCATGAAAACATTTCGTAAGACGAATGGGCAGCTACATGTGTGTATTTTTCCAATAGGTGGCCACTCAGTTACCTAATCTTAACTGAAATATGATAACATAACATAAGGCGTCAACAACACAAAAAAATCTTAAACACCAAGAAATAAAACAATAAGAACCACCACAGAAGTATCGCCTTAGAACGATCAGTAAAACCGGGTGCTACTTGAAAGAAACATGTAAGAGATCTTGTTGCTCCTGCATGATGTTTTTATTACATGTATCATGCAGTGCTGACGTCTTCTTCTTACTGATTGTCTTGTCCTCGAAATACGCAATGATTTTTGTCAGAATAGAACCAAAAGTACCCATTAAGATTTTCTGAGAAAAAGGCTGTGTGGACGCTGATTTTTGTAAATCCACGTTACCGTGTGAAATATTGAAATGCAGAAAGAACAGTTTTGGTTAATAACGTGTACCCATCGAGATGCCATCGTGTTCTTAATTGTTCAGATACGATGATTATGCGATGGCGTTGCGAGGGCCATACGATGTCGTGTTGCCATCGTAGCACAATCGGGGAACATCGCGTCTCCTTCTTATTGCCTTCGTGTAGCAAAACTTAGCCGATGGTGCCGATGATCACACGACAGAAAAGCGATGTAGTCCCAATTTGATAAGATGACCTTGCGATGGCTTTGCGGAGGTCAACTTGAGATGTCTATGCGAATTCAACATGAAATTGAACCTTCGTGTGTCCTTCGGACATTTTTTGGCATGTCAACGATTTTGGTGTCGCTCGCTAAGGTGCTGCCGAAGGCTTTAAAAATCTCCCGACGGACATACGATGGGTAAAGATGCACTCACGAATAGCCCGACGTCTTCATTTGAAAATTTCCATTATCGTGTGTCCATCGTCGGCTAGGTGTGGCGCCTACATGAAGGAATTTTCACTGTTGCAATTCGAAGTTTCGACGATTGTTTTTTGCCATTATACCACATAACACATTTAATGCTGCACAAGCTGAACTTTGTTCGACTTTTCATCATGAAAACATGTCCGTATAAAGCGTACCCCATATACCCCACGTTTATATAGCTAATCTTGGGTATGCAGGGGTATACCTATTTTCCTTGTTTTTACTTCAAAACAGAGGTTGTGGGTACTCGTTAGATCGAACTGCCTCGCTAAGGTGGTTCCAGCGTGTACCAACAACCTATGTTTGAGCAAAAATAATGAAAAAATATAAAAAATTGTCCGACAAAATTTTCAATTTTACAGCTGAAAATATCTCTGTACATTGCATGGGCAAGTTGTCGTAATGTATTTATTTCTTAATAATACACATGTCAGACTTTATTACATCCAGGACAATGATAATAATATCAATTCTCGTGTTGCCCCCCCCCCCAACAAATTAATGCTTATTATTTATTTAGGCATTTCATGGTAATAAGCGGTTGGGTGTATGTTTGATGCAGTGGCTATTATCCATGAAGCTTCGGTTCCGGCCAAAATGTTGAGTGGGATATTAATCAATCGTTGAGCACGAACAAACGAAAATGACTGGGCTTCTGGGGTCATAACTCAGCCATCAACCCACGGCTTTAGCACTCTGTTTAAAATTATGCGGTTTGACGACGATTCTGATCAGACTGCATGGGAAGATGATGTTTTTTTTTAACACATGTATCTAGTTAACTTCGACGAAACAATTGTCAGCATCATTTTACTATATGCAACCAAGAACGGAACCATTAAGAAATATCATTATAGAGGCAGATTGAGTATAGATCTTGATCGAACTTGAAACTAAGCAAAGCAGGCACAGAAGATCAGCAGGATTATGTGGTTATGTCAACAATTGAAAACATACAAACAAACATTTTACAAGAATCACCCATTACATGACTGAAAGGGGGCAACACATTTGGCACTGTGTATTCTATGGAGTGGAATTCATGGATTGGAGCCATGGAGTAGAGTACTGGAATGGATTCTTGGAGTGGAACTATGAAGTGAAATGAGCCGCCTCGTGGGAAAACCAACAATGTGGTTACCGAACAGGTCCGACACAAACCGGCCTGTACAAGCACAGAAAAGAGCTAGAAGCTTGAAATTTTGGATTTAAGTATGAGAGGAATTGTACTATCCGAGTAGCGAAAACAAAGGCGCTGATCAGCTTCGCGGTAACCGCGAAGCTGATCTGCGTCTTTGTTTTCGCCTATGCAGATTGTTGGTTTTCCCATGAGGCGGCTCAAATGTTTGAGCGTCAGAGAAACATTTATTCTAGTGGGGAAATTGGTCTCATTGGAAGGGGGGCCATAGCGAAACATGTAACAAATGCATTACCCGTATAAGTAATGGAAATGGTTAATTTCTGTCACTTAAGAAGATTGTGTTAAGTTGCTATGATCGGCCACAACAAGCAACTTGCTTAAACGACGGCATGGTACCCGTAAGTTACCCGTAAGTATTACTGATACAGTTTATGCATTTGTTACACATTTTTGTTTCATTCCAAGGTTCCACTCTCAGAATCTATTCCAATAATCCACTCCATGACTCCACTCCATAAAATACACAGTGCCAACACATTTGCTGCATTCCAAGGTTCCACTCCAAGAATCCACTTCAATACTACACTCCATGACTCCAATCCAAGACTCCAGTCCATGACGCCACTCCATAAAATACACGTTGCTGCATTATCGCAAAGATGCTGATAACAAGACTATTATTTTGATTTAAGCCGCGGGCGTTAAAAGATGCCTTCGTGATACCCGGTCAGGTAAGACACACAATAGGTTGCACAGCCACAGAAATCTACTAAGCACTCTTGATACTTTGGGTTTAGAAAACAGAGAGATGTAGACCTTCTATTTTTGTATTGAAACACACGCACTGATCAGCTGCTCAGCTGATTTATGCTAATATTGTCGCATATACAAAAGTCGATTTTCTCATGACGCGGCTCATATGAAACATTGGAAGGAATTGCCTTAGGGTTTCCTAACGTTTCCTACTTAAGCGCAGTGAACGAATTTCCTAGATAAGCGCAATTTTCTTTCTTCACCTGGACGGTTTTTCCCTACTTAAGCGCATTTCCTACTTAGTCGCCTCACATACGTACAAACCGATATACGTCTCCTCCACACAGAAGATAAACCTTACAATAGCAAGTTTTTAGTAATGCATTATGATAGGAAGCTAAAATTGGTAGCTTATATTTGAAAATAGCAATAGACGTAAAATGAGCTATGGCTGTCCTGCTGCAGGGAAGCTTCGATTGTGTATACCTAGCTTCCTGTGCTCAGTCATTTCAATGTCCTGATATTTTCTAGTTAACAGTACCATTACCGATTCGCCTAATTATTTAAGGACATCGTTTGAACTGTCATCTGTGGTTCTTACATGTAACCACATCATAAGCGTTGGTATATGCGAAGACAAAGTGTCAGAGAGAGCAGCAGCTGATTAGCATATCCTCTTTCGCTTTACGGACAGTTCAATTGAGTCCTCCGTCAAACCACCCATCATTCACATATTCATTTCATATTGACCATTCAAATCTGCACATTAGCTAACGGTCAATGACGGTTAGACAACACGTGGGTTAGACAAACAAACCAATACGTGCTTTTTACAGGTAAATATAGGTGCAAAAACACAATGTTTGTCTAAGGAGATAGGGGTGGGCGTGGCTATACCTTGCTGGCGGAGGAGTCAATTGTTCTTGTGTTCAAATTAGAATAATCAAGCGTCTATCCTTTACTTCTTATGCATGATTGCATATGCCGGTTTCTTGGACAGTTCGGTTAACTAAGTGGCCACCTATTGGGGATAAGCTGCTCACTCGTCTTACGATATGTTTTCTTGGTATAAGTACCTAAGTGTCATTTTAGTTTTTTCCCCACCCCACTGCGTACTTGTACCTTTTTCTATCGAACCTGGTCGGAAACGTCAAAGACCTTTTTTTATTCACATCGCGGCTAAGGACTGCCATATTCTGTTGTACCCCCGGAGTAAATATTTGCTCGAATGAAGTTCGAACTACTCAAGGATTTATTGCATGGCATGAATATTTGAGAACAATGTCTTAAATGATACCGCCTCGTATTAAGAAGTTTGTGACCCTTGGACAGAATAAGCGTCATAATGCAAATTCAAAGAAAATATTATACATTACATTATATATATAAACAAAAAAAAAAACAACAACAACAACAAAAAACGTCCATTGTTGTAATTAATTGATATACATGTACCCCCTTCTCCCAAAAAAGGCAGTACAATTTGTAATATCTGTGGTCACCATGCGATATCTTTAAAATGTTTAATTTGCAAAAAAATGAAAATGGATGCAATGCACAGGAACATAACGCCATAATGATGTAGTATTATGTACGACATTCTGCCTTTATACGTTCTGAAGTTTTTTTTTTGCTCTAAATCAATACATTGCCCGCTTTGGACATATTCCCATTTCAAATTATTGCGATAGCAAATAAATGACTTTGAACTATACATAATAGCTATTTCTGTAAAATGAAAAACAGGAAAACGACACACAAGAGCAATAAATTACTCCGACCTTTATAATAAACTGGATGATTGTTGCAAGTACTGAAACTTCTGGTAGTCTAGATGAATTCGTCAGGACCAACCAGAAATATTGCGTTTGGTATACCACATTGGATTAATGAGTTCAATTGCTTTGCGACTGGATGGTCTAAATATTGCCAGCCATAATAACATCTGATCAACGTTAATAATGACGATCGGATGACGTCGTCCTAAAGTCATATGCCTGCTGTGATGTTTTCTTGTTCAAAATGAGTTAAGCTAGGCTCTTGTAGCTGTTAGTTTGAAACCTCATTGAACGTTTCGAATCAGCAAAGCAGCCATATAAAGTCAAGCGAGATAATTGTCATCTAGTTGGGTATATATTTGTTCCTTGATGTATATTACATTCTTTCATACATTCCAGGTTTTTAACAGTCTGAAAAAAATAACGTTGAGCCAGACTATTGAGACTGGATAGAATGCTCAAGAACGTTCTTTCGAATTTCCGTAAAATGATTGAATCACACAACCCAACAACTTATTGGTTAAATGTTTGCTAAGCTGAAACACCTTTCGACAAACATAGGTTAATCACCCTTGGCAAATATTTAGTGGAAGGCCCAAGTTTTGACTGGTACATGGGCCATTTACATGTAACTTCTCTTTAACGTAGGGACCCATGTCTCTTTGTCTGACATTTAAAGCCATTCTCTCACCTCTATTATTTCTTATCGGGATTTTTCGTTTCTTATATTTTCTATCGATGCGAAAATATTATTTTTTAATAATCTTTGGCTTCATGACCGTTCTTTTGTCAACAGATAACAATATTCAATAATTTTCGGAGGATGTTGTACATGCGGTCATATATTTTTAGTATCATTGTTCAAAAACACTGAAATATCCCCGTCATCAATCAAAAACGATTGACAGTGTCACTTTGCTGAAACAAAACCCAACAATTTGCTCAGCAATATTGTCCAAACAGCGAAAATGACATATTTCTGAGACAAGATTGTGATTGAGGGGATATTGGAAGCATGTATGTGGCCACATTATCTTTTATTAATTTACAATCGAAATGAAAATATGCCTCTTTGTGATATATATTTCTCATCAATCAATGTTGCTCCACAGCCGAGTGTGTTGCCCGTATCATTCAGCATACACGACCAGCGTAGCATCAATATTCTGTAGACATGTTACAGTATAACAGTATTTGCCCCATGTCTAGAAGACGAGTTGTCGACATGGAGTGTAACAATGAGCCTTGGTATACCTGCAAATTCATTTACATTGGATACATTGTTATGTATTGTCAGGTCTAATCTTGATCCAGTACCAAAAGAGGGGCTACAGCTCTTTCCAAATAGGCACTCATTTTTCGGGATTGCACATCGCAGGACCTCCACATGCAAAAGGCGAAACAACGCTTTAAACAACACTTCCAAACTGAGAATTGAAGAACATTTGCATGACATTTTTATGTACATGTATGGCTAAGGCGTCAAAAGCAGTTAACGGTACTACTGAAGTATTAGTCAGAAACATATTCCTGACGGAGGAGGTCATGAGTTTAACTTGATTACATGCTTACTTTGTCTTTATCTCTCAAACCCTATACTTTTCTGTATTTAGGTCTCTTGCAATATGTCCTAAGGCTTTTATCAGGCTGCCTCGAATTACAGAATAATTACAGAATAATTATAGGAATTGGTGATAACATGTTTATACGATCGTGCTCGGCACACGACACCGACAAATATACGCTAAAATTGTAGACATGCACTAATTTCTAGCCTGGCTTGGCCTAGACTGGCCTTGTCTTATTATGTAAAACGATGTAATTACCAATTCTGGTAACATAACATTCAGGGCCAAACAAGGTCAGACCTAAATATGATTGAAAATTAATCTTTAAACATGTTGCACTTATCGCCGATATGTTTTCCCAAGTAGCGATCTGTTTTGACCTGTCGTATATGGTTATCACTACTTTCAATCGCGTGCAGAATCCTTATCTTGCTTTTTATTCACTTATAGTTCCTGAGAGTTTACTTCATATTATGTTTTGGTGTGACCTGGATTTGCCCCAAGTGTTATGTCACTGCTAAAGCTGTAACGCCAGTTTACATAATCGGACCAGGATAGCCCAGGTCATGCCAGGCTAGAAATTAGACCATTACAAAATTGACGTGAACTTTGAAATGACTAAACCGTTTCATTCATGGGAATCGCTGAATTCCAGATATTTTGTTGCGTTCAAATTTTCTTGGAATAACACGCTCTTCGTCCATACAGTATATTTTGGACCACCTTCAATGTTGCACAAGTAGTATTGCTCAGATAATTAAGCTTCAAGTATTTCAGAAGATTCTTTACAATTATTGGCATATGGATAGGCTTAAAAACAAGCGATAACTAGAAAATGCTTTTGATTTATTGCCCAAATTTATGTTAAATTAAATGCATTATACTATTTTATGGGCCTACAAAACGGATATAATGATTATTAAACATCAATTCACATCCAATCTGCAACAGGTTTACTTTGGCACCACAATGCTTCTCAAATCATTTGAAAAGGTACAAGTAGGCAATGATCAGGAAAAAGCGCAATCAGAAAGAACTTCCCACTCCAAAAACCATTGTGGGAAAACTTTATTGACAGTTAGATACATGTACTACATACTTAGAAGAAAACATATCGTAAGCCAAGTGAGCAGCTATTTCCCAATAGGCGGCCACTCAGTTACCCGAATTTAAATAAGAATGTGAAAACGTACATAAGCTTCAAACTGCACAAAAATTCGACTACAAAACATAAAACATATGGACACAACAGAAGTATCGCCTTGGAAGGATCAGTAATATAAAATTACTAGGGAGTGTGTGTGTGTGTGTGGGGGGGGGGGGGTTAACTCGGTTTTACAGGCGCCTAACCTATAAAACTTACATATATCTTCTTACTTTGGCACCCAAATTAGAGGTTAAACCGACCAAAATGTTTACTTGAAACACCATGTCGTCATAGTAACCTAAAGAGACTTTTAAAATTATAGGTGCAGATTATATTTTCTTTTTGGTCCTTTGACGTCAGCGAGGATATTCTGAGAAATTAGAAATTTATTATCGGTTAAGATTCATTTTCTAGCCAATGTTTAACATATTTGGTCCCATTTAGATAAAATAAGTCTTTGTATCGACTACTCTGTTGAAAGTTGCAAAATTTCAGTGATTCTCTTTGGCTCCATGTCGCCAAATCTAAAGGACCACTGACGAGGCTTTAATAGTCGAAACCGCGGTATGGCCCATCTCCTTTCTCACTAATGTGTTCACTGCTCGTAAAGGATCTCAGTTTTATTTCTTATTTTAAAATCAATATACTAAGTGCCATGA
This sequence comes from Rugalucina vietnamica, assembly GCA_964017185.1. Taxonomy (NCBI): domain Eukaryota; kingdom Metazoa; phylum Mollusca; class Bivalvia; order Lucinida; family Lucinidae; genus Rugalucina; species Rugalucina vietnamica. The sequence continues at coordinate 42,529,641 of OZ024881.1, forward strand.
ATGCGAACAATATACTAAGTGCCATGAATGCGAACGTGACATTTGATGCCCTCTTTTTGATACACTGTTTTCTCGTTTTGCGCGAAAATCATCTCAAATTCTGACAAACAAGAAAAACAGCGATCAAAACGGCTTATATTAGCAGAAGCTGTTGAAGATCATATGACATCAGAACTTCCGGTTGCTAGGAAGTGACGACCATAATTTTAAACACAACAACCGGGTGCCATTCTGTCATTATAACGCGTCGCCTGCGCCTGATCACGTGGCTTTAATAAGTCACGTGACAAGAGCTTTAATTCACTCCAAACCCATGAGTTTTCTTTGATAACTGTCATTTCTGAATATCGTGTGATTAACGGACGTCTCTTACGTCGTCAAATATACGTCAATGAATATGTGATCTTCTGTTGGCTCGGCGTGACCTTTTGTGTGTTTAACTTTTGTCATAGTATGTCGTCTGTTGTGAATGATCTCTTCCAATAAGCCTCTTCTCATAATCTAGTCCCTCGGATAATTCACACGTTTGTATATTGGCCATTGCGGATATCAAACGTCTGTTTTCAATTCGTCAAAAGTAGGTTTGTATTGTTAACGTTAAACTTATATCCGAGTGGCCTCTGATGAAAAGCTGTTTCGAACCAGTACATACGAAGCGCTAAACTCATTAAGATAATCTGATCAGTCATTCGTATGAGCGCATAACTGTTCGATTTGGTATACGCATGTCCCACTCAGGCTCGAACAACTCAAATTTCAAGTAAACGTTGAGTGAAGGCGACACCTCACTCGAGCGCTACTCGAAAATTTTTGGACCCTTATTTCTCCACATTTCCTTCATAGCAGATTACATACATCACCCGGACCAAGCTTTATGCTTGGGACAAGTCTTATCCTGAGAGGGATTGCGAATTCTAGAACACAATGCAAGTCATTTGCAACTATTTGAAAAGCAGTGATCCATTTTACGTGTCTGGGCGGTCAACATTGCACAGCCAGATGTGCCTTTACGCTAGATATCATTGTTACAGACTCACCCACTCCACCTCCACGCACATCCATCCACCCAAGAGAGAGAGAGAGAGAGAGAGAGAGAGAGAGAGAGAAAGAGAGCAACACAAAAAGAAATACAAATAAACAAACAAGCAAAGAGAGAGAGAGAGAGAGAGAGAGAGAGAGAGAGAGCAATACAGAAATATAGACAAATAAACAAACAAGTACAGGTGCGTTCATTTATTAATATACACCTGCGATATTCAGAAATAAATTGACAACTTTTCTTGTTTTTGAACAATCGTCACTGGCAAGAAATAGATAACTATATGAATTTGTTTATATAATATGTTAAGTATGTCTATAGATATTTACTCTGCATATAAAACTTCCAGATCGTGTGATGTTGTATGCCTAAATTGATTACATAACATATGGAGCCAAATTTGTAACACAAAATTCGCTGATATTCAAGTTTCAAAGATTCCACAAGGAACCATGGATAATGGTTTGTAATTTTGTTTGTACATTATGAAAGAATAGCCATTTTGGTACTACGGCTAATAATTTGGTGTCTTTATGAGCACTGTTTACAAAGTTACACCCTGATTTTTATTCATTGTACATTTTAGAATTTCATGATAAAGCAGTTGTTACATAAACTAAGTATGTCAGTGTTATTTTGCAAGAAAACTAATATTCTGCTATGACGGTTTTACGACCGAAGCTTGCTTGTTGGTTCCTCCATGAGGTAAGCATGTCTTAAAGCACTGTGGAGTCCACCCAAGACTTTGAATTCTGCCAAAATGTGGGTTGGCATTTCAGTCTACAGTTTCATGATTGTTTCCTACGCACCAAGGTGCTAAGTGGGCTAAATTTATTGTTAGGCAATGACTCTCATCTCCACTTCGTGATATTGTCCAAACCACTTCTATAGCGTTTAAGTCATGGAAATTAAAATGCCAATAAAGGATGTCAAAAATAATATTTATGCAAGGCAATGTTCTTTGTATTCATCCTTAATCCACAAAACACGTTATTGATCCGCAAAACACGTTATTGATATTGGAGGAATTTCTGTCTGGTGATTTTTGACTTTCTCCCTATACAGGAGGATTTAAATATCATGAATATGAGCGTGAGAGATAGCCTAACTATAAAAGTTTCTCTGTGAAAGTCCCAGTCCCCTATGGTATTCTGTGCCGAGAAATTAAAACATGAATTGTATAATGAAATGTCAACCCACGTTTTGGCAGAATACAAGGCCATTGGTGACTCCACAGTGCTTTAAGGCGTACTTACCTCATGAAAGAACCCACTAGCAAGCATTGTTCGGAAAACCGTCCTGGTAGAATATTAGTTTTCTTGCAAAATAACACTGACATGATTAGTTTTATTTCTTAAGAACCGCTTTACCATGGAATTTTAAAATGTACAATAAATGAAAATCAAAGAGTAACTCTGTAAATAGTGCTCATAAAGACACCAAACTTTCAGCCGTAGTACAAAACTAATTATTCTTTCATAAATGACAAACACATTTCCAAACCATGGTTCCTTGTGGAATCTTTGAAACTCGAATATCAGCGAAATTTTGATAAAAATTTGGCTCCATATGTTATGTAATCAATTCAGACATACATCACAAGATCTGGAAGTTTTATATACAGAGTAAATATTTATAGACATACTTAACATATTATATAAACAAATCCATCCAGTCGTCTATTTTTGCCAGTGACGATTGTTCAAAAAACAAGAAGAGTTGTCAATTTATTTCTGAATACCGCAGGGGCATATTAATAACTGAACGCACATATAGACAAACAAACACTAAAGACGGAATGAGTATAAGCAAATATAATACCATGCGTGCACATCGAAAATACGAAATTAGATAACAACTCGCCGCAAAATGCGGCGTCTAGTCAGAGTGCTTACTGCTAATTTGATGTAACATAGAATAAATAACATCAAATGTCCATAGGATTTCAAATCAAATTTCTTTGCTTTATAAGGAAAATCTGACACTCCTGTGAGTGAGGGTTAAGTAACGGTTGTGCATACTCACACTCAAGTTAATACCACTCAACTCATACTCCAACCATACTCTCTCGAGTTAAGTTCGAGCTTGAGTTTGAGTGACGGAAGAGAATAGAGCCGTAAGACTCCTTTTAGTTGACAAAAAGTCCACAAGGACTTGAAGCTGCACAAAAGTCGCGTGCAACTGATAGACACATAAATGACGTACCAGTGTAACTGTAAGTGCACATAATGAGCTTTTACCACCGATTAATGTCCCTCTTGGTGTCACCAATCGGCAATGACAATTCGTTCTCGCAAATCTCATTCCCGCGAGATTTCCAGTCTGCAGCCAATAACACCAGACTGTCAACACTGATTTACGGATGTTATTTATAGTGTACAGAGTCCTTGAAGGTTTGATATTGAGATCATTTTGGATTTATAGTAGTTGTTTTCAGTAGCAGACCAGCTGACTTTTCATTATGCTTTCACACAAACTTGAATCCAAGTCTGGAAACCGCGGTGGAAGGTTGCGTGCAAACCTTCTCAAATTGCAATGTTGCACGTTTCTAACGTCCAGTCTTCTGTGTGACATGGCGTCTTCTTATTTGCATAATCCATGAGCCACCTCGTGGAAAAACCAACAATGTGGTTTCCGAACAGGTCCGACACAAACCGGCCTGTACAGCTACAGAAGCAGGCAAGAAGCTTGAAATTTTGGAGTTAAGTAGAGGAGGAATTGTACTACCCAAATAGCGAAAAGAAAGGCGCTGATCAGGATCAGCTTCGCGGTTACCGCGAAGCTGATCTGCGCCTTTGTTTTCGCCTATGCGGATTGTTGGTTTTCCCATGGGGCGGCTCCCATATTATTTTGGTTTAAGACGACGTCTTCATTGGTTTAAGACAACATTATTTGTTTACACTATATCCTCAAGTATTCATTTCAGTCAATAAATTGTCAGTATTGTTCGGAACTTCCCCTTTTCGTTGACAGATTTATAATAAATCGTGTCATATGAGATCATATGGAGCTGTTTAAAACCATAGTCAACAAGCAACCTCTGAAGTCTAGCCGAGTCAAAATATTTCTTTAATTAAGAAATACAAATAATAGAAATGATATATGGTCCACCAATAAAAGAACATGTTACCTGTAGTGCACCGAAACACATTGACAAAACCCAGTTGCACGTCAGCTAAGAATAGTGCAAAGGCAGTTAATGTATGAAGAAGGAAAAAATAGATATATTCACTATCTGCATAAGAAATAGAAATCATGTGCAAACTTCAGCTGCGCTGTTTAGACTGGGCAAAGTCGCTTTGTGCCCGCGAATGACTAGCCCTGGTTTCTGTTGATCACCTTAATCATGTCAATATTCTAATGATTCTAACAAGTAACTGCACCATCATTGCTGTGCCATATTATTTAAAGGCATCGTTTGGTGTGACATCTGCAGTCCCGAATTCAGTAGTGAAATCTTTTTGGCACAGCATAAACTGTTTGCTCAAACTGTTGCTCTGTAGTGTCTTCCGCAACAAATGGGTGCTCATGACATCGTTCTGTGTAAATCTTTCCTCAAAAGAACGATTCCGGACAATACGAAGGATTTATTATATGGTATGAATATTTGAGAAAAATACGTATGTGGCCCTTAGACAGAATACATTACGTCATAATAATGTATAACATTTACAGCATACTGCCTTTACACTTTATATTTTTTTTGCTCTGAGCTTAATCAATACATCACCCACTTTGGACAGATTTTTTTTTTTTTTTGTGCTGTTGGCGCCTTATGTATGTTTCCATATTTTTAATTAAGTTTAGGTAACTGAGTGGCCACCTTTTGGGAAAATAATTGGGAAAATAGCTGCTCATTCGGCTTACGATATGTTTCATGGTATAAGTGCCTGATTGTTAGTTTGGCTTTTTCCCACCTCGGTTTTTGGAGTGGGAATCTCTTTCTGATTGCGCCTTTTCCTGATCTTTGCCTATTTGTACCTTTTTCCCAATTCAAGTTATTGCAATAGCAAATAAATGTGACTTTAAACTGTAGATGTAAATTGGAAAACAGGAAACGACGTGCAAGAGCAATAAATTCCCCCGACTTCTATATTTTGATTAATCATGGTAGTTATCATGCTTTATTTGTTTGTCCTTGATGATTCACTGACTAGTTATAGATTCACCACGAGGACCGAACAACTAACCATTTAAATGTTGTGAACCACTGCAGAAGCTGAATCTTGCAAAACTAGTTTAAGGCGACCAATAATTTTATACTGCTGATCCAATTCCAAAGCGATACTTCTGTGGTGGTTCTACTTGTTTTATGTTTTGGTGTTGAATTTTGGTGCTCTTTATGTGCGTTTTCATATTCTTAGTTAAGTTTTGGTACTGATTGGCCGCCCATTTGGAAATAGCTGCTCACTCGGTTTACGATGTGTTTTCTTAGTATAAGTACCTGATTGTTATTTATTTTCCACCTCGGTTTATGCTGTAAGAATTTCTATCTGATTGTGCCATTTCCTGATCATTGCCTACGTTAACATTTCTATAATGATTAAGCTGAATGACTGTTGCAAGTGATGAAGCTTTTGTTATAATACGTTAGGTCTAACTATATACGTAACTTTCTTTTTGAATGGCAATTTGGGAGCTTTATGAAAAATGCTGACTTCTTCTACTGCTCGGCAAAAAGTTCACCGCGATTTGCAACTGAGTAAAAATCGCGTGCAGCTGACAGGCACACAAATGACGCAGCAGTGTGACTGAAAGTGCACATAATGAGTTTTTATCGCAAATTATTGTCCCTCTTGGTGTCATCAATCGGCCATGACAGTTCGTTCTCGCAAATCTCGTTCCCGCGAGATTTCCAGTCTGCAGCCAATAACACCAGACTGTCAACACTGATTTACATGTGTTATTAACATTAAACAGAGATATAGATCTCGGACGATCGTAGTAGAATTTTGTCACAGATTTACCGTTATAAATATGAATGACATGCCTGTTCCTATTGGTCAAACGCATTCATTTCATTCATATGTATAACGGTAAACCTGTGACGTAAGACTACTCTGATCGTCCGGGATCTATAGCCGTATCACGATCATTTTGCTGTTACGTGACCTTTTACATGTATTCAAACAAATAATACCACTTTAATGTAAAATGAGCCGCCCCATGGGAAAACCAACAATCTGCATAGGCGAAAACAAAGGCGCAGATCAGCTTCGCGGTAACCGCGAAGCTGATCAGCGCCTTTGTTTTCGCTACTCGGATAGTACAATTCCTCCTCTACTTAACTCCAAAATTTCAAGCTTCTAGCTGTCTTCTGTAGCTGTACAGGCTGGTTTGTGTCAGACCTGTTCGGAAACCACATTGTTGTTTTTTCCACGAGACGGCTCAAATGAGCGCGAAAGACCATGAGTAAAGAGGCCACCGGAGAAACATGTATGCCAAGGGTTGTCGGTTGATATTGACTGATATTGCATAACTGCCGATTACCTCTTGAAACCGTGAAACATAACATGCACAGTAGGGGCACTGTCGACACACTTAAGACAGAGCGACTTTAGATACCAGTGCCGAGACGTGACCCTAATATTACCATGACACGTTTGTGCCAGCGGTCAATGGCTGGCTACGATAACTTTCAAACCCCCAAAACGTTCCAATCCATGACACAAAAACGTAATTGGAAACACATGATCTTACGTTAGTACGCGATGTGCGAATTTTGGGTTTTGATGCCTCTATCATTTGTCGCGCTATTTCTCAAAGATGGAACAATACATCTGTGTTGTAGTCGAACAGATCAATTGTTCGACAAGTAAATGCGAATTCATTTTATATAAAGACCAGTATGAATAATATTGCAGAGATATGGCTGAAATGAAAAGTGTAAGTTTTTTTTTATTTTTAAACACATTTACATGCAATAGGGAAACATGTCCATGAAAAGTATACCCCCTTGAACCCCACTTTTATGTAGAAAAACTTAGGTTTACATGGGTGTACCTATATTCCTTTTTGTTTGTTTCAAAACATAGATTGATGTTTTGAGCAAAAATATAAAACAATTTGTATTGAAAATTTTTATTTGTTTCAACTCTAAAGTTTCTGTATATTGTATATTGCATGGGCATGTATTCGTTCTGTAAGCTTCAGCTTCACAGTCCAAAACAGCGTATTTTCGCATTTTGTCTAAACTGATACTCAATTTTGAAACATTTACATTTTTCTCACCTACTAACTTTAAATAACATACAGGCCACTCGCGGTGGGTCGCTATGAATTTGCTTCTCGTATTAGTTTCATTCATATAAGACACTTGATTAAATAAAATAATCGTCAAGTCTAGAAACCCTGCCATAGTGGCTTGCGTGCAAACCATCTCAGATGTCAGTTGTACACGTGTTAAACACCCAAAGACTTCCTGAATGATACTACGTCTTCCTGCCGAGATATTTGCATAATGGATACCCTTTTCTGTTAGGGCGGCGTCGTTCGTGTTCAAGACAACATTATGTGTTTATACAATATTCTCAAATATTCATATCAGCTTATAAATTGTCAGCATTGTCCGGAATTTCCCTTTTTGTGGACAGATTTATAATAAAGCATGTCATATGAGATCATATGAAGCCGTTCAATACTATCATCAAAGATAAACACCGAATGTGTGTCAATCTAGCTGTGTCAATAAGGTTTCTCTGATTAAGAATACACTATACAGAATAAATTTCAAATCTTTGAATCTTTGCAATTTAATCTATTTAATCTATTATAACAAGTTCCGAACAACGCTGACAATTTATGACGGAATGAATTTGAGAATATTGTTTAAACGCATAAGTTGTCTTAACCCAAGAAAGAATTCACCCTAAACAAAAATGTCGACTATGCAAAAACAAATAAGAAGACGCCGTTCCAACGAAGGAAATCTTTGGACGATAAAAAGCGGGCACAACTGTCATTGAAAAGAATTGCCTGCAAACAACTATCGCGGTTTCCATTCAGACGTGTGATTAGCAATCAATTATTTTGTAAAGCCAAGTGACAGAGATTTTGAATTTCTTCACTTCTAGGTTTCCAAATTTAATTTTGCCCTCTATATATTTGAGCCGTCCGTGAGAAAACCAACGATGTGGTTTCAGAACAGGTCCGACACAAATCGAGCTGCACAAGCACAGACAACTGCTAGATGCTTGAAATTTTTGATATAAGTAGAAGAGAGGGATTGTACTATCTGTTTAGCGAAAACAAAGGCGCTGATCAGCTTCGCGGTTACCGCGAAGCTGATCTGCGTCTTTGTTTTCGCCTATGCAGATTGTTGGTTTTCCCATGAGGCGGCTCATTTCTCTGATGTGATAATCAAAGAAATAAAAGTAAAACTGAGAGCCTTTAAGACTAGCGAACGTATTAAATGAGAAAGGGGATGGGCCATACTGCGGTTTCGGCTACTTAAGCCTCTTCAGTGACCCTATAGATTTGGCAACATGGAGCCAAAAAGTATTACAGTAACTGTAATTTTCAACTTTCAACAGGATATTCGGTACAAAGAAGTTATTATAATCCAAAGGTAAGTGTAGTTTTACAAATACTCTTTTTTTCAACAAATAGCATATAAAACAATGCAGGTATTAAGAAGAAGAATGAAAGATTCGAATCTTGAAATCATTAGATTATTCATATGAAATGCGAATATTCGAACATTAGACTAATTGATTACATTTGTGACAACGTGTCTGCAAATATAAGGTATACAACGACTAAAATCTGAACCAATGCGTGCACGAGCACGACTTGAAAGCTCATGTTCCGTTAAGAAAAACTCCAAAATTATCTCAATATCATACCTTCAGGGACATGTTAACTAACAACAATAATAGCACGATTTTGACATCAAACGCGTCAACAGATCGACGAATTCTACTTAGTACATGAAGCACGTGGAAAGATACTCAGATATTCAGATTGTAACAGTATAGATACTTACCGTACGTGCAACCGTAGGGTAACAAAAATCTGTGGCATTTCATTCTGATTTACCTTTCACGTGCTACTTCATGGACTCGTCGATCGTTTGGCTCGTCTAAGGTAAAATCGAGCTATACTTGACAGTTGGGTGTTATTGGTTGCAGAAGGGAATCTCGTAGGAACGAGATTTGTGTGAACGAACTGTCTTGGCCTATCAGTGACACCAAGAGGGGCAATAATCAGTAATAAAGGCTCATTATTCGCACTTATTGTCATCGTGACACGTCGGTTATATATGTCAGCTACATGTAGCTGCACGCGACTTTTGAGCAGTTGCAAATTCTCGTAGAGTTTATTCCAACTAATATACAAATAACAACCGAATGAACACAAATAAGGTAATGGCGACCCAACTTAGGCTTATCAAAGCATTGGCACAGTTTGAAATTCAAAGATATATATTTTAATCATATGATCTCCGAAAATTGTACAGATTAATTATTATGGTATAAGAATGAATATGAGCGCTCATAACGTGGCTGTTTATAGCCACGTAGTCAGGCGTAGACGACAGGTTACGAAGGCAGGCAGACACTGCATCGTTGTGTTAAAGTTTGTGGCCGTCTCTTTCCAGCAACTGGAACCGTGCTTATCTGATTTGATCCAAACAATTTCTACTAATATGTAATCAGCTTTGGTATCTGCGCGTTCCTTGCCCTTCAAGATGCAAAGGAAGTTTTTCGTCTTGAGCGATACGACTAACTTGACTAGATACAGGGGCACTAACGATGTATCGACAACGGACCATTGAGCCCGAGATTGTTTGGGCATGTGGCGTTTAGATTACTCTGAGAAATATTTGACTAAATCAATCAATCAATTAGTCACTCAATCAATCAATCAATCAGTCAGTCAGTCAGTCAGTCAGTCAGTCAGTCAGTCAGTCAGTCAATCAATCAATCAATCAATCAATCAATCAATCAATCAATCAATCAATCTTCGCTCTTACAATGATTTTATTTGGTTTACCCGAATTGTGAAAATAAGTTGGGCCTCTCCCAAGACAATGTTTTTAAATACATGTACACTGGTTTGGGCAATTGCAAGATCCCTCAAAGCGTTTATTTGACTATGTCGTGTGCCGAGAAGGACAGTAAAACGGGTTATCAACAATTCCTGTAATTATTCTGTAACTAGAGACAGACTGATAAAAGCCTTAGGACATACTGCTAGAGACCTAAATGGAAAATTATAGGAGTTGAGAGATAATGACAAAGTAATTGTGTAACAAAGTTTAACTGATGACCCCTTCCGTTTATTGTCTAATGCTATATATACTCGAAGCCAAAAGTAACTTTACACTGTTTTTGTAGATATTTTTTTCAGGTAAAGGTGTGTTATATTTATAAAGTGTTTGATATGTATTAAAGTTCGACCAAATATGCATAAGGTAGGCGAAATTTTAAGAATTTCAATATAAGCATGCTGCCACAAGTCCCTACAAAACACGCAAGGGGTCAAAATATCGTTTTTCCAAGTCACATTGCTTTTGGTGTGTTACTGTAGTTTTATGAATTAACAATTTTAAAGTTTGAAGACCAAGTCTTTAAGAGATGCTATTGTATAGCTTATTTAAGTTCAAATTAACATGAATTTTCCTGCTCGAACAACACACAGGAGTGATGTTTTTAGGACCAAAGGCCTTTTTGCGACATATACAATGGTTTCAATGGAAAATTCCATTACAAATTGTTTGTCATTCTTCTTTCGAACTGATGGGCTTTTTTCACCAGTCACTGTAACCACACATTTTAATTGACGCCCCTACGATTCGCAATGACAAAAGGTTTGATACAATGAAAAGAACAGCTTTCAGAAATGGTTAAAGTTTACTATTGGTTTATTTCAAAGGGCAGTAATTCCGATGCAAAGCGCAAAAACCTAACCAAATGTCGGAGCAAAAATGTCTTGCAGTATTTTTGATGGACAATAAGTGGTCCTTGACACAGCGTGTTCAAATCTTTTCTCAACATTTGATTTGGTGCGAAAATGCCATTTTTGGCTTTTAATGAAATCGCAGATAACTCGCGAGTTGCTTAAGTTACATCGATCGCTTTACATTCATTATGCTCGGGAACGTGTAAGAGACACACTCCTATAGATACGTTGCTACAATTCAATACGACAGAAGATTAGAAATAAATAGTGTAAAAGTATTTTTCGCTTTGAGTATATAATAGAACCATTAACTGTTTTTGACATTTTTGCCACAGATTACAACGTCTTGAAAACGCTCGTACATGTATATGAATCATTATTTTGGTTGTTACGGACAAATGACTATTAAACTTGGCGTAGCCTCGCCTCCGACATGGGATCCCTGTAATGTGGGAATCCGATAAGTACGTGTAAATGTTGCCTGCGCGGTACACCATTGGTACTGCTTCATGATCAAACATGTCTTCATGTGAAATACATTAAAACAAATTAAATAATACACAGCTATAATTGTAGATAAATGCACATGCATATCTGGGCTCTGTGATTATCGTCACAGCATCAGGAAAACATGTCCGTGTCATGTATACCCCCTTAAACCCCACTTTTATATAGTATTGTCATTGGGTTCTATGTTGTGCTAAATGTCATAACAAGCTATTTTGTTAAAAATGAGTGGGCAAATATTTACTAGATATGAAGCACAAATACTTTATTGAATAGTTTTTTGTTTTTTTGTTTTTTTTTTTGCAAGCATGTATACATAAGAAGATACATTTATCAGACATGTGGAGTATTCCCATTGAATTACATGTACACAGTAGTATGTATATTTATGATACGCTTAAATAATGACACCAGGGTTCAAAGTGCCCATCTCTACCCGGGTTTACCCATGGGTTTTACCCGGGTAAACCCGGGTTGGGCTTTAAGCCTTATTTTGGAAATGTGGGTACTTAGTGGGTCTTCAGTATTTTGATGTTCAGATTTGTGTATTTTATGGTAATTTGACAGACAAAACATCTTTTTTCTTTAAAAAGATAAGCATAAGGATATACAAAATTCATTCATTTACTACTAATGTGTACTAAATATTATATCCACTAAAATTCCATGACACCATGAATTTTGAATATTTGTAGGAGCTAATGATAATTATAGAACTGTACTTCAATGAAAGCTAGCAGTGAAAGTATGTCACCAATCATGTCTTGTTGCATATGACTCTCACATTTAATAGAAAATTGCTTTAATCCTTTGTTTGTGTTTTCACCCAATTATTGTTCTAGGAAGTGTTGATAACACTTTTATAACAATACCCCATATTCACGGCTAACAAACCTTTAAATGCGTAACCGCCGGTTAAGAAAGAAAATCCGATTCATGCCCTTCCGGTTCCGCATATGAAGACCAAGAAAAGGTAAACAAAACATACACTGCTAGGATCGATTGATGATTATATTTTAGTACAGAAATATATCGATTATCTATGAATGCTATTTTGTCACTTGTTTACTATTGTAACTCAGCACCAAAGTAGCTCGCAAAATAATTTGATGGTCTTTGAGTTATTTATTCCCTTCTTCGAACCAGGTGTTCCAACAAGGCCAAAGTCGGCGAAATACAACTAGAAATTGGACAATTTGCTGGTAAATATCAAATTTTAGTGATTGTTCCACGACAAATTTACAGATATGTATTAACTAAATTGCATCTGATGTCTGTGCCAGTATTTCGTTGTGTTAGTGCACGTCATTATCGATTTGAAGGGAAGGAAAAGATGGGTACGCATTTAATCATTAAAATATGAAGGATATATTTCAAGATACGTTTGAAAACCTCAACCTGTTCAAGTTATGGTATTTATTTCCCTGTAAAGCGTTTTGAAAGACATAAAACCAAGAAAAAAAAATAGTATACAGAATGCTGTAAAATCGTCTTCATGAACAGGAATATCATGCATGTGAACTATTGTATTACATGTATTTCATAGACTGTGTGTATTACATTGTATTTTATATCAAACATTTTCACTGCAAATATCACAAACACACCAAATTTGAGTAAGCAACTATTAAGAAAGGACGAGCGAATGTGACAATAATCTTCAGGGTAAAACAATTAACAAAAACAAAAACTTTAATACATGTGTTCTATAATGCATATATTGCTATCATTCTAATGATTAAATTCGTAACCGAAATTTTGACACAGCTTTTAACCACATATGCATAGAATGCATTGGCCAGAGGCAACGAAACTGTCACCAGACCTCACACAATGTTAAAATCATCTGCGCACTGTATTGCTTTCCGTTAATATGGACGTAATGAGCGGAAATCTAAAAATATCCCTGCGTCTGACCCACATGTTCGTCGTGTACAATGCAATCCCAACATGTGTTTTGGGGTAGGGAATAAAAATCATGATTATAAAGAAAAATTTCTGGAAATCCTTTGGGGTCCAAATATAGCAATGTCTATCTAATAAAATAGCATTGAGATAATTATAATATTTGTCTTCGGATCGAAATATTTTACTCGGAAACACGAGCTGCAAAAGTTTGTTTACCTTTTGTTGGCCATCTGATGCGAAACCGGAAGGACATGAATTGGATTTCTTTTCTTAACCGCGGTTACGCATTTAAAGGTTTGTTAGCCGTGATATTACATCTACTTTAAAAGCACTGCTAAAATTATGTATTAACTAATTGTTTGATATGTTTGTTTTAAAATTGTCGCTTAGTTGTCTGCCTTGTAGGTCTAACTATAATGACATCTGGCATGATGAATTATAAGTAAAATGTGACTTAGCTAGATATATCTGATTATTTTTATGGCAGTAGAAATATCTTTTACCATTCTCTTATCATAAGTATGTTGATAAAACCCTATCACAGACCAAGTCTTTCTTCTGTGCATGATCAGCCATTTAGTAACAAACAAACAAAAAACTCAATGAGAAGTTAAAACATCTGCATACTTCTGTCTAATCATCAAACACCCCTGATGCAATCTTGCCAGCTTGGTTAGATAGCTGATTGTTCTTTTGGATTTGCTTCATACAAAACTAAGTAGGTTATTCAAAGGAGAAAAATTTAAATGTCTTGTTACTTGTGCACATAATATTTCTAAAATACCTTAATACCTTGCTCAAAACTTTAGTATCATCATGAGATATAAAGATCATAAAATTTTTAATACTAAGCACTACCCACTAACTAGTGGGTATACGGGTTTACCCGCTGAAACCCACTGGGTTGGGTTTTATGGTTTAATACCCGGGTTTTTCGAACCCTGAATGACACCATTACAGGCAATGTTCAAAAGTTATAGATAAAATAATTATTTGAGAAAACAGTGAAATATTTTAACTCGCTTTTTAGCTCGCCTGCACGAAGTGCATAGAGCTATTGTAGTCACCTCGGTCGTGCGCGTTTACGTTTACGTTTATGTGTGCGTCCGCGTCACACTTTCGGTTAAAGTTTTTTAAAAGTCTATATCTCTTGACCATGTTGATGGATCAAGTTGATACTTTGCATGTTGCTAGATATTGGTCTGAAGTTTTACGCAGTACCATCATGACCCACCCTGGGTGACCTTGTGGTCAAGGTCACAGACTTAGAAATTTTGTGTTTAAGTTTTTGGTTAAAGTTTTTTAGAAGTCTATATCTCTTGACCATTTTGATGGATCAAGTTGATACTTTGCATGTTGCTAGATATTGGTCTGAAGTTTTACGCAGTATCATCATGACCCACCCTGGGTGACCTTGAGGTCAAGGTCACAGACTTAGAAATTTGTGTTTAAGTTTTTGGTTTAAGTTTTTTTAAAAGTATATATCTCTTGACCATGTTGATGGATCAAGTTGATACTTTGCATGTTGCTAGATATTGGTCTGAAGTTTTATGCAGTACCATCGTGGTCCACCCTGGGTGACCTTGAGGTCAAGGTCACGGACTTAGAAATTTTATGTTAAAGTTTTTCATTAAAGATTTAAGAAGTCTATATCTCTTGAACATGTTGATGGATCAAGTTGATACTTTGCATGTTTAAAGATATTGGTCTGAAGTTTTATGGAGTACCATCATGACCCACCCTGGGTGACCGTGAGGTCAAGGTCACAGATTTAGAATTTTTTTGTTGAAGTTTTTCGTTAAAGTTGTTAGAAGTCTATATCTCTTGAACATGTTGATGGATCAAGTTGATACTTTGCATGTTTGTAGATATTGGTCTGAAATTTTATGTTTTTACGACCCACCTGAGCGACCTTGAGGTCAAGGTCATGGGTCATAGATTTTGATAAATTAAGTGGCAAAGCACAAGTCAGGCGAGCTACGCTGTCCTGCGACAGCTCTTATTTACTAAAATGTGACCATTTACAGCATTATTTTATGCTGCAAATATTATCTTACCATGTATTTCGATGAATACTGGAGAAAATTTTAGTTTTTGGCATCAAATTTTGGTCAAAAAACTTAAGTTGTGGCAAGTACATGTAAAATTTTCAAGTCAAATTTGTTTTGTTGTGTGCACAGGACGTCAGGTTTCCACAAAACAACAACATTACAGCCATCACTTATGCAAGTTCCTCAATACAGGCTTCCAAAATCTAGGCAGATTGAATACGGCTTTAGACGTGGTCCTTTTCAGTTTTTAAAGCTAAAAATCTCTGTATATTGCATGGGCAAGTTTTCGTAATGGGACAATTATTGTAACATATCATCAGAATATTGATGCTATGCTGGCCATGCATGTACACGCATATGGGTCGCATACTCGACACACCGACACAACATTGATTGATAGGAAATGTATATTACAATATCACAAAGAGGCATATTGCCAATTCAATGTTGATTTAATTAGAGATAATGCGACCACAAACATATTTACAATACCTCCTCAATCACAACCCTGTCCCAGAAATATGCCACTTTCGCTATTTAAAGAATTCATCGAAGTTATATTTCTGTCCTACGACTTTGATAAAATTTGAGCCTTTGCATGAGAAAACCAACAATCTGGGTTTCGGATCAGGTCCGACACAAACCGGCCTGTGCAGTCTAAGAAGCAGACTAGAGGCTTGTAATTTTGGATTTAAGTAGAAGAGGAATTGGGCTATCCGAATAGCGTAAACAAAGGCATTGATCAGTTTCTGCATTTACTGCACAGCTGATCTGCACCTTTGGTTTCGAATATTCAGACTGTTGGTTTTCTGATACACATGTGATGCAGCGGCTTAAATATTAGATAGATTTAAGATATTTCGACGATGCTAAAATGTATGTTAAAGATATTGAATTTTTGCCATTGGACTTAAACCATTTCTGTTAAAGGATACCGTCAAAACCCGTATTCAGTTTGCATAGATTTTGAAAGCCTGCATTGAGAAACATGCATAAATGATGCTTGTAATTGTGTGTTGTTGTGGAGGCCTGACATCCTGTGCACACAACAAAACAAGTTTGATTTGAAAATTTGACATATACTTGCCATTACGTAACGATTTGCCCACTTATTTTGAGCAACACGTTTTTTCTGACATAACATTTAGCAAAACATAGCACCCGATGACTATGTAGACCATGGCTTGCCTCAAATATGCTAACACAAGCTTACACGTTACTAAGCCAAGACAAACGTATGGGTCACCACTTAGATATAAACAAACACATTGGTACAGACACTCAAAAACTGACGAGTGATGATCATCAAAGTTCTCCAGAAGTGTAACTGGTTAAAGAACAGAGGGCAGACTTTCATCTGGTGTGGCTACTTTTCAAACACTAGGTCATGTTAAGTCAGGTAGAAATATGTATATATAAACAAGCTACAGTCCTAAACAAAATTATTGAAGTCATTTAATTTGATGGGCTTACATTATATTTTGACAGCCTTTCCCCCACTTTCTTACAGGCATCATATAAGAATGGCATGCTTGGTCCCGGGGACCAAGCATGCCATTCTTATATGATGTCTGTAATGTAAAACTACAACTGTGTGCAAAAGGATTTTCTTGGTCCCGGGTGGGGGGGGCACACCTGAAAAAACTTTTTCAATTTCCAGTAAGGTTAATTACAGAAACTATGTATTCACAGCAAAAAATTAATTGGTACTTTTTCTTCTTGGAGGGAAACATCCTAGGAATCAATGAGGGCTTATTCAAACTATTTAATTCACTGACAAAAAAGTATTTTTGAAATAGAAACTTATCTAGCCTTTTCTATAGGCAGTTTCCCATACAGAATGGACGTTCTCCTTTTAATCTGAATAAAAATTCACATCCCCAATCAAAGTACAAAATACCCTTTCACAAGTCAAACATCTTATTAGCTACATAACACTGTATACGTTTAATGTGATATGCCGCATCAGAAAACCAACAATTTGCATATGCGAAAACAAAGGCGCAAATCAGCTGTGCAGTAACTGCACAGCTGATCTATGCGAAAACAAAGGCGCAGATCAGCTGTGCAGTAACTGCACAGCTGATCAGCGCATTTGTTTTCGCTACACGGAAAGTACAATCTCTCTTCTTCTATAATCCGAAATATCACTCTCTTAGTCTGCTTCTGTGACTATACAAAGGTACAAGTAGGCAAAGATCAGGAAAAGGCGCAATCAGAAAGAATATTCCCACTCCGAAAACCGAGGTGGGAAAAAAACCAAACTAACAATCAGGTACTTATACCATGAAACATATCGTAAGCCGAATGAGCAGCTATTTTCCTAATAGGTGGCCACTCAGTTACCTTAACTAAAAATATGAAAACATGCATAAGGCGCCAACAGCACAAAAAAATTTTAAACACCAAGACATAAAACAAAAAGAACCACCACAGAAGTATCGACTTGGAACGATCAGTAACACAAAGTTACTGGTGGGCTTAAACCTGTTTTACAGGTACCTAACCTCACCCCCAGCTTCTGCAGTGGTTCATAACATTTAGTTAGTTATTCAGTCCTCGTGGTGAATCTCTTAGTCAATGAATCATCAAGAACAAACAAATAAATCATGATAAACATTCTGATGAAATCAAAAACCAGGACTCACAAATTGAGTAAGCTGCCTGACGATAGAGATCCCTGGGCGCTGAATAACCTACTAACTCCGGAGCAAAAGAAAAACACAAAACAATCCGCTTTGTGTCAGACCTGGTCGGAACCCCAAATTGTTGCCTTTCTCATGCAAAGGCTCATCTGCCCTCTTTTACAGCTGTATGTTATTCCGGCTAATGCATATAGACCTAATAAAAGATTAAAAGATTTCCAAGAATTCAATTTCTAGAAATGTTGTATTTTCACTGACAGAAGGACCGCCATGCAGCCAAAGGTTATCATAAAAATCATATTTTCATATTGATAGAAATCAAAGGAAATGAGAAAATCCAATATGAAATAATAGAGGTGACAGGGTGGCTTTAAATAACCAGTAATGAGAGACATGAGCCGCGACGTAAAAGAAAACACCAAATAAAGATTGGGCCCTCCGCAAAAAGTATACCAAGTGGATTAGCAAACGTATCTCGGCTAAGAACAAAGTGCAGTCATACTTGACATGTGTTCCAACAGAAATGGTTTTTTTTCTCTGACCGCACATTTGACGAATGAGTCGTTGAAGTTGTGATACCATGTGACGGAATTACTACAGAACGTATGCGTTTTTGAATCCTTGAAAAAGGAATTCTTTTGCCTCAAGGTACATTATTATCTTAGCCAACGTGATGCCTAAACTCAAACGTTTGGTGTCAGAAGACAGACTGCCATACGTACATTGTATCACTGTAACTATGTAAACGAGAGGGTGTTGAGGATGGTGCGCTTAAGTATCTTCACTGTTGTGGATAAACGTATTAAGTTTTATTCACAAAATAATAATCTTTCCGCGCCTAAACTCAAATCGTTTTTAAGCGTTTAAAGCAGGGTCTCCAAGAATTCCATAGAAAGTATGTCTTGATTCCAGCAGACAAGACCGCAAACAATGTTGTTGTTGTTTGTAGGCTTCACTACATTAACACCTAAAACAGGAACCTGATGGTGGTACGAGGGTTCATCAGGAGACAGATAGCGATGAAATGTCTCTAGTACTGTTAATGCTCACTTAAACGAATTACCTGTTAGTGTCAGTGAAGGCCAATACAAGCTTCCTACGATATATTGGTTACCTAAGCTTCACAAAAGACCCGTACAAAGCTAGATGTTTTGCTTATTCTAGTTATTGTACTACCACTGAACGATTTTTCTACTCTGCGACAGTCTGCATGCTTAGTGTTTAATCCAATCAGGGTTGATAACTATGCTGCCTTCTTTAATTGCTCGCCGATGGGTCGGGCGTCAGACTCTATGATGACCACGACATTAAGCTATTCATTTCATTTGGTTGGGGCCGGAGCTTCTTGTCTGTTACTTTGGCTCAGCGGGTTCAACCTAGTGTTTTTCTTTTGCTCCGGAGTTAGTTAGTAATTTGGCGCCAAGGGATCTCCATCATCGGGCAGCTTACTCAATCGGTGAGTCCTCGTTTTTGATACATCATGGTGTTAATAATGATTTATTTGTTTGTCCATGATGATTCATTGACCAGTTAGAGATTCACCACGAGGACCGAACAACTAACTAAATATTGTGAACCACTGCAGAAGCTGACGGTGAGGTTAGGTTCTTGTAAAATCGAATAAAGCCCGATAGTTATTTTATATTACTGATCGTTCTAAGGCGATACTTCGGCGGTGGTTCTGTGGTGTGCTGTTGGCGCCTTATGTTTGTTATCATATTTTAGTTAAGTTTAGGTAACTGAGTGACCACCTATTGGAAAAATAGCTGCTAATTCGGCTTACATGTTTTCATGGTATAAGTACGTGATTGTTTAGTTTTTTTTCTCACCTCAGTTTTTGGAGTGGCAATCTTTTTCTGATTGCGCCTTTTCCTGATCGTTGCCGTGTACTTTATCAAAGCTAATGATATAATATTAATCTACCCGACTTAAGTTTTGACTTTGACTTTGACTACATTTTCTTGTCACAAACAAACTGACCTGCTGTTTTGTTTATATTAAAGTTTTAATTTGCATGAAAACTTTCTCGTGTCATATTATATGACACTTTATTATGTCATTGGCACACTTGCAATAAAGTACGTTTTCCGAGTAACGCTGCAAATACACCAAATATTCTTGATGTAATTTTCAAACATATATAGGTTTTGCCATTACATAATAATATATTATGTATACTCTTTATCATTTTTTTTTTTTTTTTGCCAAGTTATCTTTCTTTATGTTTTATAGTCATGTGACGAATCACGAAGTAACACTTGAGCACCTACACTCGATGTGGTATAATAAACTTTTATGATGCCCATCGATATATGAGCCGTGATTTCGACACAAACCGAGCTGTACAAACACAGAAGATGGCCAGTGACTGGATATTTTGGATTTCGAAAGTAGAGGAATTGTACGCGTAGCGAAAACAAAGTTGCTGATCAGCTTCGCAGTAAGTGCGAAGCTGATCTGCGGCTTTGTTTTTGCATATACGAAATGTTGTTTTTCCAATAACGCGGTGATATTATTTTTGCATTCAGTCATCAGTTTTTCCGATACAGTGTGTAGAAAACGACGACTGCTAAGGATACGCATTGAGCATGAATACTATAAAACACGTTTAGCATGTACGGAACTATAATCTCGGCATATAACATGACGATATGATACCAGTGTTTGAGGGGAAAGCATAACCAATGTCATCGGAAATGTTTAGGTGAGTGATTTATCTCTCTTTTAATGCTATGCTCGTCGGTTCAATTATAGAATGACATTAATTGTCAGATTTTTTTACAACAATTAACGATTAACAGCAACGTCTAGGAACTGATACAATCAGAAACAAACTTACACCTAAAAGTCAATGTGAAACGAAGAGACATTACAGTTAATAGGCACGAATACAATAAAACATACGGTAAAAAGAGTGAGCGACTATCAACATAAAGGTGACCACTCAGTTACCATTTTACTAGTTAAGGACTTATAGCCGGTCACTGTATATACATAATTGAAGATTTACCTGTATAAAAAGCATTGTTTATTTTGTCAACAATGATATATTCTTTAGCATGCTTTATCATGGGACTATTGAATATGTTGCAAATACATGGATTTGTGTATATATGATTGTGGATTGAGTGGTCAGCTCAGAGCAAGTGAGTCATTTTTCAGTTACTTCCGGGTTGAAATCGTCGGACCCATTTTTCTTAGCTTTTTGAAAACAATAAGACAGATTTTTCGATGTAGTCATTGACTTCAATCATATAAGAACCTGAATCAAAAGGCATGTCATCTTTCAGCAAACAGTAAGCGCACACGATCCGCCCCAAGTTACCCACTTTCAGAATTTTCCAGAAAAACATGTTTACACTAACTTTTCCCAGACAAATACATTTCCATGACCCCAAAATAACTTTTTATTTGTCAGATTATGTATCCTGGACATTTAGGCTTTGCGTAATTTTTATTCAAATGCATTCCATTTTCCAGGAAATGGGTCCCACGAAAACCAGTTACATTTCCAATTTTACACCAAGCTATTTAAAATTTTAAAATAATAACTATATTGACTCATTCCTAGTATCAGTGATGTCTATTAGCAATAAATACACAACATCATTTGATTAACAGATTTAAGAAAACAGTAGATTTCTGTTTTACATACCCCACCCACTCATGTCAATATTGATAAATCCTTAAAGTAGGTGACAACACAGTTACCATTCCACTTTTTAAGTAGGTAGCCACACAGTTACCATTCTATCAGTCTACTTGTTAAGTAGGTGGCTACTCAGTTACCATTCTACTTGTTAAGTTTCAGGGATGAAGACAATATTAATATGGACGACGGAAAAGGAGCGGAAAACGATTCCAATAACAACGACGACGAAGAAAACCCGTTCGTCGACAAAGGATGGGCGTGGGTAGTGTGCTTTGGTGCACTTATTATTAACATCATATACGACGGATGTTCGTATTCATTTGGTATCTTCTTTACCAAATTTCTGGAATATTTTGGTGACACAAGGAGCCACACTGCTTGGATTGGGTCTCTGTTTTTCTCTGTTCCATTACTATGTGGTCCGATAGCAGCAAACATTACTGACAGAATAGGTTTCAGAAAATCAACAATCATCGGTGGCTTAATTGCTTCAATCGGATTCTCTTGTGGTGCATTTTCTAATTCTGTCTTTGTCCTATGTGTAACATATGGACTCATATCTGGATTTGGCATGTCCTTGCCTTATTTCAATTCCATTGTTGTTGAAGCGTTGTATTTTAAAAAGAAACGTGCATTAGCTACTGGAATAGCTGAAAGCGGTGCTGGTATGGGCACTGTTATATTTGCCCCTCTAACAAATTATCTGATCTCAGTTTATGGCTGGAGAGGCGCTCTGTTAATTGTAGGTGGTATAGTCGCAAACATCGTAGTTTGTGGGGCTGTGTTTCGCCCCCTTAAGCATCCAGCGCGAGACAAAAACACAAGAGAGCCTAAGGAATCTGATCAGTCTTCAGCTGTGTATATTAAGACGGCAAATGATAATATGTATAGCCATGAATCTGGTGCTAAATATGACGCATGTTCCAGAGACCATGAAAGTGCATCAACTGTAAAATTTTATGACGATCAATACAATCAAATGTATAATGCTGTAAACAAATACGATGACTTCCATATCACAGAAAGCCAAGATGCTGAACATTTGCATGTTCACGGAGATGACGATTCCACGAAGACTGATGAGGACGTTACGTTTATGTTAAAAGAGGATTCAGCTAGTCCCATCGGCGATAAAGCTCTTCCGAATGCAAGACTATCACGTAGTTTACTTGAGCTGCAAGAACAGACGAAAACCAAACATAATAAAAGTGATACTGTGACGACGAATAAGAATCTATTTGTACAGTATGTGTCGAAATATGTTGCAAACACTGATATATTAATGAATAGAGGATTTATCTTATTTTCACTGTCAAACTTCGTTATGTATTTCTGGTACGACGTGCCTTACGTATTCTTAGTTGACAGGGCCATTTCTTTGAATATTTCTGACACAAATGCCACATTTCTTATTTCCATAATTGGTATCGTTCACACAGCAGGGAATATATTCTATGGATACCTCGGCGACAAAGAGCGAATCAGCAAGGCTTTCCTGTATGGTGTATCTATTATTCTTTGCGGTATATCGGTAACTCTTACACCATTATTTACGGAGTACATTCCCTTGGCTGTATTGGCTGGTTTGTTTGGCTTGTTTTCAGCGGCAAATGAAGCGATGTGTTCTATAATTCTAATTGAAGTAGTTGGACTTGCGAACCTTAATCAGTCCTATGGAGTAGTCATGATGCTACAAGGGATTGCGAATCTTATTGGTCCACCAGTTGCAGGTTGGTATAAACATAATCGAAAACCGAAAAGGAAACATTATTAAGAGTGTTTTAGGTTGTGTATGACGAAGAAAAAGTTTTGGTTACATGCACGTACACATGTATAAACTTTATCAGTTGATCCTTCTCCTCGAGTGTTTGTGAGCTTCAAACAGCCCAAATGGTCTTAAGAACGTTATCCACTATTTTTTTTAAATGATGAACGCATTGCCTTACGCATAAATGAAATATAAAATTGCGGTACAAATACAGAACCAACTGCCAACACGGGCAGTGTATTTACAAAGCCTATACATAACATATTGAATATAATGAAATGAAATGGCAAAAACTTAATAAAGATCTGTCGCAGGCTTCTAACTTGAATTGATGTTATAAACAATACTTTTTTTTACAATACAATGATCTCTTTTTTCACAGGCTGGCTGTGTGACCTAACCGGAGGATATGATACTACGTTTTACACCGCGGGTGCCTGCGTTATGGTTGCCGGTTCGGTTTATCTACTCTTACCAATTTTACAGAAGAAATGAATAAAAGGTCTGACCAGAGTTAGGGAAGCCGAAGATTAACCCATATTTGACGAATGGATTTTCCCATCATTATCAATTGGAGGATCCACTTACATTTTTAGGGGTGATAAGAGTGATTTTTAATTTTTATCTGATTTTTTTTCGATGAAATTCCTCCAAGCAAACAGAATTGACCCAGATGGGACGCCGCTTTCTGCGGCGTCCCATTTGGGGCTATTCAGTTTGCCTATGTCCCACGCCAGGATTAAAATGAGTTAAGCTAGGAAAATTTTTATTTGAGTGTCTATTAGTACTTGTGAAACGGATATTTTCTGAATCAGATATAGTATTCGTGCATTATTTTTAATCGTAAAAGATTTTTTCGCTTGTATATGATATAGAAACTGAACCAAGATTAAATTAAATGGTTTAACCTATGCCTTATTTTGTGTTTTATTTATTTAGTTTAATTTTTGGACTGGCCTGGTTAGTTCAGATGGATTGATAGCTCCTTAGTCAATTACAGAATCAATTTCGTGGAAAATGGACTTTGGGTTATTGTCACGTCCCACAGACTGGCGAAGCCTGGGATAGAACCTGCAACCCCTGAATTACAAGGCGAGTAACATAACCACTGCACCACGCAGGCTTTAAACATTCGTTAGTACGTGCATATGTGCTAAACAACATGTTATGGAGTATCATCTGCGTGTTTTCTTGAATGTTGTTCACAAGAAAGCCGTGTTTTCTTGAATGACTGTTATCCTAGTTATTTCAGAAAAACAAAGCAAGCAGCCTCAAATTTCCACCACATA
This sequence comes from Rugalucina vietnamica, assembly GCA_964017185.1. Classification (NCBI taxonomy): domain Eukaryota; kingdom Metazoa; phylum Mollusca; class Bivalvia; order Lucinida; family Lucinidae; genus Rugalucina; species Rugalucina vietnamica. The sequence goes on from OZ024881.1 coordinate 42,554,403, forward strand.
GCTCATGATGGAATAAACAAAGATACAAATAAATTCTTTGCAGCTAAACTTTAATTTCAATACATTCCAAAAGTTGGTCATTATTGAAAGCAGTTCTTTAAGTGAAGTATAACAGTGTGACTTAATCTTGCATGTTTTAGATTGTCGAACAATCAAAGGCACATTCAACTGCTGTCAACAAAAAAAAAAAAAAAAAAAAAAAAAAAAAAAAAAAAAAAAAGAATGTATGAAATGAAACATCTAACACCAAATGTTAATACTAATACTAACTTCTTCATTTGAGCTTGGTTAACCAGCGCCTTGAAGTAATGGTAAACACTTGCGTCGGATTTTCTGGTAAAGCTTCACGGTCATGTGCGTATCTGATAAATATTGAAGCGTATAATGTTTTTTCGTTAGATTGGTCAATTTATCGTGCTGGTCTCGTGCTATTGTTGTCACTTCCATCAGGGCCTCCCTGTTGGATGTAACATGACACATACCCGGCGGTTTTCTCAGAATCACTATCCGCCAAACACTCTTCCCTGACTGTGCCTTCGTCGATTCCACTATAGTATCCGTGAACAGGAGTTGCTGGGTCTAAAACAGGAGGTGTGAAATTGCTAGCGTAACATGTCACGTTTTCATTGGTTGAAAATGTGTCAAGGTAAACACTGGTCAGATCAGAAGGCTCGCTACACCTGTATCTCACGCAAGCAAAGTCACGCTGAGGTTTGTTGACAAAGTCGCTGCTGTGGGCAATGTAGTCGGCGTAGTAGTATGGATCATTTCCCCACACACTCGTGGCTTGTAGTTGGTCAAGTAGTTCATCCGAGCTATTGTATCCCCTTTGATAAATGGTTATTCTAGCGTAGCAAACATCACTTCCAAAGTCGGTATCTGTAAACACTGGCTTTCTGCGTGCAAACCATAGAGCGTTATCTGAGAGGGCAGAATCTTCACAAATTGTCTTGTCCTCATATAGGGGCCCATCAGGAGACGAAATAAAGTCCAACTTAGCTTCAGTTTCAGCTGGATTGACCTCATAGTTAAGACTTCCAAGTTTTGTGTCCAGTGAGTTTGGTAAAGCGGTATTTCCTAGCTGAACAGGTATAGCTGGGAAAGGAACGCTTTGGCCGTTCCCAATCGTTTCCTGAGTCATCACAGAAACAAAGCCTTGTATAGTTGGGGGTGTTCCGCAACGTACTTCATAGCATGTCTGCCCGGGAGAAAATGTTGGTGGTCTGTACAGATTCAAACCCTGGAAAGGTGCAGCGTTGCCAATTTTCAAGAGGAATTTCGGTTGGTATTGGTCAACTCCGTTATCAACGACTTCGCTTGTGAATGAAATGTCATCAAATACTCTTGTCTTGACATAGCACTTGGTCGCGTCTCTAGGAACTTTGTCAATATTGATCCATCGACCAATGTCATCATTTCCGAAGCCACCCAAATCAGTAATGCCTGCTTGTCGCTTGTTTCGAGATAGTCTTCTAACAGCTTGGTCCGCATTGAAGATTGGACGAGACCTTTTCTTCATCCATTGACCTTTGCTATTAAGAAGCCATAATATGTAGCCGGGTTCGTCGGAAGCAAGAGCAATTCTTATGTTCCCTTGAGGCGTCAACGAATCACCGGCATCATTAGCGAAACGAAGATTAAGAACTCCGAAGGACATGAGTTCCTCCCCTCTATCAGTAACGAAACGACCAGGAGAGTCGTCAAAATTATCTTCACTTGGATCTATAAAGTTCAGGATAGCGTTGACATTATCCCCGAATGCGTTTCCATTTCCGTCAAGAAAAGTAGTTCCCGCCGGAATTATGATTCTTGCGGCACCGCTTGTTTCGAGAATATTTTCTTCCCCTACTTTGACGGCAATTGGATCAGCAAGCTTAAATAACACAATCTGGACATTGTCTACAATCCCTAGTGTGTCGTAAGGTATGTCCACTACCTTTAAAGTTGATACATATCCTTCCGCTCTGGCTCTTATCACAACTTCACCTGGACAGTATGGAAGATGGAAACTGAAATATCCCCTCTCATCTACTGGGACTCCACGATAGTAACCGTCAACTGAGAGGGATGCAGCGGTTATCCCAGTAACTGAAATAGAGAAACAAAACATAAACGATGAACTGCATCACATGTAGCCAATGTCAAACATAGCAGAAAAGAGGAGACAGGAAATATCATGCCTAATACAGACGGTAGATACATGTTAGCTGACTGCAACATACGAGAGGACGGTTCATCCAATCAGGCTTGCCATACATGTTTTTTCAGACATTTGGCTAAGTGTAACTCTACTAGAACGCGGATAATAACACTGCCATACATAGGATGTTTCAGCCATAAACAGAAAATAATTTTAGATATTGCAAAACGTTAACGCCATACGAGTTGAACAGCTACTGTCTGAACACCATCTTTCAGAAACTGCATTTTTCAAAATCTCACTTTCTTGAAAGACCTCAAGAAAAATATGGGCATGTCACCATTTTGCATTCCAAAAGTCTTAAAAAGTGCCACAAAAAATACGAAAATCGGTTAACAAATAAAAATTTTATGCAAGAAAATATTTTTGAATATGGCTTTTCCATTGTAAAATTGCCAGCAAGGGAAGTAACTATTTTCCCGGAAAAACCTTAATTAGTTATTTTTCATCTAAAATGCACCAAACCAAAACAAATTTATTTTGTATGCATAGCTGAGCGCCAAACTCTTAAAATTATTCCACAAATTTGCGTGATTTTTAGTTTTAAGGTGTTTGGATTACCTTCCTTGCACATGCAAAATGCCTATTCAAAATGATTTTTGGGCATAATTATTTTATCAGTGAACCGATTTTCAAACTTTTTGTGGCACTTTTTAGGACTCATCAGTTGCAAAAAGATGGCATGGTCAATTTTTTTCTTGCGGTGTTTCAGAAAAGTTAGATTTCGAAAAATGCAGTTTCTGAAAGATGGTGTTCAGACAGTAACTGTCATAAAACTAAACAAGTTATTGAACACCAGTACTAAATAGATACTTGTTTGTTTGTTTGTTTGATTTAAAGATTAACGTCCCAATAAAGCTATGGTCATGTCGTGACGTTGCCTCCATTTTATGGGATTTTCGCCCAAAACTATTAGTACGTCAATGACATCCGAAACGTGCTTCAAATATAAACACACACTTAAGCCATGAAGGTTTTTATGTGTGAATGGTTTGACTTCAACCACTTTTCCTGGGCAGACTCAGATCTGAGCGGTAAACCAGTATTCCTGACCGTTGCCTACTTTTACTTTCAGATGGTTAGTCACTATCTAATAAGCTTTGCCTGGAGGCAGAAGCAGCTAGGTCGCAAGAGGCGGGGGCCATATTCCCAACCGACCATCCTTACTAAATAAATGTATAAAATAATTTGATAAACATACCATCTCTGCCTTCTCGTTCAACTACACGGCCTCGAACCTCAACCTTTATTTTCTCTTGACATGTGCATCGTGCGACCACCTTCTCTACATAGACCTTGTCACCACACTCGAACTTTCTCTCCTCCATGATAGGCTGGCAGAACGTGTTTCGGCTGCAGCCGTACCGCCCCGCACGGCATCTGATCTGTCTACATGCTCCGACGTTGATTTCGCACCCACCGGGTAACGTCTTGGTTTTCTCGACGTACGCTCTTCTACAGTCTGGAGCTGGAATTGAAAATGAGGTAAATGGATTTGTCATCAAGATAGCATATCTATGTAATATTTAACCCCTTATACCCCACTTTTATATAGCAAAACTGGGGTATGCAGGGGGCATCAGCGAGGCGGTACTAACGAGTACCCACAATCTATATTTTGGAGCAAAAATAAGAAAAATATCAAAACTTTCCCGACAAAATTGTCAATTTTCAATTGTAACAGCTGTTCCGACACATTTACCGAGCTGTACAAGGACAGAAGATGGCTAGAGGTTGAAAAATCTGCATTTAAAAAGTGATGGAATCGTATTATCCGTGGAGCAAAAACAAAGGCGCTGGTCAGCTTCGAATAACTGCGAAGCTTATCTAAGTCTTTGTTTTCGCATATGCAGATTGTTGGTTTTCTCATGACACGGCTCAATTGTTAAGATGTTTGCCTACCGAGTCGACTTGTTTGCTTCTTTGATATTCTTCTGTTAACTTTGCTGCGAATATCTAACACCCCTCACACATAATATACCTAACTTTCAGCATGAAATACCCAATTACATTGCCCATATCGTAAATAAATAATTATATTTTGTACTTACTGCACATTCGTGGAGTAAATTTTGGTTTGCATGATCGCCCGCTATCTGTCCCTGCTGAAACAAACGATAATAACCAAATAAGCACAATATAACCGTAAACTTATCCTAACTTCCATGGAATGTTAATAAAATTATTACTTCAAAATGGTTTACGGAATAAGCCTTACTTCCATGGTAGTATTTTATCAAATTTATTACTATATAAATCGTTTCCGGAACCTTATTGGAAAAGGCTTTCTTAATACGTGGACCCCAAACTTCGGTTATTATTCATTTGCATCGGGGGAAGGAGGTAGTAGCCTTTAATAACATACATCTCACCGATTAAATGATTCAAAGATCTGTCCGACTTCGAATCGGGTGATAGGTGGTTCGATCACTATTAGCCTCCGTTTGTGTCTTTGAGCAAGGCATATTTACTCGCCATAGTACTAGACAAAGGCCCAAAAGGCAATGGTTCCGTCGCAACATGACTGAAAAGTTGTTGACAGTGACGCATAACGACAAAACAAACAAACATTTTATACAAGTTTTAGCCACCACTCACCTATAAGGAAAACTATGGCCAAGGCACCCACAACAAAATGTTTCATCATGCTGAAAGAAAGAAAAGGATATTTTAACATGTTTAGTTGACTTACGCACCGTGACAAGACAATCTTATAGACTGCTTTCGTCTAAGCTGTGAGGTTACAATTGTTCTAGCTAATGAATTTTTTTCTTCTCATAAACACCGTGGCTCTTTGTCGGAATTTAACATTATTAGCAAAACTGTTTTTGGCAATTTGAAACTAAAACTGACAGTATCAATTTTGTTTAATTCAGTATTTGTCCGTGGCAATGTAAAACTGAAATACGTATCTTTTCATTTTAATGATTTTATATATTATATTTATTTTTTTGGAATTCAGTATTCATTAGCCGTTTAAATACCGCGCTTTTTTGAGTTGAGAAAGAATAAAGTAGGCGTCTTGTGACTACAAGTAACAGCAGAACTCATAAAGTTCCAACCTTACTTTCGGATACATTTATTTGGAAAATCATTGCTTTTGCATGAAAATTTAATTTAAAATTTAAAATAGCAGTTGCGGGTTAAGCTTAAATAAATAAATAAATAAATAAATAAATAAATAAATAAATAAATAAAAACTTTGTAGAAAAGAGAAAAACACTTACATGCACTTTTCTACGTATTTTTTAAAAATAATATTATATGCTTTAGCGTTAAGATTCTCGTTGCTTTAAATAATTTCTGACTTTTCTGAGGGCTTCTTCTGGTGTTTATATACATGACTATTACCCTTGCAGTAATTTAATTGAACCGGGTATCCGCTTATTTAGACGTTCTGATAGGTTAAATGTTTTGAATACTTTCGACATGCGTATTAAATCGTGTAATAAAATCCTGTTTTGATCAAAATTGGTTAAAATCGATATCCTTGATTTTTTTATTTAGTCGAAAATTTCGACGTTACGGTAGTTGATTTAAGCGGATGTACTTTAATTAAGGCTAACCCACGATCATATAAGAATGGTGGAGTAAAGTGCAAAAATGTACATAAATAAAACTGTAAAGACCAAAAGACTATGAACGGGGAGAAGGGAATTTATCACCGTCCGTGTCTTTCCTATGCAACAACAAATGCATATAGCTCGATCTTGACATCAGACGCACCAAAAGATCGACAAGTCTACTTAGTAGCATGTGAAAGGTAAATCACTACAAAACGCCACTGGTTTTCCGTTACAATTCAGTTGCATGCACAGCAAGTTTTTGTACTGTTGCAATCTGAATATCCTTACGCGTACTACTAAAGAGACTCGTCGATCTTATGACGCGTCCGAGGTGAAAATAGAGTTAAAATCTACCATGTCCTGTTGGTTTTGGTCAGAAAGCCACATCGTGTGAAAACTGCTTTAAAGAATGCGAAGACAAAGTCACAGGTCATCTGTGCACTAACTTGTTTTTAAACGGTATGCAAAATCAAAACAAAAACAATGACACATGAAAGAAAACCGGATATACATGCCAGGGTGGAGGGGTATTGTATCGGTGGCATTCGTGTTGCTAAACCAATTATAAATAATGCGTATAATTTGGGCCGCGTCATGAAAAAACCGGATTATGGCCTTTGCGAAAACATTGGCGCATATCAGCTGTGCAGTAACTGTACAGCTAATCAGCACAGCTGATCAGCACCTTTGTTTTCGCTGCTCGGATAGTACCATTCCTCTTCTACTTACATCCACAATTTCAAGATTCTAGCTTTCTTCTGTGACTGTACAGGTCGGTTTGTGTCGGATCTGTTCGGAAACCCCATAGACCGGCTTTCTCGCGTTGCGGCTCAATAATGTAAATGATGATTCATCAAATGATGATTCATCAGTTGTTTACCATAAACATTACCCAAGTATAGTGCAAATAATTTCACAGTGCCGGTGACATAATTAAATATTCTAATGCCCTTGAGAATGTAACGCGACGTCTGATTGGATAACGTCAAAACATTGCGACGGTATATTCTGCGATATACCGTCGGAAACCCAACGTCATTAGCAACGTCGCTTGTGATTAGTTAACGTCGTGTTTTTCGTCGCTGGTGACGCTCACGTTTTGCGAAAAACAATGTATTTTTTCGATGTTTATAGTTAAAAAGTACATTAGAATGGGGATAACAATATTCAAATTTTTCATTTGGGGTGGTATATCGTCGGATATACGGTCGGAAAACAAAATTTCCGACCGTATATCCGACGATATACCGCCCCAAATGAAAAATTTGAATACAGTTATCCCCTAATTTGTTGATCGGACTGCTCAAATAAGTATGTTTTCAATCATGCGACTCTTTGATGATAAACCATGATTATATGATCATGTGCTTCATATGGTACTGGTAAAATGTGTAAAACAAATAGGTGTCCCACAAAACTTTGTCACGTGAGGTCAACCGGCACAGTCAAATTATTTTTGCACTATTAAAAACCTTTATATTGACATCAGGAAAACATGTCCGTGTAATGTAAACCCTTTTATATAGCAAAACTGGGGTTTGCAGGGGTATACCTATTCTTCTTATTTTTGCCCCAAAACATAGATGGTGGCTACTCGTTAGAACCGCCTCGGCGAGGCGGTTCTAACGTGTACCCACAATCTATGTTTTGAGCAAAAGTAAGAAAAATATCGATTTTTTTTCTGATGAATTTTTAATTTTTACAGGTGAAAACAATTCTCTGTATATAACATGCGCAAGTTTTCGTAATTGACACAAACAGGATCAGTGAGTAATAAACTGAAATAATGTATTTGCAAAAATGTCTAGATATGACACTTCATAAACCTAAAACATGCAGCTATAAATATATAAATAAAATATGCAGCTATAGCAATAATTACAGAACAGTGTGTAAAACGTCACAGACTGAGCACGCACAGACTAACATTCAGGTTTACATAATTATAACTGTTTGGACAAGTAGATTTTGCCGGATTGAGGCTTGCGTGAAACAGGATATACGAAATTAAAAGGTGTTTTGTTGAACGGGTGTTGATACACCACCAAAATATTTGAAACACGTCATGTGTGAAAATTGCTTCTGTTGATGTATCCACACAGACTGCATGGTTGCAAAGACTGCATTTGAGCCGCCTCATGAGAAAACCAACAATTTGCTTAGGCAAAAACAAAGACGCAGATCAGCTTCGCGGGTAACCGCGAAGCTGATCAGAGTCTTTGTCTTCGCTACACGGCTAGTACAATGCCTCTTCTTTCTAAATCCAAAATTTCCAGTCTCTAACCATCTTCTTTGACTGTACAGGCCGGTTCATGTCAGACCTGTTCGAAAACCACATTGTTGGTTTTCCCATGAGGCGGCTTATTTCAAAGAGAATTAAAGCTTCTGTTCTATTAACTTGAAAGCTTAATGTTTAAATAACCCAGTTTGTGCTATACGATATCAAGATCGGAAACCATCCTGAAGCCAGATTTTGCCATGACGCGACACGGTCCGAGCGGTTAAGAGCGCTGTTTCTTAATCACTCGATCATCTCACCGCCGTGTCTGGTGTGGGTTCGAGCCCCGCTCTGGCCACATCTGAGACTAGCCAAGTTCTGCTTGCGGGTGTGCCAGGTGGTTTTTCTCGGGGTTCGACTGACTTGTGCTTTGCCAGTAAATCTATTAAAATCTATGACCAAAGACATTGACCTCAATGTCACTAAGGTGGGGCGTGATGATACAGCATAAAACTTCAGACCAATATCTACCAACTTGCTAAGTTCAACTTGATCCATCTACACATTTGATATAGACTTATAAAATAAAATTTCTAAGTCTGTGACCTTGACCACAGGTGAGTCAAGATGCTACAGCATAAAACTTATATAATAATATCTAACATCAAAGTATCAACTAGATCCATCCGTCTGTTCCAGCAATATACAGTTCAAAACACTTTAAGGAAAAGCTTTATTATAAAATTTCAAAGTCTGTGACCTTGAACTCAAGGTCACCCAGGTGGGCCATGATGGTACAGCATAAAACTTCAGACCAATATCTACCAGCATGCAAAGTATCAACTTGATCCATCTACATATCTTATAAAAACTTTAACCAAAATCTTTAACACACAATCTCTAAGTCCGTAACCTTGACCTCAAGGTCACCTAGGTGGGTCATGATGGTACAGCATAAACATCAGACCAATATCTACCAACACACAAAGTATCAACTTAATCCATCAACAACTTCAAGAGATATAGACTTATAAAAACTTTAACCAAAAACTTTAACACAAAATTTCTAAGTCTGCGACTTTGACCTCAAGGTCACCCAGGTGGGTCATGATGGTACAGCATAAAACTTCAGACCAATATCTACCAACATGCAAAGTATCAACTTGATGCATCTATAACTTCAAGAGATATAGACTCATAAAAACTTTAACCAAAAACTTTAACATTTTGAGCAACGCCGACGCTAACGCCGACGCCAACGCCGACGCTAACGCCGACGCCGACGCCGGGGTGACTGCAATAGCTCTTCCTGTACTTCCTGTACAGGCGAGCTAAAAAACAGTCGGTCAGCTTGTTTGTGACAAAAAAAAAAAAAAAAAAAAAAAAAAAAAAAAAAAAAAAAAAAAAAAAAAAAAAATAAAAAATAATAATAATAATAATTATAATAATAATAATGTCAAAGTCAAAGTCAAAATTTATTTTAAGTCGTGTAGATTAACATAATATCATTAGCTATGAAAAGGTTCAAGTAGGCAACGATCAGGAAAAGGCGCAATAAGAAAAAGATTCCCACTCCTAAAACCGAGTTGGAAAACAAATTAACAATCAGGTACCATGAAAACATATCGTAAACCAAATAAGCAGCTATTTCCCCAATAGGTGGTCACTCAGTTACTTAAACTTAACTTAAAATATGAAAACATACATAAGGCGCCAACAGCACAAAAATTTTAAACACCAAGACATAAAACAATAAGAACCACCACCGACGAATCGCCTTGGAACGATCAGTAATATAAAACTACTGGCGAGCTTAAATCGATTTTACAGGTACCTAATACTGCGTTTACACTATGTTCCCGGCGGCCCCGGCAGCCCCGTTTGCTAGAAACGTAGCGTTCCGTGAAGTTTTGGTAATACTTTTCTCTGATTTCAAGATCCATTATTTTTTGTTACGTTTTCTTATGTTGTATTACGATATCCGTTAACAAGCCGTGGTAGTGATAAGCCGGCGTGCCACGGAGGCGCCAAGGTACGTTACGGTTATCCACGATCTATCACGATTATTAGCACGTTCTATTAGGGCCTGTTACGTTCTGTTGCGGTCAGTTGCGTTTTGACCAAGGCGTAACACGTTTTTTTTTTCGGTCTGTCAATGTCAGCTACGGACGAAACGTAGACACTATACAATATAAAGCACATTTTTCCTTTTGTATACGAATAAGTCATTTGAAATAATAACAACCGCGCTCCTCAACAACCGACTGCAGAGTTGATTAAGAAAGTTCGGGATTGTAATTCTTCTTCAATTGCATAGTGCAATGTATGGTCTGTATTGTTCAATATAGTGACTGCTCCAATATGAAGGAACTTGTCCCCATGTTATGCCATTTTATATCTATAAACTTCACGCGCCGTGATAACCGTAACAGAACGTGACATTCGTAGTAGAACGGGGTGAACACCGTCAAAGACCGTAACGCACCGTAACTAAACGCAACAAAACGTGTTGAGTATTCCGTAGGAAACGGGACGAGACGTGAGACAACCGTGATCAAACGCAACAGAACGTGGAAGATCCGTAGCTTGCCGGGCTATTCACTAGCTTCCCGTTGCACTACGAACCGCCTCCAAGTTTTTTTACGTACTGTTACGTTCTGTCACGGTGTGTTACGTTCAGCCCGTTTTATCACGGTCCATTACGTTTCTCATTTCCGTCATGACTGCCGTGGCAGATTTTTAAACTGTAAAAAAAATGTCACGGTGTCCACGGTTATCCCGGCGTGCTACGTTTGCCTATCCCGCTCTCCTGCGTTGCCTCACGGCTATCCCGTTTTGCTCACGGTTGTCTGAAACGTGGCCGCTGTGACTGCCGGGAACATAGTGTAAGCGCAGTATTACCGCACCCTCATTTTCTGAAGTGGTTCACAATATTCAGTTAGTTGTTCGGTCCTCGTGTTCAATATCCAACTAGACAATGAATCATCATGGACAAACAATTAAATCATGATAAACACCATGATGAATCAAACACGAGGACTCAGAAATTGAGTAAGCTGTCCGACGATGGAGATCCCTGAACGCCAAATAACTTACTTACTCCGGCGCAAAAGAAAAACAACAGTTGAACCGGCTGTATCCCTTGTCTGTAACATGTAACCGACTCGGTTTTTGGAGTGGGAATCTTTTTCTGATTGCGTCTTTTTCTGATCGTTGCCTACTTGAACCGTTGCATAGCTAATGCTATAATGTTTATCTACCCGACTTAAAATGAATTTTGATTTTGACTTTATTTTCTTGTCACAAACAAGCTGACCTACTGTTTTTATATTAAATTTTAATATGCATGAACACTTTCTCGTATCTCGTCCCTTTCAAGATTATTCCAGCTCATATGAGACGGGCCAATCAGTAGGTGGGGCGAAAACGGGAGATCCCCGAGAAAAACCACCTGACACACCCGCAAGCAAAACTTGGCTTGTCTCACATGTGGCCAGAGCGGGGCTCGAACCCACAAAAGACACAGCGGTGAGATGATCGAATGGTTAAGTACGGTAATGAAATATCAGCGCTCTTAACCACTCGGCCACGGGGACCGCCGTGTCATATTTATATCATTGGCACACATGCAATAAAGTACGTGCATGTTTTTCCAGTAATGCTGCAAATACACCAAATATTCTTGATGTACTTTTCAAACATATATAGGTTTTGCCATTACAGACTAATATATTATGTATACTGTTGATGTTTGATTTTTTACTGATTTATAGACATATGACGAATCACGAAGTAACACTTGAGCATCTACGCTGAAAAAAAAGTTATAAGATGCCGCAGAATATTTTTTCCTTCTAGTTTAGGAAGTAAAAGCCGATCAATTACAATTCATAATCATATGGATAAACCAATGTCTAACAGTGGCTCTGTAAGTTTCTGCATTCAAAAATGTGTGACACTTTTCACACAGACGAAGCATGAGTAAAGGTACCCTCATTTCACAAATCGTTTCAAAAGTCACACTTTATTAACACCAAATTAAATGTCATATTACGACGTTGTGCTTTACATTTTAATTCATTTTGTGTAATTGACTGCTTTGCTGTATGATAAAATCATGTTAAAAATGCTGCTGCAATAAGAATTGTTGTTTCAGTTTTGTAAATGCAAGAAGACAGCAACATGAATAACAGGAATTCAGCTGTTTGTATGCAATTTGCATACAAACTTTGTTCCTCTCCAGTTGCATTACTAGCAGTAGCATGACATTGAAATTTTCAGCGATCAGTTATGTTTAATATTTGACTCTGATAGATTTTGAAAATTTTAAAAATCGTCCACAGATTTTGTTATTTTGGTCGTTAAAATTTGGCATTGAAACCGGAAGTGTGCGGCAGTCGTGAATTGTTTGTCCTCGAAAATCGTATAATAACGCTCTTTCGAGGTATATTTCTCATTTCCATGCCTCATAAAGTGAATTTAACAGGATTAACATATTTAAGAGGCACATTGTTGATTTTTCGAAAAATTTCGAAAAAAGCGATTTTCTAAAAATGCGTAAAAAATCTACAATTTGAGAAAATTCGAATGTTTGATGTTTTTCCAAACTGGAAATGGTCCTTTGATGGCACCCGTTCCTTTACCCTATTCTTTTTCAAAAACATAATATTTTTTGCACTTTTACACGAAAAACGCATTTAGTGAAAGGAAATTATTTCTGAACACTTTGCAACTATTCTTACTTGAAAGACACGTCTTTAGGCAAAAAAAAAAAAAAAAAAAAAAAAAAAAATCATTCAATTTTGAACATGGCTTATAAATTAAAAATGTTTTCGAAAAGTGGCCTCTTATAACCTTTTTTTTCAGTGTACACTCGATGTGGTATAATATACCTTTATGATGTCCATCGATATATTATCTGCGATTTCGACACAAACCGAGCTGTACACGCACAGAAGATGACCAGAGACTGGAAATTTTTGATTTAGAAAGTAGAGGAATTGTATTATTCGTGTAGAGAAAACAAATTTGCTGATCAGCTTCGCAGTAACTGTGAATGTGATCTGCGACTCTGTTTTTGCATATGCGAAATGTTGGTTTTCTCATAACGCGAGTCATATTATTTTTGCATTCAGTCATCAGTTTTTCCGATAAAGTTTGTAGAAAACAACAATATCGAAAGGTGAACTGCAAAGGATACGCATTGAGCATGAATACTATAAAGCATGTGTAGCATGTACGGAACTATAATCTCGGCAGATAACATGACGATATGATACCAGTGTTTAACTACAAGAGTTTTAAGTGATGGGAAAGCAAAACCAATTGTCGTCGGAAAGGTTCAGATGAGTGATTTATCTCTCTTTAAATGCTATGCTCGTCGGTTCAATTATAGAGTGACATTAATTGTCAGATTTTTTCATAACAATTAACGAAATTAACGAAAATATGCAATAAGTTCGGTAATTCGTGTTACAAAAACAAATTTAAAATCAGCAACATTTAATTGTTTGCGAAAACCTGGATTTTTATGTTACTTTCTTTAAATAAATGTTCAATTTCTGCATTGACTGCACCTATCTAACAGTCAGAACAAGACACGCTGTAGGAGAAAACTCCAAACTCTAACCTCAACTTTATTCTCAATTGCAGTGTGTGTCACCGACCATTTATCGGTTTGTATGTATACAATACCACGTGATTCTCAGTAGTGATAAAGGTGACCACTCAATTACGGTTGCCATTTTACTTGTTACATAAAAGTTTCAGGGATGAAGACAATATTACTATGGACGACGGAAAAGGAGCGGAAAACGATTCCAATAACAAAGGCGACGAAGAGAACCCGTCCTTCGAAAAAGGGTGGGCGTGGATAGTGTGCTTTGGTGCACTTATTATTAACATCATATACGACGGATGTTCGTATTCATTTGGTATCTACTTAACCAAATTGTTGGATTATTTTGGTGACACAAGGAGCAACACTACTTGGATTAGGTCTCTGTTTTTCTCAGTCCCATTACTATGTGGTCCGACAGCAGCAAACATTACTGGCAGAATAGGTTTCAGAAAATCAACAATCCTCGGTGGCTTAATCGCTTCAATCGGATTCTCTTGTGGTGCATTTTCTAATTCTATCTTAGTTCTATGTGTAACATATGGACTTATTTCTGGATTTGGCATGTCCCTGCCATATTTCAATTCCATTGTTGTTGAAGCGGTATATTTTAAAAAGAAACGTGCATTAGCTACGGGTATAGCTGAAAGCGGTGCTAGAGTGGGTACTTTTATATTTGCCCCTCTGACAAATTTTCTGATATCACTTGACGGCTGGAGAGGCGTGCTGTTAATTGTAGGAGGTATAGTTGCAAACATTATAGTGTGTGGTGCATTGTTTCAATCCCTCAAAGGTGCAGCGACAGACTAAAACAAAGATTCTAAAGAAGCTGACCAATATTCAGCTATTCATACTGGAAAGGAAGAGGATACATACAATGCACTTGAATCAGTGTATATACCGGATGCATGTTTAGAGTTTAGAATACATATATATATAAAGATGATACTATCGATGCAGGCAGTCAACACTGACGTAATTGAGTCAAAATTTGGATCCACATAATGTATTAAGTATTTAGTTCTGTGCTTTGACAAACAATTTTGTAAGTAAAACTTGGTTGGGTAGTTGAAAAGTTTAATTCAATATATTTCAAAGCAGGTAAGTATAACTTCATTTGCTTAACAAACATTTTTACAAACATAGTATAACAAAGTTTCGTAATCATGCATGCTTTTCGGATTGAGATATGTACATCCATTAAGTTATAATACAAAGGAGGGAGGAGATTAGTATGCATATACATGTAGTATGGTCTATCAATCATTGATTAATATATATTATGTTTTATGAAACCCACCGACGGGTTCTCTTTTTCTTTTCTACCTAGGTTTCGTTTTTCTGGGTCTCAGATCCCTACAATAGCCTGGTGAGCTGTAGGGAATCTCAGTGCCCTCACTTTTTCGCCCTTTGTTCCCTATATGTTCTATGTGGAGAGAGAGTAGAGACCCACCAATGTGAATAAATATTATATTGATACAATTTTAGAACATGTTTGATATACCTTATGTCGTTGGCACCGGCATCGGTACTGATGGTATGACTTTTCTAGTCTCAAAAGTTTTATATATGTATTATTAAGCTCATAATTTGCATATTGTATTTCAAATTATCTGTATAATGTTCATCTGTGTTATCACATTATTCTTATTATGTAAACTGTGTTTTATGTAACTCTGCTTTAATTTTCTAGATGGTCTAGACGTTTGTTTATATACATGTAAATGCTAATCTGTGTGTAATATCATCTTTACTGCTTGGCTTTTGTTTGATATTGGCATGTTTTACGTACAATTGCATGTGCTTTCAACTGCTTTAAATTTACCTCATATATATGTGAACATTAACAAAATGATAATGATAATCGATCAATCTCTTAATTATTGCAGCTATTTGTTACTTTTGTTATTTTACAATGTACTTATGTTAGTCGGAAAAAAGCTCTACAAGATAATATCATTGTTATGCAAACCCGACGTTAAATATTTTTTCTTTTGGATTTTGTATCTTGTATCTTATATCTTGTATAGAATTCAAATGTTACAACCAATGTCAAAACTAGCTTAGAATTTCAGCAGGCAAACCAGCGCCGTGAATTAGTGATATATATCTTCGCCTGATTTTATTGAAAAACTAAACAGTACTGAGGATATCTAATAACACTGTTGGTTCAAAACATAAAATGTTCTCATTAGCCCGGTTTGGTCAATTTATAGCGCTGGTATTTTGCTATTATCGTCACCTCCGTCGGGATTTCCCTGTCGGAAGTAGCATTTCACATATCCTGCGGTTTTCATCGGATCACTCTCCATCATACAATCCCCCCTGACAGTGCCATCATCAATTCCACCATAGTACCCACTGACAGGAGAAGCTGGGTCATAGACGGGAGGTGTGAAATTACTGGCGTAACATGTCACGTTTTGATAGGTCGAAAAAGTGTCAAGGTAAACACTGGTAAGATCAGCAGTTTCGCTACACCTGTATCTCATACAAGCAAAATCACTTTGGGGTGTGTTGACAAATTCGCTGTTGTGGGCAATATAGTCGCCGAAGTAATATGGACCATTTCCCCAAACACTCGTGGCAAGCAGTTGGTCAAGTAGCACATATGTGCCGCCGGAGCCTCGATGAAATATGATAAGTCTAGCATAGCAAACATCACGTCCAAAGTCGGCATCTGTAAACACTGGTTTTCTGCGTGCAAACCATAGTGCATAATCAGTGAGGGCGGACCTTTCACAAATAGTCATGTCTTCATATAGGGGCCCATCAGGGGACGAAACAAAGTTCAACTTAGCTTCAGTTTCAGCTGGATTGACCTGATAATTAAGAGTTCCAAGTTTTGTGTCCAACGAGCTTGGTAAAGCGGCATGTCCTAGCTGAACTGGTATTGCTGGCAAAGGAATACTTTGGCCGTTACCTAATGTCTCCTGGATCATTACAGATACAAATCCTTGTATAGTTAGGCGAGTTCCGCAGCGGACTTCATAGCATGTCTCTCCAGGAGAATATGTAGGTGGTCTGTAAAGAATCAATCCCTGGAAAGGCGGAGCATTGCCAATTTTCAAGACAAATTTAGGTTGGTATTGGTCAACTCCGTTGTCAACGACTTCGCTTGTAAATGAAATGTCATCAAATACTCTTGTCTTGACATAGCACTTTTTCACGTCATCTGGAACTTTGTCAATATTGATCCATTGACCAATGTCCTCGTTTCCGAAGCCTCCCAAATCAGTAATGCCTGTTTGCCGCTTGTTTCGAGATGATAGTCCTCCAACAGCTTGGTCTGCACTGAAGACAGGGCGAGATATTTTCGCCACCCATTTACCTTTGCTATTAAGAATCCATAATATGTAGCCTGGTTCGTCAGAAGCAAGGGCAATTCTAATGTCTCCTCGAGGCGTCAACGAATCACCGACATCATTAGCGAAACGAAGATTCATAACTCCGAATGACATAAGATCCTCTCCTCTATCGGTAACGAAACGACCAGGAGAGTCGTCAAAATTATCTTTACTTGGATCTATAAAGTTCAAGATCGCGTTGACATTATCCCTGGCTTCGTTTCCTTTTCCGTCAAGAAAAGTAGTTCCCGCCGGAATTATGATTCTTGCGGCTCCGCTTGTTTCGACGATATTTTCCTCCCCTACTACGACGGAAACTGGATCAGCAAGCTTAAATAACACGACCTGGACATTGTCTACTGTCCCTAGTGTGTCGTAAGGTATGTCCACCACCCTTAAAGTTGATACATATCCGTTCGCTCTGGCTCTGATCACTATTTCACCTGGACAGTATGGAAGATGGAAGCTGAAATAGCCCCTTTCATCTACTGGGACTCCACGATAGTAACCGTCCACTGAGAGGGATGCAGCAGTTATCCCCATCACTGAAACAGAGAATAAAAACAAAAAACAAAATGACGAGCATCAAACGAAGCCAATGTCACTGAATAGAGGCAGAAAATGTCAAATATTTAATCTCCTACCTAATACAGACAGTAGATACATGTAAGGTGACTGCAACATATGTGTGGACGGTACATCCAATTTATATTATCATATATGCATTCCCAGAGATTTTGGTGAGTTATTTCTACTAGGACAACAGGCGCTCGAGGACTGACTAGATTTTTTTTTTTGCATTTTCACCCGTTTAGTGACCCTAACGATATGTTCATGCAATTAATTTACCTTTAAAACCGTTTCTATCAATCCTCAATCAACCCTCGTCTATGGGTAACTATATAGACAAGGTTATTTTTGGAATCATGGGATTCCCCGCATCTCAAACTCATACTTCACCCTTTACCGTTATTTCAATGCTGGCTGTCAACACATGTCCGTCTTTGTAAAAGGTCTCACTCATTGCCTTCATCCAAAGAAAGCTTTTAAAAATAAAAATAAAGGTTTTATAGATGAAATGATTGCACGAACATATCGTTAGGGTCCCCAAACGGGTGAAAATGCAAAAGCAATGATCCAATCGTCGAGCACCTGTGCTAGGACGCGGATAAAATGAGTGTCATGTTTATGACGATTCAGCCTTAAGGTCAGGATGTAGTAAAAAACGCCACGATGAAATTTTCTTATTTTTTTGCATATCGATGTATTAAATGCTCCCCCATCGGAATATGCAAAAATATTCCTTGACTACCGGATTAGTTTTTGAGCTACTGGCTATCCAAAAACACCATTTTTTGTCGTTGAACTCAATGGTGAAAAGGGAAATAGATGTCGGATTTCGCACATTAACATATTTTTTTCTCCTAAATTCCACGATGAAATGTTTTTAAAAACTAATATTATCTGCGTGAATCAGTTTAGAACAGGTTTCTTGTAAAAAAAAAGTCCTTGACAACCGGGCTCGTTTTCGTGCTATTAGAGGTTTTGATATGTATGGTAGTGCGTTTTTGGTATTTTCCGCGACATAACGTAACGTTGTGGCGCGAACACGCGTTGCATTTCAATGTGCGACTGACGCAAGCATTACAATTAATGAACTTTTACGGCAGAAATTCTCATTTTCTGCGTTTTGGAAATTTGTCGCAGTCTTTGATGGAGAATAATGTAAAATTCGTACTAAATGACGTAAAAGCTACAGCCTTCTCCGATCATGCCGATTCAAAAAGGCGCGACATAAGGGCGTCGATTCCCGTTCCGCTGGCGTCACAAAGCAACGTCGCACGTAACGCTGCATAACGACGTTTAACTACACTCTGACCTTAATTAAATAAATACTCACTGCTCTTAAAGGATCTCAGTCTTATTTTTAAACTGCAAAGATGAGATATTTATATATGTAAAAATAGTTAACGTCGTTCACGTTGATGATTGAACAGCTACACATTCATAAAAGTACAAAAGCAAATGAATAATAAATACATGTAGATAATAAATGGATTAACATACCATCGCTGCCTAGTGTCCGTTCCACAATACGGCCTCGAACCTCAACCTTTTTTTTCTCTTGACATGTACATCGTGCGACCACCCTCTCTATATAAACCTTCTTTTCACACTCAAACTTTCTTTCTTCCATAATAGGCTGACAAAACGTGTTTCGGCTGCAACCGTACCGCTCCGCTCGGCATCTTATCTGTTTACATGCTCCGACGTTGATTTCGCACCCACCAGGTAACGTCTTGGTTTTCTCGACATATGCTCTCCTACAGTCTGGATCTGGAATTGAAAATGAGGTAAATGGAATAGTTTACTAAGAAAGATCGTTGGTAAATTGAAAACTTACAGTTTGCACGTCGGTTTACAGTTAACATGCTTCAAAGTTCCGACTTCAATTTAATGGTTCCGACTTCGAATGTAGGAAAGAAAGTCACAGGAAAAAAGTCACCGAAAAAGTCACAGATTTGGGTAAGTAAAAAAGTCACAGGAAAAAAAGTCACAAAAAAGAATTATGCTTTGTCTCAACTTTTGGTTAGTAATAAACATTTTTTTTATTTTTATTATTACCATTATTATCACTTTTTGTTTTGTTTGGATTGATGTTTTAGCCTTTTTATGTCCCACTTATCAATATTCGGGCATGCCGGGACTGAGCTGATACTTCCTGGGTAATTGACCAGACCAAGCAATGATGAGGTAACTTAAGCTTGGCTTGTTCAAAGACACTGCATGGCAACAGTTTGTTTCAGACAAAGTTCTACGGCACCATTGTCTGAAACTCTTCCATAATGTCAGCATGCTCCTCATATTGGGTGGATTTTCATCAATTCAATGTTCGCCATTCTAAGGGCACGTTTTGATTCCGATTATGACATTTCCTCATCATTGCTTTCTTTTAACATGAAAATCACGTCCTACTACATTTATGTACTGATATATGTATTTTCTCTTGGTCTTTTATAATTGTGACTTTTTTTCCTGTGACTTTATTTCCTGTGACTTTTTTTCCGTGACTTTTTTTCCTGTGACTTTTTTCCGTCCACCCCGACTTCATTTGTCACAGTTGATTGTTATACTCTACAGTTCGCAGTTCAGGCGATTCTTACGTGTGCCCACAATCCGTGCTTTGAGTAAAAAAGGAAAATATCAAAAGTTTTCCACTAAATGTTTTCAAATTAAGCAACCCAAAAATCTCTGTATATTGCTTGGACGAGTTTTCGTAATGAACTACATGATGTCTGTTCAACCAGTTACCGTCTTCTCTATTGTTAAGCTGTCCTAATGAGTACCAACAATCTATGTTTTGGACCACAAATAAGAAACCAGAGGACCATTGGTCCTGAGAACGCTCACCTGAAGCCTGATCTTGGAGTATTAAGTCACCATGAAATGACCTTGACCTTGAATACTCACACACCTTTATTGACTTCACAAATTGTCTGCATCTGCAAAGTTTCAGGTCTCATGCTGCAATAGTTTCCAAACCCAGTGATTTCTGAGAAAACCATAATTTCAATTTTGATATTTAAATGACCTTGGGTCAAGGTCAACAAATGACCTTGGCCTTCATTAATTACTTACCTTCATGGACTCTATTAGTTGTCTACATCTAGCAACTTTCAGGTCTCAGGCTGCAACAGTTTCCAAAATACCCATTGTTTTCGCCTTTTCCCATGTAAAAGCCTATGTTTCCAAAATTGACCTTCCCGTAAATTAGGTCAAGGTCATCCTAGGGTATCACTTCAACAAACTATGATGGGCTGGAGTCCCAAATGTCACATACCAAGTTTCGCGTAAATCGGCCAGCCGGTTCTGGAGAAGAAGATTTTTGAGTCGTTTTTAACATAGTTGGGCATGGCGGCCATCTTGGTCATGTGACCCGAATTTCGCGATCACACTTTTGTTCCCCCTACCTATGGACGCTCCACATAAAATTTCACTTTGATTGGCCAAGCAATTTCAGAGAAGAAGATCTTTGAAAAGTGTGTATGGACGACAGACTGGCCAAGGTCAAGAGATGACCTTGACCTAAATTAATCATATACCTTCATCTACTCCATTGGTTGTTTGCATCTACCACTTTTCAGGCCTCAGGCTGCAATAGTTTTCAAAAGTCCATAGTTTTCACTTTTTCCCATGTAAAAGCCCATGTTTCCAAAATTGACATTGCCGTAAAATAGGTCAAGGTCATACTATGGTCATCATTTGATCAAATTATGATGGGCTGGAGCCAATTGCAACATACCAAGTTTCATGAAAATCGGCCAGCCGGTTCTGGAGAAGAAGATTTTTGAGTGGTTTTTACCATATATGGGCGTGGTGGCCATCTTGGTCATGTGACCTGGATTTCACAATCAAACATTCGTTTCCCCTACCCATGGATGCTCCACATAACATTTCACTTTGATTGGTCAAGCAGTTTCAGAGAAGAAGATCTTTGAAAAGTGTGTATGGATGACAGACTGGCCAAGGTCAAGAGATGACCTTGACCTAAATTAATCACATACCTTCATCTACTCCATCAGTTGTTTGCATCTACCACTTTTCAGGCCTCAGGCTGCAATAGTTTTAAAAAAATCCATAGTTTTCACCTTTTCCCATGTAAAAGCCTATGTTTCCAAATTTGACGTTGCCGTAAAATACGTCAAGGTCATCCAAGGGTCATCATTTTATCAAACTATGATGGGCTGAAGTCCGCAATGCTACATACCAAGTTTCGTGGAAATCGGCCCACCGGTTCTGGAGAAGAAGATTTTTGAGCGGTTTTTATCATATATGGGCGTGGCGGCCATCTTGGTCATGTGACCTAGATTTCGCGATCAAACTTGAAATGCCACTACTTATGGAGGCTTCACATAAAATTTCAACTAGATCGGCCAAGCGGTTTCACAGAAGAAGATCTTTGAAATTGTGGACGACGGACGGACGACGGACGGACGGACGCCGGATAATGGCCATCCTATAAGCTCACCTTGTGAGCCTTCGGCTCAGGTGAGCTAAAAACGTCTTCTGTATTGTTCAGCTGTTTGCCAAGGACACATTAAGTAACGAGTTAAATTGTTCGCTACTTCAGTTTTCTCAAGTTAACCGTTTGCAAATTTCTAGCACCCCTTAAATATCATACACCGAGCTTTTATCCCTGACTGATAAATGTGCATTTCGTGGAGATAAATTGCATAAAAAGGTACAAGTAGGCAAAGATCAGGAAAAGGCGCAATCAGAAAGAGATTCCCACTCCAAAAACCGAGGCGGGAAAAAACCAAACTAACAATCAGGCACTTATACCATGAAACATATCGTAAGCCGAATGAGCAGCTATTTTCCCAATAGGTGGCCACTCAGTTACCTTAACTTAATTAAAATATGAAAACATACATAAGGCGCCAACAGCACAAGAAAATTTTAAACACCAAGACATAAAACAAAAAGAACCACCACAGAAGTATCGCCTTGGAACGATCAGTAACACAAAGTTACTGGCGGGCTTAAACCGGTTTTACAGGATCCTAACCTCACCCTTAGCTTCTGCAGTGGTTCATAACATTTAGTAAGTTCTTCGGTCCTCGTGGTGAATCTCTAACTAGTCAATGAATCATCAAGAACAAACAAATATGATAAACATCCTGATGAATCAAAAACAAGGTCTCACAGATTGAGTAAGCTGCCCGACGATGGAGATCCCTGGGCGCCGAATAACCTACAAACTCCGGAGCAAAAGAAAAACATCAGTTGGACCCCGGTGGGCCAAGCAACAGACAAGAAGCTCTGGCCCCAACCAACTAAAATGAATAGCTTTAAGTCGGGGCCATGATAGAGTCTGGCGCCCGACCCACCGGCGTGCAATTTAAGAAGGCAGCATAGTTATCAACCATGATTGGGTTAAAAACTAAGCATGCAGACTGTCGCATAACATTCAAGTTATAACCTATACGTCTGTAACGTGTTATGATTTTTCTGAACTGAAAAGAAAAATCACCAACCCCTATAAGTTTCTTAAATTTGTAAACTAAGTCACCATAAAATTCAGGTTCCGAAAGGCCCTCACTTAAAAGCGTCTTTAACCCAACATTATATTTGGAAATCAATTCATAGTGTCTACGATAGAATTTAGAAAAGGTTTTTCGAAGTTTATGATACCGATAGCCCTGTTGGAGAAGTTTTGCCGTTAAACATTTATTTCGAGCGTTGAAGTCTGTAACATGATTGCAGACTCTAGCAAACCTAATAAGTTGCGAAATGTAAACACCATAAGAAGCACGACGAGGAACGTCACCATCCAAAAATGGAAAATTTACTATATCAAAATCAAAGTCATCGCGCTTATCATAAATTTTGGAAGAAACAAATCCATTTGCAACAGAAAGATGTAGATCTAAAAAGGGGGCTTCGTTATCTGAGATATTGGCTTTGTTCAACTGAAGTTCAGGTGGATAAATTTGATTGACCATACCTTCAAAATAAAACCTTATGGCCTAGCCAATATCATTATGACACTATTATAAACATTACGAAAATTTGCCCATGCAATATATTGGATTTTCTAAAGCTAAAAAGATAAAAATCTCTGTGATAAAAATCTTATATTTTCATTGTTTTTGCCCAAAACATTGATTGTGGCTACATTTTTGAAACCGCCCCGACGAGGCGATTCTAACGAGTACCCACAATCTATGTTTTGGATCAAAAATATGAAAAAATAGGTATACCCATGTAAACCCTAATTTCTCTATATAAAATTGGGGTATGAGGGGGTATATATTTCACGGACATGCTTCTCTGATGTTATATTTCGAACTTACTGCACATTCTTGGAGTAAATTTTGGTATACATGACCGGCCGCTTTCTGCTCCAGCTGAAAAAAACGATGAACAATTATTAAAACAAATAAACACAGCACATATTCGTGAACAGCATCAAGAACTCAGATGTAATAAAAATATAAAGGTTTGATCCTTTGGGAGCAGTAAAAACATTCAAAGGGTAATAGGATGGGCTATATTGCGCAATTTCGGGTAATGAACCCTCATCAGTTGCCCTTTCAAAACCGGCAACGAAAGCCAGACTGTTGTACTGTAATTTTGAAAATTTAGACAAGAAGACTAAATCAAAGACACTTTCCTTAACGGGGTCAACTATTTGAAAAATGCCTAGAAGTATGTTTCTAAACGTGAGTATTTTGAACACTCTGAATATCTTTACTGATCTCAAAGGACCTAAATAAAATATAATCTGCACTATGGATGACGTACGTGGAGACTTTTTTAGGGCCGCCACACGGCACAATATCAGCTGCAGTAATAGCAAATAAAAATATAAAGGCTTGATCCTTTGGGAGCAGTAAAAACATTCCAAGGGAGATAGGATGGGCTATATTGCGCAATTTCGGGTAATGAACCCTCATAAGTAGCCCTTTCAAAACTGGCAACGAACGCCAGACTGTTGTACTGTAATTTTGAAAATTTACACGAGAAGTCTAAATCAAAGACACATTCCTAAACGGAGTATTTGTAAAGTGGTATTTTATCAAAAAACAAAATAAAAAAAAAAAAAAAAAATAAAAAAAAATAAAAAAATAAGAATAATAATAAAAAAAACGTTTAAGGAATATATAGGATTTGGTAGAGACTTTCGAAAGAAAACCGGACTGTGACGTTGAATCACAAGTTAGATAAAGTAACAAACACTTTATCCATTTTTAGACACTACTCGCCTATAAAGAAAACTATGGCTACAACACCCACCACTGAACGTGTCATCATGCTGAAAAATAAATGAATGATAATGAAAAATAAATAAATATTTTTTTTTCAACTTCTTCAGATACTTGAGTTGCGTGGCGATCGTATTGATTTTTTTTCATCAAGCCCTTAGTGTATATTGTTTCATGTCCAGCTAAGCCGAGCATAAAATTTATTTTTCTCATAAGTGTTTAAGTACCGACAGTCATTTTCGGTATTTTTATTATTAGCATAACTGCCTTTGGCAATCTTAAAATAATGTGCCTTGTTACCACACAAGGAAACAGTAAAACAGAAGAAAGTACTTTTATACGGCATTGGAATGGGCACTAATTACTTACAAAGTTGTTCACCACGAACAGATTAATTAATTTTTTGCATGAAATTTAATTTAAAAATAATTTAGGTTGAGCTTTTCAGTACATAAAACGTAATGTTTTAACAAAAATACTTACATGCACTTCGCTACGTCTCTAATAATATCTAATGTTTTTTAAACGTTGACTTCGGTTGCTGTTGTTTCTGTCTTTGCTAAGGGCGTCAACTGTTGTTTATATACATTACTGTCTTCATTTAACTGAACCGGGTATCAGCTTATTGAGACGTTCTGGTAGGTTAAATGTTTAAAATACATTCGCGACATGCGTAATTTAGCGTGTTATAAAATCCTGTTTTGATCAAAATATCTTAAAATAGGGATAGCCTTGATTTTTTTTTCGTCGGAAATTTGGATGTGGTGTACTTTAACTTGTGCTTATTTTACATTACGCATACAGGCATATGGAATATACTGGGAATTTTCATTTTTTAAAATCAATTTTCAAAACAATTTTGATATCTTTTATATTTTTGCTCAAAACATAGATTGTGGGTACACCTTATTTAACGAGTACCCACAATATATGTCTTGGATCAAAGCATGAGAAAAATAGGTATATCCCTACATACCCCAGTTTTTTTTCTATATAAACGTGGGATATACGGGGGTACATATTACATGGACATGCTTTCCTGATGATTTGAAATTTAACATCATCAGAATTTATGACATGCAATTTGTGCATTTAATCATGAAATGCATATTTTGCATGCCATAACATCATAATGATGACAAACATTATAAAAAAAGAGATTTAACATGACGAAAACTTGCCCATAAACAGAGATTTTTTTGGCTTTACAAATTGAAAATTTTCAGCTGAAAATGTTTGATATTTTTCTTATTTTTTGCTCGAAACATAGATTGTGGGTACACGTTAGAACCGCCTCGCCGAGGCGGTTCTAACGAGTACCCACAATCTATGTTTTAGAGCAAAAATAAGAAAAATAGGTTTACCCCGGCAAACCCCAGTTTTGCTATATAAAAATGGGGTTCAAGGGAGTATACATTTCACGGACATGTTTTCCTGATGATCACATAAAAAGCTTTATAGAAGTATACTTGCTTTGACGATATATAACCACCCAAGTAATCAACCACAATTTAAACGTATATATGCTTTTCGACTAGACCATTTTTCCTGGGCATGCTCAGACCATCTTATAACCAGTAATCAGGTTGTCGGCCGGTC
Source organism: Rugalucina vietnamica (assembly GCA_964017185.1). Classification (NCBI taxonomy): domain Eukaryota; kingdom Metazoa; phylum Mollusca; class Bivalvia; order Lucinida; family Lucinidae; genus Rugalucina; species Rugalucina vietnamica. The sequence goes on from OZ024881.1 coordinate 42,580,719, forward strand.
AGTTATAAGCCTTGCCTTGAGGCACAAGCAGCCAATCTATATCTCACATTTGATGAGACGTATCATAATTACGAAAACATGCCCATGCAATACAGAGATTTTTGATGTTGTAAAAAAATAAAATTTTCAGTAGAAAATTTAGCCATTTTTTCTTATTAATGCTTAAAACATAGATTGTGGGTACATGATAGAACCGCCTCGCCGAGACGTCAAAGGTTTAAAGATGCTAAAATTGGCGTACAGAATCGGAAGACCGCGGTGGTGTAATGGTAAGCACGTCTTCCCGGAATGCAGGAGGTCCGTGGTTCGAGTCCCGGTCGCGGCACGACCGACTTTTATACGCTAATTCTGTTTGTTATATGATTTCCTGTATCATGGCATTCTCTGTTTCTTCAATACTTATTTCCGTGCCCTGTAAATAATGCTCGTACAGATACGGACTTTTATAATTTCCGAATTTACAGTAGTAAAATAAAATATAAAGGTTTGATCCTTTGGAAGCAGTAAAAACAGTAAGAGGGAGATAGGATGGACTATATTGCGCAATTTCGGGCAATGAACCCTCATCAGTAGCCCTTTTAAAACCGGCAACGAAAGCCAGAATATTCTACTGTAATTTCGAAAATTAACACGAGAAGTCTAAATCAAAGACACATTCCTAAACGGGGTCAAATAATTCAAACATTGCTTAGAAGTATGTTTCTAAATGTGAGTGTTTTGAACACTCTGAATATCCTCGAAAACATGAACAGCGCATTAAAACTTGATTCACACATTTGTGCTGTTGGCGCCTTATGTATGTTTTCATATTTTTAGTTAAGGTAACTGAGTGACCACCTATTGGGAAAATAGCTGCTCATTCGGCTTACGATATGATTCATGGTATAAGTACCTGATTGTTAGTTTGGTTTTTTTCCCACCTCGGTTTTTGGAGTGGGAATCTTTTTCTGATTGCGCCTTTTCCTGATCTTTGCCTACTTGTACCTGATGGATAATGCATTTTTTATAAACGACCGCGATGTTCACAAGGATGGGATAGTTATAGTCCGGTAGAAAAAAAAAACAACATTTTTAGTGAACCTAGATTGTTGGTGTAAAGAATATGTCTTGACTGATAGCCCACACCTTTAGAAACGGGCATCCACTTGACCTTGTTACCCTGGACAACTCCAATAATTCAATTTTCAGCTTGAAACGAACGTCCTTACGCATAACGTGTATTTGACGTCTAGGGAACTAAGCGCCAGAATACCATTGCTCTAGTCTTGGCTATTCATTTGAAATAATGGGACTACTTTATGAAAATTAAGTCAAGGTGTACATCTGAATATAACGGCATTGTTTCCAGAATGTTTTACCATTAGAATTCGTAAGCAGAGGAGACGTCGACGTCAAAAGATTTTGCTACAAAAGCGTCGGCGAAAGAGCTACGGTGAGGGAATCTCATGTCAAAGCGAACGATGGAACCGGACGATGGAGTCGCTTTGAACGCAAGAAACCGAACAGTATCATTTTTTTGGTTCCGTCTGTTTCTTTTCTTGCAAACAACCCATATGTTATTTTCAGTATTTCAACTTCACGTAGTCCAGTAATGTAACGTTTTAAAATATTGATAGTCTTTAGTTTGTAAAACGGCTCTTCACGGCTTTCAAGAATTTTCACGACAAAAACGTCTGTATAATGACGTCAGGGTGCAATTTTAAAAATGGTGTATACATGCAAGTTTGGAGAAAAATGCGCTTCTTTACCAAATTCGGTTTATGCTATACCATGAGAGAGAACGTAAAAATAAGGAAAATGCAAATTTCATTCATACTGTGTATCTATTGGCCAAGTTATACAACATGTTTGGCGAGGCTATTTTTATTCACTCGGTATATATAAATTTGGGGTTTAAGGGTGTCTTCATTGCACGGACATGTTATCACGATGATTGAAAGATAAGTTTAGAGCTATAGGATGAGTTTTCTTTTTCATCAGGAAAACATATTCGTGTAATGAATACCCATTATACCCAACTTTCATGTAGTAAAACTTGGGTATGCAGGAGTATACCTATTTTTCTTTTTTTTGCTCCAAACATTATTGTGGATATTCGATAGAACCGTCTCATCAAGACGGTTTTAATGTGTAACCACAATCTTTGTTTTGAGCAAAAATAAGCAAAATAACAAAACATTTCTACTGAAAATTTTATTTTTTTTACAACTCAAAAAAAATCTCTGTATACTTCATGGGCATGTTTTCGTAACGAAGGATGAGTTTTTTTTCTCGTTCGGTTATTTCAGCACCACGGCAATCATTAAAGTCCAATAACGTTTGCGAAACTGAATCTTTGGACCCTAAATTCTAATCGCACTTGATCACGATATCACGGGCAGTCAGAAAACAGTATAACTCTACCTTTTCTGGAAGGGGATAGGTGTAATGATTGAATTTACGATTGTAGTGCAAATTTCAAGTTTTAATCTTTTCATAATTTTTATGTACAGAATATACATATTTAACAAAAAGTAATATAGCAAAATATGCCAAAATGTGCACAAGAAAAGACGGGAAACCCTTTTGGGTGATTCTCAAAAAAAAAAAAAAAAAAAAAAAAAAAAAAAAAAAAAAAATTCTAACAACATTGCAATTTGATTGTGTTCAGATAACCAAACAGTGTAAGTTTGAAGTCAGGTATTGGCATAATAGTGTCAATGTTGAATTTACATTCGACCAATCTGATACACTTGGGTTATAATGTTTAATGTATAAGTAACAATGCCTGGACCTTCTAGCTTTACTGGTAAGTTCGTTTGGTAATTTCGGTGGTTATGTCGCTACATATCTATTTAGACTATAGATAAAACAAACAAAACGAAAATGTTCACAAGTTCCATAGACATACATGCATGATACACCTTTAAAACCTGGATGTTTGAATAGAGTCGCTCGATTGTTTTCCTTTAGGTTGTGGTTTCTTTCTGAAAAGTACTGTCTGCCCAAGAAGAAGATCAATGACCTCCACAACTGTCAACATACTGGCCCCTATAAACAGGCCCATAGAACCACCAATATCGCATACTAAAGCAAAAACATCATATCCCTTTTGCTGTTTAATGTGCTCATAACTTAGCTGTCGGTAAAAAATATTGAGTTTCAGAAAATTTTTCATCAAGAAACTGCTGTCTATGATGACAGACCTATTAAAAGTATCAATATAATCGACAAATGCTTCTACAGCTTCAATAAAGTCCTGATCTTTATCGGCCATCAACGTACTTATATTGAATTTCGAAATAGCTAACAATCGACGTTTCAAAAAAAGGAAATTTTTAACTCGTCTAGAATAATTATAATATAAATATTCAAATGCATCAATTTCTTTGTCATCAAATTCATCTTCAAAGAATCTATCGTCAAAAACTTTCGAAAGGGTTTCTGAAATTATATGATTAAACGCTGGTATTTTTATGTCTAATTCGTGCGAGAAAAGCTTGGCCTGAACAATAGCAAACCTAATGTTTTTTACTTTGTATTCTGTGTAAATGTTTGTCATAGGATAATGATTGAAATCCATATACTCATTTATTATGTCAATAAATTGTTGGAACTTTATATTCAAAAAAGGCAGTAAGTCAAAAGAAAGCATAAATATCAGTTCATCTAAGATTTTATAAGCACCATACACTCCCATCGTCAAATCGTTAAAATGTCTGTCAGCTATCTTTTTAGAAATTTCTATTTTATTGATTGGATATCGAAACATCATTCTGTTCAAAATACCTCTACACGAGTTTGATTCGAGTGTTGCATTAACATAATTTGGAATGACATCGACATACATTCTATACACTGTACCATTGCCAGGATTACGGAACGCAGTTTCCGTTAACTCTATGAACTGATCAATTGCTGAAGAAATATTTGAATAAAGATTATTGAGTTCTTCTTTACAGTACATAATCCTGTCTGGCATGGGGTAATAAGATAATATTGAATAATTAAAGTAGGCTTCGTTCATCTCTAATATTGGCGCAAAACGATTGATGTAATAGTGAATTTTATCAATATACATAATATCTTTGTCAATGACTCCTTTTGAGAAAGAATGGAAAAGAGACGTAACATCGGCTTGAGCTTGTCTGAGAAACTGCTTTCTAGTGTGCAATTCTTCTATCGTTTGCTGGTACATATGTTCCCTGCTCGACGAAAGGATATCAGGTATAGCTGACGTGTTTAGTAAGCGCTGCAATCGCTGGAGCCAAATATCAAAAAACACTTTGCCGCTTTCACTTAAATAGTTTGACATTTTATCCCTATCCTGTAAAACACCCATATAGAATGCATACAACTGCCATTCACGTTTCCAGTCTAGGAATCTGTGAATAGAAACATACTCGACCATAACTTCATGTAGTAATTCAGAATTGTTCCATAGAATGCCTAACACTGTCTTTGAGGACTTTCTGAATTGTTCATATATTTCTTTCAGCGGTTCAAACAGAGATCGGAATTCTTCTTGCTTTCGTTTATCCATTCTAGCTTTGGTTTCTGATGCTTTTAACAGCTTCGTGTATAATGATTTAGTTTGATTTGACGAAAGCAAACTGTCCACAGCATGTTCCGATAAATATCCTTCAGAGAATACGGAGTCATACATTGTCACTTTACAAGACACTGGACATTCACATTGATATTCAAACTTTTCGAAAAAATCATCTTTAGCGTCCTTCATGCAGCGGAAGTATTGTTCCAAATTACATGACCCTATAGCAGCGTGGCCATTTTTACCCATATGGATATCTCTACATCCACATTTCTGCGTAACAGTCGTTGTCATACAATCAAGAAAACATTCTTCTGCTGTGTAAAAGTCTGTGTGGTTTAACTGTTTGCTTCCGCAATCACCATATGGTGGCGACTGATATTCAATCATAAGTAAATTTATTCCAGCGAATGTTGAAAATCCAGTTGAAACCGACTGGCCCAGACTGGCGACAAGAGGTGTCTGCCTTGGATCGTGCAGTAAAACCTTAACACCGGCGCTGTCATGTGGACCATTCATATATTCGTACTGCTCAATATTCAACATCAGTTGAAGACCCGAATCAATGCCGGGTACCGAAACAGCCATTTTGCTCGAGTTGGGACTGAATGTATAACACAGACCATGGTCAGTAAGCACTGGAATAAAGTCAGCGGGAGAACACTTCGTATTCTTCCATCTGCAGCCAATGACTAAATCGTACTTGTCATGCCCAAGGTCAATGAATAAATCTTCCATTGTAATATTGGATGAATTATACCGCTTAATATCTTCTAGCGGAGATATTGCTGACTTAGAGAAAACATCCTGTATAAGATCATATAAACCTAATTCTGCTGCCTTTGTAGCCCTGAATGAATTTTGATTACAAACAGTAACAGTTGGGAATGTTAGGGATTTATTGTAGTTCTCTTCAACATTGACATTTACTGGCCAGGAGCGGAAAAACGAAATGCGTTCGAAAATCTGATAGCCAACCGCACACATACAAACAATCGTCAAAACTAGCCACATAAACCTGAAATTAAACAAAAGATAAATACAATGTTTAATAACATAAAAGACTATTTAAATGGTCCAGTCTAAATTATTAGGTCACCGGGCCTAGAAATTGTATTATTTACAAAATACTAGGGAAATAGTAAACGAAATTTGATAAAGAAAACTTTCCGTCTTTGGATGGTGACGATCCTCGCCGTGCTAGGTTCCATTTGTTATATATTGTGGTTCAATTTGTTTTATGTTTTTGAGTCGAATATTTGTGCTGTTTGAACCTTATGTACTTTTTCATATTTTTGTTTAAATTTGCATAACTAAGAGACCGCCTATTGGGAAATAGCTGCTCACTCGGCTTACGATATGCTTTCTAAGTAATTGTCAATTTAGCTTTTCCCACCTCGGTTTTTGGAGTGGGACCTTTTTTCTGGTTATCATTGCCTATTTGTACATTTTTCGTATGGTGCATACATTTCGCAACGTTTTAGGTTTGATAGAAAAAGGTACAAGTAGGCAAAGATCAGGAAAAGGCGCAATCAGAAAGAGATTCCCACTCCAAAAACCGAGGTGGGAAAAAACCAAACTAACAATCAGGCACTTATACCATGAAACATATCGTAAGCCGAATGAGCAGCTATTTTCCCAATAGGTGGCCACTCAATTACCTTAACTTAATTAAAAATATGAAAACATACATAAGGCGCCAACAGCACAAAAAAAAATAAATAAAACACCAAGACATAAAACAAAAAGAACCACCACAGAAGTATCGCATTGGAACGATCAGTAACACAAAGTTACTGGCGGGCTTAAACCGGTTTTACAGGATCCTAACCTCGCCCTCAGCTTCTGCAGTGGTTCATAACATTTAGTAAGTTCTTCGGTCCTCGTGGTGAATCTCTAACTAGTCAATGAATCATCAAGAACAAACAAATAAATCATGATAAACATCTTGATGAATAAAAAACAAGGACTCACAGATTGAGTAAGCTGCCCGACGATGGAGATCCCTGGGCGCCGAATAACCTACTAACCCCGGAGCAAAAGAAAAACACCAGTTGGATCCCGGTGGGCCAAGCAACAGACAAGAAGCTCCGGCCCCAACCAACTTAAATGAATAGCTTTAAGTCGGAGCCATCATAGAGTCTGACGCTCGACCCACCGGCGTGCAACTGAAGAAGGCAGCATAGTTATCAACCATGATTGGGTTAAAAACTAAGCATGCAGACTGTCGCATAACATTCAAGTTATAACCTATACGTCTGTAACGTGTTATGATTTTTCTGCAATCATGTAGCGGACTTTAACGCGCGAAATAAATGTTTAATAACCAAAGTCCTCCTTATATTTGCTCTAAAATATAGATTGTGGGTACTCGTTAGATCCGGCTCAGCGAGGCGGTTTTAATGTGTACCCATAATTTATGTTTTAGGGCATATACAAGAAAAATATCAAACTTTTTCAGGTGAAAGATTTTCAATTCTTAAAGATAAATATCTCTGTTTAATGCAAGGATAAGTTTTCGTAATGAGAATCTATTTAACATTGTTGTTACAACCTTGCCTTTCGGGGCTGGATTTGATTCTGACCGGTCCACAATCACTGCCTACATGCACTTTAACCGTCAGTAAAATGTTTGTTGTTACGTTCGGCTGTACTAATGTCATCGTAAAGATGAACGATTGTCCTTCACATTACATTTAAAGATAGTACATGGATATTTTAAGTTCGTTATTTGGGGTATTTCATGAAACAAAATAGAGTACGATATCTTGAAAAAGAGTGTGACTTTGTCATTAATTCGATGACTGTCGCCGCTGTGTTCAGTGTTCGTTTGAGCTGCGTAATTTTGAAAGGGGCGTAAAGCAGAATTAAAAAATATAAACATACAAGTGGACAAACATGACATTGACCTTGAATTCTCAAATAACTTCTTTACTTAGTAGACTGTTTGTATCTACCCAGTTTTAGGCTCAAACTAAAACATTTCTTAGAACTGAGAACCATGGCTTACACCTTTTCCCTTTGAAACGCACTTTTTCAAATTTGACCTTTAGGGAAAAGGTCAAAGTGAACCAGCAATGAACTAATGGTAAATGGTACAGTGTGCGTTTGAGACGCGGGAAATCCGATGATCACAATAAAACTCGGAAACCGCGTTTCATGCCTGTATATATAGTAGCCTAAAGACGAGTGACAGAAAAAGATTTCAGTGTAACGTAATTGCATGAAGGTATCGTTAGGATCGAGCGCCTTTGGTTTTAATTAACAAACATTTTTTTAGAAATAGACTGTATCTACAGGCTTTCAGGTCACAAAATATAACACAGCTTTCTGAGAAATCCAATAGTTTCATTTTAATGATAGATAAGCTTATTTTACCTTATTTAACCTTACCTCAAAGTAAGCAAATAAAGCAATGGTCATAATTTATACTGACCAGAGTTCTCGATGCTTCTAAACTAAGTTTCCTTGAAATTTGTCGACCAATTCCGGAGAGCAAGTTGTTTGAATTGGTTTCAATACAGGTATGCACGGTAAAATATGACATTCACTTTGAATACTCACATAACTGAATTAGCTCAATCAGGTCACAGGTCACAGACTGCTAAGCTTTTCGAAAAATCAACTGTTTAAACTGCTTTCAATTGAAAATGGGTAAAACCTAATTTTTGACAAAGGGAGATCTCATTATGCTTAGAAGCGTCAACTATTTTTGGTAAACGTGGTAGTCTACTGAGCATCATTTTTTTTATCTCTTCTTTATTTTATTTCTAAAGCACATTACCTTCTTAAAATACTGCCTTCTTCCACTATGTATCTGACCCCATGGAACGTAGTTCTTTCAGTAAAGTCAATCAAAGCATTTCTTTTGTCTTTCTTTGGAGATAGAACAACATCAGTCTTAGCATCATGCGTTTGCTTTCTTTCGTTTTCCATTGTAGGGCTGCCTGCTTCTTTCCAATGTTAGATGGAAATGGTCTTGTCACAAATGCGTTAAAGTGATCAGAATAAATCTTGAAGTATAGTCATGTTTTGCAAACATTTGTCTTAGACAAACTAGTACCGTACCGTACCTGAAAAATAAGTAGGAAAATATCCATCATTAATCCATACATTTAAATCATGGGATGTAAGTTTAAACAAAATTTTGATATTTACCAAATTTTGAGTAATATTAAATAACAGATTTTTTTTCATGCCAATATATATGTACCTTGGCTGATCAATTAAGTCTGACGGCAATTATATTTTGAACTATTATAAACTAACGATAATTGGTTAGAGCATAATGTATGACATGCTAAAGAAGCTATCGCCATACTACTTGTTAAACCAAAGAATCGGTGCCTCCGTCCTGACATGACTGAAAACATGTCTACCGGTACGATAAATCACACAACAGACAACGGTTCCTGGGTCTGTACAGTATGGAATAATTAGACTTCGGCTTCTGTATACCCATATAAGACAGGATGCAGTTGTTTCGTTTATAAAACATGTGCTTTAAGTGTTATCGCACTCGCACGTCGCGTTGTACTTCTGAAACACTTAAGTTTTACTCGCCATGGTATTGGTTACATTTTCTTAGGACTAGTTCATTTTGTTTTCTGATACTATACGAAATCGAGAACAAAATATCAGGGCCCAGTTGTTCAAAACTAACAATGTCGTTAGTTAACGTTTCGTTAAAATTTCAAACATGAATATTACAAATACACTGTTATTTTTTGTTGAAAAAAATGTGAGAATCCTTTGCATTGCAAAGGATTCTCACATTTTTTTCAACAAAAAATAACAGTGTATTTGTTACTTTAGCTGATATTTGCTCAACAAATTTATGTCTTAACGATATCGTTAAGCTAACAATGCTTCGTACAACTGGGTCCAGGACACGTTCGGACATTTGATCATAATCGTGACAAATGGCTGCAAATTCCAGTCTGTAATCCTCAAACTACCGACCTTCAAAATGATAATAAAAACATGGTATTCTTCGTATTACAATATATGTTAGTAGTTAAAATACAAGAGAATATTTACACTTTGCATATTATTGATTGTTAACAAATGGAGTACCAGAAGATATTTACCTCTTTGGCTACCGGCCGTGATTCCATGTCGGCCATCTCATTACTCCTTCGGACGACCTACTCTGTCAAAGCATTTATGACTAACTGATTCATCATTACTTTGTGTCGATTTTAGGAGGCATCGGAACTTGTTTTTTTTTTGTTGTTGAAAAGATAATATCTCAGTTCTATACTCCAAACGGAATAATTTAGCGCCCCGGGAGTATAGAATGACAGAAATAATTGTCCATAGGGCCAAAAATATGTTTGTTTCCTGTTTCATGCAAACAAAGAAGGGAAGGTGTTGTCGGTTGATTATTCAATTTTATTTTATTTTATTTTTATTATTTTTTTTTTTTGTTTTTCTTCATAAATACCCTTATGACATTATTTAACGAGGGTAAATGGCATTTGGCTGATATTGCTTTTGCATCAGGAAAACATGTCCGTGCAATAAATACCCCCTTAATCCCCACTTTTATATAGAAAAAATGGGGTATGCAGGGGTATACCTATTTTTCTTATTTTTGCTCCAAAACATAGATTGTGGGTACTCGTTAGAACCGTTTTATCGAGGCGGTTCTAACGTGTAGCCACAATCTATGTTTTGAGCAAAAATAAGAAAAATATCAAAATTTTTCAGCTAAAAAATTTCAAATTCTAAAGCTGAAAAAATCTCTGTTTATTGCATGGGCATGTTTTCGTAATGGAACATCACTAGGTTAAATTATATGACGCTTATATTTTACCAAAAGATAATACTGTAGATCTGGAAATATTCTCGATGACAAACCTTTAATGATTGCTATTCAAAAAGCAAAATATTTGTGGGGGTATCCATGCTTTTTAAAAAGTAATCGATTTTAAAAATTGAGAAAAAAATAGACTTTTTGAAATATTTTCAGTGTCATTTGTTTGGGAAAGGTCTAAATTATGTCAACGGAATGTATTTAAACTGTAAACTGTAAATGTATTCAGAAGAAACTACTTGCCAAATAACAAAATTGAAATGTAAAAAAAAAATGAATATATGCATTCTAGGGCAACAATACATTTTTTTTTTTTTTTTTTTTTGCAGAAAATATTTTTTTTTAATTTTTGAACATATCTATTTAGTAAATCCCCGAGAATATACTTAGAATAACAAAAATTGATGGTTGAAAAGGGAAATGATTATCAAATAAGATAATAAATTGATATAAATTGATAGGTCTTTCCACGCTTTTTAAGCTGCTATAAGCATTTTCCCCACACCCACCCCTTACAAAGATGCAATCCCGGCATATACCTCATAAAAAACTTTTCAAAAATATTTTTTTCAAACTTTGTGATGTATGGATGTTTAGATTCGGAAATTGCCAATCTGTTGATAACAAAATTATAAAATTCTGATAAATATTAGATGAGATACAAGGCCCAAACCACCACTTGTCGTACATGGCAATCATATAGTCCCGACAATTAGTATGCTGTAGTAACATTTTTTAAAAGCTTGACTTAAATGTAAAAAATTATCATTCCCTTTCAATACCGGCTGGATCTGAGCCAGATGAGGCCCTCTAGTTATAGAATTTAAAACATTTGTTCAATTATTAATAATTTTTAAATAAAAAAGAACAAAGGAAGCAATTTCGATGCATTTTCATTTTTTCATTCTTTTTACTCCTTCTATTGATGGGATATGCAAATTTCTTATACCATACGATTTTCATTACAATATATGTAGTCTATATTACATGTAAAGCATACAAATTTTTCAAGATTCAATTAACGATTACTCTTGCTTTTTGAGTTCATTACAGTTGTATATTTATTGCTATCGAAACCGCTTAATTTTCGCTAACATTCGCGAATTGGTTGCCTCGCGAATTTAAAGTTCTCGCTAATATGGAGTCACTATATACTTTATAGAATACATGGACACACACTCGATAATTCAAGAACTCGCTAATAATTCAGAAATAGAAAATTCGCGAAGAGCAGATTGATTAGCTCTTTCCAAACAAGGTAGCCATCCGGCTAAGTTTCAACAGGAACGAAAGGGAACGAGCACGACAGAGACGTAGGCACAATAAACAGTAGTACAATGAAGATAAACCACTTTTCCTGGGAAAACTTGATTCACACATTTGGGCAATGTGTGGGTGAGAAGTGATTTGTGCTTGCCATTACGAAAATATCCCATGCAATATACGGAGAATTTTCTTTTCAATTGTAAAATTTGAAAATTTCATTGAAAAAATTCGATAATTTTAATATTTTGGCACAAAACATAAATTGTGGGTACTCGTTAGAACCGCGTGTAACCACAATCTATGCTTTTAGCAAAAATAAGAAAAAAATTAAAAAAATCTACTGAAAATTTTCATTTTTTTTTGCAAATTTAAAGATCTCTGTATCTTGCATGGGCATGTTTTCTTGATGACAAGCAAAAATGGTCGCGAGATACGAGATTTCAGGAGATTGGAATTTTGACCTAGTGTCGGTCGCGCCCATTTTTTACATACAGGAAATTTCTTTTTTGAGAGAATCCAATAAACTCTTCTATTAGGGTCGTTGGAATAAATAGGATCGGTAGTGAAACCGGAAACATACTTTTATTTTGGCCTAAACGAGTGATTAATAATGCATTTTTATAAACAACCGCGATGTTGACAAGGATGAGATAGTTATAGTCCGGCAGAAAAACAACATTTTTGGTGAACCTAGATTGGCAGTGTAAAGAAAATGTTTTGACTGATTTTGATAGCCAACATCTTCAGAAACGAGCATCCACAAGACCTTGTTACCCTTTGACAACTCCAATAATTAAATATGGCGTCCAAGAGGGTGAAATTCTGTTAAAACTTTACAGTACAAGGTCTGTATTGTGCAGAATAATATGTTTTCTGATCAGTTATAATATGTTTTCTGATCAGTTATAGTCCACAATGTTACAAATGTACCATATTATTAAACATAGGCCTCTTATTGGCCTTGTGTGAATCCAAAGATAAAATAAAAATGACATGCAGAACTTCCAAACGAATTTTATGAATTTACACGGTGTCTAACTTAATAAGTGGTGAAGACGAAGAATGTGCAGCAAAGGAACCCAGCGGATGCCACCTTGTCACCCTTTGGCAACTCACATTATTAATATGGCGTCCAAGAGGGTCGTCATCTGTTACAAAAAATGCAGTACTTAGCTCTTATAGTACAACATCTGATGTTTTCTGATGTCCACAAATTTCATATACATGTACATGTATGTATCATATTCTAAAAATGTTGCACCCTCATGGGCATCATGTCATTGTGAAATAAAAATGGCATCCATCCCATTCCCTTTCTCATTAATATGTTCACTGCTCTTAAAGGATCTCAGTTTTAATTTTTATTTCCAAGCTAGTCGCTTAAATGAAAAAAATAGTTATTTTTTTTTACAACAGACTTTCATTCTTACCCAGTTTCAAACTTATAATTGGTGTAGAAAAATATAATGCAACAAATAAAACCAGTAGATGTCATCTTGTCACGCTTTGGTAACTCATATATAACGTCCAAGAAGGGGTATAATCTGTTAAAACCATACGCTTTATAAAGACTAATTTTTGATCAAATTCCCTTTGTATTTAATTTCAGAAGCCATCTTGGATGTGATTTTTATTTCACAATGATATACATTATACATAAATGACACGTTTGGACTTTATGTGATCAGAAAACACAGCATTTTTCACTTTAAGCAATTTCATAGAATACTGTATGATTGTAAAATATGGGAACCCCTTGGACACCATATTGAATTGATTGAATTGCCCACGGAAGAATAGGTGACATACATTTAGTTCATTTGTTACATATTCTTCTACACCACTTATGAAGTTAGAAGCAGTGTAAAATTATCAAATTTGGTTGAGATTCAGGTCGTCTTGGAAAATACAGACCTAGTACTGTCAGGTTTCGACGTTATATGTGATTATGGGAGTTTCCCAAGGGTAAAACGGTGGCATCAAGTGAACTCTTGTTTTTGAACGTGTTGCCTATCATATTCAATGAAACATTCTCTTAACACCGCAAATCGAGGCCCACCCCTGGATCTTTCAGACTTTTATTTCCGTTTCCTGAAAATAAGTTTGGGGCTTTTAAACCGAACAGTGGGCTATTTAGTATGGAAATCTAACGGATTTATCTAGGTAATTGCATATTGCATGTAATAAGTTTTGCCGGAGGCTAATCATTTTTGAACGCATGACAAATTTTCATTGAATAATTCATATTTTAATCATATAATATTGCTTCATCTTTCAAATTGGTTTTGCACGCACAAGTAAATTTGATGTCAGTGGTAACTTTTTTGTACTTTAAAAGTAACAGGACACATGGGCTTGAATGCAATAGAAAAGCCTCCGTGGCGAAGTTGTTTTGTCACTCGCCTTGTAAACCAGGATTCGCAGGTTCGATCCTGGGCTTCTCCAGTCTATCAGACGAGGCTACATACCAAGTTCCCGTCTCCATATGACCTTAGTTGTTGTTGGGACGTTAAATCCTAATCAATCAATCAATTTAATGCAGTAGGTCTTACGCAGTTTGATTTGAAATGACCACTCGTGTAAGATCCTCTATTCATGTGGCAGTTCTTTGAAAATGAAAGTCATTTCATCCTAGTAGTACAAGGGTCGTTATGCTATATTATACGTGCATCATAAAAAAGATGCACGATTTAGCATGTGCCATGCTCTGACAAAATGGCAGCCAATTAAACGGGGAAAACATAACGTTTCCGCAACCAAATTTTACAGATGGCGGTCCCCATATTGGGTCGACTCCTGCCGCGGAATGTTGGAATACATTAGGAAAACGCGGGACATTCGTTACTAGATCAGCCGGCTAACTGTCACTCCACTCCACTTCGAGCTTTGGTACCTCGTTCTACTTCCCTGACAGCTTAGCATAGGTTGCATTCAAACCAATGTCGAACTGATTGCGGCTTTTGTAAGGGACTTGCAGCTATGTTATTTTGTTATTAATTGTATTATTTTTGTTATGTATTTGTATCAGTACCGAATATCTTCCGGTAAACACATATAATTGCCTAAAACTTTTAAATTAATGTAGAAAAACAAAAAAAACAAAAAAACAAAAAAAAAAAAAAAATCGACTCTGAGTCGCTAATTCTACAGTAGTCTCCCCTGATCTATTTATAGACATCTTTGAAATTGTACATAGAAAAAAAGAAGCATTTTATGATTCTGCATACTTTAACAACTAGAATATTTATCATTAATGTCATATATGCAAGAAAAGATCTATTATAGTAGCATAAATTAGAATGTTTTGCTAAATTTTCATTTTCGGCCAAGAATTAATATATCCCATTCCGTCGGTATGGATAGGTTTAACGGAATACCGATGAAACTATTCCGTCTAATTCATTACTTCCTGAAACTTACTGATTCCTGGCCTTAATTGTGAAGTAAAAAGGTAAAAGTAGGCAATGCTCAGGAAATGGAACAATCAGAGAGACATTCCCACTCCACAAACAGGATATTTTATCGTAGTAGTACAAGGGTCGTTATACTACATTATACGTGTATCATAAACCGAGGGCTGGGAAAAATCAAAATTACATTCAGGTACCTATACCAAGACAATATACCGTAAGCCGAATGAGCAGCTGTTCCCAAATAGGCGGCCAATTAGTAACCCGAACTTGATTAAAATATTAAAACGCACGTAAGGCTCCAACAGCACAAAAACTCAAGTCCAAAACACAAAACAATAAGAACCACAACAGAAGTATCGCCTTGGAACGATCAGTAATATAAAATTATTGTCGGGGGGGATGGACGGGTTTTTTTGTGAGGGCTTAAACCGGTTTTACAAGCGTGTAACTTCACCCCCACCTTCTATAGCGGTTCAAAACGTTTAGTTAGCTGTTCGGTCCTCGTGGTGAATCTCTAAAACTAGTCAATGATTCATCAAGGACAAACGAATAAATCACGATAACCACCCTGTGAATAAAAAACGAGGGCTCCACAGATTCAGCAAGCTGCCCGACGGTGGAGATCCCTGGGCGCCGAATAACTAACTGAAACCCGGAACAAAAGAAAAACACCAGTTTAACCTTGGTGGGCCAAGCAACAGACAAGAAGCTCCGGTCCCAACCAACTAAAATGAATAGCTTTATGTCGGAGCCATCATAGAGTCTGACGCCCGACTCAACGGCGTGCAATTAAAGAAGGCAGCGTAGTTATCAACCATGACTTGGTTAAAAACTAAGCATGCAAACTGACGCATAACATTCAAGTAATAACCTATACGTCTGTAATGTGTTATGATTTTTCTGAACTGAAAAGAAAAAAAAAAACAACATTCCTTTCTATCAGTTTCTTGAATTTGTAAACCAAGTCAGCATAAAATTCTGGTTCCGAAAAGCCCTCACGTAAAAGCGTCTTTAGCCCAACATTAATTTTTTAAATCAACTCATAGTGTCTGCGATAAAATTTTGAAAATGTTTTTTTTGAAGTTTATGATACCGATAGCCCTGTTGGAGATGTGTGGCTGTTTAACATTTATTTGGCGCGTTGAAGTCCGCTACATGTTTGCACACTCTAGCAAACCTAATAAGTTGCGAATGTATACACCATACGAAGCATGGCGAGAAACGGCACCATCAAAAAACGGAAAATTTACTATATCAAAATCAAAGTCATTGCGTTTATCATACATTTTAGAAGAAACAAATCCATTTGCAATAGAAAAATGTAAAACCAAAAAGGGCGTTTCGGTATCTGTTGTGTTGGCTTCATTCAACTGTAGCTCGATTGACCATGCCTTCAAAATAAGGATTGTAAATGTTAAAAAGGTCATCGAGGTATATATAAAAGTCGAATTAAAGGCATCGATAACATCAGCTAAGAGAATTCATGAAATTTCCTTCGTAGCAATATAAACATAAATCAGCTACGCATTTTTTACCCAATCGGAATTCCAACAATTTGTTTGTTTGGTTCCTAATGTAATATAAATATTATCCAGATCGGATAAGGCATCGCATACATAATTGACTAAAGTACATGTACATATACTTAGCGTTAATAAAAGGCATATGGCAATATTTGATTCATTCTGAAGAGACAATTGCCAATACTCCAGCATTCATTTTCATGGGATAAGATGCAATCCATCATTGCTACTGAAAACGGTGCTCATCACAGCCGAATAGACTAGTATACGCACTCTTTGACAAATGTCGGAAGCTTCCATTGAAATGTATAGAGAAATGCAAAATGTTGGTACTACCCGAAAGTAATATCCTCTATTTAGCCAGCCGATGGAAAAAATGAACCAATTTGGTGGCGTTTTGTAATGAGAGTGCTAGAGGCATGTGAAGTCATGACAAAATGTAAAAGTAGGGCTTTCTAGTTCTCAGACATTTCTTGTATAACGTGCACCATAGTTTCAGGTCTTGTGGATCTGTTTTATGTTATTAATTAATACACTGTTGATCAGAATTATAAATGAAACTAATAAACTGATAAATTAATCAAATTTTGTAGTTTTCAAAATACCGAAAATTTAGTGGTGGTAACTTTACATCTATGACGCTGTGTATATATGTATACATAGACGATTACAAACACAAATATCCCGCAACATATTGTGCATTGAAATTCTCTTCCTTAGTAATACCCTCTGTTTTGGCCAATGAAAATGTCGGAAAAAGCAAGGAAGGAAACTGTGTGCTACTAGGGTCATTCAATAAGTTCTGACAATGGACTCAATGGACTATATAAGATATACTACCTTAAGGAATTTGTCAGTTATATTCAGTGTACCTGCATATGTTACACCTACCCTAAATTATCTGGAAAAATCCAATCATGCTAGACTGCAACGGTTGCTAGGCAACTAAATTCATGAGAAAAACGGCGATGGCCGCGAGCTTGCAGGCCATTTCCAAGGCCCAATTTAATAAAAAGAAACTGCATAGTCCGCTAAAAATGTTTAATATAAATGAATAAAGATTTCATGTATGTAACGTTTGGCTGCAATAATGAGTGGTTTAACTGCAAGTGCAGCATTTTTAAGGTTTTGTTTACGCAATGTGACCATTTTGGCAACAGACTTCTACCATTAAATTAGGGTTGTACTACAAACTACAGTATAAATTGTATACAACCGTCATTGAAAAGGGTAAAAGTGGGCAGCGATCAGGAAAAGGCGCAATCAGAATGAAATTTCCACTCCAAAAACCGAAGTGGGAAAAAAACAAATTGACGATTAGGTACTTATACTTAAAAAACATAACGTAAGCCAAGTGAGCAGCTATTTCCCAAAAGGCGTCTACTAAGTTACCCGAACTTAACTAAAACTATGAAAACGTACATAAGGTTCAAACAGCACAAAATTCGACTCCAAAACACAACAGAAGTATCGCCAGAACGATCAGTAATATACATGTAAAACTACTTGGGGCTTAAACCGGCTTTACAGGGCCCTTACATCACCCTCATATTCTGCAGTGGTTCATAGCATTTAGTTATTTGTTCGGTCCTCGTGGTGAATCCCTAGCTAGTAAATGAATCAAGTCACTTTTTTATTTGTGTTCGGAAGACCAGCTAACAGCTTTGTCAAAGCATGTATCTATTAATAAATTAATTGTTTAATAAATTAACTGGTTTAATATATGTAACGGAAGTAGTCAAACACCATTACCGACGAAAATTGTCATTTTTGTTGCCTGGCAACCGTGCAGGCTGTAAACTACAAAGTCAATATCATTGTAATAGCTGGTATGTGGAGCAGTTCGATATTCAAAAAATATCACACAACACTAAAATGACAAACCCAAGATACACAGTGAAGATTTTGCTTACAGTACCCTTCCCCCAGTAAAAATAAAGACAAAATCGTAGTTTTCCCCATCACGAAAACACGCCCATGCAATATACAGTGATTTTTAAAGTTGTAAAAATTGAAAATTTTCAGCAGAAAATTTTTGATATTTTTCTTATTTTTGTTCAAAACATAGATTGTGGGTACACGTTAGAACCGCCTTACCGAGGCGGTTCTAACGAGTACCCACAATCTATGTTTTGGAGCAAAGATAAGAAAAATAGGCATACCCCAGCATACCCCAATTTTGCTATATAAATGTGGGGTTTAAGGGGGTAAACTGATGTCCTGGTGTCAGCCACGAACTCTCAGATTGTTGCATACAAGTTGTTACAGCATCGGGTCAGATAGTGGTAAAGAATTCACATTTCACACACCAGTAGGCAACATCCTATCCTCATTTGATATGCAAACTTATTCTGATTTTATACACTGTTTGGGAGATATGAAAATCGAGAATGACATAGAATGTCACGAGCCAATTAGCAAAAATTAAATGACAATAAAATTGCTGATGGTCCCTGGTTTGAAGTTAATTAAACGCACATTAATATTTCATAGACGTTTGTAAACACTTTGTCTCTCGGTGTCGCTGGCAGCTTACGATAACCATAAGGTACTTATTTTCGAACTTATATACCCATATACTCGTGTTGTTTGTTTGCTTATGCACGGTAATTATTTTATATTATTCAAGGTGAAACAATTGCATGTATTTAGCTTGAATATCTGATTACTACTTGCCATTTCCACGTCATAAACATTTGAGCCGCCTCGTGGGAAAACCAACAATGTGGTTTCCGAACAGGTCCGACACAAACCGGGCTGTACAAGCAAAGAAAAGAGCTAGAAGCTTGAAATTTCAGATTTAAGTAAAAGAGGAATTGTACTATCCGAGTAGCGAAAACAAAGGCGCTGATCAGCTTCGCGGTTACCGCGAAGCTTATCTGCGTCTTTGTTTTCGCCTATGCAGATTGTTGGTTTTCTCCTGAGGCGGCTCATTTTATATTGAGGAATAAAACAAATCTAAATGATTACACTTCGAAATTCTTCAGAATGTCGAGAATCAGTTATTAACAGTAAAATGAATTAGTTTTATTGTGTGAATTAAAGTTTTGTTAAGACAGAAGAAAAGTAAAGCATGCTGCTTGTATAAGCTACAAGTAAATATATGCTCAGTCAGCCAAAACAGTAATGAATACAAAAAAGCGAAAGTGGTGGTTCTAATGCGTACCCACAATGCATGTTTTGAGCAAAAATATTAAATATATCGAAAATTTTCTGGTGTAATTTTCATTTTTTACAGCTCATCAGGAAAACATGTCCGTGTGATGTATACCCCATTGAACCCCACTTTTATATAGAAAACTTGCGGTATGCAGGGGTATACCTATTTTTCTTATTTTTGCTCAAAAACATAGATTGTGGGTACTCGTTAGAACCGCCTCGCCGAGGCGGTTCTAACATGTACCCACAATCTATGTTTTGAGCAAAAATAAGAAGAATATCAAAAATTTTCTACTGAAAAGTTTCAGTTTTTAAAACTTAAAAAAATCTCTGTATTATTGCATGGGCGTGTTTACGTAATGTGAAAAAATCGCTGTATATTGCATAGGCGTGTTTTCGTAATATCCTGAAGCCCTGACTGACTGGAAGGTACTATGAATGTCTTGAGGTTAATTAACATTATGAAAACACGCCCATGCAATATACAGAGATTTTTAAGTTGTAAAAAGGAAAATTTCAGTGGAAATTTTTCGTTATTTTTCTTATTTTTGCTCAAAACATAGATTGTGGGTACACGTTAGAACCGCCTCGCCGAGGCGGTTCTAACGAGTACCCACAATCTATGTTTTGGAGCAAAAATAAGAAAAATAGGTATACCCCTGCAAAACCCCAGTTTTGCTATATAAAAGTGGAGTTAAAGGGGGTATACATTACACGGCAACTCATCTAGGAGTTAAGCTAGTTCTCTACACAAAAATCTAGCTGGGCAGGGGGAACTCATTAGTCTTGGTTGACAGTCCTCCTAGGAGTTTACAGGTCTCTAAACAAAACCTAAGAAAGGGTAGATGGAGCTCTTCAGCTGTGGCCAGCAATTCATCTAGGAGAAGGAAACTCAAAAATCAAACCTGTGTGTCTGGATATGCCTAGTCCAGATATGCAAAGACTGTTTCGGTAGATGGAGCGGAAGAAATCACCTGATTCAACGGTTCAGAAAGCGATACAGCAACATGTTGTGGAACATGCAGAGCGTGACAAGGCACTAAAGATGTTACGGTCATCCACTGCATCTAAACCCAACTCCAGACGTCTTGACCTGTGTCTTGCCTCTGGGCGCAGCTGGGCGAGGACTAGAGAGTGAGGTTGACGTTGCGCACCTCTTCCTCACTATAATCTAATTTCATAGCGCATGTCATCTTATTTCTCAACACACAAGCACTTGCATACACAACAATTTCATCACACTTGCACCCACATACCTACAAAGTCCTGTGGCGATGGGCGAGTGGCGAAGCAGCAGGTGTAGGACACACTGGGAGCTGTAGTTGCAGACCTGCACACAGGCGGCTCAGTTCTAATGGTCGTTTTCTGTGAGGAGAAGCAGTAAGCAGAATTCGGCAGTCGGCTGAGCGACTGAGCAGACCTATTTAGGACCGCACTGCTCACCCCCGTAGCATGGGGAAGGGGCTAGAAAAGGTGCCCTAAACAATTGCCTGCTTCAAACCCCCTGGCTGGTTAACCGCGATCAGCGGGGATCCCCTTAAGCGGTCGAAATACAAAGAAAAAAGCTAGAGTAATCCCCTTACGGATTGGCGCATGGAATGTGCGTACTTTAATGGACAATGCTGGGTCAGATAGACCACAGCGTAGAACGGCCCTTGTGGGCAGAGAACTTGGGAGGTATGATATACAGATAGCTGCATTGAGTGAGACTCGGTTCGCAGATGTTGGGGAGATCAAAGAAGTTGGTGCTGGATACACCTTCTTCTGGAGTGGACGCAAAAGTGAAGAGAGGCGTGAAGCAGGAGATGGCTTTGCCATCAAAACAGAACTTGTTGGTAAGCTGTCAGGATTGCCAAAAGGCATTAATGACCGTCTAATGACATTGAGACTTCCTCTGTCAGGCAATAAACATGCAACTATTGTCAGTGCTTATGCACCCACAATGACCAATCCAGATGAGGTCAAGGACAAGTTCTATGATGACCTAGACAATGTTATTTCTGCAACACCCCGCACAGACAAGCTTATCCTTCTTGGCGACTTTAATGCCAGAGTGGGTACAGACCACCAGACCTGGGAAGGGGTTATAGGTCCAGAAGGGGTTGGAAAGTGCAACAGCAATGGTCTCTTGCTTCTCAGGAAGTGTGCTGAACATGACCTTCTAATCACCAACACAGTCTTCCGTCTACCTAATAGGAACAAAACATCCTGGATGCATCCCCGTTCCAAACACTGGCATCTCATAGACTATGTCATAGTGCGGAGAACAGACAGGCAGGATGTTAAAGTGACAAAGACTATGTGTGGTGCAGACTGCTGGACAGATCATAGACTGGTTGTCAGCAAACTCAACCTAAGAATACAGCCTGCGAGGCGACCTCAAGGCAAGAAAGCTCCTAAGAGACTGGATGTCTCAAAGCTGAATAAAGACAGCATGAGACAAGATTTCTTAACAGACGTTTGCAACCAACTGGATGCAATGAATCTCAGTTCAGAGGACCCCGAAGAAAACTGGACAGTTTTCCATAAAACAGTTCTTTCTTCAGCTGCAAGCACCTTAGGCCATCCATCTCGCAAACATCAAGACTGGTTTGATGAGAATGATGACGAAATTCAGAGGCTTCTTGAAGAAAAGCACCGATTGCACAAGGCACATCAAGATGATACTAGCTCAGTATCAAAGAAAGCAGCCTACAGCAACATTTGTAAGACAGTCCAGACCAAGCTTAGGGACATGCAAGATTCCTGGCTGAGGAAGAAAACAGAAGAAATTCAGTCTTTTGCGGATAGAAAGGACATGAAGAAATTTCATGATGCACTGAAAACCATTTATGGTCCAAAGAGTTCTGGAGCCACCACATTGCTCAGTGCAGATGGTAACACTCTTCTCACAGATAAAGAAGCTATCTTGGAAAGGTGGGCAGAACACTTCAATAGTGTGCTTAATCGACCATCAAGTATCAATGAGGATGCAATCGACAGACTTCCACAGATAGAGTGCAATGTTCTGTTAGATGAATTTCCTACCGTTACGGAAACAAGAAAAGCAGTTCAACAACTATCATCTGGCAAAGCCCCAGGTGCAGATGCAATTCCTGCCGAAGTTTACAAGGCTGGGGGGCTACCCATGGCAGAGAAACTGACAGAGTTGTTTCACTGTATGTGGAGAAAGGAGGCTATCCCACAAGAATTTAAGGATGCATCCATAATCCACCTATACAAGCGGAAAGGAAATCCTCAAGTCTGTGACAATCACAGAGGCATCTCCCTCCTATCAATTGCTGGGAAGATACTTGCAAAAATTCTGTTGAATCGTCTGAATGTTCATCTTGATCAGACGGGACTTATCCCAGAAAGTCAATGTGGATTCAGAAAAGACAGAGGGACAATAGACATGATCTTCACAGCAAGACAGCTTCAGGAGAAATGCCAAGAACAGAATGTAGATCTATACATGACATTTGTTGACCTCACCAAAGCTTTTGACACTGTTAGTCGTGATGGACTCTGGAAAATCATGGCCAAGTTTGGCTGTCCACCCAGATTCATAGCAATGGTGCGGCAGTTTCATGATGGCATGCAGGCACGTGTGCAAAATGATGGAGAGTTCTCTGAACCATTTGAAGTAACAAATGGGGTCAAACAAGGCTGTGTTCTGGCACCAACACTGTTCAGCATGATGTTTTCTGCCATGCTTATGGATGCTTTTCAGGACAGTGACACTGGTTTTCCAATCAGGTACCGTTTTGATGGCAACATATTCAACCTCAGAAGGTTGCAAGCCAAAACTAAGGTCCAGACTGATGTGCTAGATGAGCTCCTCTATGCAGATGATATGGATAAGAATGCCAGCACAGAGGCAAAAATGCAAAGAGCCATGGATCAAGTCTCACAGTCATGTGATAACTATGATCTCACAATCAGCACAAAAAAGACAGAGGTTGTACACCAACCAGCGCCCGGAAAGCCATATAATGAACCAACCATCACTGTGAATGGGCAAAAACTGAAAGTTGTTGACAAGTTCACCTACCTGGGAAGCACTCTCTCCAGAGCAGTGCATATTGATGGTGAGATCACTGCCAGAATTGCAAAGGCTAGTGTGGCATTCGGACGACTCCGTGCAAATGTCTGGGAGCGAAATGGAATCAAGCTTGACACCAAGCTGAAAGTCTACAAGGCTGTGGTACTGCCAGTCCTCTTGTATGCATGTGAGACCTGGACAGTATACCAACGCCATGCAAAAAGACTTAACCATTTCCACTTAAGCTGTTTGAGAAAGTTGTTAAAAATCAAGTGGCAGGACAAGATTCCAGACACAGAGGTCCTGACGAAAGCAGGGATGCAAAGCATGCATACAGTCTTAAAGCTAGCACAGCTAAGATGGACTGGCCATGTTATAAGAATGCCTGATGCGCGACTTCCAAAGAAAGTTTTCTATGGAGAACTACAGGAGGGAAAGCGCTCTCAAGGTGGCCAGAAGAAACGCTACAAAGACACCCTCAAAGCCTCTCTGAAGGATTTCGAAATACCAATGGGGTCCTGGGAACAGACTGCACAGGAGCGATCAAAGTGGCGAGGTCTCATCAACAAAGGAGCAGCTCTTTATGAAAAGAAGAGAATCTGTGAAGCTGAAAGAAAGCGAAGAGAGCGCAAAGCCAAAACAAATGTGCCACCATCAGACTCTATGACATTGACTTGCTCTACTTGCAACCGACAGTTTAGAGCCAGAATTGGCCTAGTCAGCCATCAAAGAACTCACCAACACACATCAGCACTATTCAAGAAATAATGATGGTCTTTCTCATTAGTGAGAGACGAACTATCACATTACACGGACATGTCATGTACATGTATAAAGCGAATTACAAATATATGAACCTTCAGGATCTTAAAACACCGTAAACACCCTGGTCCGTCATTACGTACAGGAAATTAAAGCAACGTATAGGTTACTAAAGCGCAACGTATGAAGACATCTGTAAAGTTTCAAAAGAATCGCACACAAGGTACCCATGGCCACTGTCTATTCACTTTCATTATCAAAATGCCCGAAAAATGACTAAGTTCAAATTGCGAAAAAAGTGTCAAAAATTAATCTGAGGATTATATCCAAACCACATGCACATATTCAAAGCATGATAAAGACATCTGTAAAGTTTCAAAAGAATCGGAATAAAACTGTAGGAGGAGTTGCGCACACAAGGTACATACTCCTATAGGGGGACGGAAGGACGGGCGGAAGGACGGACGGAAGGACGGACGGACGGACGGAAGGACGGACGGAAGGACGGAAAGCCAAAAACTATGTCCCTCCGCTTTTCTTCGAAAAGGCGGGGGACAATAACCATTACATGTATATGAATAACATAAACGTTTTCCCCATTGAACCTCATGAAAATGCCACCGTGTGCAAATTAACAATAATTCACTATCAAACAAAATTACGTGCGTAAGGTGGCGTATTTATGATGTCGCACATAAATATTCATGTCCGTAGAGAATGAGTCCACTGGAAAACATTTTAAATGGTAGGCATTTATTTATTAGTCGCGAATAGTTTTACTTTGACGGTGAATTATCTTTGATTAACGCGTGGTGCTGTCGGGCAGATTCGATGTTTAATTCACTTATGCTGCGCCGTCGTGAATTAATACATCGCAATCTACCTTCCAACATCCCACGTTAATCGCGTCAATTCACCATAAAGTAAAAGTATTTCTTATATATAGCGATTTCTAATTTCCTTAAAATAAAATTAATGTTATTTAGTCAGGTTCTGCGACAGCTCTTATTATTTATATTCACGCACTGGCGTGTGCTGGGCGTACATGTATGAAAAATCTCAATACGCTAAAACGTTTGGATGTTAAGAAATTAAGCTTTTTAAACTTAAAACAGAGTCGCACAATTGCGTGTGAGTCAGGCGTGTGCCGGACGTAAAGATGAATGTAAACACGCCGAAAATTTTGAAGTAAATCACAGAAACGTACTTGGTTCGATCCCCTTGAGCAAGACACATTAACTCTATACAGTACTGGTTAAACTCAGGAATAGTTGGTTCCGTCCCGACATCCCAAACGCACCGAGATAACACACCGACGCACAGCGACGTTCATCAACGTACACCAAGCGGACACAAAGTACCTGCAACGTGCTTCTAACATGTCTCCGACTTGCTTCTGACTTTCGTTTACACGTGCATGTATATTCACATGCGTAGATAACATGGAACTCCCTTTATGCATACTTAATTTGTTTTCGAGCCCAAATGCACGCCGACATTAAATGACTGAAACCCAAGCGTACACAACGCGTTTGTAACGTTTGCAGGCTTTGTTTTTTGTTTTTTTGTTGTTGTTTTTCAACACGATCGACCTACGTTGGTCTCATGCGCCGACTATGATTTATCTTCATGTTATCTTGGTGCTTACCAGCCCACTGTTGAAAAAGAGTTCATCATCTTGTCCTTCATAAGTGTAGTAAAAGCCTTTTGTGAAGGATTTTGTCATTTTGGCTTACCTGAGCAGAGTGCTTAAGAGCTTATAGGATGGTACTCGAGCTTCCGTCCATCCGCGTGCCTGTCCGTCTGCACTTTCAAACATAAATACATGTTTTTCTAAGGCCACTGGGCCAGTTGGGATCTAAATTTATCTGACTCATCATGAGGGTAGTATTATGTTTTGGCCAGATCGGATCAGAACCCTAAGTTTCATGGCAACAGATAGTTTCCATAGCCTTACAATGGGGGAAAATAAAAGCAAAACCTTCTCCGAAATCCCAAGGCCTAGAGATTTCATTTGTTTGTAGCAGTGTATACGTGCTCCTCGTTATAAATCCTGCCAATCGCGCCCCTGGGGCCTAAACAAGCCAATCCCCTGGGCCGTCATTAACTGCCTTGTACATATCATGATATAACACATGGGAATGTTATGCTATATATTTTAGGATGAGTAATATTTTAGTATGCATCAATGTTATGTGGAGATCAACATAAATCCTGCCAATCATGCCCGGAGGTCATTAGCTCCCAAAGATGGGAAATCGTACAAATAATATTCTGCTCCGAAATCACAAGGCCCAGAGCATTCATATTTTGTGTGTAGATATGTATAATAACCATTTTTTTACATTCCATCACCCGAGGTCATGTCGTCCATACAAAACACGCCCAAGGGGTGTGATTATCTGCCATTATAGGATAATGATGGGAAATACGTACATGTATTGACGCTTAACGTCACAGTCAACAATTTTTCAGTCATGTCGGGACGGAGCCAACGCTTCCTGGGTTTAACCAGTACTGTAGGGAGTTAATGTGTCTTGCTCAAGGACACAACACAGTGACGCCTGTGAGGATCGAACCAATGACCTCTCGATTCAGAGTCCGACGCTCTAGCACTGTGCCACCGCGCTCCCTCAAGAAAAAAATATGATGCATTTCATAACCAAAGCCATAAAGAATTAGCCCATGCTTAATAAAATGACCGGTTCCATGTTATTTCGTCCAGACATAAACATAAATATTTTGTTAAAAAAAAAAAAAAAAAAACAATGTGGGATTTGAACCACGAGCTACTGATTGGAAAGCGAAAAGACTATCCATCACACTAGAGAGGATTTTCTATAAGATATTGTATAAGAATGTACATCTTTCAAAGGTATCGTTTAGGTGGGCTCATCCGTTGAGTGTTCAGGATTCCTCACAGTGACATTTAGTTTCTACATTTTTAGTTTCTATATTAGTTTCAACCTTACTTGTACTAGTCTAATTATTACGCTTGGTGTTAATGATGTGAACATAAATAAGTAATTGTTTAAAGCAAATGATTTGCACATAAATGTTTCTCTCAGCGGATGGCTATCAATGCTTAGATCTAAATGGAAATAAAAGAAATCTTTGGTCTTAAAACATCAGATTATAAACATTCTGTGCCTACAAATTACGCGAGTGTACATTGTAAGTATATTACATCAGGAAAACATGTCCGTGTAATGTATACCCCCTTAAACCCCACTTTTATATAGCAAAACTGGGGTATGCAGGGGTATACCTATTTTTCTTATTTTTGCTCCAAAACATAGATTGTGGGTACTCACAATCTATGTTTTGAGCAAAAATAAGAAAAATATCAATCTTTTTCAGCTGAAACTTTTCAGTTTTTAAAGCTCAAAAAGTCTCTGTTTATTGCATGGGCAAGTTTTCGTAATGAAGTATAATGCGAACAGTGAATATTCAAATCAGTCTTTCCGTCATTACAAAAACTTGCCTATGCAATATACAGGGATTTTTTCGGCATTAACAAATGAAAATTTCATTGGCAAAATTTTGATAATTTTAATATGTCTGCTCAAAAATATTGATTGTGGGTACACGTTAGAACCGCTTCGAGACGGTTCTAACGAGTACCCACAATCTATGTTTTGGAACAAAAATAAGAAAAATAGGTATACCCCTGCATACCCCAGTTTTGCTACATATAAAAGTGGGGTTTAAGGGGGTATACTTTTCACGGACATGTTTTCACGGACATGTAAGCTTGGTAGTCCCACAAGTTAAGATCACTTAAATAGAGTGCATCAACGTTATCGGCGAGAAAACATTAAAATGTTTATTACAAAATACGTCCCGCCAAAGTCTGTAGAAAAATTGTGTTGTATTTGTTTTGCTTTTTAAAGGTTAGTCAGGTAAACCCTGATACAATGACATGATTTCTGTCCAGAGATTTCTGGAAATGCAGCATACATTTTATCTAGTGAAAGACAGTCTTTAATGCGTTCTTGATACTATATCCAGTGTTCGCGTGTTCTTTCATTGCTCACGTGTGTGCTAGAAAAAAAATGGAATAAGTTGAGCATTGATCTATATTGCTGTGACAAAACATATTTCCTGTGGGAAGTTTCTTGTAACCAGTGAGTTCAGGCATTAACCAAACGTTGCCAAATAGCCATTAATTTAGATCTTACGCGTTGCTTTTAAATGCTGGTTAAGCCAGAGATTTTCTGCATTAATGGCAAAAGTACTCTGTAATCCTTAACTTATTTTGTTGAGTACATGATCACGAATCAGGTCTCAACCCATATTTGACGAATGGATTTTTCCTTCATTATCAATTGGATGAGTCCACTTTCATTTTCAGGGGCGTCAGGAGCGATTTTTAAATTTTATTTAATTTTTCGATGAAAATTCTCTAAGCAAACAGAATAGCCTCAGATGGGACGCCGCGTTCTGCGGCGTCACACCTGGGGCTATTCTGTTTGCCTATGTCCCATAAAAGGGACTCCATGCTTAAATGAGTTACTTAGACAAAAGCTCGGTCGAAGAAAAGTCACAGTTTTCAGAAAATTTCAAATTCTCTGGGGGTTTAAATTACATCAATAAAATTCAAAATGCAATAAAGTTGATTTTGTCTGACATTAAACGCAACTCCAAGCAGCTGGGCATAAATGACAAAGCGTTTAACTTTAAAATGGCAAGCGTCATTGTGTATACATTAAGGAATGATCTCTGTACCCATGTTCATGTGGTACATTACGAAAACTTGCCCATACAATAAACAGAGATTTTTTTACCCTTTAAAAATTGAAAAGTTTCAACGGAACAAATTTGATATTTTTCTTATTTTTGCTCAAAACAAATCTATGTTTTGGAGCAAAAATAAGAAAAATAGGTATACCCCTGCATACCCCAGTTTTGTGATATAAAAGTGGGGTTCAAGGGGGGTATACATTGCATGGACATGTTTTCGTGATGTCAAGGAATGATCTCTGTACCAATCATCTCGAAAACATGTTCATGTTGTGTATAGTCCCTTTTACCTTACTTTTATATACTAAAACTGGGGTATACAGGGGTATATTTATTTTACTTATTTTTGATCCAAAACCTAGATTATGGGTACTCGTTATGAAGGCGGTTCTAACGTTTACCCACAATCAATGTCTTGAGCGAAATCATTAAAAAATCGATTTTTTTCCAATGGCTGTTTTTATTTCTTTATAGCTGAAAATATCTTTGCATATTGCATTGGGAAGTCTTCGTAATGTTTCGCCATAACAAAGAACAAATAAACATTACACTGTATGACAACGTAAAAGTAGACAATGATCAGGAAAAGGCGCAATCAGAAAAAGATTCCCACTCCAAAAACCGAGGCGGGAAAAAAACAGACTAACAATAAGGTACTAAGACCATGAATACATTTAGTAAGCCGATTGAGCAGCTATTTCCCAATAGGTGGTCACTCAGTTACCTAAACTTAACTACAATATGATAACATACATAAGGCGCCAACAGCACAAAAAAAATAAACACCAAGACATAAAAAATAAGAACCACAAGAGAAGTATCGCCTTGGAACGATCAGTAATATAAAATTACTGCCGGGCTTAAACCGGTTTTACAGGATCCTAACCTCACCCTCATCTTCTGCAGTTAGTTGTTCGGTCCTTCTTTAATAGTTAAATATATTCGTTTCAACAATGTTTTAGGGTGATTCTTTAATTGTGATAACTGATTACACCAGCTGCTGACTATTGTTCATTTTATCATCATCATATCTTTATCACATCCATTTATGGTCTATTTGCTTCTAACAATACTTGGACCTCTATTGGCGCCTTTTGTAATACTTTAAGATCGGCTGTGAGGGTCAGCCGAATCCATCGCAAGCTTTCAATAGTTACATCATTCATGTTTTGTTTAGCTTGTTTAGTCTCTTTTTTAAGCTAAATGTTGTGAGCGTTCTCTGGCAATCAATCCAGTGCCTTGCTCCACAAACCTAACCATCGTATGGTCGTTTGTCTCTCGCTAATTAGACAGACCAAGATCATCTTTACTTCTGGACTATTGTATTGTTCATGTATTGTGGTGGTTTCTTTGATGGCTGACTAGGCTAACTATCTTATACTGCTAGACCAACATCCAAATCCTAGGATGCCAAACTTCGAGAACTTTAAGTCTCAGATAAAACATGCAAACAAACAAGGGTAAAATCAATTGAAAGGTAAAAGTAGGCAACAAGTTGGCTTCTTTAAAAGGAAACTAATGAAACGGTCAGCTGCAGTTTGGTATAAGAGCTACCAGTGAAGCTTTCGTTTGGCCTAGATTTTCAGTGTTGTTATTTCCCTGGTTCGCTATTTATTTCGATTCTCATACGTTTCAGTTTCGTTTCCTATGCGTGAATTTCGTTTCCTTTTATGAAATACACACCAGTGTATGCATCTTTGAAACCTAGCCTCAATTTCCCGAGCTTAACTAAATATAAAAAAGTACATATGGTGCAAACAACACAAAATTCAACAACAAAACATTGAACTATTAGAACTGAAACAGACGTATCGCCTTGGAACGGTCAGTAATATAAAATCAATGGAGAGACAGGGCCCAAGTGACCATATGTCACATTCATATGTTAGAATTGGCCGGCTCAGATGGTATGGCAAGTACAAGTAGGCAATGATCTGGAGTATTATATTGCTCAAGAAGACGTTCACTTGCTACAAGTGAAAATGAGCATAGATGTCAATATCTTTAAATAGATCTCAATCTCAGCGGCATTTCAGAGTAAGTGACAGTTGAACAGGCTGTGTAGCTAGGGTAACAAGAATGGATATTATTCTGTTGTTTACGTTAATGGCATTACTGGTATCGAATACAACCCCATCTGAAGGTAATAAATGAGCTGCCTCAATCTGCATATGCGAAAACAAAAACGCAGATCAGCTTCGCGGTGACGGCAAAGCTGATCAGCGCCTTTGTTTTCGCTACATGGATAGTACAATTCCTCTACTTTCTAAATCCAAAATTTCCAGTCCCTAGCCATCTACTGTGCTTGTACAGTCCGGTTTGTGTCGGACCTGTTCGGAAACCACATTGTTGGTTTTCTCAAGAGACGGCTCAAGAACTATTAATTACCACCACCACCACCACCACCACCACCACAACAACAACAATAATAATAATAATAATAATAATAATATGTGACTAATCTCCGATTATATGTGATAATAAAAAACAAGTATTCTCCATTCGTTGCATTGAATTATATATCTGCAGGTTGTTATTTCGGCTTGAAAAAAAAAGTTTCCCTCGACAACGTTTGGACATGCATTCTTGTATAATATCTATGCACATAGCTATGTAAAGAAATTTTGAATTAGGCCCAAAACCCGTTTTACAACAGCACAACCGTAGAAACCATTATAAAAACATGCACATGCAGTATAGAGATTTTTAACAGTTTAAATTAAATATATTCAATTTGAGAAAATGTCAGATTTTTACTTGTTCCTATGTATACAGTAAGTTTTGGGTACACATCGGAATAAATGAATTTATTATATAGCTATAAATATTAAATGAATAAAACATAGCGATAAAAGCCGAGTAACAAGTGTGCAGATATCAGACGATATCGGCACACTTTTTATGATATTGCACACTTTGCTATAAGTGGAAAAAATCTTTTTGTAAAGCATTGCCGATTTTTTACTTGACGACCATCATTGAAAGTTAAAAATTTGGGACGCCAACTCTGATGACGTCATCTTTATCTGACGTCACGCGGAAAATGACGTCATAGCGAAACTAAACGTCAACTGAAGTTTTGCAGTTAAAGATTTAAATTATCAAAGTCAAAAGAAGAAATAAAATGTCGGAAATAATGATATTATTGCAAAATATGCTTCAGAATAGTAACAGTGCAAAAATGATATTATTTGATATTGCACTAGTGCAAAAATGATATCACTCATGGATATTGCCCCTGTCTTCCCGTAAATTTTTCATTTTATTTTAATATAAACAATCAACAAATCATAAAAAATGAGAAGTAAATATTTATAGCTATATAATAAAAGGGTTATTGCACTGATATCGGTGAATATTGTTCCTCGTCGGGATATCTACGGCCGCTCGCAAGCTCGCGTCCTTCGATATCCCAACTCGAGACAATATTCGCCGATATCAGTGCAATAACCCTATAGTATATTGTATAGGTGGTTTTTCATAATGTTGCTTTCTTCTATCGTCAGGATATTCGACACCAACGTATCTTCCTAGCCTGCCTACATGGACCAGACGTATGTATTTTTGAAAATATTTGCTTTTGTTTGATGAACCAGTCGACATTTTTATTCCTTTTCTTTCCTTTTCTGTCCTTTTTTTTTCTTTTTTTCTTTGTTTCTTTGTTTCTTTCTTGTTTTTCTTTCTTTCTTCTTCTTTTTTCAATTATGCCCACCTTTGGCGGCTCGTGTGTGCTACATTTAATAATCCATCGCACATTGCAATGCCAACCCGAATTTGGCAGTTTACAGAGCCAGAGGTTTCTTCACACAAACGTCATGGTGGAATATTATTTTTCTTGCAAAATAATACTGGCATGTTTAGTTTTAAATTGTAACAACCACTTTACCATGTTTACCATGAAATTCTAAAATACACATTGAATGAAAATCAGGGTGTAACTTTGTAAATAGCCAGTGCGCAAGGGTGGAAAGTTGAATGATATCGACGATTTCATCGACTTTTATACCGTTTATTGTGTGTAAGAATCGAAATAGATCAACTCAAGTGCGTGAATTGTTGAGTAATAATTCACTGTAAGTCGGTTCGTCGATCTTTACAAATGACCTTCAAACAGTAGTGTCTCCAAATGAAATGGGAACCAGAACATGACAACGATGGCGTCCGCTTAAAAAGTGAAACATGAAATTGAAACCGGATATGGTTCAAAATTGAGTTGTTGGCATGTTGGCATCAGTTGTTGTGTGAAAATATTGAAATAGGAGTTCAAATTACATCGGCAAGTGAGTTTATTGTTGTTCAAGCGAATTTCAGTAAAAAAAATATTTTTTGTATTTTTCGAATTTTCGGGTTCCACTTCATTCCACTACCATGTAGGCAATATTTATTCAATATGTAAAACATTTGTGCAAAAATTTCTGACATCAAGTAAAGCGAAATAAAGCGCTTGCAAGTTAAAATTTTGACCAAATATGGTCTGCTAAAATCTTATTATAGTCAATAGTTTGTTTCATACAATCAGTCATGGTAATATATTGGCTTGCATGTGCTTAATTGTGCATCAATCTTGGCAGCTATGTTTTGCATAAAATGTTTGAAAACATTTTGCCTACAATGTAGTGGAATGAAGTGGAACCCCAAAAATATCAAAACAAAAGGGTACAAGTAGGCAAAGATCAGGAAAAGGCGCAATCAGAAAGAGATTCCCACTCTAAAAACCGAGGTGGGAAAAAACCAAACTAACAATCAGGCACTTATACCATGAAACATATCGTAAGCCGAATGAGCAGCTATTTTCCCAATAGGTGGCCATTCCGTTACCTTAACTTAATTAAAATATGAAAACATACATAAGGCGCCAACAGCACAAAAAATTTTAAACACCAAGACATAAAACAAAAAGAACCACCACAGAAGTATCGCCTTGGAACGATCAGTAACACAAAGTTACTGGCGGGCTTAAACCGGTTTTACAGGATCCTAACCTCACCCTCAGCTTCTGCAGTGGTTCATAACATTTAGTAAGTTCTTCGGTTCTCGTGGTGAATCTCTAACTAGTCAATGAATCATCAAGAACAAACAAATAAATCATAATAAACATACTGATGAATCAAAAACATGGACTCACAGATTGAGTAAGCTGCTCGACGATGGAGATCCCTGGGCGCCGAATAACCTACTAACTCCGGAGCAAAAGAAAAACACCAGTTGGACCCCGGTGGGTTATAAAACAGGTTATGAATATTTATCCCATATATATGGGTGAAAACAAGTAGAGCGTTTGGACAGTAATGCAAGGGAGATAACAAGTGCAGTTGTAGTTCTCTAATATTGTATTGATTATCTTCTCATGATTTTCCGAAAATGAAACTAGAAATCTTGCAAGATTGAGCTCCCTTGTTTTTGCGATGCATTCTGGGATACTTTGGTTTGCGCGTTGAAAATTAAAAGACAATCTCGAAGAAGAATTCTTTATTCAAAAAACACCAGTTGGACCCCGGTGGGTTATAAAACAGGTTATGAATATTTATCCCATATAAGTTGAAAAAGACTATAGTAGGAAGTTCAAGGTCTATCTATCTATCTTTTCATACTGCAGCACCCTCTTTCGAGTAGTATGTGCAGATGCGCTGTCAGTGCAAGAATAAAAGAAAGATTGTAGGAGATAAAAAGTGCAATAGTGAGACTTGATAAAAGATAAAAGTGTTAGTGAAGAAGATGTGAGATTAAAAGATGTTTAAAAACAGTGTATGAAATTTAAGGTGACAAGTGATTGATCTTACAGACTCCATTTCTGAAGGAGTCAAGATCTTCCAATAGGACAACCTCTGAAGGAAGTCTGTTCCAGAGGACTATTGATGCAGGATAAAAAGAGTGCTGATAATAACTGACAGCTGTATGAATCTGCCTATACATAAGAGGGTGCATGTGACGAGTGTATCTCATGGGTCTCTCAAAGTATGTTGGTAGTTCTATTGCTACGTATCCATGTATAATCTTGTACAGTGGTATCATTCGGGCATCAATTCGTCTATTTGCAAGAGATCTCCAACCAAGCTCACACAACATGTCAGTAACACTATGATTTGTTTACTTTTTTTTTTTTTTTTAATTTTATTGCATCTTTTAATTAATGTTTATATACAAATGTTTGAAATCTATTTATTATAATGTTTATTTGGGAGGGCTAATGAAAATTTAAATATAACACATATTTGAAGGAAAAAAATTCAGTCACTTAGTTACAAATGCATGACCATAGCAACATTTGTTGTAGTGTGTTACTAAGGGTTCGAATAGAGCAAAGCAGTGACCAATCAAATGTGATCATGATATTTTATTGTTACTCAATGTCATATGGGTTAATAAAGCCAGTAAAATCTTAATATTTTCTTATTTGAAATTTCAGTTGGAGACACTACAAACAGTGAATTATTACTCGACAATTTAATTTCTTAAATAAATTAAATGTAATGAAAAGCCGTGTATATTTCAGCATCAACACCGTGGGGAACTATCACACCAGATGAACGTACATGTATGTATCCACTTACTTTACTAGATTAAGCATGGTGTATTACATGTACACGTATATTCGAAACGCCTAAATAAGAAACATGAGAATCGGGGTTGAAATTCTTGATATTTGACGCTTTGTCGTCTACACGCGTTTTTTTTTTTTTTTTTTTTTTTTTTTTTTCGTTTAGTCAAGTGTTTCTCGTTTGTGTATTTTGCAATTATTCACACATAATCTGTTTGATGTTTATTTTTCAGCATCTAAAAGTAAGTACATTGTATAATAGTTTAGAATCATTTCTGAGCCTCAATGGGGAAACCAACAATTTGGGTTCTGACCAGGTCCGACACAAACCCGTTTGTACAGTCACAGAAGAAGGCTAGAAGCTTCAAATTTCGGATTTAAGAAGATGAATTGTACTATCCGTGTAGCGAAAACGGTAAGTGCATTTTTGTTCTCGCATATGCAAATTGTTGGTTTTCCGGTGTGGCGGCCCAACTGTCTATCTCTGAAAGCTCGTTGTGTTTAGCACGAAGTTCTGACTACAGAAACAGTACAATTTTGTTGAAACATCATTTAATCACTGATGCTCAGTCCCAAGTTTAAAGATAGATAAATGAAAATTCAAAGAACCGACACAAAATTTAGAATGTCTTTAGTTGTGCCGTATGAGGAAAGTAAATCTTATATTAACATGGCTGTTGTACTTTTTATGTCATTTTGAACCACACATGGGATGGGGACAAGCGCAACTTTTGAAGTTTGTTTATCCATGAACTGCAATATTTGAAATTTGCATTTATTCATATAGCGATGATCGTCATGTTGTTTTCTCTTATCGCTTGCCCTGTTATCAAAAGGATTTGGACTGAACTGTGACCCAAGTACGCTGTTTGGTTACTCAGGAACGATAAATGTTACTAACAAAGGAATCGCATGCAAACGTTGGGCTGACGTTTCCGAAAGTTTGTTCGACGACAATGATTTCCCTTTGGATGGGTCGAAGGTCAACGCTTCGAACTACTGCCGAGACCCACGACGCATGCGCGTGTTGCCATGGTGCATGACCGTCAACTCGAGCATTCCTTGGGACTTTTGCAACTATCCAATATGTGGAGGTAGAGGTAAGGCAGATAACATGTTTACATGTGAAATAAGTGAAATAAAGTAATTGCGTGTCCTCATTTACACCCCAAATAAAGATGTTTTTGGTCGTGAATTACATGTACATGATAGTCACACAAACAAAGCGCAAAGCATATACGTGTCTGAATCCTTTGAAGCAATTAAGATGATACAAGCTGCTTATATATATATAAAAAAACTTTTAAAATACAAATGTCACAAAATATATTATCATCTATATTTGACCATTTTATTTGTATATCAAAGTTTCCAGCCATCAACCAATCTACACGTACACGTACATGCAGTAAACATCTCATGTTACACTGCAAGTAAAAAGATTACCTATTTTTACTGCCTTAATTAATATCGATTCGTCACTCGTGCTTTGAAACTGCATTGTAGTGTTCTATAACGCGGCGTCTCATTTTGAGCTACTCTGTTTGCTTAGAGGATCTCCATCGAAAAATGAAATACTTGAAAGTGGACACGCCGAAATTTTCTTTGATGGGTGAGACAATTCGTAACAAATCTGGCTATCTAACTAACTGTTCCAGTAACCGCAGAATCAATGGGTGGGGTTCTGGTGGACAGAACCGGTGAGTTTAGTTCATGGCACATCGAAAGTCTACCTCCAAGAATATTATGGACATTAGCGGCACCACCGGGACACACCTTGGATTACAAGATACTGGCTCTACGCACTAGTAAGGGTTCATGCAACTCCGCACTGGATGTAAGTTTATCTTAATGATAATTAACGAAAAAAGTCTTGAATAAGGGTGTCGTAAAATAGTTTATGCCCCTGTATAATCTATTTCTGACCATTTAATGCGGAAGTTCTGCTTTCTGTGGCTCGTTGTAACTTGACCTCGCGACACACTCTGTTAACTAAGATTTCTAAAAGTAGTTACCATAGGACCTGAATGGAAGGCGTGTACAATTCGGTGCTCTAGTCATTTCGAGTCGTATTCTAGTCGAATATCGTCAATACAAACCACAACCACTGGCCAATTTGTACCTCGATCACTTGTCAATTAACACACCCTTTAATCTTTCAAAATGTTTGCATGACCTATAAGCACTATGATCAATATTAATATTGGTACAAAAATGTTCCATACTACCCAAGACTAGCCAAGATAACAACACTTTCCACTAAAATTCAGTATGGGAGGTCATGTTTAACTCTATAACAATATTCTGTTTGCCATGTCTAGACAGCGCATGGTTTCTAACGACGTAGGTTAAATCTGCGGTGCACGTATAAAGGATAAATGTCAATTATAAATGTCGTTAGGCCTAGGTCACTCTAGCACCTACGGATGGTTCGGAATATTTTACGTAGAGATACGTCAGCTTTGTAGGTGATGCAGAAAAATCATGTTTTAACCCATATATGACGGATGGATTCGCCCATCACTATCATTTGGAGGAGTCAACTCTCATTTTTAGGGCCGTTAGGAGTGATTTTAATTTTTATCCCATTTTCGATGTATTTTCTTTAAGCAGACAGAATAGCCCCAGATGGGACGCCGCGTTCTGCGGCGTCACATCTGGGGCTATACTGTTTGCGTATGTCCCATAAAAAAGACTCCAGGCTTAAATGAGTTAAAGCTAAAACAAGGTACATGTATACAGTTTTTTGTCGAAGACATCTCAGGTCATTTTTGACCTGCATCCGGGTTTTTTCCATATGGAAGTTGAAAAAGGCAACAAACTGCATCTCTTTAAAAAGTACTTTAAGATGATTTTTTTTTACTATACAAGCCATCATTGGTCCTAATTGTTATTCATTTTAATCGCTTTTTGTGTGGCGAAAGCTTTTGCAAAGAAAAATAAAATCTAAAATCTCTGGATTTTGAAATTTTATGATCCATGCAGGCCATCGTAGATAAGATGCGTTCGGATTTTCTCCATTAAATATAGGCGTGTTCGGATCAAAGGCTCTGCTCAACAGAACGAGTCGTTTCGGTCCTGCGACTCTTAAGGACTCTCGCCATAAGGACGTTTGAAAAGCATTTCCTCTCAGTCATGTCTGGAGTTGGCTCTGCAAGAGTCATTCTGTCTGTCTGTCTGTCTGTCTGTCTGTCTCTCTCTCTCTCCTGCATCCTGTACTCTATTGCAGAACAGATATTAATCTTCGACAATTATCTTTTTTAAAGATGTTTCTTGTACTGTTTAACAGTGTGTGATCAGGATAATGCAGTTTATTTTATTGCGACACCGACAGCGGCCACAGGCCGCCTCGGTGGCGCTCAATGGTAACACGTGTATAAGTCACGTGTTCGTATATGAAGGGAAAAAAAATCCTTCGTCAGATCATCAATCAAAAATAATTTATTTTTAGAATGATTAAAATAGGGAAAAAGTCCGAGAAGTCCAAAACGTTCCACGTGACCAGGTAACTATGCCAATAGCCATTCCAAAAGTCGTAATGGCGACGGCCTTTGACAAACAACGTAGACTGTTTTATTTCGTCTCTAGCCTTGTTTCTGGCGTGGACAAATGTAAGGGACTGAAGTATTTTATTCTTTCAACATTTTCCTTACAGTTCGCGAGGCTAACTTCGTTTCAGAGTCGTTTAATTGTTACAGATTGAGGCGATGGAGATCCCTGGGCGCCGAATAACTTTCTAACTCCGGAGCAAAAGAAAAACATCAGTTGGACCCCGGTGGGCCAAGCAACAGACAAGAAGCTCCGGCCCCAACCAACTAAAATGAATAGCTTTAAGTCGGGGCCATCATAGAGTCTGACGCCCGACCCACAGGCGTGCAATTAATGAAGGCAGCATAGTTATCAACCGTGATTGGGTTAAAAACTAAGCATGCAGACTGTCGCATAACATTCAAGTTATAACATATACGTCTGTAACGTGTTATGATTTTTCTAAACTGAAAAGAAAAATCACTACTTCATATAAGTTTCTTAAATTTGTAAACCAAGTCGCCATAAAATTCTGGTTCCGAAAGGCCCTTATTTTAAAGCGTCTTTAACCAAACATTGTATTTGGAAATCAATTCATAGTGTCTACGATAAAATTTAGAAAAGGTTTTTCGAAGTTTATGATACCGATAGCCCTGTTGGAGAAGTTTGGCCGTTAAACATTTATTTCGAGCGTTGAAGTCTGTAACATGATTGCAGACTCTAGCAAACCTAATAAGTTTCGAAATATACATACCATAAGAAGTACGACGAGGAACGTCACCATCCAAAAAAGGAAAATTTACTATATCAAAATCAAAGTCATCGCGCTTATCATAAATTTTAGAAGAAACAAATCCATTTGCAACAGAAAGATGTAGATCTAAAAAGGGGGCTTCGGTATCCGAGATATTGGCTTTGTTCAACTGTAGTTCAGATGGATAAATTTGATTGACCATACCCTCAAAATAAGGGTTGTCAATGTTCAAAAGGTCATCTAGGTACCTAGAAGTGGAATTAAAATCCTCGATAACATCAGCTTGATTATCATGGTTAAGATCATGGTTTATATAAGATGTAAAATTGAATGTATACATTGCTATGTTAATCTGTCTCACCACGTACCTACCATTCTTTGAAACTTTCCAAAGCCGCACATTTTAAAGTAGTTGTCGTCATATTTGAGCCGCGACGCGAGAAAACCGGTCTTCGGGGTTTCCGACCAGGTCCGACACAAACCGGCCTGTACAAGCTCAGAAAAGAGCTAGAAGCTTGAAATTTCGGATTTAAGTAAAAGAGGAATTGTACTATCCGAGTAGCGAAAACAAAGGCGCTGATCAGCTTCGCAGTTACTGCGAAGCTGATCTGCGCCTTTGTTTTCGCATAGACAATAATCCCGTTTTCTCACGGTGCGGCTCATTTAGACTTTCACGGCCGTAGGCCATGATTGAAATATGAAAGTGAATGATAATCATTAACAGTATTTTGAATGTGGGGTATTGCAAGAGATACTTAGACTAGTAATGTAGTTAATAATAATTTGATACACCTCAGCCCATTTATAACATATGGTTCATACTGCTCAGATTTGGGTAGAACACAGAGCACAATTGGTCATTTTACTGTGACTACCTGTAGTTTTGCTATATACCATTTTACTCTCATTATAACACAGATTGGACAACTAGCGCAGAAATTTGCATGGCCTCCAACAATAATGTTATAAACAAGTTGTGGTGTACAGTCTATTCAGTATAATGTCGGTTAAATATTATTAGCTCACCTGAGCCGAAGGCTCACAAGGTGAGATTATCGGGGACTCCAGCCCATCATAGTTTGCGCAAACGATGACCCTGGGATGACCTTGACCTATTTTACGGCAAGGCCAATTTTGGAAATATAATCTTTTACATGGGAAAAAGTGAAAACTATGGAATTTTTGAAAACTACTGCAGCCTGAGACCTGAAAAGTGGTAGATGCAGAGAACTAATGGAGTATATGAAGGTATGTAATTAATTTAGGTCAAGGTCATCTCTTGACCTTGGCCTCTCTGTCTTTCATGCACACTTTTCAAAGATCTTCTTCTCTGAAACGGCTTGGCCAATCTAAGTGAATTTTTATGTGGAGCATCCATTGATAGGGGTAAAGAAAGTTTGATCGCGAAATCTAGGTCACATGACCAAGATGGCCGCTACGCCCATATATGTTTAAAAAACACTAAAAAATCTTTCTCTCCTGAACCAGCAGGCCGATTTTCACGAAACTTGGTATGTAGCATTTGGGACTCCCGCCCATCATTGCTTGATCAAATGATGAACCAAGGATGACCTTGACCTGTTTTATGGCAAGGTCAATTTAAACATAGGTTTTTACATTGGAAAAAGTGAAAATTATGGATTTTTTAAAAACTATTGCAGCCAGAGACCTGAAAAGTGGTAGATGCAAAACAACTATTGAAAGTATGTGATTAATTTAGGCCAAGGTCATCTCTTGACCTTGACCGATCTGTCGTCCATACACACTTCAAAGATCTTCTCTGAAACCGCATGGCCAATCAAACTGAAATCTTATGTGGAGCATCCATTGGTAGGGGTAACGAAAGTTTGTTCGCAAAATCCAGGTCACATGACCAAGATGGCCACCACGCCCATATATGGTAAAAAAGCACTCAAAATCTTCTTCTCCAGAACCAGCAGGCTGACTTGTAGCATGGTATGTAGCATTTGGAACTCCAGCCCATCATAGTTTGATCAAATGATGACCCTAGGATGACCTTGACCTATTTTTCTGCAAGGTCAATGTTGGAAACATACATGGGAACAAGTAAAATATATGGATTTTTTGAAAATTATTGCAGCCTGAGACCTGAAAAGTCTACAAAGTTTGTATAAAGCATGACCCCGGGATGATCAGATCAGCTGAGGTCACATATCCCAGATCTCAGGTGAGCGTTTACAGGACCATTGGACCATTGGCCCTCTGGTTTAATTAGTGCCGTTACACCATAGATTTACACCATAGATGAAAATTTTCAATTTTACTCCAGGTTTCAAACCCAACAAACAAGTTGCTGATTTGATTTTAAGATAAAACGTCTTGGAAGAATCGGGAAGATGTCACCGGCAGTGCAAACCTAAAGATTTTCCTTCTACACGATTTGTTGTCACTTCAATAAGCTTGTCGACTTCTTTTACCTGAGTATGGATTGAGGGTAGGTTATATGCTTTGTGGTCAAAGTGTCTTACCTTAAGCGGAGAGACACAAGATGAAAACATGCTTAAACACCAACCGGTATTTTTTTGACAAACCGCTTTTCGTCAAATCCAGGACATCTTTCGAAAGCAGCCAGGGCTTCGCAGTTTATATATACATGAAGTACCTATCAAGTGGTTCTCTAAAAACTTATTTTGTCTGCCTGTCTTATCTGCA
Source organism: Rugalucina vietnamica (assembly GCA_964017185.1). Taxonomy (NCBI): domain Eukaryota; kingdom Metazoa; phylum Mollusca; class Bivalvia; order Lucinida; family Lucinidae; genus Rugalucina; species Rugalucina vietnamica. Next base: position 42,623,451 of record OZ024881.1, read on the forward strand.
AGTGCCTGAAAAATGGACTTGAAGTTGACTTTCCCATGGGAAAACAGGGGAAAATCATGTTTTCCCATGGGAAATGGCACTTTCCCATGGGAAAACAGGTTGGCCATGGACGAAAAATGGGCCATGGGCAAAACATATTGGCCATGGGAAAAATGAAAAAAAAATCTTATGGTCAATCAGTTATTAAACACAAAATTATAATCATTGTTGCTTTGGCCATAATGGCCATGTATATATTTTGCAGTTATAACTATGTGAAAAAAATAACATTTGGGCCATGGCCGACTAAAAATGGCCATGGCCAGATTTGCCCATGGCCGACAAAAAGTGGCCATGGCCAGTGTGGTTTTGCCCATGGACAATTCAAATGCTCCCATGGCCAAGTATTTATGGCCATGGCCATTTTAATCACACTCAAGTGGGCCATGGCCATTTGAGATGGACATTCTATGCACCATTGAAAAAGAAAAAAAGTTGAAAATTATAGAAAAGGCAGGTTAAAAGCATTCGGTAAGACGGATAGATTATGAAAGGTTAAAAATAGTTAAGCAGCTAAAAAATAATTAAGTAGATGCTAAAATCAGCTTTAACAGCTAAATGTATGGTCATGTCAAGGTATTGAAACCTAGTCAAGTATGTAGATTCTTGCAATTCTGGAAACACTGTATGTGAATATTAACATGCGCAGCTGCCGATACTAATCTGCAAAATTGTTTTTGATGTTGTTAAATAATCATCAAGGTCTTTCTGTGTTTTTTGTTGTTGTTGTTGTTGCTGGCTGACCTATTGTTGTTTATTTTTATTTTTTTTAACCATATAATATTTCAAAATAACAACAAACAAGGTCAAGACAAGAAAGAAAAGATGGAAAATAATATTTTAGCGTGTTAATTGTCTTTTTAAAACTCGTCAGTCAGCTTTTGACAACTTCAGGTTTTTTCAATTATTGTGACACGAAAATGCAAAAGTAATCCGAGCAGTTATTAGTATAACTGCAACTGTAATGCCGGGTTTTATAACTGCAACTGTAATGCTGGGTTCTGTGTCTTCTCGATCCCGAAACAATCAAAACTCCAAGCGGTTCCACTTCCTGACGTAAGTCCTCTCGGAAAACAATATCGGAGAGCGGAGTTTTGAAACTGTTGGGGAGTTTGGAGCCAATCAATAAGAGCGTTTTCGACATGTCATGTTGACCCGAGTAACTTGGGTAGGTCCACATAGGCGCAATCCAATATTCACTCCTATGGGTGGAATTTTTATCCTAAAGGTGTCCTAAAACTGTTATATGGCTTAGAAGCACATACACATGTGTTATATGGTTCGATGGCCTGAATGTTAGGGTATTGTTGTGATAGCACTTCTCTCCTTATTGGTAATGTTGCTCAGTTCTGACAACAAAAACACCTAACAGAATCCACCTATAATAATTTGCGATAATAGGTTAACCCAAGTTATACGGACTACCGAACACTGAATCCCGTGCGATGTCTCTTTCCTCCCAGTTCTAGACCAGACCAGACGTCCCTTTGGTGTCTCTGGAGCGTACAACAACGACAGAGCATACCAAAACAGGTAAGCTATTTTATAACAGTATTAATTTTAGGAAGTATTTCTGATTAATATCATATTTGCCTTTATATATGAGTCGCTTGCTTATGGAAGTGTGCCAGATATTTGGCGACAGGCAAATGTGGTCCAGGTGTTTCAGAAGAGTGAGAAATATGATGCAGCTGATTATAGAATAGTGTCGTTAACTTGCATCTGTTGCAAAAGCTTAACACATATTCAGGGGCGGATACTTTTCTTCTAAAATTTATGATAAACGCGATGACTTAGATTTTGATATAAAAAATCCGTTTTTGGAGCATGGATCGTGACATTCCTCGCCTTGCTTCTTATTGTGTATACATTTCGCAGCTTATTGGGTTTGCTAGAGTCTGCAATCGTGTTGCGGACTTTAATGCGCGAAATAAATGTTTAACAGCCAAACTTCTCCAGCAGGGCTATCGGTATCATAAACTTCGACATTTTCTAAATTTTATCGCAGACACTATAATTGATTTCCAAATCTAATGTTGGGCTAAAGACCCTTTTACGCGAGGGCCTTTCGGAACCAGAATGATGATTCACTGACTAGCTAGAGAGAGTCACCACGAGGACAGAACTACTAACTAAATGTTGAGAACCACTAAAGACCCTGAAGGTGAGGTTAGGGCTCCGTCAAATCGATTTAAGCCCGCCAGTAATTTTATATTACTGATCACTCCAAGGCGGTACTTCTGTGTTGGTTCTTATTGTTTTATGTCTTGGTTTTTAAATTTTTGTGCTGTTTGCGCCTTATGTATGTGTTCCTCTTTTAGTTAAGTTTTGGTATCTGAGTGGCCACCTATTGGAAAGTAGCTGCTCATTTGGCTTACGAGGTGTTTTCATGGTATAAGTACCTGATTGTTAATATAGTTTTTTCCCCACCTCGGTTTTTGGAGTGTGAATCTCTTTCTGATTGCGCCTTTTTTTCTGATCTTTGCCTACTTGTACCTCTTTTTGGAAGCGGTTTAAATTCGTCTAGAGGGGTTTCTTTGCAACTATTTACCCGATTTTTCATAAATTTCCCAATGAAATATTTTTCCCAGAGTGGTGTTCAAGCGAACCACCCGAACCCCCATGTAAATCCGCCACTGATATAGTCAAAGCCCTAAAGCATATTATAGTAAGCACTATACATGCGTGTATAAAAGCATCTCATCCTCGAAAACATTCTTTCTGACTGCCAGCATGGTTTTCGTAGCCATGGGTCTTGTGAGGCCAGCTGGTTCAGATCTTTCATTACATGGTTACTGAGTAACGTGTATCAAGCTCTAGACCGGGTTGACAGACAATATTTATCAGTGACTTTCCGAATGTGTCATCCATAGTTATATGTGGATCGTTTGTGGAGTGAGATTTCGCGTCTGACGTATGTCGCCTACAAGAAAATATCCATTATAGCACACCGCTACAGTGTTGCCCAACATAGTTTCACTGTCGGTGTGGAAAGGTATTACGGGACACCGACGGCATCTTTTTTTTTGAGAGAAGAGATGCCAGTGCTTGCCTTATAAATGCTGAGCGCCAAGCAAGGTAGCCACTGGTACCATTTTTAACGTCTTTGGTATGACGCGGCCCGGATTAGAACCGGCGCCTCCCGTTTCCGAAGCGAACGCTCTAACCATTACGCTATCGGGACCGGTCAACACCCGGCTTTCCCGGGATAGGGGTACTCCCATACTTAAAAAAAGGCAGTAGAGTATGTGTCCCCTGAAACCCCTCCCCCTTTTAGCTCTGAAAGCACCTCTATACTTTTTCAGTTCGATCAACTCTAAAAGCATAAAAGCACACACTCTTTTCTGAATACACTGGCCTGTTTTACCCAGTTCGATCAGCTCTAAAGGCACAACTTTCACTGAGTATTGTCGCCCAACATGCACAGCTTCAAAACCCTCTGATCCTACTTTCAGATTGGTCCCTACCTAGCTCAGAATGAGAAGGAGGGCAGCATCTGACTGAAGAGTACATAGTCAGGGGCATTGGCTGGTAATGAGTTCCAAGCATGTATGATCTTGAAAAAAAAAGCTGTGCTTGAAGGTTTCCGTGCTTGTGGAATACTGACGCAGCTTCTTTGATAGGTTTGCTCTGGGTGTAAAACAATATTCAGCAGGTATATGGTTTTGATTGTCACAAAACTTCACGCTCTTTTGACTTGTTTACTTCTTTGGTCTGTATTAACCTCCTGTATATATGATCACCAGGTTTTAACTAAAACGACGTTTTAACTAAAACGTAAATGATAATGTTTGTTAAAAAGCATATGTTTCAAGAGACCGAACTCTCGGGAGTGTCAAGGCCGAAACACCACAGGAACGAAATGACTTGGACGTTGGATTTACTTGTGAGAAAAAGTGGAAATCTGACATTTAAATGAAATTAATCCTTAAATATATTAAAATGTGATACAATTCTGATAAAGGATTAATATTTAGATGCCGATCTGGATGTAGTTCTGCTTTATTTTTAAGAAAGACAGAAAATATTGATATAATGGATTGTCATAGGTTTTCGCGACTAAGGTTAGTTTGATAATGATTTATCTATCTATCTACTGATACTGAGTCGATCACATTTCATTTCTAAGCCCAAAATTTGGCAAAAATGTTATAGAAGCATAGTCTAATAGTTGCTCCAGATCTCGTGGCACTAATAATTCATAGGCTATTTCCAGACAGATCGCAAATGATCTTATCATAAATAAATATGTGGCCACCGATCCAATAATTTGATTAACGCCGGATAGGTAACTACGGTATCTGAATCTGAATAGTTTACTGGTGACACGCCAAATGACATTATTTCACCAGGGGGTTCGGATGGGGGAGAAATTAGTCCCTTGAACGCACGGTAGACATGGTAGAGTCTACATTTATGGTATTTATCTGTTTATTGGAAATATGAGGTCTCGGCTAGGTTATCAAAGCTGTAATTGATAAAGTTTGAAAACTGATAATTTAATCATTTGAGCAAATATCCAATATGATTGGTTAATTGGGATTTAACGTCCCACCAACAGAGACGAGACCTCTGATTCTGACCTCGGTTTATAGTCCCATCCGATGGACTGGAGAAGCCCGGGATCGAACCTGCGACCCCTGGTTTACAAGGCGAGTGACATAACCACTGTGCCACGGAGGCTTCTTATATATCCAATAAGTCCAAGATGTTTTTTCATAAAGCAATAGCTTAATACATTAACGTTACAACAGTATGATTTTATTTCTGGACAAATCAACATGTTCTGCACAAATCGTCTAGAAAGTTAGGTATCAAATTTCACCGTTTTCAGCATTTTTAATAGAAAATCCCCAGGTTTTGGGAAAAATAAAGGGGAAAACTCCATTTTCATTAAAAAAAAACAGACTTTTTACAGTTATAGGTCGCGAATATGTAGGACGCGAATCCAAGGCCGTCGTCGGCGGTCCGGCCGGTCCGGCCATGGCCGGACCACTTTTTCGGCCGAAAATGGTTTTGGCCGGACCACAATTTTCGATTATTCGACTGAAAATGTGTTTGCCTTTTCGACTTTTTGAGCGGCGCCACAATCTGCCAGTAGCTGTGAAAGACGGCCGTTATAAAAACAACCATAAAAATGACACCTGTATTACAGACAGGTCATATCATTGATCATTATTGGATTTAGACGATTTATCGTTTGAAGTGAAGGTGCATCAAAGTGTTCTTCAATTCATTTTCAATAAAGCCGATTCTCTGCGATCTTAAAAAAATGGTGTAAAGCTGTATTACACAGTTGGTGTAAAGCTGTATTACACAGTTGAAAATTCTAATTAAACATAATTTCACAATAACCCAATCACTGTTTATAATTATTGCATTAAATCAAACAGCATGCCGAAAGATCGTTTACGTATAAAAATTTCGCAAACATTATTTTTCTTCATATTACAAAATTTGTTAAAACGAGCATGGTACATGTATATTCTTATATCAAAAGGATTAACTGTTGCATTCAGTAACTGTTAATTTTGATGCCATCGCCTGATGAGACTCGCCAAGGGGTCGAAATAGTTGTTAACATTTTTGGTGTTGTAACATTTAAATACAATTAAAGCCCTATAAAAAAGGCGGCGTTCAAGTGGGAAAAATGCCTGAATCGTTTCTATGGACGTCCGGAAATATAAAATTTTCTCGGGGGAGAACCCCCTAAACCCCCCCCCCCCTTACGAGAGAGGGGTAATAAATTGTTAAAATATAAAAAAATGACTATATTTACCTCTAAATTACTGCTTAGAAATGAACACAAGAAAGCCCTCAAATTGCTTCTCAGACACTTTAGAAATCCAAAATTTTCCGGGGGAGATCCCCCGTAGGGGGACAACCCCTATCGTGCTCTCCCCTCTCGTGCCTTCGGCACTCGTGAAACGTCACATATGTTTCATGGCCGGACCACTTTTCATAAACCGACGACGGCCCTGGAATCTACCATAAATCTTATGAGAAAGGGGATGGGCCAACAGGGCCATACCACGGTTAAGGCTACTTAAGCCTCTTCAGTGGTCATCATTACCTGCTATTTAAACACAATCAGGGTGGACATTTCACAAAAACATATTATAGGCCAGCAGGCCTGTGGAAATATTAAAAAAATTCACTTGTCCAGGGACAAGTAAACTAAAAAAATTTACTTGTCCTGACCAAAGTTCACTTGTCCAAAAACTAATCGTCAAAAACCATTTTTTTCAGTTTCTTACCCTGTTGTCTAGATTGCTGGCCTGACATACAATATTAAAACTTAAAAATAATAACCAAGAATTGGCACAGTCATGCACAAATCAGTCCCTGAGACTGTGAAACTTATAACCAAAAATATAAAAAAATAAAGCAATGATCTGAAACTGTAACAATCAGACAAATAAACATGTCCTTAAAACTCAAGTGTGCTTTGACCAGGATCTGACAAAATCAATCAAAAAACATTCTGAAATCACGCATAGATAAAAAAAAATGATAAGAAATGAACAGCTACCAAGGATACATGATCAGTATCATTACATGCACACAATCACATGCCCATTACAAAATATTTAGTTATGCACAACAGAGGGCTCAGGAGTACCCCTGGTAGGTGATTTTCTCCTGATCCATCTTGTCCATTGATATATATTGGATTCTTTAACATACATGATAGGAATCAGGGAGATTTGTCTTCCATTTCAGGGAGGTTTTTGAAAAATGTATAGTATATAATTATGGGTAAATAAAAGATTCTTTTCAGGGAGATTTTGAATTTTTGTTGAAAAGTGGTTCATTTTAGAAGAATTTTTAAAAATTTTGTTGCTCATTTCCTGGAGTCTCCCTGATGATGAGGTTTATACAGTCTGTCCTCCTAAAAGATAAAGAAAATATTGAGACAATCCCTCCATTTCCAATATTAAGTGCTTGGTTAATATAAAACCATAATTTTGTTTTTAGACGAAAAAAATAGCAACATTTTACAATACACAAAACGAATGTAAAAAGACACAAATGATAAATTTATGCTCTTTGGGTAACTTGTTTACAGCTACAATATATTTAGGTATACTTTTTGTGATTCTTTTGGATAGTTGCTACAATATTGGGCCATGAAAGCCAAGACAAGAAACTATCAATTTCGTCCAAACTAAATTTGGGTTTTTGATTTACCCGACCTGTGTTTTTTGCACACAAAATTATTGGGTCAATAAACAGCTGACATGACACGCTCATTTCATAGAAAATATGTCATATTTTGTGGAAATAACTAATATTTAGTTCACTTTATTGGATAGAAGACCTATGCAGCTTCTGACCTGGTGAAAGTAAGATTGTTGAGGATTATTTTTTCACTTGTCCGTGGACAAGCAGATCTTGAAACATTGCTTGTCCGGCACTTTCACGTACCGAGTCGGGCAAGTCGGGCGTGGTATTTCCACAGGCCTGTAGGCCAGTATTTTGCCCTGGTGCACTCCTAGAATGATGTTATTATAATCGTTTAATAGGAAACTTTACAAGCTTTCACATGATATATAATATGTGTGGGTTTTTTCATATGCCCCCACCCCGGGGCAATATACATGTTTATCTCCATAATATTCAAACATCTTCTCTGAAACCCCTTGGCCAGTCAAAGCTTAATTTTATGTTAAGCATCAATAGGAAGGGGTTACCAATGTATATATAAATGATCCAGATCACATGACCAAGATGGCCACCATGCCCATATATGGTAAAAACTAGGGGTGAGTATCGCCCACTAAAACCGTATCGCAATATATTGCGGTGCAGGAAATCCATATCGCAATGCTTATTGAATACGTAAATGCAAATAATGTTGGTCACTGAAACATTGTCTATCAGTCCCTTAATGTCCCGTTTTTCAACACCAGAACTCATAATAAGGATGATATTTGCTACGACATACTCATTTCCGGCGAAAATTTCATTAAAACAATATTTTTTTCCAACCAAAACATTATAATGGGAGACATCGGCCGTTTAGTATTCAAACCTATCAAGATTTTACATTCGTTTCGGTACCCATGCATTTTCTTATCGGAATAGGCCTTGTTTACTGATGAAGCGCAAAAATGACAATTCATTACTACGATATCTGTCCTTTCATCCGACTTTTTTCTCTAAATTTTGCAAAATTGCCAAAATATGTATGTTCCAAAAATAAACCGTTACAGCGCCACCATGATTGACAGCTTAGATGGGGGAGATAATTCTACAATAATTGCTTAGACTAGTTAGTCGGGTCTCAATACCGTATCAATTTATGATTTAACAATACCACATTAATTGTTTGACAGGTGATAATTGCATTAATGTCCACAACTATCTAAATTTTAGAATCAATTGGTACTTCTTTAATTAAGTCAGAGTGAGAAGATTAGACCTTTGGAAAGCCAGCGCGATTAGCAGTGTGCGCAAGCTCGAACTTTTGTCAAATGCTATCTTTTGATTGGATAATAATAGCAACACGTGAATTCCACGCCTACCAACTTGATTGACAGTGCACATCTCGGTGTCTAAAAATTGATCAGAACAATAGCGACTTTTTTGACAGCCAGGTCAGAAAGAATCACTGTACTAACTTGAACCCACAATCTATGTTTTGAGCAAAATTATTGAAAGTATAAAATCATTTTCTGATGAAATTTTCAATTTTTACAGAATTTTGAGGAAAAAAAATCTGTATATTGCCTGGGCATGTTTTCGTCATGATTAACGATTAGGATCACTATTGATAGGGTGGAAATGAAAATAGAATAACTCGGTCCTCTCCACCAATGCGAGATTGTTGAGCTTTCCAAGGTACCTTGGTTGGTGACACATCATTAAGAGTGTTGGTGAAACAGTAATGACCCTGGTCTTCAGCACATGTAAATCGGCTAAAATCAAGTGAGTGATGTCTTTGTTTTGAGGTAGAAATTTACAACTCTTACTTAAAAAGTGGCTTCATTTTGTCCCTCCTGTTCAGTACAACAGTGATCTTAAAAAAGATCTTTGAAAAATTTAATAAATTAATATAACACTGTAAATAACACTTAAAGACCTACTTTTTTCAATATCATTTTACCCAATTGTTTTTCAGTTCACCCAGTTGATTGAAAATAGAGTGGACTAAAATTTCAGATACCTAATAATGGAAAAAGGGAGGGGGAGGGGGTTAAATACCCACTTGTCTAAAAAAATGATTAAGGTGCTGCATTTAGTGGTAATACATTATAAATAGTAATTATTATTCAGGGATTTTCCTAGGCTGATTTTGGGGCCCATTATGGGCCCCTTTCCCAATTGAAAAAATGTGTAAAATTTCCCAATTTTCAGGTAAAAAATCCCAAAATAATAAATAAATCCTTGTACATTTGTTGTGGATATGTAGATCATACCCTCAAAATATTTTTTTCAGAGAAATATCCTCAAATTAACACCAAATATGCATATAATCACCTGTTCTGTTTTGTATCCATTTTCCCAATTTGACTGATATACGTATTATTTTTCCCAAAATCATCGGTCCCGGGTCCCTGTTTTGAAAGGGTAGGAAAATCCCTGATTATTGCATGTAGTATTATTGTTGTTGTTGTAGTTTTGTTGCTGAGAAAAAGGATCAGAATACAAAAATAAAATGTATTGTTTACTTATTCTATCACTTTGATGTCTGTGTAAGTGAATAAACACCATACTGTATTGACATGTGCAATATGTGGCCCTGGGGGCATAATCCACACACATGCTCATCATAAATCACATTGATGTTACCTGGATTTTTCTGCAATTTTCAACAGCCAATGAAATTGTTTATAATAGACACTAACATGTAAACATAATCTAGTACTAGTTATGATAATAAGTACATGTGCATGAATTTGATATATAGTGGAATTTTTAATTTTCATATTAACTATTTCAACTGAAGCACAGTAAGTCTTCCAAGAAGTATGACTTTTTATTTTTTTAATTTGTTTCATTTATGTGCAATAAGCATCAAACCTGTCATTATGATGATTAATTTAGAAACAGAAGGAGGGAAATAATTAAGAAAGCTACACTAATTTATAAAGATCTTAATTAAATCCAACCAAATTTATTAGGACATTATTGATTTTGAGACATACCTGAACATGCTGAATAGCAAAATATTTTTTTTTTTTTTTTTTTTTTTTTTTTTTGTAAGCAGATACATGAAGAGATCAGTCACAGAACTGAGCAGTTGCTCAGCATTTTTCATGAAAAGTTATTTTCTCATGTTGAGGCTCATGTAGTATAGAAAATATACTGGACCATAGGCTCTTATATGCATACTAGTGTTGGGCAATCGTTTTGAAATTGCAATTGATTAGGTATCGCTTATAATTGGAAGGACTAAACTAACTTAACTAGCTAACGATCGCCCGCTAACGATTGTGTAATCCATTCAACAAATTCCATATATTTTGCAATTGCCCAAAAATTGTCATCACCATGATGAGATGTTTATTTGCAGACTTAGGGATCAGAGAGAGAGCCATGAAGTCTCTATTAGTTGTGACTATCTAATTCGAAGGTTCCACTACATGAACATTTAGACAATTTTACCTTTTCTGTTCTGATATCTTGGTCAAATATAAAATGCACAGAGTAAAATTTTCTATTCTGCCAGTGTTGAAACTGATTACAATAGACAGCTACATTTTACTATCTATTACCACAATCAAAGCCATATCCAACCGTCTTTACAGAGTTCTCCTTAGGATTTTGAAAAGGCAGTGGCTAGGGATATGGTACCGTATCTATAGCCTATTCCGCTTATCGGAAAAGATGGCGATGACGTCATCGATAACATTACCTATGAACTCACGGGTACAGAGTCAATAGATACACAGACTTAGTACACATATTTATGCGGGGAAATGTGTCTTAAATTGTTAATATACATTGAAATCAAAGCCGAATTCACTAAAATTAAACTAACTTAATATTAGAACCACCGAAAAAGAAATGTCCGCCATCTGTCTGATAAATTGTTTTGGCAAAGTTTGTTTTAAACTTGGAAAACTGAATGAGCTTCTGAGAAAGAGTTACATGTAATTGGATAACTTTGTCCAATTTATTCACTTATTATTTTCAGTTTACAATTTTCTAGATTTATTTATCTAACGGCAGCTTAAATTTCACGATTTTATTTTGTAATTATGATAATTTAATAGAATAATAGATAGAAATATACAATAACCGTGCCATTGAAGTTGTTGGAGTTTTACATATCCAAGCATGTGTGGTATGTTATTTAAAATCTTAAATGAGCCTGTGCATGGGAACACCAACAATTTGGTTCTGACCAGGTTCGACACAAACAAGGCTGTACAGTATCAGAAGATAGTTATAGGCTGGAAATTTTGGATTTAGACAGTTGAGGAATTGCACTATCCGTGTAGCGAAAACATAGGCGCTGATCAGCTTCGCAGTTACTGCGAAGCTGATCTGCGCTTTTGTTTTCGCCTATGCAGATTGTTGATTTTCCCATGCGGCGGCTCAAATATGTCTCCTCCAAAAACAGATACTTCGAAACGACAGCAGAAATACTACATATACAGCGTAACATTTAATTTTATAAAATTTCAATGTAATTTGAGGCTGAAGTGCCTGAAATTGTGTGCATATAAAATAACGAAAGGTCAAAGCCGCCCGCGCTTGCCGAAAAATCAAAATATTTAACTATAAATAAACACGGAAATATTGCGCTATTCAAGATATTTTCCTTCCAAATTCAAAATATATGCACTATGGAAACAATCTTTCCTCATTACACACCAAAACGTTTTAATATTTTGCGTTTTGGGTCATTTAAGCAAATAAACCATACGTATATTGGCTTTTAATACAGCCGCCATTACTGATTTGTACCCGTGAGAGTGACCCGGATGCTGGCTGATGACGTCACGCCATCTTTTCCGATAATCGGAATATATCGGAAATGGCTAAAGGTACGGTATAGATTAAAAATAAAAAAATATTAAAGGTACGGAAGACTAGAGATACAGACTTAAGAAAACAATGTTAATGTATAAAGTTGAGAGATTTCAATTTTATTTCTAACCCCGTGGAACAAAATTTCCATTTATTATATCTGGGTGCGTGTTTGTGCATTATCACTATACTCTACAATTATTCGACCGACATCAAAAGATATAAAGCCAAATCGCAGTATGACAGTTTCTAACAATGCGTGAAGATAATATAATATTAGCCTTGATTAGTTGCTTAACCATCAATATGATGTCCACGCCTCAATGTGCGAACAACAATGAAGTGTTGATTTATTTTGTCCTACCGCTAAACCCCTGAAGTAAAACATTGGTATTATTTAATATGCCTATTATTATTCGGCGAATGCTTTTAACTTTTGTTATGGTTAAGTAAGTAACTGCAAAATAAAACAATTACGTTATTCTCAATTCAATCACCATACAATATAACATGCATGCAAATCTTGATTCATAAAGTAAGAATGGCTCATATACTTCACATCGGGCAAAAATTTGAAAACTTTCAAGCATTTGAAAGTGCTATTGAGCGTTAACAGAATGCCGAAAGCGTTCAGTTCTGTAAGAGAGATTCTAGAAGTGTAGAAAAGGTGCAAGTGTGCATTTCGTATAAAAGTTGAACGAAAGAGTGAACGACTATGATGTTACATTTACAAAGTATTTCGACATTTTCTAAGACTTGCGCTTTCGAAGTTAGAATTTGCAGTTGAAGTAATGGTCTATCAAAACTCTTTTCTGTAATTTTACGCTTGGTTTAGTTTATACGTTTTTATCGCACCTGCATATAGCAGGGTGCGATATAGGAGTTCAAATTTCCGTCCGTCCGTACGTTTGTTCGTTCGTCCGTCCGTCAACATTTACGTCGAAGTTTAGTTTTCTCGACATCAGAGATAGCTGCGGGTCTGAAACCTTGCATAGTAATTGTTCCTGACATACCCTTCAAGCACGCACCTTAACCCGGTGCCCTTGACCTATATTTCACGGTCCACTGACTCTGAAAATTTTTACGTCGAAGTTTTGTCAACATTTACGTCGAAGTTTGGTTTTCTCGACATCAGAGATAGCTGCAAGTCTGAAACCTTGCATAGTAATTGTCCTTGACATACCCTTCAAGCACGCACCTTAACCCAGTGCCCTTGACCTATATTTCATGGCCCACTGACGTTGAAAATTTTTACGTCGAAGTTTGGTTTTCTCGACATCAGAGATAGCTGCGAGTCTGAAACCTTGCATAGTAATTGTCCTTGACATACCCTTTAAGCACGCACCTTAACCCGATGCCCTTGACCTATATTTCACGGTCCACTGACTTTGATAATTTTTACGTCAAAGTTTGGTTTTCTCGACATCAGAGATAGCTGCAAGTCTGAAACCTTGCATAGTACTTGTCCTTGATATACCCTTCAAGCACACACCTTAACCCCGTGCCCTTGACCTATATTTCTCAGTCCACTGACTTTGAAAATTTTTACGTCAGAGTTTGGTTTTCTCAACATCAGAGATAGCTGCGAGTCTGACACCTTGCATAGTAATTGTCCTTGACATGCCCTTCAATCACGCACCTTGACCCGGTGTCCTTGAACTATATTTCACGGTCTATTGACTTTGCCCGATGCAGGTGCGATATCGACCTCCGCGGAGTTCTTGTCTTGTTCTCTTGATTGTTCTTTATGCCTGCATCTTAAGTTTGAAACCAAATTAGATAGGAAAAGGTACATTTAGTTCGGTCCTCATGGTGAATTCACTTATTTTTGTTTAGGTTCACACCATACGACAGTGCTTCAGCTAGAATAAATTAGCAGGGCGCATCGCCCTGATGCCCTTTTCCAGCACCCTGTTTCATGCAGTTTGCACCCTGCCTTTATTTTGGTAAAAAGATCGGAATTCACCAGATATTCTTGATTTTCATTGCAACCAATACGACTGTTTCTCAATTTTGAATGCTTTTTAACCAAACCCAAAAACAAATCACTAGATGAAATGTCAGGCATAGCAGATTTTCGAAAATGAAACTGACAGTCCTGATCAAGTTGCTCCGCTTATTCCAAGACGAAAATGCCAGGCAACATTTATCACATATTGTTGATGATTTCTTGCTTAGGTATTGTCTTGCCTGCAGTTGCGATTTTCGCCAGATTGATCATGCATAGAGCATGTTTAGGACATCTTAGGGTGAGCTGTTTTCGGTTGGCCTGGAGCAAAACAACACATTAAAAGACCTTCGACAATTTCTGAGGAAGGAATGCACCAGAGTTCTTCAATAGCCTCTGGAAACTTGTGCACTCATCAAGTCTGGGTCTGCGATTGTGGTCATAATAATGCTGGATACAGACATTATTAACTTTTGGGTCACTTTTTTTAGAGGACCCCTATAAAGTTTAGAGGATGCTGACAAGAACTCAATGCCTTCTTGGAATTAAATTTTCTTTTATTCTGATCAGGGATTAATTACATTAACCATTAATGTTACTTGTTTTGTGTTTGAGAACTAAATAATTCAGCAGTGTTTGAAAAAGGTTGGTGGTCCAAAACTTTTTTGCCAAGTATAGTACAACTAATAAAGTGATTAGCAGCTTTTATTTCAAAGAAGTGTTGTGGTCTAAAAAGTGCCCTTTTGCTTATTGCCACATACTGAAAGTGCCATTTTCAGCATAATTAAGTCTGCCCTGTCCTAGCTGGCAGAAATGGGAATATAATAAAGATGTCTACATGTATTAGATAAAGAGTTTAATGATCATTTTACATGTACCCCATCATTAAAAGAAGTATGGATTGGGAAGTAAAGTCTCTTAAAATAAAATAAATAAATTAAAAAAAAAATAATAATAATAAACATCACAAATTAATATTTTGATAATAGTTTTTATTAAATAGTTTAGACTTTAGAATGTCTGATCACTCATCACTATTGGTATACCACTATATAAGCCAATAACACTTATGAACAATATTGTAGGTAAATTAACAAAATAACATTTTTTTATATTTGCTTTTCATATTTTTCAGCTCAGCAACTCATTTGTAATCAAAGTATAGAATAAAAGATGAATAGACTACATAATAACCTGATAATTATCACAATACCATTGATTTATTGGAAAAATATGTAGCTGGTTTTCAGCAGCGTGTTGCGCTGCTGTCAGCAGCGAATTTTGCTGGTGACAACCGGTTGTCAGCAGACACTTCCTAAAAATAATAATGGCCATACCTAACTAAAAGTAAAGAAAAATGAAATTCTTTTCTGTGACTTTTCAGAGATACCTAAATCTGTGACTGTGTTTCTTACGTTTGGTAATAGCACTAGCAGTGCATCACTGAACATAAGACAAAGTGCTCAGGGTTCCCTCTGCATTTTGAAACTGAGGGTACATAATTATGACCGTTTCCTTATTTTTGTACTCATAATGAAACAGAAGAATGTAAATAATGTTAATAAATATGTTTATTGTATATTAAATATGATGTGTAATGGGGTAGGTTAAAGGGGAGGAGGAGCTGACCATTTCAGAAAAAAAGTAAGTTTTAAACTTTGTTTTGTGTATGAAACATTGGTTCATCAACATACATTCAGTGTATGTGTGTCTGATTTAATTTGTCACACCTCCATCAACAATATTACAGTCATGTTAGGGATATATGTAGTAAATGTTCAAGTTCTGTATCTTACACTGAATGATATTTTTCAGATTTTTGAAAACAGTGACAATTCCAATAGTATGTTAGAAAGAAAAGCTTAATTTACAGTGAGTATAAAAAGAAATGCAAACTTTTGAAAGACAGTTTAAGGGGGTTAAAAATGGCAATTGCCAAAACATTTTCATTTATTAGCTTTTCAACTATTTAAAGAAGCCTAAGACAGAGTTTTGTCGAAAGTTTGGCATCAAGCTTGCATCAAGCTTTTTTAAGTCTTGAGAAAAAGACTTAAAAATCAATAAATTTAATGTCCCCAGAATTCATCTAAAGGCCTGTTTCATAAAATTTTGATTAGAACATGGCATACATGACCAGAAAATCCAAAACCGTTTCAAATTTTGCTTAAAATGATGCATAACATGAATATTGAATGAACCATATTTTTGAGAAATAACTGGTAATTTTGAAAATGGTAATTTTTTAAAATCATCTTTTTCACAATTTTCCCATGAATTTGCCTGTTTTTATTCCCCTCTGTGGACAGTTTTAACTTAAGGTCATTGAAGAACAAAAGGGCTCAAAATGCACATTTTTGTGCACCAGGGAAAACCCTGATTTGTTGTAAAAGATTGATTGATTGGGGTTTAACGTCCCACCAACACCTAAGGTCATATGGAGACGGGACCTCGGTTTATAGTCCCATATGATGGACTGGAGAAGCCCGGGATCGAACCTGCGACCCCTGGTTTACAAGGCGAGTGACATTACCACTGCACCACGGAGGCTTATAATTTGTTGTAAAAGACCCTTGGGAATGTGTATTGATCATTAAATGTTTGCTACAAATATTTAAGTGAAACTGGTAGATACATGTATCATATAAACACAGATACATGTATATGTGAAAAACACAGGTTTCCTTATGATGAGACCCAAATAATTTCTAAAATAAAATTCTAGCTAGAAACAAAAGATGTTTAATTTCTATTTCACCTTAAACTCCTATTGATAAATACATGCAGTCTAAAAACAGAAATTTTATTGCACAGTATAAATTTCAAAATAACAAAGTTATCAATATTATCAAACTATGGTCATCCTTTTTTTTCTTTTACAAGTTTTACTAAGAGCAATAGTTGTCCTTTGATCTTGTATATTGTGCTTGTGCCATATTGGTTTGCCTGGGGATATTGCACTAAGGAGGATATCGCACCAAATACCTGCATATGATCAATGAAATGAGACACATCATGGGAAAACATATTTGAGCATTCTGCCTATACCAATACGTTCTACTAACATTTATTAGGCTGTACAAGGCATTGGTTTAAATTTGGCCTGGATGAAAAAAGAAAGGGTTTAACTTAGTTAAATGTTGAACATGACTGCGCTAATTAATGATTCACTGTATTTTGTATGTGCAACTGATCTGCAGATTTTATTCCTTAATGCTAGAAGCATTTTTTGTGACATTGCCTAGATTACCTTTCAGTGAAGTATTGATGACATAACAATACTGTCAGATGCATTCTTTTTCTTTATCAAGGGCTATGTTAAAATGGATTTTAATAAAAAAGAACATATTGGAGTGTGAAACTGGTTTTAGAGATGGTGAGACAAACTTTTTTCGTGGCATTGCGCCAGACTACAAAATTTTATTATGTTTATTTAATTTAAATAGTAAACTATGACTGATCCAGGCACAGGTGTTCGAAGTTATATCCATAAACATGATAATTTACTAAAAGATCAAATTTCTAAAGGAGAACCGTTAGGTTCGACTCGAACCTAATGGTTCTCCTTTAGAAATTCGATCTTATAGTAAATTATCATGTTTTTGGATATAACTTCCAACACCTGTGATCCAGGATTCCCAGAAATGTGTTTGCAGTATGTATGCGAGTAGGTCTTCAAGCTATTTGCCACCATGGAGCTATAACACGGGTGGGCATCAGGGTAGCTACCTCGAAAATGTGTTAATGCAAGTTTGTTCCCACGCCACATTCGGGAAATGTCGAGGTAGTGGAAATCCCCATATTTTGATAAACACACAAAGGTGAGCTCTCACTTTTTTTGGTTTTTCTTTCAAAGAGCATATTACTTAGAAATCGGGCAATGCTGTCCCATGTAAATATGGTTTAACAATGCATGCAGACCGAAAACTAAATAGTGGAAAATATGAGCAGGGCGACTAACCCCAGGACTGTCGGACTGCATTTTCGCCATGTGTTGACATATCGGCGGGTATCTCAGACAGATTTTGTGGCTCAGTTTCAGTTTTGGTCTCCATTGTCACATGTTTTGATGCAAAACATGATCAAATTGACTACAATGACGCAAAAATTTCAGATGCTCTGTTCTCCTGAATAGATTACCTGCCCAAAAATTCATTTGTGTTGTTCCCAGACCAGCGAGGTAGCGGTAATCTAGCGAGGTAGTTCCAACGCGTTTCAAACATCTAGCCATTAGGCTGAGATTAGATGGAATGGATAGGTCAACACAAGGCGAAAATGCTGTCCGACAGTCCTGGGATTAAAGTCGTCCTGCTCATATTTTCCACTTTTAATAGGGTTTTTGGTCTTCATTCATTGTTAAACCATATTTACATGGGACAGCATTGCCCGATTTCTAAGTAATGCGCTCTTTGAAAGAAAAACAAACAAACAAAAAAGCGAGAGCTCACCTTTGTGTCTTTATCAATATATGGGGTCCCCATATATTGATAAAGACACAAAGGTGAGCTCTCGCTCCCGGGATTTCCACTACCTCGACAGTTCCAGGATGTGGATGTGGTGTGGGAACAAATTTGCGTTTTCAACACATTTTCGAGGTAGCTCCCCTAATGCTCACCCGTGTATAATGACAAGGAGGAACATCAGAATAATTGGACCAATTCACACCAATTAGCTCATATAGTTTCTCTACGTGGACTGCATATGGCTAAAACACAATCAGGGTGGACATTTGGGTTTCACTTTTGTCAAAAAATGAATTTTTAAATTAAAGTGGGGCATATTTGGATGGCTTTTTTGTTATCCAAGACATCTTGTAGGTGCAAAAACGCAGAAATTTTCATTTTCTTTTCAGGCTTTCAAATTTTTTTTACCATACCTATGCCCCTAGGGCTTAGGGGCCTACATATTTGAAAATATAACATGCATAATGGCTAATGCAATTTATCTTGTATTGAGTATTTTTACTTTTGGGACACATTTATGACTTTTAATGATGTTCTTGTAGCTTAAAATGATCATTTTAAGCAAACAACAAAAATGGGGGCTACGGACACGACAGGGCTATGGACAGCATAGTTACCACGATATCTGATGAAACTATTCCGCTAGCCACAAAATGTTTATTATAAAACGTTTAATGGCTGGACCCGCAAATGAAAGTGAAGGTCATATTTATATTGACCATTGTTAACATACTTTAATAGGGGCTTGAAAATAGGCGGCTTCGGACACAACATTTACATGGTGTTACAAAATTGCATCTGGCAGATTCCACAATCACTTTATATTCAATAAGGGCTTTTCCATCAAAATTCAAAAAGTATCTTAGGCTTAATATGGCATTTGTGATTTTATATTTTGCAGTTAAGTTTGGAAGCCCCTGATTTGGGGATATTAAAAAAGTTCAAAATGTATAACAAAGGGCTACTTTTAAGAAAAGCTCTTGGGAATTTATACAAAGGCAAGTACCAGTAAAGTAAGTAAGTAAGTAATCTTTTATTATAGTGACTTGTGTAACAAGTAATACAAACATTTGAATAAATAAACATGTAAATAGTACACCCGGCCACATGGGCCTATAAGTCACTTTAAACATTTAATTCAACTAAGAAAGTAATTGTGTGATACTTTATCATATAATACTCACAAGAGCATTATCTGTAGAGACATGCATGCGTTTACTTCAACATTTAGGAAATTACATACATATTTTCATGAAATTCAATTATATAGAGAATTACATCTTGCTATAAAGGATTGGGATATAAACTTTGCAACGTGTCTATATTCCTGTGTAATAAGAGATTTAAATTTCTCATTTGAGTCCAGTAAGTGGAATTGTTGGCGTAAATGTCTAAAAAGGATCTGTCTTTGATTTGTATATGCATCACAACTTAGGATGAAATGTTTCTCATCCTCAATGTCACCACTGTCACAGAGCTGACATACCCTTTCTTCAGGCTTAAGTCCGCTGAAACGTCCGGTTTCTATCCTGAGTGGTAGAACCCCGCATCGCAACTGTGCTAAAAACGAACGTTCTTGTTTCGGTAAATATGCTTTCACATAGTCTTCAGTTTTGTTGTATTGTGCTTTAAACGAAATATATGTCCTGAGTTTTGATACATCTTTAGTTTTATTTGACCAGTCTGAGCTATGATTTTGAAATAATTGTTTTTCACAATGAACTATATCACATAGTTCTTTATTTTGAAAGTTTTCCAGTAATGCTAATTTATTAAATATAGATTTTATTTCTGAACACCAGGAATTATTCTTATTCCGATTAAAGTCATTCAGAAAGATCTTTTTAGTAAGTCTATCATCGTCCATGCTTACTAAACGGTTCCACAGTCTAAGCATACTTAGCCACCTCCTGTGTAGAGAGATTGGCCAACCCATATCTCCGTTGATAGCTAGGATAGGGGTGAAGCGATGGACCCCTACCAATGTATTTATCACCTCAGATAAGAGTTAGGGTATTCCTTTTGAATTTCTGACATAAGCTTATTGGCTAAAAATGAAATTATAATAGCTTGTGCCTTGTAAAATAATAGAAATTTTGAAGTGAAACTTTATGACACACAAAAAATGGCCCAATTTTAGCCTTTTGACTAGGCAGTAAACCGTTCCTCTACTAATAACCCACATATACTATATATCACTGGAAAGGTTGTGAAATTTCCTATATAGCTATGACAATAACTTCATTCTAGGAGTGCACCAGGGCAAAATACTGGCGTATAACATGTATTTTGTGAAATGTCCACCCTGATTGTGTTTTAGCCGATAGTAAGGTGTTAATCAATTTGATAAGGTTGTGGACGATGTGCGTCGCCGCCAACACCTGGGTAGACAGATACATCTCATCTAAACGTCACTAATTAAGCGAGAGAGCCACCTGTTAATTTTATTAGCTCACATGAGCCAAAGGCTCACAAGGTGAGCTTATAGTATGGTAGTCGAGCTGGCGTCCGTGGGTGTGTCCGTCCGTCCGTCCGTGCATTCACACTTTCAATCTTGAATATCTCTAAGACAACAAGGCCAATCGCAATCAAATTTAATCTGAAGCATCATTGAGGAGGGTTGCATTAGGTTTTGGGCCAGGTGGGATCAGAACTCTGGTTTCCATGGCAACAGATAGCTCCCATTGAGTTATAATGGGGAAAATGTTGTGGCCACTCTAGCAACTTCATTTTTGATTGGATCTTCTTCATTCTTGGGAATAACAAGGGCAACCATAATATCTCGAATGAGTTCGAATTTGGGCTAGGTTCGACCTCAGATTGCGGAGTTATCTGCCCTTGAGCGTCTGGAAAAATCCTATAGACTTATAAAGGGAAAAATGTTGTGGCTACTATAGCTAGCACCATTATTTTTTCAGTGGATTTTCTTCATTCTTGCAGGTAACAAGGACAACTATAATATCTCGCATGGATTCGAATTTCAGCTAGATCCGACCTCTGACTGTGGAGTTAGCTGCCCTTAAGTGATTGAAAAATCATTATTTTGTGTTGTGGCCACTCTAGCGCCTTCAATTTTGATCAGATCTTCTTCATACTTGGAAGTAACAAGGATGGCCATAACATCTCAGATGAGTTCGAATTTCTGGCAGATCCGACCCTTGACTGCAGAGTTATTTGCCCTTGACTGTGTGAAAAATCAATATTTTGTGTTGTGGCCGCTCTAGCGCCTTCATTTTTATTCAGATATTCCTTATTCTTAGAAGTAACAAGGAGATCTATAACATCTCGAATGAGTTCGAATTACGACCAGATCCGACCTCTGACTGCGGAGTTATCTGCCCTTGAGTGTTTTAAAAAATCAGTATTTTGTGTTGTGGCCACTGTAGCGCCTTAATTTTGATCGGATCTTCTTCATACTTAAAAGTATCAAGGACATCTATAACATATTGGATGAGTTTGAATTTCAGCCAGATCCGAACCTTGACTGCAGAGTTATCTGCCCTTGACTGTGTGAAAAATCAATATTTAGTGTTGTGGCCACTCTAGCGCCTTCATTTTTCTTCAGATCTTCTTTATTCTTGGAAGTGACAAAGACATCTATAAAATCTCGCATTAGTTCGAATTTCGACTACATCCGACCTCTGACTGCAGAGTTATCTGCCCTTGAGTATTTGAAAAATCAATATTTTGTGTTGTGGCCACTCTAGCATCTTTGTTTTTCAGTGGATCTTCTTCATTCTTGCAGGTAACATGGATAACTACAATATCTCGGATGAGTTTGAATTTCGACCAGATCCGACCTCTGACTGCGGAGTTATCTGCCCTTGAGTGTTTGAAAAATCAATATTTTGTGTTGTGGCCACTCTAGAATCTTTGTTTTTTCAGTGGACCTTCTTCATTCTTGCAGGTTACAAGAATAACTACAATATCTCGGATGAGTTCGAATTTCGGCCAGATCTGACCTCTGACTGGAGTTAGCTGCCCTTTATGGTGTTTGAAAAATCAATATTTTGTATTGTGGCCACTCTTAGACTAAGCGCCTTTAATTTTGATCAGATCTTCTTCATTCTTGGAAGAAACAAGGATAACCATAACATCTTGGATGTGTTTGAATTTGAGCCAGATTGGACCCTGGACTGCGGAGTTAGCTGCCCTTGAATGTTTGAAAAATCAATTTTTAGTGTTGTGGCCACTCCAGCATCTTCAATTTTGATCAGATCTTCAAAAAAAAAAAAACACAAAAAAAACACACACAAAAAAAACAAAAAAAAAACACTTTGTCCAGTGACTGTACTTGTTGACTCTCAGGTGAGCGATCATTGCCCTTGGGCTACTTGTTGATGAGGCGTTTTTATTGACGTCGTTATATAATGGGAAAAATGAAAGTTGCAGATTTTTTTTTTCTCTTTGCAGATATTTGAATTTTGTTTCTGCAGAAATGTTTATTGGGTAGTCCACTATTTTAGCTTCATATGACTTTCTTCACAATCGATAATACTGATTTGCTGCTGTGGGGCTGATAAAGGGTAACTATTAATAAAATATTAAAAAAATCTTCTCCTCAGAAACTATGAGGGGATGAAGCCTGTACTTGGTATGTGCATGTTTCTGACATAAGCCTTTACATAAATTATTAAAATTGTTCCAGTTGGATAAGAACTGTGGTTGCTATGGCAACTTGTGCTGTTGCTATAGCAACTTATGCTTCCCAATAAAGGTGAGTATTCAAGGTCAAGGTCATTTCATTATGGCTAAATGCTCCAAGGTGAGGGTTCAGGTGAGCGTTCTCAGGACCAATGGTCCTCTGGTTTGAGATCAGTTTCATTATGCGTCACAATTTAAAAAAGGCAATTTAGTAGAGTTGCTTATGCAATCCCGTGGCCACTTTTTGTTAATCAGGGTTTCTATATACCAAAATGTTCGGTTTGATGAGTAGATTTCAAAAATGTTTCCTGCCATTTTTTCTGTTGACTTTCAAGGTCAAGGT
The DNA here is from genome assembly GCA_964017185.1 of Rugalucina vietnamica. NCBI lineage: Eukaryota > Metazoa > Mollusca > Bivalvia > Lucinida > Lucinidae > Rugalucina > Rugalucina vietnamica. Next base: position 42,646,867 of record OZ024881.1, read on the forward strand.
CAAAGGTCAAAGGTCACTGCTGTTAAATATATAGGGCATATGACTATATCTTAATTTATGACCGATCTTTCATGTGAATCTGCTGCAAACTGGAAAATATCTAACGTAAATACATTTTAGCAATTGGCGAGTGCAATTTCCAAATGACCTTGACCCCTCCATTTGAAAGGTCAAGGTCATTTACCCAAAATTTGCCCCAAAAGAACGCAAACTGGAAAATATCGAAAGTAAATACATTTTAGCAATTACCGAGTGCAATTTCCAAATGACCTTGACCCCTCAGGGATTTTTTTCGGGTGTCTCAGGGGCCGAAATAAGGCCCCATTCCCAATGAGATTTAGGTGACTTTTTTCCCAATTTGGAGAAAAAAATTCCCAATCACTGCTGAAAATAATTTGCTATAGGTCAATTCATTGTGAAACTCAAGTTCTGCTGTTTGAAATGCTGTTTAAATTTGATGTTATGCTATTATTAATGATTCTAAAGGCATAAGCTTGATTAACTATGTCAACTTGGAAAATATTATCAACTTTGAATATTTTGAAAATTTCCCAAATTCAGGGTTTATGTCGCTAATTTTCCCAATCAGAAAGGCCCTAGGGCCCCTTCCCAAAATTGCCAAAAAAATCCCTGCCCCTCCATTTGAAAGGTCAATGTCATTTATCAAAATTTGCCCAAAAAGAACGCAAAATTCTCAAAATAACTACGCGCGTGCTATGACAGGCATGAGGGAGGTTGAATTCAAGACCTTTTATATGGTAGGTATTCTTGTAGGGTTCTATATATATATGTAAGTTGCAGCGATCCACCAAATGAGTTGCCATAGCAATGAAGGTTAATGACAGGACATGGTATGACCTTTGAATGCTGTGCATAATTAAGGAAAATGGTTAAGTTTTCGATTTGCTTATCGTGTTTAATGAACTTTAAGACAACCATGATTGTAATATACCAAAATGTTTGTTTTATCACTTAGATTTCAGAAATGGTTCCTGCCATTTTTCTGCACACATTTTAAGGTCAAGGTCAAATGTCATGGTTCTAGAATTTATGGGACCAACAAAAATATTATCATTCGAGGTTGCTTCTCTGCGTATATTTGATATTAGGACAGTTTTAAAAAATGGCCGTGGTCCATTTTGATATTAGGACAGTTTAAAAAAATGGTCCCGGTCCATTTTGAGGCTTTAGACCCCAGTGAGACTGTACTGTATGCATGGAAATGATCAAGTGATATGCCAAAATAACAGGCGCTCAGACAGGCTTGATCTGACAAAATTCCTACTATGTAACTTTATAAATAAAAAAAGTTATGCAGATATTTGATGTAAGGTATTCAAGATTTTAGTGTGACATTTTTCAATGAAGTCAAATTTGAAAGCTACCATACTGCATCAAATTAAGGAATAGAAATTGAAGAGATACAAAATATGAAACATATGAATATATCGATAAAAATAAAGAACAGCATCACCTCTCTGGTAGTTTCGGATTTTTATATCACCGCACGGAAACCCACAGGGGGTCTAAACGTAAGGAGTGTAATATTTCATAATTATTGGTCAGCAAATGTTTAATACTTGTGGTTGTCATTTATTTTCTTACTGTTTATACTAAGCTTAGGCCCCAATTCAGTTTACATAACAATTGGTTTAGCTCTGTCACTTCTTTACATTTTTGAGTGTTTGTTTAGAAAGTAAGGAGTTTAAGATTTTTTTCCACTTTACAGATAAAAATTCGAAGAAACGCCATCATTTTTAAGAACCATTCTTCATATTTTATTGATTCTATTCAAAGTTTTAAATTAGTGGTATAACGGTACAAATAAGGCCAGATTTGTCTGCAAAATAACACTTTTAGTGTTTTAACCCTATGTCACACTTTGGGGCCATTATTTTGAAACTGCCCTTTAACTAGGTAAAATCTTTAGCACATACCTGATCGTTATTCTTATGTCACTCTCATATGACCTTGAACTATTTATTTGAAAGGTCAAGGTCTTTTCGCTCACATATGTCGAAAATATACGCAAGAATCTCATTTTACAACGTGATTACATAGCCAGAGCAAGATAAGATACTTTACAGCCACCAATTATGTTTTGTATTTTGATGGCTGTAATAAAAATCTCACTTTTACCTTTATTCTAATTGTGTTGCCATAGCAACCAAGCCTTTTATTAACAAAACAATATGGGTTTTGAATAAATATTTCGACAAGATTTTAGTCGAATTCGATGGACTTTTTACAAGCATGACTAAGGTACTACAAAATAATTGTTTCAAAAATGATTTCTGTCTATTAAGCTTTGATCACTATAGGTCTTATCATGCGGCTACAATTCAATGTATATATCGTTATATGGTAGTAAATACTAATACTTAGACATTGTCCTTTTGAACTTATTGTAAGTAATGCAAGTTATCTAATTTACATATTCATGAATTTTAATGAAAACATTAATAAATGACAGAAAAAAATCGTTAACAATCCATAAATAAACTAATTTCAGGCAAAAACCATCAAATTATCATTGTGACACTTTATTATAGAACCATATCATATGATATATTTATTGATGTTGTGGGCCCAAAATGAAAACAATATCATTTACATATTCATGAATATTAACAAAAATTCGAAAATCGAGGATAAACGAGGGAAAACTATGGCCATTGCAAGGTTTGGGGTGAGTTATAATATCTATAATTATATCCCTGAAACCAATTTTCATGGCTGCCAGTGTGGTCAGAGGGACCACCTTAATGCCATAAAGGTTGTCCTTAACAATGAACACATTTGCATGATGCACACCCACCCCTAGTGTGATTCTAAAGACCAGGTTGTACTTACAAAATCACTTGTGTCCTAGCTGTTTACATACCCAGTATGCTGAAAGAAGTATCAATTGAATGCTATTGCAGTGTACTATGACACTTAAGTCACATATAAGAATGATCTGATTTTTAATTTCACGAATTTTAATGAAAACTTCATAAATAGTAATGAAAAACTGGGAAAATTAAACGGGTAAACCTACAACCAAAAGCCCTAACATGCTGAAAATGGCATCAAATGGTTGCTAGGTTGAGGCCAAAATGAGGTTAATTATTATATATATTTTTTTTATTCTTGTATATGATTGCATCCCTCTGGCGATGCAGGATATTTCTAGTTGACATGTCTTTCATGGACAGATTACTTAAGCCAAACAAGCTTTGTGCATACCAATGCTTACAGTATAATAACATATATAATTACCCCCTCTTTGGTCTCATATGAGTGGTGTGGTGTGTCTGTTTTTGTTATTTGGTGTGTTTTGTCTCCCACTCACTCTGACCCACTCTTTATGCTTAAGGAATTAGATGACTAACCTTTCTCCGTTTCCTTTTCTACTGTTAAGGATCTTTGAATGAATGCCTTACTTAAACTGAAAACTTTTGTTCTGTTTGTTTGTCAAGTAGTACCTTATCTTTGTTATGTTTGTTGTTTTTTTTTTTTTTGCTTTTTTCCTATAAAACTGAAATCTGAAAGATTATATACTGAAAGAATCTACACACAATAATTAGGGTTGTCTTAGTTGCCAGGATTTGTATGCATGGCCTCTTCTGAGACATGCCAACACATCTTATGAATCTTATATCTTAAAGCATATCTTAGAGCATAAATTCCAGCTTATCATGTCTTTTTCACCACTGATATTTTTTTGTACCTTTGATTTTTGTTTTGTTTTTGTATTGAAATGCTTGGCAGCCACTACCACAGACCCCTTTTTTCATGCACAGGACATAAATTATTCAATGTTTACCAACTTTAAAAATGGCTAATCTTCGTATCATGTCATATAATGTACAAGGCCTTCAAAGTTCTGAAAAAAGAATGGATGTATTTGACTATTTAAAAGATAAAAATTATGATATATATTGCCTGCAAGATACCCATTTTACAGATGAAAATGAATACCAAATTATTGACAAGTGGGGTAACAGTAACAGTATTTTCAGTAATTTTAAGTCGAATGCAAGAGGAGTTGCAATTCTATTTAATAACAACTTAGACTACAAAATACAGCAGAAAATAATAGATAATAATGGTAACTTTATAATACTAAATCTTGATATTCAAAATCAACATCTTACATTGATAAATCTTTATGGCCCTAATGTAGATAATCCCGAGTTTTTCAAGAAAATTTCATCATATATCGATGACATTGGCAATACAGATATTATAATTTGTGGCGACTATAATTGTGTTATTAATCCAGAACTGGACTATTATAATTATAAAGGTATAAATAATGCGAAAGCAAGAAATGAAGTTCTTAATTTAATAAATGAAAAATTTTTGATTGATGCTTTTAGAGAAAATTGCCCTACTACAAAAAAATTCACATGGAGAAAGAAAAGTCCCTGCAAACAAGCAAGATTAGACTACTTTTTAATCTCTGAAAATCTTTCACAATTTGTTAAAAAATCAGAAATTTGGCCAAGTTATAGATCAGACCATTCAATGGTAACATTAGAACTAAACTTTACTAACTTTATACAGGGTAAATCATACTGGAAACATAACAGCTCTCTATTAAGCGATATTGAATATTTGAATATAATAAATGAAAAGATAAAAGAAGTTAAGAGACAATATGCCTTACCAATTTATGATCTAGAAGGAATTGATAACATACCAGATGAAGATTTACAATTTACTATAGATGATCAGCTATTTTTGGACGTACTTTTAATGGAAATCCGTGGAAAAACAATTTCATATGCAAGTTTTAAGAACAAAAATAGAGAAGCTAGGGAAAAGAATCTAATCAAGACTATTGCAGATATAGAAAATAAGAAACAAAGTGACAGTGATGAAGAACTTGATATATTAAAAAATGAATTAATTAACATTAGGCATGAAAAACTTAAAGGACATATGATAAGATCCAGGGCACAATATATAGATCAGGGAGAAAAGCCAACAAAATATTTTTGCGCATTAGAAAAACACAATTATGTATCAAAAACAATAACAAATCTAGAACTGAGTAACGGTACTAAAATAAATAAACAAGAAGACATTTTGGCAGAAACAAAATCTTTTTATGAAAACCTATACAAATCAAAAGATGACGACTTAGAAGATATAGCTTTAGAGGAGTACATGAAAGAAATAAAAATGACAAAACTAAGCAAAGAACAGGCTAATAATATTGAGGGTTTATTAACTTATAAAGAAATAAGTAATTCATTACATCAAATGAAATCGGCTAAAAGTCCAGGAATAAGTGGTTTCACTGCAGAATTTTTTAAAACATTTTGGAGACAACTTGGTTACTTTGTACTTAGATCATTAAACTTAGGCTTTCACAAAGGAGAACTTTCAATAACCCAACGCCAAGGACTCATAACTTGCATACCTAAAGAAGACAAAGCTAAAAATTTGCTTAAAAATTGGAGACCTTTGACATTATTGGACGTTGTGTACAAAATGGCGTCAGGTGCAATAGCAAATAGGCTAAAAACAGTTCTAGATATATTAATTGATAAAGATCAAACAGGCTTTATAAAAGGGAGATTTATCGGAGAAAACACTCGCTTAATATATGACATAATGAACTTTACCGAACATAATGATATCCCTGGACTACTTGTGCTAATAGACTTTGAAAAAGCTTTTGACTCTTTATCATGGTCGTTTATTCAAAAAGCTCTAAAATTTCTAAAATTTGGACCTACAATATGTAAATGGATCAAGACCTTCTACAATAATATAACTTCTTCTGTAATACAATGTGGACATATGTCAGACTCATTCACTATAGGACGTGGATGTCGCCAAGGCGACCCACTTTCCCCCTATATTTTCATCATCTGTGCAGAATTTCTGGCAATAAAAATAAGACACAATAAAAATATCAAAGGTATACATATAAATGGTACAGAATTTAAAATCTCACAATATGCCGATGATACATCTATCTTCTTAGATGGGTCAACTGAATCTCTTAACCAAACACTCTTAGAACTAGAATTTTTTGCAAATATATCAGGCCTAAAAATTAACTTTGATAAGACACAGGTTGTATGGATTGGCTCCAAAAAGTTTAGTACTAGTGCAATCAAGACAAGATGGAAGCTTTCATGGGGTGCTAATAAATTTAAAGTCTTAGGTATAATTTTTAATACAGATCTAGATCAGATGATTAAGGAAAACTATGTATCCAAAATAAAGCATCTAGAAAACATGGCTAGAATATGGGGTAAAAGATCATTGTCACCAATAGGAAAAATTACAGTTATAAAAACCTTCATGATTTCAGCATTTAACCATTTGTTTTCATCTCTTCCTAACCCAAATAAAAGGGTAATAGACCATATAAACAATATACTGTATACCTTCTTATGGAATAATAAACCAAATAAAATAAAATCTTCTATCATAACTAAACAAGTCAGGGAGGGAGGGTTGCAAATGGTAAACTTGAATGCATTTATTGAAGCTCAGAAAGCAACATGGGTTAGAAGACTTCTTACCACTAACAGCAAATGGCAAACCCTATTATATTTGGAGATTGATTTGGAAAAGCTGTGCAGTTGTCACATTAAATATGCAGAGAATTTTCTCAGTAAGACATACAACAAATTCTGGAAAGATGTCTTACAAGCATTTATTAATATCAATAAAAACATAAACTTAAAAGATGACATGGTTTTGCAAACCCCATTATTCTATAACATTAATATAAAAATAGGAGGATCCCATATTTTCTATAAAACATGGTTTGATAAAGGAATACGATTTTTAAATGATCTAATTCATGAGAATGGAGAATTTTACTCCCATGAAGAGTTCCAAGAAAACACAGGAATTAATTCAAACACCCTACAGTATCATGGAACAATAAAATCAGTCAAAGAATATTTAAAAACAATTAAGGTAAATATAACACATAAAATAAATTATCCATTTATACCATCCCAGATTCTACCATTCATAAAGGAAAAGAAAGGATCTAAAACTATGTATGATATACTTAATCAAAACAAAGACATACCAACAGGTCAACTGACCTGGAATAAACTCTATACATTTACAGCAGAGGACTGGTCTCATATTTACACTTACCCTTATACCATCACAAAATACCCAGCACTTCTTTGGTTCCAAATCAGCATCAATCATAACATTTTAGTAACAAATAAACTCCTATTTCAAATGAAAATAAGGGATGATGCGCTATGCACCTTCTGTAAACTAAATAATGAAACAATAATTCATCTTCTGTGGAAATGTGAAACAACACAACAATTTATCCAAGCAGTAACCGGATGGCTGAATGACTATAGTATTATTTACACATTTTCTGAAGAATTTTTCGTATTTGGTAGACAGAACGAGCAGCATCTGCCATATGTAGTAAAATTCATTCTTCTGTATGCAAAATATTTCATCTATTTATCACGCTGTAAACAGAGACCACTAAGTCTGAATGTTTTTAAAACACAACTTAAATTTATGTACAAGGTACACCTTCATATTGCTTCCAACCATAATGAAGTCACTAAGTTTCAAAACCAATGGAGCCTATGTCAAGAATTAATTAACGATATTAATTAAATACAAGCAGTACCAAACATCTATAGAGATTGATTAAAAAACAAAACAAAACATGTACATCTAACAAATCATTGTCCTGTGCCCCTCCCCCTCCCCACCTCTTGGCTGTGGCTGCCTAACTAAAAATAACCTGAACAGTATTATTAACTTAATACAACAGTAATTCATCAGATGTTTTATCACTCCAAGAATTTTGTATCGTTTCAATTATATACATATACTTTATATAAAAGAATGGTTGACTGGATGAGTCGTGCACTACCAAAACACAGTTATATATGCTCATATTTATATATTTGTTGACAGACTCCAGACTGTCAGGGTGAGATGAGGAATAAGAGGGTAGTGCACATTATGTATGATCATAGCGAGAAAGATATTATATAAGAATGGACTGGAGAAACTTTTAAGGCTACCCGGGCTTTAAAAGGTGTTTATATACGGGTTCAGGTTAAAAAAAAAAAAAAAAAAAAAAAAAAAAAAAAAAAAAAAAAAAAAAAAAAAAAAAATTATATAATCGAGTACTACAATATATAAGTCATTTGACTTTTTGTTTTATGAATATTAACCAAACCTTTCGAATTCACAGGAAAATTACGAAAAAATAAGGCGTTATACATAGAAAATCAACTGTATGTTGGCTTCTGATAGACACAGAGAGCTATAATTGGTATCAAATGATTGCTGTGACAATGTTCTACAATCATATAATCTGATATACTCGTGTATAATCTGCGTACTCGCCATATTCCGCAGTTGCAATTACCACTAGCAATTGAAATAGGTAGATATACCCGACCGTATACACAATATCCAAAATCTGCATCTACACAGTTACATAATAGTCAAAAATTACCTGTGTCTACACGGTTGCTGGCTAAAATTTAATGGTTTCTACACATTGCTGGCTAAAATTTAATGGTTTCTACACAGTAGCCTGACTGGTAAATTCAAGCTCATTTTTTCTACCAGGAAAGTTTCTTGTGCTACCAGGGCTAGGGAAAGTATTTAGGGGTCTTGGCTAATAGAATTTTGTAGAAAAGTGACGATATTTGCTGTTTAAAAGACAAAACGTCGCCACAGCCTTATTGATCTCCGCTTCAGGGATTTTCCTACCTTTTCAAAACAGGGACCCGGGACCAATGATTTTGGGAAAAATAATACGTATATCAGTCAAACTGGGAAAATGGATACAAAACAGAACAGGGGATAATATGCATATTTGGTGTTAATTTGAGGATATTTCTCCGAAAAAAATAGTTTGAGGGTATGATCTACGTATCCACAACAAATGTACAAGGATTTATTTATTATTTTGGGATTTTTTACCTGAAAATTGGGAAATTTTACACATTTTTTCCATTGGGAATGGGGCCCATAATGGGCCCCAAAATCAGCCCAGGAAAATCCCTGCGCTTAGATTTAAAATCATGTAAGTCACCCACTCATTTCTGCCAAATTCTTGCTACAATGGCCAGACTGCGAAATGGCAATATCAAAATCGTAAAATCTGATCTTTTCCTATCCTGACAGTGTCTGAGATGGGCATAACTAATATTTTTACAAATAAAAGGCGACTCACAAATTACCTGTTTGACTCGCCGCCATATTGGAACGATCGACACCGGTACCAAAAAACTCTACACGAGATCAGCTATATGACTCTGTTACTCTCATAGGATAAAAGGACAATGTCTAAGCTTTAAAATGAGATCTGATTCAGTGGTCTAGGATAAATAATAGCGGATATATGACCAATTTTGTATGCACATGCCCATGCTCAAAAATCATGTTAATGGTTGCTATGGAAACCATGCATGTTTTCATAGTGCAAACATATTTATCTTTATGAACAAAAGCATTTCTGGGATCCCAATGAACAATTTTGCACCCATTAAAAATCATCCTGGGGTGCAAGGTAGGTCAAATTAGCTCCAGGAATACCACGGAGGTTTTCTTGTTTGTTTTTTTTTTCAGTGATTTTTTGTTTTCATTAATATTCATGAATGTGCAAATTAGATAATTTTCAAATGTTACCATGAGATGAAAGGGGTTTATCTTTGCTTCGATTTGATACCACATTCAATGATTTAAGGCAAGTTGTTGCTGACATATGATTAATCTTGTATATATATCCCCGTTTCGGCACTATTTTAAAAGGGGGTCATGGACGGGGTGTTCGTTGTATCATTCGACCATTATTATTTGACCTTGACCTTTAACTGTAAAATTAAAGTTGTGGGGATTGTTTATGCAAGTAATAAATGCATTAAAACATTTTTATTTATCCCCATGTTGATTCAAAACCACTACAAAACTAATAGATAATTCAATGATTAAGCACTTAAATGCGCTATTAAAATCATTGAAAATTCACGCTAAGGCTACCATAAAGTGCTGTTGCTATGGCGACTGTTTGTGACATGGAGGTGCAAATGACTAATATACCAAACCCACAAATGCATTATTCAAGATACCATCTATGTCAAAGATTCATTCTATATACTTCTGACTTTGTAATGCGCCGATAAATAAGCCGTATGTCTGTAATTTTTCTTACAAATTTGGCATAAATGACCTTGACCTTTAGAATTGGGTTTTCAAGGTCACTTGAAAGTGACATCAAAAATTGTCGAAATGTGTTTACTATCAATTACACTAGTTTTGTACTTTTCAAAAACATTATCTTGGTCATAATTATTGATATTGTAAGTCACACCAGTAAGCCTTAGCCGTGACCTTTGACCTTTGACCTTGACCTTGAAAGTTAATAGAAAAAATGGCAGGAAACATTTTTGAAACCTACACATGCTAATGAACATTTTGGTATATAAAAACCCTGATTAACAAGAAAAGTCCACGGGAGCATTTTTCGTTACATAAGCAACTCTACTAATTTGAATTATATTTCCAGATCTGGAAAACAGCCGGCATGTCACAGGAGACCTGACTAGAGTTATAAGTAAAATATTCCATTGCCACTTTGATGCTGAGGCTAAAAGATCTGACCATATCTTCACAACTCCTGTGTGTCCTGAATTATGTGAGTATATAGAACATATATATATATATGTATATATAATCGAGCCGAGCAGCATCATTATAAAAGCAAGCTGTCTTTGGAGACAAAAAAAAGCCTGTACAGTAACAGAAGAAAACTAGATGCTTGAAATTTCAGATTGAGAAGTATTGTACTATCTGTGAAGAGAAAACAAAGGAGTTGATCTGTGCCTTTGTTTTCACAAATTCACATATGTAAAATGATGCAACTCAGCTTATAGCATGGGAAAAAGCATAGTTACAGTCTTAGCTTGTACAAATTAGAGAAAATTTAATAATATTTTTATTATCGCACCTGCTTATAGCAGGGTGCGATATAGGAGTCCAAATTTCCGTTCGTCTATCCATTTGTTCGTCTGTACGTCCGTCTGTCAACATTTACGTCGAAGTTTCTTTTTCTCTACATCAGTGATAGCTGCGAGTCTAAAATCTTGCATATTAATTGTCCTTGACATACCCTTCAAGCATGCACCTTGACCCCGTGCCCTTGACCTATTATTTTACAGTCTATTGACTTTGTTAATTTTTATGTTGAAGCTTGCTTTTCTCTGCATCAGTGACAGCTGTGAGTGTGATACCTTGCATAGTACATGCAATTAATTGTCCTTGGCATACCCTTCAAGCACGCACCTTGACCAAGTGCCCTTAACCTATATTACACCGTCCAGTGACTTTGTTAAGGACTTTGTTATGTTGAAGTTAAGTTTTCTCTGCACTTGTGATAGCTCTGTGAGTCTCAAATCTTGCATAGTAATTGACCTTGACATACCCTTCAAGCATGCACATTGACCGAGTGCCCTTGACCTATATTTCATGGTACTGACTTTGTAAATTTTTACGTCAAAGTTAGGTTTTCTCTGCACCTGTGATAGCTGTGAGTGTGAAACCTTGGATAGTTGTTGTCCTTGGCATACCCTTTAAGCGCAAAACTTGACCTGGTGCATTCGACCTATCTTTCACATTTAAGTATTTTGCCCGATGCAGGTGCGATATCCACCTCTGCGGCGTTCTTGTTGTAACAGTCTTTTCCCCAACCCCTATTTTAGGGGAAGGGTCGTAACTAATGTGGTGAGCACTTGTGACCCAACCCCATTGTATTATATGCAATTAAATATAATTAAAAAAAAAACAAACAAAAAAAAAAAAAAACAAAAAAAAAAAAAAAAAAAAAAAAAGAGAGGAAGAAAAAACAGTCTTTTCAAAGTTGACAAAACTCAATATGAATTTGAATATTTAAGAAATTTTGCAATGTAACAAATGATGTACCGTATATAATTTTTAGCTCGACTGCACGAAGTGCATAGAGCTATTGCAGTCACCCCGGTCGTCCACGTTCCCGTTCCCGTGCGCGTGCGCGTGCGCGTTCCCGTGCGCGTCACACTTGCGTTAAAGTTTTCTAGAAGTCCATATCTTCACAACCACTCATCAGAAAGCATTCATATTTGGACCATAGATACCCTGTAGGGTTAGCTTTCATTCCATGGCATCGGGCCCCTGGGTCCAGGCCATGGGGTGGGGCTGGAGGTTAAAATCTAGAACACCTTCAAAAATGGCAATTCTTGTGTTAAAGTTTTCTAGAAGTCTATATCTTGACAACCACTCATCAGAAAGCATTGATACATGGGCCATGGACACCCTGTAGGGTCGGCTTTTATTCCATGGCATCAGATCCCTGGGTCCATGCCAGGGGGTGGGGCTAGAGGTTAAAATCTAGAACACCATTAATAATAATGGCTTTTCTGTGATATAGTATTCTAGAAGTCTATATCTTGAAAACCTTTTATCAGAGGGCTTTCATACTCGGACCATAGGTACCCTGTAGGGCTGAGTTTCATTTCATGGCATCGGATCTCTGGGTCCATGCCTGGGGGGTGGGGCTAGAGGTTAAAAACTAGAACACTGTAAAAAATAGATGTACTGCTGTGTAACTTTTACAAGGAGTCCATATCTTGACAACAACTTATCATAAAGCATTCATACTTCATACACATTAGGTTCCATGACATCGGACCTCTGGGTCGGAGTCAGGGGGGCGGGGCTAGAGGTCAAAATCTAGAACTCCCTGAATTTTTTTTCTTTTTATTTTTTAATAGAAACAACTTAGGAAGATGGTTGGTCATTCATCTTTTGACTTTGTGACACTGACTTGTGTGTCATGACGGTAAGGGTCAGTTGACCTACTTTCCATGGTTCAGTGATTTTGCCTTATATCTTGGCACTCAATTAGTATATTTTTTTACTTCTTTCAGATTATGAGTGAGTACGACCAGACCTTTGACCCCAATATACTTATAGGTCACTGTGACCTAATTTCACGGTTCAGTGACTTTGCCTTATATCTCCGTACTCAAATGGTTTATGAACAAACTTCTTTCAAAGTATGTTTGCGTATGACAAGACCTTTGACCCTGAAGTAGTCCTAGGTCACTGTGACCTAATTTCACGGTTCAGTGATTTTGCCTTATATCTTGACACTCAGTTAGTATATTTTCATACTTTTTTCAGATTATGGGTGAGTATGACCAGACCTTTGACCCCAATATACTTATAGGTCACTGTGACCTAATTTCACGGTTCAGTGACTTTGCCTTATATCTCCGTACTCAAATGGTTTATGAACAAACTTCTTTCAAAGTATGTTTGCGTATGACAAGACCTTTGACCCTGAAGTAGTCCTAGGTCACTGTGACCTAATTTCACGGTTCAGTGATTTTGCCTTATATCTTGACACTCAGTTAGTATATTTTCATACTTTTTTCAGATTATGGGTGAGTATGACCAGACCTTTGACCCCAATATACTTATAGGTCACTGTGACCTAATTTCACGGTTCAGTGACTTTGCCTTATATCTCGGCACTCAAGTGGTTTATGAACAAAGTTCTTTCACACTATGTTTGTGTATGACAAGACCTTTGACCCTAAAGTAGTCCTAGGTCAATATGACCTAATTTCACGGTTCAGTGATTTTCCTTTATATCTCGGCACTCAATTGATATATGAACATACTTCTTTCATGATATGTTTGCGTATGACAAGACCTTTGACCGTAAAGTATTCCTGGGTCACTGTGACCTAGTTTCATGGTTCAGTGATTTTGCCTTATATCTCGACACTCTGTTGGTATTTTTTCATACTTCCTCTGATTATGAATGAGTATGACCAGACCTTTAACTCAAACATACTTATAGGTCACTATGACCTAATTTCATGGTTCAGTGATTTTGCTTTATATCTCAACACTGAATGGGTATATGATCATATTTCTTTCACATTATGAGTAAGTATCACTAGACCTTTGACCCTGAAATACTTATAGGTCAGTGTGACCTTATTTCATGGTTCAGTGATTTTGCCTTGAGTCTTGGCACTCAGTTGGTATATGAACACACTTCTTTCACAATATGAGTGAGATTTTTAAATCTTAAGTAGTTACAGTTAACTTTCATGGTTCAGTGATTTTGCCTTATTGCATCAAGGCAAAAAGATGTATGAGCATAATGCTTTGGGTTACTGGTCGGGTTTGGCCTTATGTTTGACAAAGGTCAGAAGCAGTCGAGCACGCTGTCCTGCGACAGCTCTTATTATTTCTGAATCATTTAAATGGTGCCAGTAAAATACTTCCCAAACAACATGACTTTGTAGTATATAGATCAATGAAGATAGTCTAATAGATTGTACACTGGCACTATTTTGAAAAGAAATGAAAATTATATACATTATGCATGACCAATTGCAATTTCTAAATTTCTAAATGTAGGGATTCTTTTAACCGGCACCATTTTATATGCTGTTCAGATGAAACTTGCTGCTATTGTTGCTAAACAATTACAGCTCCGTTTCATAAGTTTAGTACATACCGATTTGTTTCATTTCATATGTAATGGCATAGCAGTTTCCATACTTGAAGCTTGGCCAAACTTTATTGGGTGTTTGCAGATTTGAACAGATTTCGCTAAGTCAATCCTAAAACATAGAATTTATTCACTGATTGTAACAATTTAGATTTTGATTGATTTATAAAGAGATAATAACACATAAAATACGATGAATGAAATAACATAACTTCTGTGACACAAATATCAATGTTAACATTGATTTCTCACATTACAGGACAGCTTGAACTAAAAATTTATTATTCCAACAACATGACAGAGCGTCCAGGAGAATACACCTTACATACATGTAATATTTGGTCTACCCTATGTACAGTCGAGGTTATTGAAGCTTGAAATCTTGCATCCTACTAGACTGCCTTACCTTGTTTGAAATGTCGTTTCGCCATTTTGTGTCTCAATACCTTTTCGAGCGGCTTTCTTTGGATCAAATATTTATATTCAACTGTAAGAGCAGTGTTATTTGTAAAAAACAAATGGTTGTGTGTGTAATTATGTAACAAACGCTGATTGATTGTATAATTTGGTGTACCACGGCTATTTGGGTGAAATATTTCAAGCTTCAATAAACTTGATTAGTTGAATATACACAGGGTAGATCAAATATTATGTTAGGTGTAGTATGCCGGGTGATATGCCAATTTAACGATATAATCTGTTTTTGGTTAAAACTTTCTTGAAGTGTATGAAACCAATGCTAAAGTTGATATTTGTTTCCGTGAAGTTATGATATTTCGTCATTTTAATGTGTTACCATTGATAAATCAATCGATTAAAATCTAAATGTTACAATCAGTGAATAGTTTTATGTATTAAGTTTGACATAACAAAATCCGTTCAAATCTGCAAACACCCAATAACATTTGGCCAAGCTTCAAGTATGGGTACTGCTATGCCATTACTAAGAAACATTATAAATCGGTATGTACTAAACTAATGAAATGAAGCTGTATATAATGACCTATGATTTTAGCTCACCTGAGTGAGGTGCTCATGTGAGCTTAAACAGCAGTCACACAGTAGCGTATAAGTGAAACGCGTGCCAGCGTGTAGAAAAAATAGCGAAATTCCACATACGCCAGACGCACGTCGGAAACACGTTCAAAACTCGCTACAAGTGCGTTGGGTACGCTTGGTGTACGTCCGGTGCACGTCGCTGTACATCGCTAAAAGTCTCTGCGTGTTTCGCACGCATTTGGGCTCAAAATGTTTTTAAACATGCTTAAAAATTTTCTAGAAGCTTGGCGTGTCTCGGGCGTGTGAATTATACGTCCTGATTAACTTGATTAAGTTACAGGTGGTTGAATACGCTCTGAACGCACTTGGAGCGCGTTTGAGGCACGCCAGTGTATGTTACATGTGCGTTCCGATTTCATTAGATGTTGCTTCAGTAGCTTGCCCTATAAGCGTGTGTGAAACACACGTTGAACTTTCGATGCGCGTCTGTAGCGCGTGGTAACAGTTAGCGTGTCTGGGACTTATCACAACCGTACTCAAAAACTTGGAGATTTTTTATACGTTCGGCACTCGCCTCAGTCACAGGCTAATGTGTAACTGCTAAAGCGAGTTAAAAGAAATTAATTTTTATACGTCCAAAGTCTTCAGCATGTTGAGATTTTTCATACGCCCGGCGCGTGTTTGGGTTATACGCTACTATATGACTGCTGTTTTAGCTAAGGTAGGATAGGGTCCGTCATCTGTCCACCATTTTCACAGATCTTCTCCTTTAAACGTGCTAAAACCTCTTTGACAATCAAGGCCATGTAGCACTTGAGGAAAGGGGAAAGTGTATAAAAATAATCCAGGACAAATGACAAAGGCAATTTCCATGGCCATATATGGTGAAAACTAAAATCTTCTCCAGAACCCAAGTCTTATGATCATGAAACTTGTCATGTAGCAGCTGCATCATGGAATACAGAACTAAAATGTGTAAATAAATAATGCACTTTGATGACCAGCCATATGAAAATAATCTTCTTCTCTGAAACCACAAGACTCAAAGCTTGTATATTTAGTATGTAGCAATCTTATTTAATGCTTTACATAACCCCCCCCCCCCCCACCCCCAATTATGCCCATGTGGTTCAAAATGGTCCCACCCAAGGGGAAATAATCTCCTATATTTATACTACAATGAAGAAAACAATAATATCCAGAAACATTCTCTTAAGCGTGAGTTTTTCATATTTTGTGTGAAGCAGTGTGAAGTAATCTTCTTTCTAAATTCTGCCACCCATGCCCCTGGGGTCCAAACAGGCCAAGCCCCAGAGCCCGGGGTCATTAGCTCCCTTACAAATAAAACTGTCCAGATTAGGCGAGCGTTTACAGGACCACTGGTCCTCTTGTTTGTGTTTCACTATATTTCTGTATTTCTGGTCCAGGCTGGAATTCAAAAAACAGGATTTTGTATGAAATAGCACTATAAACCCTGATCTTCCTAATTATCAAGATGTTACAGCCCCTTTCACTCGAGTTTGCCATTTGAACATTTAAATCAATCAAATTTGTTCACTCGAGTTTGCCGTTTGTTTGTAAATCAGGTAACTTTTTATTCTATTTTAGAACTGAAACAGTGTCCCGCAGGTGCCAGGTGTTCTTAAAATCTATTCAGCTTTTATCTTTAGGTAATGCCCTTCCCTCAGAATTACATGTAAAAGACATGTCACAGACATGTCCTTACACGTAATGCCAGGAATGCGGAGTATTGGCACATGCTTTTACATGTTGTGACCTAAACACGTAAAAAATGCCAGAATAGCAGTCTGCTAGTGAATCTGTTAAAAAATTACAGCTTATGACGTGTAAAAACGCGTCATTACATGTAACTTTTTACATGTCTTTCTAGTTTTACATGTAAAAAATGCCATGTAGTCACTCGGTTTCTCCTCTAAAAATGCCAGTAATGCGTAAAATTTTACATGTCACTTTTTACATGTAAAAATTTACGCATTCCTGGCAGTAACATGTAAAAATTGCCATGTAGAAATTTAGTTCAAAGGTTAACTAACGGTCATGTCAGTATACAATAATTACAAAAGCATATGCTTTAAATAGGCTTTATATGACCTAGTACACAATGAGAGGCTATTTCTTTACTAATATGTGTATTGCCCGTGAAATTGCAATTTGCAGTTTCAGGGGCACAAATTAGTTATAGTTCAGAGAAGACTTCCAGATCTATGCTGTTAGCACATACAGCCTTCATATCATGTGCTACTCAAAGCAATAGTAAAGAGAGAAAAAAATAATAATAATACTAATAAATACAAAACTTTTGTCCATTAAAACCATCCTACATTGTACCTCTTGGATCAGCGCAAATGACTTTACATAAACCATCAGATGCTTCACAGTTCGATATGCTGACACAAAGCAGAGAATTTATTCAAAATTAAGCATATTTTTGAAATTCTTAAACAAAATAAGACAGCTTGATGCTTGAAACACACTTCATTGATATAACCATGTTGCATATTTATAACTTTTCTTTATATTTGAAAGATTGATCTAAAATCATGACATGCAGGCAAAATTCATTGCAGTGTATATTGTGTGTCAAGTGCAGTCACATAAAATGGAACAACATAAAAATACAGGCCTCTACAAACTATAATGAAATAATGTTTAAATACTTACTTTGCTGCTGCACTAACTCTTTTTCATAGCACTAACTCCTTTATATAATATGTATGCCAATCAAACTTAAAATAATACCATCACATCCACACATTCCCTCCAATATTCAAACACAGGAAATGAGTCATTAAATATGTCTGCCAAATCTTGACTGTTCATTGGATAGATATTTAAATACAATTTGGCTACATGGCAAAAAAACTCAGTTTTACATATTTTTACGGGTTGAAAATTTTCTAAGTCCACAAATTGTTCATTTTACAGGCTTTATTTTGTCTATGTTGAAGTTTTGACGTGTTTTGCCAGATGAAATATTTGTAAGTCCAAGTTTTACGTGTCAAGACATGTAAAATTATAGTTTTACACGTAAAGACGTGTAAAATTTTACGCATTTCACCAGGTTGGAGGATGCTTTTTTTGTTTTACATGGTATGACACGTTTTTACGTGTAAAATTCATGCTTTGACACGTATTGACGGGCTCTTTTACACGTCATGCCATGTAAATTGGAATTTTACATGTAATTCTGAGGTAAGGGTGATGTCACCTCTTCTGATAAAAACATTGTAATTGCTTGGTTAAAGCACATTTTTATTTCAAAATTCTTTGTACAACATATACAATGCATATTAAGAACACACATTTGTAACAGGATAGAGACAAAAGCAAAATTTTATCAATTTAAGCAGTTACCTGATCGGTATCTACATGGCAAAAATTCCACATAGGAAGTTAAAAATTTCACTTGAGTTTGCCATTTTTAAAGGTCATTTAGTTTGAAGCTGTCACTCAAATCAGCAGATCAATCAATCCAGATGTCTTTGAGGACAACATGAAAAGAAACTTGGAACACATGTTCTTCTTGTGTGATGCAAATGCTCAAATGGCAAACTCGAGTGTGATTGACAATGATGATTTGCCATGATGTTTCTGTCATAAGTCTTCTGCATTTCATAATAAAAGTTAAAACCTTTAATTATTGCAGGTGTTAAGTAATGATCACTGACAGAATTCAGCATGGACTTCAGTTTTTCAATGTGAGAAAAAGATCAACATCTAAACCCAACAGATTTGTCCTAATAGAAGAAAGTATATGTATATGGTGGAAAAGAGAAAACAATGTGTTATTGACCATGTTTGCTCCTGAGTTCTTGCTTGGACTTGAGTCAAGATACAGATTTCTCAACATCTAGATTATTCCAGCTTCTCCGAGATTGAAGACAGCAGAAAAGTGACAAGTGTAATTTTGACGATGATATTAGACATGTTTCTTTACACCATGCCTGTTAGTTCAAAGATTCTAGATCTGTCAGAAATTAACAAGTCTTTCTAATAAACGCAATACGAGATCTTTGTTAATCCAGTTTTTAACTCAGTAAACTCACCTGAGCAGAAGGCTCACAGGACTGGTTAGCTTATAGGATAGGCTGGCATCCGGCGTCAGTCGACATCCGTCCACAATTTCAAAGACAAATGAGCCGCCACATGGGAAAACCAACAGAGTCTGCATAGGCGAAAACAAAGGTGCAGATCAGCTTCGCAGATACTGCGAAGCTGATCAGCGCCTTTGTTTTCGCAACTCGGATAGTACAATTCCTCTTCTACTTAAATCAGAAATTTCAAGCTTCTAGCTCTTTTCTGTACTTGTACAAGTGGGTTTGTGCCAGACCTGTTCGGAAACCACATTGTTGGTTTTCCCGCGAGGCGGCTCAAATATTTCTGAATCAAGCGGGCCGATCTTGATAAAATTTTATGTGAACCATCACTGGGTAGGGGGATTGACTGCATTAGGTTTTTGGAGCAGATTGTATCAAAATTGTGGTTTCCATGGCAACAGATAGCTCCCATAGCCTTACAATGGGAAAAACATAAAAAAAAATCACAAGGCCCAGAGCTTCAATATTTTGTATGTAGCAATGTTTGGTAGTCCCCTTCATCAGTCCTGCCAACCATGTACCTGGGGTCCAAATTGACCATGCCCCAGGGATGTCCATGTGTGCTGTAGGCTTATAGTGGGAAAAATCTTCTAACTCTAAAACCACAAGACTTAGAGCTTGTGTATTTAGCATGTAACAGTGTTTATTGGTACCCTTCATAAATCCTGCCAATCATGACCCTGGGGTCAAAAATGGCCCCACCCTGGGGTCATTAGCTCCTATAGACTAGCGTATACATGTACCTAATTTTCTTATTTTGGATCCAAAACATACGCTGTGGGTACTTGTTAGACCCGCCTCAAC
Organism: Rugalucina vietnamica; assembly: GCA_964017185.1. NCBI lineage: Eukaryota > Metazoa > Mollusca > Bivalvia > Lucinida > Lucinidae > Rugalucina > Rugalucina vietnamica. The sequence continues at coordinate 42,667,315 of OZ024881.1, forward strand.
GAGGCGGTTCTAACATGTACCCACAATGTATGTTTTGAGCAAAAACTTTGAAAAAAACAGATTTTTTTTTTTTCAATAAAATTTTTCTATTTTTGCTTCTGTAAAAAACATCTGTATATTGCATGGGCAAAAATGTATTGCTCAAAACAGATTGTGGGTACACCTCCATGGAACTGCCTCGGCGAGCAAATATAAGGCACATCTACCCCAGTTTTGCTATAAAAGTTGTGTATAAGGGATGTATATGGGCTGCGACGCAAGAAAACCAGTATTTGGGGTTTCTGACCATATCCAACACAAACCAGAATGTACTGTCACAGAAGAAGGCCAGAAGCTTGGATATAAGTAGAAGAAGAATTGTTATATTTTTGTAGCGAAAACAAAGCACCTTTGTTTTTCACATATATGCAAGATTCAGGTTTTCTCATGATGCAGCTCATATTACATGGACATGTTATTCTGATGTTATAGCTCACTTGAGCCCTTGTGAGCCTGTTATAGTATGGGCATTCTCTGGTGTCCATCCATCATCTGTCAGTTTATCAGTTGTCCACCGTCGATTGTCCACCGTCGTCAACCGTTTGTTGTATAAATGGTCCAGGTCACATGACCAAGATGAACGCCACACCCATGATAGTGTTAAACCACTTCTCTGGAACCAGCAAACTGACTTTAAAGAAACTAAGTATGTAGCATTGGGGACGCTGGTTAATCATTGTTTGATTAAATTGTGACCTTAGGTTGAACTTGATCTAATTTACAGCAAGATCAGATTTGGTCAGTCACATGCTTTTCAATGGAAACAGTTTGAAACAGGATTTTTCAGAAAGGTTTATAGCCTGTGACCTGATAGTAGATACTGACAAATTATTGAGTTAATGAGTTATGTTTAAGGTCAATGTCATTTCCTTACCATGGCAAAAAGTAATAAACTAATTGTAATTATTATTTAATTTTCTCTGAAACCATTTGGCCAATCAAGCAACGTTTTATGTTTCAGAGCTTCCTTTCGAAGGGGAAACAAAATTTTCTATAAATGGTTAGGTCACATCACCAGGATGGCTGCCATCCCCATAATGGTAAAAACAATGGAAAACAGTTTTTCTTCTCAGGAGCCGATGAACCGATTTCAGTGAAACTTGTTATGTATTATCAAGCACTCTAGACCATCATAGATGTATAAAGCTGCTAAGTTGACCTTGCCCTGTAAAAAGGTTTCAGATTTTAATAATTTGGTCGGGTAGCCTGGGCTTTTGATGGGAAAATATGTAAGCAATGCATTTTGTCACAAAGATTTTAGCCTGTGACATGTAAATTGATAGATATATTAAAGGACAGTTTTTTGTGTTATTGAAATTATGTGAGAATTCAGTTTTATTTTCAAAGACCAAATCTCGGGTGAGCACTCTGTTTTTTTATATATAAAAAAAAAGAAGTTTATTAGTTTGAATTATAATCTTGTTTGTATTGCAATTTTGATATTTTTACATGGAGTGTTATTGGGGGCAGCTGTTTGTATCTTCTCAGAATTTTGGGATTAAAATGTGCATATGTGATGTGAACTTTTCTCCTAATGTTTTTAGTAGCCACTGTTTTTGTCGACAAAATAAATCATTCAATTTTAATCAATATGAAAATCAAATTTTTGCATTTTTCACTTTTAATCAAGATGAAAACCACATTTTTGCATTTTGTTCTATGATACCATTCAAATGATAAAGGATCATATAGAGACACACATGAAACTATCCATACATAAAAGATTATAAATGTGAACCAAACAGGGTTGCATAATGTGGTGTTTCTTTTTGTAGTTGAGTATAGTAGTTAATCAAAAGTTTTATGTTTCAAAATAAGTTAAAAATATCTTGGCCATGGCCAGTTATATGGACATGAGAAGGGCCATGGGAAGAAAATGATGGCCATGGGCAAAATTTTTGGCCATGGCCCAAAACTTGACCAACTTTGGGCCATGGCCAGAATTTCATTGCCCATGGCCAGAATTTATGCCCATGGCCAATACTTACAAAATTTTAGATTATAATATTTTTGAATTTATAATATCATGGCCTTCATGGGAAGCAATTTTTATGTAGAAATTCATCTCTATAAACATTTTTTATCAACAGTTAAATTTTCCCATGGCCAACAAATTTTCTGGCCATGGCCACATTTTTGTCCATGGCCAATCTGTTTTCCCATGGGAAAGGGCCATTTCCCATGGGAAAACATGATTTTCCCATGGGAAAGCCAACTTCAAGTCCATTTTTCAGGCAGTTATAGATAAGATAGGCCAATAAAATAAGTTTTTAGAGAACCACTTGATAGGTACTTTATGAGTATATAAACTGCGAAGCCCTGGCTGCTTTCGAAAGATGTCCTGGATTTGACAAAAAGCGGTTTGTCAAAAAAATACCGGTTGGTGTTCTTATAAGACAATGTAAGACATGAGCACTTTTGCAAATTAATAAGTATTACATTGTATTGATTGAAATGTTGCATATTGTGCAGCACATTGACTGAGAACATTCCATGATACTTCATCAGTATTCGTGAAATCTTTTTTCAGCTGCAGAACAGCTGTCTGGCTGACTGCAAGTTTTTGCTGGTCAAACCCCAATTCTGTAGGACAGTTCTACATGTTATCATTTTAATTTTGGATATTTTTGCCGGACATTAGTCTGACAGAATAAAATATATTATTTTGTCAGTCAGATTTATATTTGCTGGTTTTGACCGACAGATCGGCACTTTTCGCAAAGACTGCTTGATAGATTGTACACAAATTAATAATCCTAACGTGAATGCAAAATAAACCAAATAGACACTGAATTTTTGCAGGATTTTTAATCCTTGCAGGTTTTGTCTGATTTTAAAACCATATGTTTTAGCTCAACTGAGCTGAAGGCGAACAAGGTGAGCTTATAGGATGATATGCGTGCCAGTCTGTCTGTGCATTCATCTGTCCACACTTTCAAACATGAATATCTCTCAAGGCATTTTGGCTAACTGCAATCAAATTTTATTTGAAGTATGATTTACAATGCAGGCGAGGGAAAGGTTGCATTAAGTTAAGACCCAGGTCAGATCAGGACGCTGGTTTCCATGGCAACGAATAGCTGCCGTAGACTTATAGTGGAAAAAAAAATCCTCTCCAAAACCACAAGGCCCAGCATTTTTATATTTTGCGTGTAGCAATGTATAGTAATTCTCTTTATAAATCTTGCCAACCATGACCCTAGGGTTCATAGGGCCACACCCAAGGGCATTATTAGCTGTCATAGGCTATAAAGGGAGATCTAAATATGAAAAGTATTTTTCTCTGAAACAACACGGCCAAGAGCTTTTTATATTTTGTGTAAAACATTGGCTTCTAGTAGTCTTTTTATGAATCCTTCCAACCATGTCCCAGTGGTCTAAACTAGGGAAGTCCAGGGGTGTCATTATCTGCTATAGGCTTATAATGGGAAGAACATCGAAAAAGTCTTCTTCTCTGAAAGCACAAAGTCTAGAGCTTTTAAATTTTGTGTGTAGCATTTGCTACCTTCTTTATAAAACCTACCATCCATGCCCCTGGGGTCCACAGGTCCAACAGTGTACAGCAGGCCTCTGGGAGGGGGGTCTTTGCTCCCTGAAAGAAAAATGACCTTTCTCCCCAGCTCTCTAAAATGTTTTTCCTCAGCCCCCTGCTTTCTGCTCCCTAAAACCCCAAAAAGTTATGCTTTCAAACCCCAAATCCCTGAAAATAAATGACCTCAGCAGAAAAAAATGTTTTTTTGTTTTTTTTTTGTCCAGTGACAGACAGGTCTTGTTGACGCAGGTGAGCAAGCAATGCACCCAGGGTTACAAAATTGCAGTATGTAAAAATAGTAATAAAAAATTAGTTTCTTGCCATATATGCATTTCTGTTTCAGACTGAACCCTGTGTGTCTTCACTTAAATAGAATGTAACCAAGACAGGCCAACATATGTAGCATGTAATTACAGACAAAAAATGAGAAAGGATCCCCAGTCGTCAAACAAAATAAAGCTGTTCCAAACATATATAGTTGCCCCTTTATACATCAGGTAATTTCCAAATTGTCTATTGTACATGTATGGAGTTTTCTCAACATCACGAAAACTTGCCCATGCAATATATACAGAGATTTTGTTTCAGCTGTAAAAATTGAAAATTCCACCATAAAAATCTTGATATTTTTATGTTTTTGCTTAATATTATAACATACATGACATACATTGTGGGTACATGCCGAGGCGGTTCTAACAAGTACACTGTACCCACAATGTATGTTTTGGATCAAAAATAAGAAAATTAGCACTGGCCACATGCAAAGCAAGCCAAGTTCTGCTTGCTTGTGACAGGTGGTTTTTCTCCGGTTCTCCTGTTTTCGCCCAGCTACTGAATGGTCCGTCTCATATGAGCTGAAATGATCTTGAAAAACTGAATTTAAAAAACAAATACAACAGATTTTATTTATTTTTGTTCGAGGCTGCCTTTTCCATGTAGTTTTACATGTAAATCCCTGACAGAGCCGCATGCATATTGTTGTTTATTTTTGTTGACTTGATTAAGTTGATTTGGATGATTTGCGAACGCAGTTTATTTTTCTTAATTTAGTTAATTATTTTACTGTATTATTATTCTCATAAGCATGTTAACTCCATCTTGGTGGCCAATTGTATTAGCTCACCTGAGCCGAAGGCTCACAAGGTGAGCTTATAGGATGGCCATGCTCCGTTGTCCGTCCGTCGTCGTCCGTCGTCCGTTCACAATTTCAAAGATCTTCTTCTCTGAAACCGCTTGGCCAATCAAAGTCAAACTTCATGTGGAGCATCCTTAGGAAGGGAGAACAAAAGTTTAGATAAATGGTCTAGGTCACATGACCAAGATGGCCGCCATGCCCATATATGGTAAAAACCATAAAAAAATTCTTCTTCTCTGGAACCAGTGGACCGATTTCAACGAAACTTGGTATGTAGCATCGGGGACTTTGGCCCATCATAGTTTATATAAATCATGGCCTTGGGTTGACCTTGACCTATTTTACGGCAAGGTCAATTTTGTTTACATAGGCTTTTCAATGGAAAAAAGTGAAAACATTGAATTTTTCAGGATGTTTTGTAGCCTGCGACCTAAAAGTTGGTAGATGCAGACAACATGTTGAGCTAATGAAGTGATGTGAGTATTAAAGGTCAAGGTCATTTTTTGACCTTGGCCAAAGGTCATTTACAAATTAAATGTTAAACTTAATTTTCTCAGTAACCGCTCAACCAATCAAAGCCAAATTTTATATGTAGTATCCTTAGGATGAGGGAATGAAAGTTGATATAAATAGTCAAGGTCACATGACCAAGATTGCTGCCATGGCTATAAATAGCAAAAACCTTAAAGTTTAAAAATCTTCTTCTCCAGAACCAAAAGGCCTATGATTTTGAAACCTGGCATGAAGCATCAGGGGGAGGAGCTCTACAAAGTTTATGTCGATCATGACTCTTGGATGACCTTGACCATTTTTACGACAATGCCAACATAGGTCGCTCATGCATTTGAATAAGGAAAATTGTCAAAATGTCATTTGACAGGAAAAACTTTATGGAAATAGGTAAATGGACTGAATATTTATGATCCTGAAAAAAGGACCCCAGGGGCAGGTCTGCCCCCATCCGGAGGGCAATATACATGTATATATTACCATGATATTCAAAGATCTTTTTCTCTGAAACAGTTTGGCCAATCAAAGCCAAACGTCTTGTTGAGTATTCTTAGGAAGGGAGAATGAAAGTTTATAAAAATGGTCAAGGTTACATGACCAATATGGCCGCCATGGCTATAAATAGCAAAAAACCTTTAAAATCTGCTGCCTCAGAACCAGAAGGCCTATGATTTTGAAACTTGGCATGCAACATCAGGGAGAGGAGCGCTACAAAGTTTATATAAATCATGACCTTGGGATGACCTTGACCTATTTTTATATCCCAGTTCTCAGGTGAGCGTTTACAGGACCATTGGTCCTCTTGTTATAAATGATACTTATGCTTTTCAGATTATGTGGACAGATTGTTAGACAAGGTTATGATGATAAAGGAGTTCAAGAGCTGCTGATCTGGGACCCAAAGAATAAAAAAATATTCAAACATTGAAGTGACTGAAATTACACTGGTCAACTGCATCTTGGAATTCATTTTTGGACCATTCTTGGACTCTCACTGTTGACTGGGACGTTAAGCATCAATTCAGTCGGAAGAATTAGGTTGGCGAAGTACTCAAAGAACGGATCAGTCACTTTTGTCAAATATGGATGCATGGTATTGTGATACTTATGCTTTTCAGATTATGTGGACAGATTGTTAGACAAGGTTATGATGATAAGGGAGTTCAAGAGCTACTGATCTGGGACCCACAGAATAAAAAAATATTCAAACATTGGCGTGACTGAAATTATGGAAAATTAAGACACTGGTCAACTGCATCTTGGAATTCATTTTTGGACCATTCTTGGACCATCACTGTTGACTGGGAGGTTAAGCATCAATTCGGTCGGAAGAATTAGGTTGGCGAAGTACTCAAAGAACGGATCAGTGACTTTTGCCAAATATGGATGCATGGTATTGTGAATTTGGACATAGAGATCATGAAATAAAGAGACCCACTGATTGATTTGGTGATCATGACAAGTTCACAAAATTTCAGTCATTAAATAAAGAATCTGTCAATGATAAGCTCATTTTCAGTCCTTAGTGCACATTTTTAACCATGAATTGTCATTGTTGGAAATACAGTAACATGTTGCAGTTAACTCACTATGCCAGATGTAATGGTTCATTTGTCTTGCAAAATAATAGCTAGGGCCCCAGCCATCAGAAAAATGGTGATAGGTGGTCGGAAAGTAGCACAAATTTCATTCATATCCTCTTGTAGAGGAACCCACTGGAAGCTTGAAAACCAATGTTTGGTCAATTTTAAGTCTTGCAAAAGTGTTGAAATTATGGTATGTATACTGCTACACATGACATTCTATAATGCGATTCTCGAAAATGAAGGTGTACATACAAAATTGGTCATATCTCTGCTGTTACTTATCCCACATCACTGAATCTGGTCTCATTTTAAAGCTTAGACATAGCCCTTTTATCCTATGATAAGTAATGCAAGTCATCTAATTTGTATATTCGTGAATTTTAATTAAAACATTACAATGACAGAAAAGCATTAAAAATCCATAAATAAACTGATTTGAGGCCCAAACTATCTATGTGACACTTTGTTATTGAGCCAGTAATATCATATGACAAGTGTATTGATGTCAGAGGCCTAAATAAAAATTATTTCCTTTGGTTATTCATGAGAATTTTAATGAAAATGTAAACAATCGAGGAAAAACAAGGGAAAAAACTATAGCCATTGCAAGGTTTTGGATAGGTTATAAGATCTATCTTGCATCCCTGGGACCATACTATAATTGGTCTGATAGTGATGCATGGACCAAGCAATTTAACCTTGATACCTAACATTAAAATCATTGAATTTGCAAATTCATGAAAATTAAAAAAAAATATCCCCATAAGAAATCGGAGTCAAATCATGGATAATAGGGGGTGTATGTACAAAATCACTTGTTCCAGAACTGTTAATATAAAGGTACAAGTAGGCAAAGATCAGGAAAAGGCGCAATCAGAAAAAGATTCCCACTCCAAAAACCGAGGCGGGAAAAAACCAAACCAACAATCAGGCACACATACCATGAAACAAATCGTAAGCCGAATGAGCAGCTATTTTCCCAATAGGTGGCCACTCAGTTACCTTAACTTAACTTAAAATATGAAAACATACATAAGGCGCCAACAGCACGAAAATTTTTTTAAAAACACCAAGACATAAAACAAAAAGAACCACCACAGAAGTATCGACTTGGAACGATCAGTAACACAAAGTTACTGGCGGGCTTAAACCGGTTTTACATGGCCATAACCTCACCCTCAGCTTCTGCAGTGGTTCATAACATTTAGTTAGTTATTCGGTCCTCGTGGTGAATCTCTAACTAGTCAATGAATCATCAAGAACAAACAAATAAATCATGATAAACATCCTGATGAATCAAAAACCAGGACTCACAGACTGAGTAAGCTGCCCGTCGATGGAGATCCATGGGCGCCGAATAACCTACTAACTCCGGAGCAAAAGAAAAACACCAGTTGGACCCCGGTGGGCCAAGCAACAGACAAGAAGCTCCGGCCCCAACCAACTAAAATGAATAGCTTTATGTCGGGGCCATCATAGAGTCTGACGCCCGACCCACCGGCGTGCAATTAAAGAAGGCAGCATAGTTATCAACCATGATTGGGTTAAAAACTAAGCATGCAGACTGTCGCATAACATTCAAGTTATAACCTATACGTCTGTAACGTGTTATGATTTTTCTGAACTGAAAAGAAAAATCATTAATTCCTTTAAGTTTCTTAAATTTGTAAACCAAGTCACCATAAAATCAGGTTCAGAAAGGCCCTCACTTAAAAGCGTCTTTAACCCAACATTATATTTGGAAATCAATTCATAGTGTCTACGATAAAATTTAGAAAATATTTTTCGAAGTTTATGATACCGATAGCCCTGTTGGAGAAGTTTTGTCGTTAAACATTTATTTCGAGCGTTGAAGTCTGTAACATGATTGCAGACTCTAGCAAACCTAATAAGTTGCGAAATGTATACACCATAAGAAGCACGACGAGGAACGTCACCGTCCAAAAAAGGAAAATTTACTATATCAAAATCAAAGTCATCGCGCTTATCATAAATTTTAGAAGAAACAAATCCATTTGCAACAGAAGGATGTAGATCTAAAAAGGGGGCTTCAGTATCTGAGATATTGGCTTTGTTCAACTGAAGTTCAGGTGGATAAATTTGATTGACCATACCTTCAAAATAAGGGTTGTCAATGTTCAAAAGGTCATCGAGGTACCTAGATGTGGAATTAAAAGCCTCGATAACATCAGCTTGATTATCATGGTTAAGAGAAACCCATGATACTGGAAAAGGTATCCAATAAATGCTATGGCAATATTCTATGATCCTAAAGTATGATATAGGAATAATCTGATTTTCAATTTCATGAATTTTAATGAAAACTTTAAAATTTGGAGAGAAAAAGTGAAAAGAATAAACGGGTAAACCTACAAAATGACTTGTATCTCTGCAATCAAAAGCCCTAAAGTGCTGAAAATGACATCAAAATGTTGCTAGAGCAATATTATACCATCGTGTACTACAATATATAAGTCATTTGATTTTTAGTTTAAAAGAATATTAGCAAAACCTTCAGAATTGAGAGAAAAATATACGGAAAAATTAAGGAGGTATACATAGAAAGACGCATATACCTTGGCTACTGATAGACTTAGAGAGATATAATTGGTATCAAATGTTTGCTAGGACTATGTTATATAACCATGTAATCTCATATATAAATAATAAGCTATTTTTGTTGTATGGATGTCAATGAGATCTTTATAAATAAGACCAAAAGTAACGGAAAATGAAGGGGTAAACAAACAAAGTCGCGTACATCTTGACTGCCAAGAGCTGTAGAGAACTTAAAATGGCATCAATTTATTGGTAGGACACTGTTTTATTGCCAAGTGTTTAGATATATAAAGCATGCTCGCTGGCAATCAAGATTTAATAAAGTTTGTTGGAGCACAATCTTCAATTTTCTGTCATTACCACAATTTTTCAAAATTTTGTGTAACATTAAAAAAATGCAATAACATATGCTTCAGCTAACAGACCTTATGGCAATAGTGCATTGTCACAGCATTCTATTGGTACCATTTTTAATTCTCTAAGGATATTGACAGCTGAGATACAAGCGATTTTGTTGGTGTACCCCTTCGTTTTTCATTGATTTTTCTCTTATTCATAAAGAACCTATTTTAAAATATCCATACAACAAAAATAGCTGATTATTTATTTTTCAGATTACATGGTTATAGAACATTGTCCTAGCAATCATTTGATACCAATTATAGCTCTCTAGGTTTATCAGTAGCCAAGATACATGTGATTTTCTATATATACTGCCTTAACTTTTCAGTGAATTTCCTCTAAATTCGAAAAGTTTTGTTAATATTCATAAAGCAAAAAATCAAATGACTCGTATATTGTACTGTAGTACAGGATGGAATGGTTTTGCCCTAGCAACCATTTGATGCCATTTTCAGCATGTTAGGGATTTAGGTTTCTGATATACAAATCATTTTGTACGTTTGCCAGTTTCATTTTTCCTTTTTTTTCATTCCTGTTTCTAAAGTTTTCATTATAATTCATGAAATTGAAAATGACATAGTACATTGCCATAGCATTCATTTGATACTTTTGACAGCATCCTGAGTTTGTTACCAGCTCTGGTACAAGAGATTTTGTATGTCTACCACTATTTTTCCAAGATTTTTTTTTTTACAGATTTCTTATGTATTTTATTAATTTTCATGAATAAGCAAACGCAACCATTTGAATAATAAGTATTATGGTTAAATTGCTTGGTCTATGCATCACTATCAGACCTATAAATGTATTCTTGAGCATGCTATTGTTGGTATATGTGTATTTTTGAGTACCCTATTCATAAGAATCTCACTAGGGGTAGGAGTGGAAACTATGTAATTTTAAATCATGTAAATGCATTCATTGTTGAGGACAGTATTTTATGGCATTTAGGTGATACCTCTGACTACACTGATGGCCATGGGAATTGGTCCCAGGGATGGAAGATAGATCCTATAACCCATCCAAAACCTTGCAATGGATACAGTTTTTTCCCTTGTTTTTCCTGGATTTTTTTTAGTTTTTATTAATATTCATGAATATGCAAATGAGATAATGTTTATTTAAGCCCATGACATCAATACATTTGTAATATGATATTTCTGTCTCAATAACAAAGTGCCACATTGATAGTTTGGCCCCGAAATTAGTTTATTAATGGTTTCTTAACCATTTCTTCTGTCATTTTAATGTTTTCATTGAAATTCGTGAATGTGCAAATTAGATAACTTGCATTACTTACCCTAGGTTGAAAGCACTATGTCTTCAGCTTTAAAATGAGACCAGATTCAGTGTTCTTGGATAAGTAACAGCAGGAATATGACCAATCTTGTCTGTACACCCCCATGTTCGAGAATCATGTTAATGGTTGCCACGGAAACAATGTATTTTTTCATAGAACAAAAGAGTTTATCTTTGACAACAAAAATGATTTTCATTTCTTGGGTCCCAATGAATGATTTGGCACCCTTGAGAGATTCTCCGGTAGGGGATGTGCAAGGTAGACCAAATTAGCACCCGAGGTACCCAGAAATGAATGTCTTTAATGTCGCGGATCAAACAAGGCAGGGTACTTCATTTTGACCCGGAATAAAGTACTTTTGCAAGACCGAAAAAAATTAAAACAATGGTTTTTATACTTCCTAAAGACAGTACTAAACAACTATACCAAGGAAGTTTGTGCTAAACAGATGGCCACCAAAAGTGATTTTTGATGGCTTTTCTCTGTCTGGGGCTTTAGCTATAAATATTTAGTTTTAACTTGATTTAATACTTCACAGCCACGACAAACATCATCTAATTGCATATCTAGTGCACATTTTTGTCACCATAAACTGTCATATAATTTGCTATTTTATTATACTAAAAAGAAGGAAAATTGCATTTAAAAACACCTTGTATTAATTAAGAAATATCTGTAGTTTTCACATACTGTGTACATCCTCTTATCTCAATAACCGCACTTTACCCCCATTTTCCTATGTTTTTGGGGGTAAAGTGCGGTGTCCACTTATGCTGTAATACCTGCTGTGATTATGTACAGCTTATTAGTGTTGAGCTGCCTCTCTTGGTTAATTATGCAAGGAATGGTCGGATTTACTGTAATTTGATACCTAGAATTCCAGGTATTTTACAGTACAAACCAAACCCAAAAAATAAATTTTGTTCATTTTTCATCAAAATACAATTTAATCAAAATAATTGAAATAACAATAAAATGTTAAGCGACATTACATTTTCAATGGTCTAAATCGGTTCTGTATTAAGGATTTTGTATGGTCATTTGTACATGCTGATCAGAGCAGATGTTCCTTACCTGGAATTTCTTATCAGAGGCTGCTCAACTGAAATTATCCCTGCTAATTGGTTTTACTGCCTTTTGCACCATGGGTGTCTAATGAACAAAGTGGATTTTTGGAGTTAAGAGAATGTACACACTATGAGTGCACCATATCTTGTTGGCAGTTTCTTTTGCTTTATTTTGTTTTCAATTTGTATTGATTTAGTGCTTTACATCCACGATCAACAGCAAATGTCATGTAGGGTTAACCTGTTACAACCCTCTATCCTATAATGAGTTTGTGCACTTTTACTCTACAAGAAAACAAAAGATCTTGAATCAGCAGAAGAGAAAAAATATGCCTTTATTTACATGACTATATCATTACGAAAGGCACGAAAGGCGTGTGTAAGCATGAAGGTCCATCTAAGTATCCATTATTATAGCTTTGAACCTGGCCGGCCTTTTGGTTACCGTGGACAAAGGCTCACAGGTGAGCTTATAGGATAGGCAGGTACTTGGTACTTGGTGTCCATCTGTCATTTTGAAAGATCTCTGAAACTGGTTGGCCAATCGAAACCAAATGTTATGATGCATCCACAGAAAGGGGGGACCAATGTGTACTTAAATAATCCAGGTCACATGACCAAGATGGCCTACATGCCCGTATAGTGGTATCCGGTCAAACCCCTTCAAAATCATTCTTCGCGGCGGCCCCCGTGGCCGAGCGGTTAAGAGCGTTGTGTCTTAATCACTCGATCATCTCACCGCTGTGTCTGGTGTGGGTTCGAGCACCGCTCTGGCCACGTGAGACAAGCCAAGTTCTGCTTGCGGAAGTGCAGGTGGTTTTTCTCGGGGTTCTCCCGTTTTCGCTCCACCTACCGATTGGCCCGTCTCATATGAGCTGAAATAATCTTGAAAGGGACGTAAAACTGAATAAAAAAATATTCTTCTCTGGAACCAGTGGAACTGATTTTAACCAAACTTTGCATGTAGCATTTGAGACTAGAGTACTACAATTTGTACATACTAGTGATAAATTATAACCATGTGATGATCTTGACCTACATGTATTTAATGGCAAGGTCAGCTGAAGTTGTATATGCAGTTAATTGTTTTAATTGTGCATTAGTCATTGCCTTTGCTTTTAGTTACTGTTCAGCAAGGCAAACATTTCTTGTGTATGGATGTAATCAAAATGGACATGTTGTATTAACATACATACATACTACTAAAAGTTTGCTAGTAGGGATCACTCCAGTGTAAATCCGATACAGGAATATTTTAAAAGCCCATATCTAAATAGTGATCAGAATTCAATTTTGTTTTCACCAACTAATGGTATGGTGACAATGGGCAAAAAAGGCCTCTATTTCTAGGGGGTACCCGGTCATCCGGTATAACAAAACGTGTTATATATCAAACTGTTCGGGAATGTTTGTAGTTTCTGGGACTGCCGGCATAAATTGGCATAAATGATGGCGAGCTGAGAAATCCAAGATAGCCGCCAAAATGGCGGCTTGTATTTTCAGAAAAGACCTTGGATACATTAGTTGCTCCCTAATTGTTGTTTAAACATAAACCATTGATTTTCTTCCATAATTTTGTCATTTGATAACACAGAAAGCTATTAAACTATACAAAATGGTAAACTTAATGCTCTAACGTGTTAAAATATTGATGAAAATGTCAAATTTTGTTAAAATTTGGTATGAGTACAGCAAACTATTTTTTCTCTAGTGGTATTTAGAAATATTTTTGTGCTTTTTATTTAATTTAAATTAAGATATATCAAATACAAGCAGATTAAATTTTTTTTTTTCAAATTCATCAAGTATTAAACAAGTTACAAGCTTTTTAATACCCCTATCCCCATTTTCTTGATTATAATTGCGCCGTACATTTTGAATGCAACTGGAGAAGAAAAAACCCATGCAGATATTAAAATGGTAAGTAAACATGAGTTTTATTATATTTTTTCAAGAAATTAATTCAAAATTTGATATTGGGTTTTAAATACAATAACAAAGAACAAATATTGACCCGGATAAAATGACCGAGGCAATGTTTACTATTACACGAAAAAGTTTTAGTGGTGGGAAAATTCAAAACATCAACTCTTAAACACCCTTAAATACTATAAATATGACATAAACATGACAGGTAATTGATAAAATATAGTTTTCATATCTGTTTTATATCACAGCCCATTGTCTCAAAATATATTTACACAACTTCAACACAAGAATGTGATTTTAGATGACAATGAAATTAAATGTCCCAGTTAAATACTGTTTAAATTTCAAACATCTGTGCATTTTCTTCCTTCATATTCAGCCATGTAACAAGCTCATATACATATGTCAGTTCTGTTGTTTTTGATACTTTATTATTATCTGCATTTTCCAAAATTAAAGAAAAAATACCAAAACCGGTGTTGAGGTTAATTGTACCTATTCAAAATTATCCATGTTTATTTTTTTTTCTAGGAATGCATTCGTCAGAATGGATAATGCAAAGAGGAGAAAATTATCATTTAATGAAGATTCATGCTGTTTCTGTCAAAAAAGCTTCAAGAAAAATAAAACAATTCTAGATACATCAAAATCACAGTCACTATTCGCAGCATGCCGTAAACGGAATGATGAAATTTCAGTTAACATAGTTGCCAGTGAAGAAAGAATTTTGTCTGGTGAGGTTAAACTGTGCTATCATAAGTCATGCAGGTCAAAGTTTATTCACCCTTTTTACAATAAAGGAACTGAGGAGGATAGTTTGTCAGAGAAACCTGAAAGTTTGAGCTCATTTACGAGATCACAGGTACAATCAAATGGGTTTACATGGAAGGAAAACTGTTTTATCTGTGGTGATTCAAAAAGTAGCATAAAGTACAGAAAAGCATGGTCGAAAGTTGAGGGCACTATTAATGAAACATCCAGGTTGTATGCAAAATTACTTGAAATATCTGAATTAAAGGGTGACAATGAATTGCATTCCAGACTTCTTAGTTCTAAAGGAGATCTTGTTGCTGTAGAGGCCAGATACCATCGCAATAAAGGATGCCTTTCCAAATACATAGCAGACAGAAATATCAGAGCGGTCCAAGTATCACCAAAAAAGAACCAGTCAACAGATGCATGTGTAATTTTAAAAGGTCAAATAAAAGAAAAGATTGAAACGGAAAAAAATGTGTGTTAGAACTGTCGGATTTGAGATCGCAGTTTGTAGAGATTTGTAAAGCTGACTACATTACCGTGAGTAAAACCACGCTTAAGGCTAAACACATGAAAAAACTGTTGAAAGAGAATTGGCCTGATTTAACATTTATTCCGCGGGAAGGTCTTTCTGATCTTGTTTGTGCATCTGATGTGAAGGTGGAAGAGGCACTGTCAAAGTTTTTTAAACTTGAACAATCCCTTAAAGACCAACAAGAACATGATGATTGTACTTCTGCTTTGTGTGATAGTTTTATAGATTCTGAATCTGATGAAGCATCAGTTCTCTAACAAGCCGCCTCCATCCTCAGACAGAGAATTTCCAAGACAACAGGCCTTCAGCAGGAATATTACTCAGCTAATGAACTGAGCGTAGAGGCCCAACATAGTTTCATCGACCTCCTCCTTCTCAAATTCATGAACTGGATGTCCGTCCTGTAAGACAAAACTAACTGAGGCCACTGACATAGCAGATAGAGCTGTTGATAAGAAAACTGTAGCTATATGTTCTGATATAATGGCATTAGTGAAACCCATGATTACACCAAAACATCTTGGTTACACCATTCATATGGCAGCAAGAAATTGATAGAGGACTTAAATTCACATGGCTATACCCTCCCGTACTCAGAAATTAGACACTTTCTAACATAAGCTGCTGTCCATATGTCTAACATCCAACAACAGACGGAATCGGGTACGTGTTAACCTATAATCGTCATGTTTATAAGATTATGAATAATCTGAACTCCAGTTGTTCACCATGAGTGTAAAGCATTATAACAAATGAATATGAATGATGGACATGGAAACAGCTGTTTCTTAGTATGTTGCTATTGTGCTACTTGAACCTAACTTAATATAATATTAACACATAAAGTGACAAGCTCCAACTTGGAACGGTCATTTATAAATCACTGAGGAATTATACATGATTTACAGCATAACTATATGCATAACTTAAGGCTTGTCATTATCTCTGAATTACAATACGTTGTTATATTACAGGTGGTATTGTTCCATTACACATGGCCTCAAATGAGCAGTCAACAGAGTTGATAGTTGCGGCAGCAGATAACTGGGATCACAATGAAAATACATTGAGTGGTAAACAGTCGACTCATGCGATGACCAGCATTTTGGTGAAGTCTTCCCCCAGTAATCTACAGCAGACACAGGCTCGAATCCCTAGAGTACCAGGGCCCGAGGTTATAAAACTATTTTCATGCTCAACTCAGCTGAGCTTGAAATTTAAATTGCTCATAAATACTGAAATAGCCCAAATGAATTGAAGTTTTTGGTTAAAATCAATAAAGCCTGTAATTTATCCCGCTAATAAATGTTAAAATGCCAACATTTGTTGGCATTTTAACATTTATGAGCAGGATAAATTTTAGTCTCAGCTGAGCTGAGCATGAAAACAGTTTTATAACCTTGGGACCAGATAGAGCAATTGGCATATCATCATTGCCCGGTAAATAGCAAATTACAAAGTACATATGGGTGCAATGACCAAAGAGTTAAATAGAATTGAAAATCCTGTTCTGTAACCAGAAAGAGAAATTAATTGGGCAACACATAAACAAATTGTGAATAGTACTTAAAATACATCCAATACTGAAGCCATATTGTTCAGTTGTGCCCACAATGTCTCATCAATCAAATGTTTTGGTATTTGGAGTAGGATTTTTTTCTGATTGTTCCATTTCCTGATTTTTGCCTTCTTTTACACTTTGCCTTCTTTTAATACATAGCTGCTCATTCGGCTTACGAAATGTTTTCATGGTATAAGTGCCTGATTGTTAGTTTGTTTTTTTCCCACCTCGGTTTTTGGAGTGGGAATCTTTTTCTGATTGCGCCTTTTCCTGATCTTTGCCTACTTGTACCTCTTTTCAGGCAATGGTCTATCACATACACTGATGTACATGAAGCCAGAGAACAGACCCATGCCAAGTCTTTACCCTCCAGTAAAGTTGGAAGAGCTTCAACCTCCAGAACCTGAGAGTTTTAAGCAACTACGTCTAAAGGAACTTTTATACAACTTAGGAAGAAATAGGATAGCTTGCATGGTTGACGATAGATCAGGGATGCCACCATGGACTGTGTTCCAATCAAATGTTCAGACTGATGTTTTAACAGACAAAGCTGACATAGTGTTCAATCCTATCATAATGTCTACTCCCAATGATTATAACACTGTATACACTATTCTCAAACGGACAAAAGAGCAAATTAATGCCCTTGGACAGTCAGTATGTCCTATAGTATTTGACATGGGTTTATTGGCAAAGGCACTTGAAGTTGTGTGGGCAAGACCAGAGGAACTCTCAGGAGTTATCCCTCTAGAGGGAGGGATGCACTTCATGATGAGTTTATTTGGAGGCATAGGCTATATTTATGGGGATGCAGGTCTGAAAGGTATGATGGTAGAATCAGATGTGTTTGCAAAACTTACAGCAGAACACATTTTATCAGGAAAATACTTTGATCGGGCCCTCCGTGCCATTCTTATTATTGACGAGGTATTGAACCGTCGTTTTTTCTTGCAGTTTGTCCAGTGGGCTAAGGAATCTTCACACCAGATTTCACCTGTTCTGCTAGAGAAACTAGATGGACTTGACATTCGAAATCAAGATGAGATTGACAAGGCTATGGAGATGATGCAGTCTGAATTACTGCCTGTATTGGAAATGTTTAGGTCTGAAGGAAGGGTAGCTTCATCTCTTTTCAGATTCTGGGATGATTACCTCACAGAGGTGTCACTACCTATCAAGATGTACCTAGCTGCTTCTCGCCATGGTATATGGGATATGTATCATTTTGCAAAAATGAAACTATTGCCTTTCCTATTCTCTTCTAACAGGTCTGTGTATTCCAGGTACATGCCATATATGGTGCTGCAGATGAACAGACTACCAGATGATATTGTTACTTCTTTTAACAAGGGACAGTTTGTGTCGAAGCTTACTGCTGGCTGTGTCAATGCTGTGTGGTACGATTATGTACTGGAAGTTACAGAGAACAAAGCTCTGAAATCTTCAGGTGGCATAATCGGAATCACACACAATGATCATGCCCTAAAACGATGGTTTCTATCCAGAACTATTACCGCAAAATATGCCATTATGTATGCATCCAGCCAGTCAGTTAGCTCGACCAAACATCATACTGACACACCGTTCCACACACATGCTTACAATGAATGTGTTACCAAGATGCTTGATTTGTTTCAGAATGATTGTTTCATAGACCCATTGTCCTTAGATTTCCCTGTTTCAAGACTTATCAACATAACAACTGGAATAGAGGTTCCACCAGATGCAGAAAACAGTCTGTTGAAATGTTATGAAAATGGGAGGAAGCAATTGGCATCATTTGTGGAGCAATGATGAGGGACAAAAGAAATCATTTTATGATCCATTGCCCAGGTCTAAAGTACTAACCTTTAGCACAGCCAAATCAGTAGGTTAGACAAAGCCGAAACGTGCTGAAATGAATGGTGAAGACACATATTTGAGGCTACTGGCAATCAATGCATTCAAAAACGTACCTCTTGATCGAGTGCTTGCCTTTGAAAATGCTCATGTTCCTCTGAGTTTGTTTTCAGACGATGAGGGTATGATGTCTTGTAAAAAGTCAGACTTCCTTGAAAAACTGGAAAATCTTGCAGGTTCAGAGAACATTCTTCGGAGCATTGAGCCACCAGATTGTATTGTGTTTGACGGCATGGCTACCATACAAATGCTGCCAGCACCTACAGATACAAAAGACACATACCAGCAGATGGCGGCTGCTTTTTGGACTCACATTTTCAATTGTAGTGCTGGGGTGTCTAATATACATGTAGTTTTTGATAGGTATCAGACTGACAGCCTCAAATCACAGACCCGTCTAAAACGTGGTGAAAACATTTCTTCTCATGCTCCTGTATCCATCCAACTAAATATGGCAGTTGTTGACTGGAAAAAAATTCTAGGGTGTATAAAAAGTAAAGAGGAGCTGACTAAACTATACACAAGATACCTTACAGATAATTGCCATCAACTGCTTCAGAATAATGTCACTGTTTATATTGCAGGCAGTATAGGGCAAAAGACTCTGAAAATTTGTAACAATGTTGTCTCCTTTGTACAGGATTTAGAGTCCAACCATGAGGAAGCAGACAGCCGTATGCTTTTACCCCTGGCATTTGCAGGCTCATCTGGTGCCAAGAAAGCTGTTGTTGTGAGCCCAGATACAGATGTGTTTGTGTTGCTTATACACCACTATATAAACCTTAAGGTAGAGAACATTTTCTTTAAAACAGGTAGAACAGGAATACATTCAACCAACACCAGATACATTCCAGTTCATACAGTACACAATGCCTTACTTCCAGACGAAAGAGCAATTTTATTGGCAATTTATTGTATAACAGGTTGTGATGCCTGCTCCTCATTTCATGGAAAAGGAAAGAAGAAAGCCTTTCAAGTTCTTCGCAAGTCAGCAAGCCAGTTGGAAAAGCTGGCTGAGCTTGGTTCTGAACCAACACTCTCTGCTCCAGTTAAAGCTGCGGCAATCACATTTGTAGGCTTGCTGTATGGTTGTATCCAGTGTAAATCATTGAATACCCTGAGGAAATCAATGGTTATTGAGAAAGCCAAAGTTAAACCCAGAAAGCTACCCCCAACCAATGACAGCTTTACCCAACATTTACTTAGATGTATATTTCAGTTGCAGGTTTGGAGAAAGGCTACAGAGCCCAAGCTGAATTTGCCGTGTCCTTTTGACTGTGGATATTACACTGACTCACAGACAGGGTTATATACGCCGATTATGATGACGCAGTCTGCAGCCGCCCCCGAGTTGTTGAGTGATCAAGTTTGCTCATGTGAAGACAAATGTAGCAGTGACTGTATTTGCTCACATAATGAACAACCATGCACACAGGCTTGTCACTGTAAAGGTTGTCTACAAGAATCTGACTGTTGTGAAAATTTATTCACGATGTTGGCCTTTGTATGCACTGATGTAAATGAAGACATATACCCTGAAGACAATCTGTTTTAAATGAAGCTTTAACATTTAATGAAGGTACCTACCCTGCATTTACTACATTTAATTGTTTCTAATGCAATCAACACTTGGGCCACCTTCACAATGCATGTTGGTACAGCTATTATGTGTGTGTATATATATATAGAATTACATTGATGTTTGTTTTAAAAATATACAAATGCATCTATCATTTACATACAAAGTTGGTGTATTGAGCGGTTTCATCCACAACATCAAGGATCTGCTCAGTTGATATGATTTATAATGTACATGTATCATTGGTAAAATGATTTCTGAGTGATAATCTGTCTTCTAGAAACAGATAACATAATATTTATCAACCATCCTATAGGCTACTTGATATAAATTACATCAGTTAAAAGATAATTGACAATTTAAGTTGATACCATACCAGATAGTTTATATTTTTAATATTTAGATTTCGGGAAGCAATCAAATTATTGCACATTCTGATTTTGGCAGCCATCTTAGATGCCATGTTGAACACTGTAACAACAATAGATAAAATATGAATCTGTATACTAATATAATTATAGTAGTTTTAAGTTCCACATTTAGTAAAACAGAATGTAAACTATAAAATACAAGGGATGTATACCATTTGAATGCATTTTAATGACATCCGGCATTCTTGGTATAGGGGGGTGGGGTATTTGAATGCCATCAAACTTTGTCATAGACATATCAAGGAGTTTATATCCATGAAATTCTTATCTCAGGTAAGTATAGCAGTTATAAAACTCTGACTTCAGTCGACAATATGACTTAGTATCAAGTTCAGAACTTTATGTAGCCACTTATTGTGTTCAGATTTGACCCAAAAGTGTTAAAAATGCGGAATAAAAATGAGAAGATGCTTATGATTTCACCCATAGTGCTTTTTTACCCCCTATCATCCTTCTTGTATTACAAAACCTGCAAAAAAGTAGGTAAGTTTGTTTAATATTCTCAGAATTTCATGTATAACACATGTATATGCGATTTTCTTCTTTGTCGGCCATCTTGGCAGCCATCTTGAATTTCTCAGCTCGCCATCACTTTTGCCAATTTATGCCGGCAGTTCCATAAACTTCAGACTATGCCGAACATTTTGGTATATAACATGTTTTGTTATACCGTATGACCGGGTACCTCATTTTTTTAGGCTTGATTGTCACCCTACCATAATAGCTTCTGATTGAATGGAGATTATTTTTAGGCAATCACATTTTTTTTCTCGATTTTTTGAAAAAAAAAAAAAAAAAAAAAATGGAATTCTAAAAATGCCTATTTACGCAATTGGATATCAAGCTTTCTACACAAAAAAAAACAACAACTTTTTTTGTGATTTACTGTTTATTGAATCCAGTGTAAGGGTAAACGCGCACCCCTAGGCCCACCCACTTGGTTTTCATTCATTGTATTGCTTTAGATCCCAGTCAAAAATTTCAGTCTTGATGGAGCCAAAGCTTCCTGGATTTAACCAGTATGTGGGGAGTAAATGTGTCTTGCTCAAGGACACAACACAGTGCTGCTTGTTGGTATCGAACCCAGGACGTCTCAAGTCGAAGTCTGATGCTCTGCCAAATTGCCACCGCAACACAGTTAACTCCCACTTGGTTTCGTGTTTTGGCTAATTTAAGGGGTGCATAAAAATTATGTTTTGAAAAAAGAAAGAGACTTTGATCAAACTTTCAATTTTCTTTACATGGTATAATATATATATGTAAGAATTTTGAAAATATATTGGCTATAGGCCCTCGGGCAAAATACAGATAAAGTGATCCATATCAAATTTTTTGTAGTATAGCTACTTTTAATTTTTAGCAAATTTTGACAAACCTAGGTGAACTATTTTTGCATCAAGAAAGTCATAAATTTTTTAATCATAGTGGCTATATGAGAAACCAGAGGACCAGCGGACCTATCATTGCTCACCTGAGATCTGGTCATCCTAGGGTCATCATTTAAACAGATTATGATCGGCTGGAGTCACATACCTACATACAGAGATTCATGAAAATGAATCTGAAATTGGCCAACAAGGGCAATATTTATATATTACCATAATGTTCTATAATCTTCTCTAAAACCGTTTGGTCAATCAAAACCAAGTTTCATGTTAAGCATCTACAGGAAGGGCTACCAATATGTTTATAAAAATCCTGGTCACATGACCAAGATGGCCGTAATGCCTATATATGGTAAAACCATTCAAAATCTTCTTTCCTGAAACCAGCAGACCGATTTCAAAGAAACTTTGCATGTAGCATTGAAAGCTAGAGCACTACAATTAACATATAACTCATGACCCTGTGATGACATTGACCTACAATTGGGCAAGGTCAACGTAGATTGCCTATGCATTTGAATGGGGAAATTGAGTGTTTTTCAGGAGCTGTACACTTGAAATCATTTACATAACTTTCAGCAGTGTTTGCATCATCATAAAAACAAAATTGTCATTCTATCAAGAACATATACGCAGGGTGCTGATAAAGCAGTGTGAAGAAATGTTGACAAAGGGACACATATTTCCCAAATAGGTTGAGTAAAAACAAATTTGCTTTACCAGATCCAACTCTGCCTTGGCCATCTTGTGTTTAAATTCTGTGATTTTCAATATTGAAATCTGATTAAATAATTATTTGAAATTGTTTAACAAGTTAAGTTTCCATTTGATAGCCTTAAGAATGCCACTGTTGTTTTTATATTTCAAAATCACCATCGGTACCAAACATAAATAGCTATGTGGCTAAGTAGGGATGAATAATAATGTGTACATATTATCTCCTAGGGGTGGTCGGGTGGGAATATGGGCAACCGTCCATTGGGCCTAGGAGAAATAGATGGGCTGCAAAGCTTCTTATCTGCTTACTGACCATCTGATTACTGGTTAACCGCTCATGTCTGAGCCTGCCCAGGAAAAGTGGTTTAGTCAAACCATCCATACATATAAGCCTTATTGGCTTAGTTGGGTGGTTATTTTGAGTGTCATGACATCCTAATGCTGGGTAAAAGTCCCATAAAATGGAAGTAACGTCCCGACATGACCATTGCTGTCGACTGGGACGTAAAGCATCAATTCAAACAAACAAACAATATTTATCTCCATTACCCATCAACCTGAAACACATTTTCCTTATCAATAATTTCTTTTTATTTTGAAATCATGTGATTATTGAAAAAGGAGAAAGTATTTTGCTATTCAATTATATTAGGTATCGGTGTCGCTTTAAAGGCAATGCCTTAGTTTCATATTACTTTACAGTGAAAATCAATGTATATCAAAACTTGATTATATTGGTATTTTCATTAATATGAAATTTCACTGATATCAAATCTCAATGATAGCAAAAGTCACTAGTGACTGATATCAGCCTATATCTTCACTGTAGATTTTGGATTACTTCTGACGTTTCCATTTACTTGACGTCATTAAATGTGTCTCACTTCAGAAATTCAAACGCCTATAATTCCGTTATTTATGAACGAAAACAAAGTGTGGGTATTCACTTTCGTAGTTAGAACGTAAGGAACAATGTGGTACCAAAATTATTTGTGTTTCTAAAAGTTTGGTTTTTGCATTTTCACCGCCTGCCTTGTGAATTGGAAAATGCCCGTGTATTGTATAAAATAAAAAAATGCTTTTTTTTTTTCGGTGAATACCAAATATATTTCATCTCGTGAGTTGAAAACATAAAAATGTTCACTTGTGCTGCGCACCCGTGAAAATTCTGATGTTTTCAACTCACTCGATGAAATATATTTGGTATTCACCTCAAAAAAAGCAAATATCCTCTATATATACATGTACATTGCACAGCATATACATCAGGAAAACATGTCCGTGCAATAAATACCCCTTAAACCCCACTTTTATTTAGCAAAACTGGGGTTTACAGGGGTATACCTATTTTTCTTATTTTTGCTCCAAAACATAGATTGTGGGTACTCGTTAGAACCGCCTCGGCGAGGCGGTTCTAACGTGTACCCACAATCTATGTTTGGAGCAAAAATAAGAAAAATATCAAAATTTTTCAGCTGAAAATTTTCAATTTTTAAAGCTAAAAAAAATCTCTGTTTATTGCATGGGCAGGTTTTCGTAATGTGAGTTTGAAATTGGGTGAGAGACGGAGATAGACATATTAGGGGTATTTGTGGTTTTAAAACAATGTCCTTCACACAATAGGTCTTCACCTCAGTAGAGGATGGTCAGTCGTTCTACTATGCTAACTTTGGTTACCCAGGTTCAGTACACACTGGTTACCTCAGCGGTGACAGCGAGTCAAACGTGGTCTATGTCAGTTTCAAAACAAAGTGTCCGAACGAGGGAGAAACGGGCTTCAAAATGTCATACACATTCATCCGGACGGAACGTAAGTAAAACGTTTCATTACGTCACTATGCTCTTTCACACTGTAGGTCTTCATATCAGTAGAACATGGCCGTGTGTACGCCGGAAGAGTTGGAATCTGGAACGGATCAGGAAGTGGTACCTACTTCACTGGAAAACAGGAATCACACGTGGTCTATGTCAGTTTTAAAACGAGGTGTCCGAACGAGGGAGAAACAGGCTTTAAAATGTCATACACATTCATCCGGACGGAGCGTAAGTAAACAGTTTTCATCACGATACTCTTCATACTCTAGGTCTTCATATCAGTAGACCATGGTCGGCTGTACGCCGGAAGAGTTGGAATCTGGAACGACCCAGGAAGAGCTACGTACCTCACATGAAAACAAGAATCGCACGTGGTACATGTATATGTCAGTTTCAAAACGAGGTGCACGAACACTAAACACACTGGCTTTTAAATGCCATATACATTCATTTCGATAAAATGAGCCGCCTCATTGGAAAACCAACAATCTGCATAGGCGAAAACAAAGACGCAGATCAGCTTCGCGATAACCGCGAAGCTGATCAGCGCCTTTGTTTTCGCTACTCGGATAGTACAATTCCTCTTCTACTTAAATCCGAAATTTCTAGCTTCTAGCTCTTTTCTGTGCTTGTACAGGCTGGTTTGTGCCGGACCTGTTCGGAAACCACATTGTTTGTTTTCCCACGAGGCGGCTCAAATGTAAGTAACCACATACTAAAGACGTATATTCCTGTCTATTGAGTGTCATTAGCTGATCAATGATAAGGGACAGGACACTTGAAAAACTTAAGGCCTGTCAATGAATCAGAATGCTGGTAGGGGTCAAAGCAAGAAATAAATCAATACTGATTGAAGAGGGAGAAAGTTTTATTGCACGTGTTATGCAGGGACCATAAAACCAATATACAGCTATTATCCTTTAGGACCCTCTTTATTGCCCCCTACAGAGATGAGATAATCACCTAATTATGACAGTCCTATGATCTCTGGACCGTATTGCACCATATTGCACCTGCAGGCTGGGGTCATAAATCAAACAAACAGAGGCACCAATTTGCCTCCTTCAGAAGCTAAGTGTTCTATGCTTAACGACACTTCCAACGCTACCGATAGAGTTTTTGTTGTTATTCCAAAACTACGCGAGACATTTTACCAGCAAACGTTTATTATCGAAAGCCTCGGCCGTTTGAACACACTAAACCTCATTTTTCAAAAAGTCGCGAAACTAGAGGGATTGAACACTGTTATTGCATGGTTTAAAGCAAACACTAATTGTGATATGATAATCTGTTTTTCTTTTTATTACTTTAATTCGTGAGAACATGTTGAAAACTACAAAATCACAGCAGTTTATTCATATGATCTAATCAAGTAATATCGAGTATAACCGACATAGAAGACCTAAGGTGATGATCAGAAATTGATCGACTCAGTATCTGAAGAAAGAATGGAATAACGGCCTGGCGGCGTCTAACGCATCGAAGCCACGCCCGCAAAAAAGTACGCTGCAAAATACCGTTCCACTCATCCTATACAAATTGCTTTAACTGTCTAAAGTTGGCAGGGTTTCGTTTCTTTACTACTGAGAAGATAACTGCACAGATATGCTGTTTGGATTTTAGATCAGGCGAGTTTGCCATGACAGTCAAGGCATTTTAAAATATTCGCTCTGATGGCTTGGCAGAAGGTTTACAGTCATGTATGCTACATGAAACATCGCATCGTCGTGCGTCAAGCGCATACCCCTTTGATTTATTGTAAGTTTTGTGCATTCCGTACATGTTATTTTTCTCAGACCTCTTATTCTTTTTTGTGTTGTGAAAACAAAAGAAAAGAAAAGAAAAATAAACGGAAAGAAAAACGGAGATGCTTTTCTGATGATCCGTTTTGGCTTCACATGATTTTGTGACTTTTGAAATTATGGGTTGCCGGTTTAGTATACAAAAGAATAATGGCAAAATGTCGCAACCGTTGTCGATAAGCTTCATCAGTGCTTGTGTCATTGGCTGATGAAACAATGGCGAAAATTTGAAGAAAATTGCTTAGTCTGTTTTTGAGATGTAAAACAATACTTTATCGGTAGCGCTGGAAGTGTCGTTAAGTATGTAACTGGCCATTTATATATAGGCGATTGAGAGACCACCTTTGGGGAAACAGCAGATTGCTCGGTTAATCGTTTTTTTTTCTATCAGTACCTATTTATAATTTTGGATTTTCTTCATCCTGTCACATAGTGTAACGGAGTGCAGGTTAGCCAGCTGATCTAGACAGCGTCAAGAGATTGTCAGCTTTTGAAAACCCAACGGCGCAGATAAACCGGTGTATTTAGAGGGACAATATTTTGCTTCTATAGCCAAGGTGACCTCTATTGATCAACCTCAATAAACAGTATGATAGTTGGTCCAGTTTTCGTGGTACTAATAATCCATGGGCATCTTCCGGACGATAGAAATAGGTTAGGTCTTCAAAAATTCATAATAATACTTTTTTTTGTCCAGCTTACTTTTCATGCCAACTCTGTTTACTGTCTATATAGACGCCATTTTGTATGACGTATTGATCTTTGACGGCATTAAAAGTAAGGCACCATAGTTCGAGGATCATTCAAAAAGACACAGTGCCTGGCAATTTCGATGATTCAAAAACAAAACCAGATTTTAATGTTGCATTATTTTGTTACGCATTATGAATTGAAATAAGTAACTTTAAAAATAATTCACTGTCAAATGTAATACTAGAAGCATTTTAAATACAGCTACCCATTTTAAAAATGGCATAAATCCCATTTTCGGACTCAGATCAATGAAAAATATTGAATGACCCTCACAAAAACAGTCTTGGTTATTATTTTTGCACAATATGGATGGTAGACGCTGATTCATTCGACAATTTGTGAGAAAATACAGTTTCAGCTAAAATACTTGCATACCACAAAAACTGGAGCCACCATTAAAACTGCGCTATGTATCATACATATGGGCCACAACGTGAGAAAATGTACCTTGGGACAATTATTTGAGTATTAGACAAACAAAATTACGCTGAATGTATGATGTTTCTAGAGTCTGTTACTCTTTATTTGACCAGATTATTTTATTTATTTTGTGAGTTTTGACCAATTTACTATATGAACCCTGCAGACGTCATTGTCCTGAAAAATGACGTCAAAGTTGCGTAATGCATTTCTGCATGTTAGCGGAGCTTACAAAACTCAATGCATTTGCTTAAAACTGTTTTAGCATTGGTCAGAACCTATTGCTTACATAGAAGCATACCAAACTTACAGGCAATCTGTCGTAATTATTTTGTCTATTTTTATGATGATGCGGTTGCTATGGTTACCGTTTAACGATACATATAGGAAAATTATGTGTATTATGGGCTAAACAAGGGCACATAACTCAAAATATTGACTATAAATATGTTTTAAAACTCATTCATTTGGTAGCCCAGTGTTCAAACATTACAAACACAGTGTTATTTCTATAACGCATATTACATATTTTTTCGCTTTTTTGCTGCTTTCTGCTAGTAATGTCAGAATGTCCGAAGGTACATTTTGTCGCGTTGAGGTTCATATACATGTATAATACACTACATCAAAGGAATGTCTTATCTAAGTGATTATGGGGTCAATAGGCTTTACTTGACTGGGGCCATATAAATGGTAATAATCAATATGTTCTGATATTTTAGGGGAACTGGGGAGTCAGCAAAGTTTTGAAGGGGGAAATTATCAAAAAGGGAGTTGAGGAAATACAAAGGGGGTTTTAAGGACAGGGAACAGAAGCCCCCACTGGAATGGCCTAACTGTATAGCCTAACTGTAATATTAAATCTTTCCCTCGTGGAATAAAAACTCATTAAGTAGTACTACTTGAACCGTAATGAGATTGAAGTCCCTGTGCTAAGCATTTATTATCTTATATTGCATAGAATCAATGCTGTTTCTTGTTGTTGTTTTCTTCAGCTACAACACAGCTCAGTACTTCTGATTATACAAGCATTTTGCCAACCATGACAACCCCTACAACCTTCCTTCCTTCTACGGGCGTGGTATCTTACGATTTTACAGCTGACGAAGCGTTACGAGAGGGTGAAAACGGAGCACAGAATCAGATGTTTAATGTGGTTTTGAATTGCCAGCTTCATGCTTGGATTGTCGCATGTTTGCGTTTCATAATACAGTGACTGTCATGTATTTTCCAATGACAAATGTTTTACTAGCAACCTCAAACAGATACATAGTGACCGGGAAAGGGGATGTTTATAGCGTTTATTCAAATGAAATAGCTGATAGCCAGTGATAATTTCATGTAACAAATATGTAATGACCACATATGTATTAATACATTTTGGGGTAGTCGTTACGTAGCTGTCGGCGTCTATGACAACACAGTTTTATTTTTTGTGTAATTTTATTCAAATTGAAGGCGATAAAATCAATTTGAACGGCTATATGACCTGTGTGATTAAACGGAATTGTACGCTGGTGGTAATTTTATATTATTGACCGTTCAAATGTGGTACTGATGTGATTCTAATAATTTCATGTTCTGTATGTGATTTTGTGTTGTTTACGTCTTTTAAATGCGCATTCGTTTATTTTGTAAAGTTCAGGTAACTGTCTCAGACTGGTATCTTTTAGCGAAATAGCTGTTCATTCGGCTTGCGATATGTTCTCTTTGTACAAGTACCCCAGGGGGATATTCTGAACGTTTGTGTGTTCATAGGCTTGGCTACCATCCTCCCCACGAAATATCTGTTATTTCTAAAAAAAAAACGTCAAAAGTAAAAAAAGAAACGTCAAAAAAAAAAAAAACAAACGTCAAAAAAAAAAAAAAAAAAAAAAAAAAACATGCTATCCCTTATATACCAATCCCGCCCCGCTATTTAAAAAAAATCTCATTTTCTTAAATCCCAAAACACAAAACATTTTGAAATTCAAACGTTTGACGCCCAACCTATGTATCCCGAAAATTCAGTGTACCTTATGCCAGTTTGTCATTTTTTTCTTTGTTCTTGCTTTTGCAGTTCCTGAGCATTGCTGCTTTTTAATTACCGTTCTATTTTGCAGAGAATCCCATAATTCAAAGCGTCACATACGAATGATATGGATGAGGTTTCGTCAGATTTTGCGAGAATGCGTCCCGTCCATGATTAATTGGTCGGAAAACGCAAGTCATTGTTAAAGGCATGCCCGGGAGTAAATAGATCACTCAGCACACTATTTTACATTATATGAAAGGACATTGATCTTTCCAAACATCATGCCTTAACCTTCTTATATTTTGTGATACATGTATCTTGCGATCTTGATCCTTTGTTTTCGACCTGTTAACATCTCACATTTAGTCAAAACAGATGTCACAAATACATGACTAGTTAACGATTTGATACCATTTCGTGAATTAAGGTGAGATATCGAAATACGTATTAAGTTCATCTTGAACAAATCATGAAGTGTCTAGTCATTACGAAGACATGCCCATGCAATAAACAGATTTTTTTTTGTTGTAAAAATGGGAGCAAAAATAAGAAAAAATAGGTATATCCCTTCATACCCCAGGTTTGCTATATAAAATTGGGGTTCAAGGGGGTATGCATTACACGGATATGTGTTCGTCATGGCTTGCTCGGCGGGGGGGGGGGGGGGGGGGGGGAGTAGTGTACTAGTACTAGGACAAAATAAACACACTGTTCAAGTACTAGTACAAAAGGTTATATACGACCATATTTTCACACGTTTTTTTCAGTCATCACCATCGAATAGACTAAGCATGCAGAAGGTCGCATCACATTTATGTTATAGCCTGTATAATGATTATAGCGTATTATAGCGTTAATCAGAATAAGAATAGTTTTCTAGTGAAACGTTAAAATGACAGTCCCGAGCTCTGACAAGAGAAGTAAATTTAGACAATCATCTTATATTTCAGCGGAGAATCAGGGTCATTCCAATCCCTAATCACTATATGTAAACAGGCATTTGTACTTCCTGAAGGTATATGAAATGCCAAGGAGTTTTCATTTCTACAACGCCTATTGTTTTGGATAAGATCATCGGTGGGTGTTTTGGCTCTCCCTTTTAGACTTTTCTAAAGCTATATAATTTTATTGACCTGCTGTCTTTTCTGCAGGGATTCTAATTTTAGTTTTTTAAGGATGCCATCCATACGACCTTATGTGTGTACGTATAATTCCAAGTTAAGTGCCGAACCCACTAAATCGTAAGCAATTGTACGATTGTCTCATCATAAGTTTACTTATAAGACTGCGTATGCACAATTTGTAACATTTTTTCCAGTGTGTCTCTGCTTTCTTAATTTGCATATTGGTGTCAAAGAAATGATCTCCAAATTAATATTATGACAATTGTATAGCGACCTCAAGCGATCTAAGGGACAGTGGGACCGGGACTTTAGCTGCACGCGTTTGCACTTTCTCTAATTCATGTATCAAACTTTCATAGTTAGGGTCCCAAACCGAGCTGCCATATTCAAGAATAAGTCTCACTAGACCTTTAAAGGCAGCTTCTCTCATATCGTGGGGGCAAGAAAATAGATTTCGTATAGAAACCAATTTGAAAGGTGTTTTGGCCTTAGTGCACACATTGCTGATATGAGTATTCCATTTTAAATCCGTAGTGATTGTTAAACTGTATTCTCAACACTGTATTCTCAAGTTTGTAAAAAAATAAGAATAAAACCGAGATTCTTTAAATGCTCAGTGAAAATATTAATGAAAAAGGAGACGGGCCATTCCGGAAGCCTGAATTTTACAAGTCCGTTTGTTCGTTAGCTGCATCATGATGAGGCTTCTAAACTGACCAGAAAATACATTCCTACTAAATTATCTATTATATCAAAGTCATCGCGCTTATCATAAATTTCATACACGTCAAATATGCCCGTTAATATCTTCATTTATGGACATAGACTATATACCATCAGGAAAAAATAAAGTGTATACCTCACTTTTATGTAGTAAAACTGGGGTATGCAGGGGTACATCTATCTTTCTTCTTTTTTATCCAAACCATAGATTGTAGGTACTCGTTAGAACCGCCTTCGCGAGGCGGTTCTATCTGAGGGTCTGGATGGGGGGTCCTGGTATTCACTAATCACTAAAATTTTAGCAATTTATTCACTGTCATTAAAATTTTGGCTTATTCATTTAAATTAGCTCAATTATTCATTACAATATTACTAGTCACGCCTCCTTCGTCGAGCTAATAACCATAAGCAATTTACATTTATTCATTATTCTTTAGGACCTCATTATTCACCAATCATTAAATATTTGGCTCTATATTCACTCTCATTAAAAATTTTAGGCCATTATTCATTAATCATTATACCCCATCCAGACCCTCCTATCTTGTACTCTCAATCAATGTTTTGAGCAAAACTGTTATAATATCAAATGTTTTCTAATGGAGATTTAAATTTTTAAATCAGAAGATAATCTCCATACCTCGGCATATTTCTGTAATGTTGCTATAAATCAAAACACGAATTCATCAGTGATCAAATGTTTTATGGTCTTTTTAAGTGCTGCAGTCAAGATTTCATCAAAACTTGCAAATACAACAACTTTGACATATCACCATAATAAACATATATTAATCTAACTGCAACCTGTATTTTTGTCTGACGTGCAATTCAAATGAGCCTCTTCATGAGAAAACTGGTTTTGCCCATGCATAAACAAATGCGCAGATAAGCTGTGAAGTAACTGCACAGCTGGTCAGCGTCTTTGTTTTCGCTATACGTTTAGTACAAACCCTCTTCTTCCTAAAGCTGAAATTTCAAGCGTCTAGTCATCTCGAATTTTCGAACGTCCTTTCTGGGGTTCCCCAAGGATCGATCTTGGGGCCAACCCTGTTTTTATTATTTATAAATGACTTGCCCTTATTTCTAAACCATTGTTTTGCAGATTTCTTCGCTGATGATGCGACTTTCCATACACCTAACAAATGCATTGACACTTTTGAAAACCATATAATAGATGACTTTGTTGAAACTAAGCATTGGAGCAAGCGAAACAATTTACCTATCAATTATACTAAAACAAAATGTATGGCAGCAGGTACTAAAAGGAGATTAGCAGACACTCGTAAACTCAATATACAAGTGGACGGTACCTGTATCGAGAACGTTTCTAAACATGAACTTTTAGGCCTTCATATTGACGAAAACTTGAATTGGTCAGCACATATTGATAATCTTTGTGCCAATATTTCATCTAAAATCTCACTCCTTCGCCAACTGTCACAGTATATCCCGCAGCATGCTCAGAAAATGTTCTATCAAAGCAATATCATGCCGTTAATTGATTACGGTTCAGTGACTTGGGGATCAACATCCACTGCAAATCTTGACCGGCTCCTAATACTACAAAAACGTGCAGCCAGAATTATTTTGAAAGCTGACCTTAGAACATCATCAGAGGGCATGTTCGCAGACTTTGGTTGGCAAAATATTGAAAGTAGAATAAAGTATAATAAAGCAGTTCTAACGTATAAGGCCTTACATAACTTAACACCGGAATATATATCTCAACTACTTAAACCTGTCTCAGAAACACATGGCCTCAATTTACGATCAACTCAAAACGGAGATTTACATGTACCAAGATCCCAAACAAAACTTTATTGCGGAGCATTCTCATGTTCAGCACCTTCTCTGTGGAATAGCCTTCCACAATCAGTTAAACAATGTGACACACTTAATACTTTTAAAAAATGTCTTAAAAACTGTAGTATGATTACTTCAACTGCTTTAAATATGTAACTTAATCACAGCACTCTAGTACTATTTTAATCTTAAACTGCACGTTTAGAAGATATGTTTTATGTGCCCATCAGAAGTTAATTTTATTTTTTACACATATCTATGACACTTTTAGAATCATCGACTGCATAGGTTTTATGTTTTTACTTGTCATGCAATTGTGTAACTGTATATAATGTATTATAAGTTTATTATTTATTTACAGAGGACCGCAAGGTAGACTGGCCATTATAGCTAATTGTGTATTCCTCTATAAACATAGTATAAATAAAATAAATAAATAAATAAAATAAATCTCCTATGGCTGCACAGTTTGGTTTGTGTCAGACCTGGTCGAAAAACACAAAGACCAGTTTTCTCACGACGCGGCTCAAACAACAACTCCAGTGACTCGGTCAAAAAGGTAAACGTCATTGAAATTAGAGGAGTCTATGATCTAAGCCGCGACTCGAGAAAAACGGTATTTCGAGTTGAAATTTCGGAATTTAGAAGAAGATATAAAGCACTATTCATAAAGCGAAAACAACGGCGCTGATAAGCTTTGCCCAGGCACTAATCCGGCTCTCATGTTGTGGCTCAGTTATTTTTATTTTCAGTCAGTTGTAAGTAGCTCAGCTGGCTAACCTTCACACCGCTCAACTTCGGTACCTCGTTCCACTTTCGTGAGACGGAGGTGTGGAGCTATTACAAAACGACAGAAACACCCCGTCTAGGTTGTCAGTATCTTTATTTATCAAGTGCACAGAAGTGAAACCTTGATTGTTTGTCTCTAAATATGTTTAAAAAATCTAGCCAAAATGTGTGCCATATCAAAAGTACGCTTAAATGAGAACAGCCATTTTGTTTTATCTCCAAAGTCACACCACGATAGAAAGCAAAACCTGACGGTGTTTGACCCTATTGTCTGATATTAGATTCTTTTAGTCAAAAGGACATAGACAGAACCGTATTATTCTCCATATTCCGAACAGTGTAATTTCACAACGTATCAAATTTCAAATCCAAGGGAATCATTACGAAAACACGTCAGATTTTTTCTGCAGTTGTAAAAACTGAAAATTCTCAATAGTATGTTTTTGATATTAATCCTGTTTTTTGCTCAAAACATAGCTTGTGGGTACACAACGAGTACTAATAATCTATAAACGAGTACCCACAATCTATGGTTTTGGACAAAAATAAGAAAATGAATAGGTATACCCCTGCCTACATGTACCCCTGTTTTGCTATATAATAGTGGGGTTCAATGGGGTGTAATTTACACGAACATATTTTCCTGATAGAAGGCATTGGGGCGTTGTACCAGTTTTCTGCAGGACTTGCAATTGAGGTACATTTAAATGCAGCAAGACATCAGGGAAACACACATGTATAGGATAGTCTTTACACCTTATATCTCATAATATCCCACTTTTATATATCAAGTAGCCCAAGGGCAACAATCGCTCACCTGAGAGTCAACAAATACAGTCACTGGACAAAGCGGTTTTTTTTTTTTTGTTTTTTTGTTTTTTTTTGTTTTTTTTTTGAAGAACTGATCAAAATTGAAGATTTTGGAGTGGCCACAACACTAAAATTGTTTTTTCAAACATTCAAGGGCAGCTAACTCCGCAGTCCAGGGTCGCATCTGATATTATGGTTAGCCTTGTTTCTTCCAAGAATAAAGAAGATCCGATCAAAATTGAAGGCGCTAGAGTGGCCACAATACAAATGAAAAAAGAGTCAATAAGTACCCCCGCAGGGTAACTGTTTATTACAAAAAATATTTTTTCGCAATAGCATTTCTTCATGCAAATGTCCAATGGGTGTACATCATGTAGGTATGATATCAAATTGTTCCATTAAAAACTGTGGTAGAAGTTGATCGGCTCGTGAAAGCACCTGTAAAAAAGAAACTAAGAAAAAAGTTCTCATAGCTGTCATGTTGTCAAAAATGTATTTTTCACAATAATATTTCTTCATACAAATTTCCTATGGGTCTGCATCATGTAGGCATAATATCAAGTTCTCATATATGTCATTTTGTCATATTTTTTTTTTTCGCAATAAAATTTCTTTATGCAAATGTCCAAAGAGTGTAGATCATGTAGGCATAATATCAAATTATTCCATCAAAAACTGTAGCAGGAGTTGATCGGCTTTTGAATGCCTTTACCTGTAAAACAATTAAGAAAAAATGTCCAAGTTCTCATAGCTGTCATTTTGTCATAATTTATTTTTTTCACAATAAAATTTCTTCGCGCAAATGTCCAATGAGTGTACATTGTGTAGGCACGATATCAAATTGTTCCATCAAAAACTGTGATAGAAGTTGATCGGCCCGTGAAAGCCCTTACCTGTAAAAAAAACTAAGAAAAATTGTCTAAGTTCTCATAGTTGTCATTTTGTCAAAAATTATGTTTTCGCAATAAAATTTCTTCATGCAAATGTCCAAGGGGTGTACATTATGTAGGCATGATATCAAATTGTTCCATCAAAAACTGTGGTAGGAGATGATCGGCCCGCGAAAGCCCATACCTGTAAAAAAAACTATGAAAATTTGTCTTAGTTCTCATAGCTGTAATTTTGTCAAAAATTAGTTTTTTTACAATAAAATTTCTTCATGCAAATGTCCAATGGGTGTACATCATGTAGGCATGATATCAAATTGTTCCATCAAAAACTGTGGTAGGAGTTGATCGGCCCGGGAAAGCCGTTACCTGTATAAAAACTAAGAAAAATGCCTAAGTTCTCATAGCTGTCATTTTGTCAAAAATTAATTTTTCGCAATAACATTTCGTCATGCAAATATCCAATGGGTCTACATCATGTAGGCATAATATAAAAAAAGTTCCAACAAAAACTGTGGTAGAAGTTGATCGGCCCATAAATGCACTATCTTCACTGTATACAAAAGCCATCAAGAACAATAAAGGGAAGTATTTTTTAGCTGAAAAAGAAACCTCTAATTATTGCACGGACGTGTTTACGTAATTAAACAAGAGTATCCGAAATTTAATGAAAATTACTAGATCACGATACGATAAGGTACTGTCTATAAAAAGTAAACTCTTTAAATGAAATATTCAGTTCATTATCTGCTTAGATTAGAACAACAAAAATGAAGCTCGTCGTCGTTTTGGCTTGTTTGATCGGTAAGATGTTTATTTATTTATTTATTTATTTATTTATTTATTTATTTATTTATTTATTTATTTATCTTTGTTCTGGTAATTACCCATCACTAAATGGTTTCATTTAAAATTGTGCATCACAAGTTGGACATAAGAGCTCGAATCTTTGGCGTGGTTACGTACAATGTAGATGTTTTCTTCAAAGGGAATCCGCCTTCAACTGAATATTACGTGTCACATCACATCGATTATGTGAGTACAGTGATAAACATGGTGATTAACAATGAAAGGCGATTCATACATACCCAAAATATAATTTATACTTTTGCTACATATTTTGGCACTTTTTCGCGATCTTGTTAATAATGCATAATTTCCAAAATGAATTTACGTTAACTTTCACTTTTTTGCTGCGTTTTTATGCCCATGACGCTCCTATCGATATTAACCCTTTTGACGAATGGATTCGCCAATCATTTCATGTCCCAGATGGGTGTGTTCACTTTCATTTTGGGGTGTTTATTTTTATCTCATGTCAATGCTAATAGAATAGAATGCGGCGTCCCATCTTGGGCTATACTATTTTTCTATGTCCCATATAAAAAGGACGTTAGACTTACAAGGATTAAGTCTAATGGAAGGCTTTGTTCTAGCTAAACACAGCTTAGGCATATTTTGACACCAATGTTAAACTAAGCGTCGTACTGAATATAGGAATAATCGTACGTATTAATGCATTAACATTTTGCCAAGCTTCGAGAAAGGTTTTTGAACACGGGGCGCCCCGTTTCTTTGGTAATAATTTCGAATCGTCACCTTAGCAAACAACAACAACAACAACAACGTCAAACTTTGCTTAATATGGCAGTTAGACTGTTTTCGCCCTTAGGTGAGGAAATAGCTATGCAGTCTAGTGCATTAATATCAATGGTTTTAATGCAGGAACGTACGTTTGAAATGGGTCTTTATATGCAATTATTTATTGGAAGGTACATTTTGGTACTGTCCTGTACATGTTTCTAGCAATGATTCAGAAAATAAAAAAAAACCCTGAGATCCTTTAAGAGCAGTGAGCATAACAATGAGAAATATGATGGAAAATACCGCGGTTTCGGCCACTTAAGCCTCTTCAGTGACCCTAAAGATTTGGCAACATGGAGCCAAAGAGAAATTACTGTAATTTAGCAACGTTCAACAGGGTATTGCCTATGGATCCACCCTCCCTAATATGAAAGGATTTCGGAAGGCTTAATAGGTTTCCCGCCCAAAGTTTGAGTGTTTCTGTGGGCTTCTTTGTTATTTGTACACACTATCTGTTGCGTATTCGTAAAACAAAATATTTGAGAAATGCAACAACAAAGTGGAAACCTCTTGATGTTACATACCCGCAGCATAAATCGGTGTCAAAGGGGGGAAGGTTCAGAGTTTTTTTCAAAACATTATTTTGTGTGAAAACATATTTTCTGCCATAGATAATCAAGAAAATACAACAATATGCTTATTGCAACCTGAATCTCTGGAAGAACTGATTTACAATGTATGCACGAATAACAGGTGCATCATCTTTATCAGATGAATAACACTGTCCGTCACTTATACAAAAATTCTTTGGCAATCTCACAAAAGAAGTCTTCCGAGATCGTGTCATCGTCCTTAACAAAGAATGCGCAAGTTCATAGCGATGTGAACCTATCGAATCCTTGCCAAGGATGATAACACTCTGCAGATTCTTTGGCCGATGTGACAATCTCGTTCAAATTGTTCGATGTTTGTTTGTCTGTTTGTTTTTCCGACAAACATGTTTATAAAACGTAACAATGTGGTAAATGTGAAGAATTGAATGCAGTCATCCTACTAGTGTAAGAATAGAGGGATCAGGAATCGATGCAATTAAATTTAAAGTCCCAACATAGACACCAGCTGGGAAAGAAAACACATAAAACACAACAAAACCTTTTTTTCTGACAACACACTCGAAGAGCAGAATGACTAGCTCCAAAGATACTAGGGAGGAAAGAGAGAATTTCCACTGGTTCATCAAGATGTGCATTCACGAAATTAAACAAGAGCCCAACAAGAAAAGCATCAGCTCAGTCATAATAAGTCAAAAACACCCCTAGGAGCACTACAGACAGACAAACGGACAAAACACGCAACATGAATATAAATATTAACAAAAGCCGCATTGTAACGGTTAGTAACGAATAACTGGGGGCTTAAATCGATTTTACAAAGCTCTTATCCTCGCCCTTTGTCTGTTGATATTTATAAAAAAAAAAACAAAAAACAATCGTTCGATTTAACCAAAAGCTACCATATCTCGTTTAAGTGACGTCACTCGCGTACGTTGTATTTATAAGCAGTTTCTTTAATATGGACCCTATCGTATAAGAAATTATAATGTAAGTGAATGGTGATGAATCGGACATTGATTAATTGTAAAAATACAAGTGCAAGCACCGAGATACACCAAAAACGAGGCCGCAACAGTAATATAGACCCGCTAGAAAGGTAATTAATGGCGCCATCAAAATGGCGGCTTTCTGACTATGTATGTACACATACCATTTATATTTCCATCAAACACAATGCAAAACTTTACGGAATGGCTTTTGCTCCTTTTTTAACATTAATGCATTCATGACTTTTGATGACAAAAAATGATAAGTTGTATGAAGCCGTTTTCTTTTTATATTCTTTTCCGTTTGACCAGTTATGACATTTACCATATTTTGAAACACAGTTCTCATTTTCCTTTAAAACTAGTGGTAGCCTGGGCGGTCAACCCTGGACATCACGCTGACCATGGTAACCATGGAGACCATGGGAATCATGGAGATCCTGGAAATCATGCACATATGACATGTTCCAGCGACGCCGAATGTGCCAACTATCAATGTCATGTTCATGGGTCTATCATAAACGGTGGATACTGTGCGCACGCAATCTGCCATTGTCATCACCGTAGGTATTTTTATGATAAGTTCGCGGATGTTTCCGTTTACATTATCATACACGCAGAAAAAAATTGAATTGGAGCTGTATAGATGTAATACAATAAGCGTAGCATGTACTTCCGTGGCGGGGTACACTTAATTTTTTCTAGATGCACATGCGTAAAATGGATCGTTCTTAGGGCGCCAAAACATTAAATTTCAGCTTCTAATTTTCATTTATTCTTTTTAAATTCTAAAAAAAATACATATATGTATATTTTTATGGATACATAAGTATTTTCGGGTAACTTCTAATACGGCTATGTCTGAGAAAATTTGATCTTATTAGTGGAGTTGGACACGGTAAAATAAATCTAATGTGTTGTTTTATAATAGTAATAATAATAATAATAATAATAGTAATAATAATAATTTATTATTATTATTATTATTATTATTATTATTATGTCTTCTTCTACTACTTTTATCAGAGTTACACTGTAATACTGACACCGACTGTGCCGCCATGTGCACAAATGGTACCCAGGCGACCTGTCATCACGATCATGGGCATGGGCATACCGGAGGACACTGTTCACATTGCCACTGATCTGCAGAGGTACATGTATTACTAAACATGTCGAAGAATAAATGTGCAAAACATTAAATGGCGGTAAACAAGTACGCGTAAAAGTGTTGTAAAATAATTATGTGTGAAAATAAATATCTGTAAACTTCAATAACGAAAAAAAAAAAAAAAAAAAAAAAAAAAAAAAAAAACGCGATACCGCCGTGAAGTAACTTTGCGAGGATATATGCACGTGTACTCCTGGGTTGGCTCTTTCGGCTTAAATGAACAGATTTACAAC
Organism: Rugalucina vietnamica; assembly: GCA_964017185.1. Lineage (NCBI taxonomy): Eukaryota > Metazoa > Mollusca > Bivalvia > Lucinida > Lucinidae > Rugalucina > Rugalucina vietnamica. The sequence goes on from OZ024881.1 coordinate 42,707,765, forward strand.
AATTGTCGGTAATTTTAATACAACGTAGTTTTTTTTTAACATTTTCGGTTCATTTCAGTTGATATTGCAGCATTACCCGAAATGTCACTAAACAGTTTAGAGTATCATAGTTTATCCGAGATTAAAGGTAGCAGTCCGTACTAAAACACGCCTTAACCAAAGTTAAACTGTTAAACGATTTAACTTATGTATGTATAAGCGCAGAATTATGGCATAATGGCGTTATATACATGTGTATATGCACAAATTTTAGTCGCTTAAACATACAGAAAAGTATGACATATTGTACATGTATTATGAGTCGCGACGCGAGAAAACCGGTCTTCGGGGTTTCCGACCAGGTCCGACACAAACCGGCCTGTACAAGCTCAGAAAAGAGCTAGAAGCTTGCAATTTCGAATTGAAGTAGAAGAGGAATTGTACTATCCGAGTAGCGAAAACAAAGGCGCTGATCAGCTTCGCAGTTACTGCGAAGCTGATCTGCGCCTTTGTTTTCGCATAGGCAATAATCCGGTTTTCTTACGATGCGGCTCATATATTATGTATATTAACGTTTACATTTTCCTTTCAGTTTTGGAATGGCAAACACAAAGGGGCCTTTGCCAGCATTAAGATTCAAAATATATTTACTTAGTTTGTCATTCTGAAAATTATAATAAAATATACATATCGTACCTATTTGTGTCCTTTATTTTGTTTAACACACAAGAGAAAAGGGTTACATAAGGAAAACATCACCATGCAAACATGTCCATAAAATGTATACACCCTTAAACCCCAATTTTATATGTAGTAAAACTGTAATGAATTTTGTCATCTACACATTGGGTATATTGGTTGTTAGGCAACCGCCTCTCTTTTGCTAAATATAAACCCAAATAACTGGAGATAAATAAAGGCAAGACCCAAGTATGATGAGATATCTGCTTTAAAATTAGTGACACCATTAGATTACTGTTGGCTATGTTTGTTTAAAGTAAAAATAGTGGCCGTGAATATTGTATGAGTAGCTCCTTATTATAAGTAGCAACCAAATTTGTCTTTTAAATGTGAAAAAGCATACTCTGTAGAGAGATAAGATGTGCATTGTGGGAATGATAGTACGTACACTGTAGTAACTCAAGTCAGTCAGTAAGGTGTATCATTCCTTATTCCACTACCCTCGTAAAACGCATTACGACACTTATTCACATTCACGAAAACTCTATATCTGACGCGGATTTTCACTTCGCGTCTGAACTGATGTTTTCGTATTTAAAAACAAAACTTGATCTGCGAGCTCAACATGTGAAGTATGCAGCGAAAATAGTCTGTGATTGAAAACGTGTTGTGCTACAGAATTGATGCTTCTACCTGCTGTCACACTATACATATTCAAATATCTAAAACTTGTTCATCATATGTTGGAAACAACCCTAAAATGTTACAGACACGGGTGGCGAATTAGCCACCTGACAGACATAATTTATTATCATTTGAAGCAGTATCAGAAACTGGATACCAATGCTATGGCCATCGTCAATATTATGCACAAGTACACGGTCGTGTACAGCTTACATCCAAGAGATAGCCAATCCCTTTCTGATGAAGTTTCACCAGAAAACTATTCTGTTCCTGATGAGCCTAATGCACAGTTATCAAAGACACATTATTGAAGACACATTATTTTCATAGGATTTTATTTGTCATAAAAAAATAAATGGCAAAAGTAAGCAATGATCAGGAAATGGCGCAATGAGAAACAAAACCACACTCTAAAATCCAAGGTGGGAAGAAATCCTAATTTGACAATCAGGTACTAATACAAAGAGAATATATCGTAAGCCGACTGAGCAGCTATTTCCCAAAAGATGGTCATTCAATGCCACTAGTGAAGTTTCCTATATGATTTAACTCATTTCGTTAAATTGCTTGCTTATAACGACTCAAGAAAGCAGTCGAAATTTTACATACATGAACACACAACTGGCTTTATCCTTACCTTATGTGGGTGATCCAATATTAAAGGATAGGACTTTGAAATATTTTTACTTGTTGAGAGTATATTGTCATTACTGTTAAATATAATACGAGCACAATACCTGCTAAAATTATACATCTAGACAACATATTACCGTTACCTAGCAACGCCAATAAACCTAGTAAACCATGGGAGCGTAGGTAATAGGTACCAAAATGGGTTGGCATGGCAAATGGTGACAAAAATACACTATAAAGACATACTGTAATTTATGCAGTGTTATATCTGCTTTATGTGCTGCAAATGTCACATTTATACGGCTGAAACTCAAGATAAGCCGTGCGTGTTTGCGCCGAAAAGCTGGGTTTCGCTTGCGAAAAAAGTACAATGACATTCGGGGTATGGGTTATATTATGTATTTTATAACCTGAGTATAATAAAAGTGTTTTAGCCTTAAAATTGGCAAATATACGGTAAATATTGCAAATTAATTACAATATAAAGACGACTGGCCTTTTGATTTTATGATACCTGGAAATAAAATAATTTCGAAAGTGTTTGAAGTCAGAATTGATAGAGGATCATAGAGTAGAATGGTTGCTTAGCAATCACCTCTTGATCCCTAATACTAGACCAGAACTACCTGAAACAAAATATTTAAGAGATAAAGGTTGACACAGACAATACTCAACCAAAGTCAGTTTAAAGTATGTGTCAAAGCTATAATTTAATAGGCTACATTATGTTTTTGTACAAAGGACAAATCGTTGCCAATGATGCTGCACAAAAAGTGCAACCAAATCGACCTTAGTTGTTGAGTTTATGTTTTGGAGAGGATATCTATAAGCTATTACAGCTTGCTTTCCAATCCAAATGCTCAATATAATATGCTTGTAACATATATATGTATAAATGGACAAATACATATTGCTTAAACCAAACTGAACGACCGCCTATAGGGAAACAGCTTCTCAGCTAACAATATTTTCTCTTTGTACCAGTAACCGATGGTCTATTTGGTGTTTCCTATCTCGTTTTGAGGGTTGGACTTTGGTTATAACTGCAGTAGTTCTAAGTGTTTTTTGTGTTTTGGAGTCAAATTTTGTGTTTTTTTTATCCTTATATACATTTTCATATTTTTAGTTTAAGTTCGGGTAACTGAGTGGCCGCCTATAAGGAAATAGCGCTCACTCGGCTTGCGATATATTCTCTTTGTGTTAGTACCTGATATGTTTTCTTGGTATAAATACCTAAGTGTCAATTTAGTTTTTTCCCACCCCTCGTATTTTGGAGTGGGGATTTCGCCTATTCCTGATCATTGCCTACCTGTAACTTTTTCTTGATCAATACTTACTTTATAATTTCTCTTTCGTAGCTTTCAAATGCATACAATTTTTGTACAAAAGGAGCGTTTGTGTGTTGCTACGGGTACACAACAAAGATTGCACACGCAAGACAGATGCAGCATGGACAATAATAACTGTTTCAAGATTTAATTCATAAATATTACATTCGTATGTGCATGTACTTTTGAAATAAAGCACTGTCCATTTTCATAATACATTTTAGAAGGACTGAAAACTCTTTGGCGCCCTATCTCAATCAATCACCACTAGTAAGCTGAAATGGAACAAAATATTCTTTAAAGTAAGGCTAGAAGAAACAGGGATTGATACAATTAAACTCAAAATCCTTGACCAGCCACCAGGCGGGGCAAAAAGTACAGCACTCTATAATAAAAGAGAACCGTCAAAACATATGGAAAACATCCCTTCAACTAAATATATGAGTTAAATAAAATTAGTTTGTTTTATTTCGAACTGTACTGGATTTACTGGTGCGAGATATGACAATCTTACCGTATTAACCCTACTAGCATTATTTTCCTCAAATCACACCAGAATTGCGTAATATAGTGCTGCGTGCTCGTGGTACTCTTCAAAACTCGACATTGTGTGGGCATGGCCTCATAATGTATTTGCCTAATATTCTACATCACGCAAACATGTCCATGCATTGTATACCCCTCAAACCCCATTTTTATACAGTAACACTTTTTGATCCAAAACATAGATCATGGGTGCACGTTAGAACCGCCCCGGTGAGGCGATTCTAATATGTACCCACAATCAATGTTTTGAACCAAACTATCAACAATTTTTGAATGAAATTTTCAAATTCTTAACTGAAAAATTCTATGTAAATTGCATTGGCATATTTTTATAACGTACCTGGTGTATCCTGTCCTATCGGGCGTGGCTGTCGGGGACCACTGTCATCTACAGAGACAGATAATACAAATGCTGTAACATATATACATGCGTTAGATCTGTGATTGCACATATATCAGCTTTACATAATGAAAGAACGGTATAAGAAAATAAAACCTAAATCTGACACAAATCATAAAACTTTTGTTTGCTGCATCGCTCCACACCCTTTATTGTCAAAATCAAGAGATATTCTTATGACCTGTTCCAGTTCTGCTTGCAATAATGGATGGTTGCATATTCTCCAGGTTTATCCAATAATATTATTGTTGATAACAACATAAATGTAATAAAAAACTTAAACTAAGAAGTATACATTTTTTCCTGTTCCGATCGGTCATATGTATTCATTTGATTCATAATTTTAACGCTAAATCTGTGAGGTATGTCTACTACCATTAGGGAGCGCGGTGGCGTAATGGTAGAGCGTCGGGCTCCGAATCTAGAGGTCCTGGGTTCGATCCCCACAAGTGTCACCGTGTTGTGTCCTTGAGTAAGACACACTAACTCCTTACAGTACTAGTTAAACCCAGGAAGAGTTGGCTCCGTCCCGACATGACTGAAAAATTGTTGACTGGGGCGTTAAGCCTAAATACAAACAAACAAAAAATCATAATGTATTTACATGCCTTTGCAATGAAGATGAGAGTGACGTCAAGGATTTACTGTTGGGAATATGTATGGAATAAATACATTTGACCAATAGGAACAGTGAACATATTAACGAGAAAGGCCAAACCATGGATTTGGCTACATAAGCCTCGTAAGTGGCCCTTTAGATTCGGCAACATGAAGCCAAAGAGAGTTTGACAGTCGATACAAGGTTTAGTACTATCTAAATGGTGCCAAATATATAAAATATTGGTTAGAAACCTAAACCGATAATAAGTTTCTGATTTCTCAGAATATCCTCACTGAGCTCGAAGGACCAAAAACTAAAATCTTATCTATTCATTAGAAAATTCTCGACACACATACATTTACAAAGAGAATTCGATACAATTATATATACATACATATCAATACCCTAACGTATTAATATATACTAGCCAAAAATTCTAATCGGCCACTTTACAAATTAATTTTTCTGACACATCTCTACTCGGAATGACATGCTTTTTGGCAAGAATATGTCTTTTAAGGGGACTCAAGATGCATAGTTTTCAACAGAATAATTATTTCACTGTTTTGGGGCTGAAAATGGAAAATATCGATGTTTTCGAATAAATGGATGTAAACGAAGTGGTCATTTTAACTTGGAAAAAACCAAACACTCAAATTTGCTCTACTGGTAGATTTTCTACGCATTTAAAAATCACAACGTTTTAGTTTTTTTAATGCACCTGAAGGTATCTGGGCGTGATAGTCAGAACTCAACAAAACTCGATTTGTCAGTTTGTTAGGACAAACGTGGCATGACTGTCGCAAACATCCGGTTTTGATGCCAAATTTACAAAGTTTGACAACGATTTTTAAAATTTCAAATTTATTCAGAGTTACTGTTGTGTACTTTTGTCATTTATAATCTCTGAAAGTTTCATTGCCATGCTGACAATAATAAAGAGTATAGAGGGATAAAGTTTGCATGTAAAATGGCTTGCTTAATGCTAAATTCCTAGAACTTTTGGCTGGAAGCGTCAAAGGATAGGGTGTAGGCGTAGCCTATGTTCATCCTGTTTAATTATAGAAATTAGAAAATATAATCTGCACTACGGATGATGTACGGTGAGTCTTTACGGCACAACACCAGATGGCCGCCTTGGCTATAAATAGCAAAAAACGTTAAAATGTTTCTTCTCCAGAACCAAAAGGCCTATGATTTTGTAACTTGGCATGAAGCATCAAACAATATTAAAAGCACTACAAAGTTTGTATAAATCATTTCGCTGGGATGACCTTGACCTATTTTACGGTAAGATCAACTTACATGTAGGTCGCCCATGCATTTAAATGGGGAAATTAGTTAAATGTTTATTAAATGGGTGGAAACTTGCTATGATAATACAAATGGGCAGATTTATTTTTATGAAAACATTAAGACCCGGGTGGTTGTCAGCTCCTGCCTGGGGGGATATATACATGTATATGACTATAATATTTAAACATCTTCTCTGCAACCGCATGGCCGATCAAAGCCAAACTTCGTGGAAGGGGAACGAAAGTTTGTATTAATGGTCAAGGTAACTTGACCAAAATGGCCGCCATGGCTATAAATTGAAAAACCTTTAAAATCGTTCTTCTTCAGAACCAAAAGGCCTATGATTTTGAAACTTGGCATGAAGCATCTACAAAGTCTATATATGACCCAGGGATTACATTAACCTACTATAAGACAAGGTCAACTTAGGTTGTCTATGCTTCTGAAAACATAGATTGTGAGTATTCGTTCTATCTTGTGTCCACAATCTATGTTTTGAACAAATAAGAAAATATCAAAACTGTTGAATTGAAAATTTTCATTTTTTTTTTCAACTTAAAAAAACAAAAAACACTGTATTTTGCTTGATAATGTTTTGTAATGATATCGTCATGATATAGGGTACCGTTTTAGTGCACATGTATTACACATGCTGACGGCAGATCTACAACATTTGATCATTCTCAACCTTACTCATTACTCAAGAAGACCCGGATCAAACCTGCCATCTCTGGTTTATAAGGCACGTGAAATAACCACTGCACCATAGAGGCTTGCTTAATAGGTTCAGTTTAAACTCATGATAGAAATCGTACTTCAAAATGTTAAAAAAGGACAAAAGAACGCATGCCCTTAACACCAACTGCGTTCGGCTTTCCAAGCTGCAATGTGGTTTGATAACTGATCCGGCTTGATATGATCTTTGTTTTGTCGATGGGCCCTATGACAAAATTTCAATAACCAAACACAACACAATTAAATTTCCCCTGTTACATGTATATATATTAGAATCATGAATGGCGGTACGTTTGTATAAAAGGTCGGTAAATGGACACGTGAAATGTCTGCGTGGTATACTGTACATGAATATGTGTCTATCAGTGTCAGCACCATCGTATATGCTTGCGATACAATCAAAGTCCTTACAACAAAGATTGATGCAACATCACACAACATGTGATAAAATGGATTAAAACAACCTTCAGCGCAGCAATATCGCTTTGGCAACTACCAACACCAAGACAATGAACTCTTCGCCTTAGGTTGCTGCCCAATTGATCAGTCTTACAATCAAGGGTGACACAAAACCAAGTTCTGCTTGTGGGTGTGCAAGTTCGTTTTCTCAGGGTTCTCCTCTTTTCCTCCTGTTACTGATTTACCCGTCTCATATGAACTAAAATAATCTTGAACGGGCCGAAAATTGTATAAAAACGCATCATTATGATCAGAAATGAGCACAATGAGACCCTTATCTGTAATCAAGTAACAATAGAATGACCAAGAATCTATACAATTAAATTTCCCATCCTAACATAGACATTAGGCGGGAGAGACATGGCGGTGCAACGCATCACAAGCAATTTTTTTTTTTTTGATTCAGTTTTACGTCCCTTTCAAGCTTTTTCACTCATATCGAGACGAATCAATCGGTAGGTGGGGCGAAAACCGGAGTACCCGGGGAAAAACCACCTGACACACCCGCAAGCAGAACTTGGCTTGTCCCACATGTGACTCGTGCCCCGAGCGAGGCGCGAACCCACAGCGGTGAGATGATCGAATGATTAAGAGCACTGAAGTCAGCGACCTTAACCACTCGGCCACGGGGGCCGCCACAAGCAATTTAACAACAGGCATAAAAACAAAATTACTAGCTCTTTCCAAACAAGACCAGCGTCCATTCTGTTAAAAGGGACAATACACGAGGCAATAATCTTAAGAAAACACGTGTCAATGTGAAGACTGTATACACCATTATTTGTGAAACAAATGAATAATTTGTGCACTTTGACAGAATGTGTAGTGTCCAAAATTGCTTCTACGTGTATGTGAAAATGGCGAACATCAAAGGTAAACTATGGGGCGACTGAAACACTATGCGTCCTCTAAACTCATGAAAATAATATAATTGTGTTAGTTTGATTTTAATTTATTTATTTGAATTCAACCAGGTGAAACAACACGCATTCTATCACACAGAATAAATGAGGATCAGAACGAAAGCTTATGTCTTGCCAAATTAATTTTCTACATCGTAACCATCGCACTCGATATGGCAGAAATACTGTTGAACGTCTACAATTAACAAAAACAGTTGTGTGGCTAGGCATATTGTAGCTACATGTAGGGTATTGCCCCCATCGCTCTTCCTACTGTCGAATGGACTCAAAACGAGACATCGACAAAATAAACATCGTTCGCTCACGAGATAGCACGTGAAACTGTAGTTTTACATCTAATACGTAATACACATATATCTGAACATGTACCGTGATTATACTTTTTGATTTGGTGTCTTGTGTATTTGTTAAAATTCAGTTTTACGTCCCTTTCAAGATTATTTCAGCTCATATGAAAAGTGCCAAACAGTAGGTGGGGCGAAAACGGGAGTACCCCGAGAAAAACCGCCTGGCACACCCGCAAACAGAACTTGGCCTGTCTCACATGTGGCCATTGTGGGTCTCGAACTCACACCAGACACAACGGTGAGATGATTAAGTGATTATGAAACAGCGCTCTGAACTGCTCGGCCACGGGGGACGCTTGCGTATTTTTTTAGTCATTAGAGGCGGTCAGCTTATCCTATCCACATTATCTGTACCAGCCAGTCAGGAAATAAATGTTGACGTTAGGATCGGTCGCTGATCCGTTCTTCTAATGACGATCAATATCTCGGCTTCCAACAAGACCTATAAAAAACCTATACATGCGGTCTGCCTTCTCACTAGACAGTTTAATCCAGAAACTTACGATTTTAGTATTAAATGCAGCATTGCATTTTGTGATTCTTGCATTTGCCAATAGATAAAATTTTATTTTCTTTTTTCCTTTTTTTTATTTCTTTTTAATTTTTAAGCTTTAATGTCACAGGTGCGAAAAAAGGAAGAAACAAAGAAAAGGAAAAATAATGTTTGTCCTACCCGGACTCGAACCCAGGACCTTTCGATTCTATGTCTTACTCTCTACCTACTGAACTATTCAGCTAGGCGTCTTGGACAATTTCGTTTTTTGCATGTCTCATTTAATACACCTCCGGTGGGCTGTTGGTAGTTTTGACTAAGTAATTCTTCATATCGCCCCTCGCCTTCGTCTCAAATATGCCCTCACGAGTCGTCGCTCATCACACACAAAGTCGTAACCGCAAGCGCCAGCAGCATTTACGTTCAAAAGTGAAAAATGTCTATTACCAGTCAACTGTCAGTAGCCAAAAAACGTTAAAATGGCTATTACCAGTCAACTGTCACTAGCCAAAAAAACGTTAAAATGGCTATTACCAGTCAACTGTCACTAGCCAAAAAACGTTTAAATGGCTATTTACAGTCAAGTTCAAAAATAATTATTTACTTAGTATGTGGTAGCATGAATCTGACAAACTTGGGGCTGAAACTATGTTTTGAACATTAGATCTGAGCCTTATTTGTATCTTTAATATTTTATTTTATTATATGAACTTAAGTTGGGAATGCATTGCCTGACAATGCAATACAATTTATATATATATTAGTTATGATATTTACGTTGCTCTTGTTTCGTTGGTCGCATGTTTAAGAGACCAAGCAACATGGACTTTCATAATGAGGCGTTGAATTGTTTTTCTTCATCCCATCCTAAACCAATGCAAACTGCTGAAAAAAAATGACTTGCCAGCTACAATTTTAAGTTACTTTTTTTAACTAAAAACTTCATAAATTATAAAGATTAATGCATAGTTTTGAAAGAAAGAGCAACAGTGTATTTTTTTTTTCATTTATAGTTCAAACTCATTGTACATGTTTATATACATGTGCATAAGAATTTTGCAATTGTAGAATGAAAAAAAAAACATGCGAACTGACTGGCAACGTTTACGAGTACCGCATCAAACTTTCTGTAAAAAAGTCATAACATGTGCGCGCGTATGCTTGCATGTAAGTTGCCAAATTGAAAAAATGCCTAGACGGCAGGCAGTGTGTCCGATTCGACATCGAATCCGAGATCGCGCTCGACTACCATGTCCGCACATTGCGCAAACTTGTTTATGAACATATTTACAATGTATATTCATTTTTCCTCTTCTCCTGGTCCAAGATCGGTGGTCTAATGTGCACTAAGTTTGCAATCTGCTAAGATGAAGGTTTTGTATGAATTGATGCTTAAAGTCCCTGTCAACAGCTAAGGTAATGTCGGGGCGTTTTACCCAACATGTTGATGACAAACAACAAGTGCTTGAAACATAACCATCTAACTAAGCCACAAAAGTTTTATACATATGGATGGTTTGACATGAACCACTTTTCCTGGGCAGGATCGGACCAGAGCGGTTAACATGCCAATTATGTTATCATTTGAAGCAAAATGGTGTATCGAGCGTCTTTTTGTGTGTCCTTTCCTGATTCAATGACACATCTATATGCGATCACGTCATGAAACTGTAGAGCCGCGCATAATAAAAAGGCCTTCGGGATTTCTGATTACCTTTGAAGCCGGACAGGACAGACACAGTAATGTATGGCGGTTTGAGAATCAGGATTAACAGACAATGCATTGCGATAAATATATAACAAAACAGGAGCGTGGGCTAAAAGCTGTATGAAAATGCACTTTTGTTTTGATTAAAAAAGTTAAATATATTTTCTTGTGTTGCGGCTCAGGTGTCATAAAACGCAAGAATATCCATAAAATGTTTTTACAGTACGCGTGGTTGAGCTTCTCTTTTCACACCTTGAGGCATTTTTATGACAACTTACCTTTGAGGTGTATTCGTGTGCGCCAATCTTTGATAAATCGCGAAGAATTACAGAATTTGACTAAATATGTATTTTAAAGATTTAAAATCAGGTACACATGCCGCGTATAAAACATTAAATGTATTCGAGTTTTATTTGGTCCTCGAACAGCTGGGACTGAGTGACTGACTGAACGCATATCAGGTGTACTTAACCACTTGAAGTTGTATTAAAAACTCTTTTTAATATTTGTTTACTCTTTACTCTTCCTTTATTTTTATTTCGTTTTTAACATTGTATTTAACTTGTGTTTCTTGTGTGCGTCTTTAACTCAAATGTTTTTGTTGTTATAGAGCCACTCGTATATGTATTTGAGGACCCCATGGAAGATTGGTGAAAACTTGATTGGTCAACCGCATAAAATAAAGAAGTTAATTTCTTATTAAAGATTTTTTTTTTTTTTTTTTTTTTTTTTTGTAGGTAGATCTAGGTACATGTATACAGCGATTAGAAATGCAAAAATAATGAATAATTACATCCGTGGGCACAAGGCAGGCAACTTTTTGGGCAAGTAATTACATTTTCTATTCTAACATGGTTATCAAATCGGCTTCACTAGTTTTCTTTCTTTTAACTGCATTTTTGATATTCATTGCATTATTTAAGCTTGTGAAATTAAATCAGTGTTGTTTGTCTTTCAAAACTCAAGTTTGATCGGACATCATCGTTACAGTACTTTAAATTGACACCTACAAATTTCACGATTTATAAGGTTTATTTCTCCTATGTATCGTTGTTGAAAATGTTGTCAATCCCCTAGAGCTGCTACGTATATGAACAAATGCGGATAAAAGAAAAAACAAAGAAAGAGTTTTTATGAAAAACTTAAAAATTCAGTCCTAATTTTGTTGAGTATTACATTTGAGAACTGACATACTTGCCAAGATTTCATTTTTATGTCATTCCCCTTTAGTGGTCGGAGACAAATTATTTTTTGCCCGGGTCGTCTGTCCGCCTGTCCGTCTGTCACAAATGGTGTACGCTCTGTAACCTGTGAAACGTTTAAGGTATCTCAAGTAATGTAACTTCACAGGATTATTAACCAACATAAGATTACGTGCAGAACACAAGAACCATAACTCTGGATTGCGTTTTTTTTTGGAGTTATGGCCCTTTGAAATGGAAAATAGCAGAATTTGCATTCCAGTCGTGTTCGCTCTGTAACTTGATAACCGTTTAAGATTTCTTGATAAAGCTTCACATGATTTTTGATTGATATGAGGCGACATACAGAACACAAGAACCATAACTCTGGATTACGTATTTTTGGAGCTATGGCCTTTTGAAGCGGAAAATAGAAGAATTTACATTCCACTCATGTCCACATAACTTGTAAATGTCATATTTTGCATCGTAATCAACTAATGGTGTCCCCTCTGTAACTTGACAACCGATTAAGATAGCTTCGTGAAACTTCACAGGATTATTGATAACGCCGGTCAGAAGACCTGCAGAACACAAGATTTGTAATTCTGGATTGCATATTTTTGGAGCTTTGGTGCTTTGAAATGGAAGGTCATAATTTTGCATTATGTGTCTGTTCTGTAACTTGGAAACCAATCAAAGTTTCGTGTTGAAACGCATTATTTACATCCGCGACAATGCACAGAACACAAAATCATAACTCTGGAATATTGAAATGTTTGCACTTAGAAAGAGGGGAGACATGAGTTTTCAAAGTAAACAAATTCTAGTAGGGTCTGTCTTAAAACACATGGTAATAGTACTAACAACAAGCTAGGCAGTGCATTTAAGTCTATGATTTAAGAGGATACAGGCAAAATATTTGAAAAATCGTATTTTACGTATTCCGTTTTCTTTGGAAGTTGATTATCACCGTAGTTTTGTGGTGTTTACGTAATACAATGACTTCCGTGTTACATGAACATGCTACTCTTAAAATGGTTCAAAGATATGCTTATTTCTAAATTATACGAAGTCGTCCTGGTAAGGAGATACATTATGCATGCTACAAGTAAGCGTCCAGTCACGAAAAATGCCAGCAGCAAAGGCACTATCCGCACGTTCGTGCTTGAATATAACCAACACAAACCAGGCATGCTTGTTCATATTTGTCAAAACAGATATTAGTAGCATTGACTGGGAACTGACGCTTCACATTGTCTTAGATACGTGTACATTTACTCAAGGAACGAACTGCTGATTTCTGCGTTAAGATTTAGTCATGTATACTCTGAATATTTCAAGTCACTCTTTCTCCACTGCTTTGCAATACGAGTTGCTGCCAATTCGTGATCTAATTGCTGGTAATCTCCGAACGGTTTATACAGGAACAGTGTGGTTGGTATTGCAGAACACCCGGGCATGAGATCAGCTGTTAACTGTGGTTAGCAATGTATTTATTCAAATGATAAACATTAATTCGAATTTTAGCCTGTCCGTCATCTGACTTGAGTTTATTTCAATGGTGAAAGAAGATCAGAGCCAAAAGATAGAACACTTTTCAAGAAAAAATAAAATTTCAAGTCTGACTGTAAATAGCAATTTTAACGTTTTTTGGCTAGTCTAGTGACAGTTGACTGGTAATAGCCATTTTAACGTTTTTTGGCTAGTGACAGTTGACTGGTAATAGCCATTTTAACGTTTTTTGGCCAGTGACAGTTGACTGTAAATAGACTCTTCCATTTATGTAAGCTATCCAATCAACAAAAATAATGCATATCTATGTCAGAGGTCAACCGGAACGGTCAAAGTATCTGCACTGTACCTTATCTTTCTAAATTATTTATAGGACAATTTAAAAGTGTTGATTGCCTGCACTTTGAATTGATTGAATTGCCATACTCTGGCTACATGTCACCTTTTCTAGTTGTACATGTGCCCTAGACTGGATTATCCTCTATATTTGACCCTTCCGTTGATAATCTCATGAAACCGTAATACCAGAAATGTATTAAAAAACATAGCAAATTTAGAGGTCAGGTGTATAATCAGGTTTAGTCGTAGTATTTCATTTTTTATTGACATACTGCGCTTTGCGTTCAAACTTGGGGTGCGTTATTAGCACAAATTTGGCATGTTTACTACTTCAAACAAACGTAAATGATAATCCCCAGCCCTCTGCATAACATTTTATCTATTTACAGTTGTTACACTCACAATTATATCATTAAATTGAGATAAAGATATTTGCACCAGTTTGACCTCTGACCTTTCTGTGTATCAAACCCATGTGTCAATTTGATCCTTGTGGCAAGCCTCTGGGCCATTCTATATATAATCCTTGCATTGTTGATTGTCACCTCCCCGTGAACAACTGTGTCCCGTTTACCTGTTAAGTTAACGGAACACGGAACCAAATTGACCTTTGCCACGACATGTTTACACAATGGGATTGTAAACTTGCAGTTGTTTTTATTTATCTTGTAACATGTTGTGACAAAAAAAGTGTTTGAAATTAAGGTCAGGGTGAAGTAAAACGTCGTTATGAGCGTTACGCGTGACGTTGCTTTGCGACGCCAGCGGAACAAGAATCGACGCTCTTATGTCGCGCCTTTTTGAACCGGAGAAAGCTGTAGATTTTACGTCATTTAGTACGAATTTTACATTTTTCTTCACTATTGCCTTAAAGACTGCGACAATTTTTACCAAAACACAGAAAATTAGAATTTCTGCAGTAAAAGTCATTTATTGTTATTCTTGCGTCAGTCGCACACTGAAATGCAACGCGTGTTCGCGCCACGACGTTACGTTACGTCGCGCAAAATACCAAAAACGCACTACCATAGTATCAAAACCTCCAATAGCACAAAAACGAGCCTGGTTGTCAAGGACTTTTTTTCAAGCAACCTGTTCCAAACTGATTCACGCAGATAATATCAGTTTTTAAAAAAACTTCATCGTGGAATTTAGGAGAAAAATATGTTTATGTGCGAAATCCGACATTTATTTCCCTTTTCCCCATTGAGTTCAACGGCAAAAATGGTGTTTTTGGATAGCCTGTAGCCCAAAAACTAATCCGGTAGTCAAGGAATATTTTTGCATATTCCGATGGGGGAGCATTAAATACATCGATATGCAAAAAATAATAAAATTTCATCGTGGCGTTTTTTACTTCACCCTGACCTTAAGTTTTATTTCTCTCACAAAATACACTAAGTTGACCTTTACTTCACTGTGAGCTTAAAAAGCGATTTCACGCTGAGCATCCGGCCCTACGTTGTTTGTAGTAACCTAAGGGATAGTTCTAGCTTGGATGCCGAGCATTAACAATAATGCCATCATGAGTTATCGTAGGAATCAAGGAAAGCCGACTATATTAATAACTGAACGCAGTTGTATACCTTTTGACCTACCTTCATGTCGGTGTCCGTCATTAAGATGGTTACTTTGATCGGTTCCATGTTCGGCATGGCGTCCAATGTGGAAACCTGTAGAAATAAAAGTCGACCAACAATTATGATTTTCATGATACATGTAGATACTTTCAGGATTTAGCAATGAAAAGTTAACTATTTAGAAGCTCGGTGTTTCCATGAAAGGCGAAAGAAATTCATGTTTATTCATAATACGTTTTTTTTTTTTTTCGGTATATTCAGTTTCATCTCGGTGCTTCCAATAAGAGTACTGGTTGAACCTGGTTGAAAGACCTAAAACGTGACTCTAATGATGCTCATAACATATAAATTATAATGCATTTTTGGGGCGGTAAAGGTCATTTTGGCTCCCTGTTCCTTGAACTAAACAGTTAAACTGGGACAAAGCTGATCACGGGGAGGCCATAATAAACAATGCGGCCATATTACGTTTATGCATTTATTACTTGCTAGTCTCCCTACCTGCACGATGCAAACACCTGCAAAGATAGGAGTTGCAAACATCAATATCAGGCCATGGACAGCCCCCGCATTTGCTGTGACTACGGCAGCTTATGGTTCCCTTTGGGTTGAGATAAACTGTATCCTGGTCGCTTCTTTTGTCCTCGTGGTAGTGGCGACGAGCAATGGTTACTGCTATTATCGCTGTAACGGAATGTGAATGAACAAATCTTAGTATGGTATTGCAGAGACTGGTTTTCTGGTAATTTTCTTTTCCGAGTCTAAATCAAGTGTTACATGTAATAAGTTATTGTTTCTAATGATTGTTACACAACGCGATGGGATTTGATTATACAGTTATAGGGATTTATCCCAAATTAAGTATTCATTGAATCTTTTAACACGGGTCATGGTAATCGAAGTAAATGGTTTTGGTCTTGCGTCTTTTAATTACATAAACCATTTAACGACTTACCGAAAGCATACCAAATTAAGAGATTCTAATTCATTTCCAACCCAAGCAGAGGGTTTAGCATAAAAGATAAAATAAAATGTACTTAGATTTAACTGACAAAAGTAAAGCGTTTTAAGAAAACCAAGGGAAACCTCATCTTTGTCTACCAAAAACCGTTTCCTGATACATAATTGAGAAAGATAATTGTGAATAAGTTTGAAAACGTTTCTCTTACCATGGTCATATGGGGAAATCTGTAGTTAAGCAAGAAGTTTAGAATATTTTACTCTGAAAACATGTTAAACTTGTCAGTTTGCGTCTATTTCATTCTTATCACATTACGAAAACTTGCCCAAGCCAATATACAGCGATTTTTTAGTTTGTAAAAATTGAAATTTTTCAGTAGAATTTTTTTGTTATTTTTCATATTTTTACTCAAAATATAGATTTAGGGTACACGATAGAAGTGTACACACATGATAAAGATCATGCCATCATTATACATTCAAGTCTAGTGTCTTAGAATTATTCTATTTCATAGAAACTGTTGCTCTATTTCTTACAGAATGTACGAAAGGGTACAATATGGTATGCCGAGGTCACACCAGCAATAACATCTTTTCCGTTAACAAAATGGCGGACTGGTTTACTTTTCGATCTTGTTGTGGACAAAAATTCTGAAATGTGATCTTCCTTGACATTTTGTGGAGGTTTTTTTCTTGTGAATAGCAAAACTTTCATAGCGCTCATTAATGGGAATTCTTAACTGTGAACTTAATTAGTTTGAATGAAAGGAATTATCTAAGGGAATATGGATCATCTATTGCTTTGGTATAGTTCGGCAAATGGGTCACTGTATGGGCGGCAACTTTAATATTCATATCTGGGCGTGGTCGGCTAGTCCATCTGTTCAAGTAGGGAGATAATAGAAAAGTCGAATTCAGTCAGCCTAGAGCGCTGTCACATATTTTACCGTTAAAGATCAGCTATCTATTTTGTGACAAAGACTATGTGTGGTGCAGACTGCTGGACAGATCATAGACTGGTTGTCAGCAAACTCAACCTAAGAATACAGCCTGCGAGGCGACCTCAAGGCAAGAAAGCTCCTAAGAGACTGGATGTCTCAAAGCTGAATAAAGACAGCATGAGACAAGATTTCTTAACAGACATTTGCAACCAACTGGATGCTATGAATCTCAGTTCAGAGGACCCCGAAGAAAACTGGACAGTTTTCCATAAAACAGTTCTTTCTTCAGCTGCAAGCACCTTAGGCCATCCATCTCGCAAACATCAAGACTGGTTTGATGAGAATGATGATGAAATTCAGAGGCTTCTTGAAGAAAAGCACCGTTTGCTCAAGGCACATCAAGATGATACTAGCTCAGTATCAAAGAAAGCAGCCTACAGCAACATTTGTAAGACAGTCCAGACCAAGCTTAGGGACATGCAAGATTCCTGGCTGAGGAAGAAAAGAGAAGAAATTCAGTCTTTTGCGGATAGAAAGGACATGAAGAAATTTCATGATGCACTGAAAACCATTTATGGTCCAAAGAGTTCTGGAGCCACCACATTGCTCAGTGCAGATGGAAACACTCTTCTCACAGATAAAGAAGCTATCTTGGAAAGGTGGGCAGAACACTTCAATAGTGTGCTTAATCGACCATCAAGCATCAATCAGGATGCAATCGACAGACTTCCACAGATAGAGTGTAACGTTCTGTTAGATGAATTTCCTACCGTTACGGAAACAAGAAAAGCAGTTCAACAACTATCATCTGGCAAAGTCCCAGGTGCAGATGCAATTCCTGCCGAAGTTTACAAGGCTGGGGGGCTACCCATGGCAGAGAAACTGACAGAGTTGTTTCACTGTATGTGGAGGAAGGAGGCTATCCCACAAGAATTTAAGGATGCATCCATAATCCACCTATACAAGCGGAAAGGAAATCCTCAAGTCTGTGACAATCACAGAGGCATCTCCCTCCTATCAATTGCTGGGAAGATACTTGCAAAAATTCTGTTAAATCGTCTGAATGCTCATCTTGATCAGACGGGACTTATCCCAGAAAGTCAATGTGGATTCAGAAAAGACAGAGGGACAATAGACATGATCTTCACAGCAAGACAGCTTCAGGAGAAATGCCAAGAACAGAATGTAGATCTATACATGACGTTTGTTGACCTCACCAAAGCTTTTGACACTGTTAGTCGTGATGGACTCTGGAAAATCATGGCCAAGTTTGGCTGTCCACCCAGATTCATAGCTATGGTGCAGCAGTTTCATGATGGCATGCAGGCACGTGTGCAAAATGATGGAGAGTTCTCTGAACCATTTGAAGTAACAAATGGGGTCAAACAAGGCTGTGTTCTGGCACCAACACTGTTCAGCATGATGTTTTCTGTCATGCTTATGGATGCTTTTCAGGACAGTGACACTGGTTTTCCAATCAGGTACCGTTTTGATGGCAACATATTCAACCTCAGAAGGTTGCAAGCCAAAACTAAGGTCCAGACTGATGTGCTAGATGAGCTCCTCTATGCAGATGATATGGATAAGAATGCCAACACAGAGGCAAAAATGCAAAGAGCCATGGATCAAGTCTCACAGTCATGTGATAACTATGATCTCACAATCAGCACAAAAAAGACAGAGGTTGTACACCAACCAGCCCCCGGAAAACCATATAATGAACCAACCATCACTGTGAATGGGCAAAAACTGAAAGTTGTTGACAAGTTCACCTACCTGGGAAGCACTCTCTCCAGAACAGTGCATATTGATGATGAGATCACTGCCAGAATTGCAAAAGCTAGTGTGGCATTCGGAAGACTCCGTGCAAATGTCTGGGAGCGAAATGGAATCAAGCCTGACACCAAGCTGAAAGTCTACAAGGCTGTGGTACTGCCAACCCTCTTGTATGCATGTGCGACCTGGACAGTATACCAACGTCATGCAAAGAGACTTAACCATTTCCACTTAAGCTGTTTGAGAAAGTTGTTAAAAGTCAAGTGGCAGGACAAGATTCCAGACACAGAGGTCCTGAGGAAAGCAGGGATGCAAAGCATGCATACAGTCTTAAAGCTAGCACAGCTAAGATGGACTGGCCATGTTATAAGAATGCCTGATGCGCGACTTCCAAAGAAAGTTTTCTATGGAGAACTACAGGAGGGAAAGCGCTCTCAAGGTGGCCAGAAGAAACGCTACAAAGACACCCTCAAAGCCTCTCTGAAGGATTTCGAAATACCAATGGGGTCCTGGGAACAGACTGCACAGGAGCGATCAAAGTGGCGAGGTCTCATCAACAAAGGAGCAGCTCTCTATGAAAAGAAGAGAATCTGTGAAGCTGAAAGAAAGCGAAGAGAGCGCAAAGCCAAAACAAATGTGCCACCAGCAGACTCTATGACATTGACTTGCTCTACTTGCAACCGACAGTTTAGAGCCAGAATTGGCGTAGTCAGCCATCAAAGAACTCACCAACACACATCAGCACTATTCAAGAAATAATGATGGTCTTTCTCATTAGTGAGAGACGAACTATCACCTATTTTGTCCAATCCACTGTTACGACCTAGCGTAACTAGACAGGTACAGCGAAAAACAACCAAGTAATTTAAACTTAACAATATTTAATCAAACAAATAAATGCTGCAAATACATACAAACAAACAAACAGATAAGTAAATAAATAAATAAATAACTTACAAAGTTAATGTCAAATAAGTCCTTGTCCCTCAAATGTAAGTCCACAATCCAGTAACCAGAATATGAGCACATGTATATTTTAATCCAAAC
Source organism: Rugalucina vietnamica (assembly GCA_964017185.1). Classification (NCBI taxonomy): domain Eukaryota; kingdom Metazoa; phylum Mollusca; class Bivalvia; order Lucinida; family Lucinidae; genus Rugalucina; species Rugalucina vietnamica. The sequence goes on from OZ024881.1 coordinate 42,727,917, forward strand.
TTTTATTCTAATCCAAAACACTAGTGAAACAACCAAAATTATATACTTTAAATCACTTCAAATTTCTGAATGCCTAAGACTGAATTGGGACCTATATTTATACATCTAAGGAAATTCTCCAGGATTCTAGAGAATGATATAATAAACTTTTCTCTAGAAAAGAAACGAACTAAACGAAAGTTCTTTTAAATACTCCAAAGAGAATTTAGAATTCTCCAGAGAGAATTCAAGGCCGCAACGACCATCAAGACTAAACGAAAGTCCACTAGACCCTTCGAGATACATAGTCCAAATATATTTTTAACTTATGGTAAAAAAAAAAAAAAACTCACTCCATTTTCATCTGGAATTATCCACAAAGTGCTCATAGAATTTTCTATACTTCTAAATTATATAACAGTGATAAAAATAATCAATGACATTCTTCTACAAAGTTCTAGATAATAAATTGTAGAAACATAGAAAAGAAATATATATTAATCAAGGTTACTCCCCTTTGATTATATATATAAATAATAAGTAATAGCTTTAAAAAGAATCAATATTATTGAATCAATTATATATAACACTTCCCTTCTTCAATGAAAAGAAAGTTTTGTGAAATAAAACTTTCTTTTGCAATACTCATATGCAAACATACAAGGCAAAACTGTCAAGCTCTTGAAAGGGTGTCTGGAATTATATTATCTCTACCTTTTATGTGTCTAATGTCAAGATTGTGTTCTTGCAACATGAGACTAATGCTCTAGCTAATACTCAGATGTAGTCTCATTTTATTTTTTTATTTGCAGTGCTAATAGAGCTGACACACTTTTAAGTATGGCCCAAATCGAACAAAACTCTGACAAGCCTTATTCCAAACATACCTGACCTTCTTATCATAAAGTAAGTTTGTCAAAGGCTCAGCTAAAACTGAAACATTATTACAGAACTCCCTGTAATATCCAGCCATACCCAAAAAACGCATCAGTTGCCGTTTTCCTGTAGGTACAGGAAAATCTGATATAGCCTCAACTTTGGCTTCTACAGGTCTGACCTGACCTTGTCCAACAATATGTCCTAGAAATGTCAAACTAGCATGGCAAAATTCACTTTTCGGTAAGTTTATTGTCAGTTTAGCATCACTGAGTCTTTTGAAGAATTCTCTGATGATCTCCAGGTGTTGTTTCCACTCTTCACTGTAGATGATGGCATCGTCGATGTAAGCTTTACACCCATCCAGACCGAAAATCAAACTATTAACCAAGCGAACCAAGCAACATTTCAGCGCTTTCAGTTTATTTCGAAATTGTCTTTCTGTAGTAACAAATTCTAAAATCTCCTTTGGACTGTCTGTAAATGGAATCTGCCAAAACCTTTTCAATAGATGGAATTTTGTCACATATTTGGCGTGACCAATGTTGTCGATGCAGTCATCAATTCTTGGTATGGGAAATGTGTCAGTTTTTGTGACAGAATTTACTTTTCTATAGTCTGTGCACATTCGAAATGTCCCATCAGATTTTGGCACAAGTATACAAGGAGAACTCCATTCACTTTGACTAGGTTCTATAAAGTCATTGTCCAGCAAATACCTAACTTCTTTCCTGAGATATTGTTGTCTTTCAGGATGAAGTCTATACGGATGTTGTTTCACCGGTTTTGCTCCTTCAATAATGTCTACATCATGGTAGATTTTATCGGTTCTGGATGGAATGTCCGGAAATAAGTGCTCATATTCAAGAATTAATTGTTTTAGTTCATGTTTCTTGTCCGGATCTAGATGTGACAGTTTCTGATCGAGGTCATGCAGAATGTCAGAATTCTGGAGTTTTGAGGATAATGGTTCACAGTTCACAGAGTTCATTTCTTCAAAGTCTGTCTGATTTTGTTCATGAGGGACAGAATTAACTATGCTTACTGAGGAAATAACTGAACTATCATTATCACTATCCCTATCAATGTACTTTTTAAGCATGTTAATATGACATAATTGTTTTTGCTTGCGCCTCCCAGGAGTGTTAACAATGTAATTTACATCACTTAACCTTTTCTCAACAGTATATGGACCATAATATCTAGCTTGTAATGGCCTGCCAGGAATGGGCAAAAGAGCAATCACCTTGTCTCCAGGGTCAAAATTTCTGTTCTGAGCATTTTCATCAAAATGCAACTTCATTTTGTTCTGAGCTGACTTAAGATTGGACCGAGCAACTTCCCAAGCTTTTGTCAATCTAGTTTTGAAGTCAGACACATACTGAAGTAAGTTCAAAGGACTGTCATTACTTGAAAGAAACTTCTCTTTCATAAGTTTTAAAGGTCCACGAACAGTGTGTCCGAAAACAAGTTCAAACGGACTGAACCCAAGAGACTCTTGTACTGACTCTCTGACAGCAAATAATAGCAAATGTATGCCTTCATCCCAATCTTTTTCGGTGTCAAAACAGTAAGATCTGATCATGTTCTTCAAAGTTTGATGGAATCTTTCCAAAGCACCTTGACTTTCAGGATGATAAGCTGATGACTTGTATTGTTTAATGCCAAGTTCATGCATTACTTGCTGAAATGTTCCCGACATAAAATTGGAACCCTGATCTGATTGGACTGACTTTGGAAGACCTACAAGTGTGAAAAACTTCACAAGGGCCTTAACTATTGTTTTCGTCTTGATATTCCTGAGTGGAATTGCTTCAGGAAAACGTGTTGAAGCACACATTATTGTCAAGAGATATTGACAACCTGATTTAGTCTTGGGTAACGGACCTACACAGTCAATGATAATCCTACTAAATGGTTCATCAAATGCAGGAATAGGCTGTAAATTAGCTTTTGGAATAGTCTGATTAGGTTTTCCTACCATTTGACAAGTGTGACAGGATTTGCAATGTTGGGAAACATCAGATTTTAATCCTGGCCAGTAGAAATGCTTGAGAATTTTGTGGTAAGTCTTATTTATCCCTAAATGACCTGACATGGGAGTTTCATGGGCCAAGTTTAAGATTTCAGGACGATAAGCCTTAGGAACCACAATTTGGTGATTTATGGTCCATTCGTCTTCCGCTGAAACATCAGGAGGACGCCATTTTCTCATTAAGATGTCATTTTTGACATAAAAACAAACAGGAACCTGAGAAATTTCATTTTCATCTAAAGCCCTTTCAAATAAAGGCGAGATTTCAGGATCACTGTGCTGTTCTTGACAAAGTTGTGACCTTGACATTTGGTCGTGACCTTGGTCAAAAATTGAAGGTGAAAGGTCATTGTCTGACCTTTGATTGTTGAAGTCAGTTTGACTTGAAGAAAGAGATTTTGAAATCTCATCATGAAAAGACTGACCTATAAAAGTGTCAGTTAAGTCAACATCCTGTATCCCATCATTCAATTTGACTTTCTTTGCCATAGCCCTTGTAACGGCACATGAAGGGTAAAGATCAGGAATTTCCTGCTCAATGGGATCAGGCAATTGATCCTCACAAGGTGTATTGGTCAAAAGTGGGTTTACCACAACCTTATCTCCGGCTAAGTCATTGCCTAATAGCAAGTGAACACCTTTAAAAGGTAAAGAAGGCCTAATACCTACAGCCACAGGACCAGAAACTAAGTCTGAAGACAAATAAATGTTATGGAGCGGTACATTAACAAATCCACACTCTACTCCCTGAATAAGGACACTTGTCCCAGTTGAAGTCTTCTCGGAAAAAGGCAGGGTATCTGCTAAAATAAGAGACTGAGAAGCTCCGGTATCTCGTAAGATTTTAATAGGGGTAGACTGGGCAGAATCACTAGTAAGTGACACAAAACCTTCTGATAAGAATGATTCATAAATCTCCATAATACAATCAGTCGCAGACGTTTTGGCCAAAATAGGATTTTCATCCTGAATAATCGACTGTGGTTTTGACCTTAAAGAAGTAAGACCTGTTGGTCTAGAATTATTTTGATTTTGTCTCTCTTTTCTTCTTTTCAAAGTTTCACATTCAGAAATGACGTGACCGTCACCTTTACAATAATTGCAAAACAGCCGGGGTGAGTATGAGGATTTTTGACCTTTGTTTTCACTAGTATCTTTATTTTTAGGATTATGTGAAGGACTGGAACTATCAGCTGTTAGTCCAGCTTGTGGTTGTGGATTAGGTTGAGGAGAATTATTTCTCTGTTGAGGGTTAAATGGTTTTGACTGAGGTGTATTAGGTTTAAATTGAGGGTTAAAAGGTTTCTTGTAAGGCTTATTTACAAAAGACACCTTATGAGTCAAAGCATAATCATCAGCTAATCGTGCTGCTACATCTAAAGTTTCTACTTCCCTTTCGTCAAGAAAAGATTTGACATCAGAGTGTATGCATCGTTTGAACTCTTCAACAAGCATGAGCTGTCTTAATTTTGCATGATCAGACTTTACATCCTTTGAAGAACACCACCTATCAAATAATTGCTCCTTAGTTCTAGCAAATTCTACATGGGTTTGATCATGTTCTTTCCTACAATTTCTGAATTTCTGCCTATAAGCTTCAGGTACTAACTCATAAGCCTTAAGAATCAGATTTTTGACTGTGTCATAATCTGAACTTTGATCAAGTGGAAGCTGAGTGTAAATTTCTCGAGCTTTACCAATAACAACACTCTGTAGAAGCAAGGTCCAATGCTCTTTTGGCCATTTCAAATTTTCTGCTACCTTCTCAAAATGTAAAAAGTACTTATCTACCTCTTTTTCTTGAAATGGAGGAACGAGCCTGATATGCTTTGTAACATCAAATACTTTACTAGGATCAAAAGACACAGGAGGCATTGATTTACTGCTTAATTCAAGCTCTTTCATTTTAATATCATAATGCATTCTTTCTTTTTCAAGTTCTATTTCTTTTAACATTTCTCTGTGTTTTTCCTTCTCTCGTTCTTCCATTTCCCTTTGTTTTTCTTTCTCTCTTTCTTCCATTTCTCTTTAATTGCCTTTTCCCTTTCTTCCATATCTATTTTTTCCTTTGCAAGCCTTTCTTCTAATGCTAACTTTTCTCGATGCATTCTTTCTTCCCTTTCTTCCTTATCTGCCCTTCTTTTTTCTTCAAACTCTAATCTTAATTTTTCCAGTTCAAGATGCCTTTTTAATTCTAACTCTTTCAACTGTATGTCGGTTTGTGAGACCATAATAAGAGATGTAGCTGAGGGTTCAAAAAATTCCTCATCAACAAGAAACTGAATGATAACATTCTTAATTTCACGTTTTAACATAGATGTTTTGACATCAGGTATGCTATAATGACTAGCAATGTCTAAAAGATCACTCTTTTTGGCCAAGTTTAACAGCTCTTGAGAAGGCGCAGCAATGAAATCTTCAAGTTTGAATAACATGGTTGCTTTTTGCTGGTATGACAAACAATAAATATCTTTTCAAATTCAGAATAATATAGGTGCACAAAATGTTCAATCCCGGCTCAGAGCCCCCAAAATCTGTTACGACCTAGCGTAACTAGACAGGTACAGCGAAAAACAACCAAGTAATTTAAACTTAACAATATTTAATCAAACAAATAAATGCTGCAAATACATACAAACAAACAAACAGATAAGTAAATAAATAAATAAATAACTTACAAAGTTAATGTCAAATAAGTCCTTGTCCCTCAAATGTAAGTCCACAATCCAGTAACCAGAATATGAGCACGTGTATATTTTAATCCAAACTTTTATTCTAATCCAAAACACTAGTGAAACAACCAAAATTATATACTTTAAATCACTTCAAATTTCTGAATGCCTAAGACTGAATTGGGACCTATATTTATACATCTAAGGAAATTCTCCAGGATTCTAGAGAATGATATAATAAACTTTTCTCTAGAAAAGAAACGAACTAAACGAAAGTTCTTTTAAATACTCCAAAGAGAATTTAGAATTCTCCAGAGAGAATTCAAGGCCGCAACGACCATCAAGACTAAACGAAAGTCCACTAGACCCTTCGAGATACATAGTCCAAATATATTTTTAACTTATGGTAAAAAAAAAAAAAACTCACTCCATTTTCATCTGGAATTATCCACAAAGTGCTCATAGAATTTTCTATACTTCTAAATTATATAACAGTGATAAAAATAATCAATGACATTCTTCTACAAAGTTCTAGATAATAAATTGTAGAAACATAGAAAAGAAATATATATTAATCAAGGTTACTCCCCTTTGATTATATATATAAATAATAAGTAATAGCTTTAAAAAGAATCAATATTATTGAATCAATTATATATAACACCACTAAACTAGACAAACTCGGATTTTCATTCTAACGGACAACATATGAGTTGAGTCTTTCAACTGTATACCTTTGGCTTTTACCTAGGTCAAAAGTAGACCATACCCAATAACGTATTCATAAGGTAACGCCCATACAGTGACCTATTTGCCGAGCTATAGGCTACCTTATATACACTTCACTAACTCACTTGTGTTCCATAGAAACATAAACTGTGTAGCCTCTCTATGTAACAGTCTTTGCCTTTCCACTGCCTTCTTGACCATAACGGTACTACGTAACTGTACAATCAACCATACCTCCCCCGCGCTGGAGTTTCTTAAACCTACAGTGACTGCTGAAAAGTGATGAAACCACATGATACGCCTAAAACTGTCGCGAATACTAAAAAGCGTGAACTTTCGTCACCAGAAGATTCTGTGGACTTTAAGAAAACCAGGGCCGCTAATTCTGAATCTGATCTAGATATCTCGGACCTTTCTGATATATCTCCTCCTCCACAAGATATGGCTACAGAGACTGTACCTCACATAGTCATCCCGCCTACGGAGATGGAAAAACTTTCATTGATGTTGCGCGAGACCTTCAAAGAGGAGATAGAGACTCTTGTTCAGGGCATAGTCACGGGAGTACTGAAGGGTTTGAATGACCGAATAGACGGTCTAGAAACTAATATTACCGCATTACAGACCAACAATCAGAAATTGGAGAAGGAAAATAACAGTCTAAAATCGCGCGTAGCTTCTCTCGAAAAGATAGCCGATCAATCGGAGCAATATAGTAGAAGGAATGGCCTTCGTATTAGTGGGCTTCGAGAAAATACAGGCGAAAATACAGATGACATCGTTACCAACATGGCCACAGCCATCGGCTGTGATCTACAGCTGGACGAAATTGACAGGACGCACCGAGTCGGGAAACCGGACCCTACTAGAACAAGGCACAGGGAAATTCTTGTGAAGTTTGTCTCGTATCGGGCTCGTCAGAAACTGTACAAAATGCGTAAGAACTTAAAGGATAATGGCTACGCCGGGGTATTCTTGAATGAGGACTTGACCAAGACCCGAAGCAACGTGCTTTATGAGGCACGTAAAGTTGTCAAAGCCGATCGCGCCAAGGGAGCTTGGTCAGCTGACGGAAACATCCTCATCAAGGACTTTGCTGACGAGGTACATAGACTTACTTGTCTTGAGGACCTTACTAGCATTGACTTTCCTCCGAAACCAACACCGGAGGATGAATTTAAAGCGACTGTGACAATGGATTGACTGTGACGCCTTACATCCGAATAGAACTGTGATACGGTGGCCGTATGCGTTTTTACAAATTACATTTGGAGAGTAACTGTATTTAACCGTAACTCAAAGAAAACGAGCCACGCCATAGGAAATACGTTTTTCTCTCTATTTATTACACATGGACCAGCCATGCAATAGTGATGTCCATAATTTTTTGCAGTATAAACAGTAAAATATTTTATAACTCGTTTGAAACTTCGACATGTTTTTTAGAATAAAGCGTGCCTTCTTTTCTCATTACATGGTATGTTATGCGCTTGGTTGGATGCCCCAAAAGATAGGTCATTTTGTGGTGAGGCGCATATGTAGCCAACGATTCACAGTGCACATGCGTCATTAACTGTAAATAACTGTATATGCCTGCCCAAGGCTCGTTGTTTTTTAGTTGTTTTTTTTTCAATAATTTCTGTTACTTTGTTTGATCATTTCACATTGTTGTAAAATTTCCAGCGTTCATATATACATGCATTATCACTTTTTTTCTTAACATCTTTTTTTCTGCTAAATGTCTTACGACTATATTCTCTTCCGTCACTCAAACTCAAACTCGAACTCAACTCGCGAGAGTATGGTTGGAGTATGAGTCGAGTGGGATTAAATTGAGTGTGAGTGGAGTATAGATTTGGTATGCACAACAGTCACTCAACCATCACTCACTGGAGTGTCAGATTTTCATTATAAAACAAAGAAATTTGAAATCTTATGGACATTTAAAGTTATTATTCTAACGTCAAATAAGCAGCAAAGACTCCGCATATTGCGGTGAGCCCTTATCTAATTTTGATGTGCACGCATGGTATGGTATTTGCTTATACTCATTCCTTCTTTATTGCTTGCTTGTCTGCTTGTTGGTTTATTTGTCTTTTTTTTCTGTGTTGCTCTCTCTCTCTCTCTCTCTCTCTCTCTGCTTGCTTGTTATATTTCTCTCTCTCTCTCTCTCTCTCTCTCTCTCTCTCTCTCTCTCTGTGAGTAGTTGGGTGTGAGTGGGGGTGGAGGGGATGAGTCTGTGACAGCGATATATAGCGCAAAGGCACAAATGTGTCCTGCATCTGGGTGTACAATGTTGACCACTCACCTAAAAATATGGATCATTGCTTTTCATGTTCAAAATAGTCGCAAATGACATGCCTTGAGAAAATCGAAATCTGTTCTAGAATTCGCCACCCTTCTCAAGAAAACATTTGTCCCGAACATAAAGCTTGGTCCGGGTGATGTATGTAATCTGCTATTATTGGGCTTTTTCGAAGAAAATATGGAGAAATAAGGGTCCAAAAATTTTCGAGTGGCGCTCGAGTGAGGTGTCGTCTTCACTCAACGTTTACTCGAAATTTGAGTTGAGTTCGAGTGTGAGTGGGACATGTGCATACCAAATCGTACAGTTATGCACTCACACGAGTGACTGATCAGATTATCTGAATGAGTTTGAGTGGAGTATGCCTCGAGTGTTGGGAGAGAATACAGCCGTTAGACCTAAATTGTGTATAATATTTGTTTTATTCATATCAAGACATAAATTCTGTATCTGCATGAAGATAAACATAACGCACATAAACGCGTAGAGCTTTTTTTCAACACCGGATTACTTGTCAGTCAAAACACCATGCTAAATCAAGTATTATGTTTGATTAACTTGTCTAAGTTTAGTAGTCTCGTTTATTGTTAACGCACCTTCCATTTACAATAATTATGATAACTCTATCATTCGATGTTTTTCTTTACATGTATTATATTGTATTACATGCGATGTATTCATCATATTGAACAAATGTGATCTCTGTAGAAAATATCTTAAAAAACGATAGAAAGCTGCTGTTTCCAAAAATTAATCTCTTGAGGCGTAACATGTTTTCAATTAATTTGTTTTAAATTGGTCTTACTTGTACCCAAAAATCACTACTAGTAGTTCTTAATTATTCTTATTCTCCCAAATTATTCTTACCTGTACTCTCAAAATTTTCTTGTACTTCTATGTATACTTACCAATTAAAACTTTCTTCTGTTCCTACTTTACCCTTATATCCATTCCGTTATCGTGTTTTAACAAATTTAAAAAGCCAATACTTTATCTATCCTTTATACAGATCATTTGATGTATTTTGTTTTTAATGAGTGCGTGTAACTTTCTTACATACGAAATTGTATCTGGAAATCAGTTTTGCTGTTATTTACTTATATCTTTGACTATATGGAAACCTAACCTCCCTATAATCAAATGGTTCGACTAACAATGTTGTTTATATATGAATATTCTTTCTTTCTTATACATGTATATACATTTATTTATGCTTATGTTCCTTTATGCCAAAGAGTGAAATCAGAATGTGGTTCGTGGGTAGACACTTTACCAACAGAGAGTGCAATTTAAACAAATATTTCCTTGACATATTTCAAACGTGTATGCATGACGAGTTCTGAGCTGTTCTTGTATCTGCTCCTAACAATTTCGTAAATTCACAGGGATGTAGCTCAGGAGTTGTTATGCATACATACAGAAAGTGTAACTACAAGTTCTATTTTCTTACTCACCTGTTGGTAATGGCTTGGCTTCATTTCAATGCAGCACCGTGTTTCTCTGTTAAACTACAAATCGTGAAAACAACTGTTCTTGCATATGTCAGCTCAAATTACTACTGTTGCAAACGACCAGCCCCGGGGAAAGGACATATATCAAATTGCTTGTTTACTTATCAGTTGGTAATTCTCTTCCTTACTATACTCTTTACAACCTGGATCGTACTGCTTCTACAACAATCTGGCGATATACACCCAAATCCAGGCCCATCTTCCGTATCATCGGACTCGTCTTCGACCACTGCTTCTCTCTTGAATTCTATTGATCTTTCTAATCACCTCTCATTCGTTCACTACAACGTGCAGAGTGTGATTCCGAAGCTGGATGTTTTATTCGCTGAACTACGAGACCTAGATATCCTTGCCTTTTCAGAGACTTGGCTAGACGACACTGTCCCGAACAATGACCTCCATCTGCAACACTATCATCCCCCAGAGCGTAAAGACCGCATAGATCGAAATGGCGGCGGTGTAATGATTTACGTGAATGAAAATCTTCATTACATAAGACGCAGGGACCTAGAACCACGTGGAATAGAGTGTGTGTGGATCGAGCTTACTCTGAGGCAAAAACGCATTCTATTCGGTTTGTTTTATAGAGCCCCAGAATCTAAAGCTGCGTATTTTAACTCTATTGAAGATTCTATACATCTAGCGGTTGACACAGGGATCCACGATATTCTTATCACAGGGGATTTCAATTTTAATATGTTAAGCCTACAATCGTCGTCTAAAATCACATCTCTCTGATAAAATCCAGAACGAGGCAGCAAAAATAGCTACCGGCACTACTAAACTTATCTCAGAGAAAGCTTTATATAAGGAAACAAAATGGGAAACTCTAGCAGAAAGGCGAAGGAAGCACAAACTAGTACTATTCTATAAAATGATCAATGGTCTCTCTCCTCCCTATCTATCTTCCCTCGTTCCACCCTCTGTTAATAGAGCATCTTCTTACAACTTGCGCAATGCGAATGACATTCGGACAGTGCCTGTTCGAACTAAGCTTTATTACGACTCTTTTCTTCCATCTGTAATTAGAGTATGGAACAACTAACCCTTAGCCACTCGACATTCTGATTTTTTAAACAGCTTTAAAAGAAGCCCCAACAACAGAGATAGATTTGTCCCTAAACACTATTACTCTGGAAACCGGAAACTTCAGACATTACACACACGCCTACGAACTGGATGTAGCTCACTAAATCATGATTTGTTTAACAAGGGAATCTCAGAAACGCCTCTTTGTCGATGTGGTGAAATCGAAACCACTGCTCATTATTTCTTATCTTGTCAATTGTACCAAAACCAACGCGTTGCTCTCAACACTGTAATATCTAATTACACTCAAATAAATTTGCAAACAATTTTATACGGAAGCAATATGTCATCATTAAATGAAAATAACGCGATAGTAGAAGCTGTCCACACATACATCAAAGAAAGTAACCGATTTTAATGCTGCTAGGAATAGGCTATATACACATGTCGTCCCAAATTCGACCCATTCAGACCCACTCATGGCATCCATATTTTCTTTACGATTTATTTATTCATCTATTTATTTTTACCTTCTTACCTTTTTTCTTTATCCATTGACTTTGTCTATCTTTACCTTGTTGTTTATTTATTCTACTTCTCTAATTATGTTAACAAACTACGAACTCTATAAAGGTTTATTATTATTATTATCATTATTATTATTATTATTATTATTATTATTCTGACATATAAAAAAACTACACAGCAGTATCCCCTAACGAACCTGGTTAACACATGTACATAAATTGCATCTATAATTTGCTATTCTTCAACTTTTTGTCAGCTAAGTACAATTTATATTCGCCAGTATTACGTGTAACTTCCACTATAAGATTGAGGAGAGGAACTCCATAAGCTTAGAGCTTCCGTTCCAATCCTGTTGTATTGTATAGAAACTTTGTAATGTATATGCAATTATGTTGAAATAAATATGTTTAAACTAATAACGTATGGTAGCGGATGATTTTTTTTTTAAATATTTTTGCGGTGCTTAAAAAATCAATGCATCACTATTACATGTACGGTAACCTACGAATGCGGTTAGATACGAGTACTTAAATGGACACTTTATATGCATATGCATGATAGATATATTAACGGATATATATGTGGATATGATGCGGGGTTTGCCGCTTACTTGTGTATAGGGGCGTTCGCTATGGCGTAAACAGCCATAGGTTGTGATCAACGTACAGTCACACTATCATACAAGGGTGCTTGTTGACAGGTCATTCGTATCTATCCGTAATGAATCGAATCATATCCGCAATCGTCCGTATCCGTGCATATGTGTCCGTATCTGTGCGTTCCGTGTCCGTATGGCCTTCACTAACGTGTTATAACGAATTGACTTTGATTTTTCACCCGTGCCTGAATTTTGAATATTTTCAAAAATTACGGACCCTGCGGATGCAATACGCACAACAACGGATGATGACGTATTCGATATGCGTAGCTACGGATGATTGAATAAGATACGAATCGTAACAGATAGAAACGAAAGACCTATCCGCAGACATACATATGTACTAGTGTAATTCATTTTTTCACCAAAAGCAGCGATTGCTTACGCCATAGCGAAGGTCATTATACGCAAGTGACCTGCAACATCTGTATCTTACCAGTATAGACCGTTACTGTCCTTACCATGCAAATACATGTAAATTATCTATTAAGAGTTTTCCGTTTCCACCCTTAAGTACACGTAACTAACCGCATTCACAGGTAATTTAGTGAGCCATAAATTATTTACGCCCAGTCCAAAAAGTTCAAAAATTCCATCCGCAACTACATGTATTCGTAATTCCTAGTGTGACCCAGGCCTTAGAGTTTAGCTACCGAGTAGAAAAAAATATGTAAAATAAAGCGAGTCGAAGACGAGCTGTTTTATTTATTTATTTTTTTTTAGTTACGAGGGTGGGTCAAAATGTCTGTCATAGGTGTTATTACTTTGTTAACAGACATGATAGGTTGCTGTATGATACCTTGATTGAAAGGGCTACATTTCACCGTTATAATGATGCCGAAATAATGCACGAAGGAAATGAATGCTTCGAAATTATAAACGCCTTGAAAGACACCTGGGGTAAAATCACTGGCACGTTTGCTTGAATGTGTGAATAATATTTAAAGAAAAACGACTTCGAAAAAATATATTCCATGCAATATGTGTTTCAAACATAGATGAATATATCTTGCAAAAATCCAAATCATTCAACTGAATTTAATTGAGTTATTGCAAAATGAAATACTGAAATTGGTTTGTTGTACATACATTAAAATTACAGTTTAAATCCGAAAGACATCATCTTCAGACCAGGGAGCTTAAAATGCATTTAACCATTTTAATGTTTCATCCAAGTGTGCTCTATAGTAAACTTATAAAAAAGCAAGCAAATATATAATGGTTCAGCGGTACCAGAAATGCTATAGGGGTACGTATTTTAATGACGTCATATAATTTATGTCGCTTTATTATAAAGTCAGCATAGCGTAGATAACGGTAATTTTTGTCATATTGCTTTTCGAAATATTCTATTATTTATCACTGTAAATTTGGAGAACATTTGATCGGTAGTTATAAAGATATAACGCATGAAACACACACATTATATTCACAAATTCCAGAAAAGGTGCCAGTGGTTTTACACCAGGTGTCTTTCAAGGCGTCTCTTTCGATTTATTTATTTATTTCGTGCATTATTTTGGCATCATTATAAAGGAGAAATGTAGCCCTTTCAATCAAGGTATAATACAGCAACATATTATGTCTATTAACAAAGTAATAACACCTATGACAGCACTTTCTAACCCACCCTCGTATTCTACAAGGTCTTTAACTGACTTGTAGTACATGTTATGACAGGGCAGAAAGTGACAGAACCGTAGTGTAAATTGTAACTCTCAAATTACGGTATTCAATCCGCCTCCGCGTTAATGCGCTACAGTTGCGCCGATCATCGTATGATGTTTCAGTCTGCGAATTTCCTAACGATTCTTTAGACATCGTAGGAGAACGTGGACTACGACGTTTGTGTTTACAATTCATACTGGCATCGTACGATTTCTTGCTCTAGCTTTTGTCGACATTCTGAGTCAGAACCGTACGGATATTGTGGGGAAATCGTATGAAAACCATAGGGTATCTGCACACTTTAAAAGAAAATCGTACGGAGCCTGTGCGATGTCCGTTTGAATTGACGTTGCGGTCTCAATACGATCGCAGTATGATTTTTGTCCCCAAATTATCATACAAAAATCTTGCTGTGAACACACGATCATCGCAGGGTCTCCATACGGCGCCCGAACGACGTGACTACGGGCTACGATCTTACAATGTTTTGACTGTTTGTAAAAAAATGCAGACTATTACAAAATCGTGGAGGCTACGGAGATCGTAGGAAGCCGTAGAATCGTAGGGACATCGTAGGGTCGCCCTGCGGAGACCGTGCGAAAATGCAAAAAGTGGCATCGTTCGATCATCGCAAGCTACAGTAATCATAGGTCAAATGTAACCTAGGCAATAGTATTGATATGTAGGCCCGCCTCCTTTGATATTCGCTTGCATTGGATTTAATGGTATAAAAACATGAAAAGAAAATCAAAGCCATACTGCAATGGTAAAAAAGGCAATGATCAGGAAATGTCGCAGTTAGAAAGAAATTCCCACTCAAAAGCCCGAAGAACTATGATTCGCATTGAAATGTTTTCCACAACATATACAAGGGTGATTTTGGGTTGGAAACTTGAACTTTTAGGACTAAAGAAACGATTTTGTGTTAAACTTTGATGATAATGATATCATTTGGTGGCAGATAAGGAATTGTCAAGTCATCTAACTGGCTCACTCTATTTTAAGAGTGTCATCAGACCATTAAAATCTCAGAGACAAAAACCATCATCATTTACCATCAAAACAATCGGACATGCCCAGTAGCTGTTGTGGAAATTGCTTAAATACACACCAGTCCTTACATTTCCAGGCGTTGGTGCACGGGCTTGTTCGCATGTACGGGCTAGCCGCATGCGCTATTATATACGTTTGTACACGTTAATAAATATGTTTGTACACACTGGTAACGCTGACGTCTGGTGATATATTTGAAGGTTTTATTGGCCATTTTGCATCATCGGCTGGTTTCCAGATTTCAAAAGATCAAAATTAGAACAATAGGTTACCAAAACCACCCTGACCTCGAGGTCAGTTTTGGTAACCTGTGTTTCTAATGTCAATATTTCCTAAGCTAGAAACCAGCCTATAATGCAACAATGGCAAATCTTTAGGAACTGGGCCCAGGTGTTAAACTGCTGTTGTGACATAGGGAGGCCAGTCAGATTTTCTTTTCAGGGTCAGGGATCCTTAAGTTGGGAATCATTCGATATTAGTCAAGTCCTGATAGTGAACAGCTATTCTCTGATTAGTTAAAAATGTGGCGACTCAAACTCTCCTGCAGGTCACTTTGCCGATCAGACTTAATAATAATAAACTTTATTTAAAGTCGCTTCTATATATCAACAACCAGCATAATATCTGTTGGGCTTTTTTTATTGCGACTAGATAAGAATATATAATATAGGGTTATTGCACTGATGTCGTTGAATATTGTCCTGAGTTGGGATATCGAAGGACGCGAGCTTGCGAGCGTCCGTAGATATCCCAACGAGGGACAATATTCACCGATATCAGTGCGATAACCCTTTTATTATATAGATATAAATACCTGCTTCTCATATTTGATGTTTTGTTGAGAGTAAGCCTTACAAAGTAATGTGAAATATCTACATGAAGGCCACGATAATATCCATAAGTGATATCATTTTTGCACTAGTGCACTATCAGATGATATCATTTTTGCACTGTTACTTTTCGGAAGCACATTTTGCTATTGAATTAATGTTGCTGACATTTTTTTTTCTTTTTTTCGGCTTAAATTGCTTAAATCTGAAATTGACAAACTTCAGCTGACGTTTCGGCCCGGTATGACGTCATTTTCCACGCGACGTCAGATGAAGATGACGTCATTAGAGTGGACGTCCCAATTTACAATTTTGCACTTTGACCCTCAAGTCAAAAATTTGGCGCTGTTTCATAAAAAGAATTTTTCAATTTTAACAAAGTGTGCAATATCAAGTAAGTGTGCAGATATCGTCTGATATCTGCACACTTGTTACTCGGCTTTTATCCCTAAGTTTTAATCATTTGATATTTATAGCTATATAATAATACTTATTATATACCCAAGAAATTGTCCCGTTCACTTTGCAGTGCTGAAAACATTGAATGTTTTTCCATATTCAATGTTTTGGAATGTTTTCCATGGAAACTTATGTCATATTCAATAGTTTAGAATGTTTCTATGGAACGTTCTGTCATATTGCGCGGGTCCAAGGAAGCACGTTCCCAGCGAGACTACTTTCGCTAGTTAAAATATCTGGCAGCCATTTTCCTTTTCCGATTCAACTGAACAAGTGGCAAAACTAGAAAATTTACAGAATGCGTCGCACAGTAAATCTAAAGACCTGTAATTTTGAACACAAACTACAGCGTTGACACTCCGATTTTCTAACATTTTCATGGAAATTTCGACCGCAACGTTGTCCAAAAGTCACGTCGACGTCATCAATTTCGATGCAACGTCACGTTACTCGCGTTAACGTTAGTCAACATTTCCCGCCAAAGGCGGAGCATCACGTGAATAGTAATATGGTGATCAGTCGTTAGAAACGATACATTTTACATAAATTGTGGCGAAATTTAAGGTTGACTAGGCCTAGAGATGCCAGGAATAAGCATTTGAAATCCTTCCATTGCTTATTAAAGGGTATATAATAAAAAAGGTTATTGAATGAATATCGTAAAATATTAGGAACTCGTTCATATGTCCTCGCCATATGAACTCGTTCCGAATATTTTACGATATTCATTCAATAACCTATAAATATTTATATACTAACATATTAAGCTGTGGATAAGTGACTTGCTCAAGGCCACAAAAAACGACGCCCACGACGAGGATCTAACAGGGGGACCTCTCGACCTAAAGTCCGATGCGCTACCAATTGCGCCAGTCCGTTTCACTAAACAACCTAATTAAAACCTTTATTTGTGCAGCATCTTAGATTTATGGCATTTTTAGTCTGTGGCTAGTAAGTTACTTTAACAATGTACGGCTCTGCCAGTTTGATAGAGATTCCCGACATGTATATACCATGTACTGTTCAGACTGTGTCCAAAAGCAACGAGCCAGGTTTGATATCGGCGCGGCTCATTTCTGTCAGCTATGCCATAGCCAGGAGATAAGATATCGACTTGCACTTTCTTCTAGGGGTTAAAAACGCCCGTTTGTAATTGCTCGGTGGCTATTAAATATCTGTGGTTTAACCATCAGCATGTTGAAATTTGTGATACTCGTGTCTTGCACTGCAGGTAATTTTATTGGTTATCACAACAAGAAACTTTAAGATAATATAATTGAAAAGATCTGGCACATGCAATATATTGTAGATATAATTCATCAATGTATTTTTAATCTTTCGTTCCTTTACATGTATTTCGGCTAAAGAAAATCAAGATTCTTTTCGTCTTTTTTTCTTCCTTTCTTTCATTAATTGTTTTCCTGATTTTGTCTTTCTTTCCAGCTTGTACACACATTTCCAAACTGACTTTTTTTTGTTTTGTTCGTTCTTGAGTGCTTTTGCACGCACCCACACACGTCTCAAGACTATTTCAAACGCTTTCCAACCCATTTGTGTTTTTATTGACCTATGCGAAACGTTTTGAAGTCTACTTGATTATTTTATTTCTATGTTTCAGCGTTTGCTCTTGCTGCATCACCAGGTAAAACTTGACCTCTTTTTAATAAGTTAACGTTGTACAGGACAGGCTGCATTGCTCCAGACAATGGCCAGTTCATCTAAATTTATATACATACTACTGACATTCACGTGGTATTGTAAACATACAAACCGATAAATAAATGATCGGTGACACACACTGCATTTGAGAACGAAGTTGAGCCTGAGGTTAGATTTTCGAGTTTTCTCCTACATTGCTTTTATTTCTACTGACTGATAGATAGGTACAGTCAATGCAGAAATTGAACTATTGAAAGAAAGTAACACTTCAATGTATTGTGTTGGAAGCACTATATGTTCATGGGAGTGTTTGCGGAAGTGTTTGCGAAAACAAAATAACCTGGATTTCTTATGTTACTTTCATTCAATTAATGTTCAATTTCTGTATTGACTGCACCTATCTATCAGTCAACAGAGTAAATGGTCTAGGAGAAAACTCGAATTTTTCATCTCAACTTCGGGCAGAATTGCACTGTGCGTCACCCACTCCAAACCACGCGTTTCTCAGCTGTGATATATCTATGTAATTATTGAACCTCTGACGCCTTGTCGGTTCACTTTATTACCGGTTTGCCTCTGGAATAGTAAATACACTATGTTTCAGATCTAAATCAGTAAAGTGAATGAGATACAATACTGATAATACAAACATAATATGACTCTAATGTGGGCTTGAATGTCCAGGGAATAAGACAATCATGTACGGTATATAGCTACTGACAATAATGTACCTTCAAGTAGCTCAGAAAACGTTTAATGCACATGAAGTGCTCAAGGGAATGAAGTTTATTAAGTTCTGACCCATGCTCTTACAATGCTTCTCCCCTGTGGTAACATTTTCGGATCAACACATGCCGAATTCTAATGAAAAAACTAGATTACATTTAATTTCATTCCATGTATGTACATGTAACTCTAGTTCAGACCATTGACATGATAAGTTAAAATAGGACACCACGTCTAGTCTTTTAGATAAGATCTAGAAGATCCATGCTTTATCTCAGACAATTCAGATCCAAGTCTTATCTACAAAATCCAATGACATGACAAGCTATTTTCATCACGTAATCACAATTTCATTGTTCACTTTCCAACGTCTTAAAATGGGGCGCTATGTCTAAACTGTTGAGTGTCAGACAATCCTCCTAGTGTCCTTGAGCACTCCTTGGTAGTGATAAAGTACAATCTACACAGGGAAGGCCCCGTCTCGACATGACTAAATTGTTGACTGTGGCATTTTACAATTGAACGATAAAACTTTGTTATAGCAGAACCCCACTTTAAATATACCGTAATCGTTAAGGAAAGTCCGAGGAAAGAAACAAAATGAAATAACGTTGCTTATCCCGAGTTTCTGAAAGAGGTGGAAACTCTTTTGGAAGTAAAGCAAACAAAAGTACATCCATCCATCCTATAGTAGAGAAACCAGATTTCTATTCCTCGACAGAGGTTATAAACAACAAGCCAATTCAGAGAATTTATGTCCCCCGCCTTAATTGTTTAGTTACACAAATATATCTGACAATAATGTATATCCAAATCACATGCATTTACTTTATGTCACAGTGTCAAACATGAATCTGAGGATTATATTCAAACCACATGCACATCTTCAAAGTACGATGAAGACATCTGTAAAGTTTCAAAATAATCGGAATAAAACTGTAGGAGGAGTTGCGCACACAAGGTACCCACTGTCTATTCACTTTCATTATCAAAATGCCCGAAAAATGACTAAGTTCAAATTGCAAAAAAAGTGTCAAAAATTAATCTGAGGATTATATCCAAACCACATGCGCATCTTCAAAGCATGATGAAGACATCTGTAAAGTTTCAAAAGAATTGGAATAAAACTGTAGGAGGAGTTGCGCACACAAGGTACCCACTGTCTATTCACTTTCATTATCAAAATGCCCGAAAAATGACTAAGTTCAAATTGCGAAAAAAGTGTCAAAAATTAATCTGAGGATTATATCCAAACCACATGCACATCTTCAAAGCATGATGAAGACATCTGTAAAGTTTCAAAAGAATCGGAATAAAACTGTAGAAGGAGTTGCGCACACAAGGTACATACTCCTATAGGGGGACGGAAGGACGGACGGAAGGACGGACGGACGGACGGACGGAAGGACGGACGGAAGGACGGAAAGCCAAAAACTATGTCCCTCCGCTTTTCTTCGAAAAGGCGGGGACAATAGTCTAGTCAACAGCAGAAAAAGTAAATCATTATGACATAATAGTAATGCATACTCAAAATAACATTGAGTAAGAATTACTTCTAAAATCAAGCGAGTTTGTATAAGTTACATGTATGTTTGTCTTTCAGATCTCAGTAAAAGACAAAACCCAGTCTTTTGTGAAGCATGTAAGTTTGTGATCCAGTGGATTGAGGGACAACTCACAGCTAATGCCACTGAGGTATGAAAATGTGAAGGTTATTCTCCCCCAGTTACTATATTTACCCGACGCAAAATGTCGACTTACGTTTAGCTACGGTTCAGTAATGTCGGAACATATGTCAATATTGCGGATTGCAATCAACAATAATATGTAGAGTTTGGAATCTTGGAACTACTGTAAGGATATTTTGCTTGCTACTTCCATCAATTATATTAGATCTGCATCGAGGGACTTGCGCAGGATTAGAGTTGTATATTTGGTCGGCAGAACGTAGGCCGTAACACTCAAGGTCAACCAATAATTCAACAAATCACTTTCGTATTATAGAAAGAAATCGAACAATTCCTGGAGAATGATGTGTGCGCTTTACTGCCATCCCCACTCTCCGACACTTGCAAACAGATCGTGGAAGGCGACTTATCTACACTCATAGAAAAACTAGTCAAGAAAGAAGACCCTGGAACGGTGTGCGCAGAACTAAAGGCCTGCTCACAGAAAGGTATCGTGTTTAACCAATTTTTGACGAATGGACTTGCCAATCATTATCATTTGTGGGAGTCCATTTTCAATGCAAGGGGCATCCGGTCCGGGAGTGTTTTCAACTTTTCCTTCATTGCTCGATAAAGTTCCTCAAAACAAACAGAATAGCCCAAGATGGGGCGCCGCATTCCATCTGGGACTCTCCCGTTGCATTTGTACCATAAAAAGGACGCCGGGCGTATATAAGTGTACTACTTTGTGGATTCAGAATGTATAGAAAAAGAAGAAAACACTTAAGTGAAGTTCATGAAAAGTTAAAAAAAAACGCGATGAACCAGTGGTATGGGTCATTACGAAAACTTGTCCATGCAATGTACAAAGATTTTCTTCTGCTGTAAAAATGAAATTTTCATCGGGGAAAAATGATATTTTTAATATTTTTACTCAAAGCCGGTTCTAACAAGTACCCGCAATCTATGTCATGGAACAAAAAGGAAAAAAAAGTATACCTCTGTATACCCAGTATTTCATGGACATAGTATCCTAATAGTATTACTCCAGATGGAGAAGTCATTGAACGAACAACACGATTACGCCCCATTGTAATGGTACATGCTCAGGAAGCAGTATATCTGTCTTTACAAAGAAACTAACAGAGTAATAAATAAATATTGGCATTTCGTTGTAGTTGTACGTAAGGTCCAAGATACTATTGAATGCGAACTTTGTAAACTCTTGATCCAAAAGATTGAAGATGGCCTTGCAAAGAATGCAACAGTGGTAAGTTCAAAAAATACAAAAACACACCCAAGCAATATACAGATTATTTTAAGCCGTAAAATTCCGCTTCATGATTTGAGTGACGGAACGTAACCTGTATCAAAAATGTGATTCTATCTATCGTCTATTTTCGTGTACGATACTAGTAAGTAAAATACAACAGCTCATTTGAAACTGGCTAATTAGAGAATTAAACTCACATTCATGCATACATGTAATTATTTATGCACATAGGTGCATAGTTGCATAGGTGCATAGTTGGTTGAAGCCATTGTTTGTAAGATTAGAAACCGTATTCAAACATAATAACGCATGTTCAAATTAATAAACTGACATGCACATTGAAAATGTGTTTTCGCTAAAATTCGTCGACGTCATTAGTCAAATGCGATGTGACTTCATTGTTTTTCAACAGAAACAAAATATGGGACGCTAAACAAAGTGCAGTTAAAAAAAGAAAAAAAGAGCAACATAATGTCTTCATTCATTTTCTCCTAGGATGAGATAGTAAAAGAAGCAGAAAATGTTTGTGCTCTGTTGCCGGGATCGTTGGCAGACACGTGTAAATCGCTCGTGGATCAATACCTACCTGAGCTGATCCAGATGCTCATCAACAAAGAAGACCCGGCAACCGTCTGTACACAAGTGGGGCTATGTCAGAGTAAGTACATGGAGTATACATTACGAAAACTTTTTTTTTGTTATTTAATCTTTATTAGGTCTTCCAATCAAATAGAACAATTACATGCATGAACATTATAAATACGTACAAAAGCATCCATAATAAACATGATATCATTTGCGTGCATGATTGTGAGTATCAGACTGGCAGACTTAACAATAACCATTTTTCTATGAACAGAAAAAAGCAAAACAAACAAAAAAAGTGGTACGCATCTATGACGCATTGCTCCGGAATCGTTCCATTCTACAGCGATAATATATATCATCACATTCCTTCATTTCATCAGATGCTGGTCAAAAAACATTGTAATGAAAAAACATCATGAAAATTAAAAAAACAAAAAACATTCAGAGTCGGTCAGAAAAAGACAACAAAAAACAAACGTTCATAAAAATCTAAATTATAAGCCAAATTGAATTCTTTAATTTATATTTACTTATTTATGTCTATATTATTATTGTAATAGATTATGGGTGTTAAGCAATTGCCATTTTTTACGATGTACATCCAGTTTGTTCTTAGAAAATGCTATGTATTCTTCAAATTCCTTCGTCTGATGCAGTGTGCTAAGAAAACCATTTATGTTTGGTATTTGCTGTTTGTATTTTGAGGAGAAAATATAATTTTTTGCTAGCAGTATGATAAAATTAAACACTGAATGTTTTAAATTGTTTCCGAAAGTAACCCCAAAACAGACATTAAAGTAACTCAAGCTTATATCAATATTATTGGCATTCAATATTTCCTGTATTTTTGACCATAAATCTTGTACATACCAACATTGCCAAAATAAGTGTGCATTTGTTTCTTCATTTCTTGAACAAAAATCACAAAGAACAGAAGGGGCTAGTCTACATTTAAAAAGATATTTATTATTTGGTATTATCCTCATAAGATATTTGTAGTTGAAGTTACGTAATTTTACATCGACTGTGCAGTTAAAACTCATTTGGTAATACTGAGGCCAATTCAGATGTTGTTGTGGAAATTCATTAGCCCATTTATCCTCTGCTTTTACAGTAGGTACTTTTAATGCGTTTAATCGGATATTATATAATCTTCTGTTAATCGAGCCTTTTTGTTCCGTGATGATCTGTAGCACTTTATTTTGTATCTGGGGCAACAAATTACACTCTTCATTTTTTAATTTACTTTTCCATTCACTTTTTATATTAGAGACTATGTTATGATACTTCAGGAAATCGTTTTGTGGTATATTATATAAATTTTGGAGTTGTTCTATTGTATAAAATTGCTTTATCCGAAAATCGTATATATGTTCTATAAATTTGATACCTTGTTCAAACCATTTCCTATAAAACAGTATTTTGTTATCACATTTTATGTTGGAGTTATTCCATATGATTTGTTTTGCAATTATGTTTGTTGTTTCTAAAGTATTGATTTTACTCCACCCTGACAAAATATCACACAGAAAAATATTATCCTTAGCAATCAGTTTACAATCTATACTATTTAAATTACATTCTAATATAAATTTCCCCCCAAAGTTATTAAGTTTTTCTAGGTAATATTCTTTCCAAAGGCCTTTATTCTTTTCATCAAATATTCTCCTTAGCCAACCTGCCTTTAAAGTTTCGATGAAATAATCAATGTTTGTCAACCTAAGTCCTCCCTTTTTATAGTCTTGCGTCAGTATAGTTCGTTTGATTTTGTCAGGTTTCGAATCCCATATAAACGTAAAGATTATGTTTTTGATTTTTTTAATAATTTCTTCTGGTGGATTTTCTAAGACCGTAAGTGGGTATATAAGCTTCGGTAGAGCGAAAGTTTTTACTACAGTGATTTTACCCATTAATGTCAGTTTCCTGTGATTCCATCGTTTTAAGCAATTTATAAAGTCGTTTAGCTTTGGCAATAAGTTATTTTCAATCAGTTTATGTTTTTCATTAGAGAATACTTTTCTAATGTTTTCGCCGACTCTGAAGTCCATTCAAATTTCATATTACTCAAATGATGTACATCAGTATACTTCAAAGAACCTATTTTTAAAACAATAGTCTTATTTATATTTAGCTTTAGTCCTGATATTAACTTGAAATCTGCGAGTATACTAATTAACTTCTTAAACGATTTTAACGATCCGTCCATCGCGAAAGTGGCATCATCTGCAAACATTGTAGTTTTAAACTCTTTTCCATTTATTTTTATCCCTGTGATATCTTGATCATTTATAAGCGTCGCTGATAAAATTTCAATACAGAGAATAAAAAGATAAGGGGAGAGAGTGCACCCCTGTCTCACACCTCGATTTATTGCAAAGAAATCAGACATACATCCTGCATTTAGCACACAGCTAGTTGCACCTTTATAGAAACATTCCACCCATTTTATTATATCAGTTCCAAAATTAAATGATTTTAAACATTTTAAAATATATTCATGGCTTACACTATCAAACGCTTTTTCAAAATCTGCAAAAAATAGAAGTCCCGGTTGATTTTCATTATTTAATTTCTCGATTGTTTCTTGAATTAAACGAACATTCTCACCGATATAACGACCCTTAATGAAACCTGTTTGGGAACAATCAATTATGTTGTGAAGAAATTTCTTAATTCGATTTGCGATAGCTTTTGTGGCAATTTTATAATCCGTATTTAATAAGGTTAATGGACGCCAGTTTTTTAAACTTTCCAAATTTTTATCTTTTTTAGGTAGTAATGATATGATACCTTGCTTTTGTAATGTTGTTAAGCTTCCATTTTCGAATGAGTAATTCAATGATTTAACATAAAAAGATTTGACATCGTTCCAAAATATTTTATAAAATTCAGTTGTGATTCCATCTGAACCGGGGCTTTTATTATTGTTCATATCTCTGAGAGCACATGCGCATTCATATTCATTTAAATGGCCTTCTATACTGTTTTTATCTTCTTCACTTAATTTTGCTGAAATATTTTTGATCATTTGATCCATTCTATTATTATCTACATCTTGTTTGTTATACATTTTTTCATAAAAACGACGCACTTCTTCTAAAATTTCTTTTTGGTTAGTTATTTCATTCCTTTCTGTGACTAATCTATGCAACGTTTTTGCTTCAGATCGTTTTTTCTCCAAATTTGCAAAGTACTTTGAATTCTTTTCTCCTCCCTCTATATATTCTGCTTTTGCTCTTATTATATAACCTTTAATATCTTGTTCGTATAAATTTTGTAATTCTTGATTTTTTTCTTTTAATCTTAATAATTCATTTGCTTGATCAATTTCACTTTGTTTAGTTAATTTGCCCTTAATTAAGTTGATTTCTTCTATCAATTGATTTTCTCTGTTATTTCTTTCTTTTTTCTTATATGATGCATATTTAATGGATTCATTTCGAATATTGCCTTTAATAACTTCCCAAAGTGTATTAGGGTTAGCATCTTTGTTAGTTTCTGCTACTTCGCCTATCACCGTTCTTATCATTTCCTGATATTCTGGTTGAAGAATTAAACTATTATTTATTTTAAAATACCCTTTTCCACGTTCGATCGTATTTAAGTTTAAACATATAGATATAATCGAATGATCGGACATAAAACCCGGTTTGATTTTACAATTACTTACTTGATTTGAGAAACAATCAGACACTAGAAAATAGTCCAGTCTTGAGAATATAACTGGTTTACTTGACGAATGCCAAGTATATTGCCGTAAATTAGGATTATGACTGCGCCAAACATCGGACAAGTCAAAATTTTCCATAACTGTCAAAAGTTTTTCTCTACATTTCTTATGACTGCCTTCTATCCCGCCAAATTTATCTAAGTTTGAGTCCAAAACTGTGTTAAAATCGCCACCAATGATAAATTGTTCTTCATCGTTTTCTCCAAGAAAGTCATATAAAGTTTCAAAAAAAGCGGCGTCATCGTTATTTGGGCCATATATATTTAGAAAAACTATATCTTTATCATCTATGTTTAATTTTAGGGCTTGTATTTTTCCAGGGATTATTTCCTTGTGATATATCAAATTAAAATGCAGGGATCTTTTCACTATAAAACAAACTCCACCACTCGCGCTACTTCTACCACTAAAATACATATGTTGATTACTTTCACGCGTCCATAATGGTTCAACTTCTAATTTTGAATGCGTTTCTTGTAGAAAACATATATCAAAGTTATTTTTCTCTAGAAAATTAAAAACATTTCTGCGTTTTTTAATTTGACCCAGCCCCCTGACGTTAAAGGAACAGATAGAGTAATTCATTGTATAAATTAACGCTTAATGCGCCATAGATGCATACAGAAAAAGTCAAGTATAAAATAGTGAAGAGAAAAACTGCTTGCGACAAAATATTGAAAAGTAAACTGCAATATAATGCTTGAAGCATAACATATCTAATAACATATCTACATACAAAGCCATAGGCCATTTTGTAATGACATACCAGTGACTACTGTCTAAATTGGTACTTTAACCTGATTTTAATTAAGGCTTTAAAAACCACGATCAGTGACAGGCTAAAGCCTGTGTTGTTTTCTACCACTTGCCGTCCTACGCTATAACTTTAATTACACCAACGATCAGTATATACATTTACTTTGTTCCAGTGTGTAATTTTGTTTGGATTTAAATAGTCTTTGCTTTATTTGATCTTTGATTAACCAAAGTTCAGACGACTCCAGGTAGCAGCACATGACTTGTGAATCTGGATGAGAATGAAAATTCGTTCCCATTCAGTTTAATTTCATAATAATAATGATAGATATTAATGTTGAAGAGCAGTTACCTAAGTAAGCTCGTCTAATCAATAATCCGTCAAAGGTCACAATCGAGCATATACATATAAAAAGTTAACGAGCAGAATACATATAGCTTTATGATAGAAACATACTTGTAAAGAAAATATGCATATTAACACCTTCTAAACATGCTTTATTATCATGTTGACTGTTTGTGAATTCCTGGTCAAGCCTAGATATGGTAAAACAATTATATATTATATATGAGCCGCGACGCGAGAAAACCGGTCTTTGGGGTTTACGACCAGGTCCGACACAAACCGGCCTGTACAGTCACAGAAGCAGTCTAGAAGCTTGAAATTTCTTATTTAAGAAGAAGAGAAATTGTACTATCCGTGTAGCGAAAACAAAGGCGCTGATCAGCTTCGCAGTTACTGCTAAGCTGATCCGCGCCTTTGTTTTGGCATAGGCATAAATCCGGCCCTCTCGCGACGCGGCTCATATAGGACACAACATATTACAATACCATGCCATTTGGAGTTCACTTTAAAGATGCATATAAGTGAACCTGCCGAGAAAACCTGACTGTAAAAAATGTGCAAAGATTAAATAACACTGTATCATCGAATATTATTTTAGATGAGAAAACTGTCAATATCTAGATGGGCGAAAAACAGTACAATATTAGTATCCTGTCTAGTAGGACAGAACTACGATTTTTCAGAAAATATTATATATAGGCACCCGGTATCATTGCGGGTTCTAATCCCCTCTGCACCAGCGTCCAATGTTATATATATGTATTAATACAGCAGAGCTCAAGATCCGCCGTACAAATTACTGCATAGTAAAACAGTTAGACATGTGCCGTGTCACGAGTATAACCAGCTTTCGGGCCAAATTATGCCCAATACAAACACTGCGTGGAAGCTACAAATATACGGTTTCGGAATAGTTTTAAAAAAAAACTAAGGGTAATGTGATTGAATTGTACAACTTGTATGTATCAGGAGTAACTACATCTTGTATTCGCTGTAAATCAAACATCAGCAATAGGGTGGTCATCTCCCGACACGGCTTATCACGTTAAAGTTTGCTCAATGTTGAAGAATGTACATTATGTTTAACATATTTCCTTGATACAGAGCTACATGTATTATCTATGAAATAATGAAACCTATGTCATTAGTGAGCCACGTCGCGGGAAAACCGGTCTTCGGGGTTTTCGAACAGGTCCGCTCAGACTGGGCCGTACAAGCACAGACGCGGACCAGAAGATTGAAATTTCGAATAGAAGTAAAGGAGGAATTGTACTATCCGTGTGGTGAAAAAAGGCGCCGATCAGCTTCACAGATTACTGCGAAGCTGATCCGCGTCTTTGTTTTCACACAGGCAAGAAGACTCGGCTCAAAATCATGCTTGATATTTTGATATATACCTATGTATTATATAACTAAAGTAAACCTCGCCGTTAAACCGTGGTCCGTCACAGGAAAATATGGACAGAGATATGCGCACACAGTGAAGTCGTTGCTTTACATTATAATAGCAAGATGACAAGTGCACTCGGCTCAGATATTATCAGCACCGCTCTGCACTGAATACGACTGATTTCAGAGCATAATGTTTATAGAAAAAATTGTAATGCATTTTTACATTTGGCGTAGCTACATTTAAGTACAGTGGTTCACGGGTATAATGAATACTGCTCATGATTGATAATGTTATGGTCTTCTTATCACACGCTATGGACAAAAGGATGATCAATACTGATTGTCATATTTATGCTTCTATTTCTACATTACGAAAACTTGCCCATGCAATAAATAGAGATTTTTTTAGCTCTAAAAATTGAAATTTTTCAGCGGAAAAATTATGATATTTTTCTTATTTTTGCTCAAAACATATATTGTGGGTACACGTTAGAACCGCCTCGCCGAGGCGGTTCTAACGAGTACCCACAATCTATGTTTTGGAGCAAAAATAAGAAAAATAGGTATACCCCTGCATACCCCAGTTTTGCTATATAAACGTGGGGTTCAAGGGGGTATATATTACACGGACATGATTTCTTGATGGCTGTAGCTGTATTTCACTTCGTAACTAAAAAGGGGGAAGAAAGGAAAAAACGCGAGATTTTATTGCTTTTATTGCTGTGAAAATAAAACAAAACAAAACAAAACATTT
Source organism: Rugalucina vietnamica (assembly GCA_964017185.1). Lineage (NCBI taxonomy): Eukaryota > Metazoa > Mollusca > Bivalvia > Lucinida > Lucinidae > Rugalucina > Rugalucina vietnamica. The sequence continues at coordinate 42,757,140 of OZ024881.1, forward strand.
TTTTTTCTCCGTTGAAATTGATTGATATTTCACCTCCTGTTCTCAAATCGTAGATCGGAGGTACTCGTTAAAACCTCCTCGTCGGGTGGTATTAAAATTTTCCACAATCAATAGTGGAGCAAATATGGTTCAAAAAGTAGCTTAGAAATTGGAGTAGGTGGTCTACGGAGTACCACATTTGTTTCTATATACCAAAATGTTCGTCTTGGTCTGTAGTTTTGAAATCCAGCGTTTGCCACCTTGGCAAACCTTGCATAACTCCAGTATTCAAGATGGCGTCCAAGATGGCTGCCGTTTCCTAAAACTAACCCCTACTCCAAAAATGCATCATATTTTTCATGTGTTCGCATTGTAATGGTATTTTACAGTCCCATTTCATGTAAGAATGAATTATTTGTATATTTCAAGTAAAAAAACCTGACAATTTAGGTAAAACAGTTGTAAAAATCATGTTTAAATTCACAAATGCACGTGCCCAAGGTTTTTCACCAAGGAATGTTTGTTTAATGGCTCATAATTTATGATCAGACTTTTTTACTTCTTTTCTATCAAATATAATATCTGTAAAGATTTTAGAGAAACAGAAATTGTTTCTATATATAAGCTTCATGCTTAAAAAACAGGTTTTAGACATCCAATCCAACACTACAAAAACAACAAAAAGTACATATTTTCTTATATAAAATATGCTCTTCAATCGTATTTGTTTTTGATTCTATATACCATAGTGTTTGTCTCAGTCCTAGTTTGTAGCATAAAAACCAGAGTTTGCCACCTTAGAAAAACACAGGATAGCTCCAGTATTGAAGATGGCATCCAGGAAGGCCGTCAAAATATAGAATTTTGAAAAATGTGCCAGATATGTCCCTTGACTTTCATTAAGTAATAAAAAGCTAAAACCAAGTTGCAAAACACTTAGAACATTTTCTTAATGTTATCTTCATGTGTGTTTTTCCTTGTTAAAACAAAATTATTCAGACAGCATAACCTTTTTATAACACTATTGTTGTGGTTCAAACCAATCTTTATGTTAGCTATATTCAATTTTTGTTATAACGAGAGTAAAGTATATAGCCATATACCAAAGGTAGTATGAAATGACCATTTGGAGTCCAGCTATGATCAGTGCTATATCCAAAACTATGTTTCTTGAATCGAGTTATAGGAAGGTCCAGATGTATTTATTCTAGAAATGAGTGGAATTTTCTTGACCGGCAAGAAAAAGATCAACAAAGAAAACTTATTTTATTGTACATCATTAGCTCCGCAATCTTATTACAAATGTTATTCACAAATTCTGGTTCTGCAATTCTTAATATAACTTTGGTGCAGTATTAATCTTACAATTAATAAAACCTTGGTGCAAGCATGGATGTACGTTATGGCACTATATAAAACAAAATAATACCTAACCATGTTTTGTTTTGACACTATAATGATATGTAGGTTCTAATTCCTCATTTACTGATTATGCTTTGAGTATTTATGTACAAGGTTTATGCAAACTGTGGTACCATAAGAACTAAATCCACTTATCTGAGAATTAAAGCAAAAACAGTAGAGAGGTAAAGTCAAACATAAGAAATGATTAGACTAACCCTAGAAGTACCATATCATTTACAAAGTATTTTATTGGAAGAATAATTGCTTATTTGTGGCGAGATTTGTGACCTGTTAGAAATGAAAGTAAAGTAAGTGGAAGCTGGTCGATGTTAGCATGCGCAGTTGGTGATTGTAACATTGATGTATTTATAAGAGTTGTTGAAGCAACAGGGAAAGGCAATTACTTCAAAGTGCTATACATACATGTACTAATGGACCTTCCAAATGGTGACTTAGTTGCAGTTGGAGCAATATATTGTGCAGTAAAAAGAGCTGTTTGCTCAATGGCACTGAGTATGAAAGTTCAATAATGAACGAACATCAAGTTGTAGAGTTATCCAATTAATAGACAAATTTAAACACCTGGAGTTAGAAAGCTGGGTTATATAACATAGAATGTTATAAAAACAATTCATATAAAGAGCCTTTTTATTTCATTATGGTCAGAATTATCATTTACATAGTTATCCACGTAATAGAAAGCTGGTTTATGTGACAGAATGTTATAAAACAAACAATATAGAAAAGGTACAAGTAGCCAATGATCAGGAAAATGAGCAATCAGAAAGAAATTTCCACTCCGAAAGCCGAGGTGGGAAAAATAAATTGACAATTAGGTACTTATAAAAAGAGCCTTTTTATCTAATTATGGTCCAAATTATCATTTACGTATTGAGATTGATTTGGTACGAATCAGTGTGGCTGAAGCGCTGAATATGTTTTATCAACTATGAAAATTAAACCAAACCATTTCAGCTGATTATACACACAGGCTTCAGAAGATACGATAAATCATAAAACTATCCGTATGTTTATAAATGGTATTCTTAGAAACATTGAAATTTTAATGGATCAATATGCCACCATTGCAAGCCTTTCAAGATATTTTACTGCACTAGACAAATGGTCGGCTTCAAGTGTAAGCAATGAAAGATTTGCTAATGCTTCAGACATATAGGCTGAGCTTCAGTAGACTTGCACTGTCTTTAAGTTGCTTGTAATATTACAAAGCAGCAATTTCTATTGCATACCCAAAACATGTAGGTCTTGTGTTCATGATCAAATCTGGAGTAGACTCTTTGATTTAACAAATAGCTTATCTTCGATATACGATTACATACCCTGAAATGAGGCGAATTTTATCATCAGCACACAAGCTAACACTCCCTCAGTGGAACCGTCCCCTCAGAAATTACGTCAGAAATCAGGGGGTATGCTTATACTGGGAGTTACCGATAACTTTGACAATAACGAAAAGGCAATAGATGTAAACTTACCAAACATGCAATGACCTCTATCATTCTGATTGCGCCATTTCCTGATTGTTATTTTCATTTAGCTTTGTTATCACATTATGCAGGGTCCTGAAATGAATATAGATCGGCACCATCTAGGTGAAGATTTAGAACACTCGGAGGATCATAGGTGGTCTAAGTTCGTAACAAAAACAGTTTGTCTTTAAACTCACTGTGCACAGAGAAGGCAATATTGTTGATGGCTAAAAAGCTACCTCGACAGATAAAAGTTTCGGGTTTCATTGCCTGAGGTGTGCCTATCAACTGCATATTTGGCGGAATGGGTTGCACTATGTTCAAGAACTGAAATCACCATCGGACTTTAGATTTGAATAGGACAATGAATGATGAAATAAAATGCTTAGTATTATTGGTAACACTATCAGTTGCAGCTCCAGAGCTATTGAATGACACTGTTTGCTAACGTAAAGAAATGAGTGATGAATACTGCACAAGCTCTATGTGTCGACAACCATACACTGTGGAAATTAATGTGCATGTAGTTATATACACAAATGTGCATACTATCTTTTCAGGCATGTTGACAGAGGAAAACTGCAGTGATTCAAATTATTAAAAGGAATTTAAGTAGCATCTTTTCAAACATACTCCAGCCCTTACCCCATGCATTTCTAGATTTGTATGCATAATGTAATATTGAAAAAGAAATATATACATGAAAATATTTTTAAAAAGATAGATCTAAGTATTTTAGCTTGATTTTTTAACTGTTTTGTTAGTAAACAAAGGTTAAAGGACACATGCGGCTTATTTTTCGAAATGTTTTATTTTGACGGCCTTCTTGGATGCCCTTTTGAAAACCGGAGTTATGCTGGGTTTGCAGAGGCGGCCAACGCTGGATTTAAAAGCTTCAAACCTTCATAAGCTTGCAAGACAAAACATTTGGTATATAGAATCAATAACAATCACGATTCAAGAGCCTATAATGTATAGGAAAATATGTATTTTTTGTTCTTTTTTGCCTTGTCAGTGAGACCTTATTCCATTCATATCTAGAATATATATGCATAATGTAGTTTTAACAATGGAAAACACATGAAACTAACAATAATAAGATAACTCTAAGTGTTTATAGCTCAATTTAAGCATATTTGTTTCTTAACAAAAGTCAAGGGACATATGTGTCTCAGTTTTTCAGAATTGTAAAGTTTGACAGCCTTCTTGGATGCCATCTTGAATACTGGAGCTATCTTGTGTCTTACAGCGGTGGCAGACACTGTATTTTATGCTACAAACCAAGATCAACAAAAACACTATGGTATATAGAATCAATAACTAATTAGATTTTAGAGCGTACTTTGTATAGGAAAATCTGTACTTTTTGTTGTTTTTTTCCGTGTTGGGTTGGATGTCTAAAACCTGTTTTTAAGCATGAATATTATATATACAAACAATTTCTTTTTCTATAAAATCATTACAGATATTATATTTGATAGAAAAGAAGTAAAATAGCAGCCATAACTATCTGGTCATAAATAATGAGCCATTAAACAAACATTCCGAGGTGAAAAACCTTGGGCACGTGCATTTGTGAATTTAAATATGATTTTTACAACTGTTTCACCTAAACTGTCAGGTTTTTTTACTTGAAATAGACAAATACATCATTCTTACATGAAATGGGGCATTAAAATACCATTACAATGCAAACACATGAAAATTATGATGCATTTTTGTATAGGGGTTGATTTTAAGAAATGGCAGCCATCTTGAACGCCATCTTGAATACTGGAGTTATGCAAGGTTTGCCAAGGTGGCAAACGCTGGATTTTTAAACTACAGACCAATACGAACATTTTGGTATATAGAAACAAATGTGGTACTCCGTAGACCACCCCCTTGAAAGATAGCCCCTGATATTTGCTCCACTACAATGCTTTTGAGCATCAATAGGAAAATAATGTATGGCCCTGAATACTAGGTAAAGTTGGTTGTAAGCGGATATATATTTTTGAACTTACATGTACATGTACATGCTATATCCTGATGATGATGATGAATCAATCAAATGACCAAAGTGTGATTCCAGTTGTCAAGATATCAGTGTAGCGATAATATAAGACAATATAACTTCATTTCTAGGTGCTAGATTTGTATCAAATGAGCCGCCTCGTGGGAAAACAAACAATGTGGTTTCTGAACAGGTCCGACACAAACCGGCCTGTACAGCTACAGAAGCAGGCAAGAAGCTTGAAATTTTGGAGTTAAGTAGAGGAGGAATTGTACTATCCGAGTAGCGTAAACAAAGGCGCTGATCAGCTTCGCGGTTACTGCGAAGCTGATCTGCGCCTTTGTGTTCGCCTATGCAGATTGTTGGTTCTCCCACGGGGTGGCTCAAATATTTTATGTTTGCTGTATGTTACCATTTTAAGTCTTGGTTCCTCTCTAAATAATTAGAGAGAATTAGTTAAGTTCATTCTAACGGTAGTCTTTACGTTATGATCGTATCGTTTTACTCTGTAACATATCTTTTTTATCTGGGTTCATGGAAAAGGCTGTTGAATCTATTGTGGCACTCGCTGCTCCTTCTTTTTCTGTAAATAAATGTATTAGTCATGCAAATACATGGAATCGTCAGGATTTTTAATGGAATTCGCTCTTATAATTAATTGATCTAATTTGTTGTCTTTTTATCGTTTTCAGGCAAAATGAATTCTTGGTAAAGCTGAGTAAACGAAATACCAAAGAAAGCTCAAGAAATAACACCTATAACTTTCTTTACTTTAAAGAATGTTTTGTATCCACAATATACTTTTGTTTGAAATTGCTGTATAATGGTACTGAATAAATTTCTTATAAGCTAATGGATTTGTATTTTTGATTATGTATTCCGAGAAACATATTATATTGTTAGAAGCGAGGAGTGCACGTTTCAACACATAAATACATTTTAACACCAAAATAGAGATATATACGCTGAAGGTTACGTAAGTGCCACAATAAATACAATAGCCAATCACAAGCATCTATAGAACGAACAAACTTCTTCGACAATCTATACGCAACGGCATAATAACTGCGACAAATGAGCATTGCAAGCCTTTTTTCAAGTTATACAAAATCAAAAAATGCATGTGCGACATTACATGCCCAAAAGTGCAACGCTAAACTGAAATGACCTCAGTCTGCTCAGTATAAGGGCTATCGATATCAGAGTTTCAAACTTCACTATTTCTTCTTCGGAAGTGCCAGGCGTTGTCAGAAAAAAGGTAAAAGTAGGCAATGCTCAGAAATTGGCGCAATAAGAAATTCCCACTCCAAAAGCCGAGGTGGGAAAAAACTTAATTGACAATCAGGTACTTTTCATAAGCCGAGTGAGCAGCTTTTTCCCACTAGGCGGCCATTCAGTTACCCGAACTTAACTAAATATATACGAAAACGTACATATGGTCCAACCAGCACACATCTCAACACCAAGATATAAAAGAATTAGACCCACAAATGATGAATCGCATTGGAACGGTCAGTAATATAAGATTACTGGCGGTCTTAAACCGGTTTTACATGGTCATAACCTCAACCTTAGCTTCTGCAGTGATTCACAACATTTAGTTAGTTGTTCGGTCTTCATGGTGAATTTCTAACCTTCTGACTCTTCTCCAACAAGGTCTATCGGAGCTCGAGTATAATGACGGATACCTTGAGAAAACTGTATTAAAATAATGACGAATACCTTGAGAAAACTGTATTAAAATAATTGCATGTATCAAATTAGTTAACATTACATTTAAATTCAAAAAGCTTATTAATCGTTATAGAAGAATTTGCTTTAACATGAATGCAATGCAACATACAGCATGCTAAGAATTGAAACCAATGCATAAGTAATGGCTTCACTTTCCTCTTCAATTGCATGCTGGTGGGTCGGAGCTCAGACTTTAATGCAATACCCCAAAAGAAAGAAAAATCACAACACAACACAAACTAGGACACAGCAGTATGACAGACTCTGAAGTACCGTCAATGTCTGAATGTAGCAAGATAAAATGAATCATAGGGAACAATACATGTGTGTGATAACATACTTCGAATAGAGAGGAAAATATATCGGTTGTTTCGTTTCTGTATATGCATGTACATTCGTAAATATTTTCAGCTGCAACGAAGAGGCAAGAACCCCTCCCCTGTGATATTTGTGAACTAGTATTCCAACAAATCGAAAAATTCATATCAGAAAATTCTACTGAGGTGAGCACTCATTTGAAACAAAACAATTGAATAATACACTAGCAAAAGCTCCAGATACTGTTGGAGAAAGAAAACAATGGATATAAAATGAGCCGCTACGCAAGCAATCAAGCAAAATTAGAAACAGAACGTAAACCCAACATAAGTACCACCTTTGAGCTGTACGTGAATGTGTTTACGTAATTAATCATTTATCCTTTGCTACTCCATGAACGATATTTCAACTTTTTATTCAGCCACTAAGTCATCATATCTGATTAAACATGCACACTAGACGTTTTTAAGGAAACAAAATCTCACAATTAAACAGTATATTGCGACCTCTGTGATCAGATTTGATACCGGTCTGAGGTCCCCCTTGTTCTCTGCACTCACCCAACATTCCCTCCAATTTTCAATATTTCAATATTAATTATGCCATCAAACGCCAAATAATCTAATATTTATTCATCTTACTGTGACAAATATACAGCCATAATTACTACAGTTAATATTTATCTCCATTAAGGAGCGGAATTCTATAAGTATTTTGCTTTCGTTCCAATCCTTTCTATTGTGTATTGTTATTTATTGTATGTATGCATATATATGTCAACAAAGAATAGATATGTTTAAACTAAACATGCACACTATAAGTGTTCATCTTTAAACGCTTTCAGACCGACATTATACAAGAGTTGGAAAAGATCTGCGAAATATTCTCATCGGGCACCGCCCAGGAATGTAAACAAGTTATTGACAACTTCGGGCCCGAAATTGTCAGTGAGCTGATCAATGCTGTTGTCTCCGGCGAGACTCCGAAGAAGGTTTGCACAGGCTTAGGCCTCTGTCAACAGAAAGGTATGGGCCACAAAGTTAAGTAATTCCCGTATTTAACTTCTAACCTGGGCTTAGTAGAATCATTCAATCATGTTGATATGTCTTATAGCATACCACTTGAAACAGACTTCTTTATGTATGTTTTTATATTTTTAGATAAGGTAACTGAGTGGCCACCTATTGGGAAAATAGCTGCTCATTCGGCTTACGATATGTTTTCATGGTATTAGTACCTGATTGTTAATTTAGTTTTATTTCCCATCTCGGTTTTTGGAGTGGAAATCTTTTTCTGATTGTGCCTTTTCCTGATCTTTGCCTACTTGTACCTTTCGGTGCTCTTGTAACGTCTGTGTATGTCATATTGCTTGACTAATGGTTTTATTTTATGTTGTTAAACAAGTTTGAGAATTTCTCCATTTTAAGTTTGTTATTTACTGTTCCCCGTGCATCTGCCATTCATCGTCCTAAACCTTACAACTGTAGATGCATTCACAATTACCTCTGCAATAAAATACCAGTCAATAACTCTTAACAAACTTATCTATGGCTTAATATTATCTCTGCTCTTGGTTTAGCCATGTTTTCTTTAAATTATTTGAAAAGGTTCTTACTTCTTCTCACACACGACACAAGGCATGTGATATACATCGAATTAATGGGCTAAAATCAGATGCATACCGAAAGAAGTGGACGTATCTCATGATTTGTCCGTCTCTCCTTATCACCTATATACCTAATTATCTACACTGTGTGCATGTAGTCCAGAATACCGTGATCATAGGCTACCATTATGAAAGGAATATACTATAGATAATTCAAAGGTGCATGGTAATAAGGCCATACCATCATTTGCACGGACATGTAGGACACATAGAATGCATGACTCCAGAGGGAGTGGTCACGGAACCAATATCTACCTCCGGTATAGCGGCCTGTCTCCCCATAGTGTTGCTAAATACTTGAAAGCGATAACTTCGTCCCGAAATGACTAACCTTTTGTTGAATGGGAAGCAATGTCATGACCGAAACCATGTCATTTGCAATATAAGTTACCAAATCGCAAGATAAGTTACTTTTCTTTACAGTTCTTAGGAAGAGACAGTCCTCGCTATGTACACCATGCGAGATTTTACTTGGGATTCTTGAAGTACAACTTGAAAAGAATACAACAGAAGTATGTTACTACAACCATTGCTGTACAGTTTCTTATTATATAATACTATTGAATCTAGCACCCTTTCGCAACATGTAATCCATCGTATAATCAGGTTGGTCATCTTGAAAGATGTCATCGGCGAACCCAATCGATTGTGTTAACAGTTGATTCATGTTATAGAATTACGATTCTAGAGTAGGAATAGAAAATCCAAGAACTGATACAATTTAAAAGTGAAATCCGAAGGCATACACCAGGTGGGAAAGAAATGTAAACTCAAACATCAAAATTAGTATCGTTTACAACACGCAAGAGCAATATGAATATATATTTTCTAACAAGGTAGTCATTTAAAAAAGGAAAAAGAAAATATTATCCATGTAAACCTTATTTTCACTGTACATGTATTAAAGTGGGGCAAAAGGGGGTCATAATTTTATGGTTATGTAACCATAAAGCAAAAAGCCCAGAAGGGTTAACAGCATGCTTTAATGCAAGAAAATCATCACGTTCTGCTCGGAAATCAGGAACGCTTCCTCTATAACGTAACTACATGAATCACTGCAGTAGATACACGTACGCCACGTACGCAACTTTCACTTAAATCAAATAAAGTAATGTACCCACTTTATATATGATTTAATCTTACAGAAAGACATCGAGAGACTGATTGAAAATGTTTGCAATGTCCTACCAGCTACATTCGCTGATATATGCAAACTTATTGTGGAACAAGAGCTACCATCTTTAATACAAATGCTTGAGAATAAAGAGCAACCGTCGAAGATTTGCGCTCAACTTGGACTTTGCAAAGGAAAGGGTACATTGTTAGATGTTTGGATCAGCTCACAAAAGTTGTTGTTACACACTGAATTTTATGTTTGTTTTGTGTGAATTGTTGCTTTGCATTCAAGTCTATAGCAATGGTAATGACGCGACCTTGATTCTATTGTTGGGACTTCCACCCTACATTGGGATGTCATGAGATATTAAACTGTCATGACATACTAAATGTGTTTTAAACTATAAACGTCCAGGTAAACAAAAAGGGATGATGATTTGACTAAACCCACTTGCCGGGCACGCTCAGACCTAAGGGGTTAACCAGTTACATGTGCCAGGTGGGCGGTCAGTCTACTATATAGTAATCTTCACAATTGTTATCTATTTCTTGCTCAATAGCCAAATCTTGTTCTTCTTCATGAAGACACAAGCAACCTATATATATCTCACAGTCGAAATTGTCGGAGCGTCTGTATTTGCGTGGACTACCTGTTGTATGTTTAACTTTCGGTAACTGTTGTATTTCTAGGATTCCGAGTAAAATCTGGCGATCATGCTTGCGCATATATGAACCAATGTCACTTTTACGCTAACCGGTGTGCCTCTTGTCTATGACGTTGAAACGATTTTCATCCGATCTAATTTGTACTTTTTCAGTACCAATAAAAAGACAAGCAAAACCATTATGTGATATTTGTCAGCTTGTAATACAAAAGCTAGAGGATCTGATACAGACAAATAGCACAGAGGTTTGTACTTTGTCTTACCATCAGGAAAACATGTCCATGAAATGTATACCCCCTCATACCCCTTTTATATAGCAAAACTGGGGTATGCAGGGGTACACTTATTTTTCGTATTTTTGCTCCAAAACGTAGATAATGAGGCGGTTCTAACGTGTACCCACAATCTATGTTTTGAGCAAAAATAAGAAAAATATCAAAAAATTTCTGCTGAAATTTTCAATTTTTACAGCTCAAAAAATATCTATATATTGCATGGGAAAGTTTTCGTAATGCAACAACAACAACAACAATAATAATAATAAAAACAACGACAACAAAATAAAAAAAAAGCAATACTAACAACAATAACAGGCACACAACAACAAATGTTTCGTCATTTAAACATCGATCAAAGATGAAGTAATAATGAGGTCATGTGTTCGCTGGGTGAGAAGGCTGATAATTATTGTCTTGCAGAAACATATTAAAACAAAGATGAAAATAAACAATACAATAACAGATACAAAAAAAACCGCATTGGAACGGGTTGTATATATTATAAAGTGTACACTGAAGAGCTTTAAAAACGCAAAAAAAAAAATAATAATAATTCAAAAGTTTTTTTTTTTCATATTAATTTAGTAGTAGTAGTTCGATAAGCATGAAAGTTGAAACACATAACCGTCAATATGTGTGCAAACTATGTTGTGAATTTCGACTTAAAATGTTTATATGAGAACAACAGCCCTTGATATAGCAAATCCAAAACTGCAAACAATATTGAGCACAACTACAGTTTGCCCCTTGGCATAAAGAGCATCGCTATTTCATTGGAACACAAGTTCTGCCGGTTGCATTGATTAACTGGCATTGATGTTATCTAATGTCGGAATGGCCATGGTTGACATAATCGACGTAATAAAGCGTCTTTACGTCGAATCTCTAGAGATATTAGCGCAAGAAGATTGGTTGATCGGACCAGCGACAACATTTCTATGTCCCAATATCCTGGGAGGGACTGCTGCAGTGTTCTATAGTTGAAAGATGGCAAATATGACGTCACGTGACGTCCCATATACGTCATCAAGTTTGTTTAAACCCAATTTGGCCGGATAATTGATTTTAAAGACCCTTAGAATGGTCAAAAATGTGACAAACTCTAACTGTTTTCATATACATGTATATACGGATTACAAGAAGCTCTGTGGGAATAGTAGAATAATTTTCTTCATAAATTCAACAAGGCGCCACATGGCAAAAAGGGTAAAATGGCTTTTAATTGCTGTGGGTGGTTACTGACTTTAATGTTTCATGTAAAGGTAGAAGAACAATACAGTTACTGATGCCTCCACCTGTTAAGGAAGACTAAATATGGCTCTTGTGCAAAAATACTTATGTTCGTTCGTTGCGTTTTTTAATCTCTTCAGTATAGATTTAAATTGACTGGATGCATGTTTCTACTGAAATATGGTATCTATAGTTTGTCATTCGTTCTACATACTCTTAAAGTACGAACTATCTTTTTTATTATTAGTGGTAAATTACTACAATTATCATTCGGCTAAGTGTTATTCTTTTTCAGAATATTAACACTACCCTTTTAAAGTTGTCAACATTTAATTTTCCGGACGTTTCGACGCTTTTTACCATTAGAATATATATATTTTTTATATATATAAAATCATCTCATATCTTTCAGGAGGATATTACCAAGGCTCTCGAACAAGTGTGCAACCTATTTCCTGCTAGTATTAAGAATCAGTGCGATTCTTTTGTCCAAATCTATGCCAAAGAAATAATTGAGCTCCTTATAAGTAGAGCTGATCCAAAGGATATTTGCACCAAGCTGGCATTATGCTCTAGCGAAGGTTATGCATCAATGTATCATTACTATTTATAAAGAATATTATATTTGTCAGCGTTCATATTTGAGTATAATGATGATGAGTTTTATTCTGAGTTTTAACGAGACTTGCATACTAGAGTAAAACATTAAAACATTTTTGCGAGGCATTTCTTCCTCAAAGACACCAGATAGTCAATGTCGCGGACACGGCGCAGATTAAAAGAAGTCATTTGTAAACTTTCGAAGAAGGCCTCTGGACCATGTCGTGTTTCAATGAAATCCAATTATCCCATTTAGGCATGCTATGTTGTGTGTGAGTCAAGAAGTGACTTCTTTAAAGTGGTCACCTATTGGGAAATAGCTGCTCATTGGGCTAATGATATGTTTTCATGGTTTTTTTAACCTGATTGTTAGTTTGGTTTTTCCCAGCTCGATTTTTGGAGTGGGATTTTTTTTCTGATTGCGCCTTTTCCTGATCTTTGCCTACTTGTACCTTTTTCTTCAAAAATTGGACAAAACTTTTTAATTTAATATAGGATCAATAGGAAATAGGACTTTCAAACACTTTTAAATTATCAGCGCTCAGCAAAACATTTAAACTATCGAGTACTCATTTATGATACGTTTTATGTTGTTTTTTTTTTACAGATCGTCAACCCAAGATAGCCGGCGAATCTTGAGTTTGTGATGTACGAGTCAGTCGTGCATGCTAGTGACTTTGGATATAATAAAGATATAGAAATAGTTTTTGTTTTATTCCTTCCTGAACCAGTCCAGAACAATCAGATTTTTTTGTCTGCTTTGAATCCTAACATTCCAGTCGACACGTCTGTCTGTGCAGTGAACAGAATCACATGGAGTTAATGTGTTTTGCTCACGGAACAAACCTGACGCCAGTTTGGTACGACCTCAGGCCCTATCGATGCTGAGTCTTTCTCTATATCTCTGGGCTTCCACACTTGACAAGTTTAACAAACATCAGATCAGGACATAATACTCTCAGCTAAAGCATTAGATATTAACGGATGGTTGCACTTATATATCGCTCTCTAACACCACTTATTAAAGATTGTGTGCTGTTTTCAGGCCTACTGGGAACATCATATTTCAAGGGAAGGGTAGGTTACAAGTATCTGTATATAATGCGTAAAATAGGAACCAACAGATAATGCAAACAATTGGATGGGGAGCACGGTGGTTTGGTGGTAGAGCATCGGACGCCGAATCGAGAGGTCATAGGTTCGATACCTACATGGGGCACATTAAGCAAGTTACTATAACTCCCTAAAATAAAGGTTAATACACAGGAAGCATTGGCTCCATCCCGAAAAGACTATAATTGTTGACTAGGACGTTAAGTCTCAATACCAACAACAAAATAACTAAAAAAAAAGACAAACAGGCAAGTGAGCGATCGTAAGAATAGAAAGACATTAACTATTTTCAGTTAATGTTTTATCCTTTATTTCAAAATAGTTTTAAAATATTTTTCAAAATCCGTCTTTTATCTAAGAACCGTTTGATGGCGGTACCGCTGGGGCCTTTGTAGTAGATGCTTCTTGTAAAAGTTCGGTTCCTGTACATTTACCATAATGCAAGGTGTGGAAATCATCATAACCTACTCGGCCTTCGCTGAAATGTATGAAAGAAAATGTTAAATTGTCTGTCAATATGTTTGAAATTAAAACATGAATTAAGATAAGAAAAAATATCCTGCTTACCAAATACGTAACGTTGAGAAATTAAACAGAACTGCATTGTTTTCAGCGTGAGTGACCATAGTATTGTTTGTGCAATGTACATCCAGGGTATTCCCTTTTCGACAGCCTTTGAAAGCCTGGTGGCTACAAGTATCTTGTTCATGTGACCCGGAACATTTATGCAATCTTTCGCTCCCCCTTCCTGAGGACTTTCCACAGTAAGTTTGGCTTTGATTAGTCAAGTGCCAGTAGGGTCAGATGATACATTGTTTGAATATTGTGGACGACAATAACGAACGCATGAGCATGCTGATCGTATAAGCTCAACTAGGAGTCTTGCCTGATCTGAACAAACACTGATATTATAAGGCCGTTCTCAAATACGGGTACACGTCCACCTGGTGTGTACGTATTGTCAGTTTGACGTTTCATCAGTAAACTATTCTGATTCTGATTCTGATTTAGGTGGGTGAACAGCTCTGTCCTAGGCGAGTATACTCTACTTCGCGACACAATTTGCCACAAATGGGCAAAGATAATTTTCTCATCTAACAATACATTTCATTTTATATTCGAACACAATTGTCACCTTCTCCATTAAAATTTGAATATTGTCATCTAAATATGTAACAATTTTATTTTGAATATAGTGTAAATGTTTCATTACTGTTTATCATCGGGAAAACATGTTCGTGAGATGTATACCACCTTGAACACCACTTTTATATAGCGAAACTGGGATATGCAGGGGTATGTTTATTTTTCTTATTTTTGCTCTAAAACATAGATTGTTGGTACACGTAAGAACCGGTTCTAACGAGTACCCACAATCTATGTTTTGACCAAAACTAAGAAAACTACACGTATCATATTTTTTTGCTGAAAATTTTCAATTTTTAAAGCTAAAAAATATCTGTATAATTGCACGGGCAAGTTTTCGTAATGTTTTGTTTTGTCCTACTTACTTGCACCATTGTGATTTCAGGAAACATTCGTTACTGGTGTAGGTTTGTCCATCTGAGCCGCAGAATGTAATCATATACATCGGACAAAATGAATTGCAACCCGTTAATCGTTTTCCGGAATATCCAAATGTCCCTGTGGAAAAGAGAAGTCCGAAATTTACGTTCCAGATGATCAGCAATATCAGACATAGTTAGCATCCGTTGATTGTATACGACTTACACCATAAGGTATAACTTTGGCGTAAAGGAGTATACAGTTGTTTCTTTTGTTTGCTCCATGGGATAAATTGAGGTTCTTTAGAACCACTACTATAAGGTGGTTTTAACGTGTTCCAATGTATATATTGAGGAAGAATAAGAAACACATCAGCATTGCTACGTTTCATATGGCTAGCGCTAAAGCATTCGGGTGGGTTTTTCATAGTTTTACTTGCTCAAAGAAACACTCCTGACCACTTTTCCATATAACGGAATGTAAACTGCTCTAACTATTGGTCTTCTTTTCGAGGCAACCTTCCATACGGAGAAATATTGAGCCGATACCTTACCTGTAATTCAGTTTATTGCCGATAAAAAATGTACATAAATGAATAGGACATTGACTTTCAATGTTTAATTAAAACTTAATTACGGCAGATATCAAATTTGTTCTTTCGGAATATTGTAATTTAATGTATTCCTGATTTAATGGATATTGTTTCGTTAAATTATCTTGATTTTTTGAATGGACAAAATCAAAATTTAAAAAGGTTCTGTTTGGTCGCATCATTTCTTATATCTGATATACAAAAAGTATAAAATCTACCAAAGATGCTTTGGTTAAATGCCAAATATATCATTTCCAAAACCTTTTTTCTAAATTTGTTCTTTCGGATTATTCATCAGAAGAAAATGATCTTTCTAAAGACATGCTTAACTTCAAAATCAAGCGACATTTGGCGTGGACAAATTGCGTGTGTTTAATAGCTACTTTGAGTTTTTTTTTTTTCTAATTTCCGTAAATCAATAGTTTTATCGGCAAATCCCGTAAACCGGGCGGAGAATTACGAAATACCTGTGCATAAGCGTCTGCTATTTCGCATAAAGGTGTAATACTTCTTTTCCTTGTTATTTATTTATTTATTTATTTATTTATTTATTTATTTATTTATTTATTTATTTATTTTCTTTACTGTGACATGGAGATTACTTATTTACACAAAAGAAAAAAAAAATAAATAAAAAGTCTTTTTTTCTCACCTCGAATGATAATCGATTTAAAATTTATGAAAGATGCTACACAATGATCGAGATTAACTTTTGAGTATAATTTTATAAACATTACATATCCTCACAGAATGTGACACCTCTGAACAACAAACGCATTGTGCATTGTAAGAATGCACATCAACATTATTGTCGTAATTGCAATTGGTCCAATTAAAGTTTGCATTTCACACCTAAGTAACACTTTTTACTCAATCTGATGACCAAACAATAGCGTCTCCGTGTCCCAGTTTGAACAAAGCAAAAACCGACATAAAAATTCTTAATTATCTTCATTCAAATCTCTCTCTCTCTCTCTCTCTCTCTCTCTCTCTCTCTCGTTAAAGCTGCAGAAAAACACTGAAACTGTGCACTGTTTTCAATGAAATTAAGATTTGTTTTTACTGTGCTGCTACTACGCTGATTCGTTATTTTCTTATTTTATTTCTGCTCTCAGCCACGGTCTAGATCATCCCGTTGAGTTTTCTGGAATCGCATATTCATTCATTCATTCTCAGTCACAAGTCGCAAGATACATCAATTCATTATTTTTGTTTTTTTACTTTTTAAAAATGCATTAAATGTTTTTTGTTGTTGTTTGTTTTTATCAAAAGATTAGTACCAGATCTATAATTAATATTACACAATAATGCAGATATTGACGATACGATTTTGAACAGTTCAGTGGCGCATCAATGTTGTTTTAGTTAATCTATGACCTAAGGGTATGATTTAAAGCGTGACTGATTTTATGACATGCAGTCTCGGATTATAAAATCTTAACCATTTCACATTTTAGCCGCGGCGTGAGAAAACCGGTATTAGGAGTTTTCCGACCAGGTCTGACACTAACCGGCTTGTATGTTACAACATTTTTTTTTTTTTAAACAACACAACAACAACAAAAAAAAAAAAAAAAAAAAAAAAAAAAAAGATTAGTACTATAATTCAATATTACACAAAAAATGCGACACGATTTTGATCACGATCAGTGGCGCATCAATGTTGTTTTAGTTTATCTATGACCTAGCGTGCCTTATTTTATGACATGCAGTCTCGGATTATAAAACTATACCATTTCACATTTGAGCCGCGGTGTGAGAAAACCGGTACTAGGGGTTTCCGATCAGGTCTGACACAAACCGGCTTGTGTACTACACCATTTGGCAAGAAGCTTGAAAATTCGGATTGAGGAAGATAAGGAATTATATTACCCGTGTAGCGAAAACAATGGCGCTTATCAGCTAGGCAACTGCTACACAGCTGACCTGAGCCTTTGTTTTTGCATAGTTAAATTCCGGTTTTCGCATGACGCGGCTCATTTTTAATGGAAGGTGTACCTGTTATATAAATATTGCGAAAATGCAAGGAGTCGATCAGCCTGTGCACTTGAAAAACTTGTCCAAGCGAGGTTTGACGGATTCAAAAGCAAACCGGTCTACGCATACATAAATACTTGAAAATTGGAAATAAAGATTAAGCTAGTGATCAGGCTGCGAGGTGGTTCTTATATGTGCCCACAATATATGTTTTGAACAATAATAAGAATAATATCAAATAATTTTCTACTTTTACAATTTGGGAAAAATCTGTATATTGCATGGGCGTGTTTTCGTAATGCTTACATTTAATATAACATATATCATATACTCATAGCACTTATTTTGAGGAAGCAATAAATAAATAAATAAATAAATAAATAAATACAAGAATAATTAATTAAATAAAAATAATACAACTGAATGCTTACAGTACAAACTGGTCCATGAGTTTAACCGCGACGATGCGATTGTCACGGGTACCCATAATGTGCATTTGAATGGGAAAAACACGAGTTTTCTTTCATTCGAAATCGTGTTGTTTTTTGTTGTTTTTTTTTACCGTCATCAAAGCCACACATTTTGTATTTCTTATATTTTCATATTATTTCATAGTCGAAGTTTTGAGTTCATAAATTTTTAAATTTTTATGGTTGCCCTCGGGCTAAAGTTACACAGGTAATTTTACGGACAGAGGCGCCAAGTAAATCGTAAATCACCGGAAAGAACCGAAGATGATTTACCTGTACCTCTAATCCCCTAAGCTGATAATACGATAAGACGCGCTGAGGAGACTTTTTCCACATGGAAGGCAGTATGAAAGATTTCCCAAACGAAACGGATATGCTGATTCTTTGTGGTTTTCCTAAAGTGAGGACCGAATGCGGAGAAGTTTATTTTGCGATATAAAGAAAACTATACAGTGATTTGAGCAGTGTATTTTCCGGCAAGTTATAACCCTAGTAGAGGTCAGATCACACCAAGGCGCGTTTCTACCATGCTCTTGCTTATTTAAGTATGTTTTTCCCATCTCGGTTTTTGGAGTGGGAAGTTATTTCTGATTGCGCCATTTCCTAAGAATTGCCTTCGTTTACGTCTTTGTAAGTTTAAATGCGACTAATCATTCGCATATTATATATGATTATACCTTACATGGTATTTATACATTGTTTCCAAAATGTTTAAATACAATTCTCGACTTTCGCGTTCCACGTATTTAGTATAATAAATATCCATCAGGAAAACATGTCCATGAAAGGTATACCCCCTTGAAATCCACTTTTATATGGGCCACGACGTGAGAAAATGTACCTTTGGACAAATTTGATTATTGACATTTGATTATATTGATTATTGGAAAAAACAATATTAGTTTGAATGTATTATGTTCCTAGGGCCTGCTAGTCTTTATTTGACCAGATTATTCAAGATATTTTGTGAGTTATGTCCAATTTAGTATATGAACCCTACACACGTCATTGTCCAGAAAAATGACGTCAAAGTTGCGTAATGCATTTTTTGCATGTAAATAAAGTCTATAATACTCCATGCAGTTGCTTAAAACTGTTTAAGCAGTGGTCAGAACCTATTGTTACGATAGAAACATATCATCGTTAACGGCAATTTGACGATGTGATTGCTATGGTCACCGTTTAACGAGTAAGTATATTAAGGGCTAAAACAAGGGCAGATAACTGCAGATATTGAAAATGAATATATTTTCAAACGCATTCATTTGGTAGCCCAGTGTTCAAAGATTACAAATACAGTGTTATTTCTGAAACATATAAAACATGATTTTTTTCCGTTTTTATGCCGCTTTCTACTAGTTATGTTAGAATGTCCGAAGGTACATTTTGTCGCGTTGATGTTCAATTAGTATCACTGGAGGTAAAAACGGTATACCTTAATTTACATGTAAATCCAAAACATAGATTGCGTGTACTCGTTAGAACCGCTTTGCGCACAAATAATGTTTTGAGCAAACACATGGTTTATATTGCATGTATTGAGCAAGTTTTGTAATGTTTTAGAAATATATATTTACCAGCGACAAATGCAGCGACTATCAGCAGCAAAAGTTTCATTGTTGAAATATTAAAGTCTGTAGTCTCAATGAACGATGCCAAAGCACTATCTTATGCTCTGTGACCTATTGACCGATAAGGATTTTGAAAATGTTATCACACTGACAGACAAACCTTACTATAGCACTTTATGCCCGACAACTTTGATCAAACAATACATCACCTCTATCTAAGAATTGTTCGTGCATAGATTGGTTTGTGTCCCTATATCCCAATAGGCGGCCACTCAGTTACCCAATGAAACGTACATAACAGTGTAAGGTAAATACAGTATAAAAATCAACATCAAAACATAAAACAATAAGAACTACAACATACATATTACCTTGGAACGAACAGTAATATAGCATGAATGGGGACTTGAACCGGTTTCGCAGGGCCCTAAGTGTTAAATGTTCGCTTTAAGGTATCTCAATACTATTTTTTGCTAAATTATCCTCTTATTTTGAGACAGCTTGAAATATAGATGGAAAGCTACCAAAAACATAACCAGAGGACCAATGGTCCTGTAAACGCTCACCTGAGATCTGCTGCATATACCAATAAACATGTTTGTATATTATGGTATTTAACTCCAGTGCCGGGGCAGATGAAGCCCTTGGGCCATTTTCCTTCTTCAGACAATATTCGGTCCATTTGCCAATTTCCTGCTGGCTTTTCCCTTCAAATGACATTTTAACAGTTTTCCCAATTCAAATGCATAGGCAACCCATGTTGACCTTGCCATAAACTTGGTCAAGGTCATCACAGGGTCTTGATCTATATATACATTGGAGTACTTTAGCCATCGATGCTTCACGCCAAGTTTCCTTGCAATCAGTTTATTGGTTTCAGAGAAGAAGAATTTTGATGGGTTTTTACCATATATGGGCATGGCGACCATCTTTGTCATGTGACCTAGATTATTCATATACACACTGATTCCCCAATTTTATAGATGCATCACATAAAATTTGGCTTTGATTGGCCAAGCGGTTTCAAAGGAGAAGACGTTTGAATATTATGGAAATATACATGTATATTGCCCTGGGGTGGGGGCACATGAGCCCCTGGGGTCCAATTTTTTTCAGAATCATTAATATTCAGCCCTACTTCCCATTTCCTGCAAGACTTTCACTTTAAATGACATTTTAAAAGTTTTCCCCATTCAAATGCATTGGCGACCTATGTTGACCTTGCCGTAAAATAGGTCAAGGTCATCACAGTGTCATGATTTATACACACATTGTAGTGCTTGAGCCATCAATGCTTCATGCCAAGTTTCGTTGAAATCGGTCTGCCAGTTCTGGAGAAGAAGATTTTTGAAGGGTTTTTACCATATATGGGCATGGCGGCCATCTTGGTTATGTGACCTGGATTTTTTATCTACATATTTGTTACCCCTTCCTATTAATGCTTCACATAAAATTTGGCTTTGATTGGCCAAGTGGTTTCAGAGGAGAAGATGTTTGAATAGTATGGAGATATACATGTATATTGCCCCGGGGTGGGGGCACATGAGCCCCTGGGGTCCAATTTTTTTCAGAATCATTTATTTACAGTCCTACTGCCCATTTCCTGCAAGACTTTCACTTTAAATGACATTTTAAAAGTTTTCCCCATTCAAATGCATTGGCAACCTATGTTGACCTTGCAGTAAAATAGGTCAAGGTCATCACAGGGTCATGATTTACATATACATTGAAGTGGTTGAGCCATCGATGCTTCATGCCATGTTTCGTTGAAATCGGTCCACCGGTTCTGGAGAAGAAGATTTTTGAAGGGTTTTTACCATATATGGGCATGGCGGCCATCTTGGTCATGTGACCTGGATTTTTTATCTACATATTTGTAATCCCTTCCTATTAATGCTTCACATAAAATTTGGCTTAGGATTGGCCAAGTGGTTTCAGAGGAGAAGACGTTTGAATATTATGGAGATATACATGTATACTGCCCCGGGGTGGGGGCACATGAGCCCCTGGGGTCCAATTTTTTTCAGAATCATTAATTTTCAGTCCTACTGCCCATTTCCTGCAAGACTTTCACTTTAAATGACATTTTAAAAGTTTTCCCCATTCAAATGCATTGGCGACCTATGTTGACCTTGCCGTAAAATAGGTCAAGGTCATCACAGGGTCATGATTTATATACACATTGTAGTGCTTGAGCCATTGATGTTTCATGCCAAGTTTCGTTGAAATCGGGAGAAGAAGATTTTTGAAGGGTTTTTACCATATATGGGCATGGCGGCCATCTTGGTCATGTGACCTGGATTTCTTATATACACATTGGTTCCCCCTTCCTATTGATGCTTCATATAAAATTTGGCTTAGATTGGCCAAGCGGTTTCAGAGGAGAAGATCTTTGAAATTGTGGACGGACGGACGACGGACGACGGACGGACGGACGGACGCTGGATCATGGCCATCCTATAAGCTCACCTTGTGAGCCTAACGGCTCAGGTGAGCTAAAAATTGTAGGGGATATCCATGCTTTTTTTTTTAAAAAGTTATCGATTTTCAAAAATGAGCAAAATCGACTAAAATGTTTTTGAAATATTTTCAATTTCATCTTTCATGGAATTGATCTAAAATATGTCAATGGAATGTGTTTGAACGTGTATATGTATTCAACAACCACTTGCCAAATAACAAAATTGAAAGGAAAAATGAATACATGTAAATGCATTCTAGAGCAAAAATACATTGTTTGCAGAAAAATTATTTTTCATATCTTTAATATATTTGTCAAGTAAATTTCGGAGAATATAATTAGCCTGCTTAGAATGACAAAATGTTTTGATAAGGGGAATGGTTATCCAATATGATAATGTATAAATTGATCATTTTCCCCATGCTTTTTAAGCTGCTATATGCATTTTCCTGCACCCACCTCTTGCAAAGATGCATATCCCCATATATAATAAAACATCATAAAAACTTTTCAAACATAAATTTTAAGAGCATATGATGAATGGATGTTACGATTAGAAAATTGCCAATTTGATGATACCAAAATCATTAAATTCTAATAAATCTTAGATGAAATACAAGGCCCAAACCATCACTTTCCGTACATTGAGATCATATAGTCCCGACAATTAGAATGCTAAGTAAGAAACATTTTTAAAGCTTAACTTGACGGTAAATTTGTAATTTCCCTTTCAAAACCGACTGGATAGTCAGAATAGCCCTTCTAGTTGTAGAAATTAAAACATCTGTTCAATAAATAATATTTTCTAAAGCAAAAAGAACAAAAGCCAGCAGTTTCGATTTATTTTCATATTTACATTGTTTTTGCTTTTTCTATTGATGAAATTTACAGATTTTTTCTACCATTTCATCACAATATACATGATTGTATGTAGTCTATATTAGATCATACAAATTTTGCACTTACCAAATAAACATAACTCTTGTTTCTTGAGCTCATTACAGTTGTCTTTTTTATTGATATCGAGAGGCCGCTTAATTAATTATCGACCCACGATCATGCCATTCAGTTAGTGTATCACGCAGTAGCTTATCAGGACCGCGAAGCATTGCAATTTATGAATGGATATCAATAGAGGTAGAGGCTCAAACTAAAGGTAGACCACATGCAGCTTTATCAAATGTTACGACAGGATAACATGTGTGTGGAAAGTATACCCCCTATATCCCACTTTTATATAGTCATATAGATAAAATGGGTTTTACAGGAGGCACAGCGGTTCTAACGTGTACACATAATCTATGTTTTGAAGTAAAATAAGAAACATTTGTTCTCCTTCCACTACATAAAACTGGGGTATAAGAGGCATGTATTTCATGGACATGTATCCCTAATGGTAAATGATTACAACAACTCTCACAACACCAATTTCACCCATTATGGCAAATGGATTAAACCATCATTATCATTTGCAATGGGTCAGTCCACTTTAATTTTAGGGGCATCAGGAGTGATTTAAAATTTTATTTATTTATTTATTTTTTTTTTGGTTGTTGTTGTTTTTTTTTCTTCTTGAAAATCGCCCTCGAAAACCGAATAGCCCCGGCGTTCTGCTGCGTCACATCTGGGGTTATGCTGTTTGCCTTTGTTTCACATAAAGGTCAACAGGCTTAAACGAGTTAACCGGATACCTGTTTCTGAAAGGCTTGCAAAATCACCGGTTGTGCTTAACATTGAGTCAACAACATCCCAATATTATGTGTTTTCCTTCTGAGGTCCAGGAACAGTATGTCTATGGTGACTGTCCATTCTGACATCACCTTATATCTAGACTTTATGTAGATCTGCAGCCAGTTGTTCAAAACTAACGACGCCGTTAGTTAACGTTTCGTTAAAATTTCAAACACTAATATTACAAATACACTGTTATTTTTTGTTGAAAAAATGTGAGAATCCTTTGCAGTGCAAAGGATTCTCACATTTTTTCAACAAAAAATTGATTGATTGATTGATTTCTTTATTTTCTCCTTTTAAGGAGAGCAAGAGACATTTACAGACAATAATACAAGCTACAAGACAGTTTTACAAAACAAGGTGAACAAACAAACAAACATGAAATATACATGAGAACGTTGATGCAGTTAAATAATATGAGATGGATATGTGCAATAGTGAAGAAAGACTACAAAAATGACTCTCAGCAGATCAAACGCGTCACAGATAGATGGACAATGTTAAGCTATACCATCACAAGTGAGTCTCTGAATGTGGATAAACCGTACCAAGTAACAATATAAGTCCAGTTTATACTTGGCATCAAGAATATCGCCTATAAGGTCAAAATTACCAAACAATACCGACATAAAAGTCTCATCATCATAACTTGCTAGTCTAATGTATAGATCAACCCCAAATTTACGCCAGATACCTAGCCACATTTTGTGTCTGTTATTAGCTAAGCAAGCAATGTGACGCATAATTCTGAGTAAACACTCCACATGCTGAGCAGACCGCCTCAGTGTACCTACTAAAATATATAGCAATAAGTCTTATCACGGATTTACACGCACTTAACATGCATGCAAGTTTCTTGGAAATATCCCAAAACATATTTGGTTTCACTTGCGGGTGAAAAGTCAACAAAAAATAACAGACTATTTGTTACTTTAGCTGATATTTGCTTAACAAATTTATGTCTTAACGATATCGTTAAGCTAACGATGCTTTGAACAACTGGGTCCAGGTTCATGTACATAGTATAACAAATAATGTTTACTATCATATTCAGTATTTCATACAAACATCAGGAAACACGTCCATGAAAAGTATCCCTCTTAAACCCCACATTTATATATAAAAACTGGGGTATGCAGGGGTTATACGGGTTATACAGTCATGCTTTCCTTATTTTTATCCAAAGCATAGATTGCGGGTACTCGCCGAAGCGGTTCTAACGTGAATCCACGATCTATATTTTGAGCAAAAATATCATTTTTTTTTCTTAAATAAAAGTTTCATTTTTTTTACAACTGAAAAAAAAAATCTCTGTATATTGCATGGGCAAGTATTCGTATTGGAAAGATGATCGCTCAACCCATGTTAGCATGATGTCTTTTAATGATATACGAATATGAACAGAATAGTTCAAGAAAAGACACCCCGGTCAAGACTATTTACAAATGAAATGATTCAGAATTTCGAAATGATTAAACACCGAACTATTGTACCCTTTGACCCTTATAATATGTGCAGAGTCCGATCGTTATATGGGTAAGTGGATGAAACACTCATAAATAGGCCAACTCTTATCAAGTTACTTGTATATAAGTGTATATCAAGGTAAAAACACACGGCGGATCGGTTTTCATTTTTGATAAATTTAACTTCCTTCTAGGAAGACCGACTTCCAAGAAAGAATTAATGTGATAGTGCATGTACATGTAGGTGATGATGCGTATAAGTTTCAATTAGGTAAAATATTCTGTCGACATTTGCATTGAAACAGGTACGAGCATTTATGTACATAACGCCTCTTTTTTAACATATGTTATACGTGTATTTATACGCCGAAAACGAAACTTGGCAAATCGAAACTACTAAGTTAAAATACAAGACAGATGATATATATGATTTGGTTGATTTGGTGTTTAGCGTCCCACCAATAGCTAATGTCATATGGAGTTGGTACATCGGTTTATAGTCTCGTTCGACAGACTGGCGAAACCCGGATCGAACCTGTGATCCCTAGTTTACAAGGCGAGTGACATAATCACTGCATCACGGAGGCTTTTGTACGTATATAAGCCGAACTGACATTGAAAACGACGTGGCAAAGTATTGCAAGGTTTAGGGTAGTCGTTTTTTTCTCCCACATGTATATATGCCTTTATACATTTTATACATGTATATACCAGTACCATTTTATGTTACATATATATGTATACATGTATACATACTACTTGACTGAACAATGCGTACACGCATCGACGCCTATCGGTATATTCGGTATATTGTGTGTAGCCAATATTTGTTTAAAATGACATTTTATGTTTGTGTTTAAATAAAGCTAAAAACACTTTACGTATTAAGGATATCTATTGACAAGAATGGAAAAGTCCGTAAATGCCTAAATTTGTTGGTTAAATTTTAAAAACACCTAATTTAAGCAAACTTTTAAACTGCCTTATTGGGTATAAATGTTAATTGTAAAACAAAATGGATTTGGCAGCGTTGGCGAATGCCAACAGGTAGAGAAAACTCCAGATATTTACAATTTCTTACACAGCTTTTGTCCATTGGGCAAAGAGACTGTCACAGTTTTCGATGTATTTGACTGCAAGTTTCTGCTATAAACAGAAGCAAAATTGATGTTGGCGATATAAACCAGTTTTGGTTTTGTTGTTATTGCGCATGCGCATCATTGGAACATGTTTTAAGGTCATTCTGCTTCCAGTCACGCTTAAATATTTATGTACCACGGTCTGGTGAACATCCCCCATAGACCCAGCTTCTCGATAACATATATTGTGTAAACAGAAGTAAAATTGATGTTGACGATATAAACCAGTTTTGGTTTTGTTGTTATTGCGCATGCGCATCATTGGAACATGTTTTAAGGCCATTCTGCTTCCAGTCACGCTTAAATATATATGTTCCACGGTCTGTTGAACATCGCCCCCCCCCCCCCCACATAGACCCAGCTTATCGATAACATATATTAGGTGTCTCCAGTAAATAGGATTTTTTGGGTCTAGGCGGGGAACATAGTTCAAAACTAAAAATAGTAATGGTCCCCACTTTTCAATTTACGATCGGAAACAAAATGACCTTATAGCAGGTTTCAATGAAGCGCATGCGCAACAACAACAAAACCAAAACTATTTTGTGTTGTCAAGATCCATTTTGCTTCGATTTATAGCAGATAATTGCAGTTAACTGCATAAGAAACTAAATTTTTGCTCTATGAACATTAGCATTGTGAGAAATTGTAAATTTTTGAGTGGGTGCAAAAACCAAGAGTTATCTCCACCTATTTGTTGTCAAATATTTTTATACAATTTACGTATATACCGTATAATACAGCTTAATTACTCGATTTAAAAACGGACCCATCGGTTTTAGGCTTTTAGGGACGTTTCCCATCTCTTTAGGTGCCCATTTTGACTGTGACATTCATACTGTATGTAAAAAAAATGAACCTTAAAAATTTCAGAATGTAATCTGAAGACGCTTCAGTGGTGATGACTTTTACATGGGAGCACTAAATGGAGACATCGAGAAACACAAGGAAACGGAAAAGAGAAAATCCAGAGGTAAAATATAAAGTATATACTCAGAGGAGAAAGAGTAGTCAGTAACGTTTACAAGCAATTTAAACTTAACTATTTTAAGGTAAAAATAGGCAATTATCAGGAAATGGCTCAATCGAAAAGAATATTCCACTCCAAAAAACGACTTGGAATAAAATCTAAATTAGCCAGGACTTGTACTAAGAAAGCGTATGGTAAGCCGAGTAAGCAGCTATTTTCCCAGTAGGCGACCACCCAGTTACAAAAACTTATCTAAAATATACACATAGGAAACAAGTTAGGGAAGACCTGTACGTAATAATGTGATTACCAACTTTCGACTGTATATCCAGCTCTGAAAAATAAATATGAAGATTATATTGACTTGTCAGAATCGGTAGTATCCAATGTTGCTTCTGTGCGAAAATGGTAAGCATGAAACATAACCTGTGGTGGAAAGCGGCCATCTTTGATTCAGAAATCGTTTGCTATTCTTTAGGAACGCGCTGATATTCTTTGCAAACTGCACAAAAACTGAACGCCAAAACATAAACGAGAACCACTACAGAAGTATCGCCTTAGAATGATCAGTAATATAAAGTTACTAGGGGGTTGTACTACATGTAGTTTTACAGGCGCCAAACCTCACCCTCAGTTTCTGCAGTGGTTCACAACATTTAGTTAGATGTTTGGTCCTCGTGGTGAATCTAGTCAATGAATCATCATTGAAAAAAAAAAACAAACAAACAAAACAAATAAATTATGATGACCACCAAGATGAATCAAAAATGAGCACACAAAGTCACAATAAGCTGCCTGGCAATGTTGATCTCTGGGCGCCAAACAACTTATTGAAATCAGAAGAAAAAGAAAAACACCAGTTAAACCCCGGTAGGCCAAGCAACAGACAAGAATCTCCGGCCTAAAGCAACTAAATAGTTTTAGGCCGAGGCCATCATAGAGTCTGACGCCCCAATTAAAGACGGCAGCTTAGTCACCAACCACACAGCGTACATACGGCTCGTCAAATTCCAACTGGTACGTCAAATTCCAGATGTTTATGTCAGCGCGTGCGTTTTGGCGGGTAAGTTATTTTACTGTATTTTTCACAGATTACCTAAACTTTTCATGGTGCCATCTTATGGAGGCTTATATTTTTTCAATATCCATCTGAAGGATCATTGATAATCAACTTTAACAGTGTATTTATCGTTTTATTCCGTTGCTTGGCGACAAAAACAATACGGCAAAGTACAGACGGGCGAATGTCAATTGATAAGGGAAATTACGGACGGCCGATACGGAATGACCCAGACGGTAGATCAACATTTTATGATACGGGTCTGCTATAGACCTATTAAAACACTTCTTTGTTGTGCAATAGTCAGTATATGGTTTAATTTGCATCGCTAATACATGTAACATAAATTGCATAAAGAAAACATTAATTGGAAAGGAAATAAAGTGAAACGACTGTCTTTAAACGATTTTGATTTTATATGCCGTTGTTTGACTCAAGATGGCCAGTCGATAAACAAAAAACTGATTGTACTTTTGACTATTTGAAAAAATGAAAGCAGATAGTGTGAACATTTGATAATATTCCACATAACTTAACTGATTTGTTTTAGTCATATGGCTACTGCAAAGCAATTTTAAATATTCAAACAGACTACGGGACTTAACGTCATGGGACGGGGGAGGGGGATTATTTACGAATAAGGCATTGATTCTAGTTTTAATTATATGCATACCCCTAATTTTGATTATAAATTCAGTAGGGCAAGAGCCGGAACTGAACTGAACTTTGCGGTCTGTGCCTGGGCATACCAGGGTTCAAACTTATTGTTGGTTTCCTTATGCTCTGATGTCCAGTGGCGTTGTTAGGCATCAGGTGTCTTCGCGCATTCGCTCTGTTGAGTCTTCGCCTCAGAAACATCATGGCATAACCTTTGCTTTATTTGTTTGCCAATGTGCTTCTTTGATTGAATATAATTTTTATACCAACTGAACAAACGCATGTTTATTTGTTTGTTTGAATTGATGCTTTACGTCCCAGCCAACAGATAAGTTCATGTCGGGACGTTGCCTCCATTTTATGGGACTTTTACCCATAATGGGGATGTCATGGCATCCAACAAGTGCTTGAAATATAACCATCCAACTTAGCCAAAAAAGTTTATATGTATGGATGGTATGACTTGAACCACGTTTTGGGCAGACTCAGACCAGAGCGGTTAACCAGTAATCAGACGGTCAGTCAGTAATGTATAAGCTTTGCATGGAGGCACAAGCAGCCCATCTATTTCTTTAGGCCCAAATGGGCGGGTGCCCATATTCCCACCCGACCACCCTCAAATACATGTTTAAACCCACATTAAATTGTGAAGAGACATGGGCTTAATCCACCAGTAATTTATTACTTCTTTTTCTAGATTTGAGCAAAAACTCTACTGTGTTTGACCAGACACACAATGTTGAAACAATTTCGATTCAGGGTTGATTCAATTAACTTTGAAACAATGTTGTAGAATCAATGTTGATTCAGTGAATCAGGTTGATTCAACAATGTTTAAACGTTGACCAAATCAACATTAATTTAACATTATTTCAACGATGTGTTTCCTTATGTTGATTCTACGGTTTCAACATTTTGTGCAAATGTTGATTGAGTGATTCCTTATGTTGATTCAACGTTGTTTCAACGTCGTGTGTCTGTAAGGTGACCATTTTATCTTTACTAATCTATAAACTGTCTGACATCCATAACATTTCCAGTATAAGAAGTACATTTTATTTTTTGAACGTTTACTATGGTACGAACATTGTGTGTGTGTGTGTGTGTGTGTGTGTGTGTGTGTGTGTGTGTGTGTGTGTGTGTGTGTGTGTGTGTGTAACGATGTATGAAATATTCTTATAAGGGACACAAAACTGAATTTAAAAAGTATGCTTCCAAGCTGACCGCTTAAGGAGACCAAACAATGCCAGGGTGTCATGGGTATTTGAAATAATCACACTCAACACTTCTGATATCCAAAGTCGCGTCTACGTCTGTTATTTTACGTATCAACAGCTATTGTCCGTCTATTTTCCCGTATAAAACGACTGTCTTGATTCGTATCAGGTAAAATCACACATGGTTCAAAAGAATGAGCTGCACGATCAATAGTAGTAATTAATTTATATAAAAGCTTAAATCAGGCTTTTAAATATATACTAAACTATGTATATTCGAGTATGCGACTTTCAAATATTTCTAGTTATGGAGATATTTGCCAGAAAGTATGGATGTTTCATGAAAACGTGCTATTTTAAGACTTTCGTGTAATGTTTTCGCCAATCCACGGATAAGCTGACCATGACTCTTGTATATACAGATGCGTGGGTGTCCACACAGGACTGTCGATTATTCTTTTCTTCTGAAACCGTTAGCTAAATTATAATAAAACAAGAAAAAAAAAATGATAATAATAACTTACCCGCCAAAATGCACGCGCTGACATAAACATTTGGAATTTGACGTAGCAGTTTGAGTTTGACGAGCCATATGTACGGTGTGAACCATGACTTGGTTAAAAACTAAGCGTCACAATTAAGTAATGTCCTATACGTTTGTATCGCATAATGATTTTTCTAAACTAAAAAGAAAAATCATTCCTTCCTACAAGTTTCTCAAATTTGTAAAACAGGTCACCATAAAATTCTGGTTTCGAAAGGCTCTCACGTAAAAGCGTCTTTAACCCAATATTAAACTTGGAAATCAATTAATAGTGTCGGTGATAAATTTTTGAAAATGATGTTTTTCGAAGTTAATGATACCGATATCCCTGGCGGAGGTTTGGCTGTTTCAAAATATTTATTTTGCGATATGATGTCCGTGACATGATTGCAGACTCTAGCGACAGTCGGCATGCTTAGTTTTTAACCCAATCATGGTTGATAACTATGCTGTCGTTTGTAGGCTTCACTACGTTAACACCTTAAAACAGGAGCTTGATGGTACCAGGGCTTATCTGGAGACTGACACTGATGAAGTGTCTGTAGTTAATGCCCACTTAAACGATTTACCTGTTAAGTTTTCTGTTTGTGTCATTGAAGGCCAAGACAAACTTCCTACGATGTATTGGTTACCTAAGCTTCACAAAAGACCATACAAAGCTAGATTTATTGCAAATTCTAGCTCTTGTACTACCACTGAACTTTCTAAATTATTAACTTCCTGTCTTACTGCTATCAAATCTCATGTTATAACTTATAAGATACTGTGAGACAGTGTATGAAACCTCAAATAAAAATTGGTTTTGGTCAATAAAAAATTCTGGTGAGGTGCTCAGTAAATTGAAGTGTAGAGGGTTCCGTGCGACAAGCTTGTCCACGTATGATTTTTCTACTCTGTATACAACATTACCACATAATCTAATAAAAGAAAAACTTCTGGACTTGATAGAGTGGACCTTCAAAAGGGCATTAAAAATCTATGGTTCACTTTATTTGGCATGTAATGACAGAAAGGCTTTTTTCACTTCCTCTGACCAAAGTCGGTATACACTTTGGTCATGTCAGAATGTGTGCGACGCCTTGTCCTATCTTCTTGATAATATTTATATTAGATTTGGGACCAAGTTATGCAGACAAATTGTTGGAATTCCGATGGGTACAAATTGCGCACCTCTCGTAGCTGATTTATTTTTATACTGCTACGAAAGAGATTTCATGGATTCTCTTAACCATGATAATCAAGCTGATGTTATCGAGGCTTTTAATTCCACATCTAGGTACCTCGATGACCTTTTGAACATTGACAACCCTTATTTTGAAGGTATGGTCAATCAAATTTATCCACCTGAACTTCAGTTGAACAAAGCCAATATCTCAGATACCGAAGCCCCCTTTTTAGATCTACATCTTTCTGTTGCAAATGGATTTGTTTCTTCTAAAATATATGATAAGCGCGATGACTTTGATTTTGATATAGTAAATTTTCCTTTTTTGGATGGTGACGTTCCTCGTCGTGCTTCTTATGGTGTTTACATTTCGCAACTTATTAGGTTTGCTAGAGTCTGCAATTATGTTACAGACTTCAACGCTCGACATAAATGTTTAACGGCAAAACTTCTCCAACAGGGCTATCGGTATCATAAACTTCGAAAAACCTTTTCTAAATTTTATCGTAGACACTATGAATTGATTTCCAAATATAATGTTGGGTTAAAGACGCTTTTAAGTGAGGGCCTTTCGGAACCTGAATTTTATGGTGACTTTGTTTACAAATTTAAGAAACTTATAAGAATTAATGATTTTTCTTTTCGGTTCAGAAAAATCATAACACGTTACAGACGTATAGGTTATAACTTGAATGTTATGCGACAGTCTGCATGCTTAGTTTTTAACCCAATCATGGTTGATAGCTATGCTGCCTTCTTTAATTGCATGCCGGTGGGTCGGGCGTCAGACTCTATGATGGCCCCGACTTAAAGCTATTCATTTTAGTTGGTTGGGGCCGGAGCTTCTTGTCTGTTGCTTGGCCCATCGGGGTCCAACTGGTGTTTTTCTTTTGCTCCGGAGTTAGTAGGTTATTCGGCGCCCAGGGATCTCCATCGTCGGGCAGCTTGAGTCCTTGTTTTTGATTCATCAGGATGTTTATCATGATTTATTTGTTTGTTCTTGATGATTCATGGACTAGTTAGAGATTCACAACGAGGACCGAAGAACTTACTAAATGTTATGAACCACTGCAGAAGCTGAGGGTGAGGTTAGGATCCTGTAAAACCGGTTTAAGCCCGCCAGTAACTTTGTGTT
Organism: Rugalucina vietnamica; assembly: GCA_964017185.1. NCBI lineage: Eukaryota > Metazoa > Mollusca > Bivalvia > Lucinida > Lucinidae > Rugalucina > Rugalucina vietnamica. Next base: position 42,790,393 of record OZ024881.1, read on the forward strand.
ACTGATCGTTCCAAGGCGATACTTCTGTGGTGGTTCTTTTTGTTTTATGTCTTGGTGTTTAAATTTTTTCTTGTGCTGTTGGCGCCTTATGTGTGTTTTAATAATTTCAATTAAGTTAAGGTAACTGAGTGGCCACCTATTGGGCAAATAGCTGCTCATTCGGCTCACGATATGTTTTATGGTATATGTGCCTGATTGTTAGTTTGTTTTTTTTTCCCACCTCGGTTTTTGGAGTGGGAATCTCTTTCTGATTGCGCCTTTTCCTGATCTTTGCCTACTTGTACCTTTCTTTAATTGCACGCCGGTGGGTCGGGCGTCAGACTCTATGATGGCCCCGACTTAAAGCTATTCATTTTAGTTGGTTGGGGCCGGAGCTTCTTGTCTGTTGCTTGGCCCACCGGGGTCCAACTGGTGTTTTTCTTTTGCTCCGGAGTTAGTAGGTTATTCGGCGCCCAGGGATCTCCATCGTCGGGCAGCTTACTCAATCTGTGAGTCCTGGGTTTTGATTCATCAGGATGTCTATCTTGATTTATATGTTTGTTTTTGATGATCCATTGACTAGTTAGAGATTCACCACGAGGACCGAAGAACTAACTAAATGTTATGAACCACTGCAGAAGCTGAGGGTGAGGTTAGGCGCCTGTAAAACCGGTTTAAGCCCGCAAGTAACTTTGTAACTTTGTGTTACTGATCGTTCCAAGGCGATACTTCTGTGGTGGTTCTTTTTGTTTTATGTCTTGGTGTTTAAATTTTTTGTGCTGTTGGTGCCTTATGTGTGTTTTCATAGTTTTAGTTAGTGGCCACCTATTGGGAAAATAGCTGCTCATTCGGTTTACGATATGTTTCATGGTATTAGTACCTGATTGTTAGTTTGGTTTTTCCCCACCTCGGTTTTTGGAGTGGGAATCTTTTTCTGATTGCGCCTTTTCCTGATCTTTGCCTACTTGTACCTTTTTCTAGCAAATCTAATGAGTTGCAAACTATAAACACCACAAGAAGACGACGAGGACGTCACCATCCAAAATCTTTATCTTACTATTTCAAAATCATAAAATTTATAAAATTTAGAAGAAACAAATCCATATTCTAGAGAAAGATGTAAATCTAAAAATGGGCTTCGGTATATATGGCATATATATGGCATATATTTTTAAAGCCCTTTTGAATGTCCACTCTAACAAATCCAGAAGTTTTTCTTCAATCAGATTATGTGGCAATGTGGTGTATACAATTTGAAAGTAGAAAACAGCGTACGTTTACAAACTCGTCGAACGGAACCATCTACACTTCAGTATACTGAGCACTTCGCCATAATTTTTATTGACCCATACCATTTTTTATTTGAACTTTCATACACCGTCTCACAGTAACTTATGACATGAGATTTGATAGCTGTAAGACAAGAAGTAAAAAAAATTTAGAAAGTTCAGTAGTAGCGCAAGAGCTAGAATTTGCAATGCATGTAGCTTTATACGATCTTTTGTGAAGCTTAGGTAACCAATACATCGTATGAAGTTTTCTTCATTGCGGAAGCTGAGGGTGAGGTTACGGCCGTGTAAAATCGATGTAAACCCGCCAGTAACTTTGTGTTACTGATCGTTCAAAGTCGATACTTCTGGCGGTGGTTCTTTTTGTTTTATGTCTTGGTGTTTAAAATATTTTTGTGCTGTTGGCGCCTTATGTATGTTTGCATATTTTTAGTTAAGTTAAGGTAACTGAGTGGCAACCTATTGGGAAAATAGCTGCTCATTCGGCTTACGAAATGTTTTCATGGTATAAGTACCTGATTGTTAGTTTGTTTTTTCCCATTTTGGTTTTTGGAGTGGGAGTCTTTTTCTGATTGCGCCTTTTCCTGATCTTTGCCTACTTGTACTTTTTTTCTTGCCCTTCGGTGACACGAACAGATAATTCATTTATGTAAGCAGTAACTACATACATTTCATCACGCCGCAAGCCATGTAGAATGGACTTCTATTTCCTTGTTTTTCAAGTTAGTAGTCATGCTTTTGAAGATAATTTACTGTCAACCGTTCTAGATGTAGCTCTTCACGTGGAGGTTTGTCAACTCCTCGTCGTCGTTAGTTGAGGCATTCCTGAAAAGTTGTCACATATGTTTGTGACGGTATTTCGTCCGAGCAGTGGGGCACCTGCAACTGTACTCAATTTGTTTATTAGCATATTTCTTTCAGAGAATCAGTACGTTTGATCAGTCATTAAACGAAAATTACGCTATTTCACAGTTCAGTTATTTACCTTTTTACTCAATTGGCTGGCTTATTATTGTGATATTTCCTCCTTGGAAGGAGCACCTCGCGTTGTGTGTACTGTAGTTGACATAAGGATAAACTTTTTTCTTACTTTTTATCTGAAACATAGATTGTGGGTACTCGTTAGAACCGCCTCGGTAAGGCTGTTCTAACTTGTACCCATAACCTATGTTTTGAGCAAAAATAAGTAAAATATATATTTTTTGAACTGAAAATTTTCACTGTTAAAAATTAGAAAAAATCTGTATATTACATGGGTGCGTTTTCGTAATGTTGGTTTAGAGTCTCATCCAAAGATGTGAGAAGTCCAAGATGAAACAAGCAAGTGGGTAAGTTAACAAAAACCACATGGATGCTTCTTTCTGATGTTAATAAAAAACTGATATTGTTGACAAATGGTGTCAACTACTCACAACGCGAGATGCTTCTTCGAAGGAGGAAAATTCACAATAATAAGCTTGATCCCTAACTTCATGTGTCCAATATTTGAACTGAGAAGTTCAGAAATAAAAGAAGATAACATAATTTCGTTTATCTATTTGCACTTCCTATATACACGACACAAAAAAAACAACTTTTCAAGATTTTCTTTGCCCACCTGAGCCATTAACCTCAAAAAGGTGAGCTTATCATAAACCCATTATTGGGCTTCCATTATTACATAAATTTAATATGTTCTTTACATTTCTTAAAACCTGGCAAGCCTTTCCTTTTAAAAGGAAACTTTATTACATCTGCGCATGAACCACTTTGGGAAGGCCAGTTCTTGCTAACTTTTGTAACGAAAATAAACACACTTCGACGTTTATAACTGGCCAAAAATAATAACGTGACAAAAACAATTAATGCATTACAGTATTCGCAGCAGTAGTCAAATTTTGCAGTCTTGGAATTGGCACAATGTGCAGTTATATTATTATCATTTTTTTCAGGAAATGGGGTCTACCTGTTGTAAGGCTGCTGAAGCTGAGCTTGGCACGAAAGTGAGTACTTCTGGGCCGTATATCTCTGTAATGATAGAAAGGTACAAGTAGGCAATGATCAGGAAAAGGCGCAATCAGAAAAAATTGCCCACTCCAAAAACCGACGCGGAACAAATCAAATTGAAACAGGTACTTATACTTAGAGAACATATCGTAAGCCGAGTGAGCAGCTATTTCCCCAATAGGCGGCCGAGCCAATATCTATGAAAATAGTTGTTCGACATGTTCTGATTGTCTCAATTGACCATTTTTTACAAATGTACAGGTCAGTGTACAATTAGAGTGACAGGTAGCGTTTTCTAAATTCCTGTACGTCGAGGAGTCCCAGGAGTAGCTGTTCCTTGCTCTCCTAGTGGCTTGTTCTGATCTCCCAAATCCCATATTATTATATCGTTTCATTGACTCCCTTAAACTTATCTTCCAATGTTCCCCAAATATTCAAAATATTTGCTAACTCCCAAGCTTTCTGAAAATAACCCGTCATTGTCTTCAGTTTCCAAGATCCACTCGATTGTTCACACTTTACGCATTATCAAAAGACTGTATTTGCATATATTTTTCTGTACCTGCTTTGTTGTTAAAGTGTTAAACATTGTTGATCTTGAAAACCGGCAAAATTTCTAGCGGACAACCCCCGTGGCCGACTGTTTAAGAGCGCTGGTATTTCATTACCGCGTTTAATCATTCGATCATCTCACAGCTGTGTCTGGTATGCGAATTCGAGCCCAGCACCGGGCACATGTGAGAAAGCTTAATTCTGCTTGTGGGTATGCCAGTTTGTTTGGTTTTTTTTTTTTTTTTTTTTGTTTTTTTTTCGAGGTTCTCCCGTTTTTGCCCCATTCACCCGTCTCATATAAGCCGAAATAATGCTGAAAGGGGCGTAAAACTAAATAAAACATCCTAGTGTAAGGGATTATTACATTTACATGAAAATGATGATTGCAATCGAAATGTTAAGCAATGGGTTCCACTTACACTTGTGTGGACAATGAGCTGTCTGACTCGACTACTTGATTGTACATGTATGATCTTCTGTCACTAAGTTTTTATATATTTAAACCTGCTCTAGGCGTTTGTCATCCTTTTAGACAAATCATTTTCAATTTACTTATTTTTTTTATTTTCAACACACCAGACTCCTACCGATCCAGCGTCTCCTTCTCCGAAGAAAGGAAAGAAGTACAAACTATCAAAATCTCAATTGGAAAAAAAGGTTCAAAGTTTGGAAAGTGAACTTCAAAGGTTAGTTTAACATCGAAAACATAATATCAATAGATTGTTTTGCGGTACCATGACAATAACAAACCTTATGCATGCGTTTTCACCTACTCCCAATAAGCTGCAGATCTAGCTTTGTATGCATGTTATTTAATGTCAACAATTTTATTTTCTATAAGATACCTTTTAATGTGCATCCAATGTTCTATTCGCGTCCATTAATACCTAGAGCCAACAAATAGTCTAAACATGTTACAATGTATATATTATGTCCTATACGAACAAAACATACCTTATGATTTGAATTTTAAGGTTAGAAGATGGGAAAGGTGAGTATAAAAACGCTGCAGATGACGCAAACAGACAAAAAGTCGCAATCGAGGAAATCGCTAACGGCGAGAAAAGGATTAAAGATCTCTCACAACGACTCGAAATTGCAAAAAAAGAAAAAGAAGAATCTGCGGAAAGAAATAAAGAACTTGCTGCACAATTGAAAGAAGCAAACATGGGTCAAGAGAAAGCCGAAAAAGAGAATAAAAAACTTATTGAAAAACTAAATGATGCAAAGAGCAATATCACTGAAACCGAACAAAAGAACAAAAATCTTGAAAAACAATTAAATGATGCCAGTAAACTGAGCAAGGGAGATGGGGAAATGCGCCAAATTTCTGTTCCACAATCAACTGATACCAGAGGACCAAACGAAGACAAGAGGAAACACGAACGTCTTGTTGAGCAACTGAAAGATGCAGAGTAAGTTTGCTTTTACAGTGTGATGTTTAAAAACAAAACATCGCAAAAGGGCTCATCTTTTAACTCAAACTTTGAGTTTTCAACTCCAAATTACTGATCCTGATATTATTTTCAAATTCTTAATGAGAATTTCGGTTTCCGACATCTGATACGCCGGTTTATAAGAGTCACTGATGAGATTCGTTAGAATATTTAGAGTAATAAAAATTGTACGTTTAGAGCTATCTTCTAAAACAATGTTTTAATTATTTGTCTCCGTTTAGGCATGTGTCTTTGATTTAGACTTACCTTGTGTAAATGTTTGAAATTACAGTATACGTGTACTTATCTGGCATCGTCGTCGGTTTATAAAGGGTCACTGATGAGGGTTCAGTACCCGATATTGCCCAATATGGCCCAAACAACATCCCTTTAAACGTTTTCACTGCTTCCAAAGGATCAAGCTTTTATATTTTATGTGTGGTGGCCCTAAAAAGTATCCCCGTTCATCATCCATAGGGCAGATTATATTATTTCTTTCGGTCCTTTGAGACCAGTTAGACTATTCAATGTAATAAAAATTGTACGTTTAGAGCCATCTTCTAAACAATGTTTTAATTAGTTGACCCTGTTTAGGCATGTGTCTTTGATTTAGACTTACCTTGTGTAAATGTTTGAAATTGCAGTATACTTATCTGGCTATCGTCGCCGGTTTTTAAAGGGTCACTGATGAGGGATCAGTACCCGATATTGCACAATATGGCCCATACTACATCCCATTGAAAATTTTCACTGCTTCCAAAGGATCAATCTTTAATATTTTATTTGAAGGCGATACATTCCTATTTTAAAAAGTCATATGATCAAACGAATCTTACACTTGTGGTAATTTCATGTGAAATTTATTAAAGTCGCCGAAGGCTCGTTATGATTAATTTCATATGAAATGTCCACTCGTGTAAGATCCTCATTTAGGCAATTAAATCAATCAGTGAGTCTCAAATTCATCCGTATGTCCGGATAGGATGGGTTATAACCAAGCTAAATCTGTTGCATTGTTAAAAAAAAGATTGCAGATCTTGCATACATACAGTTGAAAACCTTGAACTTATTATTGAGGTCACTATAATATGAATACAGTAAAAGTCTTTCCGAAGTATCTTCTGACAATCATTACATTCATCACACAATGTATATGTGTTGTTTTAGAAAGAAAAATAGAGACCTTGAAAGACGTTTAACTGATTTGAAGAAGCAACTGGACACGGCTAACGAACAGAATTCGAACCTTCTTAACAGGTACACTTTTTTTTTGCTTTTTTTTTTTGAACTGCTTATCGCTAAATGTGCGCAATGACAAACAAACCAAAACAGAAATGCAATCCGAGCAAGTTCTTAAAGACGTCAACGAAAATCAAAGAAACTATTAAAATGCAGCATGCACAATGTACAATAGCGCAGAAACCAGCAAGGCAAAAAAAAATACTTTTCGTTCCACCCCTCCACATAAAAGGTTTGATTTTTTTTTATGTTGGAGACCATTCAATGGGCAAACTTTTAGGCTTGGTAGCCAAGTTCGGATGTGGATTCTTCATACCAAAATTCAAGATGGCGTCCAAAATGGCCGCCAAAAAGATTAAGTTTCTAATTTCGCATCTATAGGAGTGAAAGATGTACATAAATATATAATTTTTATTTTGTTTATATTGTTTAACTCAGAAGTAAATTACAAAGCATAAGGCTTCAAAATCATGTAAGCAATAGATTGCGTCTGACGGAACCCAAAAATATTACAAAAATGGTATATTTTACACAGATGAAACTAGATTAGCTGGCTAACTGTCACTCCGCTCCACTTCGGTACCTGGTTCCACTTCCCTGACAGCTTAGCATAGGTTGCGTTTAAACCAATGTCGAACTGATTGCGGATTTCGTAAGCGACTTCCAGTTATGTTATTTTGCTATTAATCGTATTTCTTTTGATATGTATTTGTACCAGTGACGAAGATCTTCTGGTAAACACATAAAATTGCCTAAAACTTTTAAATCAATGTAGAAAAACAAACGATTTTCGACTTGGAGTCGCTAATTCTACAGTAGTCACCCCCGATCTATTTATAGACATCTTTGAAATTTTCCATAGAAAACATGAAGTATTTTATGATTCTGTGTACTTAAACAACTAGAATATTTTTAATTTATGTCAATCTATGCAAGAAAAGAGATAACATAAGTTAGAATAACACAGATTTTCAGTTTCGCTGGATTTTCGTTTTCGACCAAGGGCTGAATATATCCTATTTCCGCCGGTATAGAGGGGCTTAACGGAATACCGATGGAAATATTCCGTCTAAGATGAAACGTGGCGGATGAAACGAAATTTGTGAAGCTAAACCTACCCCTACCCCCTTGATTTGCAAGAATCTCAACATGAACCCTAACGTTATGAAGATGAAAACATTTCCAATTTGATACCACAATGCTAGCTGACACCCACTTTGAACAATTTTCTTAAATACTAAATTTAATTCTAACCATAAAAATCTTTTCTGTAGTGCGTGTGCAACAAAATAGTTTTGTTGTACCAATGGGCCAGGTATCAAATCTATCTAAAATTTGCCATTTTTGTGATACTTTTGGGCTCAGTCAAGAGAAATCTATTGCTAGCAGAATTTTAAGGCCTGGTTATAGTTACTTTTGATCTTTTTGCAGCCATTATGGGCGCCAAATTGGATTTTGGGTATTAAGAATTCACATCCGGACTTGACACGCATGCCTAAAAAATTGCCCATTGAGTTATCTTCATCATAAGACCATCAAACCTTTTGTGTGGTGGGGGTGGAGAAATTGCTTTTTCTAGCTGTTGAGCTGGCTTTTGCGCTACAAACAGCTTATGATAATAACTCTTCGCCTTGAATCGATACGTGAAATAGCTTTCTGAATTATTGACCAGAGGACCAATGGTCCTGTAAACGCTCACCTGAGACCTGAAATATATACCAATGAACTTGTTTGACATGTATATAACATAACATATATACATGTATATAACCACAGGGCAGGGTCAGAGCAACCTCTGGAGTCAATTTCTTTTTTAAATCATACAGATTCAGTCCATTTGCCAATTTACTGCAAGTTTTGCCAAGTTTTGCCCTTCAAATGACATTGTAACAATTTTCCCCATTCAAATGCGTGGGCAACCAAAGCTGACCTTGATGTAAAAAAGGTCAAGGTCATCCCATGGGTATGATTGATACAAACTTTGTAGAGCTCCATTGCCTGATGCTTGATGCCAAGTTTCAAAATCATAGGCCTTCTGCTTCTGGAGAAGATTTTTAAAGGTTTTTGCTATTGATAGCCATGGCGGACATCTTGGTCATGTGACCTTGACCATTTATACAAACTTTCATTCACTCTTCCTAAGAATGCTCCACATAAAGTTTGGCTTTGATTGGCCAAGCGGTTTCAGAGAAGATGTTTGAATATTATGGCCATACACATGTATATAGCCCCGGGGAAGGGGCAGACAACCCTCCGGGCCCAAAATATTTTCATAAACATAAATCTTCTGTCCATTTGCTCATTCCTAGCAAGTTTTTTTTTTTTTTTTTTTGCCATTTATTGACATTTTCCAGTTTTGTCCCATTCAAATGCATGGGCAGCCTAAGTTGACCTTGCTGTAAAAAGGTCAAGGTCATCCCATGGTCATGATTTATACAAACTTTGTAGAGCTCCATTGTCTGATGCTTCTTGCCAAGTTTCAAAATCATAGGCCTTCTGGTTCTGAAGAAGAATATTTTTAAATGTTTTTGCTATTTATAGCCATGGCGGCCATCTTGGTCATGTGACCTGGACCATTTATATAAACTTTTTTTCCCTCTTCCTAAGGATGCTCCAAATGAAGTTTGGCTTCGATTGGCCAAGCGGTTTCAGAGGAGAAGATCTTTGAAATTGTGAACGACGGACGGACGGACGCCTGAGCATGGGTATACTATAAACTCACCTGTGAGCCTTCGGCTCAGGTGAGCTTAAACTGGGGATAACAACAATAATCTAGTAATGAAAACAACACAATGTAATTTGTTTTCAGAGTAAGTGAACTAGCTGGGGCAAAGCTGTCGGCGGGAAATCCAAACTTGGTCGACATTAGTGACGAGAATCGTCCGACGAAACTAGCTGAACGTTATAACGAATTGTACGATAACGACTGGACGGATGCTTTCGACACTTTGACGGATAGTGGTCAAACCGATGAGATGGCGATCAAAAAACTGAAAAATGTTCTCATGGTAGTTTCCATCTACATGTATTTCTATTCTAACGTTACGTTACTTCAAGCAAAAAGATATTTTAGAAAAAATGTAATCTGTGCGGGATCCTTAATAGCATTATTTTGAAGACTGGAAGTTAAAAAGCAGAGGACCAATGGTCCTGTAAACGCTCACCTGAGGTCTGGGATATGCGACCTCAGCTGATCTTGCCATAAAATATGTCAAGGTCATCTGGAGTCATGATTTTTACAAATTTTGTAGAGCTCTACTCACTGATGCTTCAGCCAAAGGTTCAAAATCATAGGTGTTCCGGTTCTGAAGAAAAATATTTATAAAGGATTTTGCTATTTATAGCCATGGCGGCCATCTTGGTCACGTGATCTGGACCATTTATATTAACTTTCATTCCCGTTTCTTTACGATGCTGATACAGCTGACCTCGCACTAATACGATTGACCTCGTATCTATACGGATTGACCTGCTATCTATATGAAAATCCCTACATCTGATTGGTCAAAATTCACGTTCAAGGTCACGTGTCGCGTTGAATGAGTTGAGAAAAAAAGATGGCGGCGATTCAGCCGATCAGTAAAATAGTTAACAAACAAACACAAATAATGTCAACATCTTTGAAAAGAATGTCAGACATTGGCGCTAAGAACGGCGAAGATATGTTTGATGTGATAGAGGATGATATGGACCGATATGGACTTCTGACAGTTAATTAATAAAAATCTCATTAATCAAGTTATTTCGTATTGGACCAGTAACAGGTCCTCGGTCAGCTGTATTGGACCTCGGCTTCCGGCCTCGGTCCAATACAGCTAACCTCGGACCTGTAACTGGTCCAATACGAAATAACTTGATTAATAACATTATAATATTGCCTCGGGGAAGGGGGCAGACCTGCCCGTGGGGTCCATTTTTTCAGACTTATAAAACTTCAGTCCATTTGCCCATTTCCATAATTTTTCCCTTCAAATGACATTTTGACAATTAATTTTCCCGATTCAAATGCATGGGTGACCTATGTTGACTTTATCGTAAAAAAAGGTCAAGGTCGTCCCACAGTGATGAGTAATATAGACTTTGTAGAGCTCCTCTCTCCAATGCTTCATGCCAAGTTTTATATTCACAACACTTCATTAGCTCAATATGTGTCGGTATCTACAAACTTTCAGGTCACAAAGCTACAAAACATCCTGAAAAATTCAATGTTTTCGGTTTTCTTCCATTGAAAAGCCTATGTAACCAAATTTGAGCTTGCCGTAAAATAGGTCAAGGTCAACCAAAGGTCATGACTTATATAAAATATGATGGGCCAGAGCCCCAATGCTACATACCAAGTTTCATTGAAATCGGTCCACCGGTTCTAGAAAAGTTTGTATATGGTTTTTACCATCTATGAGCATGGCGATTATTTTGGTCATGTGACTTGGACCATTTATATAAACTTTCGTTCCTCCTTCCTAAGGATGCTGCACATGAAGTTTGGCTATGATTGGCCAAGTGGTTTCAGAGAAGATCTTTGAAATTTTGGACGGACGTACGTCGAAGGAGCATGGCACCTTCTGAGCCTTTGACTCAGGTGAGCTAAAATGCTCATCTCTGCCTCTCTGTTAATAGTAAAAGAAATAAAATTTACATAACGATTTTTGACCAGTAAGGTCACATTCAGCCTGAAATCGAGAAGACACGTATTTATTACTTGCACCTGTAGCTACATGTACATGTAATTTTATACAAAGAAGGAGGACGCAGTAAAAGAAAATAAAATATGCATGGTACAGGGATATATTTATAACATGAAAACTTGTAATTTCAGACCGTTTTCGAGGGATGCAGAGAATTTACAACTGGAGACCTGGAGTCGTTTTACCAGACTGCCCTTAAAAGATTCCATTATGACGAAAATGCAAGTAACCAAAATGCTCCCAAAGCTTAAAGTAAATGAGCACAACATGCGTATCCTGGTAATGATCAAACAAAAACCAGAAGACCAGTGGTCCTGTAAACGCTCACCTGAGATCTGTTGTACATGTATATACCAATACACATGTTTGAATATTATGGAAAACAGCCCCAGTCAAGGGGCAGATGATGCCCTGGGGCCATTTCTTTTTTCATAATAATCAATATTCTGTCCATTTGCCAATTTCCTGCAAGGCTTTCCCTTCAACTAACATTTTAACAGTTTTACCCATTCAAAGGCATATGCGACCTACATGTATGTTGACCTTGTCGTAAAATAGGACACGGTCACCACATGGGTCATGATTTATATTAACATTGTAATACTTTAGCCATCGATGCTTCATGCCAAGTTTCTTTGAAATCGGTTCACCGGTTACAGAGAAGAAGATTTTGAAGGGTTTTTACCATATATGGGCTTGGCGGCCATCTTGGTCATGTGACCTCGATTATTTATATATATACATTGGTAACCCCATCCTATAGCTGCTTCACATAAAATTTGGCTTTGATTGGCGAAGTGGTTTCAGAGGAGAAGATGTTTGAATATTATGGAAATATACATGTACGAGGGGAAAGCAAAAAGTTCGTGGACTTTCTTAATAACTTTTATATTTGACGTCCGATTGTTTTCGTATTTTCACAAGTGTAATAATGGTCTATTGTCGACATTCATGTAAAATGTTATTTTTCGAATCTTATTTTTGATTGGTCAAATTACATCGACAAACATGTGGGGTTTGCTACCCCGGAGCACGCCGTAAAATCTCTGTTAACGTGTTTATAAATATAAAAATATTTTTAAAAATGTCATTTCTAAATCTCCTTAAATTATGGAAATGTTGATAATGATGTAATTCGGCTTGAAATGTGAAATTGCAGTTCTCGCATTCGAAAGACAACGCTACAGCGACACTTTTTGAAAGACAAGTCTAAGCAAAAATTTAGTAAAAATGACGTTACTGGTAAATTGCGGAAACTTGCACATCGATAAAATTTGTGCGAGACTTCCGAATAAAACCTACAGAAACGTCTGATTTGTTACAAACAGCTAGAGACACATCAGAACTGAAGCATACAACAATGTTCAATGATGTGCAACGAAATAGCTGTTAAAAACAACAAGTAAGCACAAAAATCTACGCGAACAACTTTAACGTCATGGCATGCCCCGTATAATCCTAGCGCCTGTCGCAGAAATTGTTATAAAAACTATTTTTTTCTAGCGATTTGCCTTAAACTTTCTACTGTAATCCTTCACGGATGAGGAATAAATATATGAAAATTTGCTTGAGGTCGAATGAGAAATAATGTTTTTTATAGGAACTTTTGACTCGGCCAGCGTACACATACAGAAAATCCGTTGGCAAATGACGTTAACGTCTTGTCGTGCTCCGGGTAGCGCTAACACGCATCAAACAAATTACCATAAAAACGATGTTTATCAAGCGATTTGTCTGAAACTTTCTATGTTTGTTTGTATTAAATTGATCGCAAACATACGGTAATTTCAGAGAAATCGCATATATACTTATGATTTTATTGACAAAGTCCACGAACCTTTTGCTTTCCCCTCGTATAGTTCCCTGGGGTGGGGGTATATAAGCTCCTGGGGACCAATTTTTTTTTCAGAATCAATAATATTCAGTCATGTTGCTCATTTCCTGCATTTTTCCCCTTTAAATGACATTTTAACAGTTTTCCCCATTCAAATGCATTGGCGACCTATGTTGACCTTGCCGTAAAATAGGTCAAGGTCATCGCAGGGTCATGATTTATATACACATTGTAGTACTTAAGTCATCGATACATGTACAGTACTTCATGCCAAGTGATTTGAAATCGGCCAACCAGTTCCGGAGAAGATTTTTGAAGGGTTTTTACCATATATGGGCATGGCGGCCATCTTGGTCATGTGACCTGGACTATTTATATACACATTGGTTCCCCACTTCCTATAGATGCTTTATATGAATTTGGCTTTGATTGGCCAAGCGGTTTCAGAGGAGAAGATCTTTGAAATTGTGAAAGGACGACGGACGACGGACAGACGCCGGAGCATGGCCATCCTATAAGCTCACCTTGTGAGCCTTTGGCTCAAGTGAACTAAAAACTTACAAAGATGAATGCTATATTTTGAGGATTTTGAAAATAAAAGTTTTATTTTCCACAAATTATTGCGCCATTAATATGGCGCCAAAAAGGTACTTTCTTAACATGTTAGATGAATTTCCAGTAAGCTTATATTTTAAAGCACTTGCTCGACAAAGACACAACTGGTGAATTGTTAAAAATCATCTTTTATCTTTCAGTCGACCGAGGCGATTGTTCTTCAGAAGCAGTATATTGATCGCCGGAAGAAAATGTACACGAATTACAAGGCAGATTTGAAAGAGGTGCACATGAATTAACATCATAATGTTATATTGTCTCCTTGTGTATTTTTTTTTTTTCAATAAGCCATGTGTATTTGTTACATTTACGCCATGTTTACTTGAATGCATTCTATATAAGTTCCCGTTCTAAGCATGAAAAATACAAACCGATTACAAATTACTGATTGCCAATAAAATAATCATTTGTGGCCTTAGTCATTTATTTACCGTTTTCAAACTTCACACATATCTATTGGCTTTCTCCTAATTTGTTTCAGAAAATGGAAAATCGTTTAAAAGCAATCTTGTCTGAACAAGAGAGAAGCTCTTTAAAGCACTTTATAGATGAAACCACTGATATTTGCCTGCTCATGTGCCTTCAAGATCCCTTGGTTGTTATTGAAAGTGGTGATCCTGGTGAAGCGTTTGACACAAGTAAGTACAAAGCCTACACAGCCAGCGGCAAGATCATTGACTATATTGTCTGGCCTGCTCTACGTCTACATAAAGGTGGACCATTACTGGGAAAAGGAATCGCACAAGGAAGGAAAGACAAAGATTTGATCGAAAAGAAGAAGGGAACGCAGGCTCAAACTGAACCTACACGACCGCAAACCCCTCCGCCTGATTATGCAAAAGATAGTGCAGCGCAGGTTGGGGATACTACAAATCAACGCACCACCGAAAGATCTGATAAACAGGCGACGGGGCAAACAATAAGTGTCACAAATCAAATACCACATACACATACAGATCAACGTCAAGCTTCAGAAGCTGCTTTTACAACACACTCTGGGACACAATCAATTCCAAAGAATTCTGGAAGCCAACAAAAGAAGCCAGCACCGACGGGTACGACCATACCCAATCAACCAGCAAGCAACGAAGGGCGAAAAAATACAAGTGTGATAAACGTTGTCAGCACTCGAATCTGAAAAGAAAAGAAGAAACCATCCATGCACTGGTGTACTATAGGTGACTGTGACATAAAAATGATTTTAACATTAAGTCCCAATCAATCAATTGCAAATTGTAGATTTTAAAGGGAACATTGCGTCTTGGCTACCCTTTAAAAACAAAGTCCTTGATACATGTATAAGAAGAAACGTTGTGTATATAAAGAAGATACTAAAAACAATATAAGTAATTATGCGTTTATATATACATGAAATTTATCTTTGTGCTGCTCAATAGACGCTTACCAGAAAATGTGAGATTTTCACTAATATATAAAATGTAATTTGTATAGACAGCGGTGCAGATGCAATAAGTCGTTGTTGGCGAAGTCTTTGGATTGCAAGTTCATTTCCAAAACAAGTGCACAACATGCATGTTTAAAACAAAAATAAGCTCATTTGTGAAAACAAAGCCAAACCAAAATGTATAAAATTTCCTTATTCAAGAATAAGAAAACATGTATCCCAGTCCAACTTTTAAAGAATAAGTCTCTATCTTTACATTGGTAATCTATAAATTAAAAACAACCCTTTTAAAATAAGAGCTGTCGCAGGACAGCGTAGCTCGCCTGACTTGTGCTTTGCCACTGTATCTATTAAAACTGACCCATGACCTTGACCTCTCTAGGTCACTCGGGTGTGATGGTAGAGCATAAAACTTCATACCAATATCTACCAACATGCAAGGTATCAACTTGATCCATCTACATATAAACTAAAAACTTTAACACAAAATGTTTAAGTCCGTGACCTTGACCTCAAGCTCATCCATGTTGTTTGTGATGGTACAGCATAAAACTTCAGACCAATATCTACCGCCATGCAAAGTATCATCTTGATCCGTCGACATGTTAAAGAGATATAGACTTATAAATACTTCAACCAAAAATATTAACACAAAATTTCCAGGTCCATGACCTTGACCTCAAGGTCAGCCAAGTTGGTCATGATGCTACAGTATGAAACTTCAGACCAATATCTACCACCATGCAAAGTATCAACTTGATCTATCAGCATGTTCAAGAGATATAGACTTACAAATACTTCAACCAGAAATATTAACACAAAATTTCCAGGTCCATGACCTTGACCTCAAGGTCAGCTAAGTTGGCCATGATGGTACAGTATGAAACTTCAGACCAATATCTACCACCATGCAAAGTATCAACTTGATCTATCAGCATGTTCAAGAGATATAGACTTATAACGCGAACGCCGACGCCGATGCCGGGGTGACTGCAATAGCTCTTCCTGTACTTTCGTAAAGTGAGCTAAAAAGGAAAACAGTCAAATTTAATATGCATAAAGTAAGAACAAACAGTCCAGCTACAAGATATGAAAGAAAAGGAGCATTATGACCAGAATGTGTGGTATTCGGTCTAACAGCAAAAAGGAGCATGGTTGTTGAAAATTATCTGATATTTTTACATTTAAATATAATAAGGTGTTAATTATTTATTAGAAATTTAATGACACATCTACGTACACCTACAAACATTCGGTACAAGTAATCAGGCAAGGTGATCAATGTATTACATGTAGTATACAGACGTCAAAGGATTGGATATACGCAGGGTATAGGGTTTAGTTTTGTATAATAATGTTACATGTATGTTTAGACAGAATTAATCTTAATAGTTTCAGATACCCATACAATAAAATTGTTAACATTATGTGTCTTTAATTTAGGCTTCTCGTGTAAATTTTCGAAATTACAGTACAATAGTCTGGCTTTCGTTGCCGGTTTATATAGGGCTACTGATGAGGGTTCATTACCCGAAATCGCGCAATCAAGTCCACACCATCCCCTTTTGAATGTTTTTACTGCTTCTAAAGGACCAAACCTTTATGTTTATTCATCAAGTTATCTATTCAACATTTTATTTTAATGTAATTAATAAAAACACGTATACAAGTATTACATTATTACTACAAACGGGGTTTTCTTCATGTTTGTATCCTTATGGCAACACTGTCCAATGCGCCTAATTCATACATGTATTACAAAGAGTGTAAATTACAATTAGAACTTGAGACACTAGGACAATAACATGTAAGCCTCCAAATTTATATGATGAACCATTTATTCACTAAATCTGATTAGTAAGAAAACTACACTGTACGAGTATATCTAAAGCGGTACTTTCAGTTTCGTCGTGTTAGACTGAGGACAAAACGCACACTAAATTAGGTTTTCAGAAGTATTTTCTGTTGTACGTTAGTGATTGGTCGAGACAAGACCGTACAATGTCGTTTTCAATGATTTGAAAGTTCAAATCATTCTTTCACCAAACGCCATGCTTTTTGGGAAGTCCTTTCTGATTGCGCCATTTCCTGGCCATTGCCTACTTGTACCTTTCTGTCCCATTTCTGCGACGAATGATGGTTATTCTCACTCATTATAAACTAACATTTATAAAAGAAAGCCTTGAATCGCATAACGTATTTTCAACAGATTATAAAATTTGATACCGGCGGAATGATGGAACGCAAAAGCGCCGGTGTAGATATACTACTGTGAACTCGCGCCCATGTGTGTTACAAACTTTCTTCATTCATGACAAAAAGGTGAATGATTGAGTAAATCAATTTAAGTGTTGCTTAACATCCACTGTAAATATAAGAAAATAGAGGTCAGGTCCAAATGGTCTGTATAGTAACCACAGAGTTTTTAGTACCAGAGGCACAGACCATCATAAAACCAGAATTTTGCACATATTAAATGACAACTGTTAGTCTTAATGCCATAGAACGATTTTGTATATTTTTCATTAAATGACATTTAATGTTCATTTAAGAATGTGCCCTATGTGGAGATCAGTATCGGGTCCACATGATCATATATCAGACATGCTAAACACTAAGCCACCTGGATGGTTTATTTACATGTATTTGTCCTCCAATATAGGTGTCTGTGTATATGAACAAATGATTGATGTGTAAGTATTTAGTAACCGGTATAAATATCACTTTTCCCTAGACAATATCACCATCTCAACACACAATTAAGACTATTACATACATATCATCCAGGAAACATGTCCTTGAAATAAATACACCTTACACCCAAATTTTATCTAGTAAAACTGGCATGTTAAGAGGTAAACATGTCTTCCTTATTTTGTTCCAAAACATAAATTGTGGGTACTTGATGGAGGTTCTAGTATCACAGTATGTTAACTTATTACGTAATCAATGTACTACAATCGGATGTGGATCGTGTGTAAACAATGATTACACATATTCGTTTGTTACATGTTTATGGAAATCTTTATAATTTGAGGTTTCATCTCGGAAAAACTGTGTGACATAATATGGTTTAGCTACGGTCGCCTGAATAGGTAAGTTAGAAGTATTTTCGTATGTTTTTTGTGTTTTAATTCGTTTGTTCAATGATAAACTCACTGCCCAGGCAAACGTCTCGTGGCCGACTGATCGCTTACATGTCGAGTTTTTAAACGTAAAAGGCCATATATCTATCTTTATACTAGTGAATGAAATATGTATTTTAGTTATCTAGAGGTTGTTCAAAGGATTCTATCAGATTCCTCCGAGAAAAGGTTCTACATTGATTCTAAAAGACACCCACTACAAACCTAAAGTTGTCCCATTTTTTGACTGCAAGGTGTACGACTTAATGATTTTATATGATGCAGTAATGTACCATTTCCTGCAGTTAATGCATCCGTTCTTGCAGTAAATGCATCTTTTTATTGCAGTTTATGTACCCGTTATTTCGGTCACTATGCCTGATACTACTTACTGAACCACTAATAATAACTTTGGTAGCCACTAGTAGTTTTACGCACTCTTTCGTTACCTTTCTTCATACATGCACGAGTATCATTGACCATTAAAATAAGATTTTCATTTTATGTTAAACCAAACCTGAGTAAAGGTATGATTTGGAATATATTACATATGACATATTTATGAACTCTTTCTAAGAAGACCATTTGATTACTGTTAAACTATTTTGGTTTGAGCCTGCCCAGGAAAAGTGGTTAAAGTCAAACCATCCATGCATATTATAAGCCTTTGTGGCTAACTTGGATGGTTATATTTTAAGTACGTGTTGGATGTCATCACATCCTCATTTTGGGTTAAAGTCTCATAAAATGGAGGCAACGTCCCGACATGACTTTTGCTGTTGACTGACATCAATTCCAACAAAAAAAAAAGCATTCTAGGAAGCAATGAGATATCAAAGGACGCGAGCTTGCGATATAGATATCTGCTTCTCATATTTGATATTTTGTTGAGAGTTAGCGTAAAAATAAATAAATATCTACACGAAGGTCGCGATAATATCCATAAGTGATATCATTTTTGCACAGTTACTTTTCGGAAGCACATTTTGCAATTGAATCATTATTGCTGACATTTTCTTTTTTTTCGGCTTAAATTGTTTAAAATTTAATCTGAAAGTGACAAATTTCATCTGACGTTTTGGCCCGGTATGACGTCATTTTCCACGCAACGTTAGATGAAGAAGACGTCATTAGAGTTGACGTCCAAACTTTACAGTTTTGCACGATGACCCTCAAGTCAAGAATTTGGCAATGTTTCATAAAAAGAATTTTTCGTGTGCAATATTTCAATTATCACATGGGCATTTTGGTTATCGCCCGCAGTATCAACCCGAGACTCCATTATCAAGCCCGAGAGCTTTAGCTCGAGGGCTGATAATGATCGAGGGTTGATACGAAGGGCGATGACCAAAATGCCCATGTTATAATCTGTTTATCACATCTTAAAAATCTTCTATTGAACGAATTTTGATATAAATGTGAAATATTGTCGATTAATGTGTAGAAAAAGAAAGCATCGCCAATAAAATGACGTAACGTCATTTCACTTGACGTCACAATATTGTCGCGCGACAACGTCGCATGCGGGCATGATAACCTCTCTCCATTCAAAACGCATGCTTTCCGGTTATCAGCCCGCCTGTGCTGATAACCAGAGGGCGGGAAACACATTATCATATATGCAAACATCGCTGGAAATATAGGTCCAAGTAGGCCTATGTGATAATCGGCTTTTATCCCTAAGTTTTAATGATTTGATATTTATAGCTACATAATAAAAAAAGTATCATACTGACACAACCAAGAACCATATTCGTTTCAATTAGCACACATGCTCCAATAAGCGCACACCCTAGTCGTTTCTGTAAACAAGTGCATAAGCTCACGCTGCACCAAAAGTATGTTGATATTTTACAACAATTCCACACAATGATAACGCATTAGACGCATTAAAACTTAACTGTAAATGATCATTAACTACTTTGCAACAATTTCAACACTCAAATGACGCTTATTAGAACGATATTTTCTTACCTCAACTTTTAGTCATTTTGAAAAAGTAAGCGCACTGTGTGATAATTAGAACGAATACGGTATATATGATTTTAAGAATTTGCGCCCACATTTATAAATCTTTTCCTACAGTTTTGCTACATGTACGAGTACGTATATACTTGTAATTTGAAATTTAATAGCGTAATTTTTATCTTGTAACGTTTTAGCTCCGAAAGTTTAGGATCTGCAGAGTCCTTCGTTCGTCCGTCGACGTTTGCCCATCGTACATCTGTCCAACTTTATAAAGTGCTACAAAGCTAAACGAATCATTTACTGTTCCAGTCCCACAAAGTGGGCTAATCCAACAAACAGAACAAATACAAAAAACTGGTCCAAAGTCAGTGGGGATTTTCACAAACTGGGCTAATCAAGTAAATATAGGCAAATCTTTTGATGAAGCATTCTTACAACCGACAAACAAACAACGATTTATTACGTAACAAATCTCGCTATAGAGCTTGTCCATTTGCTTTCAACCCCAAAATAAATCGGGACACACCGTGGTAGAACAGGGAACAAGACCGGGGCTACATCGGGTTAATACCGTGACTGTGAGAACACAATTAAGTCTGATAGAAACAATTCAACGGGTTATCACGGTATACCGGCTTTTCCTCTCCGCGACTAACCGTGGTACAACCGAGACAGTGAAAACGGGGCTTTAAATTTAATACAACCGGGGCGACCCGTGAGATGTCGAAAAGTGTTGAAACAGGGGAGACACAGTAACAAACCGTGATAGCACCGGCACTTGACGTGATAAATTTGGATGATCCGGTGCAAACCGTGGGTAACCGGTACGGCACCGGGGTGAACCGGAACGCCACCGGGATGAACCGGGATGCCATAGGGTAAAAACCGGCTTTAAGCCCCGTTCTCAATGTCACGGTTCTACTCGGTTCGCCCCGGTAAAGACAAGCCGTTATGCCGTGATAAACCGGTGAACTGTACATATCGAAATTGATCGTGTTCTCACAGTCACGGTGTTACCCCGGTCTTGGTCCCGGTTCCATCACGGTGCCGTCATGGTGATTTTTTTTTTTTGATTCAGTTTTACGTCCCTTTCAAGATTATTTCAGCTCATATGAGACGGGCCAATCGGTAGGTGGGGCGAAAACCGGAGTACCCGGGGAAAAACTACCTGACACAACCACAAGCAGAACTTGGCTTGTCCCACATGTGAATTCTGCCCCGAGCGAGGCGCAAACCCACAGCGGTGACCCGTCATGGTGAAGGCCGGTGTCCATGTTTTACAGCGGTTCATATCGATAGCGTCCCGATTCACCCAGATGGCGTCCCGGTTCACCCCGGTGGCGTAACGGTTCACCCCGGTCCCGCCACGGTTATGCCCTATTGTTTGCCGGTATTGAAATGTTAGCAACCGGGATGAACCGGACTCCACAGGGGTGAATCAGGACTCCACCGGGGTAGAGACCAAAGAAAAGTTTATTTATTGTAAAATACTTTGATCTAAACGCATCTACTGCAGGTTAAAGAATTTTTCATCACTGAAAATGGTACATCGACTCATCATGTAATGGTACACTCTTTCTATTAGGAATAACGGAAAATGGGACACTCGAAAATTCAGCAGGCCGTCTATTTGTCGGAAGTTTTCCCTATTATGTAAGATACCACAACCATATCAATTAAACATTGATGAAATAGGGTATTTATGGATTACATTTAAACCATACACCTTTGGAAAAACACACTGTTCTCACAAAGCGGGTCTGTTTTAGCGCAAGTTCTGTCTGTTAAACAATGTCTTTGGAACGAGTTTTACAATTTTATGCTGTTTTAAGTTTCAAAAATGTGAAATAGACGTCAACTTTACCTGGGCTGATTCTCCAGACGCCAATCAAGTATAATTTTTAATTTCCAGGTGCGAAACGCTTTGACAAACGTGTAACAAACGACAACTAGATATACACGAATATGTATAATCATTGTTTACACACGATCCACATCCGATTGTAGTACATTGATTACGTAATAAGTTAACATACTGTGAGTATGTATACATAATCAATTTGTTTGGGGAAAACACAATTTATTTTTCAATTTCAACCTGAAAACAAATTGCCGTTCATTTCATATGAATTTGTTCGGAAGACTTATTAGGTTTCCCGCCCAAAGTTCTGAGTGTTTCTGGTGGCTTCTGTGTTATTTGTATAGAATATCTGTTGCATTCTCCGTAAAATAAAACATCTGATACATGCAACCTCTGGATGTTATAGACCCGCAGCAAAAATCGGGGTCAAAGGGGAAGGGGGTCAGATTTTTTTTCAAAAAATATTTTGTCAGAAACATTCTTTGCCAAAGATAATCAAGCAAATACAACAATATACTTATTGCTACCTATTGGGGGGGATAGAAAAATTTATGCACGAATTACAAGTGCATCATCTTTATCAGATTTATAACTTTAGAAAACATTGCCCGTCATTTATGCAAATAGCTGTACCTTAAATCTACTATGCAAAATAAATTAAGCAACCATTACTTTAAACAGTGATTCCATGTTTTTAGACATTAGGACAATTCTTCTGACAATACATTGAATGTATCAAATAAGTAAAACCAATCGTTGTGTGGTGCTGAAGTAATGTTAGATTTAAAGTCCACTGAGGCATACCTCAGATAAAACATAAACCATCAATAATTGGTAAACTTATTTTGCTCAGTATATTTACAAATGTATATGCATTAAGTATGCACACTTTATGTATACCTGTAAATACTTTTGTTTTCAAAATAGTTTGATTGGGCAATGATGTGGATTTATAAAACGTTTCCTATTTCCTATATGATCCTAGTATTAAATTCAAAGATTGTGTCAATTTTTTAAAGAACTCTCTGCTTGAGTTACACAAAACATTACATGTCTAAATACAAACGAAAAATGACTGCAATAAACTTCATTTAAGAGCCTGTAACTTGAGATTTTATAATATTCTTGGGCAATCTCACAACAAAAGTCTACCGAGATCCTTGACCATTCAAATGGAGCAGTTCCGTTGCATCTCGCTTTGCATGACATTTTGATGTCAGTGTCAGGGGTGTCTGGTCCCTATAATCATGATAATATACATAATATATTCCGTTCAGCTGAGGTAGCTGAGTAGTAAATTTTTGGGAGATAACCAATCCCTATCATGGACCCTATGGCTACCATTAGTTCAAATCATACCTGATATAGTTGGTGCTTTAATTATTTCTCATTTGGTGTTATAACTATGATTTGTGTTAGTTCCTGGTTGTTAGCCATTTTCACAAATGGTTCACGTGTGTTAGATCAATACCTTATTCCTATACTTTTTATCAAACTTTATTTACATTATATTGATTAACAAAAAGACATACACCATAGTGATCCCTTTTTATCAATCTGTGTGATATTTTTCAGGAACATAAAGAAAGGTAGCTTCAAAGTTAATTATCTGACAGCAACTGAAATTTGAACTCAAACTCTTTTGTGATTAAGGTCATTACTGCTACAATCGCAGCATCTTATTCTTTCAGGGTTTTACACATATGCAGGCATAGACAAGCATGATTTCATGTCAGTGGATTTTGTTGCATGCTTAAACATTGTATTGACTTTCATGTACTACACACAACATGGAATTTAGCATATCAAGTAACAGAAGCCATACATTTTGTTACATATCCTTTGTAAATAAAACTGAAAACCTACAACACTAGAATGAAGCTTCAACATGGTCTATGAGCACTTGTAGTGTTTATTTGTAAGTTTAAACTTATGTTTAACATCCTTATTAACACATTTCAGTCATGTGTGGACAGAGCAAAAACTTTTTTTAAAAAGTCATAACAAGTACGAGCGTAAAGTGACTTTCTCCAGGACACAATATGGAATCAGTAGGCTCAACCTTTGAGCCACCTAGCCCTCCACCCACATATTGTGTGCCATACCGAAGATAAGGTAGGCCTAGACTAGCAGCAATATCTTGGCTTTCTACTATTCTTTAATAGAATGTACTGCTTTTTGTTTTAAGGATTAGTCACAATTTGTTAAACCTAAAACACAATCTGGTCAATGTCTGAAGTAGTAATCCACAGCTGTTGAAAAGACAGCAAATCCTACAGCACCAAATACACATGCCTTTACACCAGCTGAAAATAGAAATTTAGATTTATTTACAGAACCAGAAGCATAAAGAGCTATATTCGCATACCTTAAAACATGTCAATAGTATAGTTACATGTACATTTCATGTATCATATGCTCGTCTAAAAATACCATCTGAAAACTTAGTAAAATTTGACAAGATCATGGTGATTTGACACCATCTCATATTACCTGACTACATTTTTTTTTTTCAACCTTCTTGCTCCAGATACCAGTTTTAGTTCTGATAAAATTGTCATTTCATACTAGAAAATATATGAGCCGCACCATGATAGAGCCAACAATCTGGTTTCCAACAGGGTCAACATAAACTGAGCTGTACAAGCATAGAAGCTGGCTAGAGGCTGGAAATTTGGATGTAGAAAGTAGAGGAATTGTACTATCCCTGTAGCAAAAATATAGGCGCTAATCAGCTTCGCAGTTATTGATCTGCAGCTTTGTTTTTGCATATGAAAAATGTTGTTTTTTATTTCATGGCGCAGCTCATATTTAGATATTTTACAGTAACAAGATATCCTCTAGGGAGAAGAGGGGAGAAGAGGCAAACAATCTTCTTTTCTGTAGTCAAGTACATATACATCTGTGGTGATGGAAGGGAGGCATTTGTCTTTAATATCCCAATCAACAGATAAGGTCATATGGAGATGATAGTATAAAGTCTCATCCCAAAACCTAGCAAAACCTAGGCCCAACCTTTTTGGTGTCTAGTTTAAAAGTTATAGGTTTCTCCAGGTACATTTTACTGTGTATCCTTGACATAAGAAGATAAATTATTACGAAAACATGCCCATGTAATACATGTATACAGATTTTTCTTAAGTTGTACAAACTGAAAATTTTCAATAGAAAAATTTTGATATTTTTCTTATTTTTGCTCAAAACATAGATTGTGGGTACACGTAAGTACCGCCTCAGAGAGGCTGTTATTGAGGCGGTTCTAATGAGTACACAGAATCTATGTTTTGGAGCAAAAAATAAGAAAAATAGGTGTACCCCCGCATACCCAAGTTTTACTATATATAAAAGTGGGGTATGAGGGGATATTTATTTCACAGACATGTTTTCCTGATGTGTTTGATACTTGCCTCTCAATCCAAGAGCCCCGCCCACAATTAAGCCAGTCATGGTTCCATTGATAAGTTCACTTTTACCTCGATACTGAAACACATAAAAAACTTTTGAGCACTAGTAAGCACTAGCACAGAAAAAAAGGCTTTTGTGACTGAGGAACAAATGCATCCAGTTGTCAAAATTGTTCTTTTTTTCTGACTACCCACATGAAAAGAACTCCAATACTTAAACTTGTCTAAGCAATGAAATAGATTATTTTCAGCAGTAATCTTAATTATCAAGTGCTATATGAATGGAAAATAAGCCAGAATTTTCCTGAGTTGGCCCACTTGACTGGAAACAAAATGCAATGACATTTTCCCAAATGTCCCTTTGGGAGATTCTATAACGTTATCATTCCTCAGACACACTAATAAGAGCATTTTGTGAACAAATAAAATGATGAATTTTCATTTTATTCATATACAAATTATCATTATAAAGTCTACCACTTTTTGCTTTCAGTGACACAGTAAACAATAAGAACTTACTGTTTCTAAACAACATTCTGTTCCTGCAAACATCATTCCTATTAATGCAAAGTTTTTGCCATATGACATAGATCGAATTTTCATTTCTTTAAAAACAGCTTTTGTGCTTGGAGTTTCCCCTGGTGCTGTGGTAGTGTAAGTTGACATTGGGTCAATGCCCACTGTAAACAGTCCCAGAGCTCCACCCAAAACAAAACCTGAAACCAGAAAGATAATTGTGTGTTTGTAATGTTTGTAATGAGGCTTAACATCCCAGTCAACAATTTTTCAGACATGTTGGGATGGAGCAAATGCTACCTGGGTTTAACCAGTACTGTAGGGACTTAATGTATCTTGCTCAAGAACACAACATGGTGCCGCCTGTGAGGTTCGAACCCAGGATCTCTCAATTCAGAGTCCGATGCTCTACCACTACGCCACCGTGCTCCCGAAACCAGAAAGAGAACTGTTTGTGTAACAGTGTGCTATAAATAGACATGCAAATTTCAAACACAGTAGTTCAATATAAAAGTTTATTTTCTTTTATTTACAGTCCACAAAAATTAAATTGCAACAAACTTTGCCACGGCTAACAAACCTTTAAATGCGTAACCGCCGTTTAAGAAAGAAAATCCGATTCACGCCCTTCGGGTTCCGCATATGAAGACCAAGAAAACGTAAACAAAACATACACTACTAGGATCGATTGATGGTTATATTTTAGTACAGAAATATATCGTTTATCTATGAATGCTATTTTGTCACTTATTTACTACTGTAACTCAGCACCAAAGTAGCTCGCAAAATAATTTGATGGTCTTTGAGTTATTTATTCCCTTCTTCGAACCTGGTGTTCCGACAAGGCCAAAGTCGGCAAAATACAACTAAAAATTGGACAATTTGCTGGTAAATATCAAATTTTAGTGATTGTTCCACGACAAATTTACAGATATGTATTAACTAAATTGCATCTGATGTCTGTGCCGGTATTTCGTTGTGTTAGTGCCCGTCATTATCGATTTGAAGGGAAGGAAAAGATGGGTACGCATTTAATCATTAAAATATGAAGGATATATTTCAAGATACGTTTGAAAACCTCAACCTGTTCAAGTTATGGTATTTATTTCCCTGTAAAGCGTTTTGAAAGACATAAAACATGAAAAAACAAATTAAAGTATACAGAATGCTGTAAAATCGTCTTCATGAACTGTAAAATCGTCTTCATGAACAGGAATATCATGCATGTGAATTATTGTATTACATGTATTTCATAGACAGTTTGTATTATTTTATATCAAACATTTTCACTGCAAATATCACAAACACACCAAGTTTGAGTAAGCAAGTATTAGGACGAGAGAATGTGACAATAATCTTCAGCGTAAAACAATTAACAAAAACAAAAACATTAATACATGTGTTTTATAATGACTATATTGCTATCATTTTAATGATTAAATTCGTAACCGAAATGTTGACACAGCTTTTAACCACATATGCATAGAATGCATTGGCCAGAGGCAACGAAACTGTCATCAGACCTCACACAATGTTAAAATCATCTGCACAGTGTATTGTTTTCCGTTAATATGGACGTAATGAGTGGAAATATAAAAATATCCCTGCCACTGACCCACATTTTCGTCGTGTACAATGCAATTCCAACATGTGTTTTGGGGTAGGGAATAAAAATCATGATTATAAAGAAAAATTTCTGGAAATCCTTTGGGGTCCAAATATAGCAATGTCTAACTAATAAAATAGCATTGAGAGAATTATAATATTTGTCTTCGAATCGAAATATTTTACTCGGAAACACGAGCTGCAAAAGTTTGTTTACCTTTTATTGGTCATCTGATGCGAAACCGGAAGGACGTGAATCGGATTTCTTTTCTTAACCGCGGTTATGCATTTAAAGGTTTGTTAGCCGTGTTTGCTATGAATTAAAATGTGTTCCAAGTGAACAAGGATTAGACCCAGATGACCTGGAACTAAACAAAATTGATTGTCTGAATAGACTTGGAAAATAAGCCCAAAGTACATGTATCTGAAATGAGGAAAAGGAACACTAAAAAATGTGGAAAAAGAACTGATGTATCAGGGGCGGATCCAGTATTTTTAAAAGGGGGTTCAAATGTAGAAAAGGGGGGTTCGTCACTCAGTATAATTTAACTCAAATTTCTTTAAATTCCTTATAAAAACGAAATAATTTGGCTCCAGAGGGGGGGTTTGAGCAAACCCCTTGAACCCCCTCTAAATCCGCCACTGTGTATATGTATCTGAAATCTGGAGAATGAACTGACTGGGAGGGCATTCCACTTGATGACTGCCATTGGAAAGATGGAGTCCTTGGAATAGTCCTTGCCAATATGGATTTGCTGTAAATTCATAGTGGCATTAGGCAATATCGGGACAGTCGGGAGATCCTATGATTAGGCTGGATGTGGTCTGAAATGGGTATACTACTAGGCAATGAACAATTCTGTAGAACAAACAAAGCTAGGCCCCTTTTCAATAGTCTGCCAGTTCAGCTGGCACAGCAAAGACGAGACAAACACAGTACAATATTTAATACCAACAAACAACATTTTCCATACTGAAGTAATAAATTGGTCATTAATTGTAAGTTATAGAACATATTATTACAATGACATTGGTACATTTTGAAAGCAGACTGGTCAACAAATGAACTGAAGAAGCATCTTGTAATGTAACATTATGAAACAGGGATAAAACTCTCTTGTTGATCTACGCCTCAAATGGGAGAAATCCTGACACCATGTACACGGCAACATCCATGGTATTTGCTGGAAGAGATAAAATTTTCTTAAGCATTTTCTTTTGGTAAACTTCAAGCTTGTTCATTAGAGTGCTGTTAGGTACCGGTAATACTTGTTCAAGTCTGTACAATATAACAGGTGTTACATAGGTTTTTACTAGATGCAGTTTGTTTCAGGGTCAAGACCATTAACAACAACTGTAGAAGTCATGATCATAAATTTTGCCAACTTTGTTCTTGAAGACTTAAGGCCGACCATAAAAAACTGTTGGTTTGCTGTGCTCCTACCTACCCGCCAAAATTGGCCCTACCCAAAAAAATTTATGGCCATTTTGAGGAAAATTTTTTTTTTTTTTCAAAAATCTAAAAACAAGGATTCATTTTCACAAAATTATTCTTTCCAAAACCTTTTTTATGTTCTGACAATGTTTTATTATGCTGTTTTAACTTCAATATATCCTATTTTGAACCATATACATCTTCTAATATAGCAAATTATAAAGATATTTTTCTGGTTCCAAAATAAAAAAAAAAAATGACCTACCTACCTACCCACACTAAAATTGATGGGTAGGAGCACAGCAAACAAAGAATCATTTAAGGATGGTCTAATACCAAAAAAATCTTGTAACTTCCTTACTTTTTGTCCGACTTTGACAAACTTTTTGCCAAAATGTAGGGCACAGAATGTAGATTCAGAAAAAGGGCATGATGCCGCTGCAGAAAAGGGGCATGGTGCAGCACCATAGTAAAAGTGGCTAGGGGAAACAGAAACACTAACAATAAACACAGACTACATGCATAAATGTATTTAGGTTAATATGTTTATATGGGAAATTTCTAGGTGGCCACAGTGGCCGAGCAGTTAAGAGCGCTGTTTCTTAATAACTTGATCATCTCACCACTGTGTCTGGTGTGGGTTCGAGTCCCACTCTGGCCACATGTGAGACAAGCCAAGTTCTGCTTGCAGATGTGCCAGGGTTTTTTTTCTCGGTGTTCTCCCGTTTTCACCCCGCCTACTGATTGGCCCGTCTTTTATCAGCTGAAATAATCTTGAAAGGGACGTTAAACTGAATAAAAAAAAAAATAAAATAAAATAAGAGCTGTCGCAGGACAGCGTAGCTCGCCTGACTTGTGCTTTGCCACTACATCTCTTAAAATTAATGACCCATGACCTTGACCTCAAGGTCACTCAGGTGGGTCATGATGGTACAACATAAAACTTCAGACCAATGCAAAGTATCAACTTGATCAATCTACATGTTCAAGAGATATAGACTTATAAAAACATTAACCAAAACTTAAACACAAAACTTCCCCAAGTCCCTGAGCCTGACCTCAAAGTCATCCAGGTGAGTTGTGATGTACAGCATAAAACCTGAGACCAATATCTATCAACATGCAAGTATCAACTTTATCCATCAACATGTTCAGGAGATTTAGACTTTAACCAAAAAATTTAACACAAAATTTCTAAGTCTGTGACCTTGACCTCAAGGTCACCCAGGGTAGGTCATGATGGTACTGCATAAAACTTCAGACCAATATCTACCAACATGCAAAGTATCAACTCGATCAATCAACATGGTCAAGAGATATAGACTTACAAAAACTTAAATCAAAAACTTAAACACAAAATTTCTAAGTCTGTGACCTTGACCTCAAGGTCACCGAGAGTGGGTCATGATGGTACTGCATAAAACTTCAGACCAAAATCTAGCAACATGCAAAGTATCAACTCAATCCATCTATATGGTCAAGAGATATAGACTTACAAAAACTTTAACCAAAAACTTAAACACAAAATTTCTAAGTCCGTGACCTTGACCTCAAGGTCACCCAGGGTGGGTCATGATGGTACTGCGTAAAACTTCAGACCAATATCTAGCAACATGCAAAGTATCAACTCAATCCATCCATATGGTCAAGAGATATAGACTTACAAAAACTTTAACCAAAAACTTAAACACAAAATTTCTAAGACCGTGACCTTGACCTCAAGGTCACCCAGGGTGGGTCATGATGGTACTGCCTAAAACTTCAGACCAATATCTAGCAACATTTCATGCAAAGTATCAAC
This sequence comes from Rugalucina vietnamica, assembly GCA_964017185.1. NCBI lineage: Eukaryota > Metazoa > Mollusca > Bivalvia > Lucinida > Lucinidae > Rugalucina > Rugalucina vietnamica. The sequence goes on from OZ024881.1 coordinate 42,821,128, forward strand.
TTGATCCATCAACATGGTCAAAAGACTTATAAAAAACTTTTAACCGAAAGTGTGACGCGGACGTACACATAAACGTACACGTAAACGGGGACGACCGAGGTGACTACAATAGCTCTATGCACTTCGTGCAGGCGAGCTAAAAAGGTAATTTCTTGGCAAACTAATATGCTACGTGTATACCCATATTAGTCCCATATGCTGATATGAGGCTAATTTGTGAATTTGGGCTCTGAACCCCGTCAACATCTGGTTTGAGACATGTTAAGTTTGTTTCAGGTAGTTTGGATGTGTTTAAGATGAGGTTTGGGACAGACCTTGGTTAATCTTAATCGTTCATCATGATTACTTTTATATGATTGAATTTTTTTCCAATCAAAATTTATTCTGTAATCGTAGATAAATTAATCTTATTCTTATTTGAATACTTTTCAAAAATGCATGTAATCGTGATTAATTTCACAAATAAATTGAGATTACATCTGAAAATGTGTTGAACATTTTTTTTTTCTCAGAAAGCAAGAAATTTAATTCTATAATTATGATAACAGTAATAAAAACATTTATTGAAGTAATAAATTTGCCATTAATTGTCAAATATGGAACAGATAATTATTACAATGACAAAGGCTAAATTTGAAAGCAAACTGGTCAACAAATTTAACACTGTTGCTTTATCTTTTCTGTAGTCCTGTTGCTTTTCACCAAAGTTCTCTCTGACAATTTCCATATCATTTCAGGATTTCTATTAGAAAACACCATTTTGGTTACATTATTTTTTAACACCTTTTAACACTCAACAGGTGTCATTGGATGAGTATTTTCTTAAAAGTTGTGTTGTCAAATCACACCAGAGAAGTGACAATAAAAAAAGGATTAATGCAATCAACAACTGAAAAATGTATGTTAAATTTGTTACTGCTGGATTCAAACAAAAAGATTTTGAAACTTCTTTTTAAAATTTTGGTCTGATTTTGGCAAACTTTCACCAAATTATGGGACACAAGGAAACACAAAATAATGATTATAATTTACTTTTAAAAAATTCTACAATCTGAAGATATTTTTTTTTTTTTTTTTTTAATTCAGTTTTATGTTCCTTTCAAGTTTCAGCTCATATGAGACGGGCCAATCAGTAGGTGGGACAAAAACGGGAGAACCCCGAGAAAAAACACCGGACACACCCGCAAGAAGAACTTGGCTTGTCTCACATGTAGCCAGTGCGGGGCTCGAACCTACACCAGACACAGCGGTGCTGAAGATAGAATAAGAGGATTCATATAATGTAAAACTAGTATACTGAGTTAAAGCATAACTACATATATCAAGCCTGTCAAGACTATTAAGGCAAATGTAATTGATTAATTATTCGATTAATTTTGCAAATCAATTGTAATTGTAATCGATTACATACAGCAAAAAAGTATTTTCAATTGTAATCGTTAATCATAAGATAGAAAGAAATTGTAATCGATAATAATTAAATTTGAAAATAATCCATAACAGGTCTGGTTTCGGGTGGTTTTGAAGTGGCTTGGGATGTTTTGGGGTTGTTGGGGGTGTTTCCACGGTCCGGCCAGCTACATTAGCTGACTTGATCATTTCTCTTCAAAAGAAAGTTGTCTGCAAACATTCCTTATTGGAGGCCTGACTATAGAACAATTAAAAATGCAACTGACCAGCAGCACAACTTGCCACAGCTTTGAAGGTGCAACTTTCAAAAGCTTTTGCAATCATAATTTCCTCCTTCGGGCGAAATCCTCCCGCAGCCCCGGGTAAAAACACATTAGTCCGGAGCTTCTTTTCTCCAATTACATGATCAACGATAAAACTGAAGCTCTCAATGTCTTTTGGCGTCAAAATATCCAAAGTTTCCTTGCTTATTCCATTTTTCTTGCTGTCCAAGGGCGCAGCCATTATAAGTTGTACTTGTTTGTTATTTAGTCGGTGTAAGCCTCATGCAATGGACTAAAACCCGGTACCAATGCGCGGAAGGCGACAAACTCCCCAACAGTGCCAACACCTCCGTTGCTCTCCGATGTTTTCTGAGAGGACTTTCGTCCGGAAGTGGAACACCGCGGCTTGGAGTTTGGGAAGGCGATAGACACACTCTACCGATTTTAATGGAAGTGTGTCCAGAAATCTGGAAAATGTGTCACTTTTTGTGAAATGTAAATTTCCCGCCAAAGCTGATAATGATGCCAAGGTTCGGCGCGTTCCTTTACCGGAATGGACCTGATTACTGGAATGGACTACCGGAAATGACATATGCTTTTCATTTTGTGTTTCGTGTTCAAGAATCATGCGGTTTAAGTACAGTTAAATTGTGTTCCGTAAACTAGGTCGGGTAGCCTAGGTCAGGTGCTCATGTATGCTTATATAGGTCCCTGTCACAGTGCCAGCACATTTTACATATTTCTACTTCTGTGGCCCTCCCAGGGGTTTTGGGGATTCAGGAAGGGCTTTTTTTTCAGGGATTTGGGGAGAAGGGTCATTTATTTTCAGGGATTTGGGGAGAAAGCATAGTTTTAGGGAGCAGGGAGCAGGGGGCTGAGGAAAAACATTTTAGAGAGCTGGGGAGAAAGGTCATTTTTCTTTCAGGGAGCAGGGAGCAAAGACCCCCCCTGGGAGGGCCTCACTTCTATTCATCCCTGTGAGCACGTGATTTGATATGGTCGCACATGTAAACATTGCTTTGTGAAAAAATGTGATTTTTTCAAGTTTCCTTGGGACTTTTGGAATAGTATTTAGCACGTAAGTGCAATTTATAATAAACGCTTTACGATGGTATAGACGTTTTCAAGTTTCATTTTAGATAGACAGACAAAATTCGAGATATATAATTCATGACAGGAGATTGCTGTAAAAACTCTAAAAACTGATTGACTGACTTAGATGCTCAAATGTATTTGTGATGACAAAACGCAGGCGTAATAAGAAACGTCAGAGAAGTAAATCATCACCTCAAACGTTATCAATATCTAAGAAGCATCGGCAGACAGGGATCGAGCAGGGAGAAGAAGCTGAAGCAACTGACCAAACCGTAAACACGGACACTGAGTCAATAGCCGACAAGTCGGTCTTGCCTGAAATAAGCGGTTCGGTGAAAGATTCGGAGACTGATTCCACTGATAGTGTCGAACAATACTTCGAGCAAATAGATAAGCCCAATAAAGTTATGGATACATTTGCTGCTTCTGGTGTGCCCGATGAGGATCACGAACCTCAGCAGTCGCAGAGTATACTCACCGGCAATCCAGGCGTATACCCCAGTAATCAAGATGCGTTCATGAATAGCCAAAGTTTTCATGATCCTGGTTACGCACACATGAGCATGCCTATGAACATGCCTCCACAACATATGCAGCACATGATGAACATGTCACCACATATGCAACCTCCACCTCCGCTTACCCCTCCACCCCCGCCGCCTATGTATATACAACAGAAGCTCTCCGACGACGATGTCCTAAGAATTGCCCAGAAAATGCACGAATTACTGAAAAAGGACATTGAGGACATAGTTGAGAAAAAGGTCACCCAGAAAGTTAAGCCTCTGCAACAGGAAGTGGACAAGCTAACGAAGTCGTTAGCTAAAGTACAAAAAGAACTCAAAGAGGTCAAGATACATAATGATGACCTGGAGCAGTATTCAAGACGCTCTTGTGTACGCATTTCGGGCCTGGAAGAGAAAATAGACGAGGATACGACACAGGTTGTTCTTGATTTGGCAGCAAGGTGTGGCGTTGATATACGTGTATCAGACATAGATAGGTGCCACAGAGTCGGGAAACCAAAAACGGCAACAGGTGAAAATGAGGACATATCTGATGAACCGCGTGAGGTTAAAAACAAGCGCGAAATTATTGTCAAATTTCAAACTCATGCCGCTCGACTTGAGATGCTGAAAGGCAGAGCCTACTTTCGCGACAGAAAGGAAAAAATCTTTATTAATGAAGATCTTACGAAAACTAGAAAAACCTTAGCATTCAATTGTAGAAAACTGAAAAAGGACTCTAATTCGGGTGTTGAGAAAACATGGGTCTTCAATGGAAATGTCTACATACAGGACAGTGACAACAAGAAAATTCTGGTCACATCTATTGAGGACCTTGACCCGTACAAACCAGAAAATGAAGATACTCCCCAGTAGACAGCTGATCAGTGTATAAAACTCAAAACCTTACAACCGCCATAAGCGCCTTAATGAAATATCAATGGTTAACGAAAGTATCAATATTGTTTTCTCATTGGTACGTGTGGATTGTGGATAGGCTTCTGAGCCACCCAGCGGGGTGATTCAGACGCCTACCCGCAATTTGTGTCTCTTGTGTGACAATGACAAAACATTATTCAGTATAAAATGTCTTCAAAATCTTAAAACTAAAATTACATGTTCATGTACAAATGTACAAATATTTGAAAAAATAAAAAGTGCTATCAAATATTTGGAACATAAAAAGTGTTATCAAATATTTGAAACATAAAAAAGTGCTATCATTATACATTTCTTATTGATACTGTTTAAAAATCAACTGCTTTCTGTTTCTTTTGGTATTGAGTATATCTGGTTTGTTATTGGTCAATTTAGAATGTCTACAGCCGAAATATTTCACACACATGAATGATCATGAGTCAAGTCTATATGAGCTTAGCTATTACAAATGAAAATGTGTACTTATGTTCTGTTACAAGCCATTGTTATTTTGCAGAAAAAAAAACATATGCAAAAAAGTAAAACATTTTTCACTGTTACGTTTTTATACAAGCATGTACCGACACAGCTGAAAATGTTGACGGGGCGTTAAATCACAATTCAATCAAACCTTTTCGCATGAATCAAACATGTTATGTCTGAATGGGTTATATCTTAAAGAATCACATCACTAGATCGGTCAAATTTCTCGTAACATAGAATAATACAACACGCATTGCACGGTTTTTGCATGGTTGCAATGTACGATTATATATATTAAGTCACATCTTCTTACTACAAATGTATGTTGAATTCGGCCGGCGTATGCATTTGCCACAGCATTTTTCCTTTAATGAAATGTGAAAGGAATCACTACTTGTTCACTCCGGTGGAAGATGGATAACGTAACTTGATTATATGTGACAAATGTATCCGCTGGTCAAATTTGGCACATACAGCCCTCGATGCTCTCTTTTGTGCTTTCGATTTCGACAAAAGGGAGATCAACGGGGCGAACTTATCTAGATGTTTTGAACTATCGCCATATACGGTTCACTCCCTTGTTTTTTTGTGTTTTTTTTTTTTCTTCAAGGGAGAGAGTAGCTGTGGTGATAGCTTTTCAGTTAAGCTATTATTTATAACAAAAATTGTAATCTAGCTAAGTATTTACAAGACAATATTGTGGTTCAATACACTCTTCCAATACTTGTACTTGCATGTGACTTGCATTTCGACCATAACGTATAGTACCATATAGTGTCTACCCACTTTTATGCAAGTAAGTAACATATTCTGGAAAATGCCATTGAGTGTGATTGTAATGCTTCATATAATCAAAAAGGCTACAGCATATCAGCGCAGCTGGGTTGTTCAAATATTGACATTCAAACCACTCATCTCTCACTACGAGATAGCATGTTGTCAGAACTGAAGTCTACAGGCGCCTCATAGCAGAACATTTTAATGAAATGTCCCTATTTGTGGTTTGCGTCTTGCACGTGGACTGACCTTTCTTGTGTCTCGGGTTAAAATTTTTTGACTATAGCCACGTGTTGATAAAACCGGTATAATTATTTCTCTCATGCATACTTATATGGCATATATACTATATTTTTAGCATAAATCTACCTACATGCCAAAGTTGTATTCCAAATGAATTTCTACAATGTACACTTTTAATCACAGTATTATGGATGTGTATTTTAGTAAATGTGTATTGACTCCTCCGACACAGTTTTCTCACGCACAGGCTCAAATGGTAAAATCTTAGTATTCATGTAGGATGACTTTAGGCATCATTAGAAAAATATTGTAGTTTTGTGTATATTTTAGAATACATGTCATGTTGCCTACCAGACAAGACACAAAGGTACAAGTAGGCAAAGATCAGGAAAAGGCGCAATCAGAAAAAGATTCCCACTCCAAAAACCGAGGTGGGAAAAAACCAAACTAACAATCAGGTACTTATACCATGAAACATATCGTAAGCCGAATGAGCAGCTATTTTCCCAATAGGTGGCCACTCAGTTACCTTAACTTAACTAAAAATATGAAAACATACATAAGGCGCCAACAGCACAAAAACTTTTAAACACCAAGACATAAAACAAAAAGAACCACTACAGAAGTATCGACTTGGAACGATCAGTAACACAAAGTTACTGGCGGGCTTAAACCGGTTTTACAGGTACCTAACCTCACCCTCAGCTTCTGCAGTGGTTCACAACATTTAGTTAGTTCTTCGGTCCTCGTGGTGAATCTCAAACCTGTAAGATGTCAACTAGCAATGACAATCCCAATGTCATTATGATTCAAATGCTATAAGTCAGTTTCATACTGTACCTCACTCCAAAATCATTCATTTTTCTGTCTATCTAACTTGTTTATTTATGTCTATTATTTAAATACTATTCCACATCCCACTTCTATATATGTGCATAATTATGTTTAGTTTCATCAGTTCTTTGTCATTCCACGGGGGTAAACACTTCTATAGTATTACTTTGCTTCATCACATGCCCGCATCCGACAAGCACGTTCGTGCTTTAGTTGATAATATAACGTGATTTCCATTGAAGTGTTTAGGATGCGGATAGGCTTGCATTATGGTCGCCATGCAAAAGTAAAAGGCATTAAACATCTTAATCAGTTTGAACTTCTAATAATCATGTCACTCCTCCTTATAGCAGGTATTGAACGTAATCCTGGTCCATCATCTGAATCCTCTGATGAATCGAACTTTGATTTATCAGGGACAGAACATATTGAAGATAGATTTAAAATTGTACATTATAACGTCCAAAGTATTATGAACAAAGTAGACTTGATAGAATCAGAATGTCTGAATTTTGATGTTATTTGCATTACGGAAACTTGGCTAGACGATAGCATAGTTGATGACGATATAAAAATTGAAAATTTTAATTTATTCAGACGAGATAGACCTGGGGGTCATCACGGCGGGGTATGCATGTATGTGCGTAATAACGTTTTTTGCAGAAGAAGACGCGATCTTGAATTGCCTAATATAGAATGTATCTGGGTAGAAGTATCTATCAAGCACAAGCAATATTTAATTGGCACTTTTTATAGGCCACCTCGGTCACCTAATGCTATTCTGTCATCCATCGAGGATTCAATTGGACTTGCATTCGATGCAAATAATCAAAATATCTTGATTACAGGGGATTTTAATCTTGACGTCTTGAAAGATACGTCGAATCGAAAAATAAAAGACTTATGCCAACAGTATAACTTGGAACAATTAATAAAAGAAAAAACGCATTTCACTGAAATTTCCTCATCTCTTATTGACTTGTTTCTCGTTGCTAATAAGAATGACGTATTGATAAGTGGCGTTGGAGAACCATTTCTCGAGCAAAATGTTAGATTTCACTGTCCTATTTTCTGTGTACTAAAATTCACCAAAAGTATAACGCCCACATACCAACGAAAAATATATTTATACGACCGAGGCAACTATCGAGCATTCTCTAACGATCTACAACGTACTGATTGGCAAGCATTAATAAGTGATAACATAGATACATATGCTGAAAACATTACAGAAAAAATAAATACACTGGCAGATAAGCACATTCCCAACAAACTAATCAAGGCGCGCCCATCCGACCCCCCTTGGCTTACTACGCATATCAAAAAACTACTGAGGAAAAAGAAAAGATTATACGATAAATATAAGCAAACACAAAATGCAAATCACTTCGAAAGATATAAACAGTACAGAAATTTAGTAACCCGTGAAATTCGTAAATCTAAAAAAATAGTAATTGATAAATTAACTGATAAATTACAAAATCAAAATACTGGGCCAAAAGATTGGTGGAAAACGCTGAAACATTTTATCAAACCTGGACAGACAAAGACCATACCACCGTTATATAAGGAAGGACAGACTTTCTCAGACGACGTTGATAAAGCGAATTTATTGAACAGCTTTTTTACCGAACAAACTCTCTTAGATGATAGTCAAGCAAATCTACCTGAAACATTAAATGTACCTAATAATACTCTAGATTCTCTGTCTACAACTCCCGACGAGGTGAAACAGATTTTGAAAACACTGCCTCTTGGCAAAGCAGCTGGACCAGATCGAATAAACAATCGTATTCTGAAAGAACTCTCTGAACCTCTTTCTCTCCCTCTATGTGATCTCTTCAACTTTTCTCTTAGTAGTGGCAAAGTTCCAAAGATATGGAAACAGGCTAATGTCACACCTATTCACAAGAAAGATGACCCATCTGACGTTTCGAATTACAGACCCATTTCGCTTCTCAGTACTGTCGGTAAAGTCTTAGAAAAAATCGTCCATAAATATCTGTTTAACTTTTTTCGTAATAACAATATTTTAACAACACTACAGTCAGGTTTTATTCCAGGGGATTCCACTGTTAACCAATTAGTCGACATTTATAATACCTTTTGTAAAGCCCTCGACGAGGGAAAAGAAGTTCGTGCCATATTCTGTGACATAAGTAAAGCCTTTGATAGAGTATGGCACAAGGGCCTTCTTTTTAAACTTCGTTCTGCAGGTATATCTGGATCTCTCTTGAGTTGGTTTACTGACTATTTACATAACAGAAAACAACATGTTGTACTACCAGGTGCCAGTTCTTCATGGACATCAGTTGGTGCTGGTGTCCCTCAGGGTTCCATTCTTGGACCACTGTTATTCCTTTTATATATTAATGACATTGTTGAAGATATTGACTCATCTATTAGACTTTTTGCAGATGACACGAGCTTATACATTATTGTTGACAACCCTATTCTAGCTGCAGAAAAACTGAACACAGATCTACAAAAAATCCACAGATGGGCAACTCAGTGGTTAGTGTCATTTAATCCTGCAAAGTCGGAATCTCTTCTTATTTCTAGAAAACAAATTAAACTATTTCATCCTCCAGTTATGATGAGTCAAAACCAAATAAATGAAGTTGTATATCACAAACACTTAGGAGTTATCTTCTCAAATAATTGTACTTGGCATAGTCACATCGAATCAATCAAATCGAAATCATGGAAGAGAATCAATATAATGCGGAAATTGAAATTTCAGTTAGATAGGAAATCCCTTCAAACAATATATTTTTCATTTATTCGTCCGCTCTTAGAATATGCCGATGTTGTCTGGAACAACTGTACGCAGTACGAATCGGAAGATATAGAAAAAATTCACAATGAAGCCGCACGAATAGTCACAGGTGCGACCAAATTGGCCTCTATCGAAAACCTTTTACTAGAAACAGGTTGGGAGACATTAGAGTCGAGGAGGAAAAAACATAAGCTGATATTATTTTATAAAATGCAAAACAATCTCTCTCCTAACTATCTTAGTTCTCTAGTGCCCCCCACTGTTGGTAGTACCTCGTCCTATCCTTTACGAAATGCATCTAATTTACAAACAATACGTACAAATTCTGTGCAATATTACAACTCTTTTCTACCTTCTGTTATCCGCGACTGGAATGAACTCCCACAACAAACTCGTGATTCTCCAAGCTTAAACATCTTCAAGAACAAACTTAACCACAATATTAATGTACCACCTCGATATTACAATGTAGGTAAGCGCCTTGGACAAGTACTTCACGCTAGATTAAGAACCAAATGCAGTAGCTTAAATCAGCATCTTCATTCTAAAAAAATAATTGACAGTCCACGCTGTGTTTGTGGATCCATAGAAGATACCAATCATTACCTTTTTGTATGCCACCGATATACTGATTCGAGAAGGGAGCTGTTAAATACGGTCTCTACAATTTGTCACCCAAATCTTAATGTACTCCTTTATGGAGATCCATCACTTTCATTTGATCAAAACAAACACATATTTTCAGCTGTACAAGACTTTATCATTAAAACTAAACGCTTTGAACGGTAATTTTTTCCTCTCAGGCTAACATTTGAATAAAATGCTGATGAAATATATTTGCTTATTGTAGTTTTGTTTTTAACCAACAATGCTGACGTCCATTTTGCTTGTTAAGTGTACGAAGCAAAGCGAACTTCTTTTGTATGATTATTCAACTATATTCTCCTACCCCCGTGGAGAAGACAGAGAGCTGTAAAAAATTTTGCATAATTAGAAAATTATGTTAAGTTTAAACTCACATTTTGTAAATTGTGTATTTTCTTCAAGTCACTTTATATCATTGCAAACATTATTGAGTGCAAGGGATACAGATATATATAAGTCAACAGACTTCCTCCTGTACCCCTCTTCTTTGTATATTCAATTCAATATTATTGTACGTGTTATACGGGGGTCATTCAAGAATTAATGACAATCGATCCATACCTCGGAAAGTATAATTAATTTCGGCTTTATTTGATATATTACATGTGGACACATATATTATGCATTCGTGCTGAAAATTTTGTGCTTTTATCATGGCTAGATTTGATGCTATGCTTATTTGAATATGTCCCCTGAAGCGTCCATGGACGCGAAAAAGTCAATTTTTACTCATTTTCGTATGGGGGTAGGGTAAGTTAAACGTATGTGATTGTTGCTTAGACTGTCTTATCAGTGATGTTTGATGATTAATGATAGCACCAGAGGCCAACAAGAGCAACCATAATATTCATGTCAATTTCCTGATTTGCAACATTCGTGGTTGCTAAGCAACAGCAGAACAGGACAAAATAAACAAATTCTGAGCCTAACAGTGTGTTTTAAACCAAATAATGAAACAGTCAAATAAATTCAAACAGCTAATGATGTGTTTAATCTTAAAGGTATTCAAATGGCTTCTTAACAAAAACAAAAATTCCAAAATCTGAGACTGTTATGAAACAAGTATTAGATTTTAAAAAGACTAGCTAGATCTGATACAGTTAAATTTGAACTTTAGACGGTGCTGATTCATTTTGAAACTATGTGTACAATGTCACAATGATCAATACCATCGACAGTCATGCTTACAACAACCACATATTTAATCATCATGAAATGTTGTTAACAGATTCAAGATACTGGTCTTCAATCCAGGCAAGTAATAGCTTTTATAAACAACAGTATGTCGCGTCCAGGCTCATTTACCTTGTATACTTCGGTTGCCTAGCAACCACAGAAATGGCATCGTAGCAAACTTTTGGAGGAACGATTGAATAGCATAGATCTTCAAATTTGGTTGATAGTATATGAGAAGCACACAAGTGTTAAGAATAAAGTTTTATTGAATCATTGTCATTAATTCTTGAATGACCCTCGTATTATGTTTGTTATATACAAGAAAGAAATAAAAGTTTAAACTATTCATCCCTGTGTTTGCTATAGAACAACCACTGGTTTTACATTATCCTTCAAAGTACCTATGCTGACACTCTTGTTTCCTTGATTTTATATATTTCCAAAACGACTGTGAGGTTTTGTCACTTTCTGGCTCCAACAAATTGTTAATATATTTATAGTATTCAGTATGCATTAAGTTTCGAACTTCTTTACGAAAGTCATGAAATGCTTTAGTACTTTTTCTGTCATTACACTTTTTGGTTTTCTTATACAAGCGTTTCTTTTTCTTTATTCTGGCGTTTCAATTACTTAGTCATCCACGGGAATCATCTTTCCCTTTTATCGTTTTCTTCGGTATAAGTTTGTCCATTGACTCGAACAAGGTTTAATTACCCTCAACTGAGTTTGATGAGTTTTCACACAAGCACTGGTCTCTAAAGTAGGCCATATCTTCTCCGATTTGGTCCCAATTAGCTTTTCTATAATTGTAAACTATCCGAGTTAAAGATGAAAGTTTTAAAGAGAGGTAAATGTATTATATATCATAGTTTTTTTAGCGTAAAAAGCCCTTTTCAGTGATATATGATATGAACTTAACTAAAACTATCAAAACGTACATTAGGTTCAAACAGCACAAAAATTCGAATCCAAAACATAAAACAAATAGAACCACATCAGAAGTATCCCCTTGGAACGATCAGTTATTAATAAAAACTAGGCCTACTTGGGGGGTTGGGGGGGGTTCTTAAACCTCACCCTCATCTTCTGCAGTGGTTCATAATATTTAGTTGGTTGTTCGGTCTCGTGGTGAATATCTTTAAAGGTTTAATCCTACCGCTCTACATGTCGAATTTTGAGCATACGTGCTAGCGCTAAAACGGGTAATATTTCGACCTCCAACTGTTCAGAATTATGTTCCATTGTCAACCGACGTACATGTACAGCGCGTAAAGAAAACGCAATGAGTCCCACACTATTCAGATAATATGTGCTCGCTGTTTGTTATAGCAACATCGCCCAATAGGCCTATGTGATAGTGACCAATGCCTCAATTCCATGTGAGAGAAATAAAGTGTTGACGGCTTCGATCCAATCCAATCAAAGATCATATCGAGTGCGGCATTTAGTAGTACCTTTATTATTAAAGTTGTTTCCCTTGTAAAATGCTGTTATTGATTTATACATAATCTTTATTAAGAATACAAGTATATCCCGTGAATGGTATGTGAGGTACAAAAGTATATTTTAACTACAACTAACCATGTGAAAAAAGCAAAGCGACACTACATTATGAAAAAAAATGGTAAATGTAGATTCTAAAACTACCAATATTATTTAAAATCAAGCAAGTATATCAATTTAGACGGCTTTGATTATATTAACTTTAACATTTGAGCACCCGCTGAGGTGATTGCAATTATATAAGACAGCGTAGCTCGCCTAATTGTATAATTGTATTTTTGTTGTCCGTTTAGCGGATTGAAACAAACCGTCAATGAATTCTAAAACCAAGTCCCTAAACACCTTAGTACTGCACCACATATGCTTAAATTCAGTGTAGTTTCAACAGGAATGACACATTTTTAACTTTTTGGGTACTACTGTGCCGTGGAAAGCACTGACGTTTTGATTCTGGTATGGGACGCGTCCAGATAACATAGTTGTGATATTTCTTTTTACTCAAACCTGTGAGCAAAATTTATTTTATAGATCTACTGTCACGTGCATAAACATGATCCTTTGTTGACTGGTTCACATTGAACATGTTGAAATGACGATAATTATGCATCAGCCATCTGTAACCAATGCCCACAGCCCAGAGAGGGGGGACTGCAGGGGCTGATCCAGGATTTCTGAAGAGGGGGTTCAAATGTAGAAAAGGGGGGTTCGTTTGCCGAATTTCACACAAAATCTTTTGAAATTCTCCATGAAAACGAAATAATGTGGGTCCAGAGGGGGGTTCAAGCGAACCCCTTGAACCCCCTCTAAATCCGCTACTTGGGGAGGGGGGAGTGAACCTAGCCGGGTCTTGCCTTTTTCACCCGGCAGCAGCAGTCCCGCAATGGGGTTTTATCAATAAAGGCTTGATAGGGCAATGTTCGTAATTATAGCAACATAGGAGACTGTGTGTGTGTGTTGGAGGTGGGGGGGGGGGGTGTAGGGGTAGGGAGTGTTTCACCGACAGACTCTGATTGGCAGTGCCGGAATTTTAGCGGGGGCTTCCTGGACAAGGTTAATGTCAAAGTCCTCGCTATATCACCTATTGACTAACAATCAACAAGAAGGCCATCGTTCTTCAATCGTTACTTATCAATACGACCGACTTTGTCACATTAAAGAAATTCCGATTCCACTATTATCATTATCTCATAAGATATTCAAGGTCTCTTTAGATACCAAATAGGGCTCCAGTTTTACGCGACATTGTTGAAAATTGTATATGTAGAAATTATGTTCGCAAGTTTATGTGCAAAGCACTGGGATTGTGCCTTGGTGCGCGGATTTTGTCGACGGTATGCTGCCAACTGTAGGTTCACTTGTTGTATATAATTATACTCTGTTAAAAGTAACTATACCAAATATCGACTTTAGAAGCTGTCAAACTGTTGTCACCTGAGACTAAAGTTTGTTTTGGGAGGCACCAATGCACAAAAAGCAATTGAAATTATTGTCACCCTATACTTTCTGCTGAAAAAGTAATCGATGTGACATGACTGTGTGTGTACAACGCATGTGCTTTCATGTAAATCCAGATTTAACAAACACATGTAATGCATAAGTGATATGACAATGCCATTTTTGTATTGCCTTTCAGCAAATTTGCAATTTAGAAGAGCCAGACTCTCCGACAAATCAGAGGTTCTACGAATGAGACAAAATGTGTACAGGGGCTTAGACTATCTGCCTGACTATTACGACTTTTTTCTGACTGACAAACATAGAACATGTATTGTAGAAGAGGTCGGAGGTAAACTGGTATGTCTGTGTGTATCTAGAATATTTCATGGAGGAGATTGTTTCGGGGAATAAAATCGCAATTTAGAGTTGCATCTTTACAAGAATGTTGTCAATATTCAAAATTGTGGTCACTTAACCAAGTTTATAAAGCCCACACGTACATGTAAACGATTCTAGTTATTCATTTCTGCCGCTGTGTTACCCTTACCACAGCTGATAAACACGTGGTATTGTATACATGCAAACCGATAAATGATCGTTGACGCACAATGCAGTACTGCCCGAAGTTGAGATGACAAATTCGAGTTTTCTCCTACACCATTTACTCTATTGTCTGAAAGATAGGCGCAGTCCATGCAGAAATTGAAGATTAATTGCATGAAAGTATTATAAAAATAAAACAGCTTATTTCGTTTTTGCAAACACTTCCGCCCCATGAACATGCAGTGCTTCCAACACAATAACATTGAAGTGTTTGCGAAAACGAAATAAACGGATTTTGTCATGTTACTTTCTTGCAATAAATGTTCCATTTCTGCATTGACTGCACCAATCTATCAGACAGTCAAAGAAACGCTGTAGGAAAAAAAACTCGAAGTTTTCTATCTCAACCTCGTTCTCAAATGCAGTGTGTGTCACCGATCATTTATCGGTTTGTATGTATACAATACCACGTGATTGTCAGAAGTGTTTATTGTAGATTAGTTTCGGTGTTCTGTATTTCATTGACGATGGCAAATCAATGCTGAGCCAAGCTGGCCGGGTCCATGTTGACTACGAACGGCAAGGAAACTTCAAAAGGTTATCCGAATATTGCAACAATCTAGCTAGGGAACGTGGCTGCGTTCGACGTGTTGCCCTGGTAGAAACAACACTGAACAAGTACGCAAGATCAGAAAGATTTCGTAAAACCCACACAGAGCTAACATCGAAGGTAAGTGTGGAGATATTACTTTAAACTTTGTGATCAATTTACTTGCACATGCACGTCTTTTGGATAAGCCCATTTTCGTTTTGAGGGGAATCGAAAACGATTTCATTTTTGTTATATTTTGTTGGAATGAGAAACTCCAGCATAACCTACTTTAAACAGGTTAACATGGACGAAGTTCCTTTGCCAAAGATCAAACGAATATGAACAAAAAAGACATAAAATGAATAGAATGGGTCCAGCGGGACTTGAATTGCCATCGAATCACATGAATATGAACAAAGACACAACAACAAACAAACAAAAGACTTAAAATGTATAGAGTGGTTCCGCTGGGGCTCGAACCCAGGACCTTCTGCGTGTAAAGCAGACGTGATAACCACTACACTACGGAACCATATGGTTTTGTGATCCGTTTTGTGATCCGTGGACGACAAAACACCTTTTTAAAATTACTTAGAGTAGCTTGTAAATAAAATCACTGGTGTCAAGCACCTATTGCATTACAGGTTATAAGGGAATCATTAATAAACTAATGATCTCAGAATATGCCTTAAGACTTTGATTTTTATACTATCATGTAACAGCAGCATTCCTATTTCAGCTTCACTATGCGGGCATTTTAACACAGGACGTTCGGAAAATATTACGGAATCAATATACACCTCAAGGCCTATCACGTGCAACAACGCACGAGCTGGAAACATTCTTCTGTGACTCCAGATTAAGACAATATCTATTTCCAACAAACCACCTTCTGTTGGATTATGTACCATTGCGATGTGATTTGGAAAATATTCAGCTTCTAAAAGGACGCAATACTGAGTTTTTCTCCAGTGTATATGGAAGCGGAAATGACGTCAAAGGTTTGTTATCCGCCGGAAGTAGTTATAAGTGCGAAAATCCAAAACAATCTTATACTATTGATATATTCGGAAACGATGAAGTTACTTTGAAACGTCATTTATTATTCCACATGAACAGGGCTTTGAAACTTACAAACGAAGATATATGTTTGCAGATTTTTGTGAATAAAGGACATATTGCACAGGAACTATGCCGTGTACTTTTAAAACTCGGAGTTGAAAAATGTAACTGGTACGTTGAAAGTGGAATAACTATCAAAACAATTGTGGAGGAGGATCTAAAACCACGAAATGAGCCGTCTCGTCGGAAGACCAACAAAGTGGTTTCCGGACAGGTTTGATACGAACCGGCCTGTACAAGCACGGCAGATGGTTAGGGGCTTGAAATTACGGATTTAGAAAGAAGAGGAATTGTTCTATCCGTGTAGCGAAAACAAAGGTGCTGATCAGCTTCGCGGTAGTAACCGCCAAGCTGATCTCCGCTTTTGTTTTTGCCTATGCACATTGTTAGTTTTCTCATGAGGAGGCTCAAATTTCCATCGATGGAATATCGAAGTAGACTATAAAAAATGTCTGATCTGTGTTGTGTCCATGGGCAAAGCACATTAAGTTCCCATTGTACTGGTTAAAACCCAGGAAGTGGTGGTTTCGCAATGACACGAATGATGACTGAAAACTGTTGACAGGGACGTTACACCTCAATAAAACAATCTCTGATAGAAGTAAAATTTGATTATAAGTTAAGCCATTATTACAATGGTTTCTATACAGAATTCAAAGGCCAACACATAATTTCACCTCTGTTCGGATAGAATCTGTTTAATTTTTGTATCGTGTTATAAGATGGCGTAAAAATAACCCGTGAGACTCTTTTGCAACTCGCAGAATCTGCACTCAAAAAATTAAACTCCAAATTAGTCAATGTTTTTGAAAATGGCTTAGATATAACGATATGTGGTTCCGCTCGGGCTCGACTCCAAGACCTTCTGTGTGTAAAGCAGACGTGATAACCACTACTCTATGGAACCGGACTTACATATAAAAAATAAATAATTCAAATGCAATGTTACAAGTCCATGAACGTAGACAGGGACAGATAACTCTTGGTGTTAAATATTTTCGTAGACGCCGTCTAATTTTTCGGCAAAGTAACACATCAACACCCATATAAACCCATAGACAACCAGATATGACTGCGTTATAAAAGAGCCGCGACGCGAGAAAATCTGGTCTTCGGAATTTCCCAACAGGTCCGACACAAACCGGCATATACAATCAAGAAGCAGGCTAGAAGGTTAAAAACTCGAATCAAAGAAGACGAATTGTAACATCCATGTAGTAAAAACAAAGCCACTGATCAGCTGTTCAGTTACAACACATCTGATCTGCATCTTTGTTTTCGAATAGGATAACTATTCTCATGAAGCGGCTCAAAATGTGCCATTGTAATCACAGGTTCATCATTTTATATGTAGTGCGCAGAAGTTGAATATGAGATGCTGCTTGCTAATTTTAAGATCATTTGACCTTAGGCCCTAAATATATATGATAAGTCTTATTTTACGTATATTGGCATTACATGCATTTTGTTAATATGACATGGACTAATTCCTAAAAATGTTCCCTCTTTTTAAAGAAGCTTTACGTTTAATTTAGCTTTCCTTCGCCTAAAAGGGGACATTTGAATATTTTGTCATCACCTGGTACAGGAACAGACAACCATTAACAATTTCTAAACAAGTCACATTTTGTCCACCTGCCGATTTGTTTTCTGTAAAATGGCTGAGTAGTAGTTCATAAGCACCCAAGTTGACTTTACCACAGGCCAGGTTTTATGTTGCTATGAAAACAAGAGTTTTGATGAAAAAAAAGTACAAGTAGGCAACGATCAGGAAAAGGCGCAATCAGAACGAGAATCCCTCTTCAAAAACCGAGATAGTAAAAAAACTAAATTAGCAATCAGGCACTTATACCATGAAAACATATCGTAAGCCGAATGAGCAGCTATTTTCCCAATAGGTGGCCACTCAGTTACCGAAACTTAACTAAAAGTATGAAAACATAATTATATAAGGTGCAAACAGCACAAAAGGATTAAACGCCAATAAATGAAACAATAAGAACCACCACATAAGTATCGCCTTTGAACGATCAGTAGGGGAGACCGGGGTTGAATGAATCACGGGTTGAATGAACCAGGGGCGATAACTTTGACTGTAACAAAAAATTCAACTGTCACCTGCATTATTAAATGCGCCATGATTTAACATATATACGTTTCACTAGAGTTGTCAAAAGTCGTGCAAATAGCTGTGTTTATATATTACAGAAAAACTGTTTTTCAAGTACCCCAAGTAATTTTTCATCACGAAACAAGTTCTTTTTTTTTTTTTTTAATAGAATCTTGTTTCAAAGTGTCAATCTCTTCAACAGCGTCCCAAAGAAATATTTTCTCTTGACACAAATAGAGTTTTCACAACAATATGGCATGTTGTCGGAATAAAAATTAACATTATAATACATTCAGGGGTCTGTGATGGGTCGGGGTTGAATGAACCACCCCGATTAACCACTAGTTCACAAAACACGCGTACATAAGTATGGTTCTAAGACAATAAGCAAATTTAAATGTGTTCTGTCACCAATAGAAAACAGTCGGTTCCGAAATTTTCAAACCAAGATTATTTTAGTGGTTCATTCAACCCCCCATATGACACAACCCGGTCTGTTACAGGGTTATTGCTGAACCATTGTGGTACAGAAAACATTCGGGTACTTATTCTCATAATGGTATCCAAGAAAAATTTTTCCGCGGTCAACCCATCACTGCTGGTTCATTCAACCCCAAGAGGGTGCTCATTTAGGTCGTATATGGGGTTCACTAATACCCGACAGAAATTTTTGTCGGAGGGTATTAGTGAACCATGGAAACTTGTGACCACAAATATTCCATTTTGATAGTTCTAATCATTTTAATAACAACGAACATGTTTGTTTTTTACCTGGGATCGGTGAAGGCTTTTTAAAGAAAAAAAAAACAAACAAAAACTAGAAACTTTCTTTATTAGTTGAAGATCATACAAAGATACAAATCACTACACACCGTTTTATATTTAGAAACATGTTAACATAAGAATACCGTTTTAAAATGTCAATCATACTGATCAAACAACAGTCATTATACAGCGACTCAGCTTGATTTTTTTTTTTTAATATTGACTCACACCACTTCAACGTATTCTTACTCCTGTGCCACAGATGAAAACTGGGAATGTTTTGAAACACGAAACCATGGCTAATCTATTTATGGGGAAGGAATATCCAGTTCTAATCTAAGTTTAGATTATACTCTGTATCCTAACCTGAAACACTTTCTCCTGTCAGAGTAGGCGTTGAAAGATAAATTACAGATCTAAACAAAGCATGAACAAACTTCAGATAATTTTGTGATAATGAAACAGAAAACTACATGAGCTGGTTAAATGTTACAGACTGAACACTTCTATATCCATCGCCAGTTTTCAGAGTTTTTGCTGTTTTTTCTTAATCATTTAGCTTGTCGCAATAAATTCTTATAAAGAAGATAACTGCTTTTGCAGCAGAGATAAACTCCTTGAATGTGGCCACCTGTTTGTTTCAAGAATTAGATAAAATATACCATTTCGACTTTGTTTCAAAATTACAAAGCAGTGCTTGATTAGACTAAATGAAATGCTGATCTGAGTCTATAAAGATTTAAAGGTGGCTTTTTTTCAATATTGAGAATTTCAATACATATGCATGTGCACACTTTCTGCATTTTTTTTTCTTCAAAATATTTTAGGTACCCACATGTTGAGTACCCACCCACAGTGTGATATTCCATAATTTATGAATACACATACAAATAAACACCAACGATCTTATGAGTACCCCAAGACCACAACAATTTCGTACCAACAGTTTCAAGTCTTGACTCGAAATTTCATGAACAAGCTTAATCTGAATACCCACAATTTTATGCGATTTTGAATTTTGTGAGCACTTTATAGTAAAGACAAACATAATTTGTCCATGCTTTGTGTAACAACAAGATTAGTTTCCAACATTTCTATATCAACTCATATTTATATGCACTTTTGGATACCCACTTATTTTGAATACACCCAAACATGAAGACTCATTGAATATTTCAAGTACCTAAACTTTGTGTAGTAACTCTAAAATATCTATATCTTATTATTTGCCACCAATTCCGGGTGCCTACAAGATTTGATATTTCATTATATCCACACTTTTGAGTACCCACATGTTTATTTTTATTTGGGTACCAACAAATTTGAAGACCGCAAAGTTCAACTGCCAAAAATTTGAGAAAAGGATAGTTCCAAAATTTTAAAAGTGACTGTGCTATCAAATTTTGAATACCCCCAATTTTCAGTACCCACATATATAAGTACCCACTAGCTTCTAAAACAAAATGGACCAAGAGCAAGAGAAAACTGAACAAAAATTAAACCTGTAGAAATCTGAACAGAAAGCCTCTGAGATGAGATTTAGCACTGACTGGAGTTCTGAATAGGGTTTTTTGTGTTCTACAATGACTTTTTTTTTTTTTTTTTTTTGCCACCTGACTTTGTTACAGGGGGTACAACAGTATACATTTAGTGGTCATTTATTTTTTCATTCTTTCGATGGTTGCTGTTATGAAGTCCTAACTGCAGTTTTGATATGAAGACCATATTTCATTTTTGTGAACAGGCTTATCAGAACCCTTTTAAAACTACTGGAAGGAAGTTGAGTGCTGCTTTATACCAGCAGTGCACATGTACCATATAAAACCTGATTATTACGCATTAGGTCGGGCACTGGTTCACCATAGAATCATCAGTTTTTCGAAGCATTTTTAAAGCGTTCCATGCTGTATCTTATTTTCTATTCATCTTACTTTGGTGTCTGTTTCTGTAATATTTCAACCTTTTGTACAATCCAATTTGAATAGCCATTTTCGGAAATACTGCTCATCAGTAATGAATTAGATTTTTGGGTGTTTCCTATCTTGTTTTTCAGGATATGACCTTTTCTGATTGTGCAGGTTCCGGGGCATTGCTTTCTCTGTATACCTAGTATACAAGATTTATTAAATACACAAAACTGACTACTATTATTTATTAGGTTACACCCCCTGTATAATTGGCTTGTTAAATGGTTTTGATTTATGAAAACATTTGTTTTTTGTCAAAATAAGTTCTAATGTGAGAAAACCTTTCTTCTTGGCCCAGACCGGATAGTTACAAGGCATGCTGTACAGCTTAAAAGCTACCATTGCACTGAGTTTATCTGATTGAGAAATATAAGAGTATAATAATACTATTGTGGCAGCAAAAGCGAGGAATCAGCTCCAGCACACCCGATCTGTCCCTGTGATTTTGCGCCGCAGTATAATACAATGTGTCTTGGCTTAATATTGATAGGGCAGTACCTCTTTTTAGCAACTGTGAATACAGACTATATTCTATAAACAGACGCTTACATCTTATGAATCATTGGACATAAATTTGCATGCTAATTCAGAGCAGACTATATGAGTTTGGCACTAGAGTATTCTGAAACAATTAATTATTGTTAATAAAGTACATAAAGAACATTAGTTAGTACATAAACGCAAATAATATATTTTCTGTCATAACTTGTACACTGTTAAAAATAACTATTTCAAATTTACAGGAAACGAGGAATGGCACAGACTGAATTCCATATGAGCCGCCGCATGGGAAAACCAACAATCTGCATAGGCGAAAACAAAGGCGCAGATCAGCTGCGAAGCTGATCAGCGCCTTAGTTTTCGCTTCACGGATAGTACACTTTCTCTACTATCTAAATCCAAAATTTCCAGCCTCTAACCATCTTCTGTGACTGTACAGCCCGGTTTATGTCAGAAATGGTCGGAACCCAAATTGCTTGTTTTCTCATGCACAGGCTCATATCTTTTTTGAACACGTAAACATTATGTTTTTGGTTCAATAAAGAATACCCATACATAAACAAAAGTCGCAAGAATTTGTGGTGATGAATACTCTTTCTTTGTTCCTTTAAATTGTTTTTGTTCACTTTCTTTTTCTTAAAACGATGATTTCTGATTGTTTTTCGTAAACCATATAAACCATATGAGTTTAACCTATATTCAGAAGAATAATACTTTCTCACCCATCAGACAAAGATATCCCAGTGTTCTTTTTCATAAAAAGCATTTTTAAAAAAAAATCCAAGCAAAATTTTCCTTAAAATAAAATTCAATTAAGTTTGTGTTTTTATGATTAGCTTGACCACAATTATAATACTCAAAGCAAAATAGTATTAGATTATTCTCTCAGTTGTGTTTGTGAAGAAAAAAGTTGATTTCACTATTTTTCGCCTAAAAATTTCACCCGCTTATCAGGAAAACATGTCCGTGACATGTATACCCCCTTGAACCCCACTTTTACATAGACCTATTTTTCTTACAGGGTGTTAAGAAAGTTCGAAGACATTACAATATTCCTTATAACTCCACAATTAATACTAATACAATCTCAAAGATCTTCACACGAACAACCCACTTGCACAGTAAACACTTCTACAACTTCTGTTTTGACTGGTTTACATTACGATTTCTAAGCCAGGGTTCCACAGCTTGCCGCATTCTGCGTGAGATATTGTGTAAAAGGGGTGATATTTCAAACATAATTTTAAACATCCAGAATATAAACTAGGGAACCTTAGATAGTCACTGTCCTAAACATAACCATTAACATAACAGTTATTTTACAACCGCGCAAATACGTACCAGCTTAGCAATTCACAAGTTTCAGACATCTCAAAATTAGTTTTCAAAGACAAGAAATTGAGAGTTCACAACAGTCATCCAGGTGCAATTTAAATATAGAAAAAAATGTTCATTTCTTAAAAATAGCCAAAAGCTGTCAAACAATCACGTTGGTCCGTTTCATTATTTTCAAACAAATGAAATTTTTGAAAAGAGAAATCAACATCTGTCAATTCCATTTTACTGTGGCCAATCAAGGATTTATAAGGTGATGATAAACATTTCAAGGTTGATACAAATGTTGGACAGAAAATGTCAATTTCGTCTTTTTGACAGCTACTTTAGAGATGCTTGAAACACCTGGATTGCTAAGCTGCTATTTGCGTGGTTGTAAGATAGTTCAGGACATATTAAATTTTCTTCATATGTAAACACATGACTTATGAACGGAAAGGCTGTGTGTTTTGTAAGGGGATAGGGGTAATTAAGACTTAACAGAAATAGAATATGAAAACAAATAGCTTACATAAAGTATTACATACTATGTGTTAAGTGTCTGTGAAACGAATAGAATTGTAACAAATGTTCCTTTGGTAGATTTTTCGGTTAAACTGTATCATGCGTTAAGATTGGCCCCGAAAAGTGCCGGAATAGGGTAAAATGGCTAAAAATTGATAATTTCGTAACATTTATAACATTTTTATTGGTATTGTCACCGTAAATCACACCAATATACACCCGTGTGTCAAATATTACCACGCAAATTGATTAAACTATTGTATGTATATGTTTTATTCAAAATAATGATGTTTTTCTCGCAAAGTGGTTTTGTAGGCACAAGAAACGTGTAACTAAGTTTCAAAAGCGTGCAAAACATAAACGCTGCGGTAAAACCAGTGACGGTTCCGGACGCTCTAAAGAAAGAGTGTGCACCAGCCAGGACGTGTTTAGAAATTGCCCATGAATTGCTACAGATAAAGCATTCAGAGGTCAAATGTACGTATGTTTAATGTTGTTCCCATCATCGATATCTCGCTAAAATTTTAGGCAATTTTCAATCCGATTTAAGGGGAGGTTTATGTTCCATACGTTGTGGTCCGAGATAAACATTGTATGAATGGCGCTAACTCATCATCGCAGCATCAACTGTACTACGTTTGAGGTCCACATTTGCCAGAGGTTTCAATGAATCACGCATTCGGTGTCCCTCCCAATCAGGCTGATTCAACTTGATGATATTTCCTTTTACTTCGGTAAAAGCCAATAATATCTCAGCTTTCGATCTGCACAAAACATTTGCGACCTCCAAAGTTGTTTCAGAGATACTACGAGGGTACACATTTTGTCGGCCAGCTCAAATGAACCATTTCAGAATTGACCGTAAAACTTTTGAACGAAACTACACCTCTGACCATCACAAAACATGACGTCGCTGACGTCATGAAAATTTATCTGACGTGCCAGGGGTCCATGATTATCGTTCTCTTTGAATATCTGAAACTTTGCTCTCAATGATCCGAACTCAATTAGACAAACTTCATAATAAGATGGTCAAATAATGCGAAAACACAATAATATCATATCTACTTCTGTGCAATATAATATCATAACTTAAGAAAGTCTACGTTATTTATGAAAATCCCTCGTAGGAACATACTCTACCACAAAAATAAGGCATCACCTGATTTTTTTTCAGAATCGCGGTGTATTTGGGGATGTTTGTGCGATGCTAATTTGGTAATTTTAGCCTTAATCGCGATATGTGACGTAAACGTAACGTTCGTGTTTATAAAGCAAATCGAATCGGGCATAACCTAAATTAAAGGCTTTGAAACCAAGCAACAGTATAGGTCGTGCAAGAATTTTAAAGACTGTTGTGATTACTCAGTCCATTCCCAAACCCTAAAAAAGGGGTGATAGGTGTATTGTATAATTGAATGTTTGACCCACAAACACTTTGCCCCAAGAGATCAAGCAACTGTTGAGAAAGTGTAAGACCTGTCCAATAAGACATCATTAAACCGTAACTTCCCCACCAGCCCTTAGTTTTCATTAATTTGTTTCCTACCTTAAAATAAACTTATCATAATGTTACATCATAAGGTGATGAAAAGATTTGAGATGTGTGTTGTGGGTTCATATTTGATTCTTCATTAAATGGATTGTAAGCTCGCCCACAATGGCGGGAAAAGCTGAATTACTAGAAGCACGTGCAACAAATATTCCTTAGTGGTACTAGTTACTACGAAGAGTGTAAATATGATTTTTCAAATTATTCAGGTATGAATTAATCCCCTACCTGTAAAAGCGAAGAACTGTGTTGTGCAAAAAGATATCTTAAATGATTCACATTAAAAAAACAATGGTCATTTTAGTGAAAAAAAAAAAAAAACAATGGTCATTTTAGTGAAATTTCTGGGTTTTTGTTAGCTGACGCTTTGTACATGAATAGTATTAAAGAAGGAGTTATATACATACAAAGACAAGTTTCACATTAAAGGGGCAGGCAAATCTGGAATGGCGTTAGATAGTGTGTGTGCTGTTGGTTTTTGACTTGTGCAGAATATGTGATTGAGTAGTATCAGTCAGTAAGGACAGTGGTGAGAATATCATGGCCTGTTAGGCAAAGCAATGCAATATAGCCATTCAACCTGAATGCGAGTTTGACAGACTGATTGAAATGTCAAAACAGTTTTTAAAATTCTTGTACAAGCTAGAGCACGTAGTTACACACCCTTACATTTAATGGCGAAGTATGACTTCATGTTTTTAAAGGTTGTGTGTTTTCAAATTAAAGCAAAGCTCAACGTTTACCGCAAAAATAAGGCATCGTCACAATGCAAGAATGTAAGAAATAATTTTACTTTACTGTGAATTATCGTGATTAATGCGTGATATTGGAGGAAAGGCTACGTATTAATTCACGACGGCACAGCCCAAAACGTTACATTGTAACACAAAAGCAACATATTAATGGAAGTAGCATTAAACTGACATATATAATAGGTGTCATAAATGAATTAGTGATCAAATATCATATATGATGAGGTACAAGTAGGCAATGATCAGGAAATGGTGCAATCAGAAATAAATTCCCACTCCAAATACGAGGTGGGAAACACAAATTGACAATAAGTTACTTATACTTAGAAAACATATCGTAAGCCGAGTGAGCAGCTTTTTCCCAATAGGCGGTCACTCAGTTACCCGATATTAAATAAAAATATGAAAGCGTACATAAGGTTCAAACAGCACAAAAAGTCGACACCAAAACACAAAACAAATGGGACAACAACAGAAGTACCGCCTCGGAACAATCAGTAATATAAACGTACTGGGGATGGGGGGAAGGGGGCTTAAATCGAACTAACAGGCGCCTTACCCCACCCTCATCTTCTGCAGCGAAATTGCTGCTAACTTGAGCGTTTTTCGCTGCAACATAATTGCTGCGTACATGACCGACACGAAGCGTGTAAAATTCCTTTTTGTTTGCCCATTATATATATATATATATATATATATATATATATATATATATATATATATATATATATATATATATATATATATATATATATATATATATATATATATAGGTTATAGCACGTTGATAGTTGATTAAAAATAAATATTAGGTCTTGTTTAAACATACATGGTCTTTGTCTTAAAACTGCATCAGATCCTTTGATAAGACAGAGGAGGTTTATATAAGAAGTCCTAGGGTATTTGACAATGGAAATGTACGGAAGCACCCTCATTTTGCTGCGTGTGAGGCTTCTTACATTCTTTGTTGACTTTGTTACGAGCTTCTGTAAAATCCTTACTGTTTGTGTGGGCCTCGTAAATACCCCAGCCACTACCATAATCATCAGGAATGTAAGCTTCGGCGTTCTGGGATTGTATTAAGTATGAAGGGTGTCTCTGTTGAATAGACAATGAATGGTTGAAAATATTGGCGGAAACCGCTACAGGCTGGCAACTGTACGAAGACCGAGAAGCAAAAGCAATTCTGACCCTAGTAATATCTTCATTTGAACTTTGGTCGAGTTTCCCACTGCATTTATATTCAGCACATATGTACTGGGCTGCTTCTGAAGTGTTGACTTCATATTCCCGAATACCAAACAGGAATCCTTTTACGCTCGGATAAATTCCACCAAAACTGAAAACGTGGAATTTTAAAGCGGTTTCGCGCGATAGTGGTGATATTGAAAACGTTACCTTTATTTTCGCAAGGCATATCATATGGTAACTTCCCCGTTTAGGGTACCATACTGTGTCCATTATCTTACGGTTTTCTCCAAAAGGCTTACCACCAGGTGAGAAAAAACGCGCTGTGTAAATATCCGATGTCGAGATTTTATGAAAACGGAAATGGCTTTGGTTTGTATCGGTTGCCCTGCAGGTATAATAATTATTGTAAAACGGACCATTGATATTTGATTCCATGACTGTGGCAATTGTAATACCACCTTCTATAACGCTATATTTCAGATTTGAATTCGATAGCAACGGCCTTGATGCCAAAAGTTTGTATGTGTTACCCCCAACGTTTGCATGGTAAGTTTCAAGGGAAATATACCCTACTTTATTGTTGCACGCAGCTACAAGACAAGATTGTCTTAAATGATAATCTGTCATGAACGAGTTATATAATGTAACAAGCGTCTGGGCTGACACAACCCGATAGTCGACTCTGTATCTCGCAAGGTCATTCATTACTTCTTCTGACAATGACGCATCCTTGTAAAGGCGCACCTTATAATAACATCTATCGCCTGATGTATAATAGCGGATCATTTTGTCGATATTGATCCAACGTCTTTGCATGGCGCTCATGTCGATTTCTCCGATAACAGTGTCCGCCTGATATGCCACTTGTCGTCGCTTCCTACTATACGCTAGAACACTTGGATCTAAAGATTCCCAAAGGCCAGACTCGCTATTAAGCACCCATAGGGTGAAATTTCCTGCAGGTTGGTCAGGAAAGCTTACCTCTATTGAGCCATCAACATACAGAGCATTGCCTGCATCGTCCTGAAACTGCAAGTTAAACATACCATACGATTCCAAATCTATAAGAGAACCCTCCTCGTCGACAACCTGAAATACACCTGGAATGGCGTCTCGGAGACTGTCATCTGTCGAATCAATAAAGGTTACAATAGACGAAACCATACCTGTGTACGCGCTACCATCACTCTTGTAAAACGCGTTA
The DNA here is from genome assembly GCA_964017185.1 of Rugalucina vietnamica. Taxonomy (NCBI): domain Eukaryota; kingdom Metazoa; phylum Mollusca; class Bivalvia; order Lucinida; family Lucinidae; genus Rugalucina; species Rugalucina vietnamica. Next base: position 42,849,335 of record OZ024881.1, read on the forward strand.
GCGGGTACTTTGATCAGTGCAGCAGAACCGCTTGAGTCGTTCCGGGCTCGGTGCAAGTTCAGAACCGCTTCAGACGTAGAGTCAATAGTTATAGGGTCAGACAATTCTATCATTTGAATCGTGATCGAAATTGTACCGCCAATTCCGTTGGCTATTTCTACAATCTTTGTCGTATCAAGATATGCATTGGTGTATATATCCTTAACAGTAAATATTGCTTTGCCGATTGAATCGGGTACAGTTGTATAAAAGCTGCCACTATCATCTGCATAGTCAAGCAGCTCACCGTTCAACCAGACTTCTGCATAAGCTACGGGTGACCCGAACTGGGCACTTACAACCTTACCTGATATGTAAACAGATTGTGTGGACTCACATGAGCCACAAGAACATGCCCTAATTACAATCAGCTCAACTACATAATCAGTACAGTTAATAGACTTAGTTTCAAACTTTGATGGTATGCAACATGACTTTGAACTGTCTCTGCATTGTTCGCTGCCATTTGCGTTCACTTGTCGACATGTTTTCGAGGCGCAGTCGCCGACTTCGTATAAAGCGGTATCTCGTCCAGGCTGTACACAAGCTTCGGGCAAGCTGACCTGTTTCTCTTGTAAAGCATCATCACAGAAGCCATCTTCATTATCTGGAAAGTACAAACGATCTGTACGGGTAAAGCGAAATTGAGCCCTCGATTTTTATGTTTTATGGACTTTTCTCGCATTATCCGTAGAGATCCTGCAAATCTTACCCTAAGCTGTGGACGGATAATGCAACAATTGTATTCATAATTTGCTTTTGTTCGTTGTTAATGTGGTGAGATGTAACCAATCTACAATACATTTTCTACGTACGATTTTAAACCGATGTTTCTTGTCGTTATTTATGTAATATAATGATAACTTCATTGTATTTAGAAGTTGCTGTACCTTTCACAATTAGTGTCGCCGCATTCGAATAAATTCCTCGTACTTCATTGTTAGCTCTGCACTTATATTCGCCAGAGTCTGAAGGTTGAACATTTTTTATTTCTAGCGTCGTACCATTGTCAGCATACAAAGACCCATCAAGTAGTACCGTATTGTGGAACCTAAAATGTGTAGACATGCTACAGTGTATGAATGATAGCTGTCTCACCTGTAATGACCATTTCGATACTGCACTTTTCAAGCTTCCACTGGATCCAACACTGATGGTGAGTCATTTTTTATTTATTATTATTATTATTTTTTTTTTTCATTTTATTTATTTGCATCGAAGAAGTGCGAAGCATGATTTTGTCTAGCTAAACGAGATTTCCCAGGATAAAAAAGTGCGGAAAATATTACATGTATATATATGCCCGATAAAAAGAGAATAAAATTATAGTGACAATGTGCATATACATTTAATTATGTAGGCTACACAACCCCTTGATATAAAAAAATTGTTTGACAGCAAATATAATATAAATGAAATGTAAAATCTAGGTCATTAAAAATAACTGAAATATGTTTAGTTTGCCGATTCCTTACCATTCGTAATATGTAATCTCTGGGGCACTGATCGCTGCGCAGCAGAACGAAACATCCTCTCCAGTAAGTCTATACTTTGGCTGAGGGTGTTCAGTTATACGAGGTAAGACTGAAAATTCATAATGCAATGCAACCACAATGGACATGTAGTAAACTGATACAAAGTCTAATAATATATGCTTTAAGGTGAAAACGTAGCGCCCCGTATGATACTAGCATGACGTTTTCTTGCACATGTATGATAGTGTATAAAACATGATAAATGGTGAAGCAAAATGTTAGAAACAGGTCAGATGTCCGTTAATATTTCATACATTTCTATTAAAGGTGAAACGTACTGCTGTACATGTAACACTAGCTCACCTTCAAGTTTCATATAAATTGTCTGGTTATTGTCTGTAATATCAACGACTGTGTCTTGAAATCCATCTCGAGTCACAATCAACATCGTAGAGATACACGTGTCATCAAGATTGAAAAATCCAGTGGAGTTGCTCTGGGCAATAACTCTCGTTGGGGCGGTCTGAGTAGCAATATCGGCATAGCTTACTGGGTCACCAGATGCGGATAAGACTCTTCCTTGGATAGTTGATGATAGGCATACACATGTGTCGCATGCATCATTCAGATGCTGTCCGAAAGGGCATGTTTGACTACAATCTGGTAAATGCACAAAAGACAGCTGTTAATTCGAGGAAAGAAAGTTCATGGTACAATAGCGGTTTACGCGCACAATTAATTAAGGAAAGACCTGTTTGAATTTTTGAATGTATGCTTAACGTTAAAGCCGATTTTTCAATACGAAACAGCAAATGTGCTGGGTAAGAAACAACAGTATGGTGATTAAATGTCATCTGGTATTCTGTTCTGAATCTTAAACTGGTCGAAAAAGTTCAGCCCAATGGCCGTTTTTTATTCCATATGCATAAAATGGTACAATTAGGCAATGATCAGGAAATGGAGAAATCAGAAAAGAAAATCCCACTCCAAATACCAAGGTGGGAAAAAACTAAATTGACAATTTGGTAGTACGTAACATATACTAAGAAAACGTATCGTAAGCCGAGTGAGCAGCTACATGTATTTCCCAATAATTGCCACTCAGTTACCCAAACCTAGCTCAAATACGAAAACGCACATAATGTGCAAGGAGCACAAAAATCAATACAAAGACATTAAACAATAAGAACCACAACAGAAGTATCATCTTGGAACGTACACGCTTAACTATTATTTAAAGTTAAATTGTTTAAAGAATATCTAAAGAAAGTGACATTCAACTCATTTCAAGTCAAACAGTCTTTTAAGCGTTATAACACGAATTTTAAATGTAAAATACACATTGTATTTCGGTATGTGTTAAACCTAGCATTGTATGGATTATTGTTGGACGGTTTCTAATACATATGGCACACTATTGAAATCGCGGTTGATAATATACACATGGAAATAAGTTATGGAACACTTTTAGCTCTTGGGAAATGTTTGAAAAAAACCATTTTCCTATTTTCTGGCGATACTGAAATTTTTATCGCATGTATTTCATACCTTGGCTTAGCGACAGGCCAATTTATGGACATTCACAACATTTTATCCTTGTGCTACGGAGGACACAATATGCCTTATATGAAAAACTCTACTTTTACTGAATACGAGTTTGCCTTTTTGCTTCAGCACTCTGCAAAACTCAACTTTTGAATGCGAAACAGGAATACGATGTTGCATCTGATCGTTCTCAATGACTGAACGACTTCGTATCTAAAAATTCATGTTTCATCCCCAAACCAACTAATCATAAAACATCTGCAGTTTGCATTTATTTCTATGGAAAGCAAAATTGTTGGAATTTTTGCAAATTACAACCTGCAAAATGTATAGCCAAAGAACAAAACGTGATCATGAAACCTACCCCCAGAAAAGTATGGATCTGTCGCCGACAGTCGGTCAGAAAATAAAGAATTAATGATAACCAATCCATAAGCAATTTCTCAGCTTGATGCTTAAGAAAAATTATGACAATGCGAGTTCACAGAATGAAGTTATCGCAAAGAATATCAGCGCGTTCCATAAATCTAGCGAAGTATTCCTGAATCAAAGACAGCCGCTGTCCGCCGCAGTTTATGTTTGATGCTTACCATTTTCTCATAGAAACAACTTTTGATACTAAAGATTGTGTCAAGTTGTCAAAACAGTCTTCATAATTCTTACAAAGAAGGATGTATACAGTCAAAAGTTGGTAGTCACATTATTACAGGTGTTCCCGAACTTATTTCCATGTGTATAGATCAAAAGTATGCAATATTAATGACAGACATTGCTGATTTATGGATATAAATACATGGAAAAAGAGTCATTTTGTTCAACGTTATGTGTCGTGCGAAGACTAGTGTGTATGCTAGCGTTGCACGATCTTGATGGAAAATCTAAAAATGAGAAGAAAACTCGAAAGTCAGCTTGGCGTCTTTATTGTGAGTTGTACCTTCAGTAATATCACTCAACAGTTACATGCAGCATAACATGGCAACAACAATATAATCTAAACTTATCAATATAAATTTAAAATATTATCTTACTTAATGTGAAACGTCTCGCGTTATTCTTTCTTTAAAATACATGTAACTTACATTGCATTATACATTTTTATCAAGAGTAAAATTCACTTTGAAACGGAATCTTACAATGTTTTCGAATTCTATGTTAAACCGAAACGAAATAAAAAGTAACCTTTTAACTAAAACAGATTAAAAATAACATTTCTTAAATTACATTTACATTATCATGTTGTCACGTACATGTTTCCAAAATCCACGTTATTGCTTAAAAACAATTTGTTACTATGAAAAATAATACATATAGATTATTTAAAAATTGAGAATTCGTTTTGCCTGAAGCTTATTTTTTGTTATAACTAACTAATGTTATTAGCAATCGAAAACGCTGTGCGATACGGTTCTAACCCGCGTTTGCCGGATTAATTAGCGTTTTCGATCGCTGCCCAATTTTCCTATATTTACATATAATGTATGCACAGATTAAGCCGTACAAGAGTATCATTCATTGGTAAAGATAACCAAATTAACATTTTGTCCTACAGTTAAATGAATACATAGAAGCTATAAACAAACATTAATGCATTAAGTAAAACAGACAAAAATGAATAAAATTCTTACCTAAAAATGAGAAGAAAACTCGAAAGTCAGCTTGGCGTCTTTATTGTGAGTTGTACCTTCAGTAATATGACTGAAAGGCGACCACCAAGCTGTTTTAAAGGATTCCCAGACCTTACTTGCACATGCGACCGGGCCAATCAAACGGACGTTTACAAAACGTGCCGGCCAATCGAATCTTTTCTCTCATCGATAGGAAGAAATCTAACAGCCCTACAGGGGTATCCTTTGAAGTTGTAAACTGATATAATTTTATTTAACTTGATTTTCCTGGTTGCTACGACATTTTTATTGCTTTTGTGTTCGCCACGAAATCCAATTTCTTACATCAAACCCTGTATTTAATTTTGAATACTTTTATTGCTTCCAAACATACGAATGCGTAATATGACAGCATATAACGCATCTCAGGCTTATGCTAATTTATCAAGGTGCAATTTTCTGTCTTTCTTAGATTAAGTTGTACAATATTAGGTAAAGATAGAGTGTCTAGCCTGTAGCAAGTACAATTAAGCTGTTGTTCCCAATATCTAAAGTAACTATAATAAATGTGCCCATGCACTTCATGTCTTTGTCGAAAATTGTCTTTGTTACAAACTTTTTATCAAAATCGAAGAACTATTTTAATTTGAAAAACGCGAATTCTATATCAAAACATGTAGATGTATAAGACATCTAAATGACAAAATTTGTCTCTCATGACACCATCCCCTCAGCTAATTTTACTTCATTCCTATGAAGTGATTTAAAGACGAAATAGCCTTTCGCTTATTTTAACATGATTTTGTTTTACCTGCTACAGTTTTTATTGCTAATTAAATTGACATTGCGACGAAATGAAACTTGATTAAAATTGCATCAATTTACCGCTTACTATAACATAGTTAAATAGACATGTTATAACTTTTTTTTTTTTAAGCATTATGCTAGAACTAATACAAGAACAAAATTTGATATCATGACACCTCATCCCCTCTGCTAATTTGTTTTTATCGTATTCGATACTCTTGTACGCTTGAAGCTTACAACTAAAATTAATAAAAACTTAAAAATATATGCATGTTTCGACAGTAAACATAATATTAAGTGTCCAAATATTCTTCCAGATTGATTGGAATATCAAGATACCCTTATACATGTTCTATGTCTTGCATGCATATTAGAAGGAATAAAAAATGTAATGAAGAAATACACACAACAAAATAAAGAAACATGTTTTGACAGTGTATCAAATGTCTAAGTATCCTCTTGTCACTGTTCATATAGAATAATCTTGAGACGAGATACCATAAATGATACGTCACATGTATAAAATATGAAGAATAATACAACATAAAAACTTTACTGCCAACAAAAATGCTATTGTTTCAGGTTAAGGTTTCTCTGATTCGACTTGTCTTTAGAATTATGTGTTTTAACATGTATCCTTGATATGACTGTACATTAGTCAGTTACATACAACCGGTCATGTATTTTTTAAATCTAAGGATTCATTGATAAACCTGAAATAAATACATTTTTCTTGCAGGCTTCCGTCCATGACCTATAACCGTAAACATATAACACATCTCTTTACAGTTTATGTACACAAGTAGGTTCTGTTACCTAGATTTTGCTTTGCAATGGGTGTGACCACTTTCAGTGTTAATTTTAAATTGTTAGATTACTCAGCGGAATTAAGAATTTGTTGTGTTGAAAGTAGAAATAAGCACAATACGTGCGGTGAATGACTTTTTTGAGTTTCCACGCTTTAACTGGGCTAATGTTGAATGATGACTTGATTGTGAATACTTGCCCATTTAATTTGTTTGTACAGGTGAAATCTGTCCAGTCAAGGGAAACAATTGGTTTAAAATTGCCTACTATAGATATCGCTTGAATATCATCTGGCAAGTTGATATTCCAGTAAGATGGACACAGTGGTAGATGTTTTAATGTGATTTGAACACAGTGTTTTCCTGATGTTAATTCTAGAATCAGTTTTGAACTTTTACTTCTTTTCTTAACAATTATTATTGATAAAATCACAATAACGATTAGGATGAATATCAGAAGGGCTATAATCCAATGATGCATATCAATCTCAAGATCGTCAATAAATGCTAGTGGTTTTGGTGTTGCAGTTGTTATTACTTTGTAATGGAAAGATGGCAAAGTTGCTGCTTTAATTGGTCTTGCGTTTTGTAAAACGGCTAAAATTATCAGTACCTTCCTTAGTTTTACGAGTGTGAACACGAGTGCTACCATACAAAGTCCTGTTGTTGTCATGGTGACATACAACAAAATGTCGTCTTGCGAAGGCCAGTCATCTTCAATCGAAATTTCTCCAGACAGGAGAGAATCTGATAACGACTGAAAAACCATTGAATCTTTCTTTGTTACTTCCGCCATTTTCTTTAAATTAAGATGTGATTTCCTATCATCTGCTATTATCGAAGACATGGTATGATTGTAAATACTGAAACGTGGAACATTGACCTGCAGTGGGTTTTGAAAAAGTGAATTTCCGTTAATTTGTTGTAATTTCGAATCGTTAAAGAAATTTTGCAACAAAGCTAAATTAACTGGGTGTACTTTGGTTATCGTGTCATTTAAATTCGCGTGACATGCAGCGAGTCTAGGGGGTAAGTATGTTTGTGCAGTTGCCACTGAACATTTGCACGGTACTTTTATAGTGCAAAACGCACAGCCTTTTTCCATTTTTCGTCCAGATGCACAGTCAAATTCCAATACATTTGTATTGTAGACCAGAATGTCCGTCTGTGATAATCTGACTATACTTGGTGATATGTGGTGCAAAATTACTCTGAAGTTGCATAATTCTTTGACTAACGATTTGTCATTGTTAAACAATGCTAAGACACAAGAAGACTGGGTAGATGGAATCAGTTCTTTGCTTTCTTGACAAGTTTGCAATTTAGATTGTGAACATTGATTTAAATCGGAGTTTTCAAGAGTAATATAATATTGAAGATCTGTTGTTACCGCGAAATAAGTTTTTAGATCGAGCAATTTTGTAGCATGGTTTGATGTTTCATTTAAAGGAACTGCGAACGTTTTGACTTCAAAAAGCGATAGTGGCTTTCTGTGGGGTGAGATTAGGAATTTTACTGAAATATACAATTTGGACGCTTTCCTCGCGTATATGAATTGTGCATGTTTGTAAACATCGGTTGGCTTTTTGAAAAGCAAATGAAAATTTCTATATTTTCTGCTTAGTGTTTCCTGAATATTCTCAATCGAATGCAACATAATTTCTGGGGGAATAAGTGCAGGTGAAAGGTTTCCTTCTGTTAAAGCATAGATACCGTCTAAGAGCTCTGTGAATGTGATACTTAGCTTTTGTGACTTTTCTACTTGTTGTGCTAGTAAAATATTCATAGTGGTAAATGACTGTTCTAAATTCTTAAATGATGTTTGAAGTTGGAAGCTTATGTGATTAATGGCTAGATGATTTTCTTTGATTCCAGTCATTAAATTTGTCATTCGTTCGTCTGCGGTTTTTATGAATGATGATACGTGCTCTTCATGTTGCTCAAATGAATGTAATACTTTGTTCGTCTTTTTTGCTAGTGCATTTACGTGTTTTGCTAACGTATTAACGTCATCGGTCGTGGCCGTCCCCATGACCGTTTTAGCAAATTCCCCAAGGAATGAAAATATCGCTCGCCTTTTGCGACTTTTCATACCCAGATTTTGTGTTTCTGGTATCAATTTTCTAATAGTTTCCATTGTACCGTTCATCATTGACTCTGTTTCAAGTCTTAGTTGATTAATTTGTGCCAACACCTTATTGACTAATTTACATGTATCTCTATCTTTGCTACAGCCCGATAACTGTATCAATGTCAATTCTTCTGGGAGTTCTACTTCAAAAGTATGGATCCAATTTTCTACTCCCATCTGTATATGTGTCTTTGGTTCAAAAACCACGCCATAATTCAATCTCTGGAACTGTTCGGGAACTGCTGATACCATGGTAATACCCAGCATCATGAAGAATAACAGAGAATAGCAGTGCGAGAAATTCCACCATGTTTCTAAAAGAGATAGAGAAAGAATGTTCTGTAGTTTAGCTGTTGAAAGAGAGAGGGCCAATTCATCACTTTCTAGCACTATCGTCAGAAACATAACGTTTCGAAACTGTTTCTATTTTTTTTTTTTTTTTTTTTTTTTTTTTTTTTTTTTTTTTTTTATTATTACATGAAGTCGAAACTAAACATGAATGGAATTTATACATTTCAGTTAACACGGACAGGATGGAGGCATGCATTACATTACGAATACGATCTTCTATTTGATTTTGTTTTGTTTACCGAAATGTTAAACGTTGCGAAGCGAATAGCTATTACTAGTGTTTTAATACTGTTTTTGTGTTGTTCAAATGACGCTTAAAATGTGCATAGATCTGTTTTCGGCAACGTGTATTTGCGATGCATGTGAATAAGATTTTGTGGCTTAGAAACTATATGCTTCTTAATTTGTAGCCTCTCTACAGAACAATGAGAAAAAAGATAAAGGACAGAGAAAAGATAAGAGGAATTTGTTGTAAGAATGCCTAGGCTGGTAGAAATTAGCGCACTGACAGCTCGGCTAAAACTTCGAAACTGCATTAAGCGTGAAATACTAGTGTATTATGAAAGTATAGCGATCCCTATACAGTTTTTTTTCTGGTTCTTATTGTTTTTCAAAATATTTCAGCTTCCTTATCGGTCTTTTTCTGCGTTTCCCTTGTTTGTTGTGTGTAATGTAAAACTCCCTTATTAAGGCAGTTCCTACATTTGCTTCAGCTTGCCACGATGGCTTGTATTTTGCATCTGCCCATTCTACCAAAAATTCCCGTTTACTACCCTTTTTTCTGAGTTTAAGGACTCGTTTGGCAGCGTACCATTTATCTTGATCTGGCTCTTGATTCGTTTCATTTGTTTCATTTTGACAACCATTCTGCTGCTGCGTTTGGTTTTTCTCGTCTTGATCATGCCGTATCTGTGTTTTATTTTGCCTATTTTGCTTTTGCTCATTTTGTTTTGGTTGTTCCTGCCTTTCCTTTGTTGCATGTTCTTGCGGAATGTGATTTTCATTTTCATTATCACTGTCATCTTTATAATCAGTGTCTGTTTCTGGTGCACGATAGTCCCTAGGATCATAATATCTCCGCAAATGTCGCGCATTTATGTTTGGTTTGTGGATTTTGTCTGTTTGGCAGTCTGCAATTTTGTATGTGTCACACGGTCCTTTTTCCCTTACGTACATTGGGCCAGTGTGTTTATGTTCAAGCTTTTTATTGAGCCCCGGTGTACGTTTATGGACTTTTAATAGAACTTGTTCACCTACTTCGAAATTGGATGGTTTTGAATGCATGTCATGCCTGTTTTTACTCTCAGCTTGTGCTTTTTCCATGTTTTCTTTTGCTTGTTCATGAATTGAACGCAATCGTTTGATTAGCTCTGCAACATGAAATTTTGCTTGTGGGTTTAAATTGTCTCTTGGGACCAGTGTAGTATCGTAACTGAGTCGCATTTGTTTTCCAAACAACATTTCATATGCACTGTAACCTGACGTTTCCGTATTTGGAGTCGATCGAAGAGACATAAGAGCTACTGGCAGATATAGTGGCCAATCTTTTTGATGTTTGCTGACATAACTACGAAGAATTTGTCCTATATTTGCATTTTGGCGTTCTACGGCCCCATTACAGGCCGGTCGATACGATGACGTCGTATGACGTGCTACCTGATATATCTCGCAAATTGCACTTATCAATTTGGATAGAAGGTTAGCTCCCCTGTCTGTGACAATAGAAATTGGCGGTCCATACCTACAGAAGATCTCATCATGCAAAATTTTGGCAATTTCTTCCGCAGATTGTGTGCGCAACGGAAATGCTTCTACCCATTTTGACGTGCTGTCCACTGCTACCAAAATGCATTCATACCCCTCAGTAGATTTGGTTAATGGGCCAATTATATCTACATGCATACGACCAAAAACGTCAGCGACTGGAAGTGGATTGAGAGGTGGGGCTTTCGCGTCGGGGTTGCGTTTTGTTCTTTGACAAATGTCGCAAGATTTGACGTACATTGCTATATCATTGTACATACGAGGCCAATAATATCTTCCATGTATCAGAGCATGAGTGCGTTTGATTCCTTGATGGCCATTTTCGTCGTGATAAGCCTTTAAAAGCTTTTGTCTTTGAACTCTCGGGAGTGCAATTTGTATTGTGAAATTGTATTCTGTCGGCTTTTTCTTCAACCGCGGCTGATATAAATGCACAAGAATGTCATCTTGAATTTCGTACCAATCTTTCTCGAACATGATTCGACGTGCTTGTTTGTCATCCTCCGGAAGTTCACCTGTTGCAAGATACTTGTACATGTCCTTGAAATCTGGGCATACCTTTTGTTGTTGTGGTAACTGGCATTTGTCTGTTAATGCGGCTTGCTCTGTGTCCCCTATAGTTTCCTGTCTATTATCGTCTTCCGGTTCATCTACACTGGATACAGGAATAACTGTTTCGTATTCGAATGTAACCTGTAGGCTTTCTTCTTGGAAGGTTTGATCAGTCTGTTCTATGGCGGACATGTTGCTGGCATGGTACAATGCATCATTCTGCTGTGTGTAGCATGGGCTTCCCGCTGTGGTTGGTTGTTCGGGACTTATGTATGATGTGGCTGTACTTACCATACTTTTAGTAGGATTTTCGCATGGTTCAGCTTGGTTTTCGTCTTTTTTCGTCATGGTAACACCTGGATTTGCTGGGTCCGTGCATGGCTCTGCATTCGTCAAACATGGTGTTGTTGGCTTTAATTTCGTATCCGACATGTTGATACATGTGCCTTCTTCAACTTCCGCTTCTGTTAGGCGTGACAGTGCATCGGCCTGATTCTGTTCCCCTTTTCTGTAAACTATTTTGTAGTTGAAACCTTGTAGAAAAAGGGCCCACCTAGCTAATCTGCTATTTGACGAATTTGTCATTGTTTTCAGCGACGCAAGTGCTTTGTGGTCAGTGACTATGGTAAACGGAATATCTGTTGCCAGATAGTGTTTATATGCTTTTACCCCTTCTACGACAGCTAAACATTCTAGCTCAGAAATGGTATAATTTCGTTCGGCACCATGCAAAGCTCTACCACTATATTCAATGACATGTTCTTTCTTATCGCCCCCTATTTGTCCTAGGATGTAGCCTAAACCAGATAACGAAGCATCGCATGTCAGTATCATTTCTGAAGACATGTCAGGAAATGCAAGTACAGGTGCACTCGTAAGAGCTAATTTTAATTTATCCAGTGACTTTTGACAATCTTCGGACCAAACAAATTTGTTGTTTTTCTTAAGCAGACTGAACAGTGGTGAACATATTTGGCTATATTGTGGAATGAACTTTTTGTAGAAGCCAGTGAGACCAAGTAGACTTTTCACGCCTTTTGCATTTTTAGGTGCTTTTAAATTTACTATTTTCTCAACCTTTCTGGGATCAGCTTCCACCCCGTCCTTACTGAGTATAAAACCTAGGTAGTGCAGTCTTTCTTTGGCGAAAAAACATTTCTTTGGAGAAAGCTTAAGTCCGGCATCACGAAGACGCTTGAAAACTTCTTCCAAATGTGACAAATGGTCTTCAAATGAAGATGAAAATATGATTATGTCATCTACATAACACAATACGTATTTCCATGCAATATTTCTAAGTAATTTCATCATAAGCATTTGGAACGTCGCAGTTGCCCCGGAAAGACCGAATGCCATGGTTTGGAACTCATATATGCCGTCATATGTAATAAAAGCTGCGAGTTTTTTGCTTTTCTCTTCTAACGGGACTTGCCAAAATGCTTTCCCCATGTCAAGTGATGTGAAATATTGCGCTTTCGCTTCTCCTATGGCATCAAATATGTCATTAAGCCTTGGAATCGGATATGCTTGCGGTTTGGTTACTTTGTTTAGTTTTCTGTAGTCAACTGCAAACCTGTATTCATTTGATCCTGATTTTCGTACTAAAACAACAGGCGAATGCCAATCTGAGTTACTTTCTTTTACCGTGCCGGTTTCTAATAGCGGTTTCAATATTTTCTCTGTTTCTCTGCGCATTTTAGGATTTTGTTTATAAAATGGCATACGAACTGGTGTTGCATTTTCTTGCAGTTCTATTTTGTGTTCTTGCAAGTGAGTACGACCAATATCGTATGGCCCACGTGAGAAAATGTCAGAGTTTTTGTGAAGTAACTTGAGAAGACAGTCCCTTTGTTCAGGTGAAAGTGTAGAATCATTCAAATTGAAATTTAAATTTTCGTCATGCTCAATATTTAGTGTCGACATTTTACACTGATTTTCTGTTTGGTGTGTGTTTTTATCATCTAAACAAAATACATGTTCCTCATCTATTTCTGAAACTGTAGCCAAAATAGTGTTATTTTTCCAGAAAATGTTTTTATCAGTGGGATTAGCTAGCCTTAACACTGCTTTTCCGTTTTTGACTTTGACTAAACATCTAGCACCCATAACATTACGTTTGACCAAGTCAGGCAGTGGCTCAAGGAGAATTTGTTTTTCATTTCCTACTCTTGCAATTTTTACTTGTATGTCAACTTCTGAGTTTGCTTTTAAAACAACGGGTTTGCATGTGCGTGCATAAGCTGTACATGTACGCAGTTGGCAGACATATACCTCAGGCCCATAAATGTGCATTTGCTTTGATTTTATATCTAAGACTATATTGTGTGTTTCCATGAAATCTAATCCTAAGATTATTGAATGGTGCAAGTCTTTAATAACATAAAAATGAAATTTTAGACCTATTTTTCCCACAAATATGTCAAGTGATACTTTGCCAGTTACGGCATGATGTGTGCCGCCAACCCCTACTATTGATTTGATGTTGCAGTCCGTAAGGGATATGCTTTCATTTGCAAATGCTGTGTTTAAAAATGCCTCACTCACGCATGAAATTGAAGCTCCAGAGTCACATAATGCGAAAGTTTTATGATCATTTACCCATGTTGCGACCGTATTCTTTATCATTGGGGTGGTAAAATTCGCGCAAACGTATTCCGAATTTGTTTGTGTTTCCGCCTTGTTATCCCTACTTTGATTGACATGTTTACTGTTTTTATTGTCGTTACGTGTAGGTGCGTAATTGTTTTGTCTGTGAACCTTATTGCTTTTTGTGCAGCTACCATTGTGCCCCTCTACTGGTTCGCACCGGCAGACGGGCGCGAATCCCTATGCATGATTCATATTTTGATTCTGACTGTTTCTTACTGACCTACAAACTGACTGAAAATGGTTAGGCTTTCTACATTTGTGGCATATTTTACCCATTGCAATACAAGATCTAATATTATAACAGAACTTACTATTGCATCTTGAGCACGGTGTCTCCCTCGGCTGTTTGGTCTCTGTCTTGTTTCTGGTGTCTGTCGACTGGCTGGTTCCGGCTTTCATCATATTGACTTCTGTTCTGAGGTCTGTTAATGCAGCCGTCATTAACTGCAATTTCGACATCAGCTCTGACGTGACGTCGACGTCCGCGCTGTTGACCGTCGAGGTAGATCTCGTCTGTTGTCTACTCGCTAGTCGACGTACGTCGTCCAGTGTTTGAGGTCCGTGCGTGCTGATCGCACATCCTACTGCTTGCTCAAGCCCGTTTAAAGCAATTTGCACTATAATGTTCTGCCCCAGTTCTTGTTTAAATGCTTCCTTTTCCAGTCTGTTCAAGAAATCATTTATCGCTTCTCCTGCTTGTTGTTTCATCGAGAAGATTGCCATGTCAACAGTTTTTTCTCTCTTAAATTTAGCAATTAGTGCTGTTTTCAGTGCATCTAGTGTTTCTGGTGGCGTTTCAAGAGATTCGAACCAGCATCTAGCTTGCCCTGCCAAATGCCACCCAAGGGCGGACAATGCCTGTTCATCATTTGTCTTCGTACATTTTTGCCATTGCTCAAATCTTTTGATATAAGAGTCAACGTTCATAGTCCCATCGCCTTGAAACAGTTCTAGTTTAAAGTTATTATACGACATACTAGTATTTTGACTCACTGTTGGTTGTTGTACTAGTTCTACCTGTTGTTGCTGTCCTTGTAGCTCCGGTTGTTGCACTGGTTCTACCTGCTGTTGCTGCTCTTGCCCCTCCAGTTGTTGCACTAGTTCTGCTTGTTGTTGTTGTTGTTGTTGTTGCTGCTGCTGCTGCTGTTGTTGTTGCTCCTCAGGAACCGGTCCCTGCGATCGTAGGCCGTAGTTTGCCGGTCCTGCTGGCATTTAGGGAATCTCGCTTAGCTTTGTGAGAGCACCGTACCGACCGTAGACTCTGTCACCACGTGTCGTGCGAAGACTAGTGTGTATGCTAGCGTTGCACGATCTTGATGGAAAATCTAAAAATGAGAAGAAAACTCGAAAGTCAGCTTGGCGTCTTTATTGTGAGTTGTACCTTCAGTAATATGACTGAAAGGCGACCACCAAGCTGTTTTAAAGGATTCCCAGACCTTACTTGCACATGCGACCGGGCCAATCAAACGGACGTTTACAAAACGTGCCGGCCAATCGAATCTTTTCTCTCATCGATAGGAAGAAATCTAACAGCCCTACAGGGGTATCCTTTGAAGTTGTAAACTGATATAATTTTATTTAACTTGATTTTCCTGGTTGCTACGACATTTTTATTGCTTTTGTGTTCGCCACGAAATCCAATTTCTTACATCAAACCCTGTATTTAATTTTGAATACTTTTATTGCTTCCAAACATACGAATGCGTAATATGACAGCATATAACGCATCTCAGGCTTATGCTAATTTATCAAGGTGCAATTTTCTGTCTTTCTTAGATTAAGTTGTACAATATTAGGTAAAGATAGAGTGTCTAGCCTGTAGCAAGTACAATTAAGCTGTTGTTCCCAATATCTAAAGTAACTATAATAAATGTGCCCATGCACTTCATGTCTTTGTCGAAAATTGTCTTTGTTACAAACTTTTTATCAAAATCGAAGAACTATTTTAATTTGAAAAACGCGAATTCTATATCAAAACATGTAGATGTATAAGACATCTAAATGACAAAATTTGTCTCTCATGACATATGACCAACCAAAGTTGTTGTTGTTTCGATTAAGTCTATGGGAAAGTTATAGCTGAGGCTTAACTAATGTTGACTAGTTTACTTATTTACATCATCGGTGCTTAGTTTATGAAAATAAGTATTTAACAGTGTGTAATAGATATAGATAAGATTACTACGCGGTGTAAAGTTGTGGTTATTTTACTGAAGACGAATTTCACTGTTTTATAAATTACTGAGCTTTAATTGCAACTATATTTTTGTGTCGGAAAGACAGTTGTGATGAGTGTATCTTCAGGAAAACGGAAAACCGAGGACGATTTGGTTGATTCTGTGAAAAAAGTAAAACAAAGTGGAAACGTTGAAACAAAGGACTCAAACCAAAACAATATGGCGTCGACCTCGCTGGGTGATATTCAAGGGGACGATTCTATGTTTGTGCCTCCAGGTATAAAATTACTCTTCTCCAACCTCTCGCATGACATTCAGTCTTCCCACGATAAACTCTCAAAGCGATTAGATTCATTAGAGGAAGATTTGCAAGGAAAAATCAAGGAACTAGTTTCTGTGGCTATAAAGGCGGAGGTAGATAAGCTTCGGACTGAGTACAGTGCTGAGATAAACTCATTGAAATCGAAGGTAGCCAACCTAGAAAAGTCGTATGCCGAGGTAGTGAGAGATAACGGTATGTCAAGTGCGGCGGCCTTTGAAGAACGCAAGAAGCGTATCGTAGTAAGGGGAATTCCATGTGGTCGAACCGAGACTGCCCAAGAGTCACAGGACAAGGTGATGGCCCTTGTTCGAGATGGGTGTAAGCTGTCTGATGTCAAGGTCACTCAGGCAGAAAGGAAATTCCCAAAGGGCAAAAAACCGGGACCTATTATTGCTACAATTGAGACTTTTGAGCAGAAGCAAAAACTGATGAAAACCAAAAATGCCCTGAAAAATGTTGACAAGTATAAAAAGGTGTACATTGAAAATGATTATGCCCCCGAGACACGCAGCACAGACTCAAACTTGCGTACGATTTTGAAAGAAATCGGCAAAAATAAACAGTATCGTGTTGCGGGAGGGAAGATATTTTCAGTTAGACAGGATAACGGTAATAACGGTCGCGATTAGGTTTGTGTGCGCCTGGGCTGTCTTAATGTAGGCGGTTGGTCGTTGAAAGATAATGAAAATAAACTTTTTCGGGAGCAAACTGTTATAAAATCTAATTGTGATGTATTTTGTGTCGTCGAGACTTTTTTGAAAAATAAGGAGGTCCTACAGGTGGAGGGATACACGTTTATTAGTCATAATAGGGGACATCTTCATAAAAAAGCGAAACGGGGATCTGGGGGCGTGGGCGTGTTTGTGCGTAACACCTTATTGAACATATTCAACGTTACAGTTCTCGATGATTCTGTTGAAGACATTTTATGGATTAAACTCTTGCATCGAGAAAATGTTCAGTCAGAAAATATAGTTCTATGTGTCGCATATCTTCCCCCCTCTGAGTCTGTACGCAACAATGACCCTGACGCTTTTTACTGTTCACTGCTTGAACAGGTATATACCTATCAAAACGAGGGAAAACTGTTCGTCTGCGGTGACTTTAACTCTCGAGTTGGAGATGATAGTGACTATATCGAGGGAGTCGATGATGTGAAAAGTCGAAATATATTGGATTACACCTCTAACGGGAATGGTGACCTACTGATAGATTTTCTCGTGGACTGCGGGTTATGTATGATTAACGGTCGAATTGGCATTAACGATTTTACTCATGTGTCGCACCGGGGACGGTCAGTGGTCGATTACGTGTTTGTGCCGTATGAACAGTTATTGGGCGTGGAAAATTTTGAGGTGTGTCTAATGACTGAACTTGCTGAAAAGCTTAACATGCAGGGTAACAGTAAAATTCCTGATCATTCCCTTCTCTTGTGGACTACCCCTTTGTTGTCTCATGAAGGTAACGGTGACGATGTACCTTCACAAACACAGAATTCATCGAACCATTTAACAAAACCTGTTTATAAGACATCAAATATTCCTAGCTGCTTTTTGAATAACGAAGCAGATATGCCACATATTAACGATGCTATACACAGACTTGAGTACAATTTGCAGCAACAAAATGACGTTAATAACGCTTATGAAACGTTTACAAAATTGGTCACTGATGAAATGGAGAAAACATTGCCAAAACGAAATATAAACGAACGCTCATCTTGTCCAAAAACGAAATATAAACCTTATTGGTGTGATGAGTTACAGACTGCTTGGGATCTAGTCCGCGCTAAGGAACGTGCGTGGTTACGGTCTACAGGAAACCAGTCTGAGAAACGTAGGCTCAGAAACGCTTATATTGGTGAAAGAAAAACGTTTGATAAATTGCATCGGCGATCGAAACGGAACTATCAAAGTACCGAACAAGATCGTTTAAAAGAATTATTTAGCGATCATGAGACACGAAACTTTTGGAAATATATCGGTAAAATTGGACTGCACAATGACAGAAAACCAAGTATTCCCATGGAGGTAGTGGACTCGACTGGTCGCGTGTCTACGAATACGGACGATGTTCTCTCGCGTTGGAAAACTGACTATGAAAATTTGTTTCGCGAGAAGCCAGATACGAACTTTAACGAGGCTCACCTACGAAACATTCAGTCTACTTTACGTGACAATCAATATCCTGTGCATAACGTTGATGTTTCTGTCTTAAATGCGGAAATATCAAAAAGTGAAATTGAGAAAAGTATTCTTAGAGCAAAATTACGTAAAGCCGCCGGCTTAGATAATATACCCGCGGAAGTCTTACGGAACCCCGTTTGTGTTGATTTATTGTATAAAATTATTAGTCACTGTTTCAACACGGGTACAGTCCCACGCGATTGGAATAATGGACTGATCAAGCCTATACCCAAGTCAGACGGGAAAGATCCACGGGATCCTCTAAGTTATAGGGGTATAACGTTAATCTCAATTCCGTGTAAGATTTATGCCGATATTTTGAACATTAGACTGTCTAAATGGATTGAAGATAACGATTACCTAGTTGAGGAGCAAAATGGGTTTAGACGTAATAGGTCATGTATGGAACATATTTACTCTTTGTATTCTGTTATTAATAAGCGTAAGTTGAACAAACACTCTACTTTTGCTTGTTTTGTGGACGCTAAAAAGGCGTTTGACACTGTTAATCGAGATTGTTTGTGGTACAAATTATTGACGATGGGTATAAGTGGTAAAATGTTCCATGCAGTGAAATCATTGTATGAAAATGTCAAATGCGCGGTTAAGGTCAACGATGTCATTACTCCCTTTCTTGACGTCATTCTTGGGGTAAAACAAGGCTGTAAGCTTTCGCCAACGTTATTCGCAATATATATTAATGATCTTGCTGAGGAAATCAAGTCTCTAAATTGTGGTTTAGAAATAGGTGATGACCAGCTTGCCCTTCTCCTCTACGCAGATGACATTGTCTTACTTGCTCCAACAGAAGAATCATTACAGCTAATGTTAAATAAATTAAATGAATGGTGTGCTAAATGGCGACTATTGATTAATCAAGAAAAGACAAAGATCGTGCATTTCAGACCTGTATCTATACAGGAAACGCAATATAACTTTGTATGTGGTGAATTAGCCTTAGAAAAAACGTCAACATACAAGTACCTTGGCTTGTGGTTTCATGAGCATTTAGATCTGAAATTTGCGGTAAATGAGTTTACGAAGTCAGCAAGTCGTGCTCTTTCTGCTTTGTACACAAAATTTTTAAATGTTGGAGGTATGGACTATGACGTTTTTTGTAAGCTTTATGAATCGTTGGTCGAGCCAGTGTTGTTTTATGGTGCAAGTTTGTGGGGATTATCTGAACAGAAAAAAGTAAATACGGTGCAGAATAAAGCGTGCAGATATTTTTTGGGACTTGGCAAAAACGCTTCGAATCTTGCATCACAGGGCGACATGGGCTGGTCTAGCTGTGCACATAAACAGAAGATAGAGGCATGCAGATTATATCTTAAGATTGTACGTACACCTGAAAATAGACTAGTTAATAAGATTTTTAAATGGTCTAGTACGCACGGTAAATCCTGGGAGCGTAGGCTTCTTTCATACATGAGTGAAAACAATTTAGAAACTTATTTAAATGATACCGATTTGTCCGTGAAAAACTTAGTAAAGCGTATTGCAACGGAATTAAAAAGCATTGATGATCAGAATTGGAGAGATAAAGTGTGGAATGACACTGGCCAGGAAAATGGAAACAAATTACGTACATATAGGTTGTATAAATCAAATTTAATGACCGATGAGTATGTTAAAATCAATTTGGAACGAAGCCACCGCCGCATTTTGGCCAAATTTAGGAGTGGGAGTTTGCCCCTACAAATTGAAACGGGTCGATACAAAAAACCAAAGGTGCCACTAAATAATCGTATTTGCAACTTATGTACAGATAATGTAATTGAAGATGAAATACATTTTCTTTTATGCTGTGATTTTTATTCAGATATCAGGAGACCTCTTTTAGCAAAAGCTCAATTATGTAATAGTGATTTTCAAAATATGTCTATGCAGGATAAATTTGTTTTTATAATGAATTATATAAATATGCAATATATTTTGTCATCAACGCTTCTTCAAATGTTCAGTATAAGAAAACGTATGCTTTGAGAAAATGATTCTTTGAGTAGTATTTTTTTTTTTCTATCTCTTAAATTTTTTGTCTTTTTAGTGTTATTATGAATACAATATTGAAATAATATGAATATACCACAACTATAAATTATACATATATTTTTAAAGTTAATTCTTAATACTGATAAACATATCGTATTTTGTTTGTATACATATACACTGTACATATAAACCATATATTTTGTTTTATGAAAGTGTGTATTTTTATGTGTGTCTCATAAGTCATATTGGCTGGATGTTATCAAATTGTATCTTGTTTTACTTATGTATGTATTGTTTGTCTTGATAACATGTGACACGTTAATAAACATTTACTTACTTACTTTTTACTTACTTACTTACTGTAATGATTGTTGAACTAACCCGGACAGTCCCAGTCATTGCAATTCGTCTGTTGCACTGATTCGCCCACACAATCGATATCACTATCAGACTCTTTGTTACACTGTCGAGAACGAGACCGCACACTACCACCACAGGTAGCTCCACAATCACCCCACTGTGACCACGTCGTCCATTTACCGTGAACTAGACAATTCAACGAAATATATTATAGCGAAAGACGCTTGTTTCGGACATTTAGGATCTTAAGACAGGTCAGAAAGAAAATAACATGCACTTTCAAAACATAGCTCCTTTCAATACTTCTTGATTGTTCAGTCGACGAGAGCAAAAACTGATATTCGCTAATGACGAGTCATTATCGGAAACGTTTAAATCATATTTTACAATTAACGCTTGCTATATAAACACTGGTACCCGTATAATGCGTTTGGCATTCCTCTTGGTTGAAGAACATAATATGGTAGAGTATTACGAGCTAGTCTAGATGTTATAAAATAATATTATAAAAGCACACAATTTCGAGGCATTGTCTCGGCATTTTCATTTGCTCGAAAAAAAAATAATTACCAGGGCAGTCATCCAATGTGCATACAGATTGTTGAACATATTGTCCCTCACATTCAGTCTCAATGAGCTCTGTATTATTGCAAGTTCTATATCGCACGTGTATCCCGGATCCGCATGTGACAGAACACGATGTCCATGCATCCCAGGAGGCCCATTCTATAAAAGGAATGATAGTACGAGAATAACACATTCACAGCTGAAATAGTTATAATGATTTCATTTCCATAAGATAGACTATAGATTAGTAGAACATACAAGCATCGCTGTATATAAAAGTTGCTTAACTGACGTAGTTGTAACGGTAGCCACAGCAGCAGTTGTAGTTGCAGCGTATTTTTTTCATTTTAGGTTTCCCATAAAGAAGAAGAAGAAGAAGAAGAAGAAGAAGAAGAAGAAGAAGAAAAAAAAAACTAGAAGAAGAAGAAGAAGATGGTGATGATGACCATGATGATGATGATGATGATGATGATGTTGTTGTTGATGTTGTTGTTGTGAAAATGATGAATTGTAAACAGTATACATGTATACTAATTACCGACTGATGATAGCGGTGCTGGATTAGAAGTAGATTCTGTCTGTGTAGTCGATTCTTTTGCATTTTGCGTCGTCCTGGTCGAATCAGTAGGACTTTGCCTCGAGGTGGTCGATTCTGTAGGACTTTGCGTCGGGATGGACGATTCTGTAGGATTTTGCGTAGGCATGGTCGATTGTGTAGGACTTTGCGTCGGGATTGTCGATTCTGTAGGAGTTTGTGACGGTGATTCTGTACAGTATATAATAAGTTACAATTGTAAATACGTACTTTTAATTTGAATTATTTTGACTTCATTAGTGGTTTCCTTTCGTTACCATTACTTTGCTGTAATAAGGCCATCAGACGTATGGTGAATATTAAAAGAGCCCACCGCAGGCATATCAACTTTCATTATTTAAACAAAGTATCTGTCTGTTCATGATCACAAACTGGTAGGTTCCACTTGTTAAGTATGTTCGTTGTTTAAAACCACTTGCATCCCAATTCATCTGTACCTGCACATTAAGGTACATGCGGTTTTTTTTTTTGTTTTTTTTGTGTTCTTTTTTTAGTAATTTGTGCTAAAAATCAGACATGGTTTTTTCCTAAAGAGGCTCGATTATGATCAATCAGGAAGACTTCCTGGTTGATTAATTGAGCTGAAACGTCCTTTTCAAAGATGTCTTTATACTAGACGAAAGCATTCAGTCGTTCCAAATTAATGTTTAAATTGGTTTTTACATTAAATTGAAATGTAGGCCCAAAAAGTATAAGTACTAAAGTGTACAATAGTGACATTATCAAATATAGCTGTATGTACTTAGGTGCGTGCATAGTCCGACACCTACAATACGAAAATTTCAAGGGTATTTGAAAAAAAGCACCTACACCTTTTCTGATATTCATACGCTGGCACATGACTACTTTTTCAAACGTCTGACCAATCAAGATGTTTTTTTTTTCTTAAATTACGGGAAAATGATCATCAGGAAAACATTTCCGTGAAATGTATACCCCTCATACCCCACTTTTATATAGCAAACCTGGGGTATGAAGGGGTATATCTATTTTTCTTATTTTTGCTCCAAATCATAGATTGTGGGTACTCGATAGAACCGCCTCGGAATTTTCAATTTTTACAGCTGACAAAAATCTATTTATTGCATGGGAAAGTTTTCGTAATGTGTCTGTGTGTGTCTGCCTTAAGTCTCCACCAATCAGTGTAATTTCAATAAAAAAGGTAGATTGGTAAAAATAATGAATGATCAGGAAATGGTGCAACCAGAACGAAAGACCCATCCCAAAACCTGAGATGGGAAAAAACTAAATATACAATAAGATATTAATACAAAGTCTATGTAAGGTGGCAACTTTGTAACCGGACTTAATTAAATATAGGAAGAGTAATTTGACAGACGTCTGGTAATAGCAAATTATCGGTATATCTGCTAATGACAGACGCCAGGCAATAACAAAATCGACATTTATGTGACCTCCGGGTTGCCATGGAGTTAAAAAATGAAAGTTTATGTCGGAAAATGCTTTTATATGACATACAGATAGCTCGTCGACATGTCCGAATCATGGGGTTCCAATCTTTGTGTTAGACTAATATGAGAAAGTATTATTCTTTTCAGATCATGCTAAGTTTTCATTTGTGCAATTGTTATCTTAATTGAACTACACAGACTAGATTTATCAAAGATTCATATTCATAATTTTGTGAATGACCACAAAAAAATTTGTTTGACCTTTTCGGCCACCCCCAAACAGTATTGATTTTGCGTTTGAAGCAACTTGTTCGGATCATGTCTTCCGGATTCACAGAGTTGACATGTATTTTGCATGTATCGTAACTCTCTGCCCAGATCCATCCCAGTGTTTTATCTTCGTAGGAATAACATGTCATTTCAACGACAACGTTTGAAAAAAAAAAGATGTTTAACTGAATAATCTTCCGACAAAATAACATTCGGCATGGATATCAAAACTAAAAATGTTATTCAGATGACAGTGGTATTAATTAATGTTTATCTGCAAAAATTCGATAAATTTGCTATTGCCAGCACATTACTCCGTTAAAGATATGAAAACGTGCATAAGAGGTGCATACGGCATAAACATTTAACACCAAAACATCACACAATTGGAACTGCAACATAAATATCGTATTGGAACGGGCATTGATATATAATTTCAAGTATGAAGACATCATATAAAGGACTTTCTATCTAAGGAAGTGATGCACCAGAAATTAAAGATTATGTTTGCATTTCCTTCGAATAATTGTAGAACTATGCCCCTTGTGATATACATGTACATGTACTCTATTATACTGGACGTTATCAGTCCAAATTTAAACAGACATAAAAATAATTTGATATCTGTAGTTATACCTACGAAATATTACCCTTCAGATCACCCACGTGTTTAGATGATATATGCAAAATGTTTGACTGAAGATGCTTTAATTTTAATGACCGTAATCAATGACAAAAAAGTCTGATAAATTTACTGACAGAAAAAAACAACATATCTACTGACACAAGAAACTTTACACGTTTTGGTACAAAATTTATAATCTTATCATACCTTCATTTTTCAACATACTAGTACATGTAGATGCATATGCATATATAATGAACATTCATCCTTAAGTCGACCACATGACAAACTTTGAAAAAAAATTATCCGGCGTCAACGTTCAATGCTGATAAGACATAAAGGTAAAGAAATACAAAAAGTATTCTCGCGGGATGCCAACGTTTCCAATGTTGTTTTGGATAGCGTCTCTCATGACGTTACAGTCAATTTCATTTATAAAAAAGTCGCAAAATTAGCATACCTTGCGTTAATTATTTACACATAGCGCCGAAACTAACTTGGTAGTCAATGACCTTTATTGAATTTTCTGATTCGAAATATAATAACCAAAATAAAGTAAGCTTTTCATTAAATTCTATGGAGCTGTTTTCGCACACACACACACACACACACACACACACACACACACACACACACACACAATTTCACATTGCGTTGCGTATAAATTAATCATAAAATCACCCATTTTAAAGATAATGCGAAACAAACCCGGTAACAATATCTTTTTATTACATGAATCGATAGAAGAGCATGTTTAGTTTAAAATAGATAAATAAATAAATAAACTGTATGATAAATAGATAAATAAATAAATAAATAAATAGTGTAAAGTTCCTTATTTTGTTCAGTATAGATCTCCTGTGACATTTATTGCTGCAAGCGGTAACATGAAAAATTGTTTTGAATGAACTCGAACGCTCCAAATGTTGTCGGCTCATTTTTTCCCACTGGAAATCAAGTAAAATCTCGTCCTCACCCTGTGGCTGTGGCTTCTAGTTTTCGCGAGAATATACTCGTGTGACATCTGATTATCCTAAAAGTGCTATTACATTTGAGCACATTTTTCAAAACTTTCGTTTGCGCACACTTTTCATTTGCGCGCAGAAATGTATATCATTTGCGCACAGTTTTAGTGTTACATTTGCGCGCGTTTTTGCGCCTCTGCCTTGGCCAGCTAATAACATTTTGTTATATGAAGGTACGATAAATAAAATATCAGCACTGTTACCCCTGTTAACCGACCTGCGGGTGGAGGAGTTCGAACAGGTTCACACAGTCACTTAAAAGTCAATTTTTAGTTTTAGTTTTAGTTTAACATATTAACATCTTGCGGCGCTTTCTTTGTTCATTTGGCCTCATCACGCACTGTCTT
Source organism: Rugalucina vietnamica (assembly GCA_964017185.1). Classification (NCBI taxonomy): domain Eukaryota; kingdom Metazoa; phylum Mollusca; class Bivalvia; order Lucinida; family Lucinidae; genus Rugalucina; species Rugalucina vietnamica. The sequence continues at coordinate 42,874,936 of OZ024881.1, forward strand.
TATACTGTCTCAAGTTTTAATTTACATATTCATCACAGGCTGTTCCTTGAATGCCATCTGTCTGATGAAATGTCTAAGAACGATTGAAGCTGCGACTGAAAATGAAAGCCTGGCTTGTCTGTACAGTCTTGTGATCGCAAACATACCATTTACCTGAAAAAAGCTGATGTGTGCAAATGTAACTTTTAACTTCGGAAATTGTGTGCGCAAATGAATACCTGGTACGTTTCATAAATTAAAATTTCATCTACAATGTACACTCATTTCGTTCATTTTGATTGGTCTTCACACAGGTTTGGGACAAGTATTGTCCGACAAGTAAATGCCAGTGGGAAATACGGGAACATGCTGGCATGGAAAATTGTGGCAAATACTGGAGTTTATGAATCTGACATGCCATGTGATTAAAGATCAGTTGAGCCAATAACACTAGCTTTCTGCTGCACACCAAGATATTTCGACTTTAATTGACGTTTTCGAGTCAGTTTTATGCACTGATTAGATTTCAAAGCCCTGTTACTTTAGTATAGTGGTCTATTGAAAACAACAAAACATTACGTATATGCAATATAATCAGAAATTTAGGGATGTAAAAATTTAAACTTCTGAAAGGGCCCCTGCGATCTATCTAGGACCGACGTACGATTTTTGTCCACAAATTATCAAACAAATCTCATGCGGTGACCGCACGATCATCACAGGGTCTCCGTACAGCGCCCGTGCGATGCTACGTAATAGCAGGAAAACGTAACCGAGGCATTAGCAAATAAAACTAGACCCATCTCTCTACTCTGCCAAAGAAAGAAATTCCGGATCCTTCCGGCAAATTACAATATACGCCTGCGGCATGGACTTCACTTATAAATATATAAAATTAAAGAAATGAGGCTGCTGACAGACATCACATACAAATATTCGTTTTGAGTCATAATGGTCAATCGTCCTTGGAGACAACCATTTTCAAACTCGTATGGCAGTTGCATGTAAGAGCGTACAGTACGTGTAACTTGCATGCAAATTAGTTTATTAAGTACAAAGATGGACAGTCGCAATAGTAGTTTGGACGTTCTTAGCTATTCATGTTAGGAATGCGAAACATTTACATTACGCAATTAACGAATCAAGTCTTTTTAAAGCGGAAATCTAACTCACCTGTGCTTGAATCTCCAGACCCACTCTTCTTAACATTGTACACAACCAGAGCAATTATTAGTGCAAGTATTACGATGGCGACCACTCCGAGGACCAAGAGACATTTTGATCGTTTTGACCAAGCGCAAGGTTTCCACGGCTGACGAGGTCTTCCGACCTCAGTTAGGATACTATCTGATCTCAAGACTGTCTTAATGTCTGTAACACTTCCAATAACATCGTCATTGACTGTTTTAAAGTCTGTAACACTTCCATTTGCATCGTCATTGAGTGTTTTAAAGTCTGTAAGACTTCCAATATCATCGCATTTATTCCTCGGCGTGATCGTGAATAAGTCTGCGGATGAGTTCGTTCTCAGTCGTTCGTGAAAAGCATACGCCGGAGGTGGCGATGAGCAAAGTATTGTCTGTTCTTTCTCCGGAGAGCTTAGCATCGATATTAATTTAAATGATTTTTCATCCATTTTTTTCTGATTGTAATTGTCTCAAATCATATTTGTTTCTTTGGAATTAGGATGTAAAATATATCAATATGCAAGTTAAAGGCAATGCTTTGTAACGCGGGCCCAAGCTACAAATGAAGTCGAGTTTTTCGGACCATTTCTTAAATTGGCAGAAAATAGTTCCTGCGTATGCACATAGGAATAAAAAGTCGTCGGATATTTGCTTTCGGTGTTAGGTGTGATGAAATGTTGAAAATAAAGTAATGAGGTAAAATTAATCAAATATGATTAACTTTTAGATAACATAGAAGGAACAACTAATTATTCTGTCATTGAAAAAAAATCTTTTATGGTGTAATAGCACTTCATTATAGGAATGAATTTTATTTTTGTTGATTTTATCGATGTGTAAACTCAGGCGAATCACTCACAAACTAAATAAAGCCCGAAAGGCTTTATGAAAAAGTTTGTGAGTGATTCGCCTGAGTTTACACATCGATAAAATCAACAAAAATAATAATTCATTCCTTATAATTCCAACTTTGTCTCATTACACTGCATTTGTCTATATTGATTTAATTTTTTATAGCCAGCGGAAGGAAAATAGAGCAAAACGGATCTTCAAGAGGCAGCCTTCTTGAAAATTTCCAAATGGGGCTCGGAATATTAGAAATTCAAACGTCAAATTTCAACATACAACGACAAAATCAAAACACTTACCGTACGGTGTTCTGTTAAAAGAAAAAGCGTCAATGTTAATAAAAAAAAAATATTCATTTCGACGCCTTCAAAACGCGTTCATCCATAGTTTTTATGACGTTTAGTTTTGGTGACGTCAACGTTTCTTCAAAGAAACGTCACGTTATCACGCAACGTCGCGCCGTTTTTAAGGTAAAAACTGAGTATTCTTACGCATTGCTTTTATCGAAGTATAAAGTCTTCCAAACAACCAATCAGAATGTAGGAAATTAGTAAAGTTGGAATTATTCAACCAAAATGTTTGCTCTAGGAAATTATGTATCACACATTCGTCTTCAATCAACAGCATGCTAGTTTCATAACAAGGTCTTAAGGATCAAATAACAACACTCATGCGAGCAAGATGACTAGCTCTTGTCCTGCCAAGTAGCATTTCGACTAGTATATACCGAAGAAAAGATGACAGGCACAGAGACAGACATACAAACAGACAAACAAACAGACAGACGGACAGACAGATAGACAGACGGACGGACGGACGAACGGACAGACAGACAGACGACAACTTAACGACACATTAGAGAAGAACAGTTGGGAATGTATAGAAACGAAATTATTGAAAATCTTAGTGAAAAATAAGTCCGTTTTACGACAAGGTCATGAATTGCGTTCATAAATTTAGGCGAGTTGACTTTCACTTACATGTACACGTACGAAGTCAATCAATAGACGTAATTGTTCGTCACTTTCGAAAACTCCATAGACTTGAATGCATTTTCATGTTTACAAGAAAAAATATTCTGCCTCTTCTTGTCGTCGTATCATTTGAAATCTAAATGAATAAAGCAATATACAAAGGTCATTTGATGAAATTTCGACATTGCATATTTGAATTATAAGAGTTTAAAGTTTAATGGTAAAAAAATCACAACTTTTTAAAAATTTGCAGCTTGAAAACGCATGCATGGAATTGAATGAAAATGCTTTTGTTTATTGCTTTATTCATTTACCTTTCAAATGAGATCAAAAACATTAAAATGTGTTGACCAGGAGAAGCAGCGTAATTTTTCTTGTGAACATGAAAATACATTTAAGTCTATGGAGTTTTCCGAAAGTGACGAACAATTATGTCTATTGACTGTATTTTATATTTGCCCCGATCGACGTACGATTTTTGGTTTGCGATTACCCCTACAACTTTTTTGACATCGTAGGTGACCATGGTACGTATGATGTATGATTTTTTAACAATTCATACGGCCATCGTGCGATTTCTAGCTCTGGCATTTGTCGATTTTCTTAGCTAAAACCGTACCGAGATCGTGCGGAATCGAATGGTCTCCACAGACGTTAAGTGGAGATCGTTCGGAGCCTATGCGATGTCCGTACGGAGTCCATATGACTTAACTAAGCCATTGCCATCTCCTTACGATCGACGTTCAATGTTGGGGTTCGTGTACTACTAAACGTATTATATAATAGTGGGTTCCCGAAAACAGTATTACCATAGCAACAGCTAATAAACATTACCTGTGGATGTAAACACTTACAGCTGGTTGGTACACACAGCTCAGAGTGAGATAAAAAGGTACAAGTAGGCAACGATCAGGAAAAGGCGAAATCAGATAAAGATTTCCACTCCAAAAACCGATGCGGGAAAAAACTAAATTAACAATCAGGTATTTATACCAAACATATCGTAAGCCGAATGAGCAGCTATTTTCCCAATAGGTGGCCACTCAGTTACCTAAACTTAAGTAAAACTATGAAAACTTACATAAGGCGCCAACAGCACAAAAATTTAAACACCAAGATACTGAACAATAAGAACCACCACAGAAGTATCGCCTTGGAACAGTCAGTAATATAAAATTACTGGCGGGCTTTAATCGTTTTTACAGGTACCTTATCTCACCTCAGCGTCTGCAGTGGTTCACAAGATTTAGTTAGTTGTTCGGTCCTCGTGGTGAATCTCTAACTAGTAAATGAATCATCATGGACAAACAAAGAAGTCATAATAAACACCATGATGAATTAAAAACGAGGACTCACAGATTGCGTAAGCCGTCCGACAATGGAAATTAACTCACTAACTTGCAGACAATAATCCTTATACATGTAGGTATGTAATTACCGATTAGTTGGCCGATCCCATAGACATCATGTAACGTTGATCATGTAAATCATGTACCAACCGCACAAGCTAGAAACCAGTAAAACAGTAAAATCCAATACTGAGTACCAGCTAGCTGAATTTTGGAAGTACATGTATTCTATTAAGAAACGGTCAGGTCTGCAATACAGTCGTTTTCTCTTCTTATTGCCTGCCTAATAAAGAACGCAGGTGCGCAGTTCTGTGCCTGAGTGATGGTACATGTAGCACCAGTGCCACCTTTCTTTTGAAGTAAACAGAACAGCTAAAATTGACAAATACATACAGCATCAAAATAGGCACCAATGATAAGGCGGCCGCGCGATAAAAGTGAGAACACCGTGGAATGTTCTTATGATGATCGTACGATATCCGTACTATTTTAATGGTATCGTATGGACACAGTCTGGCAACCGTGTGATGGCCGCACGGGGGACGTACGACCACCCTAAGGGTATATGATTACCTTTGATTATTATGCGCGCGTATGCGTTCGTATTTGCTCGGATCTAATAAACCCCGGATTCACCATTTTTGCATTTCTGCTGGTTCCCAGCTTACAAAAAATCAATATTGGAAATACAGGATACCACCCCCTTAGAAACAAAACAATACTCCAACTACTGCCTCAACAGATATGTGTGTAAAGATGGTACTGATGCTACATGTCTACCATTCAGGCACAGAGCTGCACACCTGCGTTAATTAATGCAGGCCTTGAGAAGAGAGCAGTCAGTCAATTATTGCAGCCCAGGCTTTTTCATATTCATACAATGCGTTTGCCAGTGATATGCGAAACAACGGGTAGCGACTTTACATCGTGCTGCCGAAAGCTGGGTCAATTGTAGGGACCCCGTACGGATATCGCCTGGGCTCGGTACGATTTCCACTGTCTGTGGATACCCTACGATTTCCAAACGATCTCCGAACGGTTTTGTCTCAGAACGTCGACAAAAGCCAGAGCAAGAATTTGTACGATGCCCGTATCTATTGTAAATACATACGTCGTAGTCCATGGTCACTTGGGAAAAATGTAAAATGCCGTTCCCACTGAATCGTAAGGAATCGCATGATTGTGTTAACATTAATTTGTTTATAAGACTGCGCATGCAAATTGTATGAAATGTTTTCCAACGTGTTAATGCTTTCTTAAATTGCATATCTGGGCCAAAGAAATGACCCCCAAATCAATATTTAGATAATCGTATGGCGAGCTTAAGCGATCTTAGGCGAAGTGGGACCGGCACTTAACCTAGGCAATATTAATACAGACTTTAACAAAATCCTAAAGGCAACGACGATCATATGAAGCCGTAGATCGTAGATACAACGTAGGGTCGCCCTGAGTTAACCGCACAAAAATGCAACAATGGGCATCGTACGGTCATCGTAAGTTAATCGTAGGTCAAATGTAAACTATAAGTCGTGTAAAGGGGACAAACTTGCAGCAAATCGGAAGATAGGCGGAAAAGAATCACATGCATATTTATTGGACAAATTACCCAAGCATTGTGATCTAATATATGGACCAATACCTACTTCCATACGGACCTTGGCTAATTCTGACCTTAGCTAATTCGGACCTTAGCTAAATCAGACCTGATTCCGACCTCAGCTGTGGACAACTCGGGCCGTGGCTAAATTGACTAATTCGACCACTGACTAATTCGGTCACCGCAAAATCGAGGTCCGATTTAGACGATGATTGTTTTAAATAGGGTCCGAATAAGCCAAGGTCCGAACCGAATTAAGGTCAGAATTAGCCAATATCAGATTTGTTTTAGGGTCCGAATTGACCACAATCATGTGAAACGGAAATAAGGTCCGAATCAGCCAATGCTCGATTTGAGATGGAAGAATTGCCTGTTTCTTCAAATCATTAGAAGAAAAAATCATTGTAGTACTCATGGGTACGTGGACAACTTGGACAATTCGGACCTTGGCTAATTCGACCACCGGTCAATTCGGACCCCGGAAAATCAAGGTCAGCATTGACCAATGATATTTTGGAAATAGGGTCCGAATTAGCCAAGGTCCTAATCGGTTTAGGGTCCGAATGAGCCAATGCTTGAATAGGTTTCGGGTCCGAATGAGCCAATGTCAGAATGTGTTGAATGTCCGAATAGACCAAATATGAAAAAAAATAAGGTTCAAATCAGCCAAGTCTTGAATCGATTCTGTCGAAACAGGCCAAAATGGAAGCATTGCCTGTATCCTTTACACAACTTCACAAACTTTTACGTTCTTGATTGTGCATTTTATCATGTAAGACGCTAATGACCTACCAAGGTTGACTCGTCGTTTACAAACAACAAAGAAACACACTTAGTTAAAAATAGAACTATTCCAGTTGTTCTTTAAGGTAAAGAACCATAAAAATGCTGATCCATAGAATTTTTTTATTTTTTTATATTTTCGAGAAAACATTTATATCTATCGATTCGTGTAATAAAAAAACATGGTTACCAGGTTGGTTTTCCTGCTAATCGCTCCCCTAAAATGGCTAAAAATGCCGTTATTTGTACGTGACGTAATGGGAAAGTAATAAAAACGCGTCGCTTTTTGCACATGTGCGCCGTTTACAAGAGAACTAATCCATAGAATTTTTTTAAAAACTGAATATTGTCTCGTTTTTATATTGTGAGTCAAAAAGTAAAATAAAAGTCCTTGACTACCAGGTTGGTTTGGACGCTATTTGTCAACGAATGAAGACAGGTAAGCTAAAAATCTTAATTTTCCGTAAGTGACGTTGACGTCATAAGGATGGCGCATTTTGACATTTCGGACGTGTTTCATAAACGTTCGGCATTTGGTTTATTAGAATAAGATCATTTACGTGTGCTGGTATCTCAATGAGTAATTTTCAACTCGAATGACCTTTCAACAGTCATATCACGTACGGTGAATGGTTCAAATCCGGCCTAAGTTCAACAGTATGTATAGAGGTACTGTTAAAAATCCTTGACCCTAAATTTCAATCAAACGCGTTTGTTTGTTTGAATTGATGCTTAACATCCCATTCAACAGCTATGATAATGCCGGGACGTTGCCTCCATTTTATGGGACAGGATGTCAAAATTAGGGCTTGAAATATAACCACCCAACTAAGCCAATATGGATGGTTTGACTTGAAATCACTTTTCCTGGGCAGGCTCACACTGGGCCTGATCGGTTAACCGGTTATCAGATGGCATTCAATCAAACTTATTCAATTATTCAATATTAATATCATTTCATCAAACGCGCAATGCATGCGATGTAATGTCTGTCTTTCTGTCAAACCATTGCTTGTAAAGAATATAATGTGTCTGTTATAGTTTTATTTTTTCCCTTGCATGACTAATTACAAACGAATGTGTAGCAAAAAAAAAAAAAAAAAAAAAAAAAAACACGGGAGATTCCCGTGAAAATCCATCCGGCACACCCGCAAGCAGAATTTGGCTAGTATCACATGCCTGATGTGGGGCTCGAACCAACACCAGACACAGCGGTGAGAAGATCGAATGGTTAAGCGTGTAAATGAAAATCAGCGCACTCGACCATCGACCATGGGTCGCTGGATACAGTTTTGTCAGATGATTATGTTTAATATAATACATTAGGTCTGTTTTTCCTACTCGCATTTCGTTTAAATTATAGAAGCCGTTAATTTCATTTCAAAAGTGTCTCTCTTTTCTGTACCTTTCAACTAATATGCGAGCCCCGAAACCAAAGCGCAGATTAGCTATGCAGTAACTGCACAGCTGATCAGCACCGTTGATTTTGTTACTCGGATATTACAATTTCTCTCCTACTTTAATCCAAAATTTAAAGATAATCCTGCTTCTGTGGCTGTACAATCTGGATTATGTCAGACCTGGTCAGAAACCCCGATTAACCCTTTAACCAATGATATGTTATTTGTGAATCTGAATAAAACATGTTTAAACTAAAACTAAACCCCGATTGTTGGTTTTCGCATGCAGAGGCTCATTCCAAAGCTTAAGTTCCTTCCACGAAACTGTAAAAGCTCGATCGAAGTCAACAAAACACCACGAATAAATAAAAATAAATAAATAAATAAATAAATAAATAAATAAATAAATAAATAAAATTTGATAAATAAAATTCGATAATTAAAATTTGATAAATAAAATTTGATAAATAAAATAATTATCAGGCGAATGAATAGAATGAATAAATAAATGATAATAATGAGGCTTTGGCGGGTTCGATCCTCGAGTCCCGCACATCACTGTCCACACGATAAAGCCGTCGGAAATGGATGGGTGTACGTAATATAAACTTACATCAGATTTCTGGAAGTTCTATAGCAGTAAATGCATTTGTGTCTTTGTGTCACCAGTTTTATAGGCCTACTATAATCCGAAAGCACATGCTCGTAATCTTAAATTAAGAAATATGCATGAATTGGAAACGGCATTCGACTATCGCCGTAACTTTTTTCTTGACCTTTTTTTCTCTCTCTCTCATTATAATAGGTATGTGTAAATTCACAATAAAAGCGATCTGTTTCTTTGCTTCTGTCGATATTTACCTTGTGTTCGGACCGCACAACTACAGCCGACGCCATCTTGAAAACGACGTCATTGGCGCGACGTTATGGCATTTCGTCCTTCGCGACGCACGGACCTTTGAGCGCCACGGTTTTTATGGTTCTTTACCTTAAGATTTCTTAAGTTTCATAAGCTAAATATTGAAAGTTATATTTTAGAATAGTTGAGTTTTTAACATTTGAGCCGCCTCATCAGAAAACCAACAATCCGCATATGCGAAACCAAACCGCGAAGCTGATCAGCGCCTTCGTTTTCGCTACACGGATAGCACAATTCCTCTTCTTTCTAAATTCAAAATTGCGAGGCTCTAGCCATCTTCTGTGACTGTAAAGGTCGGTTTGTGTCGGGCCTGTTCGGAAACCACATTGTTGGTTTTCCCACGAGGCGGCTCATTTTTTTTTGCAAAGTTATATCTAAAGTCCAATTCGCATGCGCCAAAAATACACGCGTGTAAAGATACTCCGGTGTGCAAATTTTACTCGGGGTAAGCAAATGGCGCATGCGAACACAAATACACACCGGAGTATATTTACATATGGGTAAATTTACTCTTGGGTCTGACCAGATGCAAATTTTATTTCTACAAATACACACGTGTAAATTTACTATTTTGTCCCATGTGAACGCAAAGTAAAATTTACCCATGAGTATTTTTATTTCAAGTCAATATTCTGCTTTTGGATAACAAATTTTCACACTTTTTGTTCATAACTGATTATGTGACAGTTGCTGAAACTGTACTGTGGACATTGTTGCAAAATAAGATTTTATTGCCATTCATCACATTTTAGATCATATGGAGTGCAAACACCCACACTATTTCTTCACCATTCTTGGTGAGATTCTTGGGGCATTTTAACAGTTATTCCTTGTGAAAGGATGATAAAAGGGAACTGTATAACTGCTAAGGTTATGCCTGACCATTACATGATTCTCCTCTGCTGCCAAAGTCTACAAGAACACACTGACGCAGTCTATTCTTGTTTTGCAAATACAGAAAACTTAAATGAAGAGGTTTTAATCCAGAAATGATAAATTTACATAGGAAAGCACTCCTGGTGATAAAACCCATGCGAACGCAATTTAAATTTACTCAATGGTTGATTTGCACACCGGAGTGTATTTACACACCGGAGTATGTTTACACCCGTGTATTTTTGCGCATGCGAATTGGACTTAACATTGCATTATACATGCATATAATTCCAACTTAACCTATTTCCTACAATCTGATTAGTTGTTTTGATGACTTTATGCTTCGATTAAAGCAATGCGTACGAATACTCAGTTTTCACCTTGAAAACGGCGCGGCGTTTAAGAAATAGATCAGCTCTAGCAGTGAATTGTTGAGTAATAATTCACTGTTTGGAGGTCAGTTGTAAAGAAGATCAAATCACGAGCGCGTAGCGCGAGTGATTTATCTTCTTACAACTGACTGACAAACTGTTAATTATTACTCAACAATTCACGCACTTGAGCTGATCTATTTCGATTCTAACACACAATAAACGGAATAAATGTTGCTGAAACCGTCGATATCGTTCAGCTTTCTGCCATTGCATGGCAGATATCCCGCCAAATATTTGACTGTAATGCTGGTATTTACACACACTTATTACGTTTGTTGTGCGCTAAAACGACGTTTCACCGTCTAACGCTGCTTTCTACGATAGCTGACGTCGCAAATGCCGCAAAGTAACGTCACGCTTATTCGCCCAGTGAAATTGTTGCACAATATAACACGTTTTTTACCATTTGGCTATATAGGCGAGGTGTGTTAGAATACGTGATAACGTAAAGTTTCTTCGATGAAACGTTGACGTCACCAAATCTAAACGTCATCAAAACAAAGGATGAACGGGTTTTGAATGCGTCTAAATGAATTTTTGGAATTTTTATTAACATGGGCGCTTTTTCTTTTAGCAGAACATCGCGCGGTAGGTGTTTTAATCGTCTTGTTGTGTGTTGAAATTTGACGTTTGAATTTCTATTATTCCGAGCCCCAGTTCAAAATCGACATGTCCAGCTATAGGTCCAGACGGCGATATGTTCTCCCAAAAGCACAATTTTGAATGAAGGGGAAATGTTTTAAAGCTCCGGCTTTGACAGCCTGCCTATAGCAAGCCAGTTATAGCTTCTATTTTTTGCGAGAAGTGAGTTTTATGTTTTGGAAATTTTCAAGATGGCTGCCTCATCAAGATCCGTTTTGCTCTATTTTCCTTCCGCTGGCTATAAAAATTTAAATCAATGTAGACAAATGCAGTGTTATGCGACAATGTTGGAATAATAAGGAATTGTTTAATATTTTTGTTGATTTTATCGATGTGTAAACTCAGGCGAATCACTCACAAACTTTTTCATAAAGCCCTTCGGGCTTTATTTAGTTTGTGATTGATTCGCCTGAGTTTACACATCGATAAAATCAACAAAAATAAAATTCATTCCTATAATATATACAATCTTGATTTCACTCCCGAACAATCACTTGCACTTTTTATATAGAAATATACTATGAGACTTAAGTTTAGCAATTTTTTAATTGATCTCCGAATTGCAAATTGGTATGAAGATGAACAGAAACAAACTGTTTCACCTATCAATATTTAAACCATAAGGAACCACAATTTTCACTTTTCGCCGGAAAACCATCTTTTTCTGACTCAATAACGCTACATCAAAGTATACAGGGGTGCCACCTCAAATTGAACATCGTTTCTCGGCATCTGAAAAACTAACAGTCTATTCCCAAAACAGTCATTTAACATCTTCTTTTTCTCAAAAAGGACACTGTACCCTAATCTTGGAGATTTGGTTCCATTCTTGTATCAGGTAACGCCCACGGTATGTGACGTAAACGACGTCGTTTTGTTCCCTGCATTTCTTCCAAAGTGATCCCATAAGTGAAAATTACTGATGTCACAGGGTCGATCTATTTATATTGCGATACCTCGATATACTTTTATTCCCAATTTGTTCCGGTTTAGTGATCGAGCATTCCTATGTCTATTTTCGGTTTCGGTGTGTCCTTTTTATCCAATAGTATGTGTGATTTCGTGAATAAATGCAGTTTGATTGGACTAACTCTTAATAAAATTACCTTGAACTAAAAAATTTTCACAATTTGAGAATCTCTTTGTCAACGCCATAGTTAACATTTTAAAACTTAAATAATTTCGATCGATTGACCATTTTATCCTTCAAGGATAATTAAGGTCTTCTTCAAAATGTGTCCAGGTATGTTTTACGTTTCTTTGGCCTGTAGTTTGTGTTGATTTGGTCATCAAATGCTAGATTTTAATACTTTACGAACTCGGGTAAATAAATGTTCATGTTGCAAAATGTAAACAGACTTCTTGGATATATTGCTGGTAACATTCCAGCAAGATTAACAATGATACTGACCTAGTTCAAGGTTTTACTTAAATGTAGAGTGTCAAATGACTGTGATGTATGTTGTTTTATATTTGGGCCAAGATCTGATAAAAGGTGTCTTATGGCAGAAAAATCAAAATTAAGATATTAATAACATATGAAAGACCAAGTTTCTCTGAGTATTTCCTGAAAATTTGAAGAGATTATCTTTTCAAATAGCAAAAATATGAACGTTGAAAGGTGTGCAGTTGATGCAATCTAAACATGACGTCATAAAACTGTTGATGACGTTTGGACGTTGATGACGTTAATGTCTTTAAATCACTGTAATTAAAAGAAGGTAAGACTAAAATTCTTGAAATCCTGTGTGTTTCTTGAAGTTTAACATCTGTACTACTACCAAGACTATGCAATAGCCACAAATTCACAAACTGTTTGATAAAAAGGTACAAGTAGGCAAAGATCAGGAAAAGGCGCAATCAGAAAAAGATTCCCACTCCAAAAACCGAGGTGGGAAAAAACCAAACCAAGAATCAGGTACTTATACCATGAAACATATCGTAAGCCGAATGAGCAGCTATTTTCCCAATAGGTGGCCACTCAGTTACCTTAACTTAACTAAAAATATGAAAACATACATAAGGCGACAACAGCACAAAAAATTTTCAAACACCAAGATATAAAACGAAAAGAACCACCACAGAAGTATCGACTTGGAACGATCAGTAACACAAAGTTACTGGCGGGCTTAAACCGGTTTTACATGGCCATAACCTCACCCTCAGCTTCCGCAGTGGTTCATAACATTTAGTTAGTTATTCGGTCCTCGTGGTGAATCTCTAACTAGTCAATGAATCATCAAGAACAAACAAATAAATCATGATAAACATCCTGATGAATCAAAAACCAGGACTCACAGACTGAGTAAGCTGCCCGACGATGGAGATCCCTGGGCGCCGAATAACCTACTAACTCCGGAGCAAAAGAAAAACACCAGTTGGACCCCGGTGGGCCAAGCAACAGACAAGAAGCTCCGGCCCCAACCAACTAAAATGAATAGCTTTATGTCGGGGCCATCATAGAGTCTGACGTCCGACCCACCGGCGTGCAATTAAAGAAGGCAGCATAGTTATCAACCATGATTGGGTTAAAAACTAAGCATGCAGACTGTCGCATAACATTCAAGTTATAACCTATAAAACATGCAATACAAAGGGTTAACCTGGTTTTTAAAATGATGGTAGTCCTTATGGCGCAATGGTTCCCATGGCAACATACATCATACAAATAACGTTTGATCATAAGAAAAGTATCTGTCTTGGATTGTGTTACAATAATAAAGCTGTATGAAATAGATATCGGAACATGCCAAATAATTCAAATTTAGATGGTTTTTAAATTTTAATAGCATAAAATGTACTTGAATGCCCGAAGACACCTTTTACCAGATCCGCGCTCATTTTATTTTGGGGCAAATTATGTTCTTAGATCATTTGGTCGGAAACCAGCATAACACTGCTTCAACTAGTAGTAAGGGTGCCAGCCATCAGAAAAATGGTAATAGGTGGTCGGAGAGAAGCAAAAATTTCATTCATACCCCCTGGCAGAGGACCCCATTGGAAGTTTGAAAACCAATGTTTGGTCAATTTTAAGTCTTGCAAAAGTGTTGAAATTAACGGATGTATAGCGCAACACATGACATTCTAAAACATGGTATTCGAGGATGGGGGTGTACATACGAAACAGCTCATATCGCAACTAATACTTATCTTAGGCCGATGAATTTGCTGTCCTGTTACAGCTTAGATACTGTCCTTTCATTCAGTAGTAGGAAATGACAATAAACTCACTTGCATCATTCATGCATATTCATGAAATATCAAATATAAGGGATATCAATTATAAACTATTTTCTGACCCATTCTATCCTTCTTGACCATAATTTGACTGATGTTATAGCTCAGTGATACAATTTCACAATTTCTTTAATGCAATAGGGCTACATATGTACGAAAATCATCACAGCTGTATTTTCATGAATATTAATGAAAAAATGTGTCCTTGGTCACCAACAATATGAAAAAGAATGGGTGCCTACATACGAAAATGCTCACATCTGAGCAGACAATTGTTGTGAAGATGACTAAAATTGAAACCACAGGAATGCATGGATATAGAGCTGTCTTTCCGGTTGTCAATAATGCAAATACTTACTAGTACCTTGTATATTCATGATGACTATGTTTAATGGTATATATCAATAAAATCACAAAAATCATTAAAGCCCAAAAATAAACTCATTCCAGGCCCAAGCTATCATCATGACATACTGTTGTTGCACCACTGATGCCATTTGGCAACTTTACAGATAACAAAGTCCTGTTTTAGAATCATCTCATTTGCATATTCATGATTATTATTCATAAAAACCTAAGAAAACTTGAGAAAAAATGCTAAAAACTTAAAGAGTAAACTTACTAAATCACTTGTATCTGACCTTTAAATTGACACTGGATGCTGAAAGTGGTATTGAATGAATGCTTAGACTATAAACTGTTGCCTTAAATTCAAAAAATATGAATCATTTGCTTTTCACTTTCAAGAATATTAATGTTAAGGTAAGAATATTGGTTAAAATCACAGAAAAGTTAAAAAGGTACACCTTCAAAATGATTTGTATCTTCACTTCTGATAGCATAAGAGTGCAGAAATTGGTAGCAAATGGTTGCTTTGAGAATGTACCTTAACTGTGTAATCTGATTTTCTGATCTTATGTCTCATGAATATTAATGAAAACTTCAGAAGTAATTAAAACAGGTTTGAAAATTGAAGGGATATACCAATTAAATCACTGATATCTCGGATGACCATTGCCTTTGAATGCTGAAAATAACATCAAAGGATGGCTAGGACAATTTATTATTGCCATGTGGTCTCTTATACGAATTTTTTGAGATTTGGTTTCATTGATATTAAGTAAAACATTTAAACAAATAGAAAATGTCAGACTAGTAAAGAATGTCCATCCACAGAAAGCTTGTATTTTGGTTGCTTACTCATATGCTTTGTGGTATATCTGACAACTTGGCAATAAATCATTCTTATAGCAATTAGCTGATGCTATTTTGAGCTCTCAAAGGTCATTGCCAGCAGAGAAATAGGCGATTTTGTTGGGTTATCCAGTTTACATTTCAGCATTGTTTCTCTCATTTCTGGAGTTCTCATTAAATTCATGAAACAAACATTCATATGATTTAATCATAAGATTACATGGTTAAAGAGTATTTGTCCTGGCAATCAGTTTATACCAATTTCAGCTCCATATGGCTATCAGTAGCCAATATACATAGTGGTTAAGTAGGTATATCCCACTTAATTCTTCCACAATTTTTCTCCAGTATCTAAAGATTTCATTAATACTCATGAAATCCAAAAAGTCAAATGGCTTGCATTTTATAGTACATGCTTATTGAAAACTGCCCTAGCAGTTGTTTGGTACCATTTTCAGCACAGTAAGGATTTTGGTGCTTGAGTTCTATGTCATTTTGCAGGTATATTCACTTAATTCTTCTTTGGTGTTTTCTCCATTTTTAATTTTCAAAAAATAATTATAAAAAGATTATATTTCTATAAAGCTAGAGGGCAACAGTACATTGCATTAATCATCTGTTTGATACCACTATAAGCAATCTAGGTCTATAAACAGCCCAGGCACAAAACTTTGTTATTTTGTAGGTATATCCTTTATTTTCCAAAGTTTTCTGCGATTTCCTTAGTTTTTATTCGTATTGATTAGGATGCAAATTAAATGGTTTGCTTCTTAAGTATTAAGGAAAAAGTGCTACGCCCATGGATGCCTTTGATGAAGATTAGTTTGGGGTCACTTCAATTGATGTTTTGTTCAAGATGAAGCATCTTCTCTGCTCTACATATATTTCAGCATTAGAAAGGCAGTATTTGAATACCCTTTATTCTATACATAGATTCATAGGCATGATTTTTAGAAATGAATAAGTAATATCTGTTGTTTTATTTACATTAAAGACTTTCAATTACTCATAGGAAACATAAAGTCATCACATTGTTTTGAAATATAACATGTAGACAGCGACCTTCTTTATTCATAATATGTAATGTTATATGTGTTACATTATTCAGTAAGATCTCTGAGCCTAGGTTCTTTGTAACAGTCACAACAGTTGTTCAAAGCTTTGTTACCCAACTATCGAGGAATCATCAAAATCATAAGATATAACCACTATTCCAAAGAAATACATGTAACATGTTATAGGTAAATAGTAATACATCATTTGGCATATGAGACTGGGGTTAGGCTGCTGAATACTTCATTTTAGACAATGCATATAAGAAAGAAAAAATAAATCGTGCGTGTCATTTGAACATGGTAATTGGAAATAAATATCTTGGTTTTGGCAAAATGCATAGAACACCCGCAAAAGTGAATGACGCCTCGTAAAATTGTGTTTTTCAAAGGATATTTTAATTTACATAACATGTAAACATTACAGTCAGTGGAGGTCAGACGTTTGTTCAAACAGCTTTAATAAGAGTATGTAACATAGACATGCAGAATGCAGATTTTATGAGTAACATGAGTAAAATGATAAAGTGCTGTCATTTTTCTGTAGCTTCAACAGTCATATCATATTTTCATTTTTACCAGTAATGTATGTAACGGCCTATTACATGATAATGCCCCGATGCTGAGAGTGCAAACTTCTCTTATTCAACCAAGCTTGAGTTTTCTCTAAGATAAATGCTTTTATATTGTCCAAAGACAGTACTCAACACCTGTTCCAGCAAAAAATGACTAACCAAAGTGATATTATGAAGCTATTTCTTTGTTTTGAGCCTTACCTATTGACAAATTAACTCTGTTACATACGTTACATGTCACAAAAAGCTAAAAAAAACAAAAAAAAAAAAACACATAAACACATAAATTTTGTAAAAAAATATTTTGCTAGCTTCGTTTTCGAAGATATTGGCTTTAAGGTTTTTTAAAATGAATTTTCAAGTTGACGGGTCACTATAGAATGACGCAAATACAGGGATTTATTCTGTATATAATGTTACACTATCGACAATTATTTATACTGTAAGGATCTATAGCCTTCCATTATCTTAAAATAGTCTATTACTTTCTAAAGTTTAATGCAGAATCAAACAATTAGGCAAAGTGAACCAATGAACAAAAGACTATGATTTACAATTCAAAATAAAATTTTAGACATCTCTTAAAGATGGCGTAGTTACGTCCTTAAAGTGTAACGTATGTAACTTTATTTTTGTTTTAAAAAGCATATTCAAGTCTCACTAGCAACTATATGTAATTACTAGCAGCTGCAATGAAAACATATTGCATGAACACGAAAATAGGCAATATATTTATGGTTTGGGAATCTGCTGGCTGTACTAGAAGTCACGGATCAACAGAGCTGGGGTACGCCATTTTAACCAACGATAAAAGTACTTTTGCAAGACCGAAAAAAATTAAAACATTGGTTTTCATACTTCCCAAAGACAGTACTAAATAACTATACAAAGGAAATTTTTGCTAAACAGGTGGCCACCTAAAGTGTATTTTTGGTGGCTTTTTCGCGTCTGGCACCCTCACTATAGTGTTTGACACATACTAGCTGCATATTATTTAATATGCATATTTATTTCATATCAAGTGAAATACTATTATATTTATATGTGTCTCCCCGTACATCATCCATAGAGCAGATTATATTTTCCTTTTGGTCCTTTGAGATCAGAGAAGGTATTCTGAGAAATAAAAAAAATAATACCGGTTTAGTTTCATGTCTTTGTGTCGACTACACTGCCGAAGGATGCACAATAACAGTAATTCTCAGTGGCATGTTGCAAAAACTATAAGGTCACTGAAGAGGCTTCAGTATCTGAAACCGCGGAGGGTCAATCCCCTTTCTCATTCATATGTTCACTGCTCTTAAAGGGTTTCAGTTTTATATTTTCTGTTTTAAATGAAATCCATTAACATTTTATCACACACACGTATACGTAAGAATTTCTTTCAAAACCCCTTTTTGTCGTCCATCTTGAATTTTGGCGGCCATCTTGTATTTTGGTGGCCATCTTATATTGCTTAAAGATTTTATATCAGGACGCTCATATGTAGTTATGTCTGTGCAATATATTCTGTTACGTAGATGATATTACAGGGTCATCTAGGTTTCAAGCCGAACTATATTATAGAAATTCACTTTTTTTGCAAATGTGTAAATAAGTAAACGGTATATGCAATTTACATATACATGATATACATGTCTTGAGACTGAACTATCTATTCCATGATGCCTCTAGTGTTTTTTCTCAATAAATGGAAAGCAGTTCAACCATGAAAAAAATGCTCTTAGACCAAGATTTTTGAACATTCCAATTAAACATTTGCATATTTCTCAGACAAAATCATAAATTGCACTTACTGACCTTTTGACCTCCTGTACTTTGGTTCAGACAAACATGCTTGGTTATCTGACACATACAAACCCTTAATGTACTATCTAACTGTTAATATACCAAATTTTAGCATTCAAACCACATTCTTTGGCATTGGGTTTACTTGTACTTTCAGCTGGGGTTACTTTTTATAATTTTTGCACTTGTTGAACTTTGACCTAGTTTCTAACCTTAATAGGCAAATCCAGACATGGCATTCACCCCTATTGCTTCAGGCATGCATCAATGATTATGTTTACATCATCAAATTGCTTCTACTCAATTTTGCCATTTAAAGTGAAAATAAGCCTCAAATGTGTGAATGGATGGCTGCCTATATCGTGTAAGTCTGTGTCATATTTGTTTTGTTTGCGTCCATTTGTTGTCTTGAATGTCTATTATGTTGTTTTAATTTTAGGACACCCTTTTTGATACAATATTAAAAAGGAAAGAGTCACGGTGTTCCCTATTAATTTCAACACCTTAGACAAATGGAGCCCGACATAAAAACCCACATTGTTCAGGGCGTCTTTGGGATGGCGACGTTCTGGTAGCTTGAGTCACAACCGACAATGGGAGGATTTCTCGATTAGTATAAATTCAGGGACTCAACCGGTTGTAAATTAAAAATGGCCATTTATATTTTCTTAATAGCTAGCTAGCTTAGTGACTCAGCAGTGTAGCTGAACTGTTGGTGAAAATATTTGCAACAATACCCGGGTATAATATTAATGCAGTTATAACCATGGTTCGGTGAACATTTTCCTTAGTTTTCCGGTGAGGAGCCTCAACTTACTACGGAGAGGAAACTTGGAGATATAGTGTTTAAATCAATTGACACTGGTTATGCAGTGAATGACTGTGATATTAATTGCCCCTTTATATGTGTTTAAATGTTTTCAATTTCAGGTGATTACATTTTTGTTAGTGTTCTGTGTATTTATATGTGTGTATTAATTTGAAAACCTGGCCAGGTACAAGCATTGTCTTGTTTGTATTGATGAAATAATTTTTGTCGGTACAAACCGGGCAAATTTCAGAATACCTTTTGTGTATTTTCTAGACTTTGATTTAGAATATTACATTGTCAGTGATTTTTTTCCCTGCATGTCACAGTATACTAACAAACTAATTATTTCACAGGATGAGTGCTGATGCCTGAGTGATGTCCTATTCCAATATTTTACCAATTTATACTGAATACTTCCAATATCCTTGGTCATAATGCTTTTGTTCATATTGTAGGTTGATTTTTCTGTTGTCACGGTTGAATCTGCTTTCGTGTTGAATAGAAAATGCTTTACGCGGTTACAGTCTCGTAAGGTAAGAATTTACCTGTATTTATTTGATATAGGTTTATAGCCAGTTCAACATTTCTCAGTCGTATGTAATGAGTAGGTATAGAATAAAGAAATACACTGAGCGTCCAAATAATTTTATTCGTCCTCTAAAGTATAAACCAATCCTAATATCTGACAGTAAGGGTAATAGATTGAGAGAGCATGCACATATCATAGAAGACACTGGATATTCATTGGAATTTGTATGTAAAGGTGGAGCCAGATTCTTAGATAAATATTTTTGGCTTGTGAAAAATTTAGGCAAAAGAGTAGCTACCCATCAGCATGTTTTCTTATATATATGGTTGGGTACATGTGATTTAACATGCAAAAAGAATACTGTGTATTTCAATTAGCAAAATAGAAAAGTGAGAAAAAGCTTCATTGAACTTCGACATGATTCAGATCTAGCAGCAATCTCTTATATTCAGTTTCAGATTAAGAAGTATCTTGATTTTGTGTCTCAATTTCCAACTGTCAGAATTGTTTTTCTGAAAGTGCCATACTACTCTATTCAGAAATATAACAAGTATCTAGGCAATACCAATTATGCAGAATTCAAGGAGCAGGATCTAGTACTGACACAAAGAATTGACCTTGTGAATAATTATATTCAGGAAGTTAACAAGTATTTTTGTTTGTTGTCAGTTAACTTCAAGAAAGATTTGACTGTATTCTGAAAAACCTCTGGTTTACTAAAGAAATCCAGTCTAGAGTTTTCTTCCTACCCAGATGGCCTACATCCAGATAGGGAGCTTGCTTACTGTTGGCTAAAGAAGATAGTTACTCATATTTTCTTCAGTTGTAAGTGAATTGTTGTGTTTTTTGTTCTTGCCAAGCATAGTTATGTCTTTAGGTGGCATGCTAGGCATGGTCACTCCCAGGCCAGGTGTTTAACCTTCAGACATTGGCTTGACTGGAATACTGACTGCATCATTAGTGTAGTTAGCCAACAGCTTGACAGTTTTTTTGTGTATGTTGTCTAATCTGTATATGTAAGTGTTGTATTATTTTTTTCTGAAGTTTCTTGAAGTTTATTGAGTGGTAAACAATAACATATTGTTTGCATTATGGCGGAAAAAAGTGAAGAAGAGATGGCAGAGATGGTTAAAGCTGTCAATGAAAATCCAGCCTATAAAGTGCTGACCAAAGAAGAATATGACCTGTTGGTGGGAATGAAGGAGAAGAAAGTTCCTGGTAAGTTGGCAAATACTGTCAAAAATTTGACCAGTACACCAGTTCCTCCACCCAGTACCCCTGATGTTAAGCCCAAAACCAACTTGCACACTCCTGGTTTGTCACCAGTTGGTGCTTTGGACATGTCACATAATATGTCTTGTATGGGTTCAGGTTCTTATCCACCCAAATTACCTATATTTAGTGGTTCGGAGGAACCACAAAAAGGTGAAACCTCTTTTGAAGTATGGGAATTTGAGGTGAAATGTTTGTTGAATGACCATACAGTGTCAGAGCCTTTGCTATGGCAATGTATTAGGAATTCACTGAGAGGTACACCAAGAAGTATGATGATCTCACTTGGTGAAAAAGCATCCATGTCCGAGGTTCTGGACAAATTGACAGGCTTTTACGGAACTGTTAGCTCCAGTGAGATATTGCTGCAATCGTTCTTCAGTGATTCCCAGAAAGACAATGGGTCAATAGTAACTTATGGCTCAAGGCTTGAACAAACAATAACAAAGGCTATCAGGTCTGGCCACATTGATGGGGTTGCAAAAAATGCTATGATGAGGAGCAAGTTTTGGACTGGTTTAAAGAGCCAGTCATTGAAAAACTCAACACGGCATCTTTATGACTCTGTCAAAGATTTTAAATCTCTGATAATAGAAATCAGAAAAGTAGAGCAAGAGGACAGTAGCTCTAAACCTTCCAAAAAGCAGGCTGCTTAGCAGCAGCATACAGGTCAGGTGACTGGGGCCCAGGCAAGTGACTCCAGCACAACTGAAGTCCTCCTTCAGAAAATGACTGATATGATGGGTCAAATGCAGAAATTGATGGACCAGCAAAGCAGTATTCAAGCTGAATTGAGTCAGTCATCTTCTGCCTATGACCCAGATCAGTCATATTATTACCGAGGTAGAATCAGAGGTAACCGAGGTTCTTCTTATGACCAAGATCAGTCATACTATTATCAAGGTAGAGGTCGAGGTAACCGGGGTTCAGGTCATAGAGGTGGTTATGGTAGAGGTTATTTCTACCAGAACCAAAAGGATAGTGATAGCCAAAAGAGTGGCAGTCAATCTGACTATTCCCATAGAGGACAACGGGGAGGAGGTTATCAGCGCGGCAACCGCGGTGGCACCAACGGCCGTGGTGCTTACCGGGGTGGCAATGCTGGCAACTCCAAGAACCCTTTAAACTAGTATCTTCCTCTATTGCGGGGCAAATGGAGGAAGTGCCAGTTGAGTTGACAATGAAAAGCCCAAAAAGTGTTGATGGTTCAACATCCGAAGTTATTAATAGAATGGTTGGTAAATCCAACGAAACAGAGATTTCAATTGAAGGAGTCAAGACAATTGGGTTAATTGACTCCGGTTCTCAGATAACCTCGGTGTCTAAATTATTTTATCAGGCATTGGAACCTAAACCTCTATTGCATGATGTAAGAGAGCTAGGTGTGTCTGCAACCTCTGCCAGTGGTTCACAACTTCCAGCTAAGGGATATATTGAAGTGGATGTTTCAGTTCCTTTTATGAGTGATTTTATTAACCCTGTTCCTGTTTTAGTTGTGAATAATACAGATTATAACAGTAAAGTTCCTGCAATAATAGGAACAAATGTTATAAATCTTTGTAAGAGTTTTAGCTCTACTTTAGACTCAGATGTTCCTGAGCAATGGAAATTGGCTTTTGATAGTTTAGTTGATGATACTTTACCTGTCAAAAGTACCAATAATTTCAGTGTGCAGATTGCACCTGGTGAAATCAAGACACTGTCTGGTATTGTTAGAAAGAAAGATAAAGATATTGACACTGCCGTTACGGAACATATTGATACCTCTTTGTCAGCGGACTTGACTATATGTCCCAGAGTTGTTTCGTTAAAGTCAGCTAGTTCTACTGTAAGGGTTCCTGTCAGAGTATGTAATTTATCTGCCAGAGTTGTAGAGATTCCTCCTAAATCTCTATTATACTCATTGAGCAGTGTTAAAGTTGTAGATTCTTGGACTCCTGATTCTGCAAAGAATCAGGAACAAAAGTCTGCTACAACTACTGTTGAAGAATTAGGTGTCAAGATAGATTCAGAGAATCCGACACCAGATGAGTTTTATCAGGCTAAGGAAGTCCTTAGCAATTGGTCACACATATTTTCTACCAGTCCAACGGACTTAGGTAGAACTGATTTAGTTGAGCATGAAATAAAGCTCACAGATGACACTCCTTTTAAGGAACCCTATAGGCGTATTCCGCCAGCTATGTATGAAGAGGTGAGGCAACATTTGAAGGAAATGTTGGATGCCGGAGCAATCCGAGAATCAAGCAGTCCCTTTTCTTCAAATGCTGTTTTGGTTAGAAAAAAAGGACGGTAGTCTACGCTTTTGCATAGACTTCAGAAAGCTTAACAGTAGAACTGTGAAGGTTGCATATATGCTACCTCGCATACACAGCACAATTGATACTCTCATTGGTGCTAAGTATTTCTCAAAACTCAACTTGCGCAGTGGTTACTGGCAAGTCGAAATGAGTAAGAAAGACAAAGAGAAAACTGCCTTTAGTGTAGGCAACTTAGGTTTTTATTAATGTAACAGGATGGCGTTTGGTTTAACCAACTCACCTGCTACATTCCAAAGACTTATGGAAAGATGTATTGGCGACCTCAATTTGAGGAAGTGCCTCATCTTTCTTGATGATATTCTGATATTTTCAGAATCTTTTAAAGAACATTTGGAACGCTTGGAAGCAGTTTTTGGTCGTTCAGACGAACATGGTCTAAAATTGAAAAGTTCCAAATGTGAGTTTTTTAAGAGCAGTGTCAGTTATCTTGGCCATGTTGTTAGCCATGAAGGTGTCAGGACTGATCCTGAGAAAATAGAAGCTCTTGCTTCGTGGCCTGAACCACATAACATAAAGACTCTTAGGTCGTTCTTAGGTTTCACTGGTTATTATAGGCGTTTTATTAAGGATTACGCCAAAATAGTGAAACCATTAAATGACCTCTTAGTTGGCCATAGTACTTACTATGAAGAGTCTTCCGATGGTTTGAGGAAGAAGAAAAGGAAAGTAGCCCCATGGGTTTGGGCAGAGCAACAGCAAGTAGCATTTTAAACTCTGAAGGAGAAGTTGTCTTCTCCTCCAGTGCTTGCTTATGCAGATTTTTCTAAACCCTTTCTTTTGCACACAGATGCATCATTGGAAGGGATAGGGGCAGTTCTGTATCAAGAACAAGATGGCGTAGAGCATGTTATAGCTTACGCAAGTAGGGGACTGAGGAAAGGTGAAAGTCATTATCCGGCCCATAAATTAGAATTTTTATGTCTAAAATGGGCAATAACGGATAAATTTCATGATTACCTGTATGGTTATAATTTTAACGTTGTCACAGACAACAATCCCTTAACTTATGAGTTAACGACAGCGAAGTTAGATGCTACAGGTCAAAGGTGGTTGGCAGCACTTGGAACGTATGATTTTACGTTGACGTATCGTTGTGGCAAGGCTAACGGGGATGCAGATGGTCTTTCAAGGCGACCCCAACAGTGTACTGAATTATTTCCAGATGTGGTCAAGGCCATCTGTCAAGCTTATACGGTACAGAGAGATTCTTGTCCGTATTTTGAAACACTAGTTGTTTCAAATTCAATTAATGTTGAATTACTTGATTCAACTCGTGTCGAATCTCTTGACTCAGCATCACCTGCTAAATCAGCAGATTCAACCAATTCAGTGCCTTTTGAATCGACATCTCTTCAGGATGTTGATTGGTCCAAGGAACAGATGGCAGATTCCTATGTGGCCCGTGTTGTTGAACAAGTGAAACTTGGATTTTGTCAAGAGAAAAGTGATTTGAAGACAGAGAACCCAGTAGTTCTCAAATATTTGCGAGAGTGGAAGAAGTTGACTCTAGTCAATGGTGTTCTCCACAGAAATACCACTTTGAATGACGAATCAGTTTGTCAACTAGTGCTTCCTCTTCCCTTTCGCTCAGTTGTTCTCAAACACTTACATGACGATGTCGGTCATCAAGGCCGGGATCGTACTTTGTCACTAGTTTGGGCAATATTTTACTGGCCGGGTTTAGAAAAAGATGTCGAGGATAAGATCAAGAATTGTGGTCGTTGCATACGCCGCAAGACGCCAGTAAAACCTAATGCTGAACTGGTTAATATAACCAGTACTCAGCCAATGGAGTTAATTTGCATAGATTTCTTGTCACTTGAAAGGTCCAAAGGGGGTGTAGAAAACGTATTGGTCATAACGGATCATTTTACCCGTTACGCCCAGGCCTTTCCGACAAGGAATCAACTAGCTAAAACTACGGCTAAGATACTTTTCGAAAATTTCATAGTGTATTACGGCTTCCCCGCTCGGATACATTCCGACCAGGGTAGAAATTTCGAAAGCAGTCTTATTAAAGAATTGTGTAGTTTGGCTGGTGTGGTTAAATCTAGAACTACGCCGTATCACCCTATGGGGAATGGCATGGTTGAAAGATTTAATCAGACTCTGTTAAATATGCTGGGTACCTTGGAAGATCACCAGAAACAGGATTGGAAGTCATACGTTGCCCCGTTAGTGCATGCATATAATGTCACAAGACATGACAGTACTGGATTTTCCCCATTCTTTTTAATGTTTGTGAGACACCCCAGACTTGCAATAGATGCACATCTGGGATTACAGTCTTCAAATGAATCCAATGTAGGGTCAAAGGAGACATATTCCAGCAAATTGAAACGACGTCTTGAATTTGCTTAGAAGGTGGCTTCACAGGAGTCAGAAAAAAGCTCTGCACGGCATAAAGCCAATTACGATTTGAAAGCCAGAGAAGCAACACTTGATATAGAAGACAGAGTTTTAATTCGCAAAGTTGGTCTTAAAGGTAAAAACAAACTGGCGGATAAATGGGACAGACACACATATATTGTTATTGGAAGGCCTGATGAATCAATTCCTGTGTATAGGGTTCAGAGAGAGTCTGGTGATTCTTCTGTGAAGACTTTACATCGGAATATGCTTTTGCCTTTTTCGGCAGTTCCAAGTATTTCAAGTTTTGATGAGCCTTCTGCGTCTGTGCCAAAGAAGCATACTAGATCAAGTTCTACTTCAGAACCTAACAAACAGATTTCAGAGTCTCATATTGAGTCTGACTCGTCAGATACTAATAATTATCAAGATATAGTGATAATTCCTCAGAAGGGTAAACATCAGCGGAAATTAAGGTTATCAAAATCTTCACCGTCTGTTTCAATTCCTCATGAGATTTGTGATTTGTCTGGTATGCCTGAATCCGTTAGCAATTTGCCTTCCCGTTCCGTTCAAAATAATCCTGAACCGTCTTTTAATACAGTAGATGATACATCTCATCATTTGGAAGCATCTGGGGCTATTGGTAATCCGAGTATTTCCGATTCAGGTGGGAATACACAAACACTGGATTTAGATCCTCCAGTTGAACCAGTGAGACGTTCAGGTAGAGCAAGACAAGCTCCACAACGGTATGGTGATTGGCTGATGAATCAACAGTCTGTAGACCCTGAAAAGATAGTTCATTGGGTTTAGATGTTTCAGTGATTTTACTTTTTTCCTGCACACAGGATATAATTTATTTCTCCTCTAAAATGTATGACATGGTCAGACACTTGTTTTGACTGAAATTTGTGTTTTTAATGAAATTGTAGGGGAGAATGTCACAGGGAATGCGTTTGTTTGCATTTTCTGTATTGAAATTGGGAATATTATGATTTCAATATAATTTCCAACAGGTTATTGAGACTTGTTATTAGTACAGTATATGGAAAGATGCCGCTCAGAATTGGCATATCAGCTATTATTATTCCAACTTAATTGTGTTGCACATTTAGTCTAACTCATATTGAATGTTAGTCTGACTTTGTGAATTTGTATTGCTTTTCATTTTAAATGATTAAATTTCCTATACAATCAGTATTGATGTCAACAGCAAATGAATCATGATTAAATACACTATGGAAGCAACAACACATTTAATAATTGCAATAGCTGATAACTTAAGTTTTTATTGAGCTCAAATCAATTTATTTGCAGTGCTTAATTTGCAAATGTCAGGGGACATTTTCTTTAAAGCAGGGGAGAATGTCACAAGTTCGATCTATTTATATTGCGGTACCTTGATATACTCTTATTCCCAATTTGTTCCGGTTTAGTGATGGAGCATTCCTATGTCTATTTTCGGTTTGGATCTATTTTTACTGGAGGAGTGTCCTTTTTATCCAATAGAATTCGTGAATGAATGCAGTTTGATTGGACTAACTTTTAATAAAATCACATTGAACTCAAAAATTTTCACAATTTGAGAATCTCCTTGTCAACGCCATAGTTAACATTTTAAAACTTAAAAAATTTCGGTCGATTGACCATTTTATCCTTCAAGGATAATTAAGGTCTTCTTCAAAATGTGTCCAGGTATGTTTTACGTTTCTTTGGCCTGTAGTTTGTGTTGATTTGGTCATCAAATGCTAGATTTTAATACTTTACGAACTCGGGTAAATAAAGTACATGTTGCAAAATGTAAACAGACTTCTTGGATATATTGCTGGTAACATTCAAGCAAGATTAACAATGATACTGACTAAGTTCAAGGTTTTACTTAAATGTAGAGTGTCCACTGACTGTGACATATGTTGTTTTATATTTTATTTTGGGGCAAATTATGTTCTTAGATCATTTGGTCGGTAACCAGCATAACCCTGCTTCAACTAGTGTTTGACACATACTAGCTGCATATTATTTAATATGCATATTTTTTTCATTTCAAGTGAAATACTATCGTGTAAGTCTGTGTCGTATTTGTTTTGTTTGCGTCCATTTGTTGTCTTGAATGTCTATTCTGTTGTTTTAATTTTAGGACGCCATTTTTGATACAATTTTTAAAAAGGAAAGAGTCACGGTGTTCCCTATTAATTTCAACACCTTTGACACTGATATTGGGGGCGATTTCGCTTTTTGAACGAGAAACGTTTCTCTTAGAAGGCATATACGCTTTGATGTGATGCGACAGTCTAGTCTTGCACGTTTACGTTAACGTTTACAGGACCGGAAACATATCGGCGATGTTCATGATGTTCGTACCATGCAAGTTGTTTCCTTTCAGCTGTTTTGATGCAAATCCATATTTCCATGTCGTTAATTATCAAGCCTGAAATTCGTAGGCTGCTTAGAAATCGATTACATCACTATAATGTCAAATTATCATTACCCTATATCATGATGGCCTTTCGTTGTCTAGCGTCATGGTGTCGGTTTTTTGCGCAGTCATCTGATGGAACGTGGTTCTAGGAGACTGTATCGTACTCTCGCAAGCTTGAAAATTTCAGTTGGCTTTCTTATTCTTCATATCTGCACTGAGCATATTGATCTTCGTGTTACGTTGTTTTAACATCAGGACGTTACGGCGTTCCGTTATGGAATTTTTCAAATGTTAATCCGGTTTATTCGTTATGATACTTTAACCAATCAAACAAGACAAAGATTGATTACATGTGATGTTCGTGGAATGCTGGGCACGTGATTTGCATTTTTTAGACGTAACGTAGCAACCCATGGGCGTATGAAAAACACACGAACTCGTCTCGAAACATGCATTTGAGCATCACTTGACATATTAAAAGCGTATCGAAAGTTTTCAAACATTTGGTTTGGAAAATAATAATGGATAAAAAATTGCTAAATTTAAGTCTTATAGTATTTGTATATTTGAGCATGTGGGTGAAAAACCATTAATTTGGGTTTCGACGAGGTCCGAGATAAGCCAAGCTGTGCAGTCACAAACGATGGTTAGAGGACGGAAATTTTGGATTTAGAAAGAAGAGGAATTGTACTATACGTGTAGTGAAAAGAAAGGTGCTGTTCAGCAGCTGATCTTCGTTTTTGTTTTCGCCTATGAAGATTGTTGTTTTTTCCATGCGATGGCTCATAATATATTTAAAGAGAATTATATAAAATTGTTTTTGTGTTAGGAATGGGATATGTTTTTACTGAATTATGGACATTTCGGACCTGGGCTAATTCGGCACCAGTCAATTCGGACCCTAAAAAAATCGACCGTAGTCAATTCGGACCTCGACCACTGGTCACTTCGTACCTCGACCACTGGTCACTTCGGACCATTTTTCATTGGTCAGTTCGGACCTCAAAAATAAAAATTCTTTGGTCAATTCCGACCTTTTCCGTTGGTCAATTCGGACCTTTTCCATTGGTCAATTCAGACCTTTTCCTTTGGTCAATTCGGACCTTTTTCCATTGGTCAATTCGGACCTTCGCATTATGTGTTTTCCATAAAGAAAACTACGGTCAGATTAAAAACGAGTCATCCTTTCTGATTTCTTGCCGTGCTGTATGACGGTCTCGCATTTCATAAGGAGAAATTGCGGTTTGCGCTGACTAATGTCATACAGCAGAGGATCGTGAACTACAAAATCCAAAGTACCCTAAAGAAACAGATAGGTTGCTTGAGCTTACAGACAAAGCTTATTCACTACTGACTGACCTTCTAATCACTCGTTAACCGCTCAAAAGGTCTTTGCCCAGGAAAAGTGGTTAAAGTTAAACCATCCATACAGAAGACCTTGTGGTTACTTGCGTGGTTATATTATTTTCAAGCGCATTTTGGATGTCATGACATCGAAATGTTGGGTAAATGCCCTACAAAATGGAGGCAACGTCCCGACATGACCATAGCTGTTGACTAGGATGCTTAGTCACAAATCAATCAAGCAATCAATCAATCAATCAATCAATCAATCAATCAATCAATCAATCAATTAACAAAACAAAATATTTCACTCGCGAATACTGCATGAAATAATGGCAAGAGTACTACAATGACCTTTTATTTTATTTTTTGAAGACACAGGCAATCTTTCCATCTTGAATCGATTCAAGCATTGGCTGATTCGGACCTTATTTCTGTTTCACATGTGGTCAATTTGGACCCCAAACAGATTCTGACATTGGCTTATTCGGACCTTGAGCCGATTTGGACAGAGGCTAATTCGGACCTTCATCTGATTCGGACTTTAGCTACGACACTATTTAAAAAAAATCATTTGCTAATTCGGACCTCGATTATGCGGTGTCCGAATTGACCAGTGGTCGAGGTCCGAATTAGTCAAGGTCCGAATCAGCCAAGGTCCGAATTGTCCTTTGCTGAGGTCGGAATCAGGTCCGAAATAGCCAAGGTCCGAATTAGCCAAGGTCCGAATTGTCTACGTACCGTTTTTACAAAATACATTTAAGGGTTAAAATTGACCGATGGAAAAGGTCTGAACTGACCAATGGATAAGGTCAAAATTGACCGATGGAAAAGGTCCGAATTAACCAATGGATAACGTCCGAATTGACCAATGGAAAAGGTCCGAATTGACAAAGAGAAAAGGTCCGAATTGACCAATAGAAAAGGCCCTAATCGACTAAAGATTTTCTTTTTTTAGGTCCGAATGGACCAATAAAAAGCGGTTCGAACTGACCAGTGGTAGTTGTCCGAATTGACTAGGTGTAATTTTGATATCACATTTTCGATGAAAATCCTTTTGATCAGAACGAGTAGCCCCAGATTAAGTGCTGCGTTCTGGGGCTATCCTGTTTGCCTATGTCTCACAAATAGGTTGCCGGGCTTAAGCCCGCCAGTAACTTTGTGTTACTGATCGTTCCAAGTCGATACTTCTGTGGTGGTTCTTTTTGTTGTATGTCTTGGTGTTTAAATTTTTTTTGTGCTGTTGGCGCCTTATGTGTGTTTTCATATTTTTAGTTAAGTTAAGGTAACTGAGTGGCCACCTATTGGGAAAATGGCTGCCCATTCGGCTTGCGATTGTTTCATGATATAAGTACCTGATTGTTAGTTTGTTTTTTCCCACCTCGGTTTTTGGAGTGGGAATCTTTTTCTGATTGCGCCTTTTCCTGATCTTTGCCTACTTGTACCTTTCTTTATCAAATTGTCTAATCATAATAGAAATTATCTTTTATTGAAACAGTTAACAAATTGGGAGAGTAAATATCTATTATCATTTCTTTTGTATGCAAAAACGTAATACCATTTCGTAAGGATTTTCAGATAAGTATATATAGCGTGTATAGGTTTGATATGCAGGGTTTGAAACCTACGGACCTAACTTTCTAAAATCCCCATAGTAAGTCAGGGGACTAGTGTACAAATGCCCAACTGTATTTAAGGGATACAGTTGGTCGTTTATCATGAACATTCTCGCAATGCAAAAATGTGTGAAATTGGTTTCTGGTTCATTGTTCTTGCACTTTAACAACAATAATCTACTAACAATAATATGAGAACCAGAAACCAATTCCAGACCGATCAGTGCACAGCAATCGATAATTATGTGCACTGGTCATGGTCATTGCCTTATTTCAATACTTATTGATGACGTAACTTTTTGCAAGGCAGTAAAAGCAGATATGTTGGAATTGAAGTCTGCATCGGAATGGCATGGCCACGCTTTAGTTAATTTTTATTCATCAGCTGTGAGGAGGTAGGAAAGTCACTTTCACCACCGGTCTGGGGGTGAGAAAAGTACTTTCCTTACCCCCAGACAGGTGTGAAAGTATTTTCTCTACCTGCATAACTGCCATAGACACCGCGCGTGCAGTAAGGTATGAAAATTATTTCCCCATGATTAACATTGCAGTCATAAGGTAAATATATTTGGCTCTGTTTGGATAATACTAGTCTTTGTATCGACTATCCTGCTGAAAGTTGCAAAATTACAGTATTTCTTTTTTGCTCCATTTTGCCAACTCTAAATGGTCATTGAAGAGGCTTAAGAAGCCAAAACCGCGGTATGTCCCATATCTTTTCATATCCCTGCTCTTAAAGGATCTCATTTTTTTATTTTTATTTCCTATTACTGCGGCTGATGCTGTGCCGTGTGGCGGCCCTAAAAAGTTTCCCCGTACATCATCCATAGTGCAGATTATATTGTCACTTTTTGTCCTTTGAGACCAACAACAGTATTCTGAGAAGTCAAATTCATTATCATGATTATCGGTTTATATTCATTTTCTAACAAATGTTTTATATATTCGGCTCTGTTTGGATAAAACTAGTCTTTGTTTCGACTATCCTGCTGAAAGTTGCAAAATTACACTATTTCTCTTTGGTTCCATTTTGCCGAATCTATAAAGTCACTGAAGAGGCTTAAGTAGCCGAAACCGCGGTATGGCCCATCTCTTTTCTCATTAATAAGCTCACTGCTCTTAAAGGATCTCATATATATTTTTATTTCCTATCACTGCAGCTGGTGGTGTGCCGTGTGCCGGCCCTAAAAAGTTTCCCCGTACATCATCCATAGTGCAGATTATATTTTTCTTTTGGTCCCTTGAGATCACCGAAAGTATTTTGAGAAGTTGTTGCAATAAACAATTAGAGAGAGAGAGAGTAAATAAAAAGTGAAACATAAAATGCAGCTTCGTTTATTTTAAACTACAAAAAATAATTACAATAAACACAATAAATCACTAAGTTGTAAACACACTAGATATGTTGCTATCACAAATGCTAATTAAATGTCACAAAAGGTGGTAGATTCGTTTTGTTTGCAATTTTGCCAAAGGCGAACTTCATTTTCCAAGGCAGGCGGAGTAATATTTGAGATCGCAGCTCATCAAGTGCGTGAAAGTACAAAGACACGGAGAAACAGAATATGTACATTGAAATTTTCATTTATGAGAGGCTCTCTAAATA
This sequence comes from Rugalucina vietnamica, assembly GCA_964017185.1. Classification (NCBI taxonomy): domain Eukaryota; kingdom Metazoa; phylum Mollusca; class Bivalvia; order Lucinida; family Lucinidae; genus Rugalucina; species Rugalucina vietnamica. The sequence continues at coordinate 42,908,044 of OZ024881.1, forward strand.
AGTTAAAAAGAGTCCTTTAAAATGTAGTTTGTCACAAACATATTGAAAGAAATCAAAACACATTGCTTTTCGTCTTAAATGTAAAACATAAAATTACTAGTGAACGTGAACATAATATTAATGAATATATACATATACAAACGTTCGTAAAAATACTGCCAAGAACGTTAGACAGGTAAATACCGTATAATAAATTGCCATGAACGCAACTCTGCAACAGACAAAACATCGGCATCAGCCATTAATATGTTACTGTTTAAACAAGAAAACGGGAAAACAAGTGTATTAATAGGATCTCTATAACTGAATTGTTATAGCTGTCGATGCACATATTACCAAATTATATGTTTACATGACTCTGTTTATAAGTTTTCAATGTCATAGGTATGGTGTGGCTCACAGCACATCATATGATCCAAAATGAGTTTAATAGCAGTAAACTCTAATTCAACGCCATGTAATCAGTATAGAAACAAAAGTGTGAATTCATAACGAAAGAGCAGATTCTGCAACCAAAAGTGTCTTGTTATGGTATTTGGCAATGAATATGTACTGCATCACCATCATTCTCCATACATTCGTCAGTGACTTTGTTGCGAGCTACTTCGAAATTCTTGCCGATTATGTGGGCCTCGTAAATACCCCAGCTACTTCCGTAATTGTCAGGGGCGTAAGCTTCGGCGGTTTTAGTTTGTAATAAGTATGAAGGGTCTCTCAGACGATCGTTTAAGGAAAAGTTTACAATTTTTTCAGAAACGCTTTCAGGCTGACAGGTATACGAAGACTGCGAAGCAAGAGCAATTCTTACTCGAGTGAAATCTTCTTTGGAACTCTTTTCAAGTGTCCCGCTACATTTATATTCGGCACACATATATTGAGGTGTGTCTGAAACTTTGACTTCATATTCTCTAATGCCAAACAGAAAATCTTTTGTGTCCGGATTATTTCCACCAAAACTAATAACGTGAAAATTCAGAGCAGTTTTGGAAGCCAGAGACGATATTGAAAACGTTACCTTTACTTTTGCAAGACATATCATATACAGATTTTTCCGTGAAGGGTACCATACTTTGTTCATCATCTCACGATCGACAGGGTTATAGGGTGAACCGCCCTTTGAGAAAAGAAGCGCGGTGTATTTATCCGGAGTCAAGGTTTTGTGGAAACGTAAATGGCTCTCGTTTATGTCAGAGGCTAAGCATGTACTATCGCTATTGTAAATTGGACCATTGTCACTCGACTCCATGATTGCGCCAATAGTTGTTCCGTTGTGTATAATATTATACACAAGATTATGATCTGTCAGTAACGGATCTGAAGCTATCAACTTGTATGCATTACCCCCAATGTTTACATGGTAAGTTTCAAGCGAAATGTATCCCAGTTTCTTGTTATATTGAGCTGCAAAACAAATTTCTCTTAACTCATAATCAGGCCGAAAATCGTCGTTTACTGTATAAAGTGTCGGGCCTAACACAACCCGATAGTCAACTTTATAGTGTGCATAGTCGTTCATTACTTCTTTAGACAAAGTTGCGTCACTGTAAAGGCGTACTTTAAAATAGCATCTTTCGCTGAATAAGTATTCAGGGATTTGATCAATATTATACAACTGTGTACGTGGCATACCGCTCAGATCGATTTCTCCTATCACGTTGTCCGCTTGATAAACCGTTTGACGTCTCTTCCTACGATAAGCAAGTACACTTGGATCTAAAGATTCCCAAAGCCCAGATTCAGTATCCAGCACCCACAGGGTGAAATTTCCTGCTGGCTGGTCTGGGAAACTTACTTCTATAGGCCCATCCACAAACAGGTCATTACCTGCGTCGTCTTGAAATTGCAGGTTAAACATGCCATACGATACCAAATCTATTAGAGAACCCTCTTCATCGATAACCTGAAATACGCCTGGAATAGCATCTTGGATATTGTTGTCTGTCGGATCAATAAATGTTACGAAAGAAGAAACCATACCTGTGTATGCGGTCCCATCACTTTTGTAAAACGAGTTAGCGGGTACTTTGATCAGAGCAGCAGGACTTGAGTCGTTTACGGCTCTGTCTAAGCTTAGAATAGCTTCGGATGTTGGGTCAATGGTTACTGGGTCAGAAATTTTTATCATTCGAATTGTCACTGAAATAGTACCACCCATTCCATTTACTATTTCTACAACCTTTGTCGCGTCAAGGTATGTATTGGTGTATAAATCTTTTACATTAAATACTGCTTTGCCGATTGAATCGGGTACAGATGTCTAAAAGCTCCCAATATCATCTGCATAATCCAGCAGATCACCGTTCAGCCAGACCTCTGCATAAGCTACGGGTGACCCGGACTCGGCACTTACAACATTACCTGATACGTACACATATTGTGTTGACTCACATGAGCCACAAGAACATGCCTTCACTACAACTAGCTCAATTACATAATCAGTACAGTTAACTGACTTAGTTTCAATTTTTGATGGGATGCAACATGATTTTGAACTGTCCCTGCATTGTTCTGTGCCGTTTGCGTTCACTTGTCGACACGTTTTCGACGCGCAGTCGCCAACTTCGTATAAAGTTGTATCTCTTCCAGGCTGTACACAAGCTTCGGGCAAACTGACCTGTTTCTCTTGTAAGGCGTCTTCACAAAAGTTATCTTCGTTATCTAGTAAATTAAGAACATATCTTTAAATTGCAAATGAATTAGCTAGGCGTCTATAAAACCGGTTTAAGACCCCAGTAATTTTATATTTCTGATCATTCCAAGGTGATACGTCTGTTGTGGTTCTATTTGTTTTATGCTTGGAGTCGAATTTGTGTGCTGTTCGAACATTATGTACGTTTTCACATTTTCAGTTTGGGTAACAGAGTGACCGCCTATTGGGTAAAAGCTGCTCCACCTGTTGAAAGATGCAAAATTACAGTATATCTCTTTGGCTCCATGTTGCCAATTCAATAGGGTTACTGAAGAGGCTTAAGTAGCCGAAACCGCGGTATGACCCATCCCCTTTTTTCATTAATAGATTCATTGCTCTTAGAGGATCTCAGTTTTATCTTTATCACTCGGCTTATCAATTTAGTTTTATCCCACCTCGGTTTTTGGAGTGGGAATTTCGTTCTGGTAGCGTCATTTCCTGATCATTGCCGCTTGTACCTTCAAAATGTTCCCATCGTTGTGAACCATTTTAATTGAAACAGATAATGCGTCACTCTTTAGATGAATAAAAAGGCCATAAGAACTGATTCCACAAAAATTTAATTTCTGCAATATCATAAAAGCTATGCGAACTTGCGGGTTAGTCATCAAGTTTTATCAGTTCTAAGGTAAAGCAAGCCTAAAATGATTGGGAATTCCTGGACATTTTCAAATTTTGCACGAGCAAACTTACAAACCATCAATTATCTATGGGAATTTCATAGTCTTTTATTTTAAGGGTGATCTGACTTACACTCCCGCCCGCGTATTTGTACTCCATTTGTATTACGCGAGTATTACGAGCGTAAGGCCAATTACGCGCATATACTCGTAACAAGCATTTACGAGAAACATATCTCATTAATATTCATAAGCAGGGATAATGCGTCGATGCGCGTAAGGTTCAGTCATTACGCGTATGAAGTATCGTCCAATCAGACAGGCAATACGTTTACGCGTATTTACGCGTATCATACGCGTAATGATAAGGGGTATAAAAGCTAAAGTACATAACGGTTGAGTTTATCATTCCATCGAAAATAAAGAATGTGCAAGTTTAATGGATTTTTATAGATACTATCGTAATCGTGAAAATTGCGTTACATTGTTTAAGTTATTGTCAATATGAACGTGTCTGTGATCCAAAGATAACGTGTTAACGAGTGAGTTAGATTTCGTTCAAAATAAATCGGAAATTCATTGTGCCCAAAAAAGCGAAAACAACACAATATCGAAATGACGAATAGTAGTTTAGATTTTAATCGTCTCGGGAAGACAAGTGGACGGATACATGTAAGTAAGACACTAAGTGAATTGTAGGTAGCCATGTTCAGTTCTGTTCAATTTTTTATTGCCATAGAGAACCCCCTCTATTTTTAGAGTCACCACTGAACGGCATAATGCATGTTTGATTTCTGCTCATTTTCCTCCCACGTTTGTTTCTTATTTATTGATATCCAATGATCATTTAACAGAACTCGAATGTTTTCTTCTTCGAAATAAAACCACAAGCAAATATAACGGAAACTCCGTGTAAGATCAGGTACCTATCTAGGGATGAAGCTTTTAGAATATTTCTAACGTGGGCGATCTGGTACATGTTATTTTGTATTCATGAAGTGTTCGATGCCGCTAATACTACAGGTCTTAGTTTGAAAATGATAAGATTTTGTTTTAGTCTAAAGCAAAACCGGGATTTTGGTTTACCTATATAATCCTAAGATTATTGGCTCATTCAGTACGCGTATATTACGCGTAAATTTTACGTAAGACTTTAACTCTCGATTGGTTAGAACAATACGAATATATATACGTATATGCTCCAAACACGCGTAATGACTTGCTTTACTATTTCATCGCTCATTGGTTAAGTTATTATACGCATTACGCGTATCATACGCGTAAGATAAAAAGAATTGAATTTTGACTGGCTATTGGCACATACGCGTATAAAAGAGGTGCGTATTACGCGAGTATTACTCGCGTATGTTACGCGCATTCAATGAGTACAATTACGCATACGGGGATGTAAAGCCTGGTCTTGTTAAAGGTAAAGCCTATAGTTTCGATCTTCAAGCATACAAAGCTTACAAAATGAATCACCCTGATGATAGAAATGTTTAATTTTACCTGCAGTTCGGTATGTTCTAGGTACAGTAAAGTGTCCAGTTCCGAATCTTATCCAGTTCCGAATCAAGTGGTCGTATCGTAACGAACTACACAGCAGCTGTTCGATTAAAAACAAATATTTTGTATGGTAACGAAGTCCATCTTTTTCTCTTCCTCTGCACGAAGTCAGATTTTGAAAACTTATCTGCATGCTAAAAATAAATCTGTTCTTCGAGATGACCTGTCGAATTAGAATGTATATTGCACTTGTGTAATTATCCGCAAGTTGCATGTTTCCGCAAAATGCATGAACCTAGAATATATATGTTTTACACTTTTGGTTCCAACATGCGTTCCAACATTAATTAAAACACACCAGGAAAACTGAACTTCATTTATTGATTTTCTGTTGCGTAGGAGCTGTTTAATTTTATCTGCCAATTTAGCTAGTTTCGGGTCAGTAAAATCAATTGTGTCGACCTAGTACATGTACTCGTAAATCTATTAATATCGCAGTACACGTCTTAGCGCTAAACCTAAATGAGCTGAGGAGGGAGTGTTTAAATCTCAGTAAGTATTTTATTTGATATATATATATATATATATATATATATATATATATATATATATATATATATATATATATATATATATATATATATATATATATATATATGTGTGTGTGTGTGTGTGTGTGTGTGTGTGTGTGTGTGTGCATTCTTGCGTGCGTGCGTGCGTGCGTATCGCCACAATACCACAGTCTTTCATTTGCAATGCAGTTTGTTTGAATTGATGCTTAACGTTCTAGTCCAAAACTACGGTCATGTTAGGACTTTGCCCCCATTTTATCATGGAACTTGTGCCCAAAGTTCTCACCGCTGTGTCTGGTGAAGGTTCGAACCCCGCTCTGGCCATGTGACACAAGCCAAGTTCTGCTTGCGAGTGTGTCAGAAGGGCAGGCACTGGATTTGATCTCTCTCTCTCTCTCTCTCTCTCTCTCTCTCTCTCTCTCAAAATTCTCAAAATTCTTTTATCTATAATTTTGATTTCTTCTGGTGACTTAGTAGTCTAGTGAGTAGCTATTTCCCTAAAAGTGGCCATTCAGTTACCAAACTTAACTAAATATATTAATGTCAATCGCCCCCATCCACCCCGTTGCCGAGTGGTGAAGAGCGCTGACATAACACGTTTCATTCGATCGTCTCACCGCTGTGTTTGTTGTGGGCTCGAGTCCACACACTGTGCACATGTGAGACAAGTTCTGCTTAAAGATGCGCCAGGTGTTTTTTTTCTTCTCGGGATTCTCCCGTTTCCACCACACCTACTGACTGGCTCGTCTCATATGAGCTAAATGATCATAAAAGGGACGTAAACTGACTCAAATTAGATAAATAAATAAATGAATACGCAAATACAACGGCTCAAACGGCATAAAAACGACACCAAAACACGAATCAAATAGAATAACATGTACAACAGAAGTACCACATTGGATGCTCATTATGCACCGGTCATTTGTATCCACAGCCCCTCTGGTAATAGCGGGGCGTGTAACTTTTCAGGTTTAGAAGCCCAGCACTGCGGGGTCATATTTGTGGTAAAATCCTTACTAAAAGCCCCGGCTCGCCGGAGGCTGACAATAATATGGAACAACAGCTGGTAGTTATTCTAATGAAAACATGGGATAGGGGCTTGAATTTCTGTATGTGAATGTATAGGTACCTTTGTCAATTAAATAAGAACATGCAAATAATTAATTAAATGTTAAAATACAACTATTATCTAATTTGAATAAATGTGATGGCGGGAAAATAAAACCCCGGCCCTGCCGGAACTCATCAGAGGTTAAATCACGGCACTTTAGCCCCGCTGTGTCTCCGCTATCCCCGGCCCTAAGGGAGCTGGGGATACAAATGACATTATGGATTTTGATTTTTCATTTTTAAAGTCCTGTAACAGTAAAGGCCCCGGCCCCACGGAGGCTGGCAATAATGAGGAACAGCAATTGAGTTGTTCTTTAAATAAAATTTGTCTTATGTCTTCAACTCCCGCTGTGTCCTGGCATACAAATGTCGGGCGCTTTCATATACGAGTAAAATACAATGGAAAAAAAACTGCATAAATTTCCTGAAATCCATGAATGTTTTAAATCTCAAGCGATAAGAATTCCAGAACATTCTCTCTCTCTCTCTCTCTCTCTCTCTCTCTCTCTCTGAGTGAGTGTGTGTGTGCGTGTGTGCGCGCGCGCGCGTGAGAAACGTTTTTGGTCAGGCATCGAGGGTGGAACCTCCATGGCCAAGTGGTAGAGTTCATGAATTCGGAGGGAGTGGTCCTGTGTACAGTATCTACCTCTGCCTTGTAGTGTCACTCTGAGTAAGGCGCTTTCAGTTCCCCCTAAAGAACTAGTTACTGAGAAAGCGATGGTTCCGTGCCGACATGAATAGAAACTTATTTATTGGACGTTAAGCATTAACTCAAACAAATGAGCACCAGTTTGTCCGAGTAACCAAACCGATACACCAACACCTTGAATCTCATCCAAGTCATTACTGCGGCTATTTGGGAGCGACCATTTGATTTTTAAGAGGGAGGGGGGCTGGAAGATGTTTCCGGGCCTGGATATTATTTTTCTCTCACGACGCGGTCCTGTCTTTTTATTGGTATATATTACAGTACGTAAAATAGTAAAATAGAATTTACCCTGTCCTACTAGATTTTTTTTCGTTCAAAATCGGATCCTGTTTTTTTTTTTTTTTTTTAGTAAAATAGAATTTACCCTGTCCTAGATTTTTTTTCGTTCAAAATCGGATCCTGTTTTTTTTTTTTTTTTTTTTTTTTTTTATTAAAAAAATCTTACACCCCCCCCCCGCTCCCCCCATAATAAAAATCAAATGGTCGTTTCCTTACGCAGGTGAGTCTTGGTGCAGTCGATCTGCATCCCGAATAAAATACGCTGTCTGGATTTCTAGTGTAGTTGACATACTTCTGTTTGATATACCTGTTTGTGCAACCGTAAAGCAGTGTTTGCAATTCAAAGTTAATCAAACAGTTGAAAGTTAAATTCATAAAACGGCAACGACAAAACAAACAAACAAACAAAATGAAAATAACCAATGCACAGCCGCCCATTATGAACAGCGCTGAACTGCAAAAATCAGGAACCAGTTACGTGTACAGATGCCATTATCGACTTAGAACATGTACACTCGTATTTGTTCTCGATTGACGCCAATATCCAGAACGTAAGTTAAACGTAGTATACATGTACACAGTTTTGGACACTTTTACTATCTGAAATGGTAAACTGTGTGTAAGTCTTGTTTTATAAAGAAGTTATGAGGCTACAAAATCAAAATCATAACGCAATAGCGCCAGTGAGTGTCTTGTTTAAAAATTATCGCAAGTGATTCGGAACTGGATAAATGATTCGGAACTGGATAAATTGGTGGTGTGCTTCAAAGTCATCGTGTGGCACACAGAATATTCACAATGAATCAAATTGAAGTTCATTATTTAGAAGAAGGATTATTCTTTCTAATGGTAAGGTCGAAACCTAATTTGCTTTGAGCAATTATCTGAAAACCACTTAGAAAAAAAGTGACCCGGAACTGGACAATGTACTGTATTGCATTTTAAATATTTGGTCGCTAACTTTATTTGTCCAGTATATAATTCGGAATTGCGTGCTTCTGCACAAGTTATTTCGATACAGTGCAATCAGAAAGATTAAATCTTTTTGGTTTTGAAAATAAAAATAAAACTGAGATTCTTTAAGAGCAACGAACATATTAAGGGAAAAGGGGATGGGCCATACTGCGGTTTCGGTTACTAAGGTATCCCTATAGATTTGGCAACATGGAGCCAAAGAGAATTACTGACATTTTGCAACTTCCAACAGGATAGTCGATACAAAGACTGGTACTTTCCAAACAGAGCAAATATACAAATCGTTGGTAAGAAAATGTATCTTTACTGATAATAATTTTCTTATTTCTCAGAATATCCCCGCTGATCTCAACGGACCGAACGCAAACGTAATCTGCACAATGAATGATGTACGGAGAGACCTTTTAAGGCCACCATACGGCAGTAATTATTACAGTACCTTTCACACTTAATGACGCCGCGTTCGAATAAATTCCTCGTACATCGTTGTTCGCTCTGCATTTGTATTCACCGGAGTCCGACGGTTGCACATTTTTCAACTCCAGCATCGTTCCACCGCCGGCATACAACGAACCATCTAGTAGTACCGAATCGTGGAACCTAAAATGTGTAGACATGCTTTAAAATATATGATATAAACATCTCGTATTTCATTAATATCTGCGTATAAATGGATTGACTTTATGCTTTTCTCATGCATGTTTGAATTGAAACACGTATATATAAATCTGTGGACAGTGATGTCACATCTGTTTATAAAATCGCTGAATTTCGTTGTTTGACAGAAAAAAGGAAGTAATGCTAAATCAAAGTCATCGGTCATTGACAATTGCTAAAATTCTTTATGCGTCCCGATGACTTACCATTCATAATATGTAATCTCTGGAGCACTGATCGCTGAGCAGCAGAACGTAACATCTTCCCCTGTAAGTCTATTTTTGGCTGAGGCTGTTCAGTTATTCGAGGTAAAACTGTTAATTAATAATGCAAAGCCGTCACATTAATTTTTTTGCTGATAAATTAGTTATCTGATAAGAAATGCCTATAGGTGTAATGAAAAATACAAAAATATGGTATAGGTAAATGTAGTTATGTATTCCACCAATATCACTGTTTAGCACACTGTATACATCCTCAGTTTTATCTATTTTAATAAATGGCCACACAAAATGTCGTTTTGAGTATAATTTGAGTAGAATTACATTTGAAACTATTGTGCCAAAGACACATCTAAGCGTGTACTAAATACAATCTGGTTACATCCAGCGGTAGGTTTGGTTGATTTCTGGGTTCTGCAGAAGATGAGGGTGAGGTATGAGCTCTGTTTAATCGATTTAAGCCTCCCCGTAATTTTATATAACTGATCGTTTCAAGGCGATACTTCTGTTGTGCTTCTATTTGTTTTACGTTTTGGAGTCGAATTTTTGTGCTGTCTTATTCTTATTTACGTTTTCATAGTTTTAGTTAACTGAGTGACCGCCTATTGGAAAATAGCTACTCACTAGGCTCACGATATGTTTTTTTAGGTATTAGTACCTAATTGTCAATTAAATTTTTCCCACCTCGGTTTTTTGGAGTGTAAATTTCGCCTGATTGGGCCTTTTCATGATCATTGCCTACTTGTACCTTCTTAATTTTGAGCTCACCTTCTAGTTCCATGTAAATAGTCTGGGACGTTGCCGTTAGCTCAACGACTGTGTCTTGAAATCCTTCACGTGTTACAATCACCTTCGTCGAGATGCATGTGTCATCTAGAGTGAAAAATCCAGTGGAGTTGCTCTGGGCGATAACTCTAGTCGGAGCGGTTTCAGTAGTTATATCAGCATAGCTTACCGGGTTACCAGAAGCGGATAAGACCCTTCCTTGGATAGTTGATGATTCACAAATACATGTGTCGCATGCATCGTTCAGCTGCTGTCCGATAAGACATGTCTGGCTACAATCTGGCGAACGAAAAAAAACAGCTCGTTTAAGTTTCATGGTCAACAAGAAAAACAAACAACAACACAACACATTTTACAAAACAGGTACACGTACGCACACAATTTTTGGGAATATTTAGTGTGTTACGAAATAAACCTTATGCGACCAGGCTTGCTTGATTTTTTAACTACAGAGGTGTTTGGATGACATTGACATTAAAATTAATATAGAAAAAGGTACAAGTAGGCAAAGATCAGGAAAAGGCGCAATCAGAAAGAGATATTTCCAAAGCATTAAGGTTATTTAAAAACATTTTCCATAAGTCTTTTTAGAAAGTTGGTATATAGCTGCTCACACGGCTTACATTTGTTTTTATTTTTAAGTACCTGATTGTTAATTTAGGGTTTTCCCACTTCGGTTTTTGGAGTGGGAATTTCTGTCTGATGGCGCCATTTTCTGATAACTGCCTTCATCCCTTTATACACCCCGTACATCCATTTAATGCTCTTATTTTTCCAACCCTCAGGGATTTTCTTGCAATAGGTTTGTATTTTCCTATCTATACAACGTCGGGTAGCTTACTGAGTCTGTGATCTCGTTTATGATTCATTGATTTATTTGTTTGCCCATGTTGATTCATTGACTAGTTAGAGATTCACCACCAGGACCGAACAAAATACTAAATGTTATGAACCACTGCAGAAGATGAGGGTGGGGTTAAGGCCCTGTAAAACCGGTTTAAGCCCCCACCAGTAATTTTATACTTCTGATCGTTCCGAAGCGATACTCATGTAATGGTTCTATCTGTTTAACATTTTGGAGTCTATTTTTTGTGCTGTTTGAACCTTACATACGTTTTCAAAGTTTAAGTTTTCGTGTAACTGAGTGGCCGCCTATTGGGACATAGCTGCTTACTCGGCTTACGATATGTTCTATGTGTCTAAGTATCTAATTGTCAATTCGTTTTTTTCCCACCTCGGGTTTGGAGTCATTGTGGGAGTTTCATTCTGACTGTGGCTTTTTCTGATCGTTGCCCACTTGTACCTACTTTTACCTCCAGTAGAATCATAACTTTTCACATCGAACGTGCAGGTAAGCAATTTACTGAATAGATTTGAATTTTAAGCATGGTATGTCAGCATTTAAGGAACGTTACAGAAATGGAAATCAATTTGCAAGTTAAGAGTCTTTAACTTAGAAGGAATATGTATTAATCCCTGTCAATAACATAAGGTGTACATGTAACCCCTGCATTTTGGGTGACCATAATGCGACCAGGGACGTTATACAATGTCTATAAAGGCATTCTGGACAACAGATTTGGTGGCCGACTCATTGAGAGGATAAATCGCATCAGTCGGTGATTCTAACTGTTCCATAGTGCCAACTGACAAAATATCAAACACTGAAGTTAACATTGTTCTTTGAAAAATGCTTATGAAAATAAACAATCAATATTGTTTAACTCACCCGGGCATTCCCAGTCGTTGCAGTTCGTCTGTTGCACTGATTCGCCCACACAATCGATGTCACTATCAGACTCTTTGTTACACTGTCGAGAACGTGACCGCACACTACCACCACAGGTAGCTCCACATTCGCCCCACCGTGACCATGTTGTCCATTTGCCATTCACTATTAAATAATATGTAAATAAATAAGATGTACATGTCGGCAATAAAATTGACAGAAAATTAAATTTATCTTGGATATTTATTGCCTGTGGACAGAATATGGAACCTTTATAAAAATAGTTGCGATAATTGCACATTTTGTTGTTAAGTAACTTCCCATTTGCGTTTAAAACGTTGGTGTGTTTGGTTATTTTCCGTGTCTCTTATAAGCCGTAGGCCCACGCGTTGCTACATAATTATGTCATATATACAAATATAATGCCCACGCGTTGCTACATATTTTTTCTCTGAAATAGATCAGCTCTAGCAGTGGATTCTCGAGTACTAGACACTGTTTGCATGTCAGTTGTAAGGGTCAAAACACGAGCGCGTTTGCATGATTGATTTACATTCTTACAACTGACCGACAAACAGTGAAGTATTTTTATTTTCTAATCTACGTGTATGTCGAATGTCGATTTTATCTGACAAGAAACGCAATAAAACCGCAGATTTCCGCTATTGTGCTGTAGATATTTTTCCGTCCCAAGTTCTAATTAAATACATACAATTTAGCTGTCTCAAAATGTCAACCGTTTCTGTATTTAGCTAATAGGCAGCCATCCAATCGATAAAAAAAAATCTTTAGATGGCAAAATGGGGTAGAAGCTGGCATCCATACTGATATTGTTCCTAGACATGTTCTATGACATATAGGGGTGGATGCCAAGTCTGTAAATGGCCCTGGGTCTCAGAATTAGGTCAAAGGTCAACTGGGTGCAAAATAACAAGAAAATGTATGAAAACTCTTTTCAGTGTCATTCCTTTGCTGTATTTTCCACAAAATTGTACCGAAACTACATTATATACACTTATTATGCATGTGGCGTTTATAGCATAACAAATGAGAGTGCTAAGCATATGGCCTAGCAAGGTTAAAGGTCATTTCAGTGCAAAATTACAAAGGTATTTGTAAAATTTTCCGGGAGCTAATTTGACCTACCTTGCACCCCCATGACAATTTTTCATTGGTGCCAAATCATTCATTGGGACCCCAGAAATGCAAAGAATTTTTGTCCTCAAAGATTAACTCTTTTGCACTATGAAAAAAATGCATGGTTTCCATGGTAACCGTCGATGTGATTCTTGAGCATAGGGGTGGGCATACAAAATTGGTCATATCTCCGCTGTTACTTGTCCTAGACCACTGAGCTTGGTCACGTTTTAAAGCTTAGACATTGCCCTTTTATCCAATGGCAAGTAATGCTAGTGATCTAATTTGCATATTCATGCATTTTAATGAAAACATTTAAAATGACAGAAAAATCGCTAAAAATCTATAAATAAACTTATTTTAGGCCCAAACGATCATTGAGACACTTTGTTATTAAACCAGTAATGTCAGTTGATAAATGTATTGATGTCATGGGCGTAAATGAACATTATCTCATCTGCATATTCATGAATTTTAATCAAAATGTCGAAAATCGAGTAAAAACAAGGGGAAAACTATAGCCATTGCAAGGTTTTTGATGGGTTATATGATCTATCTTGTATCTCTGAAACCCATTCTCATGGCTGCCAGTGTGATCAGAGGGACCGCCATAATGCAATAAAATATTGTCCTCAACAATGAACACATTTGCATGATGTAAAATTACATAGTTTCCACCTCCACCCTCAGCGTAATTATAAAGAAAAGGATGTACTCACAAAAATATTAATATACCAACAATAGCATGCTCTAGAATACTATAATTGGTGTGATAGTGATGGATAGTCCTGGCAATTTAACCATTAGCTATTAATTATTCAAATCATTGAATTTGCTTATTGATGAATTTCAATAAAACACACAAGAAATCAGAGAAAACCTGAGAAAAAATAGGGGGTATACGTACAAAATCACTTGTACCAGAGCCGTTAACAAATCCAGAATGCTGAAATAAGTATCAAATGAATGCTTTGGCAATGTACTATGACCCTAAAGTCTGAAATAAGAATGATCTGATTTTCAATTTCACCAATTTTAATGAAAACTTCATAAATGGGAATGAAAAGTGGAAAAATTAAACGTGTAAATTACAGAATGACTTGTATCTCGGCACCCAAAAGCCCTAACATGCTGAAAATGGCATCAAATGATTGCTAGTGCAATATTATACCATCCTTTACTACAATATATATGCAATTTTATTTTTTGTTCAATGAATATTGACAAAACCTTTCAAATTTAGAGGAAAATTACGTACAAATTAAGGCGTTATACATAAAAATTCACATGCCTCCTTTCAGAGCTCCATTTGAAGAAACACTGAACATTATCTTTTTAGAAATGTACTAGTAAAATGAGGCTTCTACACAGATGTCAAAATGTTTTTAAACAGCAAGATCTTGTTTATGATAACTTGATGTAAGGTTAGCTCAGGAGTATGGTTCAAGATTCTTGCGTTACAAAATACCAACTCTAATGCAGACTCTATTCTAACGAGGCGTGAATCTTTGCATGTAGAATGTATAATTTTAGCTGTCAAATCCTTGATGTAGTGATTTCAGAGGGCATACCTCGTTTAAGACCATCGGAAATTTGCATACTGAAGAAAGGGGCTCTAGCATTATGTACGTTAACACTGTTACATAAAATTGACCTTGATTACAAACAATACAGTGCACCATACCCAGACAATGAAAGTCGGATGCCCCTGACAAGCATTACAGAAACCTATCACCAAAGCGGCCAATACCACTTCCATTGTGAGGCCAAAAGTAGATTACTCTCCTACAGTACAGGTAAACACACAAAAATTGAACCAACAATATTAATTTGTTCCCAAACCCAACATCCCCAAATACTACAAAACTAAGCCCAAATGTTTTTGTACATAGTTACTAGAAGATGCAAGTCTTATCTTTAGCATCCACACCCACCCGTGTTGTACCCGCCTATCTCTCATTGTAATTATAGGCAAAAGTTGACCTGTCACATTAGGTGATCAACGTTAATGATCAACCAAATAGATAAGAGAATGTCTAGTCGAATACAATATCAAAAGATTTTAACATGAGAAAGTAGAAATTCGTTGACGGATCTGAAATCACCGGGGAGTTTAATATATTATGCAGTGGTCTCAGGCATAATGCACATTTGTACTGGCTTGCTGTACAAGTCAGCTTTTACAGCCATGTAGTAGAGTGTTAACTTATCACGTCCAGGTTCGATCCTTGCTCGAGGCAAACGGTAAAAAACAGTAACGTTTTCACCTGTTACAATATACCAGTCCACTGTTCCTTAACCTACCATACACCAGGGGAGTGTGGTAGCTTGGTAGTAGAGTACCAGAGCAAGAGAATTTTACCCATATCTCTGCCAAGTATTAAGCCCTTAAAATCCTAGCTCATAACAAAAAGTTGTGGCTTTACAACAACATGGCTGAAAAAATATTGCCTGGTTCCATCAAAGCATAACCAAACAAAACCTTCACCATCCCCATATTACCGTTCGTAGTCTCTATAAATACAAACAGCTTTAAAACCCAGTGCCATACCACATACCATTCATACTTTGCCCTATCCTAGCCTACCCAATCTGAGCCTATTCTACCATATTCCTGCCCATAACTCCTATCTAATACCTTCAAAACAGCCTATGTCTCGTTTGCGCGGATCAAGGGATGTGGCAGGGTAGTAGTCGCCCATCTTAGATTGGTGGTTTTCCAGGGTTCTCCGGTTTCCTCCACCTCGTTTGACCATATAACGCCCATATCCGCGCCTTCCATAATGTGTACATAAATTAAAAACCTTCAGTGTCAGTGAAATGCAGATATCAATTATGTAAAAGTGAAATCATGCCATTTTGTTAATTTGTGTTTACTAAAATGCACAGCTAGCTGGAGGCTCACAAGATGTGCTTATAGGATGGTGCTCAAGCCGGCGTTGTCCATCCGTTAACTTTTAAAATAAATATTTTAAGACCGCTGGGCCTATCACGCTCAAATTATAGCTAGAGCATCAATGAGGTAGGGGAAGTTTGCATTATGTTTTGGGTCAGGTCAGATCAGAACTCAGGGCTCCGGGGTATCATCATCTGACCTTTAAGCTTACAATGAGCAAATCTCTAAGGTGAGCTACAGGACTACAGGACCATTGGTCCTCTTGTTTAATGCAGCCATCTTGGATTTTTGAGGCCATATTGATTTTCTTTTCTTTTTTTTTTTGAATTTCTTCTTGTTTCAAAATTATTTAAATATTAGTTTTATGCATTCCCCACTTTAAATACCATATGTTTAGATTTTATCACGAATATGAAAAAAACCCTTCTTTTGGCAGCCATCTTGTAATTTGGTGGTCATCTTGAATTGCCCATGAATGTCAACCTGCGTCATTTGGACTATAAATCAGGATATCCATGTGAATTTATTTCTGTACAAGTATTTCTATAGATGCTACTGTACTGCAGTCTTGGGTTCATGGCGAACTATTTAAAAGAAGTTTACCTTTTTAGCAAATGTGTTGCTACGTAGATGGTAAATGCAATTTGAAAATAAATGTCTGAGACTGAGCTATCTATTCAGTGATGTTTTAAATGTGTTTGTTGCAATAAATTTGATATAAATTTATCCATAAAAGGAGTTTAAGCCAAAGATTTTCCACCATTCTAATGAACATTGGTGTATTTCTCTGAAAAGTTGCTAAATTGCACTTATTGACCTTTTGACCCTTTATACCTTGGTTCAGACAAACATGCTTGATAAAGTGACATATACAACCCCTTAGTTTATTATTTAGTCACTAGTATACCAAATCTCAGCATTCAAATCACTAACTTTTGCCATGATTATACTTGTATATTCAGCTGTGGTAATGTTTCTTAACTTTTGCACTCATTGAACTTTGACCTAATTTCTGACCTTAATAGGCAAATCTGGACATGGCATCCGCCCCCATGGCTTCAGGCATACATCAATTAATATGTTTATGACAACAAACTGCTTCTACTCAATTTTGCCATCTTAAGTGAAAATAAGCCTCAAATGATTGATTGGATGGCTGCCTATAATAGAAGTATACACCTCATGTTAAATCCATAAAACGTAGTGACGAGTTGCGTGTCAACTGTCAGTGACAAAAATAAACATGCATGTGTTAATTTCATGAATTTATTAAGAGCCTCGGATGATATTTGAATAACCTGATAGCTTGCCTAAGATTTCCTTGTCTCGGCATCAACTCCATCAAATAGTCTTTTAGTCTAAGGAGGTGTTCTCGATATCCCTAAACGAATGTTGTAATTAATCGCAGCCTTGAGTCAGTTTGTAGTCATTTACTTTTCCACGAAAAATGAAAAATGAAACTTATTACCAGGACAGTCATCCAATGTACACACAGCCTGCTGTACATATTGGCCCTCACAATCATCCTCTGTGGACCCCGTTTTGTTGCACGTTCTATAGCGCACATGTACCCCGGATCCACATGTAACAGAACACGAAGTCCACGACTCCCAGGAGGCCCATTCTATTAAATGAGTAAAACATTTGAATGGCAGCAACTTTAATAGCTATCTAGAAAAGCAAATAATAACGCTAGTGTTCTTATGCAGTACATGATGATGATGATGATGATGATGATGATGATGATGATGATGAGTAAATTATTTCAATGGCAGCAACTTAAATAGCTATCTAGAAAAGCAAATAATAACGCTAGTGTTCTTATGCAGTACATGATGATGATGATGATGATGATGATGATGATGATGACGACAACGACGATGATGTCGCTGCCGCCGCCGCCGACGACGATGATGATCATGATCATGTTGATGATGATGACGACGACGACGTTACCGACGACAACTGTGACAACGACGACGACGACAACGACGACGACGATGATGATGATGACGATGATGATGATGATGATGATAATGATGATGGCGATGATAATGATGAGGAAGAGACAGAGGAGGAGTAAGAGACAATGAAGAGGAGGATATGATGGTTTTCTATATGGGATGATGGTAAGAAGCTGTTGATGAAATAAAGAGAAACATAAAGTGTTATTACCTGCTGATGAACTTGGTTCAGGGTTTGAAGTAGATGCTGTTTTTGTTGTTTGCTTGGTCGATTCAGCAGAACTTCGCGCCGATGTGGTCGACTGTGAAAAAGCTTGTATCGCTTTGGTTGATTCTGTAGAAATTTGCGTCGATTTAATGGAATCAGTAGAACTTTGTGTCGGTTGTCCTGTGCTTGTCTTTGTGCCTGTGTCTGACTGCACATGGGCTTCGTCGTCTGAAGAAGGTGACTCAATTAAATGACGTTTTTTTATATAATTTATGCCTCAAGTAACAAAGAGCGCAAATTATTAACAATGGATGTCTTTCTCGACATGACTTAAAAGTTGTTGACGTTATGCAATAACTAACAAAACCAAATGTCTTTAATGTGTTATATATAATTGATTCAATAATATTGATTCTTTTTAAAGCTATTACTTATAATTTATATATATATATTCTAAAGGGGAGTAACCCAATTAATTAATATATATTTCTTTTTATGTTTCTACAATTTATTATCTAGAACTTTATAGAAGAATGTCATTGATTATTTTTATAACTGTTATATAATTTAGAAGTATAGAAAATTCTATGAGCACTTTGTGGATAATTCCAGATGAAAATGGAGTGAGTGTTTTTTTTACCATAAGTTAAAAATATATTTGGACTATGTATACTACTACTGAGATCTCGAAGGATCTAGTAGACTTTCGTTTAGTCTTGATGGTCGTTGCGGCCTTGAATTCTTCTCTGGAGAATTCTAAATTCTCTTTGGAGAATTTAAAAGAACTTTCGTTTAGTTCGTTTCTTTTCTAGAGAAAAGTTTATTATATCATTCTCTAGAAACCTGTAGAATTTCCTTAGATGTATAAATATAGGTCCCAATTCAGTCTTAGGCATTCAGAAATTTGAAGTGATTTAAAGTATATAATTTTGGTTGTTTCACTAGTGTTTTGGATTAGAATAAAAGTGTGGATTAAAATATACATGTGCTCATATTCTGGTTACTGGATTGTGGACTTACATTTGAGGGACAAGGACTTATTTGACATTAACTTTGTAAGTTATTTATTTATTTATTTACTTATCTGTTTGTTTGTTTGTATGTATTTGCATTTATTTGTTTGATTAAATATTGTTAAGTTTAAATTACTTGGTTGTTTTTCGCTGTACCTGTCTAGTTACGCTAGGTCGTAACAGATTTTGGGGGCTCGTCCGGGATTGAACATTTTGTGCACCGTTTATTCTGAATTTGAAACAATATTTACTGTTTGTCATACCAGCAAAAAGCAACCATGTCATTCAAACTTGAAGATTTCATTGCTGCGCCTTCTCAAGAGCTGTTAAACTTGGCCAAAAAGAGTGATCTTTTAGACATTGCTAGTCATTATAGCATACCTGATGTCAAAACATCTATGTTAAAACGTGAAATTAAGAATGTTATCATTCAGTTTCTTGTTGATGAGGAATTTTTTGAACCCTCAGCTACATCTCTTATTATGGTCTCACAAACCGACATACGGTTGAAAGAGTTAAAATTAAAAAGGCATCTTGAATTGGAAAAATTAAGATTAGAATTTGAAGAAAAAAGAAGGGCAGATAAGGAAGAAAGGGAAGAAAGAATGCAAAGAGAAAAGTTAGAGTTAGAAAAAGAAAAGTTAGCAAAGGAAGAGCGAGAAAAAGAAAAACAAATGCAGTTTGAAAGAGAAAAATTAGAAAAACAAAGGGAAATGGAAGAACGAGAGAAGGAAAAACACAGAGAAATGTTAAAAGAAATAGAACTTGAAAAAGAAAGAATGCATTATGATATTAAAATGAAAGAGCTTGAATTAAGCAGTAAATCAATGCCTCCTGTGTCTTTTGATCCTAGTAAAGTATTTGATGTTACAAAGCATATCAGGCTCGTTCCTCCATTTCAAGAAAAAGAGGTAGATAAGTACTTTTTACATTTTGAGAAGGTAGCAGAAAATTTGAAATGGCCAAAAGAGCATTGGACCTTGCTTCTACAGAGTGTTGTTATTGGTAAAGCTCGAGAAATTTACACTCAGCTTCCACTTGATCAAAGTTCAGATTATGACACAGTCAAAAATCTGATTCTTAAGGCTTATGAATTAGTACCTGAAGCTTACAGGCAGAAATTCAGAAATTGTAGGAAAGAACATGATCAAACCCATGTAGAATTTGCTAGAACTAAGGAGCAATTATTTGATAGGTGGTGTTCTTCAAAGGACGTAAGGTCTGATCATGCAAAATTAAGACAGCTCATGCTTGTTGAAGAGTTCAAACGATGCATACACTCTGATGTCAAATCTTTTCTTGACGAAAGGGAAGTAGAAACTTTAGATGTAGCAGCACGATTAGCTGATGATTATGCTTTGACTCATAAAGTGTCTTTTGTAAATAAGCCTTACAAGAAACCTTTTAACCCTCAATTCAAACCTAATACACCTCAGTCAAAACCATTTAACCCTCAACAGAGAAATAATTCTCCTCAACCTAATCCACAACCACAAGCTGGACTAACAGCTGATAGTTCCAGTCCTTCACATAATCCTAAAAATAAAGATACTAGTGAAAACAAAGGTCAAAGATCCTCATACTCACCCCGGCTGTTTTGCAATTATTGTAAAGGTGACGGTCACGTCATTTCTGAATGTGAAACTTTGAAAAGAAGAAAAGAGAGACAAAATCAAAATAATTCTAGACCAACAGGTCTTACTTCTTTAAGGTCAAAACCACAGTCTATTATTCAGGATGAAAATCCTATTTTGGCCAAAACGTCTGCGACTGATTGTATTATGGAGATTTATGAACCATTCTTATCAGAAGGTTTTGTGTCACTTACTAGTGATTCTGTCCAGTCTACCCCTATTAAAATCTTACGAGATACCGGAGCTTCTCAGTCTCTTATTTTAGCAGATACCCTGCCTTTTTCCGAGAAGACTTCAACTGGGACAAGTGTCCTTATTCAGGGAGTAGAGTGTGGATTTGTTAATGTACCGCTCCATAACATTTATTTGTCTTCAGACTTAGTTTCTGGTCCTGTGGCTGTAGGTATTAGGCCTTCTTTACCTTTTAAAGGTGTTCACTTGCTATTAGGCAATGACTTAGCCGGAGATAAGGTTGTGGTAAACCCACTTTTGACCAATACACCTTGTGAGGATCAATTGCCTGATCCCATTGAGCAGGAA
This sequence comes from Rugalucina vietnamica, assembly GCA_964017185.1. NCBI lineage: Eukaryota > Metazoa > Mollusca > Bivalvia > Lucinida > Lucinidae > Rugalucina > Rugalucina vietnamica. The sequence goes on from OZ024881.1 coordinate 42,929,292, forward strand.
ATTCCTGATCTTTACCCTTCATGTGCCGTTACAAGGGCTATGGCAAAGAAAGTCAAATTGAATGATGGGATACAGGATGTTTACTTAACTGACACTTTTATAGGTCAGTCTTTTCATGATGAGATTACAAAATCTCTTTCTTCAAGTCAAACTGACTTCAACAATCAAAGGTCAGACAATGACCTTACACCTTCAATTTTAATTGACCAAGGTCACGACCAAATGTCAAGGTCACAACTTTGTCAAGAACAGCACAGTGATCCTGAAATCTCGCCTTTATTTGAAAGGGCTTTAGATGAAAATGAAATTTCTCAGGTTCCGGTTTGTTTTTATGTCAAAAATGACATCTTAATGAGAAAATGGCGTCCTCCTGATGTTTCAGCGGAAGACGAATGGACCATAAATCACCAAATTGTGGTTCCTAAGGCTTATCGTCCTGAAATCTTAAACTTGGCCCATGAAACTCCCATGTCAGGTCATTTAGGGATAAATAAGACTTACCACAAAATTCTCAAGCATTTCTACTGGCCAGGATTAAAATCTGATGTTTCACAACATTGCAAATCCTGTCACACTTGTCAAATGGTAGGAAAACCTAATCAGACTATTCCAAAAGCTAATTTACAGCCTATTCCTGCATTTGATGAACCATTTAGTAGGATTACCATTGACTGTGTAGGTCCGTTACCCAAGACTAAATCAGGTTGCCAATATCTCTTGACTATAATGTGTGCTTCAACACGTTTTCCTGAAGCAATTCCACTCAGGAATATCAAGACGAAAACAATAGTTAAGGCCCTTGTAAAGTTTTTCACACTTGTAGGTCTTCCAAAATCAGTCCAATCAGATCAGGGTTCCAATTTTATGTCAGGAACATTTCAGCAAGTAATGCATGAACTTGGCATTAAACAATACAAGTCATCAGCTTATCATCCTGAAAGTCAAGGTGCTTTGGAAAGATTCCATCAAACTTTGAAGAACATGATCAGATCTTACTGCTTTGACACCGAAAAAGATTGGGATGAAGGCATACATTTGCTATTATTTGCTGTCAGAGAGTCAGTACAAGAGTCTCTTGGGTTCAGTCCGTTTGAACTTGTTTTCGGACACACTGTTCGTGGACCTTTAAAACTTATGAAAGAGAAGTTTCTTTCAAGTAATGACAGTCCTTTGAACTTACTTCAGTATGTGTCTGACTTCAAAACTAGATTGACAAAAGCTTGGGAAGTTGCTCGTTCCAATCTTAAGTCAGCTCAGAACAAAATGAAGTTGCATTTTGATGAAAATGCTCAGAACAGAAATTTTGACCCTGGAGACAAGGTGATTGCTCTTTTGCCCATTCCTGGCAGGCCATTACAAGCTAGATATTATGGTCCATATACTGTTGAGAAAAGGTTAAGTGATGTAAATTACATTGTTAACACTCCTGGGAGGCGCAAGCAAAAACAATTATGTCATATTAACATGCTTAAAAAGTACATTGATAGGGATAGTGATAATGATAGTTCAGTTATTTCCTCAGTAAGCATAGTTAATTCTGTCCCTCATGAACAAAATCAGACAGACTTTGAAGAAATGAACTCTGTGAACTGTGAACCATTATCCTCAAAACTCCAGAATTCTGACATTCTTCATGACCTCGATCAGAAACTGTCACATCTAGATCCGGACAAGAAACATGAACTAAAACAATTAATTCTTGAATATGAGCACTTATTTCCGGACATTCCATCCAGAACCGATAAAATCTACCATGATGTAGACATTATTGAAGGAGCAAAACCGGTGAAACAACATCCGTATAGACTTCATCCTGAAAGACAACAATATCTCAGGAAAGAAGTTAAGTATTTGCTGGACAATGACTTTATAGAACCTAGTCAAAGTGAATGGAGTTCTCCTTGTATACTTGTGCCAAAATCTGATGGGACATTTCGAATGTGCACAGACTATAGAAAAGTAAATTCTGTCACAAAAACTGACACATTTCCCATACCAAGAATTGATGACTGCATCGACAACATTGGTCACGCCAAATATGTGACGAAATTCGATCTTTTGAAAGGGTTTTGGCAGATTCCACTTACAGACAGAGCAAAGGAGATCTCGGCATTTGTTACTCCTGATGGACTTTATCAATATAAAGTGATGCCTTTTGGCATGAAAAACTCTCCAGCAACATTTCAGCGCTTGGTTAATAGTTTGATTTTCGGTCTGGATGGGTGTAAAGCTTACATCGACGATGCCATCATCTACAGTGAAGAGTGGAAACAACACCTGGAGATCATCAGAGAATTCTTCAAAAGACTCAGTGATGCTAAACTGACAATAAACTTACCGAAAAGTGAATTTTGCCATGCTAATTTGACATTTCTAGGACATATTGTTGGACAAGGTCAGGTCAGACCTGTAGAAGCCAAAGTTGAGGCTATATCAGATTTTCCTGTACCTACAGGAAAACGGCAACTGATGCGCTTTTTGGGTATGGCTGGATATTACAGAAAGTTCTGTAATAATTTTTCAGTTATAGCTGAGCCTTTGACAAATTTACTTGGTAAGAAGGTCAGGTATGTTTGGTCTGAGGCTTGTCAGAAGTCTTTTGATCAGTTAAAGGCCATACTTAAGAGTGCTCCAGTTCTATCAGCACCACGCTTTGACAGAGAATTCAAAATGGCGGTGGATGCAAGTGATGTTGGTGCAGGCAGTGTATTGTTACAAGAAGATGATAATGGTGTTGATCATCCTGTTTGTTACTTTTCAAAGAAGTTTGACAAGCATCAAAGAAATTATTCTACTATAGAGAAAGAATGTCTATCTCTTATTCTTGCCCTTCAACACTTTCAAGTGTATCTGTCTTCTGCAAATGCACCAATTGTCGTCTTCAGTGATCACAATCCACTGACCTTCATACACAAAATGAAAAACAAGAATCAGCGTTTGCTCAGATGGAGTCTCATGTTGCAAGAGCACAATCTTGACATTAGACACATAAAAGGTAGAGATAATATAATTCCAGACACCCTTTCAAGAGCTTGACAGTTTTGCCTTGTATGTTTGCATATGTGTATTGCAAAAGAAAGTTTTATTTCATAAAACTTTCTTTTCATTGAAGAGGGGAAGTGTTATATATAATTGATTCAATAATATTGATTCTTTTTAAAGCTATTACTTATAATTTATATATATATATTCTAAAGGGGAGTAACCCAATTAATTAATATATATTTCTTTTTATGTTTCTACAATTTATTATCTAGAACTTTATAGAAGAATGTCATTGATTATTTTTATAACTGTTATATAATTTAGAAGTATAGAAAATTCTATGAGCACTTTGTGGATAATTCCAGATGAAAATGGAGTGAGTGTTTTTTTTTTACCATAAGTTAAAAATATATTTGGACTATGTATACTACTACTGAGATCTCGAAGGATCTAGTAGACTTTCGTTTAGTCTTGATGGTCGTTGCGGCCTTGAATTCTTCTCTGGAGAATTCTAAATTCTCTTTGGAGAATTTAAAAGAACTTTCGTTTAGTTCGTTTCTTTTCTAGAGAAAAGTTTATTATATCATTCTCTAGAAACCTGTAGAATTTCCTTAGATGTATAAATATAGGTCCCAATTCAGTCTTAGGCATTCAGAAATTTGAAGTGATTTAAAGTATATAATTTTGGTTGTTTCACTAGTGTTTTGGATTAGAATAAAAGTGTGGATTAAAATATACATGTGCTCATATTCTGGTTACTGGATTGTGGACTTACATTTGAGGGACAAGGACTTATTTGACATTAACTTTGTAAGTTATTTATTTATTTATTTACTTATCTGTTTGTTTGTTTGTATGTATTTGCATTTATTTGTTTGATTAAATATTGTTAAGTTTAAATTACTTGGTTGTTTTTCGCTGTACCTGTCTAGTTACGCTAGGTCGTAACAAATGAGTTGAGCGTCGTTGTATCTTTAACATTCTATGCAATAGTATATCCCGTAAAGGAGAAGTAAGAGAAACACACAGTCGACCTGTCGAAACCCTGCCCCTGTCCCCATGTGGGAGGTTTGAAGAATAATTGCGACTCTATCCAGCAATAATGTGCAAATTATTTTATGTACTAAATGACATTCGGCAAAACCTATTTCTGTAGTTGCACAGGCCGGTTTGAGTCGGACCTCGTCGGAAAACAGTCGACAGACTTCAAAATCTCACCATGCAGGTATACTTGGAGTGGATACGCTCATTTGCTCTGCTGATGGGCAGAACCTGACACTTACATTGTACAATACCTAGTTTGACGTTATGCTCCATGTGGGCGATTAATTGCCTAACCGACGTCACGCTTATTTTTTGCCTTTTGTTTGTTTTCTGTCGGTCCATGTATCTGTTTAGAATTGTTCACATACTGCATATATTCATTTTAATAAGACAGAGAAAAGGGGCTAGAATTGAGTTTTTATTATTAATGTCCTGCAACAGTAAATCTCATTTTCGTTGCTACCATGGTGTGCACCCTCTTGAAACATTCAACAAAATGCTTGCCATGCATGTTGGACCTTTTATCCATTGCTTATAACGTGTTTATTGTTACATAGATACTAAATATTTTACAGTCATATCAATCAGCTTTATTGTTTGACAATTGCAACTTTTTAACTTCGCGAGGCTTTATTACTTAATTACTTAAATGGCTGAAGACGCATTGTTTTCGAAACATTTTTTTTTTTACTTTATCATTGTAAACTAAAATAATCACATTCTAAAATTTCGCTTAAAACGTATTCTGTACTTCGGTTTCCACTTTCTTTGAAGCGAAGCCGTCAAAACAACAATAATAAGATCCTCTCGCAGGCATATCGGTTTGCATTATTTTAACTTTAATATCATAAGTCTGTGCATGTTCGAAAACCAGTAGGCTCTACGTTTTTACGCTGTACATGTTTATCAAAAATGACACTATCATTTAATTCATATAATTTTGATTCAAGAAACCAACTCTTGTGCTGGATTCAGTAAGATTTTTTAGGCATTTGTCCGAAGCATTTCTCCAAACGTAGTAAAACTGTCATCAACCAGGAAGACTTCTTGATTGAGGATGACCTGTCACCTTGTCTGGTAAAATGTGTCATTATCGAAACTATTCAATTGTTCTAAATCATTGGTTGAATTGGTTTAAATAACATAATGAAATGTAGACACAAAAAGCTTTCGTACTTAGTCCACATTATCTAATATCACATGATAACTTGTAAGGTGCGAAAAGTACAAGTGAATTTAAAATAGTTCTTTCATTGTTTTCTCCAAGTAGAATTCATACGCTGGTCATTGCCAATCATAGTGGATTTCTTACGTATGGGAAGAGGAAGTTCTTGTTTTGCTTTGATCGCTTTGGTGTTAAGTTTGTTATGATTAGCCTAATTTTAATAAAATCTATACATCTGAATTTCAAGCTCGAAAATTGATAATAAGAATAGATTTTAAGTACAGGATGGAACGACTAGGAACCAATTATGTTTCAAAACCTCGCCAAGCTGTAATTGCATAAGAACAATTGTTAAAAACTACAAAAAGAGTTAAATCGGAAAATGGCGAATCTCTAAAACAGTTTCAAATTGGCGGAATCTTCAGGGTAATTCGCCATTCAGGTTATTTGTGTCTCCCAGTCTTTGTAACGTGTTCTTAGTGGTTAGCCCCTGTAGTTTGCTGTTTCAAATGGTAAAAAAATAATACTATTAGATTTAATATCCCAGCCCATAAAAAGTTGGAAAATGGCACTCATGAAGAGCAAACCAGTCGGCTTCTTATTCTTTTCCCAAAAAGTAGCCATCCTGTCAGCATCATACAAAGTTTAGCACTTGTCGTCAGCCTTAATGCAACACTTAGGTATGTGAGTAGTTAATTGTGACCGCCCTGGGGGGCACAATCTTTAATAGTCATGTGCTTCATAATTTGACCAGACCCGTAAGTGTTTGTTCAATGCTTTGCTGTCGCTACGAACGGCGTACGCTTGACCAAGTAATTCACGCCTTATTTAGATGGTACATCGCATTGTGTAATCAGATTATGTGTTATGTAGATTGAAGATGTGAGCTAAGGGGCGATAATGCGGTACATCGCATAAGTATTGGGGTATTGTTTGTGTCATCTCGGTGAAGCGGTTATGATTGGGGTTATGATATTTTCAAAGTCTTACTAAAGGACGTAAAAAACGACACAGTATAATTATAACTGGTCATTTCGTCCCATAACCATAACAAATACAAGTTGGCTTCTTTAAAAAGAAACCAATGAAAAGGTCAGCAGCCTTTTGTTATAAGAGATTACCTTTTCTCTAGATTTCAGTGTTGTTGATTCTCTGGTTCGTCATTAATTTCGATTCCCATACGTTTCAGTTTCGTTTCCTATACATGAATGCCGTTTCTTGTTGTGAACGCTCGACCAGTGTGTGTATCTGTCACTCAAGGCATTGACCAAAATTTCTGATGGTATGGAATCAAAGCCAATACTAAAGGGAACACGATTACAATCAATATCATGTCGATTTGTAGAAAACTATTTTGCAGTGCAGTCAATTTGTGACAGAGTTCTGAATTTTGACATGCAGCCTCATTACCAGAAACAGACCCACGGGTCCGATGTGATGGACTACAAGTCAGTCATATAGAGTTCCTATAGTTTCTGTACCCCTCGTCACTGGGTACTTACGATCTAAACCTAGATACGCTATGATAAGCAGTCTCCACGATCGATATTTACCGCTATTTGACGGGGAGTGTCAACACTGGATAAATTAAATTGATTGCGGTGAACTGTCTAGTCAGTATAGACGGGTTTACTAGTTTTTATTAAGCGCTTTATGTGACAAAACGCGTAATTGAGAGAGAGAGCAGTCGATCATGGGTACAATTTTCTTTCATATTCAAAGTAAACACTGTGGAAAAAGTCCTGAGGGACCTTTTCCAATAAATTGAGTTCCTGAAAGAGCAAAATGGTATTCGAATAGGAAAATTGCAATTTCGACCTATGACAATTTTGGTCAATTTTATTACCATTTCGATGGGGATGTAGGGGGAATGAGATAGCAAAACATTCTCATGAATAAAGCACAATAGCATATTACATATTTAGTACATATACAAGATCCATTGATTTTAAGTCCAAATCAGAATAATTTACCACTGAAAATGTCCTACCATCCACAGACGAAGTGTTAGTAGCCTTAGAGCATAAATGCTTCCAACAGTTGTGCTTCCAACAGTTGCACTTCTTGGCATTGCACTTAGAAATACTGGTGTACATTCTAGGTCTCCTGAACGGATTAGTATATTTACGTAAAATAAGGGATTTTAGTGGCGATAATCTTATCTGAAGATTATTACGAAAAATATTATAATTAGCAGCTCCGTGTAGATTTACAGTGGATGCCGAAAATGAATTTAGTGGTGTCACCCTAACAGTAGGTAATAAATTTTGAAATTGGTTAGTAGAATGAGGAATCCGAACAGAAGACGCGGCATGCAACCTAAGGGGAGTTTATTTAATTGCTAATCTTTTTTGTGATAGTCATTGTTGTGAATTGTGTTTTGATACTGCCAAAAGAAGCGCGATCCTCATACCAGTTATAGAATAAATCATGCACTTAATCGTAATGCAAAGTCTTTCGAATGAAAGAGAAAGGTATAACAGAAGCTCGCATTTCAGATCCAAGTCTAATACAAGTCCATGGATAGAAACGTAAGAATCGCTTATACAACGAGATACGAGTAACGGTCATCAAATGGCCTTCAATGTAGTATCGAAGTGGTAGCGTAGATAGAGACAGGAAAATGCAAACAATCCCTGATGATTGGAAAGATAAGAGCATTAAATGGATGTACGGGGAGAGTTTTAGGGCCGCCACACGGCACAACCACAAGAACTCTGATATAAAAAGGGATCAGGAAATTGCGCAATTAGAAAGAAATTCCCAATCCATAACCCGAGGGTTGGGAAAGAACTAAAATGACACTTACTAGGTACTTATACCAAGAAAACATACTAAGCCGAGTAAGCAGCTATTCAAGACTGGTTTGATGAGAATGATGACAAAATTCAGTGGCTTCTTGATTTGTTAGACAGTCCAGACCAAGCTTAGGGACATGCAAGATTCGTGGCTGGGGAAGAAAACATAAGAAATTCAGTCTTTTGCAGACAGAAAGGACATGAAAAAAATTCATGATGCACTGAAAACCATTTATGGCCCAAAGAGTTCTGGAGCCACCACATTGTCTAGTGCAGATGGAAGCACTTTTCTCACAGATAAAGAGGCTATCTTGAAAAGATGGGCAGAACATTTCGTTAGTATGCTTAATCGACCATCAAGCATCAATGAGGATGCAATCGACAGACTGTGTCATGGATCAAGTCTCACAGTCATGTGATAACTTTGATCTCACAATCAGCACAAAAACAGAGGTTGTACACCAACCAGCACATGGATAACCGTACAATGAACCAACCATCACTGTGAATGGACAACAACTGAAAGTTGTTGATAAATTCACCTACCTGGGAAGCACTCTGTCCAGAGCAGTGCATATTGATGATGAGGTCACTGCCAGAATTGCAAAAACAAGTGTGGCATTAGGAAGACTCCTTGCAAATGTCTGGGAGCGAAATGGAATCAAGTTTGACACCAAGCTGAAAGTCTACAAGGCTTTGGTACTGCCAATCCTCTTGTATGCATGTGAGGCCTGGACAGTATACCAGCGTCATGCAAAGAGACTTAACCATTTCCACTTAAGCTGTTTGAGAAAGCTGTTAAAATCAAGTGGCAACACAAGATTCCAGACACAGAGGTCCTGAAAAAAGCAGGAATGCAAAGCATGCATACTGACTTAAAGCTAGCACAGCTAAGGTGGGCTTGCCATGTTATAAGAATGCCTGATGAGCGACTACAAAAGAAACTCTTGTATGGAGAACTACAGGAGGGAAAGCGCCCTCAAGGTGGCCAGAAGAAACGCTACAATGACACCCTCAAGGCCTCTCTGAAGGATTTCGACATACCAATTGGATCTTGGGAACAGACTGCACAGGAGCGATCAAAGTGGTGAGGTCTCATCGTAAATAAAATGTTCTTTAGATTGCACAATTATTTTATTTCGTATGGCTGACCGGTTTCATGAGGGATCGATTTAAGCCCGCCAGTAACTGTGTGTAACTGATCGTTCCAAGTCGATACTTCTGTGGTGGTTCTTTTTCTTTTATGTCTTGGTGTTTGAAATTTTTGTGCTGTTGGTGCCTTATGTGTGTTTTCATATTTTTAGTTAAGTTAAGGTAACTGAGTGGCCACCTATTGGGTAAATAGCTGCTCATTCGGCTTACGAAATGTTTTCTTGGTATCAGTACCTGATTGTTGGTTTGGTTTTTCCCACCTCGGTTTTTGGAGTGGGAATCTTTTTCTGATTACACCTTTTCCTGATCTTGTCCTACTTGCAATTGTATCTTTTCATGATAAATATCAATTTGAAAGCCTTTACACAAACGTAGTTGCAATAAAAGTAAAATGGCGTCCAGTTGTCAAGCGACACGACGTTACGTAAGGCCAAATACTTCCTTCCGTTAACTGCATTGCATGTAACGAAATGTCTGTTTAAAAACGTCGTAAATACAATGTACGTAACATGTCTCAAAATTATACACAAAAACATTAAGACTTAATGTAAAGAGTTCAGTTTGGGTGAAAATGTTCGAATGAAATATATATATTATCCTTGGTACTTTACAAATAATGGAGCTGAGCCCTTTTATCGGTTTTTGGGCTTTTTGACATCCTTCACCTCACTTGCACAAACATGAGGGTCTGGATGGGGTATAATGATTAATGAATAATGGCCTAAAATTTATAATGAGAGTGAATAAAGAGCAAAAAATTTAATGATTAGTGAATAATGAGGTCCTAAAGAATAATGAATAAATGTTAATTTTTAATGAATAGCAAAGTAATATAATGAATAGTGAATAATAACATTTTAAAGAATAATGAATATGCTAAAATTTTGCTATGTGATTGTCTTAGATGGTGATGGCCTCCTTGACATTGCAGAATTTTTTTTCTGGGGTCTGGACGGCCCCAGACCTGATTTAGTTCAAATGTTGTATTCATATAAATTCAGAAATCCTTGAATGTTTTGAAAGACAAATGTCTGGAAGCCAAGCATGTAGGGGCTCATTTCATGGACCAATTGAAAAACAAATGTGTCATTTGGAGGCAGAGAAAAATAAATCATTCTGGATCATTACTAAGTCATGCACTATTTCACTGTTTTGTTTGCTTGTGTATATGTATTTTCTTTTTATTCTATTGCCCCATTTTGTCCTTATTATGTATGTTCCAATCCTATAATGATAATCTTTTATGCTTGCTTTTTTACATGACAGAACAGCACTAAGAATGTTAATGTAAATCTAGCTGGCAATTTATATGACTTATATGGCTATACATATTTTTTTCCTCACTCGCTTCGCTCGCTCGTATTTAAGACATTAATAAAATGTACAAGCACAAATCCATACATCACATAGCGCTCTATGCCAACTAGTTAATTAAATAAAAAAACAACAACATTTTTTATAACTTTTACCCCTGAAGTTACAATTTTTCTTAAATAGTCTTTGGTTTTCATAATTGAAGAGACAGATTCAGGGTAAAACTTAGGGCGTATTCAGTATTTAAGGTGGAGGAAATATACTCCCAACAGATTTAAAAGGGAATTTGCTAAAACAATTGGTATACTATTTCGGAAAGTTTCTATGAGGCTTTGTGGTCAGTTGCAGAGTATATATGCTTCTCTCAAGATGTTAATATCAAGGTTGCACTCAGCAGTCTACAATTTAATATCATAGAACTAGTCATTGTGCCTTGAGATAAGGGATGCCTTAGGTGCCGGGGAACACCTATTAGCTGGGTGAAGAAGGCGTGACTAGAAATTATCATATTTTAATGAATAATCGATCTAATTTTAATGAATAAGCCAAAATTTTAATGACAGTGAATAAATGGCTAAATTTTTAGTGATTAGTGAATACCAGGAACCCCCATCCAGACCCTCAAACATGGCATTTTGACATAATTATGTCACGAACAAAAACAGTCATGTTCAAAATATTTTGACTGGGCAATGGGGGAACATGGACTAGAATGTTTCCTGTTTCCTATATCACCCTATATTGAATGCAAAAATTTTGTCCTAGCTTTATAGAAGTCACTGGTTGAGTTACACACAATATTACATGTCCAAAATACAACAGAAAATAATTTTTCGAATGCAATGAGCTTCGTTTCAGTGCCTGAAACTTGAGATTTGACAGTTTTATGGGCATCTCACAATAAAGCTTTCCGAAAACCTTTGTTTGAACGAATTCTATAAATTAATCAAGTGTCGTAAGCTATATAGCTTTCATACACTGTCGCAATGTGGTTTTCATGTTTTTAATATACGTTCACTTTGACAAAGAAATGCAAGAACGGCAAAATACGATATAGCAAAGCCCAAAAGGAAAACAAAGATATTCATACTATAGCGAATGTTTTTTTTTTTGTTGTTTTTTTTTTTAACATAGGATATTCTTCAGTCAAATTGTTCATTGAATTACTTTTTAAGATGAGCCTGCCTTTGAATATAAATTAATAGTAGTAGATACTCCCTTCGTGCGTTCCTTCATTGGTTTGGTGACTATGTCGCACTTTTATCAATGTTTACTATTTTAGATCTTATTTGCTGTCCTTCTCGGACCTCAAAAGAGGACTTAGTTCACTATTTTATCAGCATAAATGTTTAAGATTGTAAAGGAAAACATTTTCTTTCCAACTAGGTTTGATCATTATTTGCATTTAAGGTACGTAAACTTCAATTTGTACCTTTTTGTATTTTAAGACAGGGGACCGATACAGTTAAATCTTTGATAACAGCAGAATCAGTGTTTAAAAACATTAAATATTGTGGCTGCTGACAGACGTCTCATCCTTTGCCGACAGCTATTTCCGAAAGATAAAAACTCGGCTATCAGCCACATGTATTTTACATTAAGTACATAAATCGGCGGCTTAAGAAGAACAATTATTTGTGATACTGGATTAAGTTTATAGCACACAGTTTGAACTCACCTGAACTTGAATCTCCGGACCCATTCTTCTTAACAGAGTAAACAACCAGAAAAATCAGTAGCGCAAGTATCACGGCAATCGCAACCGCGATGGCTATCAGACATTTTGACCTTTGTGACCGGACCCGAAGCGTCCAGCCCCGCCGAGGACTCCCAATCTCAGTTAGGACACTGTCCGATCTCCAGGCTGTTTTAATGTCTGTAACACTTCCAATATCATCGCCTTTGCTTCTCGGTGTGACCGTGAATAAGTCTTCGGTGGATCGCTGTCTGTCATGTAGAGAATAAGCCGGCGGTGGAGATGAGCAAATCGTTGCCTGTTGAAAGGTACGATTCGCCGGGGTGTGCTGCATCGATCTTAAATTTAAATGTTTTTCATCCATGTTTCATTTATTGTCTGCCTCAGACCTTTGATGAAACCTTATTATTAGCAAATAACTTCGCAATGTGAAAGTTTTATTTCACTTTTTGCAACTGTAAGAGCGCAGCTGTGTAATGCGCGCCCGAGTTACAAATGAATTCGAATACTTTCGAATCAATTCTTAAAGACAGAAAGTAGTTCCTGCGTATTTTAAAGGTGTAAACAGTCTTCAGATATAATAAGTTTGCGTTCGGCGCCAAAAAGGTAGAATAACAATAGTATTAGTATCATAAATGTCACGTAATTGGTAAAAATTGTTTTTAGATAAAGCAAAGAAGGAAAAAAATAATTATTTTATTTTATACTTTACAGTGAAACCCAATGTTTATCAAAACTTGATAAAATTGGTATTTTCATTGATATGAAATTTCACTGATATCAAATCTCACTGATATCAAAAGTCACTAGTGACTGATATCAGCCTTTATCATATATTTACTACAAAATATGTTCTTTTTGCATATGCGATACAGACAAGAGTTACGTTCACTTATCGCGGCACAGTATCTCGAAAGCCGTATCCGTTCAAAACCCATATCACTCCCTTGGGAGAAAAAGCCGTATCACCAAATGATTGGCTCACATACCCACGTGACCCGTATCATCCCTAGGGAGAAAAAGCCGTATCACCAAATGATTGGCTAATAAAATTATATTCGGAGCACTCGGCTCCTATTGTATTGGGTTCATTAGGTAGTGTACCGCAGGCATTTTAGATTTGTTTGGATTGTGGTTTTATGTCACAGGCAACAGTATTTTGTCATGTCGAGACGAATTTTCGATTTGTGCTAATGTGGAAATAATATGCGCTCTACTGCACGCTTTGGCGGTATGTCAAAATAAAATAAAATAAAAAAAATAAAATAAAATAAAATAAAATAAAATAAAATGAAATAAATAAATAAAACAAAGAAAGGGAAAAAATGGTCATGAATTAAAATATATGATAAAAAGATTACGATATGACAATTTTCATATCGTACCCACGTATCAACCCTCGAATCCCGTATCAGCCCTCGACTCTCGCATCAGCCCTCGGGCCTTCGGCCCTCGGGCTGATACGAGAGTCTCGGGCTGATACGGGATTCTCGGGTTGATACGAGGTACGATATGAAAATTGTCATATGATAATCTCTATATATCGTCACTGTAATGACGTCAGATTTTTTGGAATACTTCTGACGTTTCCATTTACTTGACGTCATGAAATGTGCCTCACTTCAGAAATTCAAACGCCTATAACTCCCTTATTTATGAAGGAAAACATAAAGTGTGGGTATTCATTTTCTTAGTTAGAACGTAAGGAACAATGTGGTACCAAAATTATTTGTGTTTTCAAAAATTTTTGGTTTTTACATTTATACCGCCTGCCTTGTGAATTGGAAAATGCCCGTGTATTGTATAAAATAAAAAGAAAATTTGCTTTTTTCGGTGAATACCAAATATATTTCATCGAGTGAGTTGAAAACATCAGAATTTTCACGAGTGCGCAGCACGAGTGAAAATTATTATGTTTTCAACTCACGAGAAAAAAATATATGGTTCATCAACTTAGTCTAGATTTTTCGTAAGAATTATTTTCTACTTATCTATCAGTCGTTGCTCTAGCCTGTCATCCATCTATAACGTGAATGTATTTTACTCAGCTTCACACATAAACATAATAAGTGTTCACTTTAAGTAATTCTGGTGTGTGTGTGTGTGTGTGTGTGTGTATGTGTGTGTGTGTGTGTGTGTGTGTGTGTGTGTGTGTGTGATGAGTGACGAACAATCGATTAGTGTAATGAATCAAAACTAAAATCGAGTCGAACTTGTTCCGAAATTACGAAGATACATGTAACTATGTTTTATCGTAAAGAATCTTTACTCAGCTGCTGTTACGAAAGCAGTTGTATTGCCTATCTGTATGTCTCTCTAACCCTCAAATCAGCCTACTGGACAGTCGATATTCCGACTTTGTAAAGCATGGTTGGTGAATGTAGCCGTAGTAGCCGGTCCAGCCGAAGTAGCAGAAATTGCTGGCCGAGGTAGCCGGACCAGCCGAAGTAGCAGAAATTGCTGGCCGAGGTTGCCGGACCAGCCGAAGTAGCAGATAATGCTGGCCGAGGTAGCCGGACCAGCCGAAGTAGCAGATAATGCTGGCCGAGGTAGCCGGTCCAGCCGAAGTAGCAGAAATTGCTGGCCGAGGTAGCCGGACCAGCCGAAGTAGTAGAAATTGCTGGCCGAGGTTGCCGGACCAGCCGAAGTAGCAGATAATGCTGGCCGAGGTAGCCGGACCAGCCGAAGTAGCAGAAATTGCTGGCCGAGGTAGCCGGACCAGCCGAAGTAGCAGATAATGCTGGCCGAGGTAGCCGGACCAGCCGAAATTGCAGAAAATGCTGGCCGTGGTAGCCGCACCAACCGAAGTAGCAGAAAATGCTGGTCATGGAAGCCCAACCAACCGAAGTAGCAAACACTGCTGGCCGATGTAGCCGAAACAGCCGCTGCAGCTTTGGCTGCGAACAGGACCAGGTGAAACTGCCTACATGAAATTTAAATTCCACAGAAATTTGATCCCAGCCACTTATCTACACAGCCCAAGAAGAATATGGTTAAATATGGGAGTACAACAAATAGTTAAAATAGAATTTTCTGAATTCAATGCCAGGTATCCATCTCCGACTGGTTCTTATCAAACCGACACGTTTATCAGGGTCAATACTTTGAGGGAACTGAAACCCATCAAGGTGATTTCACATCACATAGGGCGGTAACATCAGGAAATCGGTTGTTGTTGTTTGGAAACCGTTTGGAAACGACCGTAGGTTAAAATTAAAAAACTAAAGAATGTAGAGGTTTTCATTTTGTCTAGCACTGCCGAACACGCCTGTTCATTGAGCTAGCGACTATGAAGGATTTTACTCAGAAAGGATGGTATTTACGAGAAAAATATATAGCAGTACACGAACAGCAAGACGACTAGCTCTTCCCCGACAGGGTAATCATTAGGCAGACATTATGCAAACACAAAGGTGGCGAGTACAACCGAGGCAGACAAAAGGAACAGAAATTAATTTGGCCGTCCTCGAAGTTTCAAATAAAAAGGTACAAGTAGGCAACGATCAGGAAAAGGTGCAATCAGAAAAAAATTCCCACTCCAAAAACCGAGGTGGGACTTATACCATGAGAATATATCGTACGCCGAATGAGCAGCTATTTTCCCAATAGGTGGCCACTCAGTTACCTAAATTTAACATTGGGGAATTTTTAGTAACTAAAAATGTTTAATTATGCGGACGTTTCGGTTTATTACTTTCGGTAGTTAGTCCGACTTTCGGGTTAAAGTTTTCCTTAATTCTGATTGGTTGAAATAAATCCTTTGTGTGGAAAAAATTCCTCACAGTTTGAAAAGTTGTCGATAAAGAAAGACGTATTTTTGTTTGAAGTCCACGTCTAAGTTTTTGACTTTGTCGATTTTATTTCTCATTGAAGTTGTGAACATTGAGAATCTTCTTTGATCTTGACTGTGATCAATTTTGTAAACATTTCATGTACATTTTCCTCAACTGAGGGTCACAATGGGTTCCGAGGAGCTGGGCGATTTGTAAATAGTTATCGTTTTCATGGACTCAGAATTGAGCTCGAGAAGTGAAAAACGTTCTCTCAGATATATCAGGAGGAGAGATTATAGCAAAATGAGTAAGGGTGAAGGAGAAAGGGTCGACGATGTAATATCGGCCGATATTGACCCTTCACAAAGCCAACAAACTTTGGAAGGCGAACATTTGGGTTCCCCATCGGAGGCCTCAGATTTGCAAGGCGCATCCGGGACTTCACAAGGTGTATTGAGACCTGGTTTTTCCATGTTCGATGATGATGAGGAGAAAGACAGAAATGAAATGGCCAGTATTGCTTTAGAGATGAAACGTTTAAACGCTGAGGAGTCCAGATGTCAGAGAAAACAGCAGCTCGAGAAAATGAGGCGGGAGCTGAAAGAGCAGCAAGACCGTGTTCGTAGCATGAAAGGTAAAGACTTGATGTTTGCCGCGAATTCTGGTGACTTTTATGAACAAACTGCAAATGATGATAAAGGGGCACGTCCAAAGATAAAACTATCCAAGTCTGATAAGCAGCCATCTGAGAAATCAACTCACAAATTGAAATTGACAGGAAAAGATGACAATAGCTCAGATGAACCAATTACTATTGAGGATTTGAGAAACAATCCCAAATTGCAAAATAAAGTGAAGAAAGAATTAAAGAAAATTGGTCTCACTAGTTCTAATTTGAATAACTCCTCCTCCTCAAGCTCAGGCGACTCTTCTGATTCTTCGTCCGCGTCTGATGATGATAATTCTAAGAAAAAGAAGAAACACAAGAAACACAAAAAGTCGGGCATTAATGCTAAAGCTTCTGACTGAGTGAAAAATCCACAGCGTTGGCCTCATGCTCATCTTCAGTATGAATTTGTCAACAGACAAGTAAAATTTGATGATCTTGACATGAAAATGTTCATCGCGGGTGAAATGGAAATTATTTCTGCTGATGACTTGTCTGATTCAGAGAGGAAGGGTCGCTTGAACTTGTTGAAGAAGATTGTTTATTATACAAATATGTATGAATTTAAAGGGCTCAAAGCGTTCTACGCAGCTTGGCTGCGCGAAATAGAATTAGGTAAAAAGAGTTGGTCGGACGATCCTCAACATATAGAAAGTGCTATACTGTCTAAGTATTTATTGAAGAAACCAGGGTTTCCTAGTTCTAGTAAAAAAAGATATTCTGAACAAGAATGATTCTAGTGAAGACCGCACATGGTTTTGTTCAGAGTATCAAAGAAACAAATGTAAACATAAGTCAGGCCATTTACGGGTGCACAATGGTAAACAAAGATTGGCCTCTCACATATGTGCTTCATGCTGGCTCAAAGATAAGAAAAACTAGACCACCCTGAGTGTTCTTCAAGTTGCCCTCATCTTGCAGATTGACACAAAAATGGCATTTACAGTAATATTACTGTCAAATCTAATTCAGTTGATATTCATCATGATAAAGTTGATTTATTTTTTCCAAAATTTATGGTAAGAGAAATAGAGAAAAATAAGCTTAGTGAGAAAATCAGAAAACCCTGTACTGTCAATAACATTAATGTTAATACTAAAATTCATATGTGTCAACATTCTGAAAAATGTGATATTTGTCGTGTGACAAAGCAAAATCTGAAAATTGGTGATGTTGAATTTTTTCTTTCTGCACATGAAAAAATCAAAGAATCTGGTCTCTATAATTATCAAGGGTGTAGAATAACAGTAAATCATAAATTAAACATGTCATATTTAAGGTTTATGCTATCAGATTATGCTGATAAGCTAATTTGTGATTTTTTAGAATTTGGATTTCCTTTAGGTTATTTAGGAGATGAAACACTATTACACAAAGCTGAGAAAAGAAATATTTGGAAGTATAAAAATCACAAAGGGGCTGAGGAATTTCCGTCTAGTATGTTATCCTATTTAGATAAAGAAAGTCAGTGTAAAGCCATTTTAGGGCCATTTAAAGATAATCCTTTTAGTTCAGGCTTGAAGATTTCTCCATTAAATACGGTGCCAAAGAAAGATGCTGCAGATAGGCGTGTGATATTAGATTTAAGTTTTCCAAAAGGTTCGGCCGTTAATGATTTCATTAGCAAAGAATTCTATTTGGAAGAAAAGATAGATTTGGTCTATCCAAAAGTTGATGATTTTATTCAACTCATCAAACAAAAAGGTCAAGGTTGTTTACTATTCAAAACTGACTTGTCACGCGCATATAGGCAGCTGTCTTACGACCCAATTTCATTTAATTTGGTAGCCTTTGTCTGGTTTACTTTATTTGGCATGTAATGACAAAAAGGCTTTTTTCACTTCCTCTGACCAAAGTCGGTATACACTTTGGTCATGTCAGAATGTATGCGACGCCTTATCCTATCTCCTTGATAATATTTATATTAGATTTGGGACAAAGTTATACAGACAAATTGTTGGAATTCCGATGGGTACAAATTGCGCACCCCTCGTAGCTGATTTATTTTTATACTGCTACGAAAGAGATTTCATGGATTCTCTTAACCATGATAATCAAGCTGATGTTATCGAGGCTTTTAATTCCACATCTAGGTACCTCGATGACCTTTTGAACATTGACAACCCTTATTTGAAGGTATGGTCAATCAAATTTATCCACCTGAACTTCAGTTGAACAAAGCCAATATTTCAGATACTGAAGCCCCCTTTTTAGATCTACATCTTTCTGTTGCAAATGGATTTGTTTCTTCTAAAATTTATGATAAGCGCGATGACTTTGATTTTGATATAGTAAATTTTCCTTTTTTGGATGGTGACGTTCCTCGTCGTGCTTCTTATGGTGTATACATTTCGCAACTTATTAGGTTTGCTAGAGTCTGCAATCATGTTACAGACTTCAACGCTCGAAATAAATGTTTAACGGCAAAACTTCTCCAACAGGGCTATCGGTATCATAAACTTCGAAAAACATTTTCTAAATTTTATCGTAGACACTATGAATTGATTTCCAAATATAATGTTGGGTTAAAAACGCTTTTAAGTGAGGGCCTTTCGGAACCTGAATTTTATGGTGACTTGGTTTACAAATTTAAGAAACTTAAAGGAATTAATGATTTTTCTTTTCAGTTCAGAAAAATCATAACACGTTACAGACGTATAGGTTATAACTTGAATGTTGTGCGACAGTCTGCATGCTTAGTTTTTAACCCAATCATGGTTGATAACTATGCTGCCTTCTTTAATTGCACGCCGGTGGGTCGGGCGTCAGACTCTATGATGGCCCCGACATAAAGCTATTCATTTTAGTTGGTTGGGGCCGGAGCTTCTTGTCTGTTGCTTGGCCCACCGGGGTCCAACTGGTGTTTTTCTTTTGCTCCGGAGTTAGTAGGTTATTCGGCACCCAGGGATCTCCATCGTCGGGCAGCTTACTCAGTCTGTGAGTCCTGGTTTTTGATTCATCAGGATGTTTATCATGATTTATTTGTTTGTTCTTGATGATTCATTGACTAGTTAGAGATTCACCACGAGGACCGAATAACTAACTATATGTCATGAACCACTGCAGAAGCTGAGGGTGAGGTTATGGCCATGTAAAACCGGTTTAAGCCCGCCAGTAACTTTGTGTTACTGATCGTTTCAAGTCGATACTTCTGTGGTGGTTCTTTTTGTTTTATGTCTTGGTGTTTAAAAAAAAATTTGTGCTGTTGACGCCTTATGTATGTTTTCTTATTTTTAGTTAAGTTAAGGTAACTGAGTGGCCACCTATTGGGAAAATAGCTGCTCATTCGGCTTACGATATGTTTCATGGTATAAGTACCTGACTGTTAATTTGGTTTTTTCCCACCTCGGTTTTTGGACTGGGAATCTTTTTCTGATTGCGCCTTTTCCTGATCTTTGCCTACTTGTACCTTTTTGTCTGGAGAAAACATATTTTCTGTGATACAGTTTTGACTATGGGAAGCCGTTCATCGGCTTATTTCTGTCAGAAATTCACTAATGCCATTTCTTTTATAATGTTTAAATTAGGCATTTATGTTCTCAATTATTTAGACGATTTAGCATCTGCTGAAGTAGGAAACAATGCCATGTTTGCTTTTAAAACTATACAAGCTGTCATACAAAAATGCGGCATTGACGAGTCAAAAAAGAAAGCTTGTCGACCTTCCACAATTATGACTTTTGTTGGAGTTCTTTTTAATACAGAAACCATGACAATTGAAATCACTCCAGAGAGACTGCAAGAATTGCAAATATTATTAGCTACTTGGTTAGGTAAAGAAAATGCTACCTTAAAAGAGATACAATCACTTTTAGGAAAGTTGAATTTTGTTGCTGCATGTGTTCGTCCAGGCAGAGTTTTCATATCAAGAATGTTGAAATGGTTAAAACAGTTATATAAGGAAAATACAAAATCTCATCCTATTCCATTATATGTGAAGAAAGATATCATTTGGTGGTATTCTTTTTTACCATTATACAATGGTGTATCAATGATGTTGTATGAACAATGGTGTAGTCCTGACAGTGTATTTTCTTGTGATTCTAGTCTTCAAGCTTGTGGTGGTTTCTGGAATGGTAGATACTTTCACACAAAATTTCCTGCTTTTGTCGCGGAAAAGAGATACAGTATCAATATTCTTGAAATGTTAGCCATCATTGTTTGTCTGAAATTATGGGGCTACCTTTTTGTTGGAAAAAGAATACAGATTTTTTGTGATAATGAAAGTGTTTGCCATTGCATTAATTCAGGAAGAACACAAAATGAAGTCTTACAGAGTTGTTTAAGAGAGGTGTGCTTTCTGGCAGCAATACATGAATTTCAGATAAAGGCTGTACATTTGAGTTCCAGTGATAACAGACTTGCTGATCATTTGAGTAGATTTGATACTGATCAGAAACATGGAGACCAGTTCTTTGAATTGACAAAAGACTTTGTTTTAGAAGAATGTGTTAGTTCTTCCCATCTATTTGAATTTCAAAATGATTGGTAATTTCATTTTCTCTGTTCTTTTCAGAATCTCAGATGTCGTCTTTAAAAAAGGATTTAAATGTTTCAAGAAGATCTGCTTAGGCTCAAGGAAGTGTTAAAAATCTTAGAGTACAATGGGAATCATATTTACTGTTTTGCCTTTATTTTGGCCTAACATACCTACCAGCTGAAACAGAGATTCTTAGTTTGTATGCACAATTTTTAAGTAGGACATTTAAATCTACATAGTCAATCAAAAACTATATTAGTGGCATTAAAATCATGCATTATATGTTAGGTTATTCTACTGAGAAAATTAATGATTTTCTGTTGAATTTGAGTTTAAAAGGTATAGCAAGATTAAACCCTTATTGCATTAGACAAGCTTTACCTATTACACCTAGCATGCTTATTCAGATGTCTTCTTTTATGGACCTGACAGATCCAGTTGATGTTGTATATTGGTGTCTGTTTTTATTTGCCTTTTTTCTGTTCGCAAGAAAGTCAAATTTAGTTCCCACTTCAAAATCAGATATGAAGGATAAGAAATTTTTACTAAGGAAAAATGTATCCATTGAAGCAAATTATATCATTGTATCAATGAATTGGTCCAAAACTATTCAATTCGGGGAACGAGTACTTCAGACACCTCTGATTCGGATTCCTGGCTCTGTTCTTTGTCCAGTGACTGCTTATTTTACTATGTGTGAAAAGGTTAAAGCCAAGTCAGAAGATCCTTTGTTTTCTTTACCTAGTGGTAAATGTATAACATACTCAAAATTTCAGTCAAAATTACGGGAATTGATTTCTAAATTGCAAATTAATCCAGATATGTACAGTTCTCACTCGTTTAGAAGGGGTGGTAGTACATGGGCATTTGAATCTGGAGTACCGTCTGATTTGATACAGTTTCAGGGTGATTGGCGATCCGACGCTTACAAGAAATATTTAACATTTTCTTTACACGACAAAGTACAAGTTGCAATAAAAATGAAACAACACATTCTAAGAGCAGAATCTTTGCATTAGACTGGTTGAAGTCTTAGAAGTGCAGTTGACAGTGTGTTTTTAATTGTATTTATGTGTATTTTAATGTACATACTTATTGTTTGAGCTTAAGATCAGATTCAAGGACAGATTTGTAGTCATATTGGATATTGTTTATCCTATATTTGGTTCATCATGGTTTTGTCTTATTTTTCAGATGCTGTCTACTCACCAGAGGAGGCCACTTGGTGTAGATGCTAGTTTTCTTTAAACGGTTTTGATTTATTGAACTAGCTACTTCTGATTTATAAGGTAAAATTAAAGCTAAAGCTTATTGTCTCCTTTCTTTCTTTGCAGAGATGAGAAAGGTGACAATCATTAGTGATTCAATTGCAAAGAATGTATCTGGCATCGATGGATGTGTTGTCCAAGCATTTCGTGGAGATACAATTTCTCAATTGACAAATCGTATTCAATCAAAACAAGCCAAGCTGTTACCTTTTGATTTTGTGATTATACATGTAGGAACTAATGACATTGAGAACGGTGAACCATTTAATGCTATGATTTCCAGTTATGGGAATTTGATAGGTGTAATTCGCGAGATTCATCCTTCTATTCAGATAATAATCTCAGCAATTATCCCGAGACCGTGAGATCATGTTATTACTGACCCAAGAATTCGGGATGTTAACTCTCATCTCAATAAATGTATGAGTAGAGACATGAATTTCAAATTCATATGCACCTATAGACCATTTAGTTATTATGGTAAACCAAATATTGCATTATATGCAAAAAATGACCGTGGTCTACATCTGAATACTGAGGGAACACGTAGACTCAAATATTTTTTCCTTCAGGTGATCTCTCATTTATGAATATTTGACTCATGTGTGAGTTTAGATACTGTTTTTCATGATTTCAGTCTTTGAAGATCTATATATAAATCAAGTTATATTTGAAACTGATTGAGTACATCGTTTTGCCTTATCTACGGTAAGATTTTTCTATCTACTATGAGATTTCTGCATAGATTGGTCACAGTACAAATTCTGTCTAATTTTATGCATTTGAGAATCATGTTATTCTTTAAGTCAAATATTTAGATATTTCTTTTTATAGAGATCGAAAAAGTTTTCGTGGTATTGGAAACATCAGCAATCAGTCATGCATATTTTAGATTTGTCATTTTATGCAGAGATCTTATCTTAGATAGTTTTTGTGTGTGCATGTGTATTATTTTTCGCTGTGTCAACTTTGTTCGCTTGATTATGATCTTTAGTTAATCATTTGTCCTAGTATTATTTGAAATGATTCAATTTCTTACTATACTAAAATGTTATGCAAATTTCAAACACAAAATTTTGATTCAATTTAAGTTAATATAATGAGGGGACAATATTTAGTTGCTACATCTAATTGAATCAAAATAAACCTAAAGTATACGATTATTAAGTTCGAAAATACTATTTGAGTAGCAACTTATGAGCTTGATAGCTTGGTGGTTAAATATAGTATTGTGGAAAGAAACTGGATTCTTATAGATTTATTTCCCTCATGAAATGTGCTTAAATAAGACACTTTAAGCTCTACTTAGTACATTAAAAATATTCATTTATTGGCTAAATATTGTTGGTTAGGTTCAACATCAAATTAGATTATATGCTAAGGATCATTTCTCGTCTTTATATTTTTGCTTGTGCTTTTGCTTGCTTTTGTTTGTGGCCGGTGGGTTGGCGTTGTTTTTGAATATTAAATTGAATTTGAGACAAATTTAATTTAATGATTGATATCATTTGATGAAATATGACTTTGATGTATGAATTTATTGTGGACTTTAGATTGCAAAGGCAAATTATATATTTATATCAATACTCGATTTGATAATCATTTATCTCCCTTGAATAAGGAACAAATAATTGGGAAATTTTTAGTAACTAAAAATGTTTAATTATGCGGACGTTTCGGTTTATTACTTTCGGTAGTTAGTCCGACTTTCGGGTTAAAGTTTTCCTTAATTCTGATTGGTTGAAATAAATCCTTTGTGTGGAAAAAATTCCTCACAGTTTGAAAAGTTGTCGATAAAGAAAGACGTATTTTTGTTTGAAGTCCACGTTCAAAAATCCCGCCCACCCGTCCCGTTGTTTGCTTTATATGTGTGTTTTCATGTTCATTTATATGTTAGTTTGTACATAGGCCAATTATATACGTATATACATATATAATTAATTAATTAATTATTCAATTATTTAGATAGATAAATGATATTACATTTATATTATCTTGTTTGATATCAGATGTGCTATATTCTGAATGCTTGAGTTTGATACGCATAGGCGTTGTTTTTGAATATTAAATTGAATTTGAGACAAATTTAATTTAATGATTGATATCATTTGATGAAATATGACTTTGATGTATGAATTTATTGTGGACTTCAGATTGCAAAGGCAAATTTATATATTTATATCAATACTCGATTTGATAATCATTTATCTCCCTTGAATAAGGAACAAATAATTGTACGCCGAATAAGCAGCTATTTCCCAATAGGTGGCCACTCAGTTACCTAAATTTAACTAAAAATATGATAACATACATAAGGCGCCAGCATCACAAAAAATTAAACACCAAGACATAAACCAATAAGAATCACCACAGAAGTATCGCCTTGGAACGATCAGTAATACAAAATTACTGGCGGGCTTAAATCGATTTTACAGGTACCTAACCTCACCCTCTGCTTCTGCAGTGGCTCAAAACATTTAGTGGTGAATATCTAGCTAGTCAATTAATCATCATGGACAAACAAATAAATCATGATAAATACCATGATTAATAAAAAACGAGGACTCACAGACTGAATAAGCTGCCCGACGATGGAGATTTCTGGGCGCCAAAAAACTCCGGAGCAAAAGAAAGTACAAATAGGCAATGATAAGGAAATGGCGCAATCAGAAAGAAATTCCCACTCCATAAACCGAGGGGTGGGAAAAAACTAAAATGACACTTAAGTACGTATACCATGAAAACATGTCGTAAGCCGAGTGAGCACCTATTCCCCAATAGGAGGCCACTCAGTTACCCGAACTGAACTAAAAATATGAAAACGTACACATGGCTCAAACAACATAAAACTTCGATTCCAAAACACAAAACAATTAGAACCACAACAGAAGTATCGCCTTGGAACAATAAGTAATATAAAATTACTGGGGGGGGGGGGCTTAAACCGGTTTTACAGGCGCCTTACCTCGCTGTGGTTTACAACATTTAGTTAGTTGTTCGGTCCTCGTGGTGAATCTCTATAATCCTAGCATTGTTGATTGTCACCTCCCCGTGATCAGCTTTGTCCCGTTCACTCAAAGTGACCTTTGCCACTACAGCTGTACATGTTTACAAAATGGCATTATAACTAGTCAATGAATCAAAAGTCAAAATTTCTTCTTATCACAATGATCTTAACGGCTCCTTTACCTACCGAGCTATTTCATTTCAACAGTATTTTTGGAACAACTTGTCAATACATTACCGTAAATAAACGATGAATGGATGGAAAATCACCTATGATAGACGACGATCTATAAAAAAGTTATATGTTGACAAACAGTATAACCATAAAAAGGTACAAGTAGGCAAAGATCAGGAAAAGGCGCAATCAGAAAGAGATTCCCACTCCAAAAACCGAGGTGGGAAAAAACAAACTAACAATCAGGCACTTATACCATGAAACATATCGTAAGCCGAATGAGCAGCTATTTTCCCAATAGTAGGTGGTCACTCAGTTACCTTAACTTAATTAAAAATATGAAAACATACATAAGGCGCCAACAGCACGAAAAATTTTTTTATACCAAGACATAAAACAAAAAGAACCACCACAGAAGTATCGCCTTGGAACGATCAGGAACACAAAGTTACTGGTGGGCTTAAACCGGTTTTACAGGTACCTAACCTCACCCTCAGCTTCTGCAGTGGTTCATAACATTTAGTAAGTTCTTCGGTCCTCGTGGTGAATCTCTAACTAGTCAATGAATCATAAAGAACAAACAAATAAATCATGATAAACATCCTGATGAATCAAAAACAAGGACTCACAGATTGAGTAAGCTGCCCGACGATGGAGATCCCTGGGCGCCGAATAACCTACTAACTCCGGAGCAAAAGAAAAACACCAGTAGGACTCCGGTGGGCCAAGCAACAGACAAGAAGCTCCGGTCCCAACCAACTAAAAATAACTCCGCCATTTTTCGTGGTTTACCTGTACAGAGTTAACGATTCACATAGCACATTTAGTAGCGACTTCTTGACTATCCCATCATTATCATTTGAATGACTTTCAGAGTCAACTTTCATTTTTAGGGAAATCAGGGATGGTTTTACATTTTAATTCATCGATTTTCTCCAAGCAGACAGAATAGACCGAGATGGGGCGTTCTCACATCTAGGGCTTTACTGTTTGCCTATGTCCCACAAAATGACACGAGACATGAGCAAAAACTGTGTACTGAATCACGGGAAATAAACCATTGAATTTCAAGTCTATGTTCGTCCTGCAATAGTGCCATCAGGTATGGGCCATTATCTTAATAATTTGACAATAGTGATTTTGAGTAAAGCATTTTTTGTAATGAACAGATGTTATATGTACACAGGACAGACTTCTTGTCAAATCTGATAAAAGTTAGACGCAATGTGTATAAGACATGTTTTGTCTATTTACGACTGCATGAAAGAGAAAAAGAAAAATTAAGAAAATAATTATATAAGCTGCCGCACCAGAAAACCAACAATCTGCATATGCAAAAACAAAGGCGCAGATCAGCTTCGCCGTAACTCTATTTTCGCTGCACTTCCAAATCTTCTGTGCTTGAACAGCTCGGTTTGTGTCGTACCTTGTCGGAAACCAACAGTGTTGTTTTTCTCATGCGAAGGCTCATTGTGAATTTATACACTTTAAATTTAAATTTTAAAGCAACAAAAAGGTACAAGTAGGCAAAGATCAGGAAAAGGCGCAATCAGAAAAAGATTCCCACTCCAAAAACCGAGGTGGGAAAAAACCAAATTAACAATCAGGTACTTATACCATGAAACATATAAAAGTTTTGTGAGGAAGCAGAAGAATGTAACCTATAGTCGATTACATGAACGCCATCATAAAGGGTAATATTAACATTATTTTACAACCACTTCCAACCAGACTGAAACCAACCGTCGAGTCTGTCTAAAACACAATCGTCAGGGCTGATTACATGTAATATGGTTTTACATGTATGTGTTTTCACTGTTAATTGCTACAGTAGCTTGATGAATACCGGCCTTATAGGGAAAGTGCTGTCATTGTGCTCCTCGTTGTCTTGATGATATTTTGGTGACATATTATGATGTTTGTTTCTTGCATCAGGATAACATCTCCGTGTATTGAATACCCCCTTAAACCCCACTTTTATATAGTAAAACTGGGGTAGGCAGGGGTATACCTATTTTTCTTATTTTTGCTCCAAAACATAGATTGTGGGTACTCGTTAGAACCGGCTCGCCGAATCTCTGTTTATTGTATGGGCAAGTTTTCGTAAAGTCCGTCCTGTCTACGGGTGTGGATTATTAATTTAGTACTGTCAGTTCATGGGTCATTTTATTGCACATTATTTTGTATGATGTAAACAGCATCATTTTATATCAGTTAAAAGATAACGAGGCAATCAGATTGCACCCTCTTTCTTATTCAGTCATCAAGTTACCTCTTTAATTATTCAGATTTATCTGATAGTTTCACATGCCAGCGTTTAACCAATGGGATTTAACTTTTTAAAACGGGGTATTCCCCTGTTTTTGTGTCAAAACATGGGCAATATGAATAGATCCGTGCAGTTGAGTTGTATTGCATGTAACTAATTGACACATGTCACATGACTAACTGACTTTGTTTCTTGTGTGTGTGTGTGTGTGTGTGTGTGTGTGCGCGCGCGCGCGCGCACGCGTGCGCTGGCTGAACGGATGTCCAGCATTATTCCCGAGAGTACCCGAGGGCTTAACCCGATGTCTAGTACTAGTTGGTCGATATTATTCCCAGGAATACCCGAGGGCTAAATCGATGTCCAGTATTAGGAGGTCGATGCTATCCCTCAGAGCATCCGAGGGCTAAACCAGTGTCCAGTACTAGGAGGTCAATGCTATTCCAGGGATAACTCTAGGGCTAAATTACAGTCCAGTACTAGGAGGTCGATGCTATTCCCGGGAGCGCTTGAGAACTAAACCCATGTCAATTATAAGGAGAACAATGCTTTTCCCGGGAGTACCCGAGGGATTAACACATGTCCAGTACAAGGAGGTCAATGCTATACCCGATAACACCCGTTGGCTAAACCGATGTCCAGTACTAGGTGGCCGATGCTATTCCCGAAAGCACCCGAGGGCTATACCCATGTCCAGAACTAGGAGGTCGATGCTATTCCAGGGAGCTTCCAATGGCTAAACACATGTCCAATACTTGATGGTCGATGCAATTCCCAGGAGTATCCGAGGGCTGAACAGATGTCTAGTTCTAGGAAGTTGATGTGATTCCCGAGAGCATCCGAGAGCTAAACCGATGTGCAGTACCAGCTGGTCGCTGCTATTTCCGAGAGCACACAAGGTCTAAATCCAATGTCCAGTACTACATGTAGGTGGTCGATGCTATTCCCGGGAGAACCCGATGACTAAAGCCATATCAAGTACGCGGAGGACAATGCTATTCCAAGGGATATCCGAGTGTTAAACCGTTGTCCTGCACTATGAGGTCGGTGTTATTCCCTGGAGTAACCGATGTCCGGTACTTGGCTAAACCGATCTTCAGTACTACATGTATGAGGTCGAGGCTATTCCCGGGTACAGCTGAGGGCTAAACCCATGTCCAGTTCTTAGAGGTCGATGTCATTCCAGAGAGCATCCTAGGGTTAAACTGATCTCCAGTAATAAAACGTCGATGTTATTCCCGGGTACACCAGTGGGCTCAACCGATCTTCAGTACTAGGAGGTCGATGCTATTCTCGGGTACACGCGAGAGCTAAACTGATGTCCAGTACTTAGAGGTCGATGTTATTCCAGGGAGTAACCGGCGGGCTAAACCGAAGTCCAGTAATAGACGGTCGTCGGGAGCACCCGAGGGCTAAACTAATGTCCATCGCTAGGTGTTCGATGCTATTCACGGGAGCAATCGAGTCCAGCACATGGAGGTTAGTGTAATTCCCGGTTATACCCCAGGGTTTTAAAGATGTCCAGTAATCACAGGGCGAGCTTATTCCCAGGTACACCCGAGGGATAAACTGGTGTCTTGTACTTACAGGTCGATGTTATTCCAAGGAGTACCCGAAAGCTAAACCGAAGTTCAGTTCTAGGAGGACGATGTTCTTCCCAGGCACTGCCGAGGACTACGTACCAGTACTATGAGGTCGGTGTTATTTCCGGGAGTAACCGAGGGCTTAACCGATGTCCGGTACTTGGAGGTCGGTGTTATTCCCGGGAGTACTCGAGGGCTAAACCGATGTCCGGTACTTGGAGGTTGAGGCTATTCCCGGGAGTACTCGAGGGCTAAACCGTTGGCTGGTACTAGGAGTTCGATGTCATTCCCGAGGGTACTCGAGGGCTTAACCGTTGTCCAGTACAAGGTCGATGTTATTCCCGGGAGTACCCGAGTGCTAAACCGATATGACATAGTCAAAGTCGACCTCTGTTAATTCAGCTGTTAATTGGGTTAATAGCTAATGAGCTCAACCGAGGGCTTAACCGATGTCCGGTACTTGGAGGTCGGTGTTATTCCCGGGAGTACTCGAGGGCTAAACCGATGTCCGGTACTTGGAGGTTGAGGCTATTCCCGGGAGTACTCGAGGGCTAAACCGTTGTCTGGTACTAGGAGTTCGATGTCATTCCCGAGGGTTCTCGAGGGCTTAACCGTTGTCCAGTACTAGGTCGATGTTATTCCCGGGAGTACCCGAGTGCTAAACCGATATGACATAGTCAAGGTCGACCTCTGTTAATTCAGCTGTTAATTGGGTTAATAGCTAATGAGCTCAATTAGCTACATGTATATATTGTACCTTGTATCATCTGCAAGAGTACATAGTTGCATAACCAGTCACATGTTCTGTGCAATATCTTTTGACATTTTGTTTTAGATGATGGAACTTGTAGAACGTTACTGACCAACAACTTGTTAACACATCAAAATATAAATCGTTCATAGATCTAAGGAACGATATAAACAAACAATATCAACTCATCCGCGTTGTAGGGTTTACAGATATGACGTATTTACTGCCAACTTTAAGGTATATTCACTTGTTTCAATTGCAATGTCAAACGCTATCCAAAGTTTTAGAGTTCGCCTCTACAGATTGCATTTGTTTACCGTTATCAACCTGTTCGTGCGAAAAATGGTATAGCCTTATTATCATGCATCTTTGAATTATCAGTACCAGGTTGACAAATGAAGTATTATAAATCGATATAAATAAAGGTTACATTTTGGGCACTAAATCTAAGAACATCTGTGGTTATCAGATTAGCTACCGACTTTGTGGTATTTAGCAAATGTCAACTACTTTGTCATTCAGCTGCCGTGTGAATGGTTTATATCTTTAGTACATTACGTATATAGGTGGCGCTGGATGACTGACCTTTATTTCGATTGGCTAGACATGACGTAAGTAGATGGCGCCTTGTTAGCCTCGAGGGCGCTTGGCCAGAGAGTATATGAGATGATATCTCTATGGGTAAATAGGATTAGATTAATTACCACTATACGATTATTATATACGATTATTGTACATACTTGATGGATATATAAATATTAATTAAATTGTTAACTTTTGACAAGACTTATCTTTTGAGTTTTTCGGCCATCTGAGGTTCCCCCTTGAGTACTGACCCACAACTACGCTACACCGATGTCCATTAGTTAGAGGTGGAAGTTATTCTCGGGCACAACCGAGGGCTAATCCGATGTCCATTAATTAGAGGTGGAAGTAATTCCCGGCACAACCGAGTACTAAACCGATATCCATTAATTAGACTGGTGGACGTGATTCCCGGGCAAAACCGAGGGCTAATCCGATGTCCGTAAATAAGAGGTGGAAGTTATTCCCGGGTACAAGCGAGGGCTAAACCGATGTCCAGTCATTAAAGGTGGAAGTTATTCCCGGACACAACCGAGGGCTAAACCTATGTCCATTAATTAAAGGTGAAGTTATTCCCTGTCACACCCGAGGGCTAAACCTATGTCCATTAATTAGAGGTGGACGTAATTCTGTCTGTCCTGGGCATTTGAGCAATAGGCTACTATGCATTTTTGTTTTGTAAAATTTCGATTCAATTCTTAGGTACTCCTTAGCCGCAACTTTGAACACTTAGATAGAGTACGTTTAAGATGGGAAGCGGTGAAATATTGACTCATTCGTGGGACCCTTGAGCTCGATGACAAGAAACAAAATGCTACTTTTTATGGCATGGAGACAATTTGCAATGTCAATCCGGCTGCCCTACCGGTGAATGTAAACAAAACTGTCAAAGGTATAAGTAGGTAATGATAAGGAAAAGACACAGTCAGAAAGAAATCCCCGGGGTTGGAAAAACCAAACCGACAATCAGCTAGTATACTTAATAAACAACTTGTAAGCTGTTTCCCAATAGGCAGCCACTCAGTTACTTGACCTAAATTACAAAAACAGAAAACGCACATAAGGCTCAAGCGGCACAAACACTCGACTCCAAAACATAACAAGCCACTGACCAGATACATCAAATAAATACGAAAAGGTACAAGTAGGCAAAGATCAGGAAAAGGCGGAATCAGACAAAAGATTCCAACTCCAATAACCGAGGTGGGAAAAAAATTAAATTAATAATCGGGTACTAATACCATGAAAACATATCGTAAGCCGAATGAGCAGCTATATGTAGCCACTCAGTAACCTAAACTTAACTGAAAATATGAAAACATACATAAGGCGCCAACAGCACAAAAAGATTAAACATTATGACAAAACAAAAAGAACCAACACAAAAGTATAGCCTTAGAACGACCAGTAACACAAAATTATTGGCGGAAAAAGGCTTTTCATAAATATCATGTGTAAGATATTAAGCATTTTACTTTAAAATAGTTGTAATATACTTCGTTCTCGAGGAAAATGGGTACACACATGCTCTTAAACGGTCTTAGTTTTATTTTTTCTCATAGCATTGTATAATACAATATAGATTTCTATTGCAAATGGATTTGCTTCTTCTAAAATTTATGACAAAAGCGACGACTTTGATTTTGATATATACTTAAGGAATAAAATAACGCAACAAACACCTACTGTCACTAAAACATGCTTTGTAATGCAAGTACATGTATGTGGTGTTACTGAACGAATTATGTATACACAATTTCTAAACGTCAAATTGCAGCAGGTTGAGCCACTATGTCGGTTACGTAAGCTAAATGGCGTGCACATAACCACACTGACCTACAGTAGCACACCCTGAAACCATGATCAATAAATGTCAAATTCGAATCCAAAACCAATATTGTGGTTCCAATCCCCGTAAAATTGACCATTGATCAGATGGTAGCATTTGATTATGTTATTGGACGTTTATCGTTACCAACGTCAATAGAAAAATGCGTTAAAAAACAGCAAAATTTCATTCGACGCGTTATTAGCTCACCTGAGCCGTTAGGATCACAAGGTGAGCTTATAGGATGGCCATGATCCGGCGTCCGTCGTCCGTCGTCGTCCGTCCGTCCGTCGTCGTCCACCATTTTCAAAGATCTTCTTCTCTGAAACCGCTTGGCCAATTAAAGCCAAATTTTATATGAATCATCTATGTGAAGGGGGAACCAATGTGTTTGTAAATAATCCAGGTCACGTGACCAAGATGGCCGCCATGCCCATATATGGTAAAAACCCTTCAAAATTCTTCTTCTCCGGAACCACTGGACCGATTTCAACGAAACTTGGCATGAAGCATCTGGGACTGGATTACTACAATGTGTTTATAAATTATGACCTTTGGATGACCTTGACCTATTTTACGGCAAGGTCAACATAGGTCGCCCATGCATTTGAATGGGGAAAATTGTGAAAATGTTATTTGAAAGGCAAAACTTGCAGGAAATGTGCAAATGGACTGAAGGTAGGTAATTCTGAAAAAAAAATTGGACCACAGGGGTTGGTCTGCCCCCACCCCGGGGCAATATACATGTATATTACAAAAATATTCAAAGATCTTCTTCTCTGAAACCACTTGGCCAATCAAAGCCAAATTTTATAGGAAGCATCTATGGGAAGGGGGAATCAATGTGTTTATAAATAATCCTGGTCACATGATCAAGATGGCCGCCATGCCCATATATGGTAAAAACCATTCAAAAATCTTCTTTTCCTGAACCAATGGACCAATTTCAACGAAACTTGGCATGAAGCATCGGGGACTGAAGTACTACAATGTATTAATAAATTATGACCTTTGGATGACCTTGACCTATTTTACGGCAAGGTCAACATAGGTCGCCGATGCATTTGAATGGGGAAAACCTTTAAAATGTCATTTAAAGTGTAAGTCTTGCAGAAAATGGGCAGTAGGACTGACTTTTAATGATTCTGAAAAAAAATGGACCCCAGGGGCATATTTGCCCCAACCCCGGGGCAAATTTGTTAAAATGTCATTTGAAGGGAAAAGCCAGCAGGAAATTGGCAAATGGACAGAATATTGATTATTCTGACAAAAAAAGAAGAAAATGGCCCAAGGGCTTCATCTGCCCCTGCACTGGGGTTAAATACCATAATATTCAAACATGTTTATTGGTATATGCAGCAGATCTCAGGTGAGCGTTTACAGGACCATTGGTCCTCTTGTATTCAATAAAATGATTATTTGTGTAAACACTATGACATTTGAACTTCAGACGCCAATAAAACGTTCATGATAACGTCAAAATCCAACATCACACACTTTAAAGATTCTATTTTTTTTTAAGTTTTCTGATTTAAAAATGATTAATGGCAACACTTTTGATTTAAGTGTGTGAATCGAGTGATTACTCAACGCATATAATCCGTTTCGCTCATTTACATGACGTCATATTCTGTTTTACGAGTGCAAAAACAAACGCTCCGGTGACATATTTCTACGGTACCTGTGACGTCACTGTTGATTAAAAGCACGCCGTGTCGTGTGTTGGTTCGATATACACCGTTTAGGTACAAATGTCCCACATTGATAAATTTAAATTACATTTATTGCTCATTCTTCGCTATTGTTAACTTCATCATTCCGTTAACCAGTTTTAATGCAACATACAATGGCGGTAGTCTTTATTGCACATTATCAAGTCGACGCCAAGTAACCCAGCATGCAAAGAATTTTGCATCTCTACCTTCAATCCGACGCTGACGTCACAATTTTCGTTTTTCGTGGGGTTTGACGTTTTGTCGTTAATTTGCTTAATAAAATGACGTTTTGTCATTTCACCACGTGCAAAAAGCAGTCAGTAGGGCATTTCATAAAAAGATTTTATCAAAACGTCAAATACATACGCAAAAAAATAAAATTTAATGTGTTGCGTATTTGAATTCCTTAAGTATAGTAAAGTTTCCGTTTTTGGATGGTGATTTCTTATGCTGTATACATTGGACAACTTATTAGGTTTGCTAGAGTCCGCAATCATGTTGCGGGCTTCAATGTTCGAAATAAATGTTAAACAGCTAAACATCTCCAGCAGGCCTTTCGGTATCAAAACTTCGGAAAAAAAAAATCTAAAATTTATCGCAGACACTATGAATTGATTTCCAAATTTAATGTTGGACTAAAGACGTTTTTACGTGAGGGCCTTTCAAAACCAGAATTCTATGGTGACTTGGTTTACAAATTTAAGAAACTAATAGGAAGGAATGATTTTTCTTTTCAATTCAGAAAAAGCATTACACGTTACAGACGTATAGACATAAGTTAAATGTTATGCGACAGTTTGCATGCTTAGTTTTTAACCCAATCATGGTTGATAATTATGCAGCCTTCATTAATTGTGCGCCGGTGGGTCGGGCGTCAGACTCTATGATGGCACCGACATAAAGCTATTTATTTTAGTTGGTTGGGCCCGGAGCTTTTTGTCTTTTGCTTGGCCAACCGGGGTTCAACTGGTGTTTTTCTTTTGCTCCGGAGTAAGTAAGGTATTTGGCACCTAGGGAACGCCATCGTCGGGCAGCTTACTCAATTTGTGAGTCCTCGTTTTTTGATCCATCATGGCGTTTATCATGATCTATTTGTTTGTCCATAATGATTCGCACTTTGTGTTTCTGATCGTTCCAAGTTGATACTTCTGTGGTGGTTCTTTTTGTTTTATGTCTTGGTGTTTTAAATTTTTTTTTGTGCTGTTGGCGCCTAATGTATGTTTTCATATTTCAAGTTAAGGTAACTGAGTGGCCACCTATTGGGAAAATAGCTGCTCATTCGGCTTACGATATGTTTCATGGTATAAGTACCTGATTGTTAGTTTGGTTTTTACCCACCTCAGTTTTTGGAGTGGGAATCTTTTTCTGATTTCGCCTTTTCCTGATCTTTGCCTACTTGTACCTTTTCATTGACTAGCTAGAATTTCACCACGAGGAACGAAGAACTAACTAAATGTTGTGAACCACTGCAGAAGATGAGGGTGAGGTAAGGTACCCGTAAATCGATTTAAGCCCGCCAGTAATTTCGTATTACTGATCGTTCAAGGCGATACTTCTGTGGTGATTCTTATTGTTTTATGTCTTGATGTTTATTTTTGTGCTGTTGGCGCCTAATGTATGTTATCAAACTATTTGTTAAGTTAGGTAACTGAGTGGCCACCTATTGGGAAAATAGCTGCTCATTCGGCCTACGATAAGTTTTCATGGTATATGTTCATGATTGTTAATTTAGTTTTTCTCGCCTTTGGTTTTTTGAGTGGGAATGTTTTTCTGACTGCGCCTTTTCCTGATCGATGCCTACTTGTACCTTTTAATGCATTTCAAAAGAATTTGAAAATTAAAGACAAGACCAGTATCATCCGGGATCCGGGTTTATCGTTGAATAGCGAAAAGTTAACAACTGAGGCGCAGCATAAGAAAACCAACAGCATGCATAGGCCAAATAAAAGGCACAGATCAGATGTGTAGCAACTGCATTGCAAATTGGCGTCTTTTTGCTACCCATCTAGTACACTACAGTACAGTCCAGGGGGATTTTCACCAGCCCGCCCACCCCCGCGGAGAGGGGGCTGCAAGAAAAAGGATTAAAATTTTAATATCCACCGCGGAAACGCCCTAGTCGGCGGGATTGCGGAGTTTCCGCGGCGGGGTAAAGAAATAGAAATTTTATCGTCCGCGCTTACCTGTATTTTTTGTCTCTAACTTTCCACCGCGGACCCGCGGTGGAATGAGGATGAATAAGGAAAGTGGGCGGGCTTGTTTCCAATTTATTGTAATGCATACTTGTACTTAGACCCGAGTTTCAATCTAATTCGATTATTATTTTTGTTTCATGTATCTTAATTAAAAGTACATGTTTTACGATCATAAAGTGTAAATGCATTTCTATCACGAAAATCCCAAATTCTGCATGGTTGTAGAATCACTTCAGTGAAAGATATAAGATATGGTACGACGCACACACACCTAAAGGCAAACAGAGAGAGAGAGAGAGAGAGAGAGAGAGAGAGAGAGAGAGATCTTATTTTCATGTGACAATAATAGACACATGGTTAACATAGGTAAAAGCTTACGTTAAATCTTTTTTTTTTTTTTTTTTTTTTTTTTTTCTTTCTTTTTTTTTTTTCATGGAAACATTTTCTTACACAAAGTATACTTCATACTGGTACACAATAAAAAAAAAATATTATTTTTATAAACCGATGATTTTAATTGTTATCTGAAGCTACTGATATGAGCCGTGTCATGAGAAAACCAAAACTGTGCATATACAAAAACAAAGGCACAGATCAGCTTCGCAGTTACTGCAAAGCTGATGAATCCCTTTGTTTTCGCTTAACAGATAGTACAATTCCTCTACTTTCTAAATCCGAAATTTCCAGTCTCTAGCCTGCTTTTGTGACTGCACAGCTCGGTTTGTGTCGAATCTGTTCTGAAACCACATAGTTGTTTTTCTGATGATGTGGCTCGAAGGCTTGAGTTTACTGTCAAATGAAAATCAAAAAAAGATTTTACAACACTTCTTAAATCACCATTTACAATCAAAAGGAAACATACAAAGACACATTTGTGAACAAATATGTATCATCGTTGAATCTGAAACATGACGGCTAGACAACAGAGTGTATGGTTACACTGTCTCTCTCTCTTTCTCTCTGCTCCTCTACCCTACACTAATTTACTAACTATGTGTTAGGCGCACAGTCTGATCCAATTTGGCGGCCTAGCATATCTCAAATTCTTCAGCCATCTCCGTATTCAGATTTTAGAAAGTAATATGGGCCGCCTCATGAGAAAACAAACAATCTGCATATGCGAAACCAAAGGCGCAGATCAGTTCGCAGTAACTGCGAAGCCGATCATCGTCCTTGTTTTCGTTACACGGTAGTACAATTTCTTTATTTTCTAAATCTAAAATTTACAGCCTCCAGTCATCGTCTGTGCCTGCACAGCTCGGTTTGCATTTGTGTAGAAACCCTTGTGGTGTAGATCTTTTGCCAAGTCATGTCCAGTAATATTGTCATAGAGGCACGCGTTTGACACCTTAGGGGTATTACCTGTTATAATGACACCATTCATTGATAAGTTTTATTGCTCAGGTACAGTAAGTTGCTAATCCCCTGTAAATCACATTGTTGATGAAATAGTTGAAGCATAAAACGAATAGAATAGAAAAGAAATGAGCCTGCACACGAGAAAACCAACAAACAATATATCCGAACCGGTCCGACAAAAACCAACCTGTACAGTCACATAAACAGACTAGAAGCATGAATAGTCGAAGTTTTGTACTATCCATGTAGCGAAAACAAAAAGGCTCTGAACACCTGCGCTGATCTGCGCCTTTGTTTTCGCTTATGCAGATTGTTAGTTTTCTGATGTGGCGGCTCAAATTTTAATGTCACAGTCAACAAATTTTAATAAATTTTGGGACGAATTCCGACATTGCAAACATTTTGTTTAACCAATTTACGCAATTTTATATCTTTTAAGACTTGTGTCTGTATTACCCTGTTTGTGTCAAAAATGTATACTTGCACCAGGAAAAAATAAACATTAAATGTTTGCCCCTATACCCCACTTTTATAGCAAAACTTGGGTATACAGGGGTTTACATTTTTTTTTCTCCAAAACAGATTGTTGGTACTCTTTAGAACCGCCTCGGCGATACGGTTCTCACGTGTACCCACAATTTGTGCGTTAAGTCTTTTGACAGTATGCTCCATGGTGAGAAATGTGATCTTGACTAATTAACTTTAAACGAACTGGTTTTGATTCTAGAAATTAATATTTAAATGATGCTAAAATATTAAGTGCATTATATAGCTTATTGACAGAGAAGCCATAAATTGGCATGTCCTTATTAGTATTACCTGTTAAATTAACGGGTGGCAAATGTGTGGTCAGCAATGAGTTATTATTGGACACGACAAGCAATAAAAAAGTTTCTTCACTTGCAATCATGTATGTTAGAATGGAAAACAAAATTTTTCACATCAAAGCCCAACTTCATATATTTTGCGGAAACAATAACTAGAGAAAAAGAGAGGCAAAGATGCTAAATATTTTGATTTGAACATTGAATGTACATAGAAAGAACAAACAAATGGATGAATACGAAAGCAAGAATGAACGAATGAATAAATGAATGTTTCAATTTTGCTATTGGCTGTCAAATTTGTAACAGCATGACTGAAAGCAAGAAAGAAGAGATAGAGGAAATTTACTTTTTTGAGATGAATACCAAATATATTTCATCGAGTGAGTTGAAAACATCAAATTTTCACGAGTGCGTAGCACGAGTGAAAATTTAGATGTTTTCAAATCACGAGATGTGTGAGATAACTGTACCTGTCAATCATTATGACGTCATTACTTTTCATTGGAAATCCTCCGCAAACCCGCGGTGGAATTATACAGGTAACGAGAGGATCCTCCGCGGATCCGCCGCAATCCGCGGTGGGATTAAAATATTCCGAGGTGGGATCATAAGCGGACAGGTGAGCGGGATTGCGGGGGGCTCAGAGAAATCGTCCGCGGGGTTGGGCGGGCTGGTGAAAATCCCCCTGGACTGTACTGTATATATTCTTCTTTAACCCGAAATTTCAAGCTTCTATCATGTTTCTGTGACTATACAGTCCGGTTTGTGACATACTTGATGGGAATCCCAGATTGCCGGTAAACTTATGCTAAAAAGGTACAAGTAGGCAACGATCAGGAAAAGGCGCAATCAGAAAAAGATTCCCACTCCAAAAACCGAGGTGGGAAAAAACCAAACTAACAATCAGGTACTTATACCATGAAACAATCGTAAGCCGAATGGGCAGCTATTTTCCCAATAGGTGGCCACTCAGTTACCTTAACTTAACTAAAAATATGAAAACATACATAAGGCGCCAACAGCACAAAAATTTTTTTTTTTTTAAAAAAACACCAAGACATAAAACAAAAAGAACCACCACACTAAGCCTCTATAACCACGCTTAGGGATGTTCGTTATTTCATAGTGTGGTTCACGACGACAGTGCGCTACAGGTTCAGGACGAAACATGCTTAAGAATCAGTTTTATTTTTAGATGTCTTCTCTTTTAGTGGATATTAACTCACCAAAAACTGCAAGTTTCACATTGTGTCTTTTTGGATTTGTTCAGAATACTTATTTAAACTTATTGAATGCGGTTGTAAGATGGATTAACAGGTCGGTCTTAGCTAATACAAGTTTTGTTAACAAAACGTTTGTTTTTTCTACAAAGCCCTCATTTAAATCCTAATTTTTGCTTTCAGTTTCAACTTTTTGTTGTTTGTATGACTTGACACGATTTGACAGAGTATTTCATTCCATACAGTCAAAGAACGTCCCCGATTATCAAACGTCGCATTCTATACCAACCCGTTTCTGAAACGTACACTGTAGCTATAGTATTCAGTTTTCATCATGACAGGTTCGTAATGACGGTAAATATTTCTAAACATGTTAGAGATTACAGGGCAACTGGAGACGGACGACATTTTAAGGTCTTACAATGGATAAAGTTTTAGACGTGTTGTATATTGAGTAGTCAGACAATGATGTCGACATGTCATTTCATGTCGAAATAGAAGAAGGACCATCCGAAGAATTCACAGAGGCTACTGAAACTGGAGATGCCAATGGGTCAGGTAGTTTACAGCTGTTAGATTGAGGTGTCACAGTGACGTCTCATGCTGAGACAGCGCTGGAAAGAAACGCACTGAATGAACGCATCCGACTTGTACAAATTTGACGACACCCCAAAACAAGTTGCTGGCGATATGATCGACATCAAAATCTTTATGAGTTTAAAGAAAACGCAACCAATTCTTCAAGGCGACTATGTTCTGAAAGATATGCAGTCACAGCCGGTAAAAAGGCTTGTAGTTGCTCCATTATTT
This sequence comes from Rugalucina vietnamica, assembly GCA_964017185.1. Taxonomy (NCBI): domain Eukaryota; kingdom Metazoa; phylum Mollusca; class Bivalvia; order Lucinida; family Lucinidae; genus Rugalucina; species Rugalucina vietnamica. Next base: position 42,969,954 of record OZ024881.1, read on the forward strand.
GAGAAAGCGTGTCACGATTTTCCACAATAACGTTGATATCAGATAAACTTTTGTCACTACTGTCTGGATCTATAGAAACGGTTGTTTCTTCTGAGAGGGAAGTTAGGTGCCATGCTATCTGTTCGAAAGAACTAATGATCTTCCGTTGATGTCGTGTCACTGAATAGTTTCTAATACTCCGTTTACACTATGTTCCCGGTGGACACGGCAGCCCCGTTTGCTCGAAACGCAGCGTGTCGTGGAATTTTGGTAATAATTTTTTTGGTAATAAGTCTTTTTGTGCGGTTGGTGCCTTATGTATGTTTTCATATTTTTAGTTAAGTTAATGTAACTGAGTGGCCACCTATTGGGAAAATAGCTGCTCATTCAGCTTACGATATGTTTCCATGTAGATCATCCATGTAGATCAGCTGGCTAACTCACTCCGCTCCACTTCAGTACCACTTCCACTGACAGCTTAGCATAGGTTGCCTTTAAACAAATGTCGAACTAACTGCGGATTTCGTAAGCGACTTGCAGCTATGTTATTTTGCTATTAATCGTATTATTTATGTTATACATGTATATTTGTACCAGTGCCGAAGATCTTCCAGTAAACACATAAAAATACCTAAAACGTTTATATTAATGCAGAAAAACGAGTTTCGACTTTGAGTCGCTAATTCTAAAGTAATCTATGGAAGCGTATAGGGTCCCCCCACATATTTGTTTTACGACATAAATTTTTTGATGTTATATCGTGAAAATATCAAGATATTACATCAAATATTCTCGTAATCGTTGGATAAAACTCGCGATATCACGTTATAATTATTTCGTTATACAAGGACGTCGCAATAAATTTTCATGTAATCATTTTTGATGAAATAATTATATGGTGTTATGTGTTGTTAAAATTTTCATTTTTGAAGTATGTAATGTTAATTTTTACGACCTACGTGAACTTTTTTGCATAAACTGTGATATTTTTTTTCTTAAAATGAAACGAATCCTTGAATGTTTGTCGTGAAATTGAATGAGATTCATCAGTGGCGGGAAAATCATCGGAGCGGACACTGGTATAATGGCTACCTTCGTAGTAAGTTTTATTACTTTCTTTTCTTTCACGCTAGTAACCTTGGTAAATTCAGGCCATTATGGCAGGTTTGTTGTGTTGACAAAGACACCAGCAGGTTGAAGTATTAACAAGGCCATTCAAAATTACAGTACCTAGTTGCAGGAGTTTTGAAATATTAAACGTTATGACGTTATAGTTTTTCTGCCATATGCAATATTATTTATTGCGTATCTTAACAATATGGCAAACACTTTTGCGTAATTCGAACAAAATATAATGAGAAGCGACTTGCATTATTTCGGTGTCGTAATCTTTTCTACGGGAACGAGGTGAGTTATGTCGTAAACAAGATAATAGTATGTTCTTAAGCAGTAAAACTATAACGTAATCGTGATACTTTATCTGAATTTAACGACAAAATTATACCTTCATACCATCATATTATAGCGTTTCACGACAAAAAATTAAGTCGTAAAACAAATATGTGGGGGGACCCTATACGCTTCCATAGTAATCTTCCCTGATCTATTTATAGACATCTTTGAAATTTTCCATAGAAAAATGAGGTATTTTATGATTCTGCGTACTTTAACAACTAGACTATTTATAATTTGTCATATATGCAAGAAAACATCTAACATAAGTTACAATAGAACAGTTTTGCAGATTTGCTGAATTTTTATTTTCGACCAAAGGCTGAATATATCCCATTTCCGTCGGTATGGAGTGGTTTAACGGAATACCGATGGAAATATTCCGTCTAGCTTTCATAGTATAAGTACCTGATTGTTAGTTTGTTTTTTCCCACCTCGGTTTTTGGAGTGGGAATCATTTTCTGATTGCGCTTTTTCCTCATCTTTGCCTACTTGTACCTTTTTCTCTGTTTTCACGATCTATTACGTCTTGTTAAGTTTTCGTATGTTGTATTACGATATCCGTAACAAGCCGTGCCGTACTTATATCCCTGTGTGTCACGGAGGCGTTACGGTACTTTACGGTTATTTACGATCTATCATGATTATTTTGACGTTCTTTTACGGCCTATAACGTTCATATGCGGTCATTTGCGTTTTTACCAAGGCGTACATGTAACACGATTTTTTTCTCGTTCTGTCAAGGTCTGCTACGGACGAAACGTAAAACAGCAGTCACACATACTTAGCGTATAACTGAAACTCGCACCGGGCGTGTTGAAAAAATAACAAAATTCCACATACGCCAGACGCACGTCGGAACCACGTTCAAAACTCAAGCGCGTTGGGTACGCTTGGTGTACGTCTGGCGCGCGTCGCTGTACGTCGCTAAAAGTCTCTGCGCGTTTCGCGCGCGTTTGGGCTCAAAAATGTTATAAACATGCTACAGGCGCGCTGAATACGCTCTGAACGCGTTTGGTGCGCGTTTGAAGCACGGCAGTGTACGTTCCATGCGCGTTCCGATTTCATTAGATGTTGCTTCAGTAGCGTGCCCCAAGCGTGTGTGAAACGCGCGTTGAACGTTCGATGCGCGCCTGTAGCGCGGGCTAAGCGTGTCTTTGACGTATCACAACCGTACTCCAAATAAAAATTAAAACTGATATGAGATCCTTTAAGAGCAGTGAACACATTTATGAGAAAGGGATAGCCATACCGCGGTTTCGACTACTAAAGTCTCGTCACTGACCCTTTAGATTTGGCAACATGGAGCCAAAGAGAAATACTGAGATTTTGCAACTTCCAACAGGTTAGTCGATACAAAGACTGTTAGTTAAATGGGACCAAATATGTTAAATATTGATTAGAAAATGAATCTTAACCGATAATAAATTTCTGATTTCTCAGAATATCCTCGCTGATCTCGAAGGACCAAAACGAAAATGTAACCTGCACTATGGATGATGTACGGGGAGACTTTTTAGGGCCGTCACACGGCACAACACCAGCTGCAGTAATAGCAAATAAAAATTTATTATTAAACCATGAGATTTTTATACGTCCGGCACTCGCTTCAATCACGCGCTAAGGTGTGACAGAATAAGCGAGTTAAAGGAACAAATTAACAAGTCATCAGCGTGTTGAGATTTTTCATATGCCCGGTGCGCTTTTGGGTTATACGCTACTGTGTGACTGCTGTTTTAACATCATGCAATTTAAAATAGTGTGCATTTTGTATAAGAATATGTCCTTTGAAATAAAAATAACCGCGCTCCTGGAGGATATGGAGGAACTTATCCCAATAATTAACTATTTTATATTTTAAACTTCAAGCGCCGTGATAACTGTAACATAACGTGACATACGTAGTACAACGGAGTCGACACCGTCAAAGACCATATTGCACCGTAACTTAACGCAACAAAACCATGTTGTTGAGTTTTCCGTAGGAAACGGGACGAAAGAGCCGTAGCTGGCCGGGCTATTCACTAGCTTCTCATTGCACTACGGATCGCCTTCAAGTTTCGCTGCGTACTGTTACGTACTGTCCCGGTTACGTTTCTCATTTCTGCCGTTATAGCCGTGGTAGATATACTTAACGACACTTCCAACGCTGATAATGTCCCCAGATATGTGACAGATATGGTCAATTTAAGTCGATGATTCGGATGCTAAATAATTAACTATGTTTGCTTGCAGAAGGTTTACAGTTCTGCGTGCTGTATGAAACGTCGCACCGTCGTGCGTCAGACGCATACCCCTATGAGTCCATGCGTATCATTTGTTCTCAGTTTGAGAACTGTTCTTCCCGTCATGTGCTGTGGCAAAATGAGAAAACAAAACGAGAAGGAAATAATCAGGAACTGTTGTGAAGATCTTTGTTCGCTACACATGATTTTGTGACTTTTGAAAATGAGGGGTGGTGTGTCCAAACGCCCGGAGCGTTTCTTTATAAAAGTCTGCTGGCGTCATTTTGCCTTCAGTACACGTCTAATTATTTTTTCTATCGTCCCTACAATTTTCATTTTAATATCTTGAGTAGTTTGGAAATTATAGCAAAAACTTTATCGGTAGCGTTGGAAGTGTCGTTAAGTATATTTATACTGTCTAAAAATTGCCACGGTGTCCACGGTAATCACGGCCAGCTACGTTTGCCTATATATATATATATAAACCGTTCCCCTGCGTTGCCATACGTTAAGCCCGTTTTGATAACGGTGTTCTGAAACGTGGCTGCCCTAACTGCCGGGAACATAGTATAAGCCCTACATAAAATTGATTACTTTTCATCGGGGTGCTTATCTTTGCCATCTTATGACTGGGACTTTTGGCTGAACTAGTTGAGACCTGCAGGTGCCCTGTGATTTCGTCAAACGCCATGTTATAATGATTTCATTTAATGTCTCCGCCCCTTATTTTGAAAACCTTGGTCTAATACATGGATATTTGATGGGGAATACTATTATAATTGGCCAATGCACTGCCATACTTTCACCCAGATAACTTGCCGCACAGTGTTTGACCACTCTTTCGGGGATAGAGAACTTTGAGGGCAATATCTGCATCTGCTTAAGTGTTTCTGGAAGACAAAAAGTCGTCTCTAACCTGTTACAGAAAATATGAATTTGAATTCAACTGCATAGATTCATGGCTTTACCTACAGACTTCTCATAGTATCTGTATCGTCTTTTGGTAGTCTTGGTATCATTAAACTCGTGTTTTCGGTATCAAATGTATTTTGAATAATTTCATAAAATTATCAAAGCAAAAGGATACTGTAACGACTAGTATGAAATCTTGGCTATGCAATTTTCTCCATGTGTGGATATTTCAGATACTCAATTATCAAAACAAAAGGAACTATTACGACTATAAAATATTGGAAAAAGACGTCACTGTTGGTTAGATTAGGAGTCCGCTGGGTGCCGTGATGTGTCCGTTGTGTCCTTGAGCAAGACATCTGAACTCTACATACTACTGGTTTCTGCAAAGGAAGAATTAGGAAGCGATGGCATGTACGTTCCGTATGCTAGAGCTTACAGCATAGTACCCGTCCGTCGTTGTCTTCTATGTTTTCGCCACCCCTTTAGTGAAATGAGATTTTTGACGTTTATAATTTGTTCCAATTTACACCAGAATAGCTACCCCTTATACTTTACTTTCACATATTACAACTGGATAATACATAACAGGAGTATACCTAATTCTAATGTAAGATATTGATTTTTTTTTCAACTGCCAAATTGAAAGCATTTTAATAGATTTAGTGAAGAATACTGGTTCATCATTGTTCATAAATACTAAAAAAATCGAAACTTAAAAAAAATTGTTCTTGTAAATTTCAAGGGAGATAAGTAACTGGACAATACTATGATACTTTTTCAAGAAACATGTTTTATTTTGGAAATGAGATAGCATAAAAACTAATGCAGTATACCTAAAACATAATATGTAAAATAAAAGTTTACAAAATCGACTAGTACTATCAATATGTGTTCGTTCAAGATTGCCTATTATTGTTTAAAGAAAATTTCAAAATAGAATAGTGGGCATTTTGTTATCCCCATCAGGTGGTGCCTCTGAAGAAATGAAGAGCAGACGAAATACATAAAAATTGTGTATTCAAAACCCATGCAGAAACCTCTCGGTCTTTAAATGCCTGCCATAAGCAAACGCAAACGCGGCGGTAAGAATTAAGATGATTGATTGTTACCAAAATTTATACAAACATTTTGTAATTGATAAATTGCCTTTGTACAGGGTCACAAAAACGCTTGAAAATTTTCAATATCGCGGAATTCTACGATGTTGAGCCCGCTGTTTTCCGCAAGATCTTGGTTTAGCGCTATGTTGGCAACATCGCGGTATTCGGCGAGTTTCCCTGACTGAACGCCCCTGTCCAACATCAATGGTCTTAATGAGACGGTCATCTTCGAAGTAATTAAATCGGGAATTGGACCAATACCATGTAAGTATCAGTCTGAGCTATCTACAATACGGTCCTATTGCTGCAACTACACACACACACACACACACACACACACACACACTGATAAGCTGAAATATCCACACATGAAGATAATCACATATCCTTGGTGCTCAGAATTATCGGACATATGCATGCTCTGGCTTATCTCCACAAAAAACTTGAAACTACAGTAGCGAAAAGTACGTAGCAAAGGCCATTGATACGCGAGATACGCAACACGTACGTCGCTAATACTCCGTACATACGAAAAGAGAGTCGAGGATACGCCACACATACGTTTACACATACCCACACATACGTATCAGATACGAAAGGTACGTCATACATAGGTCACGTTTATGTGGCATGATAACCGCGGCGTATGTGTGGCGTATCAGGAGTGTGAGCTACGTATCTACGGCGCACCTGCCACGTTGCTTTCGTATGCACGACGTTTGTTTGCCGTACGCATGGCGTATCGGACCTGTCACGTCCGTGCTCCAAATTTTTAAGTGCACATACATAAAACGTAGAACCTCGGTACATGTACGTATCGAGGAGTATGATCACGTATGTTCGACGTACGCGTGACGTACCTTTCGTATCTTGATACGCCGTGGATACATGAGTTTATACGCAATAGTGTGACAGCCCTATAACAGTGGGGGCGGTCTAACACAGTGGAGACGAGCTGTATTCTAAAGTGGAGCGAGTTGTCTTACAAAGTGGGGCGAGTTGTCTTTTAAAAGTGGGACGAGTTTTGTTGGGGCGAAGTGTGTTGGGCGAGTTGTTTTTTTTTTTTTTTTTTTTTTGGAAGAGTTGTCCGTAATCCCACAGATACAACATCGCGTAAAAGCGCGATCCTCAACATCGCGGAAAAGCGCGATTCAACATCGCGGTATTCGGCGAGTTTCCCTGACTGCGTAAAGTAACGATGAAATTAACAGAAAGTTGAAGTAGTTTGCCACTTAAAGGTAATAGGGAAGGACGTTATGCATAGATATGTATACATTCATACTGGTTGGAGCCCCTGTAATATCCTCATTTACGTTACGTATGTAATTTTACTTTTTGTTTGTTACTTAGGTACATTTTCATTGTTTTGTTGACCTTAAACCATTCTCATCCATAAAAGTGTGGATTTTTTTATACAAGACCTCCCGAAGGGCTTCGGTTCTTATTGGGACATTTCAGCCCCTTAATAATTTTATTGATCGTTCGAAGGTGATACTTCCGTTGTGGTTCTATTTGTTTTGTTGTGTTTGGAGTCAAAGTTTTTATGCTGTTTGAACCTTGTGTCCATTTTCATATTTTAAGTTACGTTCCAGTAACTGAGTGACCGCCTTTTGGGAAATAGTTGCTCACTCGGCTTATGATATGTTTTCTAAGGATAAGTACCTAATTGTCAATTTACGTTTTTCACATCTCGGTTTCTGGAGTTGGCCTCTCTTTCTGATTGCGCCTTTTCCTGGTCATCGCCTACTTGTACCTTTTTAAAGCAGCTTTTCACTGTCTCGCCTTTTTGATAAATGGAGCCTCAGATAAAAGTCATTAGCATGAATAGACAAGTATTGTATAACATCATACAAATACGAAATTCAAAATTAATTTAGCATAAAATATAAAATAACACCTACGATGCCTTTTGTTAAACATGTCAAAAACAAGGGAAACGCCTGTCATATAGATCATTTTATTCATACATTCAAATTTTGGAGATCTTTGAAACAACCTATTACTTAACAGCAGACTTTACAACCGAAAACATCAACTTTGGGCGAGCTGTGTATAACGGTAAGAAAGTTGTTTTTGATATGTTCATATTATTAGTTAGCATAATTATTTGCTAAAAGTTAGCATAATTATTTCTGTAAAAGAAGGCAAAACTACCTGGTTAGAACTTATTCCAGTGAATAAATATTCCGACACAATTGTTCCTACTCGATGTCATGGTTACGGTTGAAACAATCAGGACTTTACGGATACAAAATCCGCAGTAAATTAGATACTTGTATGACAAAAGATAAGTCACTTGTTTGAAAAAGTTATTTTCGACACTTCATTTTTAAATCGTGTCAAAAGTACCAAGTTTCAGTGTCTTCAATCAAAAGTTATGAAACTCGTTAGACAAAAGATAGAATAATAACGTGGTATAACATTATTATCATGTCATTAGATATCTTTAAAGACAAACTTGTTTTCAAAATGTTGTTTATAACAGATCGATCGAACATACTCTTCCTTGACATGAGGTCAATTTTGGTCTGACGTAGTGTATATCGTGCAAAATTCAGCATTAAGAAACACGACTTATCATTAAAATAATGCCAAACAATTACAAAATCTGATAGGCCGAGACAAAACTGTCATTAGTTCTTTGCTACGACATGCTTTCTTTCTAAATCTATGTATGCTGAAGTCGTAATATGCTCTGGGAACATTCTTCAGACCATTTTACTTTAGGACTATAAGATTATAATATGCTAATGAGTGTATCATTTTGAGACTGACTGAATGCGATTTGTACTTTTGCCATATCTCTCAGGCCCCAAAAAAAAGGAATGTTTCCGGTAACCCGACCGACCTTGTCAAAAAACCCCCGACTCTAATATTTTTTTTTCCTGTTTTCAGAAAATAAAAACTCGAAAATCGAAAAAAGATCGTGTTTTTCAAGTACCGGACCGGCAAATGAATAAAAAAAATTAACTAAGAAGCTGTGCATGTGCACTGGAGGAGAAAACAGTTTAATTCTGATTAAACTGTATATCTATGTTCGGGTATTTTACATGGTAAGGCTACCCTAAAAAAAAAAAAAAAAAAAAAAAAAAAAAAAAAAAAATCCCGACCTATCGACCCATTTTTTTCTGGCATGTTACCGGAAACATTCTTAATTTTTTTTTTTTTTTGGCCTCATTTAAATTCAGGACAAACGAGGGTATCACATCCAATTATTTTAGTCCTGCAGATTTATGGGGTATTTTATCGGGACCCGGAAATAGAGTTCAAACTTTTTTTCTTGACTGATTCTTGTAGCCAAGACCTTGCCCTTAAGGAATCTGAATGATGCCACCTTGGCATCAATGAACATTTTGAGATATTCAAGATGGCGTCCACAGTGGTCGCCAAATATATGTTGTCACTTGTTTTGCTATGTCTTGTACTTAAAAATACTTGTTCCTATTTGCCATATTTGGCTGTAAAAACATACATTTGAAGTTGTCTGATACATCAAATGCCTAAAATGATTTCTAAAAAATATACATGGCATCCAAGATGGCCGCCAAACAGAATTTTGCACAGAAAAGAATTTGATGTGCTGTACTTGTGTATGTTTACATGTATCTTCATTTTATCTTGTAAGTTAAAGTTACATTATATTGCCATGTGCATATATGACTCAAGACCATTATTAAAACACTCTGAAACTAAGATGATATCCAAGATGGCTGTTTCTATATGGACCAACACCAGTAAAAAATCTCCCATAGGCCGCAATGCAAATTCCCTCACTTTGTGAAACTCCCAGCTAGTACCCAACATAGCACCACCAAAAGGTCTTCTCTAACTTTATAGCCCAGTCACACTCCCACCCAAAGGTGCCACTACCTAGGGGGGTTGACCATCTCGATTTTCCGGTATTTCATTTTGCAATATACCTATGGGTGGATTTTACACTCTAGAATGGATTTTAGTAGGGGGTAGTGTACAAACAGAAGCCTCCGATGAGATATAGTCCGTTTTGGCATGGTGATTTGTGCACTAACATGTCGTATTATGGCGATACTTTGTAGTAAATGCGAGATCTTACACAGAATGTAGGAAATGTTCTCACTATTCAGCATCAAACATGTGTGGATGAAATTTTTAAATGCACTATTTTCGTGGGGTACGGCGGAGTGATATTTTTCACCGGTGTTCCACCATATGAGAACAGCCTAATGAGCTTGGCTGGCATACATAATTGCTATTTATTAAAGGTATTTCAAGACCGTATTAAAAGCAGGCTAACTCAGTTCCCCAAGCTTGTCGGATATTGAAAGTTTTTTTTTTTTTTTTTTTTTTTTTTTCAGACTGACACATTTCCTATATGTATGCATCGTTAACAATAGGTTAGCGTATCACATCCTGTCAGAATATAGTATGGACTGCAAGAAGAAAGGAGACTACGGTCGGAAGTTTTACCATTTAACCCCAAATATATGTATGGCCTTTCTCTTCTCTAATGACCCTTTTATAAAACGGCTGCATTTTAGTTTACATTTATTTTAGAACTTGTTCTAGAGAAATACATAGACGTCTGTGTATGATGCTGACACATTTTCCTTTCTGCTTGCATTGACTTTAATCATATTAGTTCTTGCTACAGTTACACAGGATGTAGTTCTTAACCTGATCAGTGAGTGTGCTTTTCATCAGTTTTGACTTTGTCTTCTACATGTAAGCATGCTTTCTTGAAAGTTACAACAGGCATTTATAGACCAAGATCCAGCATTTATAGCTCTATTGAATGTTAGAGTAAATTATTTTTCAATGAAAATGGATGCGGTCTTCTTCTTTTCTTTCCTCGAATGACATTTGACGATGTTAAATACAATTGCCTACCAGTCTTACATTGTGCAAGGCTATTCAGCTCATCTTGTAGAATATTGCAATCCTTGAATGAATCAATATTCCTACTCAAAACACAATTATCAGTGAACAGATTACCTGATATTGTCCGGAAGATCATTAATGAAAATCAAGAACAGGACCGGTCCAAAGACCGATTTTTAAGGGACATGAGATAAGACCGGGACTGGATCTGTAGCATTGCCATCCGTATTGATAATACTCAGAGGGTCATGGAGTAATCCACTTGTAAGTGGATCATCTAATCCCGTAGTAGTGTAGTTTGTCAAGTAGTCTCCTATGTGGTACCTGCTGTTGTTCACAAATGAACTCATATATAGGCGTTGTGCTTAACACAAATTAATTCGGATTCAGTCCGAACCGGTCGATGCCCCTGCATCATCAGTAGTCATTAGGTGGCGGATAACGATCGAACCAGTCTTAATAGAGAACCGCATGTTAGACTGTTTATCGCATGTACCAACTGCATCATAATACTAAGAAAAGGGTAAGATCGTGAAAAAATGTTGAAATTGTGGATCTCCCGGGCCCATGTCCTAAGGAAACATTACTGCATTAACTGTGAGACGATCATTAAAAAATATGTTTACAAACATTATCCTTCATTTCAAAAGAAAGAGATCCACTAAACAAACATTTTGATACCACATTTATTAAAATCGTATCAATAGTTTTGAAGATATGACAGTTTTAAGATTTAACAATGGCCGCCTGTGGTGGCTGCCTTTTTGTTTAGCTTGTCACGTGACCAAAAAGGAAAAATGCTTATTTTCAATAGAAGGCTTTGTTTTAACATACCGAAACAGATCAGTATAGTTTTGTTAAGTGAAAGAAAAGTATTTCAACGATTTTCTTACTTAAGTTTGCATGCCAATGGCAGTTATTTAAAATTCAATGATTGTGAGGGAGTGACGTCATACCCTCACAGCCTAGTTCTGGATGTAGGCCATCAAAATTTTCATACTGCTATAATTTTCTTATACCTTGGTTGATTTTCATGAAATTTGTTGCAAACTGTTCAGCTACCCAAGGGCTTTTATAACGCACATACAAACTTTTGTGAGCCTATTCCTTTAAGAGCTTATTACCGTTTGATATAAAATGCAAAGGCAGGTCAAACGCGATTAAAACATCCTCTATATGCAGACTCCCGAGGACAGGGTGGACGTAATGAGTCAACTAGATTGTTCGGGTTAAGGTATGTCTATCTATCTTTTGAACATTAAGTGTTGGGACGTTTTCTTTTACACCTATGCTGCTGTGTTCAAGGCGTATCTAAAGATCTGGGTCACGTTCAAAGAAGGGTGTCCTATGTTGTGTTGCGACCAGATACACTGGAGGGTTACAGCCATTATCCCATAACTAGGGTTAAATAAATGCTAGCTTTTGTAAAAAAGCTAATACTTGTGTCCTGATATAGTATGATTATGGTGGCCATCTTGGCCATCATCTCGGCTCATTATTATCATGTGAGAATAAACACTAAATCATGCTGTTCACAACGTTAAAATAACATTTCAAACACATGACATTTTCTATATGGAGCAAATGAATGGTGTTTTAAGCAGAGAACATGTTCTTTTAAATTATAATTATGGTAGCAATCTTGGTCGTCATCTTTCTTCATTTATATGATGTGGGGTCCTAGCTGAAACCAAAGGACTTCACTATTATGTGAACAACACAAAACGGGCATTTCAAACACAAGATACTGACTATATGAAACACCCGAATGCCGTTTTAATTAGAGAATACCTCTTATAATATGATTATGGCAGCCATCTTGGCCACCATCTTGCATTATTATTATTTTGTGGGTGTAAGAACTTAGAACAAATTTCATTATGATGTTTACAACATAAAATGAGCATTAAAACATAAAACAACGGGAATATTCAACTCTGGGATTTTATATTCTTGCTTATGGCGCCCATCTTAGATGTCATCATAATTTTTCCGAAACGCTCAGTGATGCCAATGTGGCATCATTCAGTTTCTGAACAAGCATGATTTAGTGCACTGGAAACCACAATAAACTTTCATCTGGCGCCGTCTTCCATGTTGTGCTGATTGCAACTGGACAAAAGCTTAGCAGATGAAATGACTAAGAAATCAACTTCAGGAACGTCTTTACGACAATTTAAAATTGACAGGCACCTTTGAAGCCATCTTTGACACCATATTGTATTCCGACAATATAATAGGAAACATAATTTCTAATAAAAATCACCTAATATACAGATAAATGTAATATTTTCAGTACTTTAAGCGAACCAAATTGAGATAACGCTGAAAATTGTCATTTAGTATTGCATTCTGGTAGCCTTCTTGGAAGCCTTCTTGATATACATTACCATGCTAGCAGCAAATGGTCTTTGGCATTCAATTTATAAAATTTTGTCAACTATTTGTAAATTAAGTATGCCCTTAGCGCAAATAAAAGCTTTATTATGACCCACCCATGTCTTGAGCCGCCATATTGGACGCCATCTTGCTTTTCTCAAAATGCTAAATGATGCCAAGGTGGCATCAGTCAGATTCTTTAATGGTAACAACTAAGCAACAAGAATCAGCCAAGAAAAAAAGTTTGAACCGCATTTCCGGGTCAAGCTAGATATCTGCAGGACTATTTTATTTTGCCCACAATTTGTTTTAACATGCAGTCATGCTTAGGCTCGTGCATTTGTTTGATCTGGAACATTGTCACTAAATTACCGATTATAGTTTATTTTGGAAACACGTTTTATTATTAACATCAAGATTTGAAAAGAAAACTAAACGGTTTAAACGTTTTAATTTGTTACAAATGACATCGATAAAATCACCCTCGTGCTTTCAATATATTATAGGCAAATGAAATGTATCTAAGTCCCAAAGCGTATTATATTTGTTGCAGTTTTTAGGTTTGTTCAAAATGAAGACAAGTGTTGGATTCTTTTATTTCGCCCTTTATATGTGTAACACATACGCGTCTGACTTGGTGTCCAAGATTTTTCACAGTAGCAGAGGGATAAGCACTGCTGATGATAATCAAGTGATGGCAAATGTTCTACTACAAGTCGGGCAGCTAAATGAAAAGGTTGATCAAATGAGTCAGACTGTCAGTCAACTAACTCAAACGGACGACCAACTGAGCCGAGCTGAAAATCAACAGAACAGTCGAAAAGGTACAGTGTGACAGTAATAACAAAGAGTAAATTATACCGCAATAGTTTAGCTAAAGGTTAAAGTAGACAATGATCAGGAACTGCTGCAATCAGAAAGAAATAAACGATAGATAAACGTACGAAAGATACAATTTAGTACACCGCACTATTCAAATTATATAAATTCAATGTTAACGTAAACATGAAAACAACATACAAGTTACATGATGCTTTTATTTGTTTTATTTTGTTTTCTTTAAATTAATTTTAGCGATGTGGATAAATATTACAAACATGTATATGTTGGCCTCCAAAGGCCCCAAAATATTTTTCTGTTGGTATTTTCGAGTACATTTTGGCATCCATGCTAAATGTGTACCTTGGTGTGTAACAGTACATGCTAGGGTGAATGCCAAGTCTGAAAAATGCCCAAGAGTCCCAAAACTAGGTCAAAGGTCAACAAAGTACAAAATTTTTATATGTCAACATATAGCAGTATCTTATGTAAAAATCAATTTATTTGCTAAAATGACCCCTAAATAACATCTTATTTATTTGTGTGGTTTAATAAATTTCATATGCTACAACAAAAGAAAGTAGGTTTAGGTCAAAGGTCATTTTAGTGCAAAAATGCTTATTTTTCATGCTGCTTTACAATTGACTCTATAAACATAAGTGTCAATCGTATTCTGATGGGGGTAAAGTTCTTGATTAAGTACTTTTTTGAGACTCTTGTTAGGTTTAGTAGTTTTTATTGTTTCAAGATGGTGTTCAATATGGCCGCCAAAACAAGAACCGGCTTCAAACAAGTAACTTGACTTCATCTGAAAACCTTTATAAACGTCCTATATTATTTGTACTTTCTTACATGTATATTGTAATGTGTTCATGTTTGTACAATAAAGAAAACATTTATATATATATTTGTGCTATTGATCATCATCAGATTTGAGTTCATAAATCGAATTGATTATGTTAAGGTTAAATGTCGTGTTAGGACAAAATGTTTATTTTTCATTTTGTTTTCTAATTTTGACCCCCCAAAACTGATGAATCGAAAGAAAAGAGTATTGATGGTATAATCAGAGTCATTTCAAATGTGTCAGATTGATATGAATTTTCAAGTATTAGCTTTTGTGCATAGATGGCGGTCAAGATGGCTGCCAAACAGCAATAACAGGTAATTAAAGGAATTTTGGTAAAATTCTGTTATGTGTTAAGAGCATAATTTAATTGCAACTTTGTTCAGAGCGTATTCTTTTCAATATTTTAGTCATCAAACTAATGCTCAACATTCAGTAAACTAGAATTAATCCGATGGCAATTTACATGCAATTACACAGTGCATAAATCATTTGGAACGGAGAAAAGAATGAAAGGTTCGTCTGATGTACAGTACCTATTTAAACGAACTAACCACATGGCCTCATATGTTGAAGGCCCCATTGTAAATGAAAGTTGTGTATGTTTCATGATAGTTTGACATTGAATTAATATATAGTTTTTTTCATTCACTGTTAATGGTTGGTCTATGTCATTCAGTGAGCATGGTTTGCTGACTTCTTTGCCATAGCAATGAAAGTAATATGAGGAACACAGTTGCTTTATCCATATTATGAAGAACACAGTTGTTTTATCTGTACTGAAGAACACAATTGTTTTATCTGTACTGATTAACACAGTTGTTTTATCTGTAATTGACCTTTCTAACGGAGTTGGATTTGGAGTTAGAATTGGACTTTGACTTGGACTTCGTAATATACTTATTCGCAAAAGAAACGCGAAAATAATTAATACGTTTGTTTGTTTTTTATCTACATCATCAAACATCATTTAAGTGATATAAATATCGATAGATCTAGTCTCGTTGATTCTCTTGTACACAATTTGAAAATCACGACGTTAAGACTTACGCTTGTCGCGTTGTCGTGAAAACAAAAAGTTATCCCCCATTTCCATAGCTAGAGGGGTAGGTTACCTTTAATTACCTTGCAAAAATTTCCGAACTGATACCAAATTCGAAAATCATGGGTGAAACAAAATCAAATCAGAAAACTTTATACCCTTTTCGATGCTTTTTTCTTGTACGTGACGTCGTTACTGCTTTTAGACGTAAATTGCCGTTTTCTATCAAGTGAATAGTCGTACTCGAAATCGTTCAGTGCCATAAGATAGCTGATGACACACTGACCATACACCTACAAAATGGCAATATGAAATACCATAGGGTGTCTGTAGTGAACAACAATGAAGATCTTAAAACAATAGGCTGACGTCACTAGAAAAACGCGACCCTTGGGAGCGGTATTTTTCCGAATCTTTTTCACGATTTCTTTAGCTTAAACACACGTGCACTACTTCATGCAATCTGTTTATAAATCGCATTAATCGTGAAAGTATCAGACCCAATTTTGTAATACACGAGCTCGTACACTAACGTCATTGCAACGTCTTAATGAAGCATGGTATTGAAGTCTAATTTTGGTAGATTATTGCTCACTGAAAATACTCATAAGCTATATCACTGAAAATTCCAATAAAATGATTATTTTCAAGATTTTTTTTAATATTTTCGCGTTTCTTTTGCGGATAAGTATATATGTCAGGGTTGTTTCAAAACAACCAAAGTAAATAAGCACAAAAGCAAAACTGCACACAGAGTGATGCATTTTAATAAAACAACGTTAACGATAACATTCAGCCAAATAGGGAAAGACATGTTATTTATTGGACTTGTTTACGGCGTTGTACTAGACATGGGCATATTTTGACAACTCGATAAAGCAAGCGTGACGTCACTTCGAGCTCACTGCAGAGTAGGCCTTTAACTGCTCCTCGCAAACTCTAGCACAATTTATCGCTATTCTAACACGTCTTGCCGTCTTGCTATTTGTTGAGCCATGTATTGAGTCATGAGCGGGTATCTGTTGGGGTATATCTTGTCTGCAAGCAGAATGCACTGGTCCGGAGACGGACGTTGATCTACGCCTTTCCGCATTGTGTCATTTGGTTGAATTGTTGGGCATCGTTAAGATGCCCAGCAAATCTAGAGGATATAAAACAGGTATTCTACTGTTTGAGTATAAATGGCGTGGTACTTTCTCAACCCGGAGTAAAAGAGCTGTTGGGGATCCGTCATCGGCTTGAAAATCTGGTGTGAAGAGTATCGTCAGTGGCTACCACCGCAGGGTATAACCCCCCCCCCCCATAATCACCGCGTTTTCATAGCCACTCATCTTCGGTTTGCCATGTCAAACAGTGTTCCATTTTTTGGTTGATTATGTCTATCATTTACGAATTTCGAATTGGACTATGGCCGTGCTTATATCGAACATGGTGGCTAGAGCAGCAAATGTTGGGTAGCATCTCGCCCTTGTCATAAATAGAAACACTCTGCTTAAGGGAGAAAGTTTAAAGCCCGTCCCTGGTCTCAAGCTTAATTCCACGATCAAACACATTAAGCTCTCTTGTGTTTCACCAGTAATGTTATAGTTAGGTTGGATCCCCAACAGCTCTTTTACTCCGGGTATAGTAAGTACCACGCCATTCATACTTAAATCGTAGCAGACACGGATGCCAACATATGTTTTATATCCTCTGCTCTGGATTTGCTGGGCATCTAAACGATGCCCAACTATTCAGATAGAAGGACATTACTTTCGTTTCTGGACCAGTGCATTCTGCTTGCGTACAAGATATACCCTAACATATACACTGAAAAAAAGTTATAAGAGGCCACTTTTCAAACGCATTTTTAATTTATTAGCCATGTTTAAAATTGAATGATTTTTGCCTAAAGATGTGTCTTTCAAGTAAGTAAAAATGCAAAGTGTTCAAAAATAATATTCTTTCACTACACGCGTTTTTCGTGTAAAAGTGCAAAAATCAATGTTTTTAAAAACAAAATGGGTAAAGCACAAATTTTATTGAAATGAGGAACGGGTGTCATCAAAGGGGCCATTTCAGTTTGGAAAAACATCAAACATTCGAATTTTCACAATTTGTAAATTATTTACGTGTTTTTAAAAAATCGCTATTTTCGAAATTTTTGGAAAAATCAACAATGTGCCTCTTAAACATGTTAATCCCTCTTAAATTCACTGTATGAGGCATGGAAATGAGAAATATACCTCGACAGAGCTGTATTATACGATTTTCGAGGACAAACAGGCCACGACTGCCGCACACTTCCGGTTTCAATGCCAAATTTTAACGATCAAAATAACAAAATCTGTGGACGATTTTTTAAATTTTCAAAATCTATCAGAGTCAAGTATTAAACATAAATGATCTCTGCAAATTTCAATGCCGTGCTGCTGCTAATAATGCAAAACGGAGAAGAACAAAGTTTGTATGCAAACTGCATACAAAAAGCTGAATTCCTGTTATTCATGTTGCTGTCTTCTTGCATTTACAAAACTGAAACGAAAATGTTTATTGCAGCAACACATTTAACATGATTTTATCATACACCATAGCAGTCAATAACACTTTCAAATAAATTAAAACGTAAAGCATGACGTCGTAATATGACATTTAATTTGGTGTTAATAAAGTGTGATTTTTGAAATGATTTGTGAAATGAGGGTACCTTTACTCATGCTTCGTCTGTGTAAAAAGTATTACCCATTTTTGAATGCAGAAACTCACAGAGCCACTGTAAGACATTGATTTATTCATATGATCATGAATTACAATTGATCGGATTTTACTTCCAAAACTAGAAGGAAAAACATATAAAGCGGCCTCTTATAACTTGTTTTCAGTGTACTCGCTCATGACTCCATACACGGCTCAACGAATAGCAAAGCCTCCGTGGTTATGTCACTCGCCTTGTAAACCAAGAGTCGCAGGTTCGATCCCTGGCTATTGCAGTACAATAGTCTGGCCCTCGTTGCCTGTTTATAAAGGGCTACTGATGAGGGTTCATTACTCGAAATTGCACTATAAAGTCCATACTTTCTCCCTTTGATTTTTTTTTTGCTTGCAAAGGACTTTTATATTTTATTTGCTATTACTGCAGCTGGTGTGACGGACGTAAAAGTCTCTCCGTACATCATCCATAGTGCAGGTTTTTATTTTTATTTAGGTCTTTTGAACTCAATAAAGGTATTCAGATTGTTCAAAACACTCACGTTTAGAAACATATTTCTAAGCCTTTAAATTATTTGACCCCGTTTAGGAATGTGTCTTTGATTTAGATTTCTTGTGTAAATTTTCGAAATTGCAGTACATTAGTCTGGCCCTCGTTGCCGGTTTAAAAAGGGCTACCAATGAGGGTTCATTACCCGAAATTGCGATTTATAGTCCATATTTTCTCTCTTTGTATGTTTTTATTGCTTTCAAAGGTTCAATTCTTTATATCTTATTCTCTTATCCGTCAGATGGGACTATAAACCGAGGTCCCGTCTCCATATTACATTAGCTGTCGGTGGGACGTTAAACCCCAATCAACCAACCAACAAAGAGCAAGACGGCAAGACGTGTAAGAACAGCGAAAATTTCGCAATCTTAATAGACTGATAAATAGTGCTAGAGTTTGCGTAGAGCATGCTATTGGCAAGTTGAAGATATACTCTGCAGTGAGCTTGAAGTGGCGTCATTCGAGACGCTTGCTTCCTCGAGTTGTCAAAATAAGCGCCTATCTAGTACAACGCCGTAAACAAGCCCAGTAAATAACATGACTAACACTGAATGTTATCGTTCTCGTTGTTTTATTGTAATACAACAACCTGTGTGTAGTTTTGCTTTTATGCTTATTTACTTTGGTTGTTTTGAAACGACCCTCGCATATATTACGAAGTCTAAATCCAACTCCAATTCCAACTCCAAATCCAACTCCATTAGAAATGTCAATTATGAAGAACGCAGTTGTTTTAGTTGTAATGCTGGTAAAAACATATTAAATTCAAATGAATTCTACGCAGACATACATTAAATACAAAGGATCACAGCTGGGGGTCAAAATTAATATGTATATTTCAAATACAGTATATTAATGTAATGATGGTTGCACTCATAAACCAAATACGACAGTAGTTTAGTAGACTAGTAACCGTATAATTCATGTTAAACCGGTTTACCTTGTGTTACTGATCGTCCTAATGCGATAATTCTGCGGTGGTTCTTTTTGTTTTATGTCTTGGCGTTTAAATTTTTGTACTGTTGGCGCCTTATGTATGTTTTCATATTTTAATTTAAGTTTATGTAACTGAGTGGCCAGCTATTGGGAAAATAGATGCTCATTCGGCTTACGATATGTTTTCATGGTATAAGTACCTGATCGTTAGTTTAGTTTTTTCCCACCTCGGGTTTTGGAGTGGGAATCTTTCTGATTGCGCCTTTTCCTGATCTTTGCCTATTTGTACCTTTGTACACTCAAGTAAGTGGAGCTTCTATGATGTAGAGAAAAATTATTTGGCAACTCAAGTTTGTCATTGACATCCTCAGAGTTGCTGCTCGGGCCTTTTATTGGCCGAGACTTGTTTTTATAAATCTGCTATCATGCTACCACTGAAATAAATATTATTTGTCGGCATAGTGACCCGATTGTATTTAGAAGAGTAAACATTGTTGAATATAAAGTTTTCGACATGAGAGACATGATGAGCTTTTTTTGCGGAGACACTGGTTATATAGAGATGTCTCGGTACAGATATTGACTTGCTTGATGCTGATGTTGAGATGTTAGCTTTGGCTTTGACATTTCTATATACATCCATTCATTAACAAATCATACCAAAAACTTTGAAAATTTTACACAATGGAAAGTAGGGTATGGTATGAAATCATAAGATGGATGTTATTGCCAAGTTCAAGTTCAAAGTTCAAAGTTTATTCACTCAATCCATATATACAATGGCAACATGAGGAACATGGTATATACGCCCGTATACATGGTTAACGAGGCATAATAACATTTCATAGTAAGATGCAAAACATGGTAACATATAAACGCATAGCGATATACCAATGTCATTCAAAACAATGAAATACATATATAAATACATGTATGGGAGGGTGTTTATAAAGTGTAGAAAATTTGTTGTATGAAAAGACATATTTTTTTTCAGTTTTTGTATACTCTTACAATTCATTAGTTTACTAAACTTAAATGTATTTGAGTGACTTAAGTAATAAGAATCTAAATATTTCCTACGCACATCTTTAAGCATTTTGCATGACATAATATAATGATACTCGTCACCTATATCTGAATCGCAAAGGTGACATTTTCTAAGTTCTCTACTAGCTCTTCTCCAACGACCAGTTTCAACTGGTAATTTATGATTACGTGTTCTGATTTTGATTAAGAATTTTCGAAATTTTGATGGTACAATTTTTAAATAGTTTTCAAAACCAAAACTTGTTTTAAAAATTCTATATATATTACAAGACGTGTTGCTTTCACATTCCTTTTTCCAATCACCGATAAAAGATCAGTTAATTTATGTTTTGTTGCTTTTACTAACCATTTCTTACTTGGAAAATTTAAGTTATTCCAGAAACCTACATTTCCACAGGCTATTAATATATTTCTTATCTCTGAAAACCATATAAAAGATTTATTATGCATATTAACATCAAAGTACGATTTGCCAATAAAATAAAGTTTAGTAGATAAATTACTTGATACTGGACTTACAAGCTTTGCCCAATACCCAACCATTCTACTTTTAATATCAACCTTGAGAGGAATAACACCTGTTTCCCCGTAAACAATGCAATTAGGAGTACTTCTTTTCATATTCAGAATGTACTTCAAAAATTTCAACTGCACACGTTCTATTACACTTAGATCACCGAAACCCCATACCTCACAGCCATACAATAATATCGGTTTGATTGTTTTCTGAAACAATTCAATTTGTAAATCTATAGGCAAAAGAAGGTCTCTGGCTTTTTTTAAAAGACTAAACATTGCTCTAGTAGCCTGATTTGCAATATATACCTTCGCTGCTGAGAACGAACCACTTCGGCTAAATAATATACCGAGGTATTTGTATTCAAATACAACTTCTAACTGCACCCCGTTTATAGTAAAAGTATAGTTAATATTTCTTTCTTTGGTAAATACCATTACCTTAGTCTTGTCATTATTTATTTCAAGTTTCCATTCTTTACAATAAGCCGCGTACATATTCAAAGCAATCTGGAGGTCATCGGACGATTCTGACAGGATAACGGTGTCGTCCGCATACAACAGAACAAATATTTTCAGATACATATAAATCATATTACCTGCGGCATTTGAAGTACAATCGACTCCTTGCAAATTTCCGTAATTTGCCTGATTATCATAAAGAAATTAATTTATTGTTTACGCTTACTTACTGTTTTTTTATCATTGGACGAGACTACTGAGGTAAATCAACTTAAAGAATATGTTCAGTGTTTAGATAGATGAAATGTATACAAATGTGAAGCAATATATATGTTGGTAGCCTTTTTGTATCATGACTTACATTCTGGCAATAGCTAAAGTTCTTTAAATGGACAAAATGAATTCAAATGTTTTGTTTGTTTCTCTTTTTTTTCTTGCATGTAGGGGTGGGGCAGTTGTGGTAGAGGTCGATGGTTTGGGACAGTAGCATTGTCCAAGGACATGTGTACAAATAAAATTAACACCAAATAGTATGATCTTTAAAAAGTACAGTGTAGTTTTTATAAGGATAATTTATTTTGTGGATAATAGTGAAACATGCTTGTTTTGATAATTCAGTCTGGTTTTGCTACAATTTCATCCTTTGAAACCGTGCAATGATCCAAGGAGACCAGATAATAAAATAGATTTGCATTTCATCCTTAAAACTCTAGCAAAGAAGCCCAACAAGATTTCCTATCTCTGTCAGCTACTTTTAAAACTGAAACATTCCAGGAACTGAAATTGTGAATGCATATTCAAGGTATACCATGTTTTGAACTTACGACCTCAGCTGACCTTTGACCTCTGTGGCTGGCATGCATCATTTTGTAGGTAAGTCCCACAGACATACTGCGAATGCGTTTGGGAAACTTTGTTAGAGCCAGCCCATGATTTTGTGATATAATGATATTATTAAGTTATCATTACAGGTTTGGATATTTTTGCACTCACGTGACCTTTGACCTAAATCTGTGACTCAGAGGCAATCAATGCAGAAATTAGATCACTAGATAATCAAAACTCATTTAGGCATATTAACATAGAAAAATCCGAGACTGTTTCTTCACAGACATGGACCTCCCAAACGTAATTGCGATCAGGTTCTAAAGCATAATATGTCATTATAACACACCCGTTATGTGTACATGTTGTTGTAGATGAAAAAGCGGTTGAAATATACTGGAAAGCTTTACTATTTGTTTGGCATACACACAAAGGTCTAGCGCCATTTTAGGGAATTGAAAAGACCATGGTGTCTCCTATAAAATGGTTTGAACAGTTGACACAAAGTTTGGTTTGTATTAACCTTGTAACAACTGTTAATATACAATACATAAGTTCTCTCGACGGAACTCTGTGTCGTAAACGTTATTAAATTAATGAGCTTTAATGACGAATGGGCTTTCTCTTCTTATCGTTTGGGTGAGTCAACTTCCATTTTATGGGGCGTCAAGAGTGATTTAAATTTTATTCAATCTTTCGATGAAAATTCTCTAAGCAAACAGAATAGACCCAGATGGGGCGCCGCGTTCTGGGGCTATTTTGTTTGCCTATGTCCCATAAAAGGGACGCCAGGCTTAAATGAGTTACATGTAATCAGTTTAGACATTTTATCTTATCTACGAAAGCACATTATAATCCAAATGATATTTAGTGTTGATATGGATATACATAAATTTAAGAAGCTTGGAATATTTTTGGTGATTGTATCATTTTCTGATTATTGCTTATTTTTACCTTTATATGTAATAGATCTACCCGCACATCAATTTATTGCTCTTATTTTTTCAATCCTCAGGGATTGCATGCCATCACTTTCCTATCTCTTGGAAATTCATTTCTGATTCCGCGATTTCCTGATCATGGCTTACTTTTTACGTAATAGTTATAGAATGGAGGAGAGGTCAATACGAAAATTATCTTCAAGTTCTCGTGCCGGGTCTATTATTTTTGTATTGATCGATACCGACAGGTGCTATTAATCTTAAGACAGCAAGCCGGTTGGCCAAACCTTGCGCAGCATATTTAGTCCAATCATATTCCGCTTAAGTTGCTTTTCTCGCGACATGGCATATTGGCCAAACTGTCCCACGAACTAACTATGAACGATATTTACATTTCCTCGTGCATTCGTGTACGAATAGAACCTCTACAGTAATTTCCTCTTTAAACGTCGTTAAACGCATTGCTTATAATTATTTGCAAATAATTCAATACCATTTAAGTATTACATAATGTGTGTAAATTGATGAGAAAGTGTACGTACTCGTACTGGATCTGTTAAGGGATATTCTCCTTGCTCGAAAGACAGAGGACCATTATTATGCCCGGTTGTTTTTGATTGATTGATTGATTGATTGGGGTTTAACGTCCAACCAACAGCTAAGGTCATATGGAGACGGGACCTCGGTTTATAGTCTCAATCCGAAGGACTGGAGAAGCCCGGGATCGAACCTGTGATCCCTGGTTTACAAGGCAAGTGGCTTAACCACTGCGCCACGGAGGCTTCTAATTGGGGGAAACAGCTGGTCAAAATAACTGTGTGAAAGTCGTTCCTACTGCTAGGTTTCTCCTTCACATCACATTAACCCTAACCTTTTAACGAAGAAGCCAAGGAGCAATAGCCAGTCTCTCACAGAAATATGCGACGATTAGTTTGATATAACGTTCTAGGGAATTGTGCATTAATGAATGAAATATAAAGGTTTGATATTTCTCTTCTTTAGTTTCACCGTAAAGGATTTCAAATACTCTACAGAGTCTGTGAGAAGGAATTGTATTTAACGTTAAAAAGATTCAAAACCACGATTTACTAGCAAAGCGTCCAATGAGCCTGGACAATATTTAATGTCTTTGAACATAACGAAACATTATTTTGGTGTACTACATGTACATCTGACCGATTATACACTCAGTGGCCATAAATGAGTTCCCAAAGTCGAAAAATGCAAGATTTTTTACTCAATTTTTTGTCTTCAAAACAATATTAAATAGTAGATATTACTTTAAAATTATCAAATTGCATACCAACATGTAGGGGAAACATTTCCAAGCAAGGTTAAAATATTTGTCCCATTTATGATGAAAAAGGAATTGGTTGCTAAGCAATTTTAGAACACTACCCAAAATGGAGCATTAGTCTGCTGTTTGTGGTTGCTATGATAACAGTGGGGAACATTACCACCGTATATTTTGTGAGATGCAGGGTAAGATATTAGGCTATTATGTAAAAGTCACTTGGAGATTTTAAAATAACAAAGTTTAAAATGGCACCAGTTTAATTGCCGCAGAAATTCTGAGAACATTGACACTCCCATTGACTCCCATGTTAATTTTGTGATTTTTGCTTGTCAAAAACCAACCTTAAAGTTTAAAAGGCTGCAGTTTCTGTTTGCCTGGTTCCATGAAGTCCAAACATAATTCTAAATAATGTTTAATACAAAGTCTTAACTTTCAGTAGTAAATCGACCAGGCGTTAACATGTATGTTACCATGCCAAACATTTAAGTTGGACAGGTATCCATTTTTCAGTCATGTTCTTAAATTGCTTAGCAACCAACAAAGAATTTAAAACCAAAGTTATGGTCAACGAGAATTTATTCCTAAACAATTTTGCTTTACAATGGTATGTAAGAAGAGAAGATAAGTTTTAAAATACAATTATAATTAATATTTAAACCCAGAAAATTGACTTAAAAAACTTGCATTTTTTCACTATGGAAACTCATTTATGGCCACTTAGTGTATAATATACGTACTTATATTTTGATGAGTCAAATATAAAAGTCACAACATATATCTACAGGAATACTGATAAGTTTCACGCCTGATATTAGAGACCTCCGGGTGCATACATGTAAGTTTTGCGCCGGATATTATACGCCGGTATATAATAAACGGCGGGAAACTTATACACCTCCCGCAAAAACTTCCTTTGTTGAGTAAGTGTATATGTTAGTTGAAACAATGGGGCCAGTATATAACTTTTTTATATACGGAGTTGCTATCGACAGACGTTTATAAAAAAAACGGAAATTCAAATAAATCACTATTCGCATATATTTTTGCTATATGTAAATTTAAGAGAGTAAAATAATTTTCCATTTTATTGCAGATATTTGTGAACATGGTTGGATAAGTTTCGGTGACAGCTGTTACTACTTCAGCTTGAAAGAAGAATTTTTGTCATGGCCTGATGCACTGGTAAAACAAGAAATAAACACTTTTATAAAGTCTTTAGGATAAGCCCTTAACGAGCTCTCTGGATTAAAGCAGCACCTTGCATAATTATTTAATTTGGCCGATGCAATAAACTAGGTAAACAAAATGACTGGCAAGTCCATTGTACATAATTTTCTCCATCTTTTCTGACCCTTCTATGATATGTTCCATATTTAGATCATTTAATGAAGTTAATTAGCAAATTGTTACTCACAAACAAATATTAACTATCATGCGTTAGTCCTGAGACAAGAAACAAAGAGGTAAGCAAGTCCATGTGCCGCGCAAATCCACGAGACTCGACTGTTTATTTGAAATGATAAAAGTGACGACTGTTTTAATACACTCAGTACAGTGGCCGCATTGTTTATTATCACCTGAATTACGTTTTAACTGTTTAGTTAACGGAACACGGAACTAGTATGACCCTTGCCACGACATATTTACAAAATGGCATTAATAATATACTAGATCTTAATTATCATTCATGTAGATATTTGCGACCTGTTTGTATTTTAGTACAATTACGCCATATGTACCTCCATTTTGAAATCTAGGTGGAATGCAGATCAAAAGGGGCTTATTTGGCAGAAATCAGTGACCAGCAGGAAAACAAATTTCTCGAAACTCAGGCACAGTTTCTAGGGAGCGCAGCAAGTATGTCTGCCTATATCTCTATAGCAATAAGTCAATAAAGCGATTATGCTTGATCCATGATATAAAACGTCGATGGTAAACATCGCGACGTTTGTTCTGAGTAAAATAACTAATGGTAGAACAGCTAGTACATAGTTAAACGTGTCTCACCAAATTAAGATAATGTATATGCAATCGGTTTGACGTGTTTCCATTATTGAACGTTACTGTGATACAAATTTAGCGTAAAACATATATCTAGGCCATACAATTAGTAATTTTGAGTGAAAAACAACGCACCCACATAACAAAAAGGACATCAAAATTATCAATGTAAACCATAATTATCTAAGGCTGGGACGACATAATATATAACTATCAATAAAATTTCCTTTTAAAAGGAAGGCTTGCCCAGTTTTGAAAGGTAAAGTCCAAGCTTTACTGGCGCTTGATTGATCTATGATAATCCTAGAATAAATTTTGTAATACTCGGACAGCAGAAGTTGCTGTCCACATACTGGGTTGACAGCTGAAGTTGCTGTCGACATACTCGGTCAACAGCAGCAGTTGCTATCTATATACTCGGTCGACAACAGAAGTTGATGTCGATACACTCCGTGGACAAAAGAAATTGCTGTTGACATAATCCGTCGACAGCAGAAGTTGCTGTAGATACATGTATACTCGGTCAACAGCAGAAGTTGCTATCGACATACACAGTCGACAGCAGAAGTTGCTGTTGACATACTCAATCGACAGCGGATGTTGCTATCGACATACTAAGTCGACAGCAGAAGTTGCTGTCCACATACATGGTCGACAACAGAAGTGGTTGTAGACATACTCGGTCGACAGCAGAAGTTGCTGTCGACATACACGGTGGATTGCAGAAGTTGCTGTCGACAAACTCGGTCGACATCAGAAGTCGCTATCGACATTCTCGGTCGACAGCAGAGGTAGCTGTCGACATACTCGGTCGACAGCAGAAGTTGATGTCGACATACTCGATCGACAGCAGAAAATGCTGTCGACAAACCAAAATTGGATACTAAGTCAACAGCAGAAGTTACTGTCGACATACGTGGTCGACAGCAAAAGTGGTTGTAGACATACTCGGTCGACAGCAGAAGTTGATGTCGACATACTCAGTCGACATCAGAAGTTGCTATCGACATACTCGGTCGACAGCACAAATTGCTGTCGACACACTCAGTCGACAGCTGAAGTTGCTGTCGACATACTCGGTCGACATCAGACGTTGCTATCGACATACTCGGTCGACAGCAGAAGTTGCTGTCGACATACTCGGTCGACATCAGAAATTGCTATCGGCATTATATTTAACTCGGTCGACAGCAGAAATTGCTGTCGACACACTCGGTCGACAGCAGAAGTTGCTGTCGACATATTTGGTCGACAGCAGAAGTTGATGTCGACATACTCAGTCGACATCAGAAGTTGCTATGGGCATACTCGTTCGACAGCAGAAATTGCTGTCGACACACTCGGTCGACAGCAGAAGTTGCTGTCGACATACTCGGTCGACAGCATAAGTTGATGTCGACATACTCGGTCGACAGCAATTTCTGACAAACCAAATGCTGTCGACATACTCGTTTTGTAATTACGGGTCGGGATAAAATCTTTAAGTTAAATAACATATTTTTACAAAACCTACATTTTTGGCCTATGATACATCATGTATATAGGCCTAACCACTGAATTCATATCTAGGCTGGATCAGTTTGAGGTACTGGGATAGCCTTCCCACAATTCCCTCTTTTTATAAATAGAAATCGAGATTCCTAATCCATCTGAATATTGGCTTGCTGCCTTGGCAGCAAGCCAAAAAATAGAACATAAAAAACAAAACAGAAAAATACCTTGAAAATGGATTGTGCCCATTTGCTGTGCGTCAATTAACATTATTTACTTTCCTGTTTCTTGTTTACAAAACAGGTTCTGGGGTATCAGTCATCGACTGTAGAGACAGTTTTCTGACTGGCGATAACGCAATCCCAGACTCAGCGTTGACGGCATCTGGCTCATACAATTCGAATCATACCCCAGTCCACGGGAGGCTAGACGCACAAGCTGACTTTGGTAAAGCTGGGTTCTGGGTAGCTGCTTCTAGTACAGATATGACACAATGGATACAGGTATCATAGACGGAGAAAGTTCGCAGATTGCTACAGTTATTAGTAGTTGAATCAGACTCAAATGAGATTAGATGATGCCTTTGTTTTCAACAAATTGGGAGATGAAAGAATTTGGCATAATGACGCATAGTGTCATAATGACACATCAAATTGACAAACTCAAGGTATAATTTGTTTATTCAATAAAAATTTGAATCTTGATAAATCAGAAATTATGTCTCGGATCGAAGCCAAATTTTCGCGGCGATTAGATTTCGCGATTTTTGTTCTTCGCGAGTATCGCAAAAATAAATCGCTCGCGAAAAAAGATGATTTACAGTATTAAAATAACGTGTTTTAAAAGTCGCAAACGAAATAACAAATCAGACATCCTAAGGTTCTATTCAGGAGGGCGGTGGCGTAGCGGTAGAGCATCGGACTCCAAATTAAGAGGTCCTGGGTTAGATACTTACTGACAGTACAGTGTTGTGTCCTTGATCAAGACACATTAACTCCTAAGGGTACTGATTAAACTCAGGAAGCGGTGACTTCGTCCCGACTTGACTAAAACCGGTTGACTAGGACGTTAAACCTCAATACAAACAAACAAACAAACAGTAAGTTTTTTATTCGTTCTAATCGTTTCCCTTACAGGCTGACCTTGGGCAACCAGTTAAGGTGACCGGAGTCGTTACACAAAGCAGACAAGGCACCACCAACCAATATATGCATGGTTTTGTGTATTACAGCTCAGACTGCTCACACTGGTCACCTGTCAAACGAACAGATGGCTCTGAAATGGTACGAAAGGCCTAGGGAATTTAAGGCCTGATTTCGGCCTCATGTGTTGATAAAAAACTGAATTTTGGAATTTTGAGAAGAAACGTATTGCAAATAGCAGGTATAGGTCCCTGCTAATAAATTATAGCACAACTATCACATTCAAATTGCACATGTTTCTATGGCAACGCTCCGAAAACCATAGAAATATAACTTTTTGCAATTTTTGGTCTATTTTTCACCATTCAACATCATTTTCAACTACCGGCCCACACGACGAACAATTTCTTATTGTGAAATAATTATGAAGTATCATCCAGAGATATTGTATGCTGAGTATAATTTTGTTCGGAGTGTGGGCTGGCACTCAAAAATTAAAAAATGTGTTCAGAGATGGTCCAAAATAGACCATAAAGTGCAGAATGTGCTCTATCTATGGTTCTTCTGGGCGTTGCCATGGCAATGCTTGTAGGATAAATGAAGTACTTGTTCTTGTTTTTAATAGAGGAGACATATGGCTGTTTTAAGGAATAGTTTTCTCACCTAAATTCCAAAATTTATTTTTTAGCAAAATCTGAGGCCAAAATCAGGCGTTAAATGCCCTAGTCCTTTGTAAATTGCTTCTGTTTACAATTTATTTTTAAATGATTAGTATCACAATATTTTTTTTTTTTTTTGTTTCAGAAAAATGGTGCACTTTTACAACGCTATGTGCAATCGATCCGCCAATTTTGTAGCAATCTGACTAAATTCTGATCTACATGCACAGCAATCGAGATCGGATTTTAATAAGATTGTAGTTTTGTAAACACGGCCATTCATATAGTTCACGTACAATGTTGACTAGGGCGGTCGCCATTTCCAATTCGTTCAGCTAGTCATGTGACTAAAATAGCCGTGACTAAAATAGTCAGTCTAACTAATATGAAACTACAAATGAGATATATGTACTAGATTGATGATCTTTTTCACTCAAATACGTACAGAACAGACTCTTCATTTCGTTGCATTTTGTTCAAATTCTTTCTTTGATTTAGAGAATTAGGGATGAATCATAGCCCAACGGCCAAGTTTAAAACCCAAATCATCAACAATTGTAAACCTTCATAACTCCCATTCACCATTTTTGCATTATCTGATAGTTCCACATATTAATCGATACTGAAAATACAGGTAACCAAAACTCCGCTGAAAGAAAAATCAATAATCTAAGGGGGATTTTGGTTACCTGTGTTTCCAATATTGATTTCTAACAGATTGTTCGATAGAAATCATCAAATGTACGATGCTGCACTGTTGACAAGAGGTTATTCTCAACACGCTCTTCGTCCATTTATCGATTCCAAATCTAATCATATACGGCATTTGATTAACATTCCATTCATTAATAAAGGAATTGACTTTATTGATTTACCAAGTATATCCCAGGACAAATCAGTGTCACAGTCTATACCTACGTACTGCCAAAACTCGGAACCTATTATTTGTTACAAATATAACAAACAAATCAGAAATACTATCTTTAATTTCAATAAACTTGTTTCTGATCTTGATATTCATGCTAACACTCCTAAGTCTTGAGAGTGTAAAGATTCCAAATATCTTTATCAACCCGCCGGACATAAAGTTACTGGAAATCTAAAAATAATTTCCGATTCTGGAATTCGCAATATTGTTTCTAAAGGTCCGAAATACAGATTCCCTTCCTACATTAATTTCGACAAATGTAGAGAGGAGATTGCATCTGCATTGAAATGAATTCGGTAATCGATGGTGTAAACGAGAGGGTGTTGAGGATGGTGCTTTTAAAAAGGTATAAGTAGGCAAAGATCAGGAAAAGGCGCAATCAGAAAATGATTCCCACTCCAAAAACCGAGGTGGGAAAAAACAAAACTAACAATCTGGTACTTACACCGTGAAACATATCGTAAGCCGAATGAGCAGCTACTTTCCCAATAGTTGGCCACTCAGTTACCTTAACTTAACTAAAACTATGAAAACACACATAAGGCGCCAACAGCACAAAAAATAAACACCGAAACATAAAACAAAAAGAACCACCACAGAAATATCGCCTTGGAACGATCAGTAACACAAAGTTACTGGCAGGCTTAAACCGGTTTTACAGGCGCCTTACCTCACCCTCAGCTTCTGCAGTGGTTCATAACATTTAGTTAGTTCTTCGGTCCTCGTGGTGAATCTCTAACCAGTCAATGAATCATCAAGAACAAACTGGCGGGATTAAACCGGTTTTACAGGCGCCTAACCTCACCCTCAGCTTCTGCAGTGGTTCATAAGATTTAGTTAGTTCTTCGGTCCTCGTGGTGAATCTCTAACCAGTCAATGAATCATCAAGAACAAACAAATAAATCATGATAAACATCCTGATGAATCAAAAACCAGGACTCACAGATTGAGTAAGCTGCCCGACGATGCCCGACGCCCGACGATAGAGCTTAAAGCTGCCCGACGATGGAGCTTAAAGCTTGGAAAAGAAGTATCTTCACTAGTGTGGATAAACGTATAAAGTTTTATTCACAAAATACTAATCTTTTACCACCTAAGCCCAAATCATCCTTTTATGATTTGAAGCAGGGTATCCAAGAATTCCATAGAAAGTATGTCTTGGTTCCAGCAGACAAGGCCGCAAACAACGTTGTTGTTGTTTATAGGCTTCACTATATTAACACCTTAAAACAGGAGCTTGAAGGAACCAGGGCTTATCAGGAAACAGATACTGAGGATAGGTCTGTAGTTAATGCTCACTTAAATGAATTACAGTCCAACCTGGCTTAAGCAAGCCCTGTATTAAGCAAGCACCTGTCTTATGCAAGCACTTTCATTTCCCCCCAATTGATTTTACATGTAAATGAACCTCTATTAAACAAGCACCTGTCATATGTGGCCAGTGGCCACTAGTTTCTGTCCCAATTTTGGCTTTAAGCAGCCACTCATTTTATCAATTACATAAAAAAGAAATATTTTGACATAGATATTTAAACTCTGTCAGGTGTCAAAATTGTCTTCACACCTTCCAGATGCCATAATTCATTGTTTATTGCCTCCTAAAGATAATCCTAGACAACTTGTCTGGGCATTTTAGAGAGCTTAGTGACAATTACCACAGACAGTGGCAGTGCTATTATTTATTGCCACACAGCCAACATGGTTTGGTTACGGCGCCCACCCTAGTGTTAGAACATAACCTCTATTAAGCAAGCACCTGTCTTAAGCAAGCGATTTTAGTGTTTCCCTTGGCCGCTTGCTTAAGACAGGTTGGACTGTACCTGTTAAGTTTTCTGTTTGTGTCAATGACGGCCAAGACAAACTTCCTACGATGCATTTGTTACATTTCACAAAAGACCGTACAAAACTAGATTTATTGCTAATTCTATTTCTTGTTCTACCACTGAACTTTCTATGTTATTAACTTCCTGTCTTACTGCTATCAAATCTCATGTCATACGATATTGTATTGGTTTAGGTCAATAACAAATTCTGGCGAGGTGCTCAGTAAATTGAAGTGTAGAGGGTTCCGTGCGACGAGCTTGTCCACATACGATTTTCTACTCTGTATACCACATTGCCACTAAATCTGATTAAAGAAAAACTACTCGATTTGATAGAGTGGACATTCAAAAGAGCATTAAAAAACTATGGTTCACTTTATTTGGCCTGTAATGATAGAAAAGCGTTTTTCACTTCCTCTGACAAAAGTCGATATACACTTTGGTCATGTCAGAATGTATGCGATATCTTATCATATCTCCTGGATAATATTGATATTAGATTTGGAACCAAGTTATACAGACAACGTGTTGGAATCCCGATGGGTACTAATTGCGCCCCTCTCGTAGCTGATCTATTTTATACTGCTACGAAAGAGACTCTTAATTCTCTTAACCATGACAATCAAGCTGATGTTATCGAGGCTTTTAATTCGACTTCTATGTACCTCGATGACCTTTTGAACATTGACAGTCCTTATTTTGAAGGTATGGTCAAACAAATTTATCCCCCTTAACTACCTGCACAGTTGAATAAAGCAAACAACACAGATACCGAAGCCCCATTTTTAAACTTACATCTATCAATTGCAAATAGATTCGTTTCTTCTAAAATTTATGATAAACGCGACGACTTTGATTTTGATATAGTAAACTTTCCGTTTTTTGGATGGTGACGTTGCTCGCCGTGCTTCTTATGGCGTATACATTCGAAAGTTATTAGATTTAGAGTCTGTAATCATGTTGCGAAATAAATGCGCGAAATAAATGTTTAACAGCCAAACTTCTTCAGCAGGGCTATCGGTATCATAAACTTCGAAAAACATTTTCTAGATTTTATCGCAGACACTTGGAACTGATTTCAGAATTTAATGCTGGGCTAAAGACTCTTATACGCAGGGGGCTTTCGGAACCAGAATTTTATGGTGACTTGGTTTACAAATTTAAGAAACTTATAGGAAGGCAGGATTTTTCTTTTCAATTCAGAA
The DNA here is from genome assembly GCA_964017185.1 of Rugalucina vietnamica. NCBI lineage: Eukaryota > Metazoa > Mollusca > Bivalvia > Lucinida > Lucinidae > Rugalucina > Rugalucina vietnamica. Next base: position 43,004,080 of record OZ024881.1, read on the forward strand.
AAATCATTACGCATTACAGACGTATAGGATATAACTTATGCGACAGTCTGCATGCTTAGTTTTTAACCCAATCACGGTTGATAACTATGCTGCGATGGGTCTGGCGTCAGACTCTATAATGGCCCCGACATAAAGCTATTTACTTTAGTTGGTTGGGGCCGGAGCTTCTTGTCTGTTGCTTGGCCCAACGGGGTTCAACTGGTGGTTTTCTTTTGCCCCGGAGTTAGTAAATTACTGGGCGCCCAGGGATCTCGACCGTCGGGCAACTTACTCAATCTGTGAGTCCTCGTTTTTGATTGATCATGGAATTTATCATGAGATATTTGTTTGTCCATGATGATTCATTGACCAGATAGAGGTTCACCAGGAGGACCGAACAACTAACTAAATGTTTTGAACCACTGCAGAAGCTGAGGGTGAGGTTAGGTTCCTGTAAAACCGGTTTAAACCCGCCAGTAATTTTATATTACTGATCATTCCAAGGCGATACTTCTGTGGTGGTTCTTATTGTTTTAAATTTTTTGTGCTGTTGGCGCCTTATTTATGTTATCATGGCCACCTATTGGGAAAATAGCTGCTCATTCGGCTTACGAAGTGTTTTCATGGTGCCTTATTGTTAGTTTGGTTTTTTCCCGCCTCGGCTTTTGGTGTGGGAACCTTTTTCTGAATGCGCCTTTTCCTGATGCCTACTTGTACCTTTCTGTAAGCTTGGAACATGTAGATAATGCAAAAGTCGTGAATATAACGAAGAAATTTCATGAATTTTTTTGTGAACGTTTTAGCTACATTAAGAGTCGTGCATACGATACATACATTTAGTGTATTATTATGGTAAGTGTTACACGGAATTGCAGGTATGATAGAAACAACAATTATAAATAGTGCTGAGGTAAACAGATCCTTGTTTAGACTGGCACTAGTTTCTATCAAAATGGTCTGGATAGCGTCAAACCCCTGAATGAATATGACAGGTTGGTCGGTCGCTCTTCCAATGTCTTTGATTTTCTGCTGTTTCTGACGACACTATTCGGTGTAAAAACAGCGTAAATAAGTTTTATGTGATTTCTGTGTTACATGTATCATATATAATAATCTATGTTGACACAAGATACGACTAGTGACCTTGTGAAGTATTTTCAAAATTTGTGATGTGATTAAGTGATCTCGAGAGATTATTAATTAAAGTTATCCCGCGAGGCGTGTTTGTCATAATACTAAATTCAATTTTATCTTTTTTGATAGACTTTCTATCTTAGACGCCCAGACACAAAGAGAACACAGATTCTCCCGGAGCCTGTGACTGCTAGATGTGTTCGGATCAATCCAAGATATTGGAAGCAACCGGATTTTCCCGAAATACGTTTTGATATCATCGGTTGTCCGCTTAAGACAGAGGGTAAGTGCAACAGCTCCCAGACGATATACGGGGGTCATTCAAGAATTAATGAAAATGGAATCATATCTCGGAAAGTATAATTACACTCGGTTTTATTTGATATATGTTGGATGTGCAAACATTTTGTATGCATTCATGTTGTACATTTTGTGCTTTTATCATGGCTAGATTTTACGCAATGCTCATTTGAATATGATTCATGGACGCGAAAAAGTCATTTTCTACACATAATACTGTATGGGTGTAGGGTAAGTAAAACGTGCAGGATACTTTTTTGGACAGTCTTATCAGTGATTTTTCATGATTAACGATACCAAAGGCCCGCAAGGGCAACAATATCATTTATGTCAATTTCCTGATTTGCAACTTGTTTATTTGCTAAGCATCAGCAGAATAGGCCAAAATAAACCCATTCTGAGCCTAACAGTGGGTTTTTGACCAAAACATGAGAAAATCAAATAAATCAAATGTGATATGTTTAATTTTAAAGGTATTCAAATGGCTTCTTAACAAAAACAAAAACAAAAAACAAAAACACACACAAAAAATCAAACTTGTTATGGAATAAGTATTAGATTTTAAAAGGACTCTATGTTGCCAAACCAAAAGGGTCTTTGATGAGACTTTAATAGTCGAAACCGCGGTATGGCCCATCCCCTTTCTCATTTATGTGTTCACTGCTCTTAAAGGATCTCAGTTTTATTTATTTTTTACTAGCTAGATTTGATACAATTACATGAACCTCAACGCGACAATATGTACCTTCGGACATTGACATTACTAGCATAAAGCGCCAAAAAGCGGAAAAAGTCATGACATATATAACACTTGGCTACCAAATGGATGACTTTTAAAACATATTTATTTTCAATATTTGGAGTTATCTGTCCTTGTTGTAGCCCATAATACACTTAATTATCCTATATCTTTCGTTAAATGGTAACCATAGCGACCTTTCTCCATACTGAAAAATACACAACATAATTTCGTTAGATTGCTAGTAATGATGATATATTTCTATCTTAACAATAGGCTAATAAAGGACTTAATATATCAGAAATGCCATATTTTTATCAGAGAGGTATCACTTCTTGGTCATGTTTCATATCCAATTTTGAAAAATCTTCAAAACAACAAATACTAAATGAACATTTATTCGGCAATATAAATATCTCAGTCAGAAATACACCAATGTTTTTTATTCAGATTTTAGCAGATGCAATATTAAAACAGTATATAAGAAATAACACTTTCCACGATGGATAACCAAACAACAGAAACACATAACTGGCGCCAAAAATATAACAAACTGAAAAGAAACATTCCGGAACGCTGGGTTGATATTTTGAGATCATATGATAATCAAACACATATTAAACCCATGTTAGAGATAAACACTGAATTGATTTTGTTCATGCCGGAATGATAAAAATATCGAAACAAATAAATTGTCTTCCAAGATTATAATCAATCACCTGACATACGATGCATATAAACCTAAATGCCAGACAAAATGGGAAGCAATGTATAATCGAGTTTTTAATTGGAAAAGTATTTGAAATTCAATAAATCCAACATTATGTAGCAATAAGGAAAAGCAGTTTCAGTGGAAAATTGTCCATAATGCAATCTTTACTGAACACAAACTGCAATTAATGAACTTATCAAACGGTCTGTGTCATTTTTGCAAAAGAGATATTGAAGACATCAGGCACCTTTTTTACACCTGTCCAATCACCTATGCAGTAGTCAGACAGTTTCAGGTTAAAATAAATACAGTACTTAATGGCAATGAAATTTTGGAATTAGACAGTCATCATGTAATCTTAGGTTTTACAGACGGTAACGAGCTAAATAGATGCTTTGTTAATTTCTGTCTAATACCATTAAAATGGGAAATATGGAAAATTAGAAACAATATTAAATTCGACAACCGACGATACACAATAAATGAAATTTCAGTTTTGATTATTCAGAAAGTAAAGGACGCCACAAAGTTTATTTCAATGACAAAAATATCTAGACAAAACGAAAAAGTGAGTAATCTACTTAAACAGCTCGAATAAACCCAAACTGTTTTGAATAATTTTATATATCATCATGTATTTTGTTAATAATTTGCCTCTTCACATCATTCTAAAAAGCTCAACATATCAACTTATCATACCATGAATGTATATACCCAAGCATAAACGACCCTGATTCAGTGGGTCGGGCGTCAGACTCTATGATGGCCCCGACATAAAGCTATTCATTTTAGTTGGTTGGGGCCGGAGCTTCTTGTCTGTTGCTTGGCCCACCGGGGTCCAACTGGTGTTTTTCTTTTGCTCCGGAGTTAGTACGTTATTCGGCGCCCAGGGATCGCCATCGTCGGGCAGCTTACTCAGTCTGTGAGTCCTGGTTTTTGATTCATCAGGATGTTTATCATGATTTATTTGTTTGTTCTTGATGATTCATTGACTAGTTAGAGATTCACCACGAGGACCGAATAACTAACTAAATGTTATGAACCACTGCAGAAGCTGAGGGTGAGGTTATGGCCATGTAAAACCGGTTTAAGCCCGCCAGTAACTTTGTGTTACTGATCGTTCCAAGTCGATACTTCTGTGGTGGTTCTTTTTGTTTTATGTCTTGGTGTTTTTTTAAAAAAAAATGTGCTGTTGGCGCCTTATGTATGTTTTCATATTTTTAGTTAAGTTAAGGTAACTGAGTGGCCACCTATTGGGAAAATAGCTGCTCATTCGGCTTACGATATGTTTCATGGTATAAGTACCTGATTGTTAGTTTGGTTTTTTCCCATCTCGGTTTTTGGAGTGGGAATCTTTTTCTGATTGCGCCTTTTCCTGATCTTTGCCTACTTGTACCTTTTCAGACCTTCTCCTGAATCAGTGGTCTATGCAAGGGTATTGCATCACTTCTCAACTTCCTTCCATATATTTCGTTATTCTATCAATTGTTAATTATTTGTTCTAATTCAGATCAAGGCAGGCAACTCTGGTACTTCATTTATCAAAAATAAGTGTGAAAATATAGATGTTCTGTTTTCGGGAGATCGCTCTAGTGGTGTTTAACATTAGCATCCTAGGCTCTCTCCAAAACAGCAGAAATGCCATTTCTAGTCTGGTTTCAAACATATATAAAAAAGAAATCACAAAAATATACCTGAATATTGTTAAATTTATGAAAGTAATGAAAATAAGTATTGCTACGTTAACTCCTCTAAATATATATACTGCTTTGTTAACCATCAAATCATCATCATCTCTTTCTGCTCATATATCATCCTTCGGAGAAGCTTGATGAAAAATACAAACAAACAAAAAACAAAAAACAAAAAACAATAGGCTATGTCCACTGCTTTAATAATTCTAAGCAAATGCATCGATAACTGAAGGCTCTACTAACCTGCATAAATACATAACGCAACTTTGACGTCATTTTTTTGGCCAATGACGTATGTATGGTTCATGTAGTAAATTGGTCATAACTCACATAATAACTTGAAGAGTCAGGCCAAGTAAAGACAAACATATTCTGGAAACATTATGCAATTAAAGTAACATTGTTCTTCTAATACTCAAAAAATGGTCAAAGGTACATTTTCTCACGTTGTGGTCCATATTTGAATAGGAGTCTTGAAACTCTGTGTAAAATTTGTGACCAATACCTTTGACGGTAATGCTTAGTAATTTTCATGAAATGGTTTTTAACATATTCAAGGTACTGACATTCCATCCAGGCAAGTACTAGTTTTTATAAAGAATAGTGTGTCGCGGCCAATGCCATTTACCTTGCATTCTTTCAACAGAACTGACATCGTAGCACACTTTTGGAGGAACGATTGAATAGGGAAAATCTTCAAATTTGGTTGGTGGTACATGTATATGAGTATCACACAAGTGTTATTATTACATTTTATTGAATCATTATCATTTATTCTTAAATGACTCTCGTATACATGTATCACCAATCGATTCCGACAGCGTAATGGTTAGAGCGTCTGCTTCGGGAGCGGGAGGTCGTACCAAAGACTTTAAAAATGGTACCAGTGGCTACCTTGCTTGGCGCTCAGCATTATAAGGCAAGCACTGGCTTCTCTTCTCCCAAAACAAAATACAGCATCACTAACATTGCATGTCTAAAGTCCGAAGAATAACAAAAAAGGTCTGAAAATGATCAATGTCTGTATTCACTAGAGGATCGTATGGAAGACTGGCCGTTGTGCTAAATACGTTATCCTCTATAAAGATAGAGATTATTATTATTATTATTATTATTATTATTATTATTATTATTATTATCATATGCTCAATCAAAATTAAAAATTGAAATAAATGAATCTATACACAAGTAATTAAACATAGTGTATGAAGTAACCGAATGCAACTCTAAGAGGAATGGCTAGCTAGCCTGTAAAAAAGGTGACCGTTGCAGTATTGTGCTGCGATAAAATGTACTCTTGTTATGGCAACACTGAATATTATGGAACGCCAAATCTATCTGATGGTAAGGAATAAAAACATTTGATTCATCATCGTCATTATATCCTGCTCACATTTGATTATATGTTATAAGTCATAAGTCTACCATAATATAAAGATGTTTACTCATCATATAATGTAAGTCCTCCATAATATAAAGATGTTTATTCATCATATAATGAAAATTTTCATAATATAAAGAACCTGGTCCAACATATAATGGACTTTTCTCATTATATACTATAAGACTTAAGTTTAGCAATTTTTATTTGATTTCGAAATTGCAAATTGGTATAAAGATGAACTGAACTAAACTCTTTAACCCATCAATATTTAATCCTTAAGGAACCCCAATTTCCACTTTTCGCCGAAACGCCATCTTTTCCTGACGCAATTACGCTACGTCAAAGTTAACAGGGGTGTCACCTCAAAATTAACAAGTGTTTCTCTGCATATGAAAAGTTAACCTTTTATTCCCAAAGCAGCCATTTAACATCTTCCTGTGCTCAAGAAGAGTACAGTACCATGATCGTAGAGATTTGGGTCCATTATTGTACCAGATAACGCCCCCGGTGTATGACGTATTTGACGTTATTTTGTTCCCTGGCCTTTCTCCCGAGGTGAACCCACATGTGTTTAATTGCTGAAATGACGTGCGATTTCGCTTTGCGAGTAAAATTTCGCTTAGTAGGCCTATAAGTTTTGATGTGATGGCAAGTCTGGACTTGCACGTTTACGCCGTTTAACGTTTACAGGACCAAAAACGTAACGGCGATATTCACGGTGTTCGCACCACGCAGGTTGTTTCTTGTCAGCTGTTTCGATACAAACCCATCTTTCCATGCCGCGAATTATCAAACCTGATATTCGTGGTTGCCTAAAAAATCGATTACGTCACTATGACGTCAAATTGGCATTGCCCTATATCATGATAGCCTTACGTTGTCTGGCGTCATGATGCCGGTTTTTGATGTTATCAGATGATGGAATATGGTTCTAGGAGACTGTATCGTACTCTAGCAAACTTAGACAATTCAATTGGCTTCCTTTTTCTTCATGTCTGCACTGAGCATACTGATATTCGTGTAACGCTGGTTTAACGTCAGGCCATGACGGCGTCCCCTCATGGAATTTTTCAAATGTCATTCCGGTTTATTCGTTATGACACTTTTACCAATCAAACAAGGCAAAAAATGATAACATGTGATGCACGTGGAATGCTGGGCACGTGATTTGCATGATTTTTTAAACGTAACGTAGCAACTCGTGGACGTGAGAAAAGCGCACAAACTCGTCTTGAAACATGAATTTGAGCATCACTTGACATATTAAAAGCGTATGTAAAGTTTTCAAACATTTGATTTTGAAAATAATGATGAATGAAAAAATTGCTAAACTTAAGTCTTATAGTATATAATGCACACTATACAACATATAATATAATCAAATGTGAGTAGGATATAATGACGATGATGAATCAAATGTTTTAATCCTTACCATCAGACAGCTTTGGCTTTCCATAGAATACACTATTGTACAACAATGTGTTGCATAAAAGGATCTCAGTTTCATTTTTATTTGAATGGGTTGCATGAATTTGCTTGCATGATTCAATGTGCATGATGAATTCGCTAGCATGTATGTGCTGCGTGGATTTGCTGACATGTATGTGCGGCATGAATTATTGTGCTGCATGAATTATTGTGCTGCATGAATTTGCTGACATGAATTATTGTGTTGCATGAATTTGCTGGCATGAATTATTGTGCTGCATTAATTTGCTGGTATGAATTATTGTACAGCATAAATTTGCTGGCATAAATTATTGTGCTGCATGAATTTGCTGGCATGAATTATTGTACAGCATGAATTTGCTGGCATGAATTATTGTGCTGCATGAATTTGCTGGCATGAATTAATGTGCTGCATGAATTTGCTGACATGAGTTATTGTGCTGCATGAATTTGCTGGCATGAATTATTGTGCTGTATGAATTTGCTGGCATGAATTATTGTACAGCATGAATTTGCTGGCATGAATTATTGTGCTGCATGAATTTGCTGGCATGAATAATTGTACAGCATGAATTTGCTGGCATGAATTATTGTGCTGCATGAATTTGCTGGCATGAATTATTGTGCTGCATGAATTTGCTGACATGAATTATTGTGCTGCATGAATTTGCTGGCATGCATTATTTTGCTGCATGAATTTGCTGGCATGAATTATTGTGCTGCATGAATTTGCTGGCATGATTTAATGTGCTGCATGATTTTGCTGGGATAATTTATTGTGCTGCATGAATTTGCTGGCATGAATTATTGTGCTGCATGAATTTGCTGGCATGAATTATTGTGCTGCATGAATTTGCTGGCATGAATTATTGTGCTGCGTGAATTTGCTGGCATGATTTAATGTGCTGCATGATTTTGATGGGATAAATGAATGTGCTGTATAAATGTTCTGTATGATTTTGCTGTCATAAATATGTAACATGATTGTCACTTACTTACGGCAACGCTGAAAATGCATTGATCATGCGCTGAAAAACGGCACTGATATGCAGAGACACTGACATCACACGGATGTATGTAGTCATGAAAGGGCACTTATGTGCTACAAACATAAAAAAAACATCAATGTGCTTCCACAAGAGACAATTTTATCTCACATCGCCAATTCAATCTGTTTGGCATGCATACTGATCCTGAATGCCGTGTATCGTTTTTAGATTTATCGTTGTGGCTTGGCGGCACAGATATCTTACAAGAGCACGAATTCCTATGGGCAACGAGTGGTACCCGCATTTCTTATGACACATTTCGTGATTGGCATCCTAGACAACCGGACAACGCGAGAGACAGCGAACATTGTCTGATGATGAATTCACTCTCCGGTTGGCATGATGCTGCCTGTTCAGAACTTAAGAGATATGTTTGTGAGAAAGATAAGAAATAAACAGGTAGTTGAATACGTGTTGCATGTCTCTTGATGGACCTTCGGTTCGATATTAATTATACATGTATAAAAATATAAAAAGTCGAGGACTTTCCAAAAACAGATAAATGACCACAGCAGCACTGTGACGTTAATTGTTCGTCACCATAGTAACACAATGTTAATGTTGAAAAAGGTTCACGTAGGCAACAGTCAGGAAAAGGCACAATCAGAACAATATTCCCACTTCAAAAACCGAGGTGGGAAAAACTAAATAAACAATCAGGTACTTATACCATGAAAACATATCATAAGCCGAATGAGCAGCTATTTTCCCAATAGGTGACCACTCAGTAACCCAAACTTAACTAAAAATATACATAAGGTGCAAACAGCACAAAAATTGTTACACCAAAACATTAAACAATAGCAACCATAACAGAAGTATAGCCTTGGAACGAACAGTAAATTATAAAATTACTGGCGGGTGTAAATCGATTTTACAGATACCTAACCTCATCCTCGGCTTCTGCTGAAGAAAAACACCAATTGAACCCCGGTGGGCCAAGCAACAGACAAGCTCCGGCCCAAACCAACTGAAATTAATAGCTTTAGATTCGGTTAAAAACTAAGCATGCAGACTGTCGCATAACATGTTAGTTATATCCAATACGTCTATAATGTGTAATGATTTTTTTGAACTGAAAAGAAAAATCATTCCTTCCTATTCCTTCCTATGAGTTTTCGTTTCAGTTCAGAAAAACCATAACACGTTACAGACGTATAGGTTATAACTTGAATGTTATGCGACAGTCTGCATGCTTAGTTTTTAACAAATTAATCATGGTTGATAACTATGCTGCCTTCTTTAATTGCACGCCGGTGGGTCGGGCGTCAGACTCTGTGATGGCCCCGACATAAAGCTATTTATTTTAGTTGGTTGGGGCCGGAGCTTCTTGTCTGTTGCTTGGCCCAACGGGGTCCAACTGGTGTTTTTCTTTTGCTCCGGAGTAAGTAGATTATTCGGCGCCCAGGAATCTCCATCGTCGGGCAGCTTACTCAACTTGTGAGTCCTGGTTTTTGATTCATCAGGATGTTTATCATGATTTATTTGTTTGTTCTTAATGATTCATTGACTAGTTAGAGATTCACCACGAGGACCGAATAACTAACTAAATGTTATGAACCACTGCAGAAGCTGAGGGTGAGGTTAGGCGCCTGTAAAACCGGTTTAAGCCCGCCAGTAACGTTGTGTTACTGATCGTTCCAAGTCGATACTTCTGTGGTGGTTCTTTTTGTTTTATGTCTTGAGTGTTTAATTTTTTTGTGCTGTTGACGCCTTATGTATGTTTTCATATTTTAGTTAAGTTAAGGTAACTGAGTGGCCAACTATTGGGAAAATAGCTGCTCATTCGGCTTACGATATGTTTCATGTGTATAAGTACCTGATTGTTAGTTTGGTTTTTTCCCACCTCGGTTTTTGGAGTGGGAATCTTTTTCTGATTGCGCCTTTTCCTGATCTTTGCCTACTTGTACCTTCTTAAATTTGTAAACCAATCACCATAAAATTCTTGTTCAGAAAGGCCCTCTCGTAAAAGGGTATTTTGACCAATATTAAATTTGGAAATCAATTCATAGTGTCTGCGATAAAATTAAGAAAACGTTTTTCGAAGTTTATGTAACCGATAACCCTGCTGGAGAAGTTTGGCAGTTAAACACTTATTTCGTGCATTGAAGTTTGCAACATGATTGCAGACGCTAGCAAACCTGATAAGTTACGAAACGTATACACCATAAGAAGCACGGCGAAGAACGTCACCTTCCAAAAACGGAAAGTTTACAATATCAAAATCAGTCATGGCGATTATCATAAATTTTAGAAGAAACAAATCCATTAGCACTAGAAAGATGAACAGTAAGACTGTAACGTCAGTTTTGCTTGCTGTTACTAAACACTCTGGCGTTGATTTTTCGTCACAACAGGTAACACTGTGACCTTTATTTTTCGTCTGCATGGTAATATTGTGACGTTAATTTCGTCGTCATCATAGTAACACTATAACATTTATTTAAAATATTACCATAATGAGACTCTGATGTCAATTTTACTGACAATTAAGCAACACTGTGGTGTTAATGTTTCACCACCAAAGTAAAATTGTAATGTTAATTCTGTTGTCATCATAGTAACAGTGTGATATTATTTTGCTTTCACCAAAGAAATAACGCTTTAAATTGGCGCTTAATTTGATGCCACCATAGTTACGTTGTGACATTCATTTTGTCCTTTGTCTTTCAGGCATTTCAACGATCAAGACGGTGATGAATAGAAAGTCAGAGAAAATGTGAAATCACTCAATAGAACCAGTTTAGTACTTAAATAGCGCAAACGTGATTATATGAAAATAAACACTTCACGTTGTATTGTTTTATATATCACAAATGAGCCACATCATAAGGAACATCATGAGAAAACAAACATTTTGCTTATGTGAAAACAAAGGCGCAGATCAGCTCCGTGAGACAGCATATTTGTTTTTGCTACGGGGATGATACAATTCTTCCACTTTCTAAACCCGAAATTTCTAGCCCCTGGCTGTCTTCTGTGCTTGTGCAGCTCAGTTTGTGTCGGACCTGTTCGAAAAAACCTTATTGTTGGTTTTCTCATGATGCGGCTCAAATATTTTTGAAAATGTTTAATGTTGTCATGCTTTATACTGTTTTTGGATATCTAGCTTTGTAAATAACGCAATATAACATATTTAAGGATGTTCGCTGCCAATGAAAAAGTATTCAAACTTTTTTTCTAATCACTTTTTTTTTATTCCAAAATACAACACAAGGCATTTGAAAACAAAATAAGTATAGGGTAGTGTGCATTTTTTCAAGCTACATGCATCTGAATAAGACCTCTGACAACCATGTTTTAAACTTGGTAAAATTAATTTAATTTTTAATTCTTTGAAACAAACCTGTCTTAAACAAAAATACACCTATGATGCTTTCAAAAGTCATAATATTTACGTAATGCAGACTATTTTGGACCAAAAGCATAGAAAAATCTGCAACTTGAAGTGCATGACAAAATTTTACGAGTCGTTTTCCAACCCTACCCCCATACTTGAAAAGTCGGAAAAAATCAATATTTTGAAATGTGTCAAACCCATATTTGTAGATTCAAACTTTTTCTTGTATTTTAACACAACATAGAACTTGGTAATATTGTTCGAATAAAAGAAAGAAATAAATAGGGTAGTGTGCATATAAGAGAGATCCAACAACTTGAAAATCACCATTTTAAGACTTTTTTCGGCTGTTTTGTTTCTTAAAGCCTATTTCATAAAACCACTCAAAATTTTAAAAATAGCACACCAAAGACAGAAAGACTGGCATAAAAGACCGTGTACACATAAACTGCTGCTCATATAAACATCGAACTAGTGCAATTAATTTGAAGACGTGTAATATCCAAGTTTAATCTACCCTACCCCCTAAATTTGACTGACAACTAAAATTTTCCGAAAAGTTGCAGAAAATGGGGTGAAAAAATGAAGTTCCTTAGACTGACAATTTTCATAGCTCATTCAATGCATATCATCAATATGTATCCAAATATAAAATATTAGGAAACTATCTGCAACCGTTTACGAGATATTCAATAAAAGAAAAACCGGAAGTTCCGAAATGTCAAATGTTAGCAGCGAACATCCTTAATAATATTTGTGAAAATCAATTGAATTTAATACTCGGAAACACGCTTCAGTGTATGCAGGTTGAGGCTCACTGAATGGATGAACTACTTTACGAAAACACCCATGCAATATACAGAGATTTTTTTCAGCAGTTAAAAATTTAAGATTTCATTGGATTTTTTTTTCTTATTTTTTGCTCAAAACATAGATTGTGGGTACACGTTAGAATATATATGCAATATACAGATAATATTTAGCAATTAAAGCAGCAAAAAAATCATTGGAATAAATTTGATGATTTTAATATTTTTGCTCAAAACATTGATTGTTTGTAGACGTTAGAACCGCCTCGCCGTGTACCCACAATCTATGTTTTTGGATTACAAATAAGAACCAGAGGACCAACGGTCCTGTAAACGCTCACCTGAGAGTTGCTATATTAACCAAATATCTATTTTTTAAAAAAATGCCCTTTATGGGGCCCCACCAACCAATCAAAATAAAGGATTAGGACAAAGGTCAACCAAACTGTAGAGGATTACTCTATAAACATTTCTGCAAAAATAGAATTCAAATATCTGCGATTGGACCAGAAAAAAAGATAGCCAATTTCCACTTTTCCCGTTTTAAGTCAATAGAAACTTTAAGTTGCCTTAGCAACCAGATTTCTTATCCGACTGAAATAAAACACACAAATTATGTAGAGACTACTGTCAGGGACATGTATACAAAGTACAGGCTTCATGCCATAGACAATTTCTGAGGAGAAGATTTTAAAATGTTTTTCGAAATTTTTCCCTTTATGTGGCCCCAGCAACCAATCAAAATAAAGGATTAGGAAAAAAGTCACATAAAACATAGAGATATACTCAGTAAATATTTCTGCAAAGACACAATTTAAATACCTACAATTGGTCCAGAAAAAAATAGCTAATTTCCACTTTTCCCATTATAAGTCTATGGAAACCATAGCAACCAGAGTTCTTATCCGACTGGAATAAAAAACACAAATTATGTAGAGGCTACTGTCAGGAACATGTATACAAAGTACAGGATTCATCCACTTGACAGTTTCTGAGGAGAAGATTTTTGAATGTTTTACAAAATTTTGCCTTTTATGGGGCCCCAGCAACCAATCAAAATAAAGGATTAGGACAAAACTCACAAGAAACGTCAAACACTACTCAATAAACATTTCTGCAAAAACAAAATTCAAATGTCTGCAATTTTAGCGGAAAAATAGCCGATTTACACTCTTCCCATTATAAGTCTATGGAAACTTTAAGTTGCCATAGCAACCAGAGTTCTTATCCGCCTGGAATAAAAATTACAAATTATGTAGAGGCCAGTGTCAGGAACATGTATATAAAGTACAGGCTTAATCCCCTTGACAATTTCTGAGAAGAAGATTTTTGAATGTTTTTCGAACTTTTGCCCTATATGGGGCCCCTGCAACCAATCAAAATAAAGGATTAGGACAAAAGTCACATGAAACGTAGAGGACCACTCAATAAACATTTCTGCAAAAACAAAATTCAAATATCTCCAACAAGACAGCAAAAACTGACAATTTTCACTTTTTTCCATTATAAGTCTATGGGAAGCATAAGTTGCCATAGCAACCACAGTTCTTATCCGATCAAAAACAAAAACAAAAAAAAAAAAAAAAAAAAAAAAAAAAATATTCTTTCCCCCTACCTGTAGATGGTGTATGCGTAATATGAGAACAATCGGCCCAGCGGTTTCAGAGAAGAAGATCTTTGAAATTGTGGACGACGACGGACGACGGACGGACGGACGGACGGACGCCGGAACATGGCTATACTATAAGCTCACCTATGAGCCTTCGGCTCAGGTGAGCTAAAAATAGGTAAACCCCTGCAAACCCCAGTTAGTTTTGTATAAAAGTGGGGTTTAAGTTCTAACGTGTTTCCGCAATCTCTGTTTTAAGCAAAAATATCAAAAATGTCGAAGTTTTATTTTTTTACAGCAGAAAACAATTTTCTGTATATTGCACTGGCACGTTTTTGTACTAAGGTGTTGCAGAACGCTGCGTTCGACCTGGAACGTTTTTGCTCGTCCCTAAAACCCGGACCCGCCTAAGCAATAGTGATTAAGATATGCAAGATTAAGATATGCAAGTGATTAAGATATTCGTCATAAGTAGTCTTAAGCTGTGTAGTCCTGTTTTATTTTATTTTATTTTATTTTATTTATTTTTGTTTTTATTTATTTATTTATTTATTTTAAATTCTTACTATCTAGATGTTTGTATATAGATCTACATGGAAATATGCATCATAATGTATAATGTAACAAAAAATCCCCATAAAATCCATATTTTTGAATCTGTAAAAATTGAAAAAATTCATATTTTTGTATCTGTAAAAATTGAAAATTTACCGAGTGGCTGAAATAAAATGATATTTTTAATATTTATGCTCAAACTATCGATTATGTGTACACGTTAGAGCCGCCTCTGTGAGTACCTACAATCTATGTTTAGGATCAAAAATAAGAAATTACTTATAAAAGTACCCACAATTTCTATTTTGGATCAAAACTAACAAAAGAATATTTATACCCCTTAATATGTAAACTTTGGGTTGAAGGGGTATACTCTTCATGGATATGGAGTTATGTCTATTTCCGAATAAAAAGAAATATGTTCACTTAAAGTTTTCATTTCGAAAACTTACCCATGCAATATACAGAGATTTTTTCAGAATAAAATATTGAAAATTTCTTTGTAAAAATTTTGATTTTTTTATATCGTCGTTCAAAACATACATTGTGGGTACACGTTAGAACCGCCTCGCCGGAATAAAAATTAGGGAATAAGGTATACCCTTGCGAACCCTAGTTTTTCTATATAAAAGTGTGTGGTAAGTGGGTATACATTTCGAGGACATGTTTTCATGATGCCATGAAGTTTTATTAAATTGCTCAAACACACAACTCAAGATTTTTGATCGAATGTTGCAAGACATGAGTAAGACTTAGACAGATGTTATATTTCTTAGCATCTGTATGTAATGTTTTTGGCACGTTTTGAAGACGTGCATGTATTTTCAAATGCACTGTCCCCAAGAAGCTTTGAACTGGTGTTTCCAATTAAGGGTTGCAAAAATGGCGTATATGCATGCGAAGATTATCCATACCGTTTGGCTAATATAAGGCATTTTGATAAGATTCGCAATAAACTTAAACAATACGTATATATAATTTTTATTACTGTTTGTTTGGTTTATCTCCAGTATGAAATGAAGTAACGAATTTCCAGAGCGTAGTATTATAGTAAAATTATGAAATTTAGTTTTTTTCATGTGTATGTGACTGTTTGTTTGGTTTATCTCCAGTATGAAATGAAGTAACGAATGTCCAAAGCGTAGTATTATAGTAAAATGATGAATTTACTTTAAGTTCATGTGTGTGTGTGGGGGGGGGGGGGGTACATACGTGTCATACATACACTGGCAACAATATATCATGATACATGTGTATTCTTTCAAATGACTATTCCAGAATTAGAGAAAGAATAACAAAGTCAATGACTATATTAATTGTGTCTTGAAATTCCGTCAGTTAAAGCTTGTAACGTTTAGTTCAGACCTAAGTTTCTAGCTCACCTGAACCAAAGGCTCACAAGGTGAGCGAAGGCTCACAAGGTGAGCTTATAGAATGGCCATGCTCCGGCGTCCGTTATCGTCGTCCGTCGTCGTCCACAATTTCAAAGATTTTCTTCTCTGAAACCGCTTGGCCAGTCAAAGCCAAACTTCATGTGGAGCATCCTTAGGAAGGGGCTACGTAAATTTATATAAATGGTCTGGGTCAAATGACCAAGATGGCCGCCATGGATATAAATAGCAAAAAAACTTCAAAAATCTTCTTCTTCGGAACCAGAAGGCCTATGATTTTCTTTAGCTCAAGTAATTAAGATGACAATGGTTGTCATTTGTAGTTGGTCGTTATTATTTATTTGTTTGTCATCGATGATTCATTGACTAGCTAGAAATTCACCACGAGGACCGAACAACTAACATAATGTTGTGAACCTTTGCAGAAGATAAAGGTCCGGTTAGGCGCCTGTAAAACCGGTTTAACTTTTATAGCTCACCTGAGCCGAAGGCTCACAGTTCAGCTTATAGTATACCCATGCTCCGGCGTCCGTCGTCCGTCGTCTTTATCGGCGTTCACAATTTCAAAGATCTTCTCCTCTGAAACCGCAATGCCATTCAAAGCCAAAATTCACGTGGAAAATCCTTAGGAAGGTGAAACGAAAGTTTGTATAAATTGTCATTGTCACATGACCAAAATGGCCGCCATGCCAATATATGGTAAAAACCATAAAAAAACATCTTCTTGTCTGGAACCGTTGGATCGATATCAACGAAACTAGGTATGTAGCATTTAGGACTCTGGCCCATCATAGTTTATATAACTCATGACCTTTGATTGATAATGACCTATTTAACGGCAAGCTCAATTTTGGTTACGTAGGCTTTTCAATGGAAAAATGTGTAAACTTTGAATTTTTCAGGACATTTTGTAGCCTGTGACCTGAAAGTTGGTAGATACAGACAACATGTTGAGCTAATGAAGTGGTGGGAGTATAAAAGGTCAAGGTCGTTTCTTGACCATGGCCAAAGTACATTTACAAATTAAATGTAAAACTTAATTTTCTTGGTAACGAAGTATCCTTGGGATGGAGGAACAAAAGTTTATATATACGGTTAAGGTCACAAGACCAAGATGGCCACCATGGCTATAAATAGCAAAAGACTTTTTAAATCTTCTTCTCCAGAACCAGAAGGCCTATGATTTTGAAACTTGGCATGAAGCATTAGTGAAAGGAGCTCTACAGAGTTGCCATAAATTATGAAAATGGGATGACCGTGACCTATTTTACAGCAAGGTCAACATAGGTCGACCATGCATTTGAATGGGGAAAATTGTCTAAATGTTCTTGAAGGGAAATCTTGAAGGAATGGGCAAATGCACTGAAGATTTATGATTCTGAAAAAAATGGACCCTAGGGGCAGGTCTTCTCCCACCCCTGGGCAATTTCAATGTATATTACAATAATGTTCAAAGATATTTTTCTCTGAAAATCGTTTGGCCAATCAAAGCCACACGTCATGTGGAGCATCACCGTCTATCAACGTACACCGGATATAGCGATCAGCGAAGCGAGGAAAACTTGATACGGTTTGGATCAAGGTCAGTAATTTCGATTATTTTCGCGTAAATACTTGAAAATTCAATATATGCAAATTTCACAGTTGTTGTTTAGATATTAATGAATGTTTATTCTTACCATCGCTGCTTAGCAATCATCTTTAAGAGCTACGATTAACAAAAATGTGTTCCTGATCACTGATAATCCTCGTGTGTCTGTCACGATCATACAAGTTTTAAAGACTGTTTCGGTAAAATTTTAATGAAAAGTCCAATGGGATACCTGCAAAAATGCTCAATAATTCATAGCGAGTCACACAATATGCCCCAGATGTACTTTTGAAACCGCTATTTTCGATAGATTCTTCTTTTAAAAAATTGTCCGGTGTACGGTCTATAGCAGGGAAGTGTACGTTCTATAGCAAAACTCCTGATTTTAGTGTACGGTCTGTAGCAAAATGAAATCTTCTTGAAAACTGCTGTTTGGAGCTCGAAAAAAGTTAGTCTGATGATCGTAGACAAGGTTATGCCTCTCAATAATGTCATAGACCTCTGCCCCGTCTATATTGTAATTTTAATGGTACTGACTTTATTGATTTTGTTTTATTTTTGTCGAAATGTCATTAAAATCAAAGGCATATCCCTGCTAACTACTACAAAAGCTTGTAAGTACATGACTAACAAGCATTTCAACCAGGGCATAGAGCCCAATAAACCTTTTGCTGCTCTTAAATGTTTATTCTAACGCACCTCGCTTATATAGCCAATGGTAAAAACGTGTTATATTGTGCAACAATTTCACTGGGCGAATAAGCGTGACGTCAGTTATCCCACAAAGCAGCGTTAGACGGTGAAACGTCGTTTAAGCGCACAACCAACGTAATAAGTGTGTGTAAATACCAGCATTACAGTCAAATATTTGACGGGATATCTGCAATGAAATGGCGGAAAGCTGAACGATATCGACGGTTTCAGCAACATTTACTCCGTTTATTGTGTGTTAGAATCGAAATAGATAAGCTCAAGTGCGTGAATTGTTGAGTAAGAATTCACTGTTTGTCGGTCAGTTGTAAGAAGATAAATCACTCGCGCTACGCGCTCGTGATTTGATCTTCTTTACAACTGACCTCCAAACAGTGAATTATTACGCAACAATTCACTGCTAGAGCTGATCTATTTCTTAAACAAAATGTTAACTGGCTATACATTACTTTAACCTGCATAGATGTGAAGACAATTACTAATTTGCATGACTATCCCGTCTAGGAAATAGCAACAATGCTCGTTAAGGGTAGTTTACTTGAAGTGCGTTTGCCGTTGATTTCAATGCGAATGGACATGCCAAAAATTTTGTAATCCAAGAGGTAGCAATTGCGCTAATAGATCATTCAAACGTGTCCATATAGTGTATGCACCCTTTCACCTTAATTTTATATAAACGAGTCTATATTGGTTTTCTTATTTTTCTCTAAAACATAGATTGTGGAGTCCGACACTCGTTAGAACGAATTGCTTAGGCAGTTCTTTTGTGTACCCACGGTTTATGTTTTGAGCAAAAAATAACAAAAAAAATATTACAACTATATTACAACTTCAAATTTTCAATTTTACAGCTGTAAAATCCCCGTTCATTTTGTATGTACATGTTTTCTTAATGCGTCATACGTGTTGCTAAGATTTCTACTGAGCATCACAAATTAGTCCTTGTTCTGTTTCCTATTACTTAAGATAAACAATGACATGCAAATGGACTATTTGGTTTATTTTACACACCCACATATCGAAAGTCAGATTTTATTGTCTAACGAGCCATAAGTTTCAATAAATAATATGCATGCATTTTTATTACGTCCCTTTCAAGCTGTTTTACTCATATCGAGACGAATCAATTGGTAGGTGTGGCGAAAACGGGAGTAGTCACCTGACACACCCGCAAGCAGGATTGATGAACAAATGATCAAGAGCACGAAAGTCAGCAACCTTAACCTCTCGGCCACGGGGATCGCTCGTGAATAATATTGCAGACGACCGATACGAAGAAACATATTACCAAAAGCAAAAGTATTTGGCAAACCAGGTGGCCAGAAAACAAAAGCAGTTCCACTGGGATGGACCCTATTCAGTTTGAAATTGAAACATCAAAGAGACCAAGTTGGATGATTGACATGTCCTTAAAACATAACAGTAAATGCAGTATTTGATCTTACCATAACTGCTGTCAACGGAAGTATTGATTTTTAAGGAGGAATCTTCATAAAAGCCCATATAATACTGAAATCTATTGTGAAAATTATTTTGTTGATGATGATGATTTTGATGGTGGTTGCAATGATGATGGTGATGATAATGGTTTATTTCATTTTCAGAAACTAGACTCTTCTTAAATGTCAATTGTTTCTTTGAAAGTATAAACGGTAACAGTATAGGCAAATCAAAGAGTACCTTTACTGTTATTCAAAGGACATGTTATTCTTAGTAGCTTTGACTCTCTTTCCTTTCCAGCTGCTTTGCTAGATACTTATGCCCGGGGTAGTCAATGATTTTAGATGAGAGTTTTTCCACTAGACTCCCTCATTACGCGTAAATTTCTGCCAATGCAATGTCAATGAAAGTAATGGCTTTATTAGATATAATGGATTTATTTATTTATTTATTTATTTATTTGTTAATAATCATTAAAATATTTGTACATATTCATATTTTTGCGGTTCATAATCAATATCAAGTGCACCAATATTTTAGTGTTTGCACATGCGCATCGTTCGATTCTCGTCTTTAAGCACTTTTTCTTCAGAATGGTATAACCATGGAAGTAAATAAAATTTTCGCAATATGATCTGTGATTGGTAAGAAACAGGGGCATAATCTAACGGATTTTTACATAAAAAGACGGGGCGTTTCCAAAATGAGTAAAAATAAATGTGACACTTCTTTTTTGGTTCAGTATTATTCTCAATGAAGTGGTTTTTGAGGACAACCAACGGCTGTTTTGTTAGCCATAACAAGAAACAAATGATCCATGTAAAATGACATATCATGAGTTTGCGTATAGGGTACTAAAAACTGTTCCAAAGGCCACTTTGACATCACTACCCTCCTTACAACATCTTTAGAAAATGAACCGTGTCACGAGAAAACAGGCCTTTGCATATAACTTATGAGAAATACAAAGACGCATATAAACGTTGCAGCTTGTTAGAGCCTTTAGTCTCGCTACATGGTCAGTACAGTCCCCTGCTGTCTCAATCCAAAACTTCAAGCAGTTTCCATAGGATGGTGTAAGGACAGTAGGATTTACGTCAAAAAATGTGTAGCCGAAGTGTCCTCAAATGCGATGCATAAGTGAATGAGTTGGTTGTTTTCAATCTATCCTCTGTGCGTCGATACCCATGCAACGTGGAGACCATGTAGCTCGGCAGTTCAGTCGACAGAGTACTCATGGCCATGTGTTCAAAATAGGACAGTCGACCAAGGAGTAACACAATAAAATAACGTATCCCATCCACAGCGCCCAGAGGAAGAGAAAACCGATTCAAGCATAAACAATAACTACTTCAGTCCCTCTTCCTATTTCGAGGTAGTTAGTTGATCCATTTCATAAGAGTCTACAACAATCACACTGCCGGTCGGACTTCGTTCTGTATAGATCACTAATAAGAAAATAGAGAATTTTCGCTCATTTGTTTCTTACTTTTTGTGACGTCAGCTAACAACGTTACGTGACGTCCATTGCAACCATGTTAGAATAATTTAACCCATTTATCACCAGGAAGGTAAAAAGATAGGTCGTAACAGTGCTGTCGACCGAGTCATTCGAATGCAAAACTGTATGCAAAACAACTGATGTGAATCCAATGTACTGACAACAGTAAAAGCTGAGTCGACAGCTAAGTAAGTAGTATCATTTCATTAATAATTTTGTTTGTTTTATATCTTTATATATCACCATGTATCTTCTGTCGTCCTGAGTATGTACGAAGATACAAAATGCAGCTAGGAAAATGCATTCTGAGTATTGAATTGTTGCCCACAAACTGTCCTTCAGACACCCCTTATTATAATAAGAGCTGTCGCAGGTCGCTCAGGTGGGTTGTGATGGTACAGCATAAAATTTCAGACCAATATCCACAAACATGCAAAGTTTCAACTTGATCCATCAACATAGAGATATATAGGCTTCAAATATCTTTAACCCAAAACTTTAACCATAAATTTCTAAGGCCATGACCTTGACCTCAAATTCACCCAGGGTGTGTCATAATGGTACAGCATAAAACTTCAGACCAATATCTACCAACATGCAAAGTATCAACTTGATCCATCTATATGTTCATGAGATATAGACTTCTAAAAACTTTAACCGAAAACTTTAACAAAAAAATTCTAAGTCTGTGACCTTGACCTCAATGTCACCCAGGGTGGGTCATGATGGTACTGCATAAAACTTCAGACCAATATGTACAAATATGCATAGTATCAACTTGATCCATCAACATGTTCAAGAGATATAGACTTCTAAAAACTTTAATGAAAAAGTCACTACAGCACGAAATATAGGTCAAGGTCACTAGATCAATGTGGGTGCCGAGTCGGGACATCGAGGAGAAGCCATATGCAAGGTTTGATGGTTGTAGGCTTTATAGTTGATGAGATATTAAGGGTTGGCTTAAAAAATGACAAAGTCACTGGATCATGAAATATAGTTCAAGGTTAGTAGGTCAATGTGGGTGCCGAGTCGGGACATCGAGGAGAAGCCATATGCAAGGTTTGATGGTTGTAGGCTTTATAGTTGATGAGATATTAAGGGTTGGCTTCAAATATGACAAAGTCACTTGAGCATGAAATATAGGTCAAGGTCAGTAGGTCAATGTGGGTGCCGAGTCGGGACATCGAGGAGAAGCCTTATGTAAGGTTTGACAGTTCTAGGCTTTACAGTTGATGAGAAACTAACACAGTATCTGAGCATTGTACAAAGGTGTTCTAGATATTGACCTCTAGCCCCGCCCCCAGGCATGACCCCACAGGTCCCTTCACACTAAATCACAGAGGGCCCTCATATGCAGCAATGTTCTAAATATGAATGATTTCTGGTCAGTTACTATCAAGATATAACAATTTTAAAAACTTTAACCGAAAGTGTGACGCGGACGCGGACGTACACGTAAACGCGGACGACCGAGGTGACAACAATAGCTCTGTGCACTTCGTGCAGGCGAGCTAAAAATCTAAACTTGCTTTAAAATGCTGTGATAGATGATCGAATGAGTGGTCCTATGCGATGAAAAGATATTGTGTTATGAGTCCATAAAAGGGCTGTAGAGACGAGCTGATAATGGATTTATCAATTACCCTTTTCCTGTTTCTTCAATTTCAAACACACACCAGATGACAAAAAAAGAGAAATACTTTAATTTCAGTACACGACAACACCTATTCACCGGCATGCACAAAAATTGTACCAAATGTAAAATTAAACAGCTTTAACAGTCGAAAAAGAACTATTTTTTTTTCAAAGCTATAGTCCGTACACCCTTTTTGCTATAGTAAGTACACCGATATATCAACGACCTGCTATAGATCGTACACCGGTCAATTTTATTTTAACAACATAACGACAAAACCAAGAGCAGCTGGGAAGTGAGACACAGTTTGCTGCTTCTTTACCTGGGGTGGCCTGGTCTAATGACACCTAATAAACAGACCAGTAGGCATAGTGCACATCAAAGGATTATCTTATCTAAATGATTATGGGGTCATTGGCCTCTGCCTTGAGGGGGCCACTTGAAGGGAACTTTTAATATAATTGAGAAGTGTCTAAAATGAAATTTTAGAACCTATTTTATTTTCATATAGTTTTTATTCTGATTTTCAGTTTTGCATTTAAAATCATCTAATTTTGTGAATTGAGCCAATGCTGAAGCATAACCTAAACTTTTTGTCAGAAAGAGCAGGCCTAGACCATTGATCATTTTCTCAACAGTTCATTGAATGCTGATAAACTTTCTAAAATGATTTAACTGAAGAAAGGTTTCGGAATAAATTATTATAATAATATCCATATTCCAAATAGAAATAAATGTGTCATGTCACACTGCACATATAGGTTCCGTTTTTGTATCACTAGAATGATATCCAAACATTTGTGTCATAAATCTCAGAGGGACTTGTCACTCTAAAGGTCTAAAATGAAGTGTCATTAAAGTGTATTACATTGATGAAGTGGTCATCTGTTTTTCACACCTTCAATAAACCAGCATAATTTCATGTACTCACTGTCTTCCACTAAGTCTGTGTTTGTTTAGTATCTGTCAAATCGTGTGAAAATCCTTGTTTCAATTTAAATTGGTTTTATGACAGTTTTCTTTTTTCAATTATTCATGCGACATACATTCATGTAACAAGCAAACTATACAAACTGGATTAAGGAACCTTCTAAACTGTGATCAGTGCTATTAGACACAAGACTTTCAGGTGTATGCCAATTATTCAATGAAAATGCTATGTTGAATAAATAAATAAATAAATAAATAAATAAATAAATAAATAAATTTGCAATATTCTTTATTTCTGAATTAGACCCTAAGGGACAGATATCGAAATTACCAAAAAGATGATCATAGATAAAAATACAATATCTGTTTAATATACAATACATGTACATATTTCACAGGTATTGACTTTAGGTTCCCTTTCATGGCCCCTACCTGTAAAGCCACCCTTGCATTACCTTGTGATTTCTTATCAGTAGTCATTAGGGTGTTATGCAATGCAAAATGTGTCTTTAAGTGCACAGGGCAATTAAGGATGTTCGCTGCTAACATTTGACATTTCGGAACTTCCGGTTTTTCTTTTCTTGAATATCTCATAAACGGTTGCAGATATTTTCCAAATATTTTATATTTGGATACATATTGATGATATGCATTGAATGAGTCATGAAAATTGTCAATCTAAGAAACTTCATTTTTTCACCCCATTTTCGGCAACTTTTCAGATTTTACTTGTCAGTAAAAATTAGGGGGTAGGGTAGATTAAACTTGAATATTACACATCTTCAAATTAATTGCACTAGTTCGATGTTTATTTTAGCAGCAGTATATGTGTACATGGTCTTCTAAGTCATTCTTTGCGTATCTGGTGTGTTGGTTTTAAAATTTTAGGTGGTTTTATGAAATGGGCTTTTTGAAACAAAACAGCCGAAGAAAGGCTGAAAATGGCGATTTTCAAGTTCTTGGATCTCTCTTATATGCTCACTACCCTATATATTTCTTTCTTTTATTCAAACAATATTACCAAGTTCTATGTTGTGTGAAAATACAAGAAAAAGTTTGAATCAACAAATATGGGTTTGGCACATTTCAAAATATTGATTTTTTCCGACTTTTCAAGTATGGGGGTAGGGTTGGAAAAGGAATCGTAAACTTTTGTCATACACTCCAAGTTGCAAATTTTCCTATGCTTTTGGTCCAAAATAGTCTGCGTTACGTAAATATTATGACTTTTGAAAGCAGTCTAGGTGTAGTTTTGTTCAAGACAGGTATGTTTCAAAGAATTAGAAATTAAATTAATTTTACCAAATTTTAAAAATGGAGCTCAGAGGTCTCATTCAGAGGCCTGTAGCTTGAAAAAATGCACACTACCCTATATTTTTTGTTTTCAAATGTCTTGTGTTGTATTTTGGAATCAAAAAAGAGTGATTAGAAAAAAAAGTTTGAATACTTTTTCATTGGCAGCGAACATCCTTAAGAATATATAAACAAAGCGAAATGTTTCGCCAGATTAAGCAATGAATTGTTAAAAATGGGGATTTTGAGTCGGGCTGCTAAAGGCCATGTGAACACACAAGTGATCAGGCAGGTCATTTTTGTTAATTCTAACGCAGAGACACTTTTCACAACTATTTCAGTAGTCACAGGTGCACATCAATGTATTTGCGATGTATTTTCTATATTTTCAAAGCCCAATGTTATCAAATACAAAAAATAATGGAAGAAATACTGACCTTGATCCAAACCCTATCAAGTTTTCCTCGCTTCGCTGATCGCTATATCCGGTGTACGTTGATAGACGGTGATTCTTAGGAAGGGAGAATGAAAATTTGTATAAATGGTCAAGGTCACATGACCAAGATGGCCGTCATGGCTATAAAAAGCAAAAACATTTAAAGATTCTCTTCTCCAGAACCAGATGGTCTATGGTTTTGAAACTTGGCATGAAGCATAAGGGAGAGGATCTCTACAAATTTATTTAAATCATGACCTTGTGACGACCTTGACCTATTTTATGGCAAGGTCAACATAGGTTGCCCATGCATTTGAATGGGAAAAAAATAGTAAAATGTAATCATATGGGGGGAAACTTGCTGGGAGTATGCAAATGTACAAAAAAAAATATGTTCATAGAAAAAAATGTCCTCAGTGGGTTGTCTGACCCCGGCCCTTGGCTATATACATGTATATGACCATAATATTCAGTAGTAGTAGTAGAAAGTGGCAGTTTTTCGTCATGCCGGGCTGAACTGACTTAATCCATGATTCCATCACAAGGACGATATTGGGAAATAGGCTTACGATATGTTTTTAAGTATTAGTACCTAATTGTCAATTTAGTTTTTCCCACCTCGGTTTATAGAGTGGGGATTTCTGGTTGAGCGCGCCTTTTACTGATCATTGTCTACTTGTACCTTTTATTATTCCCCACCCCACGTAAGTTTATATTACCGATCGTTCTAGGGCTATACTTCTTTTGTGGTTCTACATGTTATTGTTTTATGTTTTTGGTGTTGCATTTTTGTTCTGTTAGTAGCTTATGTACGTTTTTATATTTTAGTTCAGTTCGGGTAACTGGCCGCCTATTGGAAAAAAGCTGTTCCCTATTCTTACGATTATTTTTCTTAGTATAAATACCTAATTGACAATTTCCCACTTCGGTTTTTGGAGAGGGAATTTCTTTCTGTTTGCGCCATTTCCTGACCATTGCCTACTTTTACCTTTTGAAGATAGATACATACAACAAATGTGACGAGCCAAGTTCTGCTTGCAGGCTTTTCTAGCATGTATACACCGGGATTATCCCATTTGGCTCCCCCCACCACAACTAATGATCGTCTCGTCTCAAAATGATAAAAAAGCATTCCCATTTAAAAATAAATAACTACACAAGTCATGTACATGTAGCAGCAAATCATGGATGCCTCACCATCGTCGATACAAATATCATTTCATTCTTGCAGTTGCACAGACGGTTCTCAGTGTCATATGTTTACGAAATTAAGCAATCAAACTCCAAGCCCCATTCAAATACGTTTACAAAAAGGAAGTAAATATTTAACTACCTTGTGTCACAGTTAAGACTCAGTTAAAGACCTATTTCTATGTCTATTTGAGGTTTATTAGATAAGGGACAGGGCAATAGAAAACCTAGTGCCCTGGCAATGACTCAGAATACAGGCAGGGGCCAAAACATGAAAAGTCAATACTGATTGCAGAGAGGGGAGGGGGGGGGGGGTGGGATTTTTATTGCACAGGTTATCAGGGACCATAAAATCAATAAACAGTGGAACTACAGGTACATGTATTATCCTTTGGGGGCCTCTTTAAGACCCCCTGCAGAGATGTGATAATTACCCCAAAAGGACAGTCCCTCGATTTAAGGACCATATTGCACCATTAGGGGTCATTAACAGAATAAACAGCGGTACAAATTTTAACTCCTTCAGATGTAACCTCGGAAATGGTATGAAATAGGAACAGTATGGAAAAGACGGCCATATCTTATTGTATCGTGAGCCGAACCAGCCGGTGGAAAAGCATGCTGATCCACAAAGGGTGGTTTACAGTGCTATATATGCGAATTAAACTAACGTCACCATGTGCCGACTTGGAACTTTGCAAATTTATTTTAGCACACAGTTACACTAAATAATAATACGCTCCGTCATTGAAACCTGAAGCCATGCTTACACAAACCTTGCAACCGCTTTGCGACCTGGCTGTGACTGATTTCGTTGCAACTGATCTGCGACCGTTGAAACCTATGAAACCAAAATATGCCCATATTTGGAAAAGGATTCGAATCGCCGACCAGTCGGCGACGGGTCGCGACCCATCGGCGTAGGCGTAAGATCTAGTTCCAAATTGATGAAATGATCGGCGACCAGTCGCCGACTAGTCGCCGACGGTCGCCGACTGTACGGTGTTTATGTACGAAAATGTATTGCACAAGCTGCAGAAAGTCTTGGAACGCGCTGTATTATGGTTGACATTTTCAACATGGAGGTACCACATTAAATGCAGTTATTGTGTCTGCAGAGCGGGCTTCAGAGACTTAATACCCCATCGAGTGCTGCCTGTGAAAAAAGATTACAAAAGAGGTGTTTTTCTTTTGCTTGCTTTTTTCAGCGATGTAGTTGATCTCCATCGCTGAGCAGCTTATTGAATCTATGAATCCTCGTTTTTGATTCATAATGGTGGTTATCTCAATTTATTTGTTTGTCCTTGATGATTTATTGGTTAGCTATAGAGCCGCCACGAGGACCGAACAACCAACTAAATGTTGTATGAACCACTGCAGAAGCAGAGGGTCCGTAAAACCAGTTTAAGTCCCCTAGTCCCCTGTAATGTTATCACTGCTGACACACTATTGTGTGCATACGTAGCTCATACTCCTCCATACGTAGCTCATACTTGGCGCCCCTAATACGCCATGTAAACGTCAAACATACGTCGTACATACGAAAGCAACGTAGCAGGTACGCCGTTGATACGTACCTTATACTCCTGATATGTCACATGTACTGTGAAGGACATCTATGCCTTAGATTGGGATACTCCCTAATTGATAAATATGTCACTTTCAAAGACGAAAATGCCTACTTCTTTATTATTATTATTGTGCTCTTGCATATTTTGATTGTCAAGGACATAATTTATGTCAATTTTAACATTAGTTTGGGAATTCACATTTCTAAGCATTGATGCAATATGATAGATTGAACGCAAATTTACTTTTGAACCTGTACTGTATCTCTATAAATACATCTACAGAACCTAAATATACACCCTGACACCGGTTTGACAAGAAATACGACCATGAATGTTTACAATTCTACAGTTGATGTCTTTAAGATTGTCCATAACAAATGTGCTTATTTTAGTTCATCAAAAAAATTCAGGAAATTATGACGTGACGCGCGATGTTCGTACAGATTTGTGTAACACGACGTTCACGTTCAGTTTGATTTATTTTGCGCTGAGCGACGCATGTAGGTGTCAGGTTATTTGATTGTTCGCTTACATGTTTGTACTTTCGAGAGTTTTAATATTTCTTCTTCTTTCAAGTGATCCTCCTAAACTATGTTTTTCTTTCTAAACTGCGCAGTTCTATTTTAAGAAGCTGAAATGTGTTTTCCAATAAAAGTTAGGTATCACGGCGTTCTGTGACGTACATTAACATGCGTTTACGTCAAGTGTGACAAAAATTCAGCCATGTTAAAAAAAATTATAAAAATAGCATTATTTGTCGCACGGCAATGAAAATAATATGGTTTTAAAGCTTAGAACATGAGCATTTTAGTAATAGTATCGTATGTCTTGTTTTCTAGCATTAACATATCTTTATCTTACAATAAGGAAGATAACCCACTCAAAAACAAAGCAAAAATCGCATGTGTGACATTTTTTCAGCCAAGAGTAAAGGTTCATAAGGGTGAACTTTTCATAGTTTTATAAACATTTCTGCATACATTTCAATCAGTTTTATATGAGCATTTATTTGGTATACAAATTGTCTTACTCGTTAAATATGTGTAATAATCGTTTATTTTATTTTAAAGTGAACCCTTGATTTTCCCCAAAGCGTGACACTTTTGGCACCGACGGTTTTTTAACTGCCAAAAATGGAAATGCGGTCCGAAGTTAACTAAAATTATGTCAGTGATATCTACATGTATTGTCATTATCCCGCCGTATTTTGATGGGATTTGGTTAAAAAACGTCGGAGATATACTTTTTCACACCTTTTTAGCAATGCGATTTTGTTACGCGTGACACGCTGTTTTGACGTAAAAATTGCTTTTTATTTGTATCTTGTTATAATTTATGCAATCAAAAACATGTATGATTGTTGTGATGCAATTGCCCATACGAAGCGGATTATTTTGATATATAAAACATAGATATTGAGTCGAAACTGAGTTTGTTATTGCGTTTTTACTGATACAGCACGCATTATTTTAAAATTTGTACGAACTTTGCGCGTCACGGCTATACACTTTCGCCTTGCTGACCCTGTTCCCGAATTAATATATCGTTTGCACGGATTAATAAACCGTTTGCACGAATTCATATCCCGTTTGCTCGAGTTAATATGTCGTTTGTACGAATTAATATCTCGTTTACACGGATTAATATCCTGTTTGAACGAATTAATATCCCGTTTGCTCGAATTAATATATCGTTTGCACGGATTAATATACCGTTTGCACGAATTCATATCCCGTTTGCTCGAGTTAATACTAGTATGTCGTTTGTACGAAGTAATATCTCGTTTGCACGGATTAATATCCCGTTTGAACGAACTGATATCCCGTTTGCTCGAATTAATATATCGTTTGCACGGATTAATATACCGTTTGCACGAATTCATATCCCGTTTGCTCGAGTTAATATGTCGTTTGTACGGATTAATATCCCGTTTGAACGAATTAATATCCCGTTTGCTCGAATTAATATTTCGTTTGCACGGATTAATATACCGTTTGCACGAATTCATATCCCGTTTGCTCGAATTAATATGTCGTTTGTACGAATTAATATCTCGTTTGCACGGATTAATATCCCGTTTGAACGAATTGATATCCCGTTTGCACGACATACATTTTTCTGAAGAAAATATTGCGTGTCCTAAAGATACCACCGTAGAATTCAGCCCCATAGTCATAACATGAAAAATTCGTCCTCCCAAATCTGAGATTTAGGGACTTCTTACATCTAAGGCATAGATGTCCTTTATATGCCTCGTTACCATGTCGTATGCACGGCATGCTTTCATATCAGTTACATATGTGTGACGTATGTGTGGCGCATCATCGACTCTCTTTTCGTATCTACGGCGTATCAGTACGAATACAGATGCGTCACTGATACGCCACGTAGCAGTAACGAAACACTTATGTGGTACATACATGTACGTCGCTTGAACAAATAACGCCTAAGAACTCAACGTATCAAAATTCTCATAGATGCGCGAACGATATGCCACTGATACGTGAAGGTGTGACATAGGCTTATATTACTGATCGTTCCAAGGCGATACTTCTGTTTTGGTTCTAATTGTTTTATGTTTTGAGTTGATTTTTGTGCTGTTTGCAGCTCATATGCGTTTTCAAATTTAAGTTAAGTTCGAGTGACTGAGCGGTTGCCTACTGTGAAATAGCTGCTCACTCGGCTTACTATTTCTCAGTTTAAGTTTAGTTTTTCCCTTTTCTAATTTAGGAGTGGGGTATTTTTTCTGACTGCGTCGTTTCCTGATCATTGCCAAGTTTTACCAATTACGTGACTGACTAGTCGCCGATTGATCGGCGACCTGTCGCCGAATGATCGGCGATCAGTCGCAGGCTAGTCGGTGACCGATCGCCGAATAAAAACACACTGTTATAGTCGCCGATCGGTCGCCGACTTGTATCACCGCCACTAACCGGGGCGACACCGTGTAAAACCGTATCTCCATCGGCATAAACCGGGGCGATAATCGGCAAAACATCGGGACGAACCGGGGTAAAATAAACTTCTAAATCGGATTTGGATGAATATTTAAAAAAAAATAAACCTTTTGACCAGTTTAACTTGTAAATACCACCGAGTGTATGTATATTTCAGTAAATATATTACTGTATGGGCGTTATATCATGAAGACGTTATTGTGTATGGTGGTACTCAGTTGAAAGAGTCAACACACATGTTTTCCGTTAGAAATCAAGAACGAAATATGAGTTTGTCTAATTCACTGGATTGGATAAACATACAGGTAGCTCATCTCTAACGGTAAGTATGTGACAGTGCTCTAAGCTGATTTCGACTTTTCTACATTCCCCCTACTTGAATAGATAGACTAGGCGACCACGCCCAGATATGAATATTCAAGTTACCGCCTACACAGTAACCTATTTGCCCAATTAATTCGGCAAATAGGTCACTGTATGTGCGTTACCTCAGGTATGGTCTACTTTTGACTTAGGTAAAAGCTAAAGGTATACAGTTAAAAGATTCAACTCACATGTTTTCCGTTAGAAAATAAGAGTGAAATACGAGTTTGTCTAATTCACCTGATTGTCTAAAACACAGGTAACCGATTTTAAAGGGGATATATAAAAGTTATATTAGAACCTTTTTATTCTTTGTCTCCTGATAACATTTGTTCTTTGGACTTGTTAATTGAAAACTAAACCTAAATGTACCTTTCAGCTCAAAAAATATGGTACCGTATTTGAATAACAACATTATATTCATGTGAGAGTAGTCTCCCTTGGTGAAAATATTAAAAACCAAATAAATTCACTTAAATGATAATTAAAAGTTTTGAAACGGAAACAGTAAGATGTATAAATGGTGAATTGTTATTTTCAAATGATAAGTTGTTTGTTTTAGTTGTTTGTTTGAATGATATTCAAAATTTTCCTATGTGCTTCTATGACATCATAGTGGAACGTATGAATATTCACGAGACAAAAAGCCAGATTACAAATCAAGCTATCGCCAGAACCAGTCATGATAATTTGGTGAGGTTTTTGGCAATCAGTTTATTTCATCAATGTCTACTTTAGGTTTACAAAATCAAAACCTTTGGATATGACCTTTAACGGTAAATATGTGACAGCGGTCTAGGCTGACTGAGTTCGACTTTTTTATAATCTACCTGAATAGATTGACTAGCCGATCACGCCCAGATATGAATATTAAAGTTACCGCCTATACAGTGACCTATTTGCCGAATTATATCATAGAATGAACAGAACAATAACGCACACACTACCTCCCTTTGATTTTTTACTGCTTCCAAAAGATCAATCTTTTATATTTTATTTGGTCTGTGGCTTTGCAAGATTTGCATACTGTTAATATATATGATATTTAAGATATACAGTCCAACCTGTTTTTAAGCAAACGGCCAAGGGAAATACTAAAATCGCCTGCTTAAGACAGGTGCTTGCTTAATAGAGGTTATGTTCGGACATAAGGGTGGGGGTCCAAACCAAACCATGTTGGCTACATAACTTTAATGCATAAGGAAATGCAAACAGGTGCAGATAAAATGCACTATAATCTTCTTAATGAGTTCTTGGTATGATTTTCCTCTACAAAAAGAGGTAGCACATTGTATAAAATGTCCCAAGACTTATAAATCATGACAAACTTGGCCTTTTTGAGAAAGCTTTTTTGTCAGTAAATATTATTTAAATCATATTAAAAAATCAAAATCAACAGTTTAGACTTTGGTATGCTTAGATTAAAAAGTAGAACATGAAGGGATGGAACTGACAGAGTATAGACAAAATCTGCATAAAATGGTGTTGCAAATGAATGCATAGTCTGTTACTACTGTCATTGTTCTGTCAGTGGTAATTGTCACTAAGTTCTCCCAGACAAATTGTCTAGGACTATCTTTCTAGACAATAAACAATAAATCAATGAATTATGGCATTTGATAAGTGTGAAGATAATTTGCCACCTGGCAGAGTTTAAATACCTACATGTATGTGAAAATATTTCTTTTTTATGCTACTGACGAAATGAGTGACTGCTTAAAGCCAACATTGGGACAGAAACTAGTAGTCTCTGGCCATATAAGACGCGCGCTTGCTTAAAAGAGGTTCATTTACATGTAAAATCCATTTGGCGGGATTCGAAAGTGCTTGCTTAAGACAGGTGCTTGCTTAATACAGGGCTTGCTTAACACAGGTTGGACTGTACATGCATTTTATTATATTTTTATATAGCCAGATAAAATGAATAGCAAAATAGACTGGCAAGGGGTCATTTTATGTATATTTAGTAATTTTCGCCATTAAAAACGAAATGATTCAATAAACTATTTTATCCTCTACAAATTTCCACAGACGAGCTAATTGATGAATAACTCAAATCTTATTACACGGATCTACCAAGCAATCTTTCATATAAACCTCATGTATTTAATAAATCGAAACCAAAAACTGTTATAAGGCGACAATGGCGCTGAAAGGTACAAATTGAAAATTATAAGACTTTAATCTTTAGATTCCGTAAAAAGTTTATGGTTTCCCTTCAGGAGTAAAACACATTACGGTGTATTTCAATGCGCTAAAATGGGGGGACATAAATGTTGAAAATAGTTCGTAGTAATATATATTATAAATTGCTACATATCAAGCCACTCTGTCAGGTTGACAGAAATTATCTTTAAAAGAACATAGCAGGATATAAGGGTTTGTTATACTGTCTAACTCGACAAGATGTAAAAAGGCGCAAAATTACAAAAAAAAAAAAAAAAAAAAAAAAAAAAAAAAAAAATACACTAACGGCATTTTTTTCCATAATTTGACTCTCCATTCTTGCCACAATTATGTTTGAAAAATAAACTGCATTAATTTATATTTACATTTCTATTGCAAACGCCCTAGATGAAAGTATCTTTCTTGATGTTCTTCATTTCCCAATGAAAAACATTAAGTCAGGTGATCTAGAGGCCACGCCTATGGGCGGGACGACGTCAAAACCCATCCATTGACTTTGTTTGTTTACTCTTGTTGACGTGACGTTGGTCGCGTATCGCCATGACGTTCGCACGAAAATTTGACGTTTTGACTTTTCCAAAATTACGTTAAGTCGGATTTAATGTCAATTCTAACACACCTCGCCTATATAGCCAATGGTTAAAAAACGTGTTATATTGTGCAACAATTTCACTCGGCGAATAAGCGTGACGTTATTTTGTGCCATTTGTGACGTCAGCTATCCAACCAACCACCGTTAGACGGTGTAACGTCGTTTTAGCGCATAACAAACGTAATAAATGTGTGTAAATATCCGCATTACAGTCAAATATTTGGTGGGATATCTACAAAGCAATGGCGGAAAGCTGAACGATATCGACGGTTTCATTGACTTTTATTCCGTTTATTGTGTGTTAGAATCGAAATAGATCAGCTCAAGTGCGTGAATTGTTGAGTAATAATTCAATGTTTGTTGGTCAGTTGTAAGAATATAAATCACTCGCGCTACGCGCTCGTGATTTCATATTCTTTACAACTGATCTCCAAACAGTGAATTATTACTCAACAATTCACTGCTAGGGCTGATCTATTTCTTAAATAACATGAAAATGAGCGGTGATATGCGCAATTAAAAATCTGATACTCGATTGATAATATAAAATGTAAATATAAGTATTGAAATTCAGATTTTAGCTGTCACTGGATGATGAAAAACATTAGCTGTTTTAATTTAAACACAAATGCCATTCTAGCGATATTCAAACACATTAAATTCGAAACACAAAAAAATATGTTACAAAATCTGTTTTTGACCATTTTTTGAATAAACATGAAAGACGTATCAACTGACTATTTTTTGCAATAATTGATTTAAACGTATTCAGAAATAAACATAAAATACACTTTTAAGCAATAAAAGCATTTAAGATGGACTCTGAGGCGAATAAACGTAAAGATAAAATTGCAAAATCGGGGTTCGCTCAAATACCTGTAAAACGATACCCACTGCACGCAAAGAACCATCCTTGATAGGCATGTTGATGTATATACATGTAACAGCTATTATCTCAAAATAAATTTTTGTCCGATTTACACAATTCTGATAGAAGGTACTTCATTGGCTACCGTAGAAAACGCATGTTGTGTCGATGTGCAAATAAAAATTAAAACTGAGATCCTTTAAGAGCAGCGACAATATTAATGAGAATACGGATGGGCCATACCATGGTTTCGGCTACTAAAGCCTTTTCAGTGACCCTTTAGATTTGGGCAACTGTCAACAGGATAGTCAATACAAAGACTAGTATTACCCGAATTGGGTCAAAGGGTTAGCCCATTTTAATTATTTATGTTTACATTGTTTTCCCTTCCTATAGATGCTTCGCTGACGAGACTTTTTAATAGTCACTGACGAGACGTTAATGCCCCCCCCCCCCCCTCCTTTAATAGTCGAAACCGCGGTATGGCCCATTCCCATTCTCATTAATGTGTTCGCTGCTCTTAAAGGATCACAGTTTTACTTTTTATTCATTTAGAATTTGGCTTATATTGGGAGAGCAGATTCAGAGAAGATTTAGAATATTATATTAATACACATGTTACCAAAAGTAGATGAATAGGAGCCTTCATAGGCTTTTGATGTTAACGAAATAGAAGGCACTGAACAATGGAATAAGGTCACATCGACCTATAAGTATTTTAGGGTCAAATGTCTAGTCATATTCATTCATAATCCGAAAGAAGAATGAAAATATACGAACTGAGTGTCAAGATATTTGGAAAATTGACTACACCATGAAATTAGGTCACAGTGACCTAGGACTACTTTAGGGTCAAATGTATTGTCATACGCAAACACATTGTGAAGGAAGTATGTTCATATACCGATCGAGTGCCGATCACTGAACCGTGAAACTAGGTCACAGTGACCTATAAGTATATTGGGATGAAAGGACTGGTCATACTCACTTTTAATCTGAAAGAAATATGAAAGTATACTAATTGAGTGTCAAGATATAATGCAAATTCACTGGAACATGGAAATTAGATCAACCCATCAATAACGTCATGACACAAACTTAAAAAATGAATAATAAATCATCTGCCTAAGTTGATCAACCCACCAATAACGTCAAGACATAAACTTAAAAGACGAATAACCAACTTAAAAGATGAATAACCAACCATCTGCCTAAGTTGTTTCTATTTAGAAATAAAAAAAAAAATATTTCATTAAGTTCTAGTTTTTGACCTGTAGCGCCACCCCCTGACTCCGACCCAGTGGTCCGATGTCATGGAGCACAAGTGTATAAGGTATGAATGCTTTAAAATAAGTTGTGGTCAAGATATGGACTCTTTGTAAACGCTACACAGCAATACATCCATTTTACAGTGTTCTAGATTTTAACCTCCAGCATGGACCCAGGGATCCGATGTCAAGAAATGGAACTCAACCCTACAGGGTACCAACATCCTAACTATGAAAGTTGTCTAATAATGGTTGTCGATATATAGAATTCTCCAGCAAGGACATTAAGCCCCGATGTCATGAAGTGAAAGTCAGCCTTTCAGGGCATCTACGGTCTAATACTTTCTGATATGTGGTTGTCAATATATGGACTTCTAGATAACTTTTAACTCAGAAAAAACTTTTTTGAAGGTGTCCTAGATCTTGACCTAGCCCCATCCAGGGGCATGGACCACGGGGTCGGATGCCATGGAATGCAAGCCCAGCCTACTGGGTACCTATGGGCGACGTATGAATGTCTTCTGGTCAGTGGCTGTCAAATTATGGACTTCTAAAACAAATTTTTAACGCAAATGTGACGCGCACGGGAACGGAAACTCGCACGCGCACGGAACGACCGACGTAACTACAATAGCTCTATGAGCTTCGTGCTGTCGAGCTATGGTAGAACAAAGCAAAAAATTCAAACGTTTTTGAAACTGGCACGGGACTAATACAAAATTAGTGCAGGTCTGAATTTTGGAGTTGTAATTGAACGTCTCTGTAAGCAAAAAGTAAAAGTAATTATTCACGTGACATGGGTTTTAGCGGTGGTTATTTCACGGAGTACAAAATGGATATAAAATGTGACTAATCGGATATATTTTCTGTTGATGGAGGCAGAGTGAATATTTAATGTTATAACCATTGTATGACTTCTGATGATATAAAAGTGTGAGTAACGACGGCCGAGTTTACATCAGGGACATATTAGATGGCATCAAAGAGGTAAGATCTGAAACGGATATAGACACTGCGATTTTTGGAGCTGACCAGAAGATTGCAGAGGATCCTGACAAATATCGTGCTATATTGCTTAAGAGAAAATCCAAAGATAAATCGCGTATTTCGACGGACAACTCTGATGGTGCTGCGGTCTCCATGGAGGATCTGTATTAACAAGCTTACGTTGTGCGTGGTGCTTAACTAATTCTCGACAGCATATGATGATACTACGACACATAGCGGGACACCTATCCAGTGGTCAATAACAGTTACTGTATATGATCAACCGGAATATTTTTTCAATCATTACGAAATTTTGCCCATGCAATAAACAGAGATTTTTTGAGCTTGAAAAATTAAAAATATTCAGCTGAAAAATTTTGATACTTTTCTAATGTTTGCTTAAAACATAGATTGTGGCTACACGTTAGAACCGCCTCGCCGAGGCGGTTCTAACGAGTACACAGAATCTATGTTTTGGAGCAAATATAAGAAAAATAGGTTTACCCCTGCATGCCCCAGTTTTGCTATATAAAAGTGGGGTTCAAGGGGGTATACACTACACGGACATTTTTTCGTGATGACACGACATCTTTGCCCTTAATCAGAATACAAGTATGTCTACACTGTTTTCAATAATTATGACATTGACATGTCGTGGCGAATCATCGGAAATTGGTATTTTAAATAAGAGCTGTCGCAGGACAGCATAGCTCACCTGACTTGTGCTTTGTAACTAAATCTATTAAAATCTAAAATCTATGACCCATGACCTTGACCTCAATGTCTCTCAGGGGGGAAGTGATGGTACAGCATAAAACTTCAGACCAATACATGTATCTACCAACATGCAAAAATATCAACTTGATCCATCTACATATTCAAGAGATATAGACTCATAAAAAGTTTAACTAAAAACTTTAACACAAAATTTCTAAGTCCATGACCTTGACCAAAAGGTCACTCAGATGGGTAATGATGGAACCAATATCTATCAACATGCAAAGTATCACTGAACTTGATCCATCCACATACTCAA
This sequence comes from Rugalucina vietnamica, assembly GCA_964017185.1. Lineage (NCBI taxonomy): Eukaryota > Metazoa > Mollusca > Bivalvia > Lucinida > Lucinidae > Rugalucina > Rugalucina vietnamica. Next base: position 43,042,785 of record OZ024881.1, read on the forward strand.
AAGATATATGTACCTAGACTTACAAAAACTTTAACCAAAAACTTTAACACAAAATTTCTGTCCATGACCTTGACCTAAAGGTCACTCAGGTGGGTCGTGATGGTACAGCATAAAACTTCAGACCAATATCTACCAATATGCACAGTATCGACTTGATCCATCTACACATCCTCAGAGTACACATCCAAGATATATAGACTTACATAAACTTTAACCAAAAACTTAAACACAAAATTCTGTAACCTTGACCTCAAGGTCACCCGGGTGGGTCGTACAGAATAAAACTTCAGACCAATATATCTACCAACATGCAAAGTATCAACTTAATCCATCCACATGTTCAAGAGATATAGACTTATAAAAACTTTAACCAAAAACTTTAACATTAGAACACCGCCGATGCTAACGCTAACGCTAACGCCAACGCCGACGCCGACGTGACTGCAATAGCTCTTCCTGTACTTTCGTACCGGCGAGCTAAAACGTAGTACAACAATACTGTTGGGTCTAGATTTTGTCATGTTTAGTACCGTTAAAACGAAGAATCAAGCGAAACAACTCAATAGAGAAAATTAATAAGTATGAACTTAATTTACTCCCTTATCATGTAGCATTTAGTGCAGTGCAACACTACATGTCCCTCATATATTCTAAAATTGCCGAAAACTCGCTTTAACAGTAACTAGAGGGTGCTAAAGTCTCACCCCTAATTATTTCAAATGTTCTTTAAAAGTATCAACCTAAGCCCGTCTCCTTTTGCGGATAATGTTCTAACATTACCATGCATTTGTATTGTATTTTGTATTCTATGTTTCAATGTTCGATGCGTGTGTGTTGCTGTCCCTGGCGGATCTTGGGTTGCCCGGATTCCTGACAGGTCCTAAAACTAGTGTGGTTGATGCCGGGCCCTGGGTGCATGCTGTTGTAGTGACATTACCCAATAGCTTAAAGAAAATTAAGTTTGTTTAGATGCAATCCTAGGGCCGGGCATCAAGGCAGTAAGGGCCTGAAGTTGCGCTTTATCATTTTACAGTTCTTTATCTTCGTACTTCTATATTAATCATGTGGCTACTGATTGAAGTGTATCTCACTGAATTTCATCTTCATAATAGTAAGATTGTCGATTCTCCTCGTTGTAACTGCGGTGAACCTGAAACTACTAAACGCTATCTCTTAAAAAGACCCCAATATGTCATACCCCGAAATCAAGTGCTTAATGACTTTCTTCACATGCCCATTAAGAACTTGCTGAGAGGCAATCCTACTCTATCTGTAAATGAAAATGAGGCTATTTTAACGCGCTTCAACTCTTTATAGCACACAATGGAAGATTTATTTGCTTTAAATACCCCCTTGCACACTTTACTGTCTTGAGGTATTGGTGGGGACTGGACATCCCGATGGGTCGCCAGAGTACAGTAACACACAACTCGTTACCTTCATAACACACGTCTATTGAAAAGGAGGAGAGGATAGCTATAAGCCGAAAGACTTGTTTTCCAATCCTGATACTTTGTTTATATGTAAACTGAAATATCATGTAATTTGATTTAAAAAATAAAAATTGTTTAAACCGTCTCTGTGCTTTGGCCGATTTATGCCTGACACCAACGAAGAACGCTAGCGCCTTATATGTCATTGTAAGAACACGCCAATTCTGACTTTCTTGTTACCATCTATATAATTTCTGTACTGTTCTACCCTCCCAATATGAAATTTGGCTTTGATTTGCCAAGTGGTTCCAGAGTAGAAGAACTTTGAAAATGTGAACTGAACATCAGGAAAACATGCCCCACTTCTATATAGCAAAACTGGTGTATGCAGGGGTTTACCTATTTTTGTTATTTTTGCTCCAAAACATAGATTGTGGGTACTCGTTAGAACCGCCTCGGCGAGGCGGTTCTAACGTGTACCAACAATTTATGTTTTGAGCTAAAATAACAAAAATATCAAAATTTTTCAGCTGAAAATTTTCAATTTTTAAAGCTAGAAAAATCTTAGTTTATTGTACAGGCAAGTTTTTGTAATGAAAAAGTCGGACGAATGGACAGAGACAGACGCCAGAAAATATCTATATGAGCCGTCTCTTGGAAAAACCAACAATGTGGTTTCCGAACAGGTCCGACACAAACTGGCCTGTGCAGTCGCAGAAGCAGGCGAGAGGCTTGAAATTTCGGATTTATAAAGTAGAGGAATTGTACTATACGTGTAGCGAAAACAAAGGCGCTGATCAGCGAATCTGCGTCTTTGTTTTCACCTATGCAGATTGTTGGTTTTCTCATGAGGCGGCTCATATTATAAGCTCACCAGATGAGCCTCATGGCTCAGGTGAGCTCAAAATACAAGATGATGTTTCTACAAATAAATGGCTTTGGCGGCCGAAATCCTTACACTAAAAAGCAAAACTAATTAAAATCACCATAGCACTTTATATTCAGACTTCTTCAATTTACATACAATGACAATGAACAAAATATCACAGATCTTATCATGCTTACAGCAATAAGATGCATGCAGAAAAATACAAATGATCGTGACCACTAAAAAGAGAGTAGAAATTAAACTGCTGACTTTAGAAGAACGCTTCTTTTAAAGCTACTATGAAAGTGTTTTATCTTTGATGTACATCTGATAACAAAACCAGTGGACTATGGGTCCTGAAACACTTATCTGACCTAAAGTCAGTTGGTCTAGGTGATCGCTGGTGGCAGACCTTGATTCCCTAATGCCACATGCCAAATTTCAAGAACATGAGCCGCCTCATGGGAAAACAAACAATCTGCAAAGGCAAAAACAAAGGCGCAGATCAGCTTCGCGGTAACCGCGAAGCTGATCAGCGCCATTGTTTTCGCTACTCGGATAGTACTATTCCTCCTCTACTTAACTCCAAAATTTCAAGCTTCTAGCCTACTTCTGTAGCTGTACAGCCCGATTTGTGTCGGACCTGGTCGGAAACCACATTGTTGGTTTTCCCACGAGGCGGCTCATATGTAATTTCAGGATCTGGACATGTTGAATTCAATTGCTCAAATACAGGTATTTAGCATCAAGCAGACCTGGGCAGAAACCCTTCAGGGTGGGGGAGTTATTTTGTAAACACAGCTGCTGTACATTTTCCTATTTCCAGCAAGTTTCCCCATTTAATATTTCCTCATTCAAATGCATGCACTGGTGCCCCAAGGCCCAAAGTCATGATTTTACATTCTATGTAAAGCTAAAGTCCCTGATATGATACTATATCTGTATGAGCTATGTTTTGAGGTCCTACATGTAGGTTGGTTGGTTCTGGAGAAGATTTTAAAGGTGTTTACATACATTAACATACCGACCATCTTGGTCTGTGACGTCACTTTGGGCCAAATGTTAACATTACATAAATCTTCTGTCCAATTTCCCTTCCCCAACAAGTTTTTCACTATTTATGTGCATTTTAACAATTTTCTACCGTTCAAATGCAGTAAGCGGACTGAGTTGACCTCGCCATAACACTAGAGCATGAGGCCCTCATACAACATGCTAATTTTCATGCCATGTCTTTATGTTTTGGAGAAGATTTTTAAGGATTTTTAACATTTATGGGCATAGCCATCTTGGTGATGTGACCATGACCTTTTAAAGTTCACTTTGTGTTTTATGGGAAAGCTTTTAAAACATGAACTATGGTTTTCATTGGCTATGCTGTTTCATTTGAGAAGAGAAGATGATTGAAATAAAATTACCATAAACATGTATATAGTCCTGGGACATGTACAGACAAACCCAGGAGTGAGACAGCTGCAGCCAAAATTTCTTTATAAACAAAATCACTGTGTTCATTTACCTACAATGTATTCCCTGCATGTTTTCTTCCATCTAATGACATTTTAACAAATTTTCCTTTTCAAATGCATAGGTAACCTACAGTGTATGTTGACCTTGCTGTAAAATCAAGGTCATCTTAAAGTCATGATCTATGTATACTGCGAAGAGCTAGAGGTCCTGATGCTACATGTACATGCCAAATTTCAAGATGCTTGGTCATTTGGTTAAAGGATTTGACCACCATCTTCGTCACGTGACCTGGACCCTTTATTTAGTACCCCTGTCCACTGATGTTAATCATGAAATTTGGCTTAAATTGCCCAAGCCACTCTGAAACTGGTGAATGTACAGATGACAAGTGGACGGCAAGAGACTACTGGTATACTAAAAGCCTTGTTAGCCATCAGCTCAGGTGGGTTAAAAATCTTCATATAATCATTAAATTTGCCAGTGAACATAGTATTTGTTGCATTCGATGTTTGATTTGTAACTACTCACAGAATGAACAACACAAAACAAATGAACAAACCTTACTTATGCCTTAAAAAAGTCTAAGTGATAGCCATACAGCTGATAAAACACTTTTTTCAGTCAGCCCCTTTGTTCATACCTATACATGTGGCTTAGAAAGAATACCCCTACTTAGTATCTAACTACAAAATATGTTATACACTTCACATTTTCTAAGCCTGAACGTGAAGAAAGATCTGTTGTTCACTCACAGGACACAGTTTCAAGAAAATTAACACTGAAGCTTTTCCCATTCTTCTGTCCGTGTAGGCCCGGTATTCCGAGGGCCCTGTAGTCCGAGGGTCCGTTAGTCCGAGGGTCCGTTAGTCCGAGGGCCCGATAGTCCGAGGGCCCGATGGTCCGAGGGCCCGATAGTCCGAGGATCAGAAGATTACACTGTACAACACGTAATTTGCTGGTTTTCCTCGGGGTTCTCCCGCTTTCACCCACCTACTGATTTGCATCGTCTCGATGAGTGAAATAATCTTGACAGGGGCGTTAAACTGAACTAAAAAGTGTGCGTGCGTGCGTGCGTGCGTGTGTGTGTGTGTGTGTGTGTGTGTGTGTGTATCATTGTGTAAGAATGTATCTGTATTCGTGTATAGGTATGTATGTGTATGTATGAAAGCACGCGCGTGTGTGCGTGCGCGCGACGTGTGTGTGTGTGTGTGTGTGTGTATGTATCATTGTGTAAGAATGTATCTGTATTCGTGTATAGGTATGTATGTGTATGTATGAAAGCACGTGCGTGTGTGTGTGCGCGCGACGTTTGTGTGTGTGTGTGTGTGTGTGTGTGTGTGTGTGTGTGTGTGTGTGTGTGTGTGAAAACCTTGGAAAATGTTGCAGATCCTGATAGTCCGAGGGTCCGATAGTCCGAGGCCCAATAGTCCGAGAGTCCGATAGTCCGAGGGCCCAATAGTCCGAGGGCCCGCTAGTCCGAGAATCAGAATATTGGTATTGGATTTATTCGATAAATCCTCGGACCATCGGGCCCTCGGACCATCGGGCCCTCGGACCATCGGGCCCTCGGACTATCGGCCCCTCGGACCATCGGACCCTCGGACCATCGGATCCTCGGACTACCGGGCCCTCGGACTATAGGGCCCTCGGAATACCGGGCCACAACCACTTCTGTCATATGTAACTCTCTATGTAGTCTCTAAGGGCTATAGCACACATCAGTCTTTTTTTCTATTCACACTGTTCTTCTTTGTGGTAGCAATGTACAAGATCATAAACAGAACTGGTGAACCTGGTAATCATACTTTTGAACCATACTGAAATATGAAGAGTAAAAATATTTTTTTTTTCTTACCAATCTGTATATGTGCTTCAGAATACATGAAATTTTGCAATGGTAAAGGAACATGGATAATATTAGATTCCACCTCAACAAAATAAAGACAACCAATGGAAAGAGGAACAGACACAGAACTCTGGTTGCTTTCATGACTGAGCATGCGCAACAGATGTACACTCCATGTATAAAGATAGTTTACATTAAATTTTGTCATATAATTTCTTAATTATTGACAAAAAAGCGTGGTAGCTGAGTGGTTAGTGCACCGGCTTCTTGTGCTAGAGGTCCTGGGTTCGATCCCCGCCGGTGGCGAGGAAAATTTGTTGGTCCAAACACGCTTCCCTTCGTGATTTGCAGGAATGACATGATACAGTGCGCCGTCCTTCGGATCAGGATGTTAACTGGAGGCCCCCTGTGCAGGGACAGTCATCCCCTGTGCAGGTTAAAGATCCCTACACAGGTTCTACAATGTACACCTCCCAAGAATATTCAGAAATTGATTGATGGGAGTAACAAGAAAACAAAAACAAAAAAAAAACATTTTGTTAATTTATGGAATAAAGCACAACTAGATGCCCTTTTTATTTTTTTAAGAAAAAATAATATCTGTTATGAGTAAAAAGAAAAATGTTTTTTTTTTTGTTTTTTTTTGTAAATTTTATCCTTTAAATCCTTTAACTAATTAATAAAAACAGATGTTATATGGAATTGATTTCTTGGTGACTAAGGTTAAGTCTTGAAAGACTGCATATCGTTGTGGTTCTGAAGAAAATGTTTTAAACCATCCCCCAACCCCAAAATTTCAGTACTCATCAGGAAATCATGTTGATGAAAATTATACCCCCTTGAACCCCACTTTTATATAGAAAAACTTGGGTTTGCAGAGGTATATCTATTTTTCTTATTTTTGCTCAAAAACATAGATTGAGGGTACTCATTATGTGGTTCTAACGTGTACACACAATCTATGTTTTGAGCAAAAATAAGAAAAATATCAAAAATTTTCTACTGAAAATTTTCATTTTTTACAACTTTAAAAATCTCTGTATTTTGCATGGGCATGTTTTCGTAATGTGATAGTTCCAAAGCTGTTCTGTGTGATCTATCATTAGTATTCTTGACATTGATATTTACTGTTTAGTCTATGTAACTCTCTTTTGTGCACACCATCAGGCATCTGTTTTACTGACGGTAGCCAGAAAGCCAACTTGCTGGGAAAGTCAACTAGCTCACCAAATGCAGATCTATCAATTGCTATGAGTGTAATTATAGGACATAAATTATATGTGATGTCTATGACTCTATGTCAGTTCTAATCTTTCCTGTTAAGAGTTTATAATTAATTGCATCTATATGATTAACAAATTGCCTTACCAGTTGGTTGGTCAGTATCATTTTGTTAAAGTATGGTAGCATTAATTACCTTTTTCAATAGCCAGTCAGCATCTTCAACTGCCCTTGAAATGATCTGTTTTACTCTCTCAGGATCTGTTTCATCAGAGTGACTTTTGAAACTCTGAAAAATGAGAATCAATATGCATCAGGAAAACATGTCCATGATTGTGGTGTGGGCTGAAGCAGTTGGTAGTTTGTTTGTTCGTTTGAATTAATGCTTTACGTCCCAGTCAACAGCCAAGGTCATGTCGGGACGTTGCCTCCACTTTATGGGACTTTTACCCAAAATGAGGATGTCATGACATCCAACAAGTGCTTGAAATATCCATCCAACCAAGCCAAAAAGGCTTATAGGTATAGAAGGTTTGACTTGAAACCACTTTTCCTCAGACCTGAGCGGATAACCAGTAATCAGATGGTCAGTCAGTATCAAAGAAGCTTTGCCTGGAGACACAAGCAGCCCATCTATTTCTTTAGGCCCCAATGGGCGGGGGCCCGCAGTTGGTAGTGCGTCAGACTTTGGGCCAAGGGGTCCCCGGTTCGATCCCCGTCAAGGGTGTAGGTAGGTAGAGGGCAAACAAATAAAAAACGAGGTGGGAAAAAATTAAATTAACAATCAGGTACTTATACTGTGAAAACATATTGTAAGCCAAATGGGCAGCCATTTTCCCAATAGGTGGCCACTCAGCCACCCAAACTTAACTAACAATATGAAAACACAAATAAGGTGCTAACAGCACATAAATTCAACACCAAGACATAAAATAATAAGAACCACCACCGAGGTATAGCCTTGGAACGATTAGTGAAAAAAAAAATACTGGCAGGCTTAAATCAATTTCACATGGCCATAATCTCACCTTCAGCTTCTGCAGTGGTTCACAACATTTAGTAAGTTCTTTGGTCCTCTTGGTGAACTAGTCAATGAATCATCAAGGACAAACAAATAAATCACAATAAACAACCTGAGTCAGAGTGATGAATAAAAAACGAGGACTCAAAAGATTCAGTAAGCCACCCAACTATGGAGATCCCTGGGCGCCGAATACCCAGAGCATAAGGAATAAGAGCTGTCGCAGGACAGCGTGCTCGACTGCTTCTGACCTTTGTCAAGCATAAGGCCAAACCCGACCAGTAAACCAAAGCATTATGCTCACATCTTTTTGCCTTGATGCAATAAGGCAAAATCACAACCATGAAAGTTAACTATAACTACCTAAGATTTAAAGGTCTCACTCATATTGTGAAAGAAGTGTGTTCATATACCAACTGAGTGCCAAGACACAAGGCAAAATCACTGAACCGTGAAAAAAGGTCACACTGACCTATAAGTATTGCAGGGTCAAAGGTCAAGTGATACTTACTCATAATGTGAAAGAAAAATGATCATATACCCATTCAGTGTTGAGATATAAAGCAAAATCACTGAACCATGAAATTAGGTCATATTGACCTATAAATATGTTTGGGTTAAAGGTGTGGTCATACTCATTCATAATCAGAAAGAAGTATGAAAAAATACCAACTGAGTGTTGAGATATAAGGCGAAATCACTGAACCATGAAATTAGGTCACAGTGACCCAGGACTACTTTATGGTCAAAGGTCTTGTCATACTCATACATATCGTGAAAGAAGTATGTTCATATACTAATTGAGTGCAGAGATATAAAGGAAAATCACTGAACCGTGAAATTAGGTCATAATGACCTAGGACTACTTTAGGGTCAAAGGTCTTGTCATACGCAAACATAATGTGAAAGAAGTTTGTTCATAAACCACTTGAGTGCCGAGATATAAGGCAAAGTCACTGAACCGTGAAATTAGGTCACAGTGACCTATAAGTATATTAGGGTCAAAGGGCTGGTCATACTCACTCATAATCTGAAAAAAGTACGAAAACATACTAATTGAGTGTCAAGATATAAGGCAAAATCACTGAACCGTGAAATTAGGTCACAGTGACCTAGGACTACTTCAGGGTCAAAGGTCTTGTCATATGCATTCATACTTTGAAAGAAGTTTGTTCATAAACCATTTGAGTACCGAGATATAAGGCAAAATCACTGAAGCGTGAAATTAGGTCACAGTGACCTGTAAGTATATTGGGGTCAAAGGTCTGGTCATACTCACTCATAATCTGAAAAAAGTATGAAAATATACTAATCGAGTGTCAAGATATAAGGCAAAATCACTGAACCATGAAATTAGGTCACAGTGACCTAGGACTACTTCAGGGTCAAAGGTCTTGTCATACGCAAACATACTTTGAAAGAAGTTTGTTCATAAACCATTTGAGTACCGAGATATAAGGCAAAATCACTGAACCGTGAAATTAGGTCACAGTGACCTATAAGTATATTGGGGTCAAAGGTCTGGTCATACTCACTCATAATCTGAAAAAAGTATGAAAATATACTAATTGAGTGTCAAGATATAAGGCAAAATCACTGAACCGTGAAATTAGGTCACAGTGACCTATAAGTATATTGGGGTCAAAGGCCTGGTCGTACTAACTCATAATCTGAAAAAAGTAAGAAAATATACTAATTGAGTGTCAAGATATAAGGCAAAATCACTGAACCATGGAAAGTAGGTCAACCGACCCTTACCGTCATGACACACAAGTCAGTGTCACAAAGTCAAAAGATGAATGACCAACCATCCTCCTAAGTTGTTTCTATTAAGAAATAAAAAGAAAAAAAAATCGAGGAGTTCTAGATTTTGACCTCTAGCCCCGCCCCCTGACTCCGACCCAGAGGTCCGATGTCATGGAACCTAAAGTGTATGAAGTATGAATGCTTTATGATAAGTTGTTGTCAAGATATGCCTCCTTGTAAAAGTTACACAGCAGTACATCTATTTTTTAGTGTTCTAGTTTTTAACCTCCAGCCCCACCCCACAGGCATGGACCCAGGGGCCCGATGCCATGGAATGAAACTCAACCCTACAGGGTACCTATGGTCCGAGTATGAAAGCCCTCTGATAAAAAGTTTTCAAGATATAGACTTCTAGAATACTATATCACAGAAAAGCCATTATTATTAATGGTGTTCTAGATTTTAACCTCTAGCCCCACCCCCTGGCATGGACCCAGGGATCTGATGCCATGGAATGAAAGCCGACCCTACAGGGTGTCAATGGCCCAAGTATCAATGCTTTCTGCTGAGTGGTTGTCAAGATATGGACTTCTAGAAAACTTTAACATAAGAATTGCCATTTTTGAAGGTGTTCTAGATTTTAACCTCCAGCCCCACCCCCTGGCCTGGACCCAGGGGCCCGATGCCATGGAATGAAAGCTAACCCTACAGGGTATCTATGGTCCAAGTATGAATGCTTTCTGATGAGTGGTTGTCAAGATATGGACTTCTAGAAAACTTTAACGCAAGTGTGACGCGCACGCGCACGCGCACGGGAACGCGCACGGGAACGCGCACGGGAACGGGAACGGGAACGTGGACGACCGGGGTGACTGCAATAGCTCTATGCACTTCGTGCAGTCGAGCTAAAAACACCAGTTGAACCCTGTATGAGTGTAAATGAAACTCAAAGGCATTCATGATAACAAAGTGAGACACTCATAAATGAATCAAGACTGTAGTACAGTCGGTCA